>CM034146.1:300773301-302055645 GCA_019776745.2 Taxus chinensis
TTTGTTGTGATGTTTAAGTTTAAACAAATATATCCAAGAAATTAAAGAGGTGCACGAAGGCATCTATGGGGATCATACTAATGGGATTGTACTTGTAAAGAAAATACTCAATGTAGGCTACTATTGGCCTACCATAGAGCATGATTGTTGTCAACATGTGAAGAAATGCATGGATTGTCAAAATCACGGAAAATTGATATATGCGTTCGCACGATCCTTGCAGCCTGTCACAACTCCTTGGTCATTCTCAAAGTGGGGTTTCAATCTAATAGGGAAACTTAACCCTATCTCTTCAGATGGTCATAAATTCATCATTACTGCAACTGAGTACTTTACGAAGTGGGTAAAGGTTGTTCCTCTCACCTATGTTGAAGATTCCCATGTTTCTAAATTTATCATGAACCATATCATCTATCAATATGGTATCCCCTTTGCTATTATCATTGATAATTATAAACCATGTAATAATAAAAATTTTAAATCACTCTACAAACGATTTCAAATCTCCCTCAAGTTCTCGACCCCATATTATCCTCAAGGTAATGGGCAAGCTGAGGCTTCTAATAAAACCTTAATTTGCATTATGGAGAAGATGGTGAACAAGATAGGCCGTGACTGACATTTTCAAATTCATCCTGCCCTCTGGGCATTTAGAAATTCTATCTGCAACCTCACATGTGTCACTCCATACTCCTTAGTACACAGAATTCATGCTACCTTTAGAGATCGAGATCCCTCATTTACGTATTGAGCTAAGGGATTACCTAAACGAAGAGGACTACATAGTAGCTTGACTGACATAGTTGGAGCTAATAGAAGAGAAAAGACTTCATGCCCTCAATCACATTAAAGTGTATTAGGACTGAGTGTGGTGAAGATATACTAAAATATTCATACCTCGTCAATTTGAGGTAGGAGACTTGGTGTTAAAAGAGAATCAGAAGAACACCAATAAGGACCACTAAAAGAAAGGGAAATTTGAACCCAATTGGCTCAGACCATATGTTGTGGTTACCAAGTTCAGTTGAGGTGCCTATAAGCTAGCCCATGTAGATGGTCAAGAGCTTTGAGAACCCATGAACGTAATACATCTTAAGCGCTTCTATGCTTAAGTGTGGGGTCTCTAAAATATTGAGAAAAGAAAAAAAGTGTAAAAACATAAAAAGATAAAGATAAATAAACAGGTGTGTCCAATGGTGAAAACCACACAATGGTGGCACTTTGGACAAGTCCTTTAGTCAAAACTGGTCTCTGGCACCAAGGGAGGGTCTAATGTTCACAACTTTGTCCTAAGTTGGTCTTTGCCCTTGTTTGAGTCCCTTGTGATCCTATCCCCCTTTTACCTTGATCCGGCTAATCCAACCTTTAGAATACAGAGAATGTAACTTTGAATGATCCCATCTTGAGCTGGGGAAACTTCACAGTGTCACTTCTGGTACATAACAAGTGGTATTTTTCCCTTGTATATCCCATCTAACGCTGGGGGCATCCACATTTCTTCATTTCCTTGCACTTTTTCCTCAAAAAACTTCTTAGAAAACGTTAAAAACATTCGTATAACCTTTTTTTTAAATCCCAAAACATAGAGATATGTTAGTTGAGAAAATAAAAAATATTTAAATATGTTTCATAGAAAACTCCAAAACAATAGAAAATTGTCTTAAGATAGTCCCAAAACTATCCCACAAAAACAAATTAGTAGTTTGCTTACTTTTAGTTGGTTTGTATGGTTTTTAGTTGCATTGTTTTTTCGTATTGTGTACTTTAAGTTGGATTCACTTGTTTGCTTAATTTGAATATTATTTTAATCTGTGGTCCATTGCATTGATTTCATTTTATCTTTCATACTTTTAAATAAGTGTGTTTCTTTTATTAGGTTTTTTTAACGTGTGCTTGTTATTTTTACTTGTACATTTTTGCTCTCATTTCATCATCATATCACATAAAACCATCACATCTATACATCATATATCAATCAATGCTAAGTCTACATCACACATGTATGCTACAGCTAATCATCAAATACCATATCATCAATAGGGCAAGAGGGGTTGCGCATGATCACAAATATATCCCCCTGCACTAATATCACAAATAAAAGCATGTTTAAATTAAAGTATCTCATCAACAGGAAATATGACATTAGCTAAGGCAATCACATAATCTAATAAACATGTGATACAAATATAAAACACACAATAATAAGCATGATATCTCATAAACAACATGTGATACATCAGCAATCCATCTATCATCATACATCGTCAAAAATATAAATGTCTATGTGCAAAACAATATGTCTCAAAAGTACATCTGATATAATGAGCCATCATGGACATCTATGCAAAAAAGTGCCTTCATCATGAGGTATAATAAAAAACAATACATAAAGTACATTTGTACAAAAAAAGTGCCTTCATCATGAGGCATAATAAAAAATAGTACATATACATCCATACAAAAGTATGCCTTCATATTGAGGTGATACACCAAAAAATATACATCTAATACATAAACAAGTAGAATTCAACCACGACTCGAGCCTTCTCCAGGACTGTCTTGGTGCAGATCTTCCGCTTGGTGGTGGCATCTGACATACAAGATGTGGAGGAGGGTGCTGCACCATGTTGTGCTGACCCGTGCTACTTTGAAGACTATTGCTAACCTGAAGGAATCTTGTATATATAATGTTGATTGTGACTGCCCTATGGGATCTAGAATGAGATAATGGTGCCAACTATCTGGCTATACTTAAGAACTCTTTGACTCGGCTAGAACGGCTGCAAATAATAATGCATTATATAGTATGTAGCCTCACCTGCTATAGTAGCACTATGCCCAATAATCTGTTATAATCCTGAAGCAATGTATCCTACCCGCTGAAGTGCACCACGATCTGCTCTCGCACTAGGCTAGTTGTATCCACAATTGATCTCGCTCTGTGATAGCCTCGATCTCGCTCTACGATAGCCTGGGTCCCTCTCTCATAGACAATTGTAATCCATCTGTGACCACTTAGTCTCTCTCTATCATGGTCTGTATATCGTCTCTAGTTCTGGTCTTGGTCTCGCTCTATAATGAGTTGATCCCTCTCGGTGATCAATTGAGTCCCTCTCAGCTATAGCCTAAAGCTGTAGGGCTACTACCTATTGTAACTATTGTTGTAAGGAAGCTACCTACCCACCAATCATTATGTCCTCCTCCATCTACTCTCCACCCCCACCATATCCTCCATCTCTCGGTGGACTATGTGGTGGAATCACGTGAGGGGGTGATGGAGGTGCCTACACAGGTGCCCGTAATGGAACCTGAAGGGGCATCCATGGTGTTAATACTTATCGTCGCACCATTACCTACTATTGCACTAAAACTTAATTGTTGTTGGATGAGCACCTGACACTCTAACATTTCACCAGGAACTTCTCGTGCTTGGTACCTGGTTTGGTGGTAGTAATATCGAAACCTCCCTAACACATGGATACCACCGACTATGACAAAAAAAAGAATGATGCAAATCTGTGCTATAAAATATATTATTAACATGGGCCCTAGGATACTCCAAGGTTACCAACTCCACTTGATTCCCTGAAATCCCTGTGACTTCATTAACACACCTTCACAAAGAATCCATCATAAAATAATTATTACCTCCTAAATGGAATGGCCTCTCTATTTATAGGCACTGAGGCAACATCTCTGTAGCATACTAAGCCAACATAGTCCTGTAAACTCTTTCCTTTAAGTAGGCTTATCTTCTAAGATAAGATCAACTATCTCACATGGGTTACCTTTTTAGACTTTTGTACAAATAAAATACCAAAGGCTGTCCTTATTACAAATATAAAAATTCCTAATCACCTACTTCTCTAAAAAGTTGTCATTAAGACCACTTACGACAAATATTTACTTTTTACCAACCTGATCTGAGGCCTTTATTTGCGGCATATGAAAGACCTATCTTGTATCTACGCCACTGCATACCACATTCCTAATACATACATTAATAAAATAGAAACTACGGAGGAAAATTTTAATGTCGACATCCCCTGTGGAATGAGGCCCTAACTGGGGCCTTGAAACCTGTCTACCCTGTACTGCACTCTTATAATGGTCAAGCACCAAGGCAACACTGGCATACCAAACAACATAGTCCTTCTCCTAAGGAGGAAATGATCAACCATCGATTAAGGCCCCATATGAAAGCTCAACTGCATCATACGATATCAAGCCACTAATATAACTTGTATGGACCCGTCTATGTAATCCATATGGGCTCCTGTTGATAACCTCATCAAACTCACATTTGGGCCACTAATAGTGGCTGTGTCCCCTGAGTGACCATCTGTAATAACATCCTGTGTGACCATGACTCCCCGACCAGAACCCAGCCCATGATGGAAGGCTCTCCAATGGCTCGAGCTCTCAAAGCTCCTGGTGACCAATCACAATATGGTCCCAAGCCCATATTTGTAGCAAAGTAACACGACCTATGAACCTCTATTCATAGTAAGCTATCAAGTGAAGATCAACACATAAGTGATTCAGTATGCACTGACCCCAGCAGTAAACCTCTCCATGTAGAAGGTCAATGAATCACTCCAATAAGGACAAGGGGAAACCATGAGACACCAGTCTTGTCAGGTAACAATATGTCACTAACAAGAGCTAATAGAAACACAAGGACTTAGCTCAGCCACTAATCAGCCATGCACCTCCTAATGAAGACCATCATACCCCATCAGGGTATATCTGTCACACCAAACATCTCAACTAAACATCACCGAATACAGTCCTGGTGACCATCTTAAGTGATCAAATGACCCTGAATAGCAACTCGTAAGATCCATCCCACATCCTCTAGGGTGATCCTCATCTCCCCGGTAGGAAGACGAAATGTCTAACTCTCGCTTCGATATCTCTCAGCTAAGGCTTATGAGTAGGATGTGGTCTATACGGTAATCTGGGGCATATGAGCCACATGTGCTAAACTAGTCACCACTAGTGTGATCTCCAGGTAAATCTAGTCGTCAGCTAAATGTTGCCTCATAGGCTCAGAGCTACACATGTCTCTCGCACATCTAGCACATCTAGGTCCTCCTACAAAACCAATTGGGTCATTTATTATGATCCTATTTTTCTATTCTAACATCTGTTAGCTATTCTTCTACTCTATCGTTCAAATTTTTCTATTCTACCATGATTTCTTCTATTTTTTATCACTACCTATCACCTAGGGTTTGCTAAAACCCTTATTTTCTACCAAAAAGCATTTAAATAATGTCTTTTGTGCACTAGCATGCCCCTGGTGGCTCCAACACACCCCTTAGTGCACAGGTGCACTCTTCAGTGCATCAGTGCACCCCTCAGCCCATAAGCGCACTCCATTCAAATTTTCCTAAGCAGACTTATGCACTGGTGCACCCATCTATGCGAATAGGCGCATGCACGCCCCTACCTAAAGCACTAATTTGAGCATAGGTTCATTCATCTTTGCATAGGCGCATGCGCGCCCATGCACAATGCAACACATACACACCCCTAGGGTTGTGCCTGTGCATTAACTCAACTAAAAAACCCTAATTCTACCCTAAAATGCATGCATTTTAATCAAAATTAAATGTTATTAATTAACGAGGGTAAGAGATTAGTGTTTTGTACCCGTGGGCCATCCACTAGAAGTCTCTGGTACTCTCTCATGTGATCCACATGGTGTTTTCGGTTTTGCACCCTCACCATCTTCGCCCGTAGGTTAGAGCTCAAATCAGTGGTAAAATGGTAAGTGAATGTGGTAAATAAACTTTCTACGATGGCTTATATACCCATTTTTACCTTCTGTGGTGTGTCTCTCGCCCCCAAAGTACCCTAAGACCACTGTATTTCTTCTAAAATTCTTCTAACACTTTCCGCGGTGATTATTTTTAATAAATAATTATTTTCGACACGTTTTCACTACGCTGGGGCATATTTTTGCTTCCCGACGGCCTTTTCTACTACCTAGGGAATATTTTCACCTCACGGTCACTTTTAACGTTGTCTTATGACTTCATTATTTCTTCTATAATATGTTCTTCTGTAAAAATCAAAACAACCAAAAAATTTCAAAAAAATTGGCAAAAAATCATTAAAAATCCAGAAAAATTGTAAAAATTTGAAAATTTTCGCAAAAAAATTGGTAAACAACAGCCATGCATAACTAAAGCCTATGTCAGATGGCATTATCCTCGAACATTGAAATATGTCTTACAAAAACATCTTTCTAAGGTTCTTGCTTGTTCTGGTTTCAAATGACTTGCGGGTCATCATGATCTACCTCCATTAACAAAAGCTAGGCTACATGCTTTGTCGGTACTCCTGTGCAACAATGAGTTCTCAGAGACTGTGTCACAGTGCATGAAAGATTTTCCATGGGACTACTTGTGTCCTTCATTATTCCCCTCACATGTATCCTTTCTTGGGGCACCATTTTTAACCCTTGTCGTTACAACACAAACATTCGGGAACCACAACTTGATAACAAAAACATTGGTGCAATTATCTTAAATGTTGTTTATTTGAGTATGTGTGATTGTACTAGTTTCTCTGTTAGGTTAGTTGGTTTACTTTCTCATATTGCATTGCATTTTGTATGTTACATGGAGCTAAATATCATTTTACTTTCTCGTATTGCATTGCATAATGTATGTTGCATGGAGTTACATATTTTTAGCAATAAAAAATTGTTAGTAATTTAGCTTTTTCATGTTATCTTACACTTTTGTTTACTTTTAATAAAGGTCGATGATGTAGACCTAGGGGAAAAATGATATAACAAAGTTGCTTATTGAAAGGTTGGATGCAAAGATTGGGCTTGTCCTATATTCTCCATTAATCATTTCTTCTCCATTATCATTTATTACCATTACTAATTTTTCTTCCAAATCACCTAGGGCAATAAACAACCATGTTTATCCCTATCCTTTTTTTCTTCTAAATAACCAAGGGTTTCATGCCCATTCTATCCTATTTCTTCTATCCATTTCAATCATATTTTCGATCGTCGATTGACTTCTTCTATCACCCCATCGACACTCGAGGGGCATCCTTCATCCTACTAATTTTTCTTCAAAAATTTACATGTTTATGTTTGTCTACTAACTTCACCTCAAACAAGGGAAAATGTAGACACCTAAATTCCACTTTTGCAATCTTATTGCCAAAACACATGCAAATCACTCTCATTCTTACCAATTCCATTATAATTAGTGATTTTCACTAATTAACTAACGTTTCTTACCACTTTGGTCAATTAACAAGCATTTTTTTGATCACCTAACTTCTTTCACATTTAGAATGCCACTTTATGATGAATCACAAGTCAAAATCCTCTTCAAAATAGACAATTAGCGTTTATTAGCTAATTAAGCCTATTTTGCCCTTGTTTTGGTCTCAAATGTTTATATTCTTACCTAATATTGTATTCGACATCTATTGAAACCCCTCTTCCAACCACTCAAAATCACCCCACTTTCCTCCATACACATCTCAACAAGCTTCAAAATATTATCCTAGTCTCAATAAACCTCCTAGTTGACCCTAAGCGGTTGATTAAGGCTCCCACATCTTAATCACTTGGTAATTCACTAATTGTGATTAGCAAAGCTTAATCATGATTAGAAATTCTAATCTAATTTGGGGCTTTTAGTCCCACATGCACCAAAATACAAGTTTTATCCCAAAAGGAAAACTATAAAAAGAGTTCACCTCTTACCTTAATACTTTACACCATGCTTTGATTTGCATCTCATATAATAAATATGATTTATATCCAAGCTCAATCCTTGCCTAAAGCCTTCAATGGGGTTAGTAGATGGATATCTAAAATGACCATGTAGTCATTTGGAGAGGCCATTTCACCTTGTTTGGAGTAGCAACCATACCAATTTGATTTCCCTCTTAGGTTTATTTAGGCCCATGTTAGGTAATTGAACATATTAGTAAGCATGTTTAGTTAGATTTTGAATTATATTCATGTTAGTTAAGCATTCCTTTAAGCTTTTATCTTAATGTTACATTCCTAGACTTAGAACCTTGACTAGAGGTGGCAATGGTGTTAGCCTTCCTTAGTTAGTCATGTAATTTACTTTTAAAGTTTAGGGTGCTTATCAGTAATATGCCCTCAGCAGTCAAAGTAGGCTTGATATTTCATATTTAACACAATCAGTGTGGTGAATCCGAATTCTATATGCACGACTCCTAGATGTCCTCAATATGTGTATTGATGATATGTCTAGAGACTATTATGCACCATGACGAATCTTCAATAGGGACTTTTTTCTTATAAATGATGAATGTAAGAGAAGAGGGGGGGAGGATCTCCTAGCTACGACTTGCATTCCTGTTAATATACATGATCCAAAGTGGGTCTATTTGATGACATGATGTTTGGTGACAGATGATGAGCAGAGTGTATTTTATGCACAAATATGCCCATGGTGATTTTACTATGTTTGACGATGACATGACCTTGCGCATCATGATTCACATTTACAATGTGGGTGTCAAGCAGTACTTTAATTGATAATGGATCTGAACTCAATAGTTTGTCCCATGTCATTCCTTGAAAAGATTGGTCTTTCGGTTGTTAATGTTAGCCTTTCATGTCTTTCTCTTCATGTATATGATGGCTTTGTTTGTCCATACTTAGGTCACATTACTCTACCTATTACGATTGGACCACAAACACTTAACACGGTTTTCTTTGTCATCAAATTCCCTGTCTCGTACAATTATTTGCTTCATAGGCCCTAGCTTCATGCCATGTAAGTAGATCCCTCTACTACACATCAGTGTGTTAAATTCCTACATGAGGGTATCGCGTTTACTATTTTTAATGACCGTCATCCATACAAATATTGCGACCATGATCCAAATACTACATATACTTCCTACTCCAAGAAACTTGAGAGATACTATTAATGAACCAAAACCCCATGGATACTCTAGATCATTTACTCACCACTTAAAGGTGACTTATTTGCATGTTAGGTTTTTGTACCAACTACATCTACATGGACCCCTTGCTTTACTACTGCCTATGATTCTTTATCAGGGGAATGTCCCTACATCAGATGTTCAGTCTAGACATCCTCCAACTTTCTCATATGCCACCTCCATCAGTATGACAATCCTTTCACATGCACATTTTTCATGAATGATTTTTATTGGGAGCATGTTCCATTTTATCCTACTTGTGATGTCACAATATGTTAACATGATGGTCTGACTCAGCTAGGTTTCACTTTCAAGGACCTTTATCCTCCAACTCATGATCCTCATATATATTATGGATTGACTCACTATCATTGTTGTATATGGTCTTCATGTCTTCCATATCACAGTCTACCTTGCGATCACAGGTCCTCGATCTTCTCCACTCACATTAGGTAAGTCTTGACTCACTTATATAGTGGGCACATTAGTAGACCTAGAATCATAGATGATATATCATTCCCCATGAAACTTTGGCTTGAGTTTTCATTTGTAATGATGCTCATTTCTTGGCTATTCACCTAATATCACTTGTTGGTATGCACATGGGTGCCTAAAATTACCTCCTTTCACTAACGATGAATATGATATGGACATGTACAACCTGGATTGCCTTAATGGAGGATTACATGATAAACCTAACACTATTTCTTACCATGTCTCTGACATTACCACATTTAGCTTTGACCATGATATTGACGACCTCCTAGATGACATTACATGATTTTTCTCTTAATCCTACACACACTTAGGGGCATTGCATTTGCACCCCCCCTATAGCATCGACATGTGTCTTATATTTGCAGGACATCACAGGAGCCATATACCTTATAGCATATGACATCCACACACACTAGCATCCTCAATACCCTAATGATGCACTCTTGGGTTCTATGAATGCATTACGCTAAATATGGAAATTATAGCCTAATCTGATTGACTAAGTTTGTAGTAAATGAATGAATCAATTAAATACATGAATTAATACCTAAACAACTAAGCCATAATATATAAAATCACCTAAGTGCAAACAGGGTATAGATGAGCCTTAGTTACATTACAATTAGGTTGTTGAATTATGCATCGAAGTCCTATACTGCCTGAACACAGATTGAGAGACTCATCGTATAAAGAGCTTAGAAAAATGTCGTGATCTAAATGATTTGTGCTAGACTGGGGCAAGCTAGAGAGAGATATGAGTATCTACCCGGGGCACTCATAGATATACGTTTCTGGGTGCCCTATGTCTATGGAAACGCTTCATAAAACTTACTCCAATCATGGTCCCTGAAGCTATTGTTGTTATTTTCCTTTAGGTCATATGTATGTCACACATTGGATCTCCACAGTCATCCTATAAAACTTGTAATGAAGAAATGACCTATCAAAACCCTCAAAGAAACATCAAATTCTAAAAATAGAATGATGTAGAATGAGGGGTCAAGTTGTCCTCAACCACCACAATGGTAGATCTTACAATTGGGCATTACACTACATCTCAAACCCAATGTAGTTCTTTGTGTGTGTGCACGAAATTGTGCCCTAGGTGGCTCTTACTGCGTGTCACACTTGAATAGTGAGAAAGGAAGCTAGATGTAGAAATGTAATATCATGTGTGCATGGAATACAATACACTTCCCTCCTATGAAGTGTGATGAAGAATAACGCAGCCCTTGTGTCCCTTGTGATGGTGTTAGATGTATGAAAATGGAGCTATTAGATGCTTCGATGGATGCAACCTTAGGCGGTGATAGATAATGCTTAGTTCTTGGTCCCTTATTATGATTGCATAAATTTATATGTTATATGATTCATCTTACTTGAATTAAGGATAATTAACCTTGAAAAGGACTGACTACCAAAAAGATAAGATGCTCAAAGCCAGATATAGAAAGGACCCAACTAAAAGTGCTGAACACCTGTATAACATGGAGGATCAAGGGCGCCATATAGGGGATAGTGGGCACCTAAAGCATATAGCATCCTGAGATCTGAAGAAGCAAAATGTCCAGAATGATGAATGTCAATGAGGTATAAAAATAGACTGAGCAAGTAACCAATAGCAAGACCACCGAAAAACAACAACTATCACAAGCAAATAAAGGTGGCCAATGACATGGGTTACTGCACTACTTTTCGTACTGCCCTAGTCAATCTTGTACCTAGTAGTATGTAATCAGGAAGAGAGGTGAATTAGTGCAATGGCCGTGTGCATGTAAGGATCATTCAATGGTTTCCACCTGAGCAAGTTGAAAGGTCATGAGTCTACACATAGAATCTCACAGATGTGCATCAGGAATGCCAATACAGGTTGCAAAAAACTTCTCACGTGCATGCACTTTTGTCCATATAAATTATAAACACCTTTCAGTGCTACTATGCATGATCCTCACTTTGTGCTTTGTACATCCCTTGGTATTTCACACAGCCTACACATCACAGTGACCAGGAGCATTCTTAAAAATGTCACACAAGTAGTACCGCTTTGTCCTCATTACAAATTTGTACCACTTTCACATCACTTTCCTATTTCGTATTTTTTCACCAAATCTTCCAGGATCATACTTTGAGGTCTTTAATCATCCTACTTCATATGCTTTCCAATCATTAGTAAGAAGACCACATCTCTACATTCTTCAACAGGTTCATACTCGACTATCCTGAGGGTCCAAGAAGGACATTGGAACTCACCTCATCACACCTACATCATTCTTCACTTTCATCTTAATAACCAATAACTCAGATCCCTGTAGCAGAGTCCATGTGACCTTTTTAGCCACCGCCTTAGGGATACATTTCGAGAATATACACTTTGGGAGTAAGGCATCAGGGCGAGAGCTATCATCCTATGCATACATAGTATGATGGACACTTTGAGCAAAATCAGACCTGTGGTGTAGCATCTTATCCATCCCTATATTTTGTGGTATACACTTCTGTGACTTCGAAAATCACAACCTCTACCATTCAGGATATTTAACGTGAGATACACCGTGTGGGACAATTGACTGGTTAGCATTCCTACTGACCCATCGATTGAGAAATATTAAATGCTTCAGGATAAATGGTGACATACTCTTCCCTCAAGTGTTGACGTACCTAACCATCATCCGCGCATCATCATTTAACAATCAGGGCTCAGGGATAGAGGGCCACTTTTATTCTAGCACACGACAACACATCAAGGTGCTCAAACCATTTCCTCGATGATGCAATCGTGTTTATGGTTCATTCTCAACTGCTAAGGGGGCATAGTCGAATGAACTTTTGTTGCATAGATACTTGGCATCCACTCGGGAGGTTCACACTACTCCTATGATTCACTGGGTGATGAGTTCATTCCTTTAGCATCCAGATCATAATGCATATATTGGTATCATATACTCATATATATATATGTTCACTTGTATTCCACATGTTAGATATATATATTGTATGTCATTACCTTTCCATACACACATGCACATTCACTTGCCTTTCTATTTGTGACCACATAATTTTTATAGATCTATTAAATGTAGCATGGATGCTTGGCACATTACCTATTACTAGTCCCACAGAGGCTCCCGGGGTCATCCAATTTTGTACACTACATGTGCTATTGTTTCATTTCATACTTCATAGCACTTTACATTATTCAGATTATACATGCTTTGACATAATTTCTATTTTTCTAACATAATAACGGGTGATTCATGTTCAACATTTGTTTATACAAGACTATTTGTCCACCATGGTTGCCTGTTACATTGCTTGTTCTTGTTTTCCTTTTCTTGTCATTGTTTGCGGGATATTGCCCTATGTATTTCTTGTTCTATGATTGCTGTATGGACACTACAACATTGATTGTCTTGCGACATCATGAGGGATGTCCCATGTTTGTAACCCACTTTTTGTGGTCTAACATTGTCTTCTACTTGTTTTTTAGATTATACATTGTCTTGCATAGCTTAAATTTTGTCTTTTACACAAGTGATTGTCTTTGCTTGTACTAACACTTATTTTTCCTATCCACTTGTTTGCATGTGCTTTAGTTTCTACCAAGCACATTTCCTGCCTCCTGCAGGGAACAATTTCAGCACAACAATCTGGTCCTCTTTTGGGCCACATACTCCTTCGGCGACGTCGTATGCACCCTAAACATGAGGGGGGAATCATTTGGTTGAATCATTCACCCCATACAATGTCATACACAACGCTGGTACTGAGTACGACATAGTTTTTAGTTTCAGACAGGGATCAAAACCAAACTTGGGTTCCTTAGCACAATGACCTTTCCTGGATGCCTGAAAATATAGGGAAACACAACAAAATTTCTTGGATACCTAAGACTAGGGGGGGATTTATACAATGATTGGTAGTTTAACATAGTCTATAGAACTCCATACACAATGGATCTTTATACAGGACAAACAATCCTTAACACATGTGTTTATACACATAATCTGCAGTTGTGTTCTACATAATGGGAAGAAGTTAAAGGTTGGATAAATGACACCAAACTAGTTCTCCCTACAATTATTATCCATTTCACTGGCGTGAGATTTCACCTGAAAAAACTCATTTGTCAACATCATCTATAGGATTATTTTCTACACCTCTTTCGTCATCATGGATCAGGTGCACATGTTCCTTTTTCATACTTTCATCATTTGTACATACTTTCCTTACACACTTTTTACATATTTTGATCATATACATGCATGTTTGACTACCTATTCAGATTTTCTTATTGAAGGTTTGTATGTATGGAAAGTAATAGCCAACACCAATAACAACAACAACACCACACACATCAACATCAACAACAGGTACATCATGACATCTACACATGTGTTTCTACCCTAGGTTTATTTTCATCATCACTTTTTACACTTTCTCCTCCTTAGCATCCACGTTTCACATTTTTATCACTCAACGATTTATCTAATACCTTGGCACACTTTTTTCATCGATCTACATGGTTATCAAGTACATATCTCAATCTACTTTATGCTACAAATATTTCCACTCACCAACATAAAGTGGGGGCAAATGTAGACACACAATCAATCACACTTTGGGTAATTATCATAGTCCTGATTACATACTACTATTCATATGATTCATAAGTAAGAAAAGTACTAATCAACCCATATCTTTGGCCACATTTCTTTGCTTTCTATTACTACTTTCAGTCTTACACCCTTACTGTGCTTAGTCTGTCCTTTTTACTCTTCAACATTTATCATCCTGGACACCAGCACTCAACTAGAGATGCCAATGTCATGTGCCCTCGTACCCTCTGGGCTCCCTTGTCCCCTTTATACTTTACTCACATTTTTTAGTGTCCTTTTTATCCATTTCAGCATCTTGTCTTTTTAGTAGTCGGCATTTTTCGGGGTTAATTATGAAATTTCAAGAAAAATAATCATATAAATATAAACTTATGTGATCATATTAAAGGACCAAGCACTAAGCACTATCTATCACCATCTAAGGTTTCATCCATCAAGGCATATAAGAGCTCCATTGCATCTATCTATCTCAATCAAAAGGGACACAAGGGATGGTTTTATACATCAAACTTCATAGGAAGGAAGTTCATTCTATTCCATGCACACATTTACTACACTCCACATCTAGTTATTTGCTTCACTATCCTAATGTGCAAAACACACAAGAGCAAACCGAGGGAACAATTCCACACATGAGACACACAAAAATACATTGGGTCTGAGATGTAGTGCAATTCTCATTCATAAGTTTCTTCATTGTGACAGCTTTGAGGACATTCCAACCCCTCATTTTACATCTTTCTTTTTTAGGATTTGATGTATATTTGAGGGTTCTACATGTCTATTCTTTATTGTAGGTTTCCAGTGACTTTGGTGATCTTGATGCAACCTTGGAGCGACCAAAGGTGACTACAGGTGAACACCTTATGACACCTTAGAGTAGGTTTTCTTAGCATTTCCACATACCCATGTACCCAGAAGCAGGTCTAGGGTGCCCATGGGTGCCCCTGTCCCTCTCCAGGTGCCCCAATCCATATTATTCCTCCAGTTCTATGTTTTACTATGCTTCTGTGTAATGCTCCTATTGTTCCCTTCACCTGGTCATCACTTTGGTACAATTCAATATTAATTATGAATTAGTTAAGTACCCTTTTCTCCTCCTTGCACTTAGGGTTTCATAATTATTACTTAGTTTGCTTGGGTGTAATTTTTGTATTTCATTTTTATTCATTTATTGTTGCTATAGCATTCAAATTAGGCATCATATTTCATATTTATCTTAATCAATGACTTACAATAAATGGAAACCATAGATACTTGCAACAAAATTCATCAAATGATTAGATAACAGAAGGATAAATATGTGTGTGGGTGAGGCTAAACTAAAACTAGTGGTCAACCCCTGCTTAACCAATCTAGGTATTGCACCACATCTCTTTAAGTGGGATAAATTCTCATGCATTTCTCCTAGTGTTTGATGTAAGTAGAGTATGTAAAATAAGCCAACCCCCTATGTTTTCCTTTATGTCTCTTGACAAAAAGATACTGGGTGTAACTATAGAAAGAATAGAAATGTGCCCAATGTGGTAGTAATGTGATGTGGTGTGCTTTAGACAGCAAGACTAATCCTCTTTATATTTTTAGAGCTTTAAAAATTCTTGGATTGAATTTCTCTTGATGATACCTAGCTCTAGAACTTTTTCATGTTTCACAATGGAGGAAGCTAGACTCATGAACCTAGTTTGAGTGCTTCATACATGTGTAGTGGCTACTCTAAATGATTTAAAACTACTTTAGGAATATTTGGGAGAACCTCAAGTGGTTTAGTGTTGATATTTTTAATAGGAGTGCTTAATAATGTTATGTGAGTTGTGAAGTGCATTTGAATTACTTATATAGGATTCCAAAGGTTGGATATTAATATTGCCTAACCTAGGAGAGATGAAATGGTGCACATAAGAATTTCCAATTAAAAAATTCATTAGGAGAAATGGTATAAGACTATACAGGTTGGCCATGATTGTAGTGTGGCCTAGCCCTATTTTATACAAACCCATACAAGGATTAGTTACAAAAGAGCTAAAGTCTGGGAAAGATCCCCAGGGATGGATTACTACTTTAAATAATTAATATTTTGTGAATGAAGGATATAGAAGTGTGTAGAGATAAGCAAATCATGTAGGAGAGAGAAGGAATGTCAATTATTTTAGAATGTGAGAATTTGTCTCAGCATAGTAACAAATCCAAACTTATCATTGTGAGAGGATAAGCTACCAATTTGAGTGTCTACATTTGCACCATATTTAAGTGTGGAATTGAAATTTTTCATACTTAAAGAAAAACATACTTAAGTGTGTACACACACTTTGTCTTCACTCAATTTTAGTTGTCCTTTGTGTTGGTGTTGGCACGATCCATGGTGAAATCTAAAACACAGACTGTAGTTAATGTGCATAAAATAACTTGAATTGTAACTCAAATGTAAATTTGAACATTTAACTTGTGCATAGTAAAGTAAAGAGATGTAAAGCATAAAAGAATACACATATTCACTTTATGGAGGGAGGATCTCTCGTTCTTGTTATACTTGTGAATTCTGACTTGTTTAGAGATGTCAAAGGATTGGGGATTATCAATCCCTAATTTTGTATCAAAGGAGACGTTGAAGTATGAGGGGATTCATGTGTGCATGACTTAACACCTATAAGAGGTTTTATTGGAAAATTTTCCCAAATAATACCATAAAGAGGGAAGGGTAGTGTACAAAGTATCTGGACACCCTGAAATATTTCAACATAAAGAGAGAGATAGGAAGGAAGAATAACCTATGAAGTATCTAGCTACCTCAATGTCTTCAACCCCAAGGACTGCACTGTTGTAGATGAATCTAGGCCTAATTTCATAGATAACACAAATTTGGAAGGGAATAGTTGGCCCATGCCCTCATACCCTATATATGCAGCTGTACCTAAATGATGTAGTGAAGAAGGACTAGATTATTCATGCCCCATGTATTATACACTTAATTGTGTGGTCTATATATGAATCTATATGAGAAGTCTCAAAATATTTGTAAGAATATGAGAATGATGATTTTTTGTAAATTTTCTTGGGAATGGATCTAATTTAGGCCATAGTGTAGTATAATTCCATCACTTAGTGGACACTTTTGTACATGTGTGAATTGTTTCACTGTTATGTATTTGTTCCTATTTCTAAGGATTTAAACCCTATGAAAACTTATGTTTGAGTCATGTAATTTGTATGTACCATATGTCTATGTATAATAACTCTCAATGAATTCCCCCTCTTTTTAGGTGCATGAGATATGATAGTAAAATGATAGGTCAAAAGAAATGATGTATACTAATGTTAGATAAATATGATAACCTATGTTAGATAAAAGGATTTCATGGTGCCCACTATTGGGATCTTGTTCCTATGAAATATTTCACATGGTGGATACCATGGAACACAAAGGGAGAAACATGTAACAAGCAACAAACAATAATAACGATAACAATCATGTGTTAGAGAAACAAGCACATAGCCAAAAAAATTATCTAAGCTAGCATAAGTAATATCTTGGAAATTAGGACACTAAGAGGGGGGTGAATCAGTTTCAATTCAAACTTTATAGTACAATTCAACACCAATCAAATTATTTAAACTTAATATGAAAAAGAAACAACACAATCCACATGAATTCAACAAACACAACTCATACACAGCCAAATATTTAATAGGGAAAGCCTAGATGGGAGAAAACCCACTGAACTAATGCACAATGCTTATAAAGGTTACAAAATTGTTGAGCACCCACTCAATATGAAGCACCAAATTCAAAAAACAAGCACCTACTTGACTGATTGCAAGCTACAACTTGCATGAAAGCACTTACTCTTTGAACTTTCTGAGCTTCAACTCATACTTTACAACAATTTTGATCACACACTTGACTTAGTTGTTGAAACAACAAATTGTGATCCTAATTTTTCTCATATTCTCTTTTACACCATCTCCTAGTTTGCAATAACTTCAACACATCATCACCTCTCTCACTCTATCAACCTTGCACTCAGCTCTCATAAAATTCAACAACCACTTACATATAAATAATAAGCTATTTTTAAACAACACATAGCTCTTTATATGACCTTTCCACTTCAAATTCAAGGACTTTTCATATGACACACTAAACAACTCGTACAAAGTAAGATGAAGAGACTTCAAATGTAACTGCGTTAAGATGTCATAATTACATATGTCATGCTTCAGTTATATCTTCATAGTTTGTAGGCTCTTTCAATATTATTTGAGGTAAAATTATGGGGGATGAGAGCTCTTGAACTTACTTACACTCTGTCATAACTGTTAATATTCAATTCAGACCTGTGGTCTCTGTCTTCGTAACGGTTGCTTAGACTTAGTCAAGTTTCCACCAAATAACTCTTGTCTTGTAGCTCAAATAAGACTTCTTAAATTCTAACAGTAAGGTGAAATGTTACATAAGCCTATAAAGAGTCCTTATAACCCCTTAACTTACTTCATTCTTCACCCATAGAGCTTCTAACCTTAATTTGAGTTTATGGGATCATATTGAGTGCGAAGAGAAAGTTAATTACACTCTTGAACCTTAAAGAAGGATATATTTATGTGATCATCTCAAGTTAAGTAGTCTATGATCATGAAGTATACAGGAGGTCTCATCTCAAACACAAGCGATTTGAGGAGTATGAAAGGCATAAATATATCTTATTTATCCTTTTCTTCACAATCAAGAAGCACTCGGTATTTAGTGAGCTTAAACCACCAATAGGTACATTTCCACCAACATGTTATCTATTGATTTCAATCATGAATATGGGGTTTTAGGGATTGCATGACATCTTCAACAAGCAAGACATAGCAATGATACCCCTATTTTTTCTTGAAGCATGCATTATATCAAAGTATGCCCAATTTTGTATGCTCAAGTTTGCACCTTCCAAGGTTGAATAAGATAATATAGTACCCAAGTCATTTCTTAACTCTAATGTCACATTTCAAGGATGATGAATATGAAATTGAACTTAATACTTCTACAGAATTACATCACTCCATGGTTAAGAGATATCAACATTGCATGGTCTTAAAGATAGAACAATGTTAGGGTTTCATGATTCAAAAACCGTAGTTAGTTGTTTTATGACTTTTAACACTTCATACTTCCTTTTAACTCATCTTTCTATGCACTGAATAATAACTCTTTGATACTCACAAGAGTATCTTTCAACAATTTTAAGCCTTCCATTTTACATTGATTGATAGGGATGGTTAAGATATTTAAAGAACCACAGTCATTCACTCCTTCATGACTCTATCATAAGAAAAAAATGCAATATCTTCAAGGAAGAGATGGTTTACCTATCAAACCTTTGTTTATAGCATCTATGTAACATTTTGATAAACTCCATACCTTAGGGTCATCTTGAACCACACCAAATGTAATCACTAATTTAAGATAATGATCATGAGACAAAGCATTTTTGGCAGACTTTGTGCACTGGTCATTTCCTGAGATGCACTACAGGGTAGTTTATTCTTGATTGTCTAGGCTATTTTGCTAAATCAACACTTCACTCACATACACAATTTTGAAGGAACACTTCAAAAAAGTATTACAACTATCACTTCAGTACAACTTGAATACCTAGGGGTCCAGTCTGATACACTACATTGCCAAAGAATTCAATATCTTGACTTGTCTTAGTTGACTGACTTATCCATGATGTAATTTTCTTCATTGTAAACTCTATTTCGAGTCAATACTTAATGTGCTCATAGACTTTCATATACCTGTTTAGATTCTTCATGATCATTTTTCAACCACAACACTTGTACATCAATGAAGTTCACCTTTCAAGTGAATTAGATCTTGATTTGATCTTGCCCTTTAGCGATGGACAATGAATGTTTGAGCACTGTATTTTCACTTATTCAAACCATGCAATGATGGCTCCCCTAAATGCTATTCATGACAATCCAAGAACTACATCACATACCATCATTTCACAACAGTAGATTCAACTTGGCATCTTCATCATTTGCACTATATAGTCTTAAAAACTTTACAAAGCCTTAGGATCGAACTATGTATAACATTAGACTTGAAGAACACAGGATGCCATAATTTTTACCTAGGAGTAGCCTTCTACAATACTGAAAGTGGTTGAATAAACTTGTTTTTCAATTATTTTCAGACAAATAATCTCATTTCATGCCTATCACTTCAAGAAGAAGGTTTGGTGAGGGTAAGAACACTAATAGAAAATCTTGAAGAGAATTTTTTTGTTCCTTAACCATTTGACCTCAAGGTTTTTTGTCAAAAATTAGTCTTGGAGTTGTCTTTAAAAATTGTCTCTTATGATTTATCTAAGAAGGATGCTTGTCAATTTTGTTTACAGTGCTAAGAAGACATGTCACTATGTTTATCCATTCTCACTTTACCCGGTTTTAGTAAAACTTGAATATCTTCAATAATCTTCTTCAAAATATCATGAAACTTGACCCAGAGCACTACAACACCTCCCTCTAGATACTCCATGGATTTATTACTCATAAATGACCCCATGTACAGTCAAGACCAATAAATCATTTGTATAGATTCACTGCACAGTTCTCAAAGTTGTTCTAGTGAAATGACTTCAAATTTTCCTCCAAGAGATTCAAGTACAGCCCTGTAGATGCTCATAAATTCTCTAGATAGTGTTCCTAGGCTCCTCACATGCTTAAATGGGATTTTCATGGCCTACTTTGATGTCATACACCTTATTAGGCTATATAAGTAGGGCCTAAATGAGTTAGTTTCAAGTTATGAATTGCATGCACATGACCTCGATGATCACCCTAGAAAGCTCTTTCATGCCTCCTTAAAACATCATTTCAAAACATGTGGGACACCTAATGAAAACCAAACCAAACCATCTCCATACGTCAAGTGGGAACTAACCTCACTGACCAAGCCTGTAGTACCCTGAAACCAATCTTGAATCTTTCAAGAAACCACCATGAGACCACTTTGTGACCACCAAAAACCACCATTGAGAAGGCGCCAACCTTCATAACATTTCAAAAAAAATCTATCCTTTACCCATCAATTGCATGTGACATCAATGACAACACCAACTAATGCAACACTGGTTCAACAATCTCCCACTTTGTCATTGATGATAACAAACTTAGAAACCTTGGCGGAAAACTAGCACACTAACATCTTCAAAGTGTTCAATCCTTGTTTCTGATAGCACTCTCTCCCCCTTTGACATCTATGAAAAAGGTACACACATCCAACAACATGAGTAACATGAAAGAAAATAATGGCAAGGCATGACCTTACCTCAAAAAGCTCCCCCTTCAATTAGACTTTTTTTTTGTCAGATAAGACTCGTAACCACCTGCATGAAATTTCTTCAGCAATCAAATTCAATACTCTCACTTGAACCTATTCTCTTAAAATTATTGCCTTTTCATCCTTTGCATATACAAGTTCATTTGGTCTTGAATTTATTTGTGCCTTGAACTAGTGATCTAGTATCCCCCTAACTCAAAAACATAAATTGGGGGTAAATATAGACTCAAAATCACACACTTGGGTACATTTTTAGGTCCTAAAATCATGATAGTATTTACATGATTCATAAGAGAGAAAACTAGTGGTTGAAAATTATGTTTGGCCTATTTTCTTTGTCTCTTGTTTTTTATTTGGTCTTACACACCATACAACCCAGTCAAAACTTTACTTATTTATCTTTCATGGCTTCAAACACCAGCTCTCAACTAGGACAATAGCTCCTAGGCATTCACTTACTCCCTCTTGAAATGGCTCCCCTGACCCTTGGTCTGTACCTTAATTTGTCTTTTTGGGTGCATCACTTTATCTTTTGGGACATATTTATAGCACTTATGGGTTGGCATTCACAATATTGAGAAATAGGACCAAAAATTTAAATAAGTGCAATCATATCAAGTACATATTTATGTCATTCACATCACTTTAGGTACCAAACACTAATACATTACTATCATCACTTAAGCTCAACATTCTAAAGGCACTGGAAAGCATGCTCCAAAGGCATTCCATCTAACATCCATACATGAGACGATGGATGCATACTTCTGCAAAGAAGGCTTCACTAGGAAGGGGAATTTCATTCTATTCCATGTCATCACATGTTACCTGCCCATTTCTACATTATAGCTGACAACCCATTATCAAGTGCAACTTACATAAGGACATCCTAGGGCACGATTTCTACACACACTCGATAGAAACTACATGAGATACCTTAAGATGTATTTTAGTGCTCAGTCATGAAGTTCACTTTCCTTAGGGTGATCGTCAGGGTAGGGTTAATATTCCAACCAGACCAACTTGGAAATTGGAGGTGGAAAATACCTGGCGAATATCCTCGGAAATGATTTCACTGAAAGGCAATTTTTTTAGGGTTTGTGTGAAAATGTTTCTGTAGATTAAGAATTTTGTGCTTGTTACCTATCCATGTTAATGCACCAAACTAAACAAAAAAACCCTGAAAAACTCCAATGAAATTGATACCTGATGGATAAGAAAGATGTAGACGGATGAGGAAGCCGATGTAGATAAGACGGGCGCACACGAGTAATTCTGCACAGTAGATCCAAGTAACCTGCGAGACACCAATGCTTGACAGAAAAAGACCACGTTAAAAGGTATTTAGGTGGACTGCCCGAGAAGCGGATCCCGGAAGCAATGAGCTCCCTCGGTGGATGTCAGTCCACGTTTTCAATT
Source organism: Taxus chinensis (assembly GCA_019776745.2). NCBI lineage: Eukaryota > Viridiplantae > Streptophyta > Pinopsida > Cupressales > Taxaceae > Taxus > Taxus chinensis. Next base: position 300,796,135 of record CM034146.1, read on the forward strand.
AAGTAAAGAAGCATACATGATAAAAGATGTACGTACAAGAGCTAGATTTTCTTATTGCAAGGTAATAAGACGGAATCTAAACAACAGGCAGAAAGCAACAGAAAGATAGGGAACTGTGAAAACAAAGCTAGATTTGTGTTACCTGTGTCCTTTTACTTGTCTGCAGGGATGATCGGTGTCGACTGGGTAGAATCGGTGTCGACTGGGTAGAATCGGCGTCGATTGAGACTGATCGGCGTCAACTGGGTAGAATCGGTGTCGACTGGGTAGAATCAGCGTCGGTTGATGACTGAATCAGTGTCGACTGAATAAGATCGGCGTCGATTGAAAGGTAGATCGGTCGATCAGGTGACAGTACGAGAAGATTTGGAAATCGGAAAGTGAAGGCCAGATCGTCAACGTCTTCTGGATATGCCGAAGCCGGTGAGATATTGGAACAGAGTCACCAGAAGATCAGATGGATACGTATGATGTTGATGTGATAAGAGACAGAGTAACGGTGCTCCTCTCAGGGATTGATTCGGACAAGATCCGTTCTAGTTGGATAGATAATGTTGACACTAGATGCACAAAGATCTCTCGTTCTCTCAACCTGTATCACGGTCTCGTGTTTCTGTTCGTGCGTAAGTGCTGTCCTTTTCTTGTCTGTTCACTTTTTCGCTCGTTCATGCGTGTTTTTTTTCAGTCTCCTAGAACTGAGTTCTGGGCTCGCTTATTCATAATCGGCACCACTCCTAGAAAATCAGCGTCGACCGTACCGGTCGGCGCCGATCACGGAACAGACTCCTGAGATGGCCAAAATGAATGATTTCTAGAAAGATAAGAGTTATCCCTCCACCTCAAATACGGGAAATATCCCGCTTGCTTGATTATGAGGAGGAGAAATAGGATGGGACACATGGATAGGATAGATATGTGGTAAATAAGTGGTTAGGATACATGTGAAGAAGGTGTAATTAAATAGTTAATATTTAATTACTCATGGGTAAAACATAAAGGGGTGAATTAAACTTAGGAATAGGTGTTTAAAATCACAAATTGAATAATATCCTAAGGGGATGGTTGGTGACGTATAAACGTGCCCTAGGTTACCTGAGCAGAGCAAATGAATGCACGAGGGACACTAAATTGGAGTTATCAATTTTAGGTGTCTACATTTTACCCCTTTTTGTCAAGTAACTTACGATAAGCAAGGTTATGAGACAAAAACAAAGGAGATGGAAGAAGGGAAGAAAAAGTGATGATATGATCCCCCTCAAACTAGGGGTGGGATGGATGATAGAACAGACGATCCCAAGTTTGAAAAAAGGTAGATGAAAAATGCAGGATGCCCCAGCTCGGATGTCTGGAGTAGATCTGATCATTGATGACGCATACACATAAATAAAAAGGTAGCAACCTAAGGAACTCACATTGGTTGGTCAAACTAGACGGTCTTCTCATGAGACGACGTTAGTACCTACAGACCCATGAGTGTAAGGAAGAACTGCAAAATGGTCAGCATTTAAAGAGAGACACATTGGTAGGCACAACTAGACAGTCTGGAAAGCAGACGACGTTAGTGCCTACAGACCCGTCTAACTCTAAGCTGCCAAAAAGTACGAGTGCCCCATGCAAAGGGAACAAACTCGAAATGGACAAGGATATCTAAAAATATGTGCCAAAAGGCAACATTCAGCGCACAATAATGATCAGATAGAGAAATAAGCCAAGCATCAACACTATGGCAAAAAGATATGGAAAATCGGCGGTGATTATAATAATCGGTGATGATCCAAATACAATACGGTGTCGACCCTACATAGTCGGCGCCGACCATTCAAAGCACATATAAATATGTGAACGGAAAACGTGAACGATTGATTTACATCGTGACGATCGAATCAGAGAGAGTCAAAAATTGGATTTGAGCACCATGGAAGCCTCTGGAAGCGGTCAGAAGCAGCAAGAGGACACGACCTGGGGTAAGTGGTTCATTCGTGAACCTGTTGTTTTACTTTTTCTTTATTTTTATTTTTTATGTATTTTTTTAATTTCTATTTTGCATGGGTGGAAGGCCAGGGTCCGTTTTTTTTTACATGTCCGTGCTCAGGCAATCAATGTCGATTGGTATAATCGATGCGTCGATTTAATGTAGGATCGGCACCGATTGGTAATTAATCGGCGTCGACCAATGATTAACGACGCCGATTGTATTTAATCGACGCCGATTCTATAGATCTTGTTCATGAGAATGATAAAATTTGTTTTGGACTGTCTCGGAGGATGTGATTTGGGTAAATATGAAGACTAATATATGCTCTTGATGTCGTGGATGCAGGCATGAGAGGTTCTGCACATGAGGGATGCGATTCCCGAGCTACTGAAGACCATTTTCCCTGACGTGACTGACGCAGATTGGCGGCACTTAGAGTTAGCCGAGCTTGGGGGCTTTCCGGTACTACAGACGAGTGCCATGAGATGTAGAGTTGATGCGACCACTAGTGCGACGATGGGATAGCCAGACGTGCACTTTTTGGTTCAGGACGGGTGAGATGACCATCACCCATGAGGATATATTCAGGATCCTGAGATTGCCAATTGCTGGGGACCCGATTGAGATCACACCCCGGGAGCAGCAGCAGAGGGCCCTAGGTCGGTTATACAGAGATAGGGCAGATGACTTGGAGATAGTGTCCGGGGCAGTGAGGATAGCCTCACAGTATAGGCAGGATAGCCCTCGGAGTAGACGGATAGTGCTGATTCAGATGGCTATATCCTACTTTGCTCTGCCAGATTCAGGAGGTGGGAGATTCCCACTGTTGCTACTAGACTGTGTTTGCGACATCCTGCAGTACAGACAGGTTTTTGCCTTCGCTGATGCCCTGATAGCTCAGATATATCATGAGCTATGGATGTACACCACTGGCCGGAGGACAGGGATTGATGTCAGTTTTGTGCTCCATTGCTGGGCATATGAGCACATAGCGGTGATCAGGCCATCCGGGCTTCCTTGGATGCCAGTAGCAGTGGGAGGGATTGATTATGGATTTCGGAGATGGCGGGCCGACATGCCCGCAGGGGATACAGGTAGATCAGCCGAGTGGTACTCTGAGCGTTTCAGGATGCTGACACCAGATCAGGTTATCTGGAGGCCGTATCGGGCATTTCCGACATGGGCTGGTCAGGATGCCCACTTAGTAGCACTGAGACGGAGCCGGGTGGTCAGGGGCCATAGGCCGGATATGTGGGAGCGAGTCCCATTCATGCGGATACTGAGACAGTTCGGCCTAGTACAGACAGTGCCGACCACCTACACGCCATATAGGCGGGATAGCAGAGAGACGAATTTGCCGATTTTGATCCCGGCAGACCCACTGAGAGAGGCCCCACCCTCCGCAGACAGTGATGATGATGCGGGGGTGGATGAGGGCTACGCAGCATGGTACAACACAGAGCTTCCACGACATCTCCCGCCATCTATAGATGCTGACGAGGAGGACATAGCTGCTATGCTGGACAGACTGGAGGTAGAGCATGCCACCCTTACACAGACACATCAGGTAGCTCTGGAGGAGATCAGGGCCTTGACAGAGGAGAGGGATGCCCTGATTGTGGAGAGAGACACCGCTCGCTAGGAGCGAGATATAGTGATCCAGCAGAGGGATCGCTACCTTCGGCATAGGGAGGCCCTCAGGGCCAAATATGGAGAGACCGGTGCCACATCAGAGTCTAGTACATAGGGCACGACCCTAGGAGGGGCACCACCAGCAGCGCCAGCAGCCCCAGCAGCACCAGCAGCATCGTTACGAGCACCGGGTACTGTGAGCCTGAGCACATACCAGTCTCTCCTCGCTGAGGTGAGATACTATGAGGATGCCCTAGCGCAGCATGCCCCAGACGTGCCTCGGTACGGGGCGAGGAGGAGAGGAGCGACGGCTACAGCGAGCGGAGCCTCAGGTGGAGGGAGTACTGGGAGAGATCGAGGCGGGACGAGACCTCCAGCAGCAGGTGCATCGAGCTCGATAGGCAGCGGCCAGGAGAGATAGCCAGGTGCAGAGGAGGGTGGAGGGGATAGTGTCCTCCACGCTTCAGATTTTACTATATAGAGATTTGATAGATTTTATATTTGTATAGTGATGTAGCCTCGATTGGAAGGCATTGTATAGATGGCTTGATTGAAAGCCACCCATTTTTGTACAGACACACATGTATATATAGATTGATCATGTTATTTGTCATATGATTGTACTCATGCTTTTAATTTTGATATACATGGATAGATGGATATAGATATAGACTGATAGAGTATAAAATAGATGTGATTGGATAGATATAGACTGATAGATGATAGAAATAGATGTGATTAGATAGATTGATATGTGGATATAACTTTGATAGATGGATGTGATGTAACTTGGATGTACATGTGTTTAAATGTTTTGATGGATAGATTTAGATGGATGTGTTTGATGTATGGATTAGATATAGATAGATGTAATGTACCTTGGATGTACACTTTGATGGATAGATTTAGATATAGATAGATGCAATGTACCTTGGATGTACATTTTAATGGATAGATAGATGGATGCGTTTGATATATGGATGTAATTTTAATGAGAAATGAATACAGATAGATGTTTTGATAGATAAGATGAATTTTGATAAAAGATGAATTTTGATTGATTTTAACATGTGAAATGTCAATTTAACTAGATGCAAGATAGAGAAATGGGGAATACTCCTTGCAAGAGCCAAAGATGTAAATGGAAACAACCGTGACTTAGAAGAGAAGATACTCCGATAAGAAGAAAAAAAAATGATAAGTCGGACTTCCAACCGACCATAGATAAGACCCAGATAGGAAATCGAAAGACCAAGCATACAAGGCCCTATATAAGATTAAAATGAACCTGACACTAACTAGTCGCAAACCAGATCTAGGATAGAAACAGGAAGAAAAGTAAGTAAGTATCTTGTCGGAATTTACAAGGGACAGAATACATGTCCATAGTAGGAAAATAGGATTCTCCATATGATCGACAAAAGGCCCTAAATCTCAGCTTCATGATTTTGACAGAAAAGCAAACTGATCAATGCGGGAAGTTTGCTTGATATGGAAAGACTGATCGATGCGGGAAGTCTTTCAGTGATGCTAAAGAGTGTATAAACTGACTGGAAGGCTGATTAATTACAAGAAGCCTTGAATTTTTCTTTGAGAAACAGCCGTCCTTCAAGGGAGCGGTCTGTATTTTGAATTTTAATGATAGCCATCCTTCGAGGGTATGGTCTATATTTTTAGAATTTTTGATAATAGCCATCCTTCAAGGGCATGGTCTATTTTCTGTTTGATTCACTTGATAATGTATGGATAGTTGTCCTTCAAGGGATCAGTCTATCTTTTGGATAGCATCTTTTTTTTTTTTGAAATCTTTTTTAAAGAAGCTGAGTTTAGACCTAGATAGATCAGACGGAGGGGAAGAGAACAAAGAAGAACATGCACTCATGCCCCGAGTAGATCCGATTAAGATAAGTACTTGGGACAGATGAAGTGGTGATTAAGGTATTCCTACCATGAGGAGGAACATATCCAAAAGAAATGTGCAATGAGTAGAGCCGCGATACTCATATTTAAGGTAAACGAGGCAATAGGCGGAGAACCACACAATTTCGAATCACCACGAAAGTAGATGACTGGTTATTAGGACGGATGAAAGATCTGTGTTGCGACTAGATTTGTGTAAGATAGATTTTAACAGTAGAAGGGCCATAAATGCAAAGCATTAAGAGGTTCCGCTTCAGGTATACCATCCATGGAAGATAAACGATAAGCCCCAGACCCATATTTATGAGTGATAATGTAGGGGCCCATCCAGTTGGGAGCAAACTTACCACGTTGACTTCTTTCGAGTGTAGTGACATTTTGATTTTCCTTAAGAACAAGGTCACCAATTTTGAAGTCACGGTGTTGCAAATGCTTGTTATAAGCATGTTTGACTCGCTCAAGATAGATTTGATGATGCTCAAGAGCGTTGAGACGCCGCTCATCTAATAATTCAAGTTGTGCTAGATGATTTTGATGATAATCCTCATCGGAGACGAATTCTCTGAGAGAAACACGAAGAGATGGGATTTAGACTTCCAAAGGAAGGACAGCCTCAGACCCATAGACGAGAGAGAAGGGAGTAGCACCAGTAGGAGTACGAATGCTAGTCCTATAAGCCCAGAGAGCAAAAGGGATATGTAAATGCCAATCCCTACCGGCTCGACTAGTTACCTTTGCGAGGATATTACGCAAAGTTTTATTGGATGTTTCAGCCTGACCATTAGCTTGAGGATAGTATGGAGAAGAAAAACTGAGTTTGATATTGAAAGCGTTGCAGAGATTCTGCAAATCAGCATTCTTGAAAGACTTACCATTATCTGTGATTAGCTTGTGTGGAACGCCAAAGCGACAAATGATGTGTTGATAGACGAAATCAACTATGGGTTTAGCCTTTGTTGAAGAAAGAGGGATAGCTTCTACCCACTTAGTAAAGTACTCAGTGGCAGTAATGATATAATGATGACGCTGTGAAGATCGGGGATTGATGAGACCAATAAGATCAAGACCCCACTGTGAAAAAGGCCACAAATCCGCCGCAGGTTGCAAAGCCTGACTAGGGATGTGCGTGAGATTGGAATGTTGTTGACACTTGACGCACTTCTTAGTGTATTCACAACAATCTCGATTAAGAGAAGGCCAATAATACCCCAAACATAAAATGCGCTTGGCTACAGCTAAGCCACTAAAATGTCCACCACAGATACCGTCATGGACCTCCTGCATAGCTTTAGATGATTCATGGGTTTTGAGGCATCGAAGCAAAATACCATCAAAGTCACGTTTGTAAAGAAGGCCGCCTAGAATAGAATAGCGATTGGCGCGTTGGACAAAAGACCTTCTACCATTGGAAGTCAGATCTGGGGGAAGTATCGAATGAGATAGATAATCAACTATCTGTTGATACCACTCATCCTGAGTATGGGTTGTGACAGCATTGATTGAAGTTAGTTGCCCAAGATAAGATGGTTGATCTAATCGTTGCACAGCCACATAAAGACGCGAGTCTTCGGTAAAAGGCGGGATAAGTGAGGCTAACGAGGCCATGGTATCCGCGAATCGATTTGCAGTGCGAGGAATGGCTTGGATGGTGAACTTATCGAAAGATTGGAGTTGAGCAAGAACGATGTCACGATATTTTTGAAGGATATCATTCTTACATTGATAGACACCCGTGACCTGATTAACAATGAGTTCAGAATCACCAAAGATGTCAATATGATGAGCGCCGAGATTAATGGCATTTTGAAGACCTAAGACAAGAGCTTCGTACTCAGCCATATTATTGGTGCACTCAAAGTTTAATTTGTGTGCAACTGGGATAGGCGTACCCCAAGGAGGAATCATCACGAAACCCGCACCTCCCCCTTGCTGGCATTTGGATCCATCAAAGAAGAGCTTTACTTTAAATGGAGATAGACCAAAATCAATTTGTTGGATATTTTCATCGGGGAATTGAGCAGGGGGGTCTTGAGTGTCCGGAAGAGGAGCATCAACTAATTGATCTGCAATAACCTGACCCTTGATAGTCTTTTGCGGGATAAACTCGAGGTCAAATTCAGTCATAAGCATGAGCCAACGAGTGATACGATCATTGTGATAAGGCTTTGCATGAATTGTCTTGAGAGGATTGACACTTGTGACAATGTAAGTTTTATGATTAAGGAGATAATGATGAAGCTTAGAAGTTGCGAAGAAGAGAGCACAACATAGTTTTTTAGCTTCGGAGTAACATGTCTCATACTCATGGAGGGTGCGACTGATGTAATAGACAGCTTGTTCTTTACCACAAGTGTCCCGATGCGAAATCATGGCTCCTAGAGCATGGTCAGTCACAGAGATATAAAGATAGAAAGGATCCCCCTCGCGTGGAGGTGTAAGCACGGGTGGAGAAAGAAGATAATCTTTGAGATCATCAAAGGCCTTTTGGCAATGCTTATCCCATTCAAAATGAACATTCTTACGGAGGAGATGGTGAAAAGGTTGACAACGGTCCGACAGTTGGGAGATAAAACGACGCACTGATTGAAGACGTCCTTGGAGACTGCGGAGTTGCTTTAAGTTAGAAGGGGGAGGCATCTCAAGGATGGCTTTTATTTTTGCGGGGTCCACTTCAATACCCCTGATGGAAATGATAAAACCTAAAAGTTTACCAGTGAGAACGCCAAACACGCACTTAGCTGGATTTAGACGAAGACAGAAGCAGATAAGCCTCTCAAAGAGAGGTGCAAGGATGAAAAGATGATCCTGACGACGCTTGGACTTGCCGAGGAGATCGTCAACATAATCTTCCACAGTTTTGTGCAAGAGATCATGGAAGATGTAGGTCATTGCTCATTGATAGGTTGCTCCTGCGTTCTTAAGACCAAAAGGCATGACACGATAACAAAAGGTCCCCCAAGGAGTTATGAAGGAAGTCTTATGTTGGTTTTCTGGTGCAATGAGAATTTGATTATATCCAGAGAAACCATCCATAAGAGAAAGCATCTCATGACCCGCAGTTAAATCTACGAGTTGGTCGATATTAGGTAGAGGAAAATCATCTTTTGGACAAGCAAGATTAAGATCCCGGAAGTCAGTACAAATTCGAATTTTCCCAGTAGCCTTAGTTACGAGTACTACATTGGACACCCATTGTGGATAATCGATGGGTTGGATGAAGTTAGCAAAGAGCAAGCGCTGTAATTCTTCTTTAACAAGAAGGGCTACTCGAGGGTGCATTTTACGTAATTTTTGCTTAACTGGTTTGATGTTGGGAAGAGTAACGATATTGTGGACCACAATATCCGGATAGAGTCCTGGCATATCCTCGTATGACCAAGCAAAGGCCTGACGATGTTTGGAAAGAAAAGTGGTAAAATCCCCTAATTCCTGTGGATTAAGGGATTGGCCGACCTTAATGATGCGAGGGTCTTCAGAAGTCCCTATATTAAGGTCAATAGTGGCTTCGTTGAGAAGGGTAGACGTGTCAGAAGGAATAGTCTTGGGGAGATATGAATTCTCTGCCCCCAGATAGGTGAGGATAGAATCATCATCAACACAGTGGATAGTGTTGATAGTAGGAGAGTCGTCTCCAACTATTTCAGGGAAGATTAATGGTATAGAAGCGGACCGATTGTTAATCTCATAGGCTAACGGCCCTAAGGAAATGGTATTGATCAAAAAAAAAAGTTAGGTGGGATGGACATGTCATCGTTCACATCAAGTGATGCTTCTTACTTAGTGGGGGAAGATGGTTCTTCAGTAGGAAGAGGCTCATCGAGAATAGTGATGGTGGCTTTTGAAAGAGGTTTAAATCCTAAACCAAATTTCTGATGTGGCATGAGAGTAGGAATGGATTTGAGGTCATGTATACCTTGTTCATATTTTCCCAGGCCAAAGCCTTTCCACGCGCATCGATATAGATAAGTTTTTACAAACGTGGGATTCTGCAGATAATCAAACCCTGTTAAGTAAGGTTTGGTCCTAGGAGGAGAATCTGGGCGATAGTGAGGCGTATCAAGACCACTGTAGATGAAATTAGTCTGTTGATTGGGCATACCAATGGTGACGATGCGACCGAGACCTGGTTGATATTCAGGTTGTTTGTCTGGTCTACCATACTCATTAGGATTGAGATGGGCATCAAAAGAAAAGAGAGGAAGCTCTCCTAGTGAGAAACACTGCAATGTCTCTTCTAGATTTTGTAAATCCGGTAGTTTGGTTGCAGGTATGGAAGAAGATGAGGCCCCGTCAGGAGAACATGCATTTTCTTTTAAAGGGGCAGATCTTGTGGTCATGTCGCATTGTGCAGAAGGAAAAGGATCTCCTGGATGAGTATATATTTTGTCCTCATATTGATATTTTAGGCATCGATGGAGGGTGGATGGGACACAATGCATTGCGTGAATCCAGGAGCGTCCGAGGATCATATTATAGTGGAATTTTCCTTCGACAATGTAGAAGAGTTCATGAAGCAGCTTCTTACCTACTCGAATGGGTAAGACCACAGTTCCTAAAGTAACTGCTAGCTGATCGTTAAATGATCGAAGGGCGAAAGGCGGGGGTGACACTACATTCTTTGGTAACTTAAGTTGTTCGAATGTGTGCGAGGAGATGACGTTGAGTGCAGCTCCACTATCGATAATAACATGTTTTAAGGTAGTGTTATTGATTTGGACTGTGATAAAGAGGGGAGCCTCCAAATCCTCTGAAGAAAGAGGAGGAATTTCCGAATCTTCAAAAGAAATGGCGGTTGATGGTCCATTCAATCCAACAACCAACTCGAAGGGCTGGGGCTCATCAGAATTCACTGCGATGCGACGCAGATTATCAATTAGGGCCTGGCGATGTTGTGGAGAGGATTAGATGAGGTCAAAAAGAGACATTTTGACCGGAGCCTGGGTGAGTTGTTTCATAACACTCTCCTCAACAGACACGGGAACTTGAGCCCGAGGTGCAGCACGAATAGAGACCCTGGGTCGTGGGGCTGATGAGGAAGGAGAAACACCTTCAAGGGCTGCAGAAATGACAACCCGTGGTCGAGATGCTGAAGATGAAGATGGGTTATCATAGTGTTGGGTTCTAGTGGCGATATGGATTGTGTCAATTTGAGAAGGAGGAAGATCCAGTGGAGCGGAATCACCAGAGGTCTGAGTGGATGGTTGAGGCTCAGATGGGGCTAAGATGACAGGAGGTACTTGTTTCTCCTCCTCCAGCAAAAGGTCACTTTCTTCCAAAAGGTTGTTGACAACAGCTTGAAGGGCTTTACATCCCTCAGTATCATGACCCGGGGTACGGTGGTAAGCACAAATCAGATCAGAGTTAAACCAAGTAGGTTTAACTCCTTTAGGGTTATAAGGTTTAATCGAAGGAAGGGTTATGGATGAAGATTGGATAAGTTGATGAAGGATTTCGGTGTAGAATCCGGTAGACGAAGAGGAGGATAGAGATGATGAAGGTGGTTCTTTTACATTAACCGACTGCCGAGGTAAAAGAACTTGCATGTTAGGTTTAACAGTCTTTTTAGGGATCATCTTATTTGTTTGGACATTTGGAGGGGCAGTCTTGGGCACTTGAGATGGGAGTAAGTGAGACATGATTGACTTTCGTGGAGGAGGAGCCCCTAAAATAGATTTTGAAGATGATGGAGATGTGACAAATTTTGCGGTCTTTGGAGACAAAGGGGGTTGCTTGGTCGAATTTTCTGATGATTTAGATAATGTCGATTTAGATGAGGAAGAAGCTCCCAGAGTAGGTGTAATCGGAGGAACATAGAGTGCCTTGGTTTTTGGTAGTGAAGATGATGATCCTGATAGAAGAGGTGACGTCTTTTTAGTAGGTAAGTCTATTTTTCGGGGTATTGGTGAAGAATATGTTGTAGAAGAAGATGATGGCTTTGATAAGTGTGTAGAAGAAAACGCCTTCTCAGCGGGAAAATCGAATCGTTTATGAGGCGTAGAGAGAGATTTTTGTGGAAGAGCACCAAGAGTCTTGATGGTCCGAAATATGGGCTTTCCTTTTTCAGGGATGGTGACGACTTCAACGACATAAGGTGATTGTAACCTTTTCAGAGGAAGCAGGTGGGGAGGTACTGATGGTGTAACGTTAGATTTTGGTTGTCTCGGTGTAGGTTCAGGAACCGAGTGTATAGGTGTTGGTGCTACTTCTTTTGATTTTTCTTTAATAGGCAAAGTAACATTAGTGATGGAAGAAGGGGGTGATGAAGAAGCAGTTCCTTGCGAAGGGACTACTTTTGATGCAGAAATCATGCGTGAAACTATTGTAGGAAAAGAGATAGGAAGGGTCAAAATCGAAGATGCTTCCGTCGAAGTCGGCACAATTATAGGTACGTTCACCAAGGGCATAGTTGCAGCGGGAATGGGAGCAACAAAAGTAGATGTGTCTGTAGTGGAAACTCGAAGGGATGTAATTGCCTCGAGTATTGAAAGAATGTCTGATGATGAGACAGATGAGGATGACACTGTCTCGGGCATGGATGGAAGGTCAGACAAAGGAGTGGAGAGAGATGATTCCGTGCTTAGTAATGTAGGAATATTCAAAGATGGGATATCTGAAGATGGTGAAATTCTAGTGATGGATGAAGTGGAAGGAGGTTCTGATTCGATTGATGTGTTTGCAGATGGCTTGGTTTCAGAAGAAGATTCTTCGGTAGAGATGAAGTTGATGGTATGAGTGTTTGGTTTTTGAGACTCTGAAACATTATGGTTCAGGGCATGATTGGGAAAAGGTTGTTTAAAAACATCGAGTGCCTGATTTGGGGGAGCATTTGGGTTATCCAGAATGAGCTTGCCTTTATCAATGAATTTTTGGACAAGATTTTTGAAAGTCTGACATCGTTTGATGTCATGACCTTTGGTTCTATGATAATGACAGAAATCATTTTCCCTATACCAGAATGGACGTTCTTGGTTTTCATCAATATTCCTAATGGGGGGAAGTTCGATCATGCGAACTTCCAACATTTTTTCTAAGATAGAGGCATATGATTCCCCCAATGGAGCGAAGGATCGAGATGATGAAGTCCCTTTTCGAGAAGATGAGGGGTCTCTTTGTGGTGTTTGATTAGAAGTATTGTCGGCTCGTGATGCTTTTAATACGATAGCGTTGGTGGATCCTTGATTTTTGTCTTTAGAAGGGGAAGAATTTGGTTTGGTAAACCGAGAAAAATCTGGTTTAGACTTAGAGCGAAGTTTTAGCTTCCCCTGCTCAATGGCGCGAGATTCAAGTTTCGGTGCCATCGTGAAGGCTTCTTCAAAGGTATGAAAAGTTTGGATCCTTAAAGTGGAAGAAACGTGATTAGCACAAGATCGAGTAAACAACTCGATTTGTTGGGATTGAGGAAGGGAGAAAGACAATTGGTTGATTATCCCTCTCCAACGAGCGATAAAGTCTGCAATAGACTCATCATCGAATTGGCGAATGTTATAAAGATCTGTGATCGAGATCTTATGCGCGATATTTATTGAAAAGTTTTCAACAAACATCTGGGCCAATTAAGGGAAAGAAAACAAGGAATGTTGAGGAATGTTATTGTACCAGTCTAAAGCAGGACCTGCTAGAGACATAGGAAAGGTACGGAGCATAAGCTCCTGATCCTGGACTATGAGGTAGCAAGCATGTTTGAATGCTCGCAAATGTTGTTGAGGGTCTTCCCGACTATGAAATTTTGAAAATTTAGGAAGTTCCCATTGGGGAGGATAAGGCTTGAAAGCTACTGAGGGGTGAATGGGTTCATTACACACTTCTTCAAAGGAGTATGAAGGATGAGCCCCTTTTGTGGAGGCTTCCAAGTCTGTGATTTTCTTGAAGAGAATTTGAACCACGTCAGATTGAGGAGGAGGTACATTGGTATGTCCTACATAAGAAGTAAGTGGTGGATGTTGTTGAGGTGTCAATGGAGGATTCATCTGTTGATGGATAGGATGATAAGAGGAATAACCAGGTGTTCTGGGTGATACCGAGTGGGGTATTTGCTGTGAGGTAGCTTGCGTATAGGCAGGCTGTGAGATAATAAGTGGTTGAGAAAATGAAGGTTGGATGACGGACGGAGCCTGTGATTGGTGGACTCCTATGTTTGTTGATTGAATCGAGACAGATTGAGGAATATGAGTGCCGGCTTGATTGGACATATTGGGGAACAAGACCTGAAAGGGGCCTTCTACTGCCAGATTAGGTATTAAGGGTGCCGATGTTAGAGGATGGGCGAAGGTCACAGTTGCTGGAATATTGGAAGAAAGACCCCCTAGAGGACGAGAAGTAGGAGTCAACTGACTATTCGGAGGGGGTTGGCTCATGAAGAGGTATTGAACTTGGGACACGATGGAGGGCATAGATGAATTAACAGCAATATGCGGGTGTGTAGACGCATTCATTATAGCCAGGGCAGAAGACCTCTCAGAAGTAGGTTGTGGAATATTTGAGGCAACTGCGGTGTTAGGAATAGGTAAGACTATTTGAGAACTAGTCGATATGGTAGGTGGAAGAGAAAAGGGAGGCATAGGGGCCTCGCCCTTCTCCGTGGCTCGAGGCAAGAGCGACGATGCAAACTGCTCTACAAAGGCTTGGGATGATCCACGAGGATAATCGTACACTTGTTGGATTGGTGGTCCTTGATCGGATATTTGAATAGACTTGTGTACTAGGTAGTCCATGTGGGCTATCGGATTGCGGTCAAGGAATGCCTGGAATTCAGGATCCCCGCGGGGAACATACTCCGAGCCAGATGATATTTTCGAAGGACTAGGGGAAGCTGGACGTGATGGGATTGCTTTGGCTTGATAGAAAGGATTATATGACCAGGATGGGGAACCAACTAACAGCGGTCCCGAGGAAGATTGGGGGAGTGCCGAAACCTCCACACTAGTGGTGATCTCGGAGGAAGAAGGAACCAGTTGAGCCATTCTTCTAGATTGTGACCGAGTGATAACCGTCATAAACACGCAGAAAAGAAGATTGACCTAACTAATGCACAGACAATTCAAGCAGCGCAAGTGATTATCTCCTTTAAATTTTGATGCTTTTAAGAAAAGAAAATGTTAGGGAAGGCTTTTTAGAACAGGAACTACTCAGATAGCCAAACTAAGGATGGTTTGGGTAATGTTTGGTGAGGAGTCCCGAAGGCACTTCAGTAAAAAACCGGTACGTGGCTTGATATAGGGGCCTACCCCTGCACTTCACACACCGCTGCAATAAGGGAGTCGGGTGCTTTGCCAATATATACCAAAATCTTCCGTGAATTTATAGCGCGGCCCGAGTACCACGTAGGCTCTTCCTCTTGGATATCACTTCCAAGTAGGCGAGGCCAGGGAAGGAATTTTTATTTAAATGCTTTATACCTAGTGATTTTGGCTTTGTGTGCAAGGGTGAAAAATAAAAATCAAATAGTGTCACTACCGATTTTGATCAATTTTCCATCCTAATTAAAACTAGATGAAAAACATGCAGCAATGACAAAGGAAAAGTTCTTTTTAAGCACTTAAAAACGAATTGTTTGATTTCGATGAAGACAAGTCAAACAGATTCTTTCTCCAATGCGATTAAGTTCTTTTTAAGCACCAAAAATTGAAATGTTCGAATGTGATAGACAATCAAACAAAGAAATCCTAAAAAGGAGAAAACACCGTAAAAGAGAAATACCTGTAGATTTAGCTCTCTAAGGTGTGTGGACTTCAAAAAGCGCGTTGTTGAGCTCTTCCCCTCGAACAATCCCACGAACAAGCAAAGTGCTTCGCAAGAAGAGGTTAAGCAAACACCAAACAAAACCCAGAAAGATATATCCGGATAATGGTGAAACGGAAATTTCTATTTCAAGGGACTAGGAAAATTATAAGAAAATAACAATTTCACAAAAAGAGCAAGACTAAAATGATGAAAGGAACTGCTCAAGCAGAACTGATAGGAATCAGTGAAGAAAAAGAACAAAGCTCAAAACTTAGAAAAGAAATGAACTTACCAATAAGGGACTTTGGTTGGGTCCCACCGGGCATGCCAGAATGTAGATCAAGGATTTTGCGCTTGTTACCTGTCCAAGTTAATGCACCAAACTAAACACAAAAACCCTGAAAAACTCCAATGAAATTGATGCCTGATGAAGATGTAGACGGATGAGGAAGCCGATGTAGATAAGACGGGCGTATACGAGCAATTCGCACAATAGATCCGAGTAACCTACAAAACGCCGATGCTTGACAGAAAAAGACCACGTTAAAAGATATTTAGGTGGACTGCACGAGAAGCGGGTCCGGGAAGTGATAAGCTTCCTCGGCGGATGTCAGTCCACATTTTCAATTAAGAAAAGAAGCATGCATGATAAAAGACGTAAGTAAAAAGATAGATTTTCTTATTGCAGTAATAAGACAGAATCTAAACAGCAGACAGAAAGTACAGAAAACAGGGAACTATGAAATAATGTCGGATTTGTGTTACCTGTATCCTTTTACCTATCTGTAGGGAAATCGGCGTCGACTGGGTAGAATCAGCGTCGATTGATGTGGTCGGCGTCGATCGAGACGAATCGGCGTCGACTGGATGAGATCGGCGTCGACTAAAGGCAGATCGATCAATCAGGGACTGTGCGATAAGATTCGGGAATTAGAAGGTGAATGTGGTCTGCTGGATGTGCCGAAGTTGGCGAGACGCTGGAACAGAGTCACCAGATGATAGATGGTTGTGTGCGATGCTGATGTGACAGAGACAGAGTAACGGTGCTCCTCTCAGGGATTGATTCGGACAGGATCTACCCTAATTTGATACAATTGATGCTGAGAAGATCTCTCTTTCTCACAACCTGTATCTCTCTCGCTCTCTGTTCGTGCGTAAGTGCTTCCTTTTTTTGTCTGTTCGCTTTTTCGCTCGTTCGTGGTCTCTTTTTCGGTCCCTAGAACTGAGTTCTGGACTCGCTTTTCTAATCAGCGCCGCTCCTAGAAAATCGGCGCCGACCATATGGGTCGGCGCCGATCGCGGAATAGACTCCCGAGATGGCCAAAATGAGCGATTTCAAGAAAGATAAGATTTACCCCGAATACGGGAAATATCCCGCTTAGGGAAGAGGAAAAATAGATGTGATACATAGATAGAATAAATTTGGGGTGGATAAGTGATTAAGATGCATGGGAAGAAGTGTAATCAAATATTTAATATTTAATCACTCATGGGTAAGATGTGATGGGGTGAATTAAATTTGGAATAAGTGATTAAATCACAAATTGGATAATATCCCAAGGGGATAGTTGGTGACGTAAACGTGCCCCAGGTTACCTAAGCAAGTAAACGAATGTGAGGGACACTAAATTGAGTAACCAATTTTGAGTGTCTACACATAGATCTATAGGAGGTCTAATTTACCTTTGGTGAGTTGTATTCCTTATTGAGTTTGCATCCTACAATTATTGGAGTGCTTACTGGATTGCACATCTGACTTACACTCAGGAGATTATGCTTCATACCTTCTGCTTATAAAACATTCTGAGTGATTGTCTTTCCATTGTCAAGACTTAGTGTACCCTTTCCTACAATGTTAGTTGATGTTTTATGACCAAATCTCACTGATCCTGAAGAATTTTCTTCTAATAAGATGAATTTTATCTTGTTTCTTGTCATATGACTTGAGAATCCATTGTCTATATACCACTCCATGTCTTCACTTTGAGTGTGAAAAGCAGTTTGGGCCAACAAACCTTGTTCCTTCTTCCTGGTAGGATTTGATTTCACCATGTACACACTCTTGTCTTGCTTTGGAGGTTTTTTGTAGCAATATTTTTCTATGTGACCATAATTCTAATAGTTGTAGTAGATCAACTCATTCTTATTTCTCAAATGATAAGAATTGAGATGTTTTCCATGACCTTTTACATGCCTTCTATAATTTTAAGCTTTGTGACCAAACATATTGCATGAAAAACAATATCCATAAAAGGAGTGAGCATACCTTATTACATCAAATTGCTTGCTTGAGTTGTATCTCTTCTTGACATTCTTGACATCAAAATTCCTTGCTTTAGGTGCATCTTGAGCTGTATTGATCTCCTTCTTACATGATGGTTCATCAACCTTGTGCCCCTCCTTAAATCCTAGATCAGATTTGTCATTGAAAGCTCTTTGCTTTCTTATAATTTCATCTAGATCATTTGATATTTTCTAAAAAATTTGATCTTTAATTTGTTTGAAGTCTAATCCAATTGAGTTTACAACAACTATAATTCTAATTTGATTTTTAGGTGCCCCTCTTCCCTGAATTTTAAATATGCTTCAAGCAGCCCTATTTGTGCTTCAAATTACTTGATCATTTCTTCATGTTCTTGATCCTTTATGCTTAGTATTATCTCATAATCATTGATCTTCTCTTCATAATCTCTTAGTAGTGATATCATCTTTTGATTCTTCTTTCTTTGGAGTTTTAGTTCTTAAAATCACTTATTAGTTCAACTTCGAGGTTTACTCCTACATCTTCCTCGTCTGAGATATCTTATTCAAACTAAGTTTTAACTTTTGAGTCACTTCCACAGCCATGAATAGAGTCTCAGCTTGAGTACCTTCACCTTCAATTTTAGAATTACTTGAGTCACTATATTCAAATGAACTTGATCCTTCTTGGGTATATAAATTCTTATTGTTCCTGAAGTACTTCTTCTTATCTTCATGTTTCTTGAATTTATTCTTTTTCCTATGAGACGTTTCTTCATCATGTTCATCTTGATCTTCCTTGTTTTTGTTAGGACACTTGGATGCAAAATGACCTACTTGACCACAATTGAAGTACTTGAATGGTAACTTACCCTTGTAATTTCTTGATACTCTTTTCAATTTTCTTACAAACATAGCTTCAACCTTCTCGTCATCTACCTCCATATCAGATTCATTTTTGTTTGTCTTGGCTTGAGACTCCTTATCAACCTCGAATGTTGCTTCTTTCTTGACTGATTTTAATTCAATGGTTCTCATCTCATATGCAATTAGTATACCATGAAGTTAATCCATTTTAAGAGTTCTTAATTCTTTGGCTTCTTCCACAACCGACACCTTAGAATCATATTTTATAGACAAGGATCTCAATACTTTTTAAACAACCACAACCTCCTCTATCTTCTCTCCTAAACCTCTAATTAGTTTTACTACTTCATCTACCCTTTGCAAGTAAGAAGAAATAATTTCACCTTCCTTCATTTTGAGGCTCTCAAATTGACTCATGTAGGTCTGTAACTTGGCTAATTTGAATTTACTATATCCTTCATATATGGTCTGTAACTTGTCCCAAATATCCTTGGCTATGGTACAGTGTATGACTTTTAAGAATTCAACCTCTTCCATTGTATATAGGATTACATTCATGGCTTTAGAATTGTTTTCACTTTCTTTCTTCCCTACAACATCATTTGTAGGTGTGGCTGGAATGGAATAGCCACTGATTACTGACAACCATATGTCAAATCCTAGAGAGATGAGGTAAGTTTTCATTATGACACTCTAGAAGGCATAATTGGATCCATTGAAGGGAGATGCCTTGGAGGTAGAGAAGTCATTTTTTGATTGATTGATTTCCATGCTTGAATTATCTGTATCTCCTTTGAGATATTTAAATCACCACACAAGGACTAGGATCTGATACTGATTGTTGGAAATTAGGACATTGAGAGGGAGTGAAGTAATGCCAATTAAAACTTTGTAGTACAATTTTTCACCAATCAAATTGTTTAAACTTAATATGAAAGAGAAATAACACAATTCACATGAACTCAACAAGCACAACTCATACAGAGCCATATTTTTAAGTGGGAAACCCAAGATGGGATAAAATCCACTAAACCAATGCACTATGCTTACAAAGGTTACAAACTTGTTGAGCACCCAATCAATATGAAGCATCAAATTCAAAAATCAAGCACCTAATTGACTTATTGCAAGCTACAACTTGCATGAAAGCACCTACTCTCATACCTTGCTGAGCTTTAACTCAGACTTTACAACAATTTTGATCACACACTTGACTTAGTTATTAAAACAAAAAATTATGATCCTAAATTTGTTCATATGCTCTTTTACACCATCTCCTAGTTTGCAATAGCTTCAACACATTATCACCTATCTCACTCTCTTAACCTTGCACTCATCTATCATAAACTTAAACAACTACTTATATACAAAGAATAAGTTATTTTTAAACAACATAGACATCTTTACATGACCTCTCCACTTAAAATTCAAGGACTTTTCACATGAAACACTTGACAACTCATACAAAGCGAGATGAACAGATTTCAAATGTAAATTGTCTTTAGATGTCATAATTGCATATGTCATTATTCAATTATATCTTCATAGTCTGCGGGCTCTTTCAAAATTATTTGAGGTCAAATGATCAGGGATGAGGAATCCTGAACTTCCTTACACTCTGCCATAATTTTTAATATTCCATTCAGACTTGTGATCTCTATCTGTGTAACAGTTTCTGAGACTTAGTTAAGTTTCCACAAAATAACTCTTGTCTTGTAGCTAAAATAAGACTTCTTCAAGTATGAAAATAATGTGAAATGTGACATAAGCCTATAAAGAGTCCTTATAACCCCTTATCTTACTTCATTCTTTGCCATTGAGCTTTAACATTCATTTGAATATGTGAGAGCATACCAAGTGCAAAAGAAAGTTCTTTACAATCTTGAACCTTGAAGAAGGATAGAGTTATGTGCTCATCTCAGGTTATGTAGTCATGATCATGAAGTATACATGAAGTTCATCTCAAACACAAAGGGATTTGAAGAGTAGGCAAGGTAGTGATAGCTTATTCATCCTTTCACAGTCAAGAAGCACTCAGTCTTAGTGAGCTCAAACCATCAACATGTATAGTGCCACCAACAGGTTATCTACTAATTTCAAGCATGAAGATGGGGTTTTAGGGACTGTAGGACATCTCCAACAAGAAAGACATAGCAGGATACCCCCTATTTTTTCTTAAATC
The DNA here is from genome assembly GCA_019776745.2 of Taxus chinensis. Taxonomy (NCBI): domain Eukaryota; kingdom Viridiplantae; phylum Streptophyta; class Pinopsida; order Cupressales; family Taxaceae; genus Taxus; species Taxus chinensis. The sequence goes on from CM034146.1 coordinate 300,816,672, forward strand.
GTGCATTAGATCAGCATGCCCAGTTTTGTATGCTCAAATATGCATGTACGAGAGAGTTTTTACTTTCCTAACTTAATGAAGTGAACTAACAAAAACAAACCAACCTCAGAAGATTTTGGGGTTCACCGATACCCACAAGATGACTAATGTTGATCTTGACGGATGATTGAAGTTGTTGAGTCCAAATGAATGCACAAGTCTTCATGTCATAAAAAACACTCTACAATCAAATACACTAAACAAAAAATATTAGATAAATGGATAAACGAGATGCTTGATAAAGGTTGATTCCATGAATCCAAAGGGATTTCCTTAGAGGATGTCAGCTCATTTTTTGACAATTAAGTAGATTGACAACAACAATGATAAAGATATGCAATATACAATAATAGATAAATAATGGATGTGAATCTCTAGAATTCAAGATTGAAAGGTAAGTCATGTGCTACTTCGAATGTGGCCCAAGAGAGGGTGGATGAGATCTGAACAAACTCGAAGTGATTGTACCAAAATTCCTCGGTCTCTTTCTCAATTTCGTGGAGATATTCGAACTGATCTTCGATATCTTCTTTGTCAACGACAAATCAGATTGCGCACAATGTCAACTTGTGAAGGATGTTGTATTGTTCTCAAAAGAAGGGATGTTGGACTATAGGAAGGTCATAAATGTTTGTAATTGGATGAGAATGGCTAGGAACTGCCATCTAAGAGAAAGTTGTGCTTGTAAAGAGCAAGTTAAACGCAAAGATATTGATAAAATGATAATAAACTGACAAATTGAGAAAAATATGTATTTTGACAGGGATTGTCGGTGATCAAGGTTGGTCACTGGAGATCTATAAATTGGAAAATTGAGGAAAACATGTGTTTTGATAGGAATCATTGGTGATTAAAGCTAATCATTGGTGATTATGGTAATTGTTAGCGATTACTACTAAAATGGATAGTTTTACTAAAAAATGATAAACAAAGGTCTAGATTGATATTTTTTATTGTTTGATGTTTGACCAAAACATAAATGATAGAATGAAGTAGATAAATACCTTTGGATGTGATAAGGAGCTAAAAGATGCCTCAAATAATTGAATGTAGTTGGTTAATATTGATATTGTGTTGTTGCGCTTCCTGAGGATTGATAAATGAAAAGACTATCAAAATGTTGGATTGATAATAGCTGGGGCTTGGCACAAGCTCTTGATGATCTCTAAAATGACTTGGATTCATTGTGGAGTTGAAAACAAGATATAATCCTAAGCAAAAGGTTTCTGAATATCTTTGTGAAAGGAGGAAAAACACATATTTATAATCGCTAGTGATCAGTTAGAATTGCTGACGATCCAACATTTTCAGGGAAAACACTTAGAAAATGGTTAATATTGCTTCTAAACGTGAATTTTGGGTTTTTGACGAGGGAATATGGGTATGGGGAGGTTGTAGATGGGATGTGGAGGTTGGGATATAGGAATAAAATAGATTTGGATTATTTTTAATGGTTAAGTGGTTTGGAGATAGTAAATATTAATTTTATGGGGGTGTAAGATTATTTTTAAAAAGGTATGGAGAGGATGACTTAGGATAATGGTTTTTAGATGAGTTTTAATTGAATAAAATGTGTATAATATGAAGTAGGTGGTTTGACAAAAACTCAGTGTCTACAATACACCTTCCAAGGTTAAACAAGATAATACAATATCACAGTCATTTCTTTACTCCAATGTCACATTTCAAGGATGAAGAATATGGCATTAAACTTATTAGTTCTACAAATTTCCTCAATCCATGGTTGGGAGATCAATATTGCATGGTCTTCAAGATAGAAAACGTTAGGGTTTCATGATTCAAAACCGTAGTTAGTTATTTTAAGACTTTCAACACTTCATACTTCCTTTTATGCAAAAGCAAGTGAAGAATAACTCCACTAGAGGTTATTTAAACAATTTCAAGCCTTCTTTTACATTGATTGATAGGAGATGTTTAATATTTAAAGCCACAGTTGCAACCCTTCACGACTGTCACAAGAAAACAAACATAGTCTTCAAGGAAGAGATGGTTTACCTATGTATAGACCTCTGTTTATAGCATCTAGGGAACATTTTGAGAAGCTCCATACCTTAGTCACTTTTCCACACCAAATGCAATCACTAATTCAAAGATAATGATCATGAGACACATGCATTTTTCAGATTGAGTGCATTGTCTCTTAAGGCACCGCATGACATTCTTGGATTGTAGGCTTCTTGTTATCAACACTTCGCTCTGTTAGCATATGGATTTGCATGCATGCAAATGACATGCAACAGTGTGGGAACGAAGTCCTTCCTCAATGAAGGTGAGGCTGCCTTTATTGAAAACCAAAACTGTATTTACATCTGTACATTCAAAATTGTATGTGGGGGGTGTTTTGGAACATCAATGGAAAGAAAAGTGAATGAGGGAGATGGAATGGAATGAAGGAAAGGAGTGAAATGGAATGAACTGAAAGAACATGCAAGAGTTAGGTAAAAACAGAGCCTAATATTGCATGAAGAAGAAAGATGAATAACCAACACAAATAAAATGGAGTTTGAGTTAGCCAAACAAGAACGTGTAAAAGGGAACACACATGAGCAAGTAGATAATCAGAGCTTGATCACTGTGAACTAGAACAACGATTAATAACGTTGACAATAAGATCAAAGATAATATTTGCATGCAAGATTCAAACACCTAACATCTAATGAACATAAGAACATCAAATGTTACAAGAGACAATGAATGAGACACAAAGTTCGTATTTCATTAACTCCAAAATGTTTTTCACAAAAGAACACAAAGTTTCTTCCTGAAACAAAGCTTGCACAAAAGTATTTTCTTCTCCTCTCTCAAAGTCACCCTTTACAAATGAGCCCCTCACTTCCTTTTATAACCCAAAATTTGGTTACAAAGTAGTTAGGGTTTTACATGATCATTAAATAAGGCACTTAAGTGACCTTTGACTTTTTCAACAACTTTATTAAAGACAACTCAAAAATAGAAATTACTTAAAATATCCATTGTTTCCCGAAAACAAATAACAACACCTTTTAAAATATACAATAATAACCAGTGCCTTATCCATTGAAATGGGGTCTGCCTATCTCAAGCGTATGAGAAATGGACTCTCCCACTTCGTTAGATACCAAGAAAATCAACTCCCTGAACCGCCGGTGAAATTAGCATCTACCGCTTTTGCCAGTTGAAAGGATCTAAACCTTCCTAAAGTTTCAAACATCTTTTCTTCTTCTGGAGGTTCACTTGGTCGAAGAATAGCCTCACAAAATACCTGCAATTCAAGAATTCTACTTGGCATATCATTTAAATTAACAATTTTGGATTGAGCATTCTCAAATAAGTTCTTTAATTTGATGCACCACTCCATGGAAACTGACAAGAAATTGTTGGCGGGAGTGTACATGTCCTTAAACAATTGTGAAAATTGTTCTTCCACCTACTCCGATGAACACCTTTGATTATGCTCATTTATGAGGTTACAAGGAATCTCAGCCATGAATTCCTGAATCAAGGAGAGTGAAGTGAAGGCTTCATTGCACATGCTTTCATAATGGATCATAGAATCCTCGAGAAGCGTTTTTCTTGATTTGAGATGCAGACACCAAAGAAAATGTGTCCCTTGATGTTCAAATTCGAGAATTCCTTCAATAGCTAAAACTGAAGATTCCATACTTGTCATCTCCTGTAAACTGGGCAATATCTCATCCAAATTTGATATAGCAGAAACAAAAGTTTCTTTGAAAGAAAGAATTGGATCAAGATATGCACTGACATCTTCATGAAGCTTAATCGCAGTCTTGATTGTCCCCTGGCCTAAAACAAGAATCTCTGAAAGCCAAGTTTTAGTGACATGGCCCAATGTGTTTATTTCCTTTGACAAATTGAGAGTATCTTCATCTGGGGCAGCCACTGCATCAGGTACTGGGAAGGTGGATGATATGGGATTTATCAAATGTTGAACATATTCCACCAATTGATTCTTTTCAGCCTTGAGCTGAGAGTTTTGAGACTTGTATTTCTCAAGTCTCTTTAGCACGATATCAATTGAATCTCGAGCCATCGCCATGTCACTTTCTAATGTAGATCTTCCAAGTCCAAGTTTGGAAACTTCATAGTCGACAGGTGTCATAGCATCGCGCTCTTTATCAACTTGTGGAATGGCAAGGTCTGCAAATTTGTTTCCATCATTATCCACCATTATTCGAGAAAGTACCTTAGGCTTCTTAGGAATGGCGTCATTCAAAAGTTTGAAAAGGGCATCAAAATCAATGTCAATTGGCTTGACAACTCTCTTCCTTTTCTTTACTTCAGAATCAACCCAGGAAGGAGTATCATTCACTATTTCAACATACAAAATCCTGGAGCTCGAATCAATATTCTCATTATTCTCGACATCATGAGATCCTTCTTGAATCCTATCTACGACCCTGATTTGAGGAGACACAACCTCAATATCCACTTCCTGATTATTCGAGAGATTTTGGGAAATCCCTTCATGAACTACATGCTCTGAAGTGTTTGATATTTGAATTACCTGCACCTGAGTGGATGCTTGTTTGAAGCATGGCTGAGGATCATTTGCTACTAGCTTCTGAGCACTATTAACGATGTGGGTAGAAGAATCTCTACTCGAGGTAGAAAATCTGGACACACGCTCTCTTCCTTCTTCGGGGTTAGGATCTTTAGATCTTTCTCCTTGTGACACGTTACTTGGCGAAGTGGATTTTGGAAACCACTCCTTTCTTGCTTGTTGTGTATGATTGGATGGTAATGAGGTTGATCGAGAAGAGACTTTGGTCAAATGGAGACCCCCTCATATTGGCAATTTTTGTGATCTCGAAACATGATCTGGAATTGATTACAATTTGGCAAGTTCTCTGTCATACCAAGATATGCTTCTTTCAATAATTGGTTGGTTCTTTCCATCAAGAGAAAATTCATCTCTTTTGGTCCAGTCGATTCGAGGCAATGGGGTAGAGGCAATGGGGTAAAGGCAATGGCATCATATGAGGGATCAATGACATCCTCATCATCATTTATGAATGAATCGGGAGGACTCTTGATGTGGAAGGCCTTGATCTGAGCAAGTGTTAGGTGAGAGTACTCCCGTCTTCTTACCTCATGTTCATCTGAACAAGCAGCCCAGAAATCTTCCATGGTAGGATTATGTTGGTACTTTGCTCCCAGAATATTTTGCATATATCCATTGATATCAAACTGGGCTCTCTTCACATATGGATGGATGGTTATGAGAGTGAACTCTTTTTCCATGAGTTGTGCACTGAAAATATTTGGACATTGGTATTCCCCGATTTGAATTGGGAAATGAATTCTTGAACGGTGCTTGTCACTAAGAAGGCAGTGAACTTGGAATAATTGTCGTGCCAGCTCCATTAATGCCCATCTGTCACTGACGTACTTAGGAAGTTTCCACGGGGGTACCAGTAAAGCCACTCACGTGAATGTAGGAAAAAGATGAAAATTGAATAAACCAGGTTCCCCATTGGGAAATGACACTCATGGCTTCTTTAGAAAACCTTTCCTCAGTATTCTGATTCAGGTTCCAAGATCACACGGAAGGTGAATGCATCGTTGACTCTTCTAAAATGGTGAGAACTATTTTTGAAACTGAGTTGAGGGTAATAATGAAAAACACTGTTCGACGGCCCCATGACTCCTCTCGTTTCAAGTCCTGAAAATAGCTTTCTTCTTGCTACCGCATAAGTCAGATACGATGTCATGTAGAAGCATCCAGTCATCTTAACTTCTATCAATTGTTTGTGAAGGGTGTTACTGATGATGGTGGCCCAATCCACAAACTCTTTCTTGGCTAGGATGATATAGATAAACTGGTACATCCATGGGTGGAAAATCCTAGCAGAAGGTAGACCGAAAACTCGACTTAGGAGAGTGATCATGTCCCTGATTTCTTCCACGAACTCAACGCGGTACAGTTCTTTGGGAAGCCTGTCAATTCGAGGTCTCTTGGTTACTAACCAGTTGTTGTTAACCATCTTGCTCCATCTCAGGGGTTCTTCATCCCAGAATTCTTGTGCTGACTGGCGAGTGATATCTACATTCTTGGGAAAGTCAGGTATGTTGAGAAATTCCTCAATGTGCTCTGGTGTGATTAAGAGGAAAGGCTCGCGATTATCTTTAAAAATTCCTCGTCTCTTAGGGTCATAATGCTCCGTGCAAGCAATAACCAATTCCGGACACTGCACCGAGATAGGAAATGTTGCTGCTTGGGGTAGGCCACTATGGTAAAGTCTATCTGAGAAAATGGTTTTGCCTTCAGTTTTCACCCACTCGCAAAACTGTTGCACATTGATGTGACCCAGATTTGTATCAGTGATGTTGTCATATGCTGACTTAATGGAACTGGGAGGGATAATTCCTTGGAATTCATACTTCAGGGTGGATTTGTTAGATTTCTCCACTGGCTTCCTCGATCTCCCTGCAGATTTGGATTTTTTGGCCATTATGAATTTTACAGAAGAACGACTCAGGCACGCAAGACAACACAAACGGGGCCGGGTCTCAGTCTCTGAAACCCTGTTGATGCAAGAAAAATATTTTTCGCTTATAATATTATTATTATTATTATTTTAAAAATAATAATAATAATTGTCCCGAATTACAATTTTTCTCTTAAAAATGTCAATACAAAAATATCGAGACTAAGCTCGAGTTCCAAATCTAGCGATACAATGATAAATTATTTTTAATTAAAATCTCCTGATTTTAATAATTTGATGCAGATCTCCTTTATGCATACCTTTTCAATATTTTATTTTGGCTGACAATGTATAGAGACTTCTTTTTTCGCTGTTATTCTTTTCTAATGTGATTGTCTCTTTGGCATGGATAATTTCTTTTGAAAATGCATGGGAATAGCTTCTCTTTCCATGCGAGCCTCGAATTTTTGCTGCATGGAGATTTTTTATGCTTTCCTCCTTGGAAAGTGCGTTGAAAATTGTTCTTTTCTATTGTTTTCTATTCCTGCGTATTCTTCTTCTCCTTTCCCATGTGCATCTATTTCTCTTCACTTCAAGCTGGGCAAGAAGAAACTCTATTGACTCCTTCCTCACGTGTGGAAAAAATGTTTTAAATTTTTGTTTTAACTTTGAAACCTTCTTCTCCTAGGCACTTGCGTGTTCTCCTTTCTTGGACAGGCCTGCTTTTAATTTTTAAAAATTGTTCTTCTTGCCCTGCAGATTTTTGGACTTCTCCTTTGTTGGACTTGTTTTTTACTTGCGTGGAATTTCTCTTAGGCTCACAGCTTTGCTGCGTGGATTTCTTCTTCCTTAGCTGATGCGTGGGAACTTTATTTTTTTATTATTTTGATTATTGTATTTGGTTCCTTTAACTTGCGTGGGAATAAAATTTGCTCTCACCTATGCATGTGTGTTTGGATCCTTTGGACCTCATGAATGTTGGAGTGATTTTTCTTTGGTGAATGCATGGAAAGTGCTATTCTTTGACCGGTTTATTACCTCCTATGCGTGGACAACTGTTATTTCTCCATGAAGGTGTTGGAAAATGCTTGGATTGGTATTTCTTTGAATGCGTGGAAATCCCCCTACAGGCGTGAAAATGTTTTTTGGAAACAAATGTTGACCCTTCCCAATGTTCTATATAACTTGTTTTTCCTGCTCCTTCTACAATGCGTGGAAATTCTCCTTTCACAATGGTGCGTGAAATTACTTCCTTCTTTCTCCTGTATTGTTTCTTGCTTTGTTGCGTGGGAAATTTTTGTTTTGTTTCTTAAAACTTCTTTCTTCTTTGGCAATTATGCGTGGGAGTTTTACCTTCTCTCCTTTAATGACTATATTCTACTTTTTGTGTTCTTTTCTTGGTAATACAAAAATCCTCTTACTTGGCATGAGTGGGAAATTATTATGGGATGTGACAAAATATTATGTCCTTCAGAAGAAATAAGAAGCAATCGGAAAGCTTCACACGAATTTTTCCAACGAGTTTGACGGAGGAAGTTATGAGGATTAATCCAACTTCCTCTCTTCCCGGGTAGTGGACTTAAGTGCCAGGGGGAAATGGGGAAAGCAACGGCCAATTGCCAACGGGAATGGAAAAGTGGGCTGGCAATCCCCGTTCAATTTCCCCATGTGGGAAATTGGGGAATTTCTTGCCCGTTAGCCAATCCATGATTTGGCAATTGGTGGAGAAAATCCCATGTGCGGGAAATTTGAAGAAAATTGCCAGGAAAGGGGAAATCCGGGTTCGGGAAGCCAAATTGGCATTCCCGGCAGTTGGAAGCATAAGCTTACTTCCCCGGCAATAAAAATTTGTCGAATGAACTTTTAATTTAATATTTATTTAATTAAATACTCTCAAGTTATTTAAAAATTAATTTTATCAAACAAGGAGCAATTAATTAATTAAATATTAATTAATTAATTTTAATGTATTTTAACGATTTAAAGCCTGGCGGGAAGAGTTCTTGCCTGAAAAGGATGAAATGAAGACCGAAACGATCACAAAAATGAGACGATCGCGATGAGGGCAATGAACCACGCAAAGTAACACTTTTGAAAATTTTCAAAATTTTCATTTTTTATTTTTTATTTTTTTAATAATTTTGCAAAGTCAAAATTAGCTGATAACAGCTGGCTCTAATTGGGGACAAGGACTTCATGGATGCAGCAATGGACCCAGACCAAAATAGTCATGAACATGATCTCAAAATGATGGGGCACAAAAATGGGGCGACACAAGAGAGGAGACCGAAAAACAGGGAAACAAACAAACCAAAATCCTAATTACCTATGTACATACGGGGAACAACCCATTTTCAATTTTGATAATGCTTGAGATATTGCCCACTGTAGGGAAAAGGAAAATGAGTTCCATCAGGATATGCCAAGTAATAGGTACTATCTCCACAGAAATGTCTTATTTTGAACGGGCCTAGCCACAACGAGTCAAACTTCCCATGCTTTCCTTTCGGCTCACGTCTTTTGTCCCAGAGAAGAACTAAGTCATTGATTTGAAATTGTCTCTCCCTAGTTTTCCTGTCAAACAATTTCTTTACCTTGGATTGATGTTCCTCGATCCTGTTTTCCACTTGACTTCTTTGTTCCTCGAGCTTGCTTAGGAACATGATCCTTTTATCTAATGCATTGGTGAAGCATTCATCATCAACTGCCTGAGCTAATTTTAATGCTGGTAACTCCAGTGTGATGGGAATTTGAGCATCGGTTCCATATAAAAGTTGAAATGGAGACATCTCTGATTGCCCTTTTGGGAGTTATGCGGTCAGCCCACAATGCATCATATAACTTTTTGTGCCAAGTTCTTTGATTTTCTTCGACTAACTTGCGCACAATAGTAATGAGGTTTTTGTTACTGGATTCAGCCTGACCATTTCCCTGAGGGTAGTAATCTGATGAATGAGACAAAGATATCCCATATCCATAACAAAAACCTATCATCTCTGTAGAAGAAAAATTTGAGGCATTGTCTGTCACAATCTTGTGTGGAATTCCATAACGAACCAATATATTTTCTTTGATGAAATCACAGATTACTGCAGTAGATGTTTGTTTCACCGGTATAGCTTCCACCCACTTTGTAAAGTAATCAGTGGTGGTGAGCACGTGAGTATGACCAGTGCTAGAATTAGGATTCAAAACCCCGATGAAATCTAAACCCCATTGTTGAAAGGGTTCTTCAATGACAACTGGCTTCAAAGGCAAAGCTGCCAACTTTGGTCTTCCAACAAATTGTTGACAGGCTTCACATTTTGTCACCCATTTCTGAGCATCAGAAAACATAGTGGGCCAGTAATAATGTGCTCTCAGAATTTTATGGGTTGTTACTGGGCCAGAGAAATGACCACCGCAAGCATGATTGTGGAAAGCTTCCAACAACCTAGGTTGTTGTTCTTTATCAACACATCTGAGGAACATGCCGTCAATCCCTTTCTTGAACAACGTGTTATCCCAGATGACGTACCTGGAAGCTCTTAGTTTGATAGCTCATTTCTCCTTAGCTGTTCAGATTCTCTGGACACTCACCATATGTGAGGAAGTAGGCAATATCAGAATACCATTCATCTGTGGTACTGACAAAAACTACCAATGGTAAATTTTCTTCAACTGGTTCTTCTTTAGAGTTTATCTCGTGGTTCATTCTCTGCAATGAGTTGGCAGAGTCCTCTTCCTCGAACCAACTTGGTAGGCTTGATGTCCAAATCATATTCTTGGATCTTGGAGACCCAATTACCTCTTTTAGATCCTGGTTCCTGTTGTGTCAACATTGATTTCACTGCGGTGTCTGGAACTAAGACTTTGGTGTGAGAATTCAACACGTAATACCTGAAGTGTTTCAGGGCTCTTACCATTGCGTACGCATGTCTCTCAAGAGGAGTGTAATTAAGTTCATGTTTCTTGAATCCCAAACTCATGAATGTGATAGGAGATTTGATCCCCTCTTGATTGTGCTGAGTCAAAATGGCGGAGATTGTGTGTGGAGAAGCATAGCAATAAATTATAAAATCCTTTTTAAAATCAGGACACACCAATGTAGGAGCTTTTGCAATAGCACTCTTGATTTGCTCAAATGCCTCTCTACCTTCCTTTGACCATTTGAAGGATTCTTTTCCTTTCATCATATCAGCGATTTCTTTAGTCAGCTCGGAAAAATCTGGCACGAACCTTCTCAAAAAGTTCACCTTCCCAAAGAATGAGTGGACTCCAGGCTTACTTGTAGGCAAGGAAAGATTTTTTATAGCTTGAACGCGTTCAGGATCGATCTTAGTTCCTTCCTTAGAAACAATATGACCTAGGAGTTTCCCTTCTGTAACTCTGAACACAGACTTTTTTGGATTCAGAGAAATCTTATGAAGTCTGCACCTTTGCAATATTTTCTCCAAATCCCTTAGGTGATCTTCTCGTTTCTTGGAGAACACTGTCAAGTCATCTAGGTATATCACAATGATCTTGTCTTTATAATCTGCAAATGCCATATCCATGGCCCTTTGAAAAGTTGTGCCGGCATTGATCAAACAAAAGGGCATTCTTCTATATGTGAATGTACCCCAGGGGGTAGTGAACGCGGTTTTATGTTGATCTTCTCTAGCCACTTCAATCTGATTATAGCCAAAGAAACCATCTAGCATAGATAGCATTTCTGATCCAGTTACTGCCTACAAAATATGGTCCATGACTGGCAGTGGGTAGTTATCCTTCAAGGAAGCCTGATTAAGATTGCGGAAATCCATGCAAATCCTAATTTCTCCATTTTTCTTGCGAACTGGTACAATATTAGCTATCCAAGTCGAATGTCGAATAGGAAACACTATTCGTGCATCTAGCATCTTTTGAACTTCATGAAATATTGTCCCTGCAATCTTGGGATTATATTGTCTTTTCTTTTTCCTGAATGGAACTGCACCAGGCTTCAAGGGTATGGCATGCTCCATTTCCCTGGGTTGGAAAGACTTCAAGTCTTCGTATGAATAAGCCAAAATGTCAGAATATTTGGTAAGGAGACTTATGAATTTCCTGCGCTCCTCAGGTGAGCAACACTTACCAATATTGATCAAGTGAGGTTTATCCTTGGTACCGATATTAACTTGCTCATAGTCAGCAGAATTCGCAGGTCCTGCCTGCTCTTTCTCTTTGATAAACCTGTCATGTTTGTCAAAAATTTCTTCAAGTGAAACCAATCCTTTGGGAATTTTATTTCCTTTGAGTTGAATGATGCCATCACCAGGATCTTCGTTCTCAACTCCTTCCTGAATGGGTGAGGTAGTTGATTCGTGAAATGCAGAATCACTTCCTTCAAAGTACAACTGTTCAAAATTTTCTCTCTTTTCCAAGAAGGCAATAATTTGTTGATCATCATTAAATACTTGCCAATTTTCTGCATTGTCAGGAACACTTGGCCTAAAAACCATTTCAATGGTGTATTTGACTTGATCAAATTCTGAATGAGGAATCATTAATGAAGCTGAGACTACTAGAGAATCTGCTTTGTCATTCTTTTCACGAGGGACAAATTTTATGGAAAAAGTGTCGAAGACTTCTATTGCGTCCCACACTTTATTTCTGTAGTGTCTCAAATGATCATTCTTTACTTGGAACTGATTTCTTACCTGTTTCATGATCAATTCCGCATCTCCAAAGACTTCCAAATTTTTGATCCCTTTCTCCTCTGCAGCTTGAAGGCCAAGGATTAATGCCTCATACTCTGCAGTGTTATTAGTATTTGAAAATTCAAGTTTGTAGGAAAAAGGAAATATTTTACCATTTGGAGATATGAGCACCACTCCTGCACCAGAACCCGTCGAGCAACAACTTCCATCAAACTCAAGAGTCCAGATCTCATTGGAATCTTGGCAAGTGATCTCAGGGGTATGAATTTCTGTAGTCATCATATAATTACCCATACTTGAGCCTTGGAAAAGGATCTGTGCGTGAGGATCTTCGGTTTTAGTTACCGTGAACTTTTCCTGAGCTTCCGGCATAAGCTTTTTCATTTCTCCATTGATAGGAATCATGGCGTGAGACCAGTCCATTTGAATCTCACCACCCAAATCCCTGCAAAATTTCCTGCTCAACAACATTCCATACGAGGCGGGAATATCAGCAACTAAAATAGTTACCTTAACTTGCTTTTGAGGGAATTGGGCTAAAACCATTTGGGCGTCTTTAATCTACCCGATTAGAGGAACTTGCTTGGTTTCCATGGAGTAACATGATCCGAATGTTCTTGTACAAGTCAAACCAAGAGCATGTGCTACTTTTTCCGGCATCACATTATCTGAGGCTCCAGAGTCTATAATGCAATTACTTAATTTGCATCTGTTGATCAGAAAGGACACAAAGAAAGGTTCAATCTTTTCATTTGAAGGTGTAGTGGCCGCCACAATATTTTGAGTTTTCCCATCTTTGGGAGTTTTCAGAATTCCTTTGGAGGAATGAACAGTAGAGTCACCTTTGATAAACTGGACCAATTTCTCGAGCTGATCCTTGTTGGACTTCAAGTACTCTGCCTGTGACATGGAAATTTTTGTTTTATTGATATGATCAATGATATCAAATTTAGGAAAAGTAATCGTACTTGAAGTCTCAGATATAAGTTCTTTCAAACTTGATGATGGCACACTTTTGACCTTGGCCTCGGGCTTGGTTGACACTGATGTGGAAGAAGAAGCTTTCTTCGTAGTTGGTTTACCAACCGATTGATCTAACAAAGGCCCTCCTTTCTTTAAGATAGTCTTGACCTTTGAAACCTCAGTCACCTTGGACTCTTTAGGAGCCTCATTTGTCTTGGATTCTTTGGGAGTTTCCTTGGAAACCTCTTTATCTCCTGCCTTAGTGGTATCCTGCTCCTTTTTCTGAGAGCGTGTGAAGACAACAAAGGATTGACTATTCATATCTTCTATAATTTCTTCGTATTCATCTTCCTCATCAGAATGGTACTCAAAGAAATGATTATTACTTTCCCCCTCAGGATCTTCAACTTCAGGTTCAGATGTCTCAGAATCTGGCTCTTCCTCATCAACCTCGACGACTTCAATCTCATCATCACTTTCTTCAATGACATCACATTTTGAATTAGTTGCGGGAGCTGCTTCAATAGCAAGCCTCGTTGGAGCACTTGCAATCCTGGCTTTGTTGGGAATGTATCCTTTTCTGGGATGTCTTTGTAAGGAGCAGGTTTACTACTTTGAGCAACTTGCTTTTTCAAAGCCAGCACATCATTAGCCAACTTAGTGAGTATAGTTTCTGAAGCATTGGGGGTTTCTTGACTCTTTCCTTTGAGGGAATTTTTCTTGAATTTTCCTGCCATGATTAAGTCATCTTCAATTTCTATGGCCAAAGATTGAGCAAGTTCCAAAGTAGCCACCCTAGCCCTTCTCAGCTGATAGCACACTTCTGGTTGTTGTGCGTTAATAAAGAAACATTTTTGTCCATCAAGGTTTGGACGAATCCCGGCAGGAACTTTGTTCACCATTTTGTTGAATTTAGCCATGAAATTCCTCATGGGTTCTGTTGGCTCTTTCTTTGCTTGAGATAGTTGGGCAAGAAGAGCATGTTCATCTTCTACCATCTTGAATCGATTTTCAAACTTAGTTTTCATATCATTCCAATTTGTGATACATCCATTGGGCAGATGATGAAACCAATCTGCAGCAACATCATGCAATGTTTTGATGAAGAGACGAATAGCAACATCTTCATATTCTACCGAAAAAACAACACATGCAGTGAAAAAGGCAGAAATATGGTCATCTGGTGACGTCTTCCCATCTCCGTCGAACTTGGGAAGAATCTTTCTTGATCCTCATGGGAGTTCATGTCGAGCAGGTAAGGCCAATGGGCCTATGGCATTTCCCCATGGTACATTGGCTGCCATTTGAGGAAAGGTGGTATGCGAAGGTAAAACAACGTGAGCAAGGACAAGTGCTTGACTGGTAGTGATTCCTTCCTTGCTTGCTCTTTCAGGACTTGATGCAAGGCTTGCAGATCTACGAGGTGTGTTCTTCTTTGGAGGAGATAACTTGAAACCAAATTTTCCTTGAAAGTCAAAAGTGGGGTCAGATCGACCTTTAGCTTTTTCTCCTCGCGTAAACCTCTTTCCTTCCAGTTTGGAATCTTTATTGTGAAGGGATCACTGGCGTGTTTCGACCGGCTCTAGCCTTTTCTCTTCACTCTCTTTCTTGAGCTATTTGTGCCTGAATAACTCTAGCAACTCTTGCGGCTTTCTCTTCTTCGTTATCTAGTACTGATGTGGTGAGATGAAAATGATGGTTACTTGTGCGCTTTTCCCAAATAGCTTGCCTCAAATCTGATGATATGTCTTCTTGAGTATCTGCAAAAACAAGATTTGGTTGCAAGATAGGTGGGTTACCTGTAATAGTCATACAACTTTTTACCTTGGTGGAAGAGGACCGCGTCGGTGAACAATGATCAACACGTGTCCAGGAGGTCTTCTGGCCACAAGTGCGGGTGCTCTTCTTCTAAGGTCTTCGATGTAGATTTCTCTGTCAATGGCTCTATCAACAGCCACAAATTGCTGCAAGCTTTCATGGTTTTCCCAAGCTACTGTTCGAAGGTTGGCAGCAATGTCTCCTTGGAAATCTTTGTCGGGCACAAGGTTCGGTTGAAGAACTGGAGCTTGTGCAGAGGGGATAGTCATAAAGATTTAACCAAGCACTGGTTAACGATTCCTAAATCCCCAGCGGAGTCGCCAAAAATTGTTAGCATATGGATTTGCACGCATGCAAATGACATGCAACAGTGTGGGAATGAAGTCCCTCCTCAATGAAGGTGAGGCTGCCTTTATTGAAAACCAAAACTGTATTTACATCTGTACATTCAAAATTGTATGTGGGGGGTGTTTTGGAACATCAATGGAAAGAAAAGTGAATGAGGGAGATGGAATGGAATGAAGGAAAGGAGTGAAATGGAATGAACTGAAAGAACATGCAAGAGTTAGGTAAAAATAGAGCCTAATATTGCATGAAGAGGAAAGATGAATAACCAACACAAATAAAATGGAGTTTGAGTTAGCCAAACAAGAACGTGTAAAAGGGAACACACATGAGCAAGTAGATAATCAGAGCTTGATCACTGTGAACTAGAACAACTGATTAATAACGTTGACAATAAGATCAAAGATAATATTTGCATGCAAGATTCAAACACCTAACATCTAATGAACATAAGAACATCAAATGTTACAAGAGACAATGAATGAGACACAAAGTTCGTATTTCATTAACTCCAAAATGTTTTTCACAAAAGAACACAAAGTTTCTTCCTGAAACAAAGCTTGCACAAAAGTATTTTCTTCTCCTCTCTCAAAGTCACCCTTTACAAATGAGCCCCTCACTTCCTTTTATAACCCAAAAGTTGGTTACAAAGTAGTTAGGGTTTTACATGATCATTAAATAAGGCACTTAAGTGACCTTTGACTTTTTCAACAACTTTATTAAAGACAACCCAAAAATAGAAATTACTTAAAATATCCATTGTTTCCCAAAAACAAATAACAACACCTTTTAAAATATACAATAATAACCAGTGCCTTATCCATTGAAATGGGGTCCGCCTATCTCAAGCGTATGAGAAATGGACTCTCCCACTTCGTTAGATACCAAGAAAATCAACTCCCTGAACCACTGGTGAAATTAGGATCTGCCGCTTTTGCCAGTTGAAAGGATCTAAACCTTCCCAAAGTTTCAAACATCTTTTCTTCTTCTGGAGGTTCACTTGGTCGAAGAATAGCCTCACAAAATACCTGCAATTCAAGAATTCTACTTGGCATATCATTTAAATTAACAATTTTGGATTGAGCATTCTCAAATAAGTTCTTTAATTTGATGCACCGCTCCATGGAAACTGATGAGAAATTGTTGGCGGGAGTGTACATGTCCTTAAACAATTGTGAAAATTGTTCTTCCACCTGCTCCGATGAACACCTTTGATTATGCTCATTTACGAGGTTACAAGGAATCTCAGCCATGAATTCCTGAATCAAGGAGAGTGAAGTGAAGGCTTCATTGCACATGCTTTCATAATGGATCATAGAATCCTCGAGAAGCATGTTTTTCTTGATTTGAGATGCAGACACCAAAGAAAACGTGTCCCTCGATGTTCAAATTTGAGAATTCCTTCAATAGCTAAAACTGAAGATTCCATACTTGTCATCTCCTGTAAACTGGGCAATATCTCATCCAAATTTGATATAGCAGAAACAAAAGTTTCTTTGAAAGAAAGAATTGGATCAAGATACGCACTGACATCTTCATGAAGCTTAACCGCGGTCTTGATCATCCCCTGGCCTAAAATGAGAATCTCTGAAAGCCAAGTTTTAGTGACATGGCCCAATGTGTTTATTTCCTTTGACAAATTGAGAGTATCTTCATCTGGGGCAGCCACTGCATCAGGTACTGGGAAGGTGGATGATATGGGATTTATCAAATGTTGAACATATTCCACCAATTGATTCTTTTCAGCCTTGAGCTGAGAGTTTTGAGACTTGTATTTCTCAAGTCTCTTTAGCACGATATCAATTGAATCTCGAGCCATCGCCATGTCACTTTCTAATGTAGATCTTCCAAGTCCAAGTCTGGAAACTTCATAGTCGGCAGGTGTCATAGCATCGCGCTCTTTATCCACTTGTGGAATGGCAAGGTCTACAAATTTGTTTCCATCATTATCCACCATTATTCGAGAAAGCACCTTAGGCTTCTTAGGAATGACATCATTCGAAAGTTTGAAAAGGGCATCAAAATCAATGTCAATTGGCTTGACAACTCTCTTCCTTTTCTTTACTTCGGAATCAACCCAGGAAGGAGTATCATTCACTATTTCAGCATACAAAATCCTGGAGCTCGAATCAATATTCTCATTATTCTTTGACATCATGAGATCCTTCTTGAATCCTATCTATGACCTCGATTTGAGGAGACACAACCTCAATATCCACTTCCTGATTATTCAGGAGATTTTGGGAAATCCCTTCATGAACTACATGCTCTGAAGTGTTTGATATTTGAATTACCTGCACCTGAGTGGATGCTTGTTTGAAGCATGGCTGAGGATCATTTGCTACTAGCTTCTGAGCACTATTAATGATGTGGGTAGAAGAATCTCTACTCGAGGTAGAAAATCCAGACACACGCTCTCTTCCTTCTTCGGGGTTAGGATCTTTAGATCTTTCTCCTTGTGACACGTTACTTGGTGAAGTGGATTTCGGCAACCACTCCTTTCTTGCTTGTTGTGTATGATTGGATGGTAATGAGGTTGATCGAGAAGAGACTTTGGTCGAATGGAGACCCCCTCGTATTGGCAATTTTTGTGATCCTGAAACGTGATCTGGAATTGATTGCAATTTGGCAAGTTCTCTGTCATACCAAGATATGCTTCTTTCAATAATTGGTTGGTTCTTGCCATCAAGAGAAAATTCATCTCTTTTGGTCCAGTCGATTCGAGGCAATGGGGTAAAGGCAATAACATCATATGAGGGATCGACATGACATCCTCATCATCATTTATGAATGAATCGGGAGGACTCTTGATGTGGAAGGCCTTGATCTGAGCAAGTGTTAGGTGAGAGTACTCCCGTCTTCTTACCTCATGTTCATCCGAACAAGCAGCCCAAAAATCTTCCATGGTAGGATTATGTTGGTACTTTGCTCCCAGAATATTTTGCATATATCCATTGATATCAAACTGGGCTCTCTTCACATATGGATGGATGGTTATGAGAGTGAACTCTTTTTCCATGAGTTGTGCACTAAAAAGATTTGGACATTGGTATTCCCCGATTTGAATTGGGAAATGAATTCCTGAACGGTGCTTGTCACTAAGAAGGCAGTGAACTTGGAATAATTGTCGTGCCAGCTCCATTAATGCCCATCTGTCACTGACGTACTTAGGAAGTTTCCACGGGGTACCAGCAAAGCCACTCACGTGAATGTAGGAAAAAGATGAAAATTGAATAAACCAGGTTCCCCATTGGGAAATGACACTCATGGCTTCTTTAGAAAACCTTTCCTCAGTATTCCGATTCAGGTTCTGGATCACGCGGAAGGTGAATGCATCGTTGACTCTTCTAAAATGGTGAGAACTATTTTTGAAACTGAGTTGAGGGTAATAATGAAAAACACTGTTCGACGGCCCCATGACTCCTCTCGTTTCAAGTCCCGAAAATAGCTTTCTTCTTGCTACCGCATAAGTCAGATACGATGTCATGTAGAAGCATCCAGTCATCTTAACTTCTATCAATTGTTTGTGAAGGGTGTTACTGATGATGGTGGCCCAATCCACAAACTCTTTCTTGGCTAGGATGATACAGATAAATTGGTACATCCATGGGTGGAAAATCCTAGCAGAAGGTAGACCGAAAACTCGACTTAGGAGAGTGATCATGTCCCCGATTTCTTCCACGAACTCAATGCGGTACAGTTCTTTGGGAAGCCTATCAATTCAAGGTCTCTTGGTTACTAACCAGTTGTTGTTAACCATCTTGCTCCATCTCAGGGGTTCTTCATCCCAAAATTCTTGTGCTGACTGGCAAGTGATATCCACATTCTCAGGAAAGTCGGGTATGCCGAGAAATTCCTCAATGTGTTCTGGTGTGATTAAGAGGAAAGGCTCACGATTATCTTTAAAAATTCCTCTTCTCTCAGGGTCATAATGCTCTGCGCAAGCAATAACCAATTCCGGACACTACACTGAGACAGGAAATGTTGCTGCTTGGGGTAGACCACTATGGTAAAGTCTATCTGAGAAAATGGTTTTGCCTTCAGTTTTCACCCGCTCGTAGAACTGTTGCACGTTGATGTGACCCAGATTTGTATCAGTGATGTTGTCATATGCTGACTTAATGGAACTGGGAGGGATAATTCCTTGGAATTCATACTTCAGGGTGGATTTGTTAGATTTCTCCACTGGCTTCCTCGATCTCCCCGCAGATTTGGATTTTTCGGCCATTATGAATTTTACAGAAGAACGACTCAGGCACGCAAGACAACGCAAACGGGGCTGGGTCTCAATCTCTGAAACCTCGGTGATGTGAGAAAAATATTTTCTGTTATATTATTATTATTATTATTTTAAAAATAATAATAATAATTGATCCCGAATTACAATTTTTTCTCTTTAAAATACAAATATATCGAGACTAAGCTCGAGCTCCAAATCTAGCAATACAACGATAAATATATTTTAAATTAAAATCTCTTGATTTTATTTAATTTGATAAAACAAATTCTCCTTGGTATGCGTGAAAAACTGCCTTTTCAATATTTTATTCTTGGGTGAATGTATAGAGACTTCTTTGTTTGCTGCTATTCTTTTCTAACGTGATTTCTCTTGCATGGATAATGTTTTTCCTGAAATAGGCGTGGGAATGGAGAAGCTTATCTTCCTTTGGCTGCGTGGAGATCTTATTTTTGATGTCCTCCTTCTTGCAAAGGCATTGAAATATTGTTCTTTTCTATTTTTTTTGTTTAAAACTTTATTCCCTCCTTTCCCACGTGGCCTATTTTCTTCCTTCAACTGGGCAAGAATAAACTATTGTCCTCCTTCCTCACGCGTGGAAAGAATTTTTTAAATTTTTATTTTATTGAAACCTTCTCTCTCCTAAGTGCGTGGTGATCTCCTTTCCTAGGGTGGCCTGCTTTTAATTTTTAAAAAATGTTCTTCTTGCCCCCAAGGCGTGGACTCTCCTTTTCTGGCACGGCTTCTTTCTTTCTCTCCCTACATGGATTCTCCTTCAGGCTAGGCGCGTGGCTGTGTGTTATTTCTTCTTCCTTACAGTCAGCGTGGGATTTTCGGCCTAATCATGTATGGGTATTTGGGTTTTTAACCTGCGTGGGAATTTCTCTAAGTGCCTGTGCATGCATGGCTTCCTTCCTTTGCACTATGAATGCGTTGAAACAATGATCTTGTCTTCCTTGATTGCATGGAAAGTGCTCTTCTTTGACCGGTTTATTACCTCCTATGCGTGGACAGTTGCTATTTCTCCATGAAGGCATTAGCAGATGCTTGGATTGGTATTTCTTTGAATGCGTGGAAAGCTACTCAATAAAATGTGTTCTGGACTGCAAATATGACCAATGGATGCGTGTGCAGGTATAACTTCTTTATTCCTGGCACCTCCTCCAATGCGTGGTATTCTCTTTCACAATGGTGCATGAAATTACTATCTTCTTTCTCCTCACGTGTGGGAAATTTTTGTTTTGTCTTATGCTCACACTTCTTTCTGTCCTTCTCCCCCCAAGGAGTGGACTGTGGACAGGTGCATGGGAGCTTGTAACTTGTTCTTTAATGTTTTCTCTCTCCTCCAAGGCATGGAAATTTTCTCTGTAATACAAAAATCCTCTTACTCTTGTATTATGGGATGTGACAAAATATTATGTCCTTCAGAAGAAATAAGAAGCAATCGGAAAGCTTCACATGACTTTTTCCAACGAGTTTGATGGAGGAAGTTATGAGGATTAATCCAACTTCCTCTCTTCCTGGGTAGTGGACTTAAGTGCCAGGGGGAAATGGGGAAAGCAACGGCCAATTGCCAACGGGAATGGAAAAGTGGGTTGGCAATCCCTGTTCAATTTCCCCATGTGGGAAATTGGGGAATTTCTTGCCCGTTAGCCAATCCATGATTTGGCAATTGGTGGAGAAAATCCCACGTGCGGGAAATTAAAAGAAAATTGCCAGGAAAGGGGAAATCCGGGTTCGGGAAGCCAAATTGGCATTCCCGGCAGTTGGAAGCATAAGCTTACTTCCCCGGCAATAAAAATTTGTCGAACGAACTTTTAATTTATATTTATTTAATTAAATACTCTCAAGTTATTTAAAAATCAATTTTATCAAACAAGGAGCAATTAATTAATTAAATATTAATTAATTAATTTTAATGTATTTTAATGTGATTTAAAGCCTGGCGGGAAGAGTTCTCGCCTGAAAAGGATGAAACGAAGACCGAAACGATCACAAAAATGAGACGATCGCGATGAGGGCAATGAACCACGCAAAGTAACACTTTTGAAAAATTTTAAAATTTTCATTTTTATTTTTTAAAAATAATTTTGCAAAGTCAAAATTAGCTGGAATATACACTACCTCCAACAACTTGAATGTAGAGTTGTAAAGAGAAATTTACAAGCCAACTCAGAATTCAGTCTTCTTGACAAGCCTATACAGGACAATTGAAAGGTAATGAGTTTTAGAATTCAAATCTCATCACAAGAGCATACCAAGAGCTCCATCAAGTCACATTTGACTTGTATAAGATGTTCATGATCATTTTTCAACCCCAGCACAAGGTTTATACATAATGACACCTTTCAAACCCTCATGACTTTTTGATTTGACTGCCCTTTAGTGATAGGAGTGGAAGATTTATTGGGATCAAACCAAACATGCACTAAAATTGCTCAAATCTATTCATGAGACCTAAGGACACATCACATACCATCTTCCACAATAGGAGATTCAACTTGGAATCTTCAAATTTGCACTATATAACTAAAAACTTGCAAAATAGGGTCAAACATGTACGGAACAATCAAACTTGAAGAACAAGGATGCCTCCATTTTGACCTAGGAGGAGCCTTCTACAACCTTGAGTGGTTGAAATAACTCACACAATTGATTTGGAGACAAATAAGCTCATTTCATACCTATCGCTTTAAGAAGAAGGTTTGGTGAGGGTAAGATGATAGAGAAATGATGATACATTTTTTGTTCCTTAATCATTTTACCTAAGGTTTTTTGTAAAAGGTAAATCTTGGAGTGTTATTAAAAAACTACTCTTATGATTTATCTAAAAGAATGATTGTCAGTTTTTTTGAGTGCTAAGAAGATAGGTCATTATTTTAGCCCTTCTCACTTTACCCAATTTTAGTAAGACTTGAATATCTTCAACAATCTTTTTCAAAATTTCATGAAACTTGACCAAGAGCACTAAAACACCTCCCTCTACATGCTCCAGGGATTTATTTCTCATAAATGATCTTGCACGGTCAAGACCAATCTTATTTGTCTGAGCTTCCATTGTTAGTTCTCAAAGGTTGTTCTAGTGAAAACCTCAAATTTCCTTCCAAGAGTTAAAGTATGCCCTATATCTACTCATAAATGTTATAGGTAGTGTTACAAGGCTCCTACCATGCTTACATAGGCTTGTCATGGTTTGTTTTGAGCTTATACACCTCATTAGGCTCTAAAACTAGGCCTAAATGAGTTAGTTCCAACTATGACTTGTAACACATAACTTGATGATCACCCTATAAGCTCTTGCACATCATTAAAACACAATTTCAGACCCGTGGGACACCTAAGAAAAGCACACCAAACATCTCCATACCTCAAGTGGGCACCAACCTCACTGACCAAGCATATAACACACTGAAACTGCCCTAAATGTTCAAGAAACCACCATGAGACCACTTTGTGACCACCAACCTTCATGACATTTCAATTCTCCTTTGCCATTAATGCCACGTGACATCAATGAAAACACTAACCAATGTGACAAAGTTTAACGAAATAACATTTAAAAAATAGTGATATCAAGGCTTAGAGCCGCAAACATTGAACACCAAAGTGCCAAAAGCAAATAACAACAGAGGTACACAAGCCACATACAAATAAATAAAACATACATACAAACAATGCCACACACAACATAGAGCCACAAATATAAGACACATAAGTGTCACGAGACAAGCATAACGACCACAAAAGCCACGTGCAAAGAAACAAGTATATAAGTACACAAGAAATACCACTTAGATAAGAGACATATAGCCATAAACATGAGAGACCAAAGTGTCACAAGATGACTACAAAGGAACTATATAGCCACATATAAAGAATAAATCATGTACATAAATGATCTAGCAATCAAGCAATCAAGTGATAAAAAATAACAAATAATAGACATAAAACACATAAAACAAGATGTGTTAGCACTGCATATGACACATATGTTAGTCCTGGTAGTCCAAAATATAGTATGTACATAATATAAGTAATTGAACTTAACAAGGAAATGAAACTAATTGTAATAAAACACAAGCACTAGAGTAGTGTGGGAGATGCCCCCAAATGATTAGAGTAATTGGGAAGTGACTAGGCCAACACCTTTCATTGTGTAATAATATGTGTATGTCCTATATCAAGATTAACATACCTCATGAACATGTGTGAGTAAAGAGTATATTGAAAAATATTTAATCTATCTAACCAATATGACAAACAACATATGTAAAGTAGAGAGCTAACAAATCAAGTCATATGTAAGTCTTGATTTTGTATATTACACAAATATCTGAATGTTTTTGTATTATGTGATTATTTGAATATTTTTAATATCTTTCAATCAGCTATTTTTTTATAAGGAGGTAGCACAAGAGATACTTGATGAGGGTCTCATTAGGAGGTAGGGAAAACCCATGAAGTAAAGCAGGCTCGTGCCTCAAATGTGTCATGGTAGAAGAAGAATGATACCATGTAATATGTGTAGAAGTCATAATATGTGTCATAAGAGACATGGGATGGACATAACCACTAGAAATATAATGTGCAATAGAATACGTGGTGGAAGACCTAGGAGAGAGAGACTCACGAGTAGTAGAATAATGAGCATAAAGCCTAGGAGGGAGAGTCCCACTTGAAGTAGAATCTGCAAAATAATACCTAACATGAGGCCTGAGAGGGAGAGACTCACTAGAAGTATAATGTGTAATAAAATACATAATAGATGGCTTAAGAGGGAGAGACCCAGTAGAAGTAGAATGCGCACTAAAAGACCTAACATGAGGCCTAGGAGGGATAGACCCACTATAATTATAATGTGCATCATAAGGCCTAACACGAGGCCTATGAGGGATAGACCCACTATAAGTATAATGTGTGATAAAAGACCTAACATGGAGAATCTGAGTGAGAGTCCCACCAAAAGAAGAATGTGTATATGTACTAGGTATAAGAACAACAATTGTAGCTTTCTAACTAATAACTTAGGTATGAGGGCATCGTATGGGATACCTTTGACTTTAATGACTAATGATTGTAATTGAACTTAACAAATTGATGTAAGATAATCTTGTATAGCCTTAAAGCATGCAACGAAGGGAAACCTAGATGCATATCACATGAGATAAGAGAAACGGTAGTAAAAAATGGAATAACCATAGTAGTAGAACCAACTGTAAGAGGTATACCAACATGCCAAAGTTTAGTCTTAGTATTAAATGTCACTTGGTTTTTAGTATATCCTATAGAAACAAGTAGCTTGAAAGTGCACATCTTATGTTAAGCACGACGATCACTCAAAAACTATGTCCATGGTGTTGGCCAACAACTTGTGTGAATGTATAATGTATCTAAATCAATATCATGAGCCATATCAGTGTCATGCAAAGTAATAATTGGTCAAGGAGGTGACATAATAGTAATATTACTAATCATAGCATCCAATGGGTCATCATAAGAAGGAGGAGGAGGTATAACATGATAAGCATGGTGCACTTTTGGATTATATTTAGTAGTTTTGTGCTTAGGAAAGGGGTCATTGAAAATCTTGAGTTTTGCATTATCATTAGTAGACTTGGATAATTCACTGGAAATTTACTATTTAATAATATTAACATCAATAAGATCTTGTATGACACGATGAATCTTAACACATCGATTAATAGAATGGTTAACACAGCTATAATAATCACAAAATTCGTTAACATAAAAGCTTTTACCGTAAGGATTTCTTATATCAACCTTGATATCTTAAGGGAAAGATATAAGGTTGCACTCAAGTAATTGTTTAAGAGCTAGGTACATAAGGTAGTCGTGTGAATTGTCATCGACGAGCTTGTAACTGAAGAATTTTAGGTTGAGATATAACATTAACAATAACTTTAACATTAGTTTTATATTCATGAGACTTTCCTTTAAAAGTAGGTTTGCTTTGAAATTTAGGATTAGATGTGTTAGGAGTATTGGTCACATATTTGAGCTTGTTCATAACAAAGAGATTAATTTCATAATCTTTTGGTGTATGACACAAGTGATCAAATGAGAGGAACTTGTTAAATATAACTAATTCTTACAAAGGGGCAAGAAGGCTTTGAGTGAAGGCATCTTATAGCTAACTATCGGCTAAAATATTGTTCATTTTGTAAGCATATTCTTGTAGCGTAGGACATAATCGTTGGTGTGTTCATTAGAGCCTTATCACATTTTAGGCATTTAAGTGTAGGAAACCTTGCACCCAATATTGATAGAGAATTGTGCAAGAAATTGACTGGCCAATGAGGTAAAGGCCCTAATTAGATGAGTGAGAAGATCTTAAAATCATTGTAAAGCATATTTCTTGAAGCTTCTAGGAAAGATATTGGTAAGTAATGTGTCATTGTAACCATAATCCAAACAAGTGGCATGGAAATCATGAAGGTGCTCTCCAAGATCACCTTTGCCATCATAAATATTAATTTTAGGACGAAAAACTCCATAGGTAAAGGATAAGAAGCCATTTTAGATATAAGCGGGTTATGAAATAATTTAGAAGAGGTAGAGGTACCTTGTTGTATTTGTAAAATTTGAGCTTGTAAACTATGAACAAGGTTCTCAAGAGTGTGTGTGTGTTAGAAGAAGGCAAATATGAACCACTATGGGTGTATATAGGAGACGTAGGAGCAATAGTGGACATAAGAAGAGTCACAAGAACATTATGAGGTGGTGAATTAGTTTCCCCCAAAGATATAGGCACTGTAGATGTAGGAATAATAGATGTATCCATAGTAAAAAATGTGGGACGGGGCATCTCGAAAAGAGATTTTTCATTAGATGGTTATTAAAGAGTGAGCTTAGTAGTGCAAGAATAATCTTAATAATATGCTCAATATGGTGAGGATTGTCATGAAGTAGAGAATGAAAATTAGATATAAGTTCCAATCTCTCAGGGCTACATCCCATCCTCATCATGACCGAAATTACAATGGTGCTCACTATGTGTTTTAATGTTGCACAAAGGCACCTTATGGGCGTTGTTATCAAGTATAATAGGGATTCCTTATACATGAAGTGGGTATGAAGCCACGGGGAATCAAGGCTTGCAAGTAGAAGGAAATAACTCAATATGTTCAATGAGTTGATGACTAAGTTGATTGTTATGCCTAAAGGGAATATAAGGAAAGCATATGCAAAATTGAAAAATAAAACCCTATGGAAACTGGGGTTTGAAAGAAATCATGTTATTTGATCACGGGTTGGGTTCACCAAATGTTTACACCCTAAAAATATAAATAGGAGCATGATGTAAGATATATTATAAGTTGAATACTCTGATTAGTTAATAAACATTAATAGCAAATCAGAACAAAGTTTTAAATACAATGAACGTTGATATAACCATATAACGATTGCTTAAAACAAAAAAGGATAAAGACTTAGTTGTGCACAAAGGTATATAAGTGTTTTGGATGTGTATACTAGATGAAAAGGTTGAAAATGATTTGTAAGTGCTTCAGTCCTGAGGTTTTGCCTTAAAATTGATCTTGTATGAAACCATACTGATCTTGTTGGCTATAATATGGTTTTGTACTGCTTCATATGGTTTCAAACCTACAAATGCAGAGCTCTGTAACTTTGGTTGCCCATCACTAGTTTGGAAATTGTTGTCATTGTCTATCGCTATGGTTTACACACCTTCAACATAACCTATAATGACTTGCAAAAAATAGAAATCCTACATACTTGTAACAAACTTCATCAAACAATTAGATAACAAAAGGAAAAATACATGGGAGGGTGACGCTAGATTGACCTGATGTTCAAACTCTTACTAAACCAATCTAGGTGTTGCACTACATCCCCTCGAGTGGAGACAAGCCTCATGTAGTTATCCTATTTTTGGTGTAAGATGTGTATGGAATCTAAGCCAACCCCCAATTTTTTCCCTTTCATCATCTTGACACAAAGAATAATGAGTGTAACTATAGATAGAATAGAAATGTACCCAGTAGCAGTAGTAGTGTGATGTGATGCTTTAGATGCTAACAGTGATCCCCTTTATTCCTTAAGGACCTTTGACAATGCTTGGAGTGACTTACTATTGCTAAGACATGAATCTAAAACCTTTGAATGCTTGGAAATAGAGGAAGCTAGACTCTCAAACCTAGTTTGAGTGCTTCAGACCTATGTGTTGGTTATTTAAAGATGTGCAACTACTTTAGGAATATTTGGGAGATCCTTGAGTACTTTAGTGTTGATATTTGCAATAGGAGTGCTTAAGAATGTTAGGTGAGTTATGAAGTGAATTTGAATTGCTTATATGGTTTTCCAAAGGTTAGATATTCACATTTTAGCTGACCTAGGGAAGATGAAACAATTACATAATATTTATAATTAAGAAAAGAGTCATTAGGAGAAAGGGTATGGGACTGTACATGTCAGCCAAACTATAGTATGACCTAGCCTTATTCTGTACAATATGATACATGGATTTAGTGATGAAAGAGCTAGAGTTTGGGAAAGATCCAAGGGATGGATTACTACTTTGGATAATTATTATTGCATGAATGAAAGATAAAGTAGTGTGTTAAGATTAACAAATCTTGTAGGAGAGAGAAGGATATGTCAATTGAGCTTAGAATGTGAACATTTTTCTTAGCATGGGAAAAATCCAAACTTGTCATTGTAAATGATAAGTTACCAAATTTGAGTTTCTACATGTTCCAAATCCCTTTGAAGCATTGTGAATTAATAATTGACCATACTTAACCCCAAAACATACCATGAGTGTGCATGCACAGATTTTTGTGGATTTTATCATATTTGTTTCTACATAAAAAGTGGGTTGGCATGTTAACAATGAAATATATAACTAGAGTGTATCAATTCCCACATAATGAAATTGAACTGTAAATCAAATCAAACATAATGTATATTAAATGAAAATTGTTCTTGATAGTATTAATTAAAGAAAAGAAAGTTTAAAGGAATATATGAATTTCACGATTTAGTGAAGGGATAGATTTCCCATTCATTGTGCTTGTGAAGATTTTGATTTTGTGTTGATGTTAAAAGACTTAGGGTGATCAATGCAAACATGGAGAATAGTTGACCATGAAGTGATTTTAAGCCTAAGTAGGTACTGAGGAATATGAGTTGTGACCGAACTCTCATATAGAAGAAGGTATTAATAAATGTTTCTACAAGAACCCCACGTGAAGAGGGAAGATAAATCTATAGAGTATTTAGTGACACTATGATATTTTCCCACATAAAGAGAGACACATAGAGAAGGAAGGAACAACCAAAAATGTAAGTATCTACAACCACTTTGATATCTTCCACCCCCATGACCTCACACCGTTTTACAGATGGATCTATTCCTTTTTGTAGATAAGCACAAAGTCTAAAGGTGAATAGATGTTACTAATGCTCCCATCATGTGTTGTAGCTGAGATGTCCATTGTAATGAATAATGATAAGTGATAAGAATCCATTTAAATGTTGTATACAACTTTACACGGAATAATGAATAAGAAACTATTATGTACCCAGATGTCATTTTCTTTAAATTACATCTGAAGTGATTGTGAAAAGGATATAATAATATGAGAATGCTGATTTTTATGTGATTTTTTTCCAACTGATGGAAACATTTATTGGTCCACAAATACGATGGTTATCTATAAATTTTATATACATTATGAATCTTATCCAATGCTACATCTATTCTTTTATGAATTTACCCTAGTCATGAAATTTATATCTAGGTATTTTACATCTTCCTTAGCGGATTCATATGTATATGTATATACCAGTAATGAATGCTTCCCCTAGTTTGATGCATTATTATAGAAAGTTAATTTTCTAAATTATGTGTACCTATGTATTTAACCCCTACAATATATAATTATGTAACATAGATACATGTACAATATATTGTGGTGGCCACCAAAGACCCTCTTTTGATGGGGTACAAGCAAACCTGCTGCAAAAATATAGTGAAAACATCAAATAGTAATATTATGTACTCATGTTGGAGACATCTCATAATATGATTGGAAACATAGAAGGATAAAAGTAATGTTAACCATATGAGTATTTTTTGCAATGGGCACACATGTAAAAAACCTTGATGCATAAATAAATTAACACATAGAGCCATAATACATTGCAATAGTACCAATTATCACAAAAACATTAGAGTATGCATTAGGTTAAATAAAATAATAAGTACACCAGTGACTAGTATGTAAAAGCAATGTCAGATAAAGAGAGCATATAACCACACACATGGGACATTGATGTGTCTCAAGACAATCACAGATGAAGAAACACATGCCACATATCAAGAAGAATGTTATTTATAAAAGCAATCAAGCAAATAATAAAATCATAGAGCCATAAACATGGGACATAACAATTAACGCAAAAGTCAAGTCAAGCAAGAAAGTTAAGCAACATAAACACGTGTTTTAGTCATGTTATAAAATAATTACACAATACATTGTCACAGTAATTGAGAGGTATATAGCCAAAAGTGAAATGGGACACCATAATTCAAAAAGTAATCAACTATACGCATGTGGTAGATCAGCCACACAAAAGGATCAATTTGGAAATCAGGTAGCACATGTAATATGACATTAGTTCATGTAAGGAATCAACATAACATACCTAGTAGGAAAAAAACTCATAGGGCATTTTTTATTATATGCTGTTTATCAAGACTACATATGTTAGTCCCATAAAAAATAGTAAAGTAAAGAGGTAACAAATATAAGTCACATTAGTTCCTGATTTTTTGAGGAAGTGACAAGTATATATTTGAAATATTTATGTGCTTTTAATGTGGTGAAAGATTCAAATGTCAAAGGAAGGGGGTAGTACTGGCAAGGAGTACTAAGATAAGGGCCTGTAATTGTGTAGGGATTTTTAAAGGAATGCATTAAGCTCAATTCAGACCTCAATGAATCACATATGTAGTAAATATATGGATAATCTAGAAAAATATGTTGGGGTTGTCAAACCATTCATAGGACAGCTATATATGTGTAAGTAGAGAGATAACAAATCAAGAAGGTATGACAATCTAGAATCTAGTATTTTTACCAAGATACCAGTAGGAGGTTGTTTGGGAGAGATCGACTAGAAGTAGTATGTGTAATAAGAGACTTAATAAGAGGCCTAGGATTGGAGAGATTACTAGAAGATATGTATGTGTAACAAGATTCCTAGAAGGAAAGAGAGAATCCACTATAAGTAGTTTGTGCAATAGGATACCAATGAGTGCCTAAAGAGGCAAGGAAACCCAATGAAATAACTTAGGATTGGTACCTTAAGATGTGTCACCTATTAGGAATGTCTAAGAGGGAAAGACCACTAGAGGTAGTAATCTATGCAAGAGGTTACCATAGTAAGAGGCCTAAGAGGGATAAACCCAATACAAGGCCTAGGAAGAAAAGGTCCACTAAAATTAGTATGATGAAATAGGAGAGCTAAAAGAATGCATATGAGGAAGAGACCCACTAGAAATAGTATGTGCAACCATGAGACATAACAAGAAACCTAGGAGAGAGAGACCCAATGAGAAGTAGCATGTGCAATGATGAAGACCGAGAAATAGGCTAAGGAGGGAGAGACTCACTCAGAAGTAAAAAGTATAGATGTAACATGTTTAGGTAGTAGCAATTGTACCAATTTTTGATTAAGTAATTTAGTGCATTAGGGACTTGAATGAGATACTTTTAATAGTAGCAATAACTTTTTAATTTTTAATGAACTTGACAAATTGATGCCAAGATATATTATATGTCTTTAAAATTACATGGATCCAAGGGCAAGCTAGACATAAATCACATGAATCTAAGAGAGGTAGCAACTAAAAAATGGGATAGACATAGTGGTAGAACTAATCGTAAGGGGTATAACAATATGTCTAAAATTTTGGATCTTAGTATCAAAAAAATATCACATGTTTCTTCGTATATCCAAGAGAATACAAGTAACTTGAAATTGGTATATGTTATGTCTAAGCACTACTGCCAATTAAAATACTATGTATAGGTCATTTGACAATAAAATTACAAATTTCTATTAGTGTATCTGAAAACAAGATCATGAGTTATATTGGTTTCATCAAATGTGATGATAGGAAAAGAAGGTGGCTTAATAATAATAGTACCAATCATAGTGTGTAATGTACGATCATAAGGAAGAGGCATGTATAATAAAATAAGAATGGTCCAAATCTCCAATTAGATCTAGCAATGTTAATGATCAAGAAGTGGATCCTTTAAAATATTTAGTTTTGCATTATCATTGGTAGGATTGAATGATTTAGTGGGAATGTTCCCATTCATTAGCATTAGAATCAGTAAAATCTTGTATTATACAAAAAAAATTAACAAATAAATTAGTGTAATGGCGAACACATCTATGATAGCCATAAAAAGGCATTAACAGTCAAAATTTTTATCATGAAGATTTCTTGTACCAACCTTCAGAGGCCAAGGGGGGAGAGATGCAAGGTTACACTCAAATCATTATTTAAGACACCTTGATAATATGTATAAGCACAAGTTAAGGTCCTTGTAAGAAAACCACGTGAATAATCACCAAGGATATTATAAATAGAAGTTTTGTGGGTTAAGATACAACATCAAAAATAGCCTTAGGATTTAGTTTTATTGTGTCATTAGAATATTCCTGCGAAAGTCAGACTTTCCTTTAAACTTAGGATTATATTTCTTACGGGCATTTGTAACATATTTGAGGTTGTTCATGGTGAGGAACCTAACTTCATACTCATTTAATGTGTGACAAA
The DNA here is from genome assembly GCA_019776745.2 of Taxus chinensis. NCBI lineage: Eukaryota > Viridiplantae > Streptophyta > Pinopsida > Cupressales > Taxaceae > Taxus > Taxus chinensis. The sequence goes on from CM034146.1 coordinate 300,849,024, forward strand.
AGTGATCAAGTGAGAATGTTTTTAAAATATAATTGATTACTGTAAAGGAGAAAGAAGACTATGAGTAAAGAGATCTTGGATCTCACTATCATCTAGAATATTATTCATATTAGTAAATATAATATTGCGGTGTATAACATAGTCATTGATGGGTTCATTAGAGCCTTGTGCATTATAGACATTTTCACATATGAGACATTATTCCCAATATTGATAGAAATTATGCAATAAATTGATTAACTAAAGGGGGTAAAGGCCTAAATTTAATGTATGGGAAGACCAAAGAACCATTATAAAAGAAAATATTAGAGGCTTGAAGGAAATATATCAGTAAGTAGTTCACTATTTCATGCATAATCAAAGAAATCGGTATGGAAAGCACAAAGGTGTTATTTAGGGTCACCTTTTCCATCATAAAAAAGAATCTTAGAAGAAAAACCGATGGGAAAATGTTATAAAGCTTCTTAGGGTGTAAATTGGTTATGAAGTGATTCATTAGAATACATACCATGAGAAGAGGTAGAGACAACTTATTGTATTTGTAATATTTGAGATTGCAAACTATGAACAAGGGTGTTAAGTTATTATGTGTTAAATTAAGAAGAATGATAACCATTATACGTATATATAACATATATAGGTATGGTATTAGACATTAGAATATTCATAGTAACACTATGAGGGGGGTATTGAGTGCCCTTGAGGATATATAAATTTAAGATGTAGAAATTGTAGATGTATTTATAGTGGAAGATGAAAGACGGGTGCATCTCAAAAAAGAGTACTTCTCATTATAAGGTTGATCAAAGAGTGAGCTTAGTAGTGCAAGAATGGATCTTGAAAATATGCTCAACAAGATGAGGTTTATTATGAAGTTTTGAGAAAAAATCAGATTAGATCTTAACTTGATCAAGTTAAGATCATCATTATTTTCATCATTAGAAAAATCAAAATGGAGCTCACTTTGTTTATCCAAATTGTGCAAAGGTTCATCATGGTCATCATTATAAAAAATAAAAGGAAGTGATGAAGAAGCCATATAGAATTAAATCTTGTGGGTAGGAGGATAAAGGTTAATATTCTCACAGGGTTGATGATTAATCCAATTTATATGTATAAAGGGAATCAAAGGAAATCATATGCAAAGGTGAAAATGAAAATCATATGATAATGAGTGTTTGGAACAAAGTGAGATATTCGATCAAGGATTGGGTTCACCAAATGTTTACACCCTAAAAATATAAATAGGAGCATGATGTAAGATATATCTATAAGTTGAATACTCTGATTAGTTAATAAACATTAATAGCAAATCAGAACAAAGTTTTAAATACAATGAACGTTGATATAACCATATAACGATTGCTTAAAACAAAAAAGGATAAAGACTTAGTTGTGCACAAAGGTATATAAGTGTTTTAGATGTGTATACTAGATGAAAAGGTTGAAAATGATTTGTAAGTGCTTCAGTCCTGAGGTTTTGCCTTAAAATTGATCTTGTATGAAACCATACTGATCTTGTTGGCTATAATATGGTTTTGTACTGCTTCGTATGGTTTCAAACCTACAAATGGCAGAGCTCTGTAACTTTGGTTGCCCATCACTAGTTTGGAAATTGTTGTCATTGTCTATCGCTATGGTTTACACACCTTCAACATAACCTATAATGACTTGCAAAAAATAGAAATCCTACATACTTGTAACAAACTTCATCAAACAATTAGATAACAAAAGGAAAAATACATGGGAGGGTGATGCTAGATTGACCTGATGTTCAACTCTTACTAAACCAATCTAGGTGTTGCACTACATCCCCTCGAGTGTGAGTGAGCCTCATGCAGTTCTCATATTTTTGGTGTAAGATGTGTATGGAATCTAAGCCAACCCCCAATGTTTTTCCCTTTCATCTCTTGACACAAAGATAATGAGTGTAACTATAGATAGAATAGAAATGTACCCAGTGCAGTAGTAGTGTGATGTGGCATGCTTTAGATGCTAAGAGTGATCCCCTTTTTCTTTAAGGCCTTTGACAATGTTTGGAGTGACTTACTATTGATAAGCCATGAATGTAAAACCTTTGCATGATTGGTAATAGAGGAAGATAGACTCTCAAACCTAGTTCAAGTGCTTCAAACTTGTGTGGTGGTTGTTCTAAATGATGTGCAACTACTTTAGGAATATTTGGGAGATCCTTGAGTACTTTAGTGTTGATATTTGCAATAAGAGTGCTTAAGAATGTTAGGTGAGTTATGAAGTGAATTTGACTTGCTTATATGGTTTTCCAAAGGTTAGATATTCACATTATGGTTGACCTAGGGAAGATGAAATGACAAACATAATATTTATAATTAAGAAAAGAGTTGTTAGGAGAAAGGGTATGTGACTGTACATGTCAGCCAAACTGTAGTATGACCTAGCCCTATTGTGTACAATTTGAAACATGGATTTAGAGATGAAAGAGCTAGAGTATGGGAAATACACCAAGGGATGGATTACCACTTTGGATAATTAATATTGCATGAATGAAAGACAAAGCAGTGTGTTAAGATTAACAAATCTTGTAGGAGAGAGAAGGATATGTCAATTGAGCTTAGAATGCAGACATTTTTCTTAGCATGGGAACAAAGCCAAACTTGTCATTGTCAAATGATAAGTTACCAAATTTGAGTGTTTACAAACATGTTCCAAATCCATGATGAAACATTGTGAAAATAATGACCATTTCACCCCAAAACAATACCCATATTTTTGGTTGATGCAAGATTGCTTGTGGACTCAGATGTTCCTACATAAAAAGTGGGTTTATGTTAACAATGTAATATATATAACTACATATATGCAATTCCCACATAATGCAAATTTAACAAAATCAAATCAAACATAATTATATTAAAAAATGTTCTTGAAGTATAAACAATGAAAAGAGGGGGTTTAAGAGGAATATATGAATTGTCACGATTATAGAGATAGCCATAGAAACAAACATCATAATGCATGTCAAGACAATAAGACAAAAAAGACTTAGAAAAATCAATGCAAACATGAAACATTGACCATAACTATTTTAATCCTTAGTTGGTACTGAACAATATAGTTATGACAACTCTCATATACGAAGAATGTGATTACATGACCCTATTTATGCTTCAAGGCTCCACAAACCCTACTTGTTATTCTAGAATTCTATAAGGATTCTTTAAGAGTTGACCTCCTTCATTAAAACCTTAATATTACAACAACACCTTACAAAAACACAATTAAAAATAAAGGATGCTTTAAGGGGTTGGTGTTGTCCCTCCATTATTATCAGGACCCTTGACGAGAACAATTTTTTGAAGCAAACACACCAAGTGTGCACTAAGTACAATGCAAGTTAGTAGGTAGTCCACTGTAATGTAATTACCGAACCTTATCACTTTTAATAACGTAATCAATGTAACACAATAAATGCTAGATGATCTTCAATTTTCCGTAGATTCTTGAATGTTGCTCTAAAGGCTTGTAATTACTTTTGGCATGTTAATGTTTTTCAATGATTCAATTTTTCATTGTCCCAAATACATTGATGTATATATGTATTTTATATACTCATTGATTTTAAATGAGGACACTATTGGCATGAATGCCGACACACAACGAGCATGAAAAGATGACAACGAAGGGTCAAAAGCCTTGGGGGCCCAAATATGGGTAAAAAAGGCATGCATAAAAAATTGGGCTAGGATTATAGTGGCACGATTATGGGGAACCAAAATTACACTGCTACAATTATGGGGAATGAGAACTACAATACTATGGTTATGGGAAACCAAATTCGTACTGCCATAATCCCAGGGAACCAAAACCCTACTCTTACGATTTTAGAAAGAAACCTAAAAAATTAAGAAAACACGAGGAAGAGAGAGAAAGAAAACATGAGAGAGAGAAAACACGAGGATGTGAAAGCAAGAAGAGAAAAAGACCTTGAAAACGCATAGAACAACAAAGGAGAACATGTAAGGGAACGACCAAAAATAAAGAACATACTATAATATGTGCCTAATTTGGACCAATTATCCCAAAAACAGTCAAATATATTAAAATAACAAATAACTAATCGACTATTGAAATTTAAGTGTTGCGACTACCCTAATGGCTGACTTATTGTGTCTATCCTCCGTTGTAACTTCATAACTCAAAATGAAATCTTATTTCGAATGCCTCCCAATCTAACCCAAGAGTTTTTTTTAAAAAGAAGAGGCCAGGAAAAGGGGAAAAAGTTGGGAAAAAAAGAAAGAAGAAAGCAATTAAGCATCTTAATCGGTTTTATATTATAAAATACTCGTCCGTTTCTTTAATTAGTTTCATTTATTTTGATCCGTAGCCTTCGCTAAACCAGTGAGATAGGAGCGCTTGCCAGTTGATATTTGGAAAGTGAAAGAGCTCGAGGAGAGTGGACGAGTGCAAAACTATCTGCTATCAGGTATCTTGTATAGGAAATTTAGGGTTTAAGTTTGGAATTTAAGTTAGGCTCTTCTTGGCTTAACATTCTCCTAGCATTTTTTTATAGTAGTCTCCCGTCGACTACAAATTCTCCTCGCGTTTTCGAAGAATTAAAACAGCAGCCAATTCGATTTCGTTAGCCCATTTTTTCACTCAATCCTCCGTGTTTTTGTAAGGGAATTATCCTTTAGATGGTGTTGTAAACGACTTCAATGTGCTACAAGGTGCGTTTTATTTTGGCTTGGAGTAACTTTCGCAATAACCAGCTTATAATTGATGACAGATAGATTTTAGAGTAATATTAGGGTTCGCTTCAATGCAATGACATTTATTTATTTATGTCTAGTAAACCTATATTTTCATTAAAGACAAAAAAAAGCTTGGAGGTTTCTGGATTTCCGTTGGAAGGTATATATTTGATGCGTACAGAGATAAGTGCATCAACTGGAGTGAATACTATGAGCATACTACGTTTTTTAGATGTGCATGACTGATTTGGCGGCTAAGTCATTATGTCTCAGGAGAAATACGCCACAGAAGGCTACATTTGGACAAATTCATTGTAGAGGACATGTAGTGACAAGTGTAATTGACCATAGAGAAGAATCTTCTTACTTTTCAGGTACCTTTTGTTCTAGCGAAGCCCAATCGATCCCAATTGATGCCTAATGCTTCGAAGGAATCCTAGTTGGACACTGAGCTGAGTGGCACGAAATCTCCAGATGAATGACAAAAGGAATCTCCTTTAGAGTTTTTTGGCACAAATTTTGCCTACTCGAATTTGGGTTACAATTTGATGCACTGGTGGTCAGAGTGGCATCGATATTTTATCAAGTGGGTCAAGGTGTGTTCACCCGAAAAGTGGAAGTATTAAATGCCTGCAAAGTTTTTTACCTGTCTTTTCGATATGCCTTGCCCTTTGCACCATGTGATATTTTGAAATAAAGGCCAAGCGTAAATATTGAGGGGCATATGGCTATTATTATATTAAAATTAAGATATTTCAGTTTACTACAAGCAAGATACATGAAAAAGCCTATGCCCTATTTATAAAATGATCATCAAATTGGAGGAGAAAATAAAAGCCGGCATGTGAAAATTGGGTGCACATGAGAAGGCAACTGTTGTTTCAAGGAGAACACTGGTGATGGTTCTATGCTTATCTAGTTAGAAGGTGGGCTAGAAGCTTTCGACTCTAATCCGTTGTCATTTGAAAGTGAAAGAGCTCGAGGAGAGCGGGCAGGCGCAGAATTATCAGCTATCAGGTATCTTTTACATGAAATTTAGGGTTTAACTTTGAAATCTCTGTTAGGCTCCTCTCGACTTCAAATTCTCCTAGTGTTTTTCTATATCAGTCTCCTGTTGACTTCAAATTCTCCCTACATTTTCAAAGAATCAAAACAGCGGTCATTTCGATTTCGTTAACCCATTTTTTCACTTAATCTGCCTTGTTTTTGTAAGGGAAATATCTAGTAGACGGTGTTGTAATTGACTTCAATTGTGCTACAAGGTGTATTTTATTTTGGCTTGGAATAATTTTTGCAACAACGAGCTTATGATTGATGATAGATATATTTTTAGAGTAATATTCGGGTTCACTTCAATGCAACAAAATTTATTTATTTATTTTGAGGAAACCTATAAGTTCATAAGAGACAAAAAGGCTTGGAATCTTCTGGATTTGGAAGGTTTATATTTGATGCATACAGAGATAAGTGCATCAACTGGACTGAATACTATTGTGCAAGACTGAATTGGCGGCTAAGGCATTATGTCTTAGGAGACATGCAACAGAAAGCTCCATTTAGACAAATTCGTTGTAGAGGATATATAGTGATAAGTATAATTGACCATAGAGAAGAATTATCATACTTTTCAGGTACCTTTTGTTCTAGTGAAGCCCAATCAATCCCAATTGATGCCTTATACTTAGAAGGAATCCTATTTGGGTACTGAGCTGATTGGCACAAAATCTCCAGATGAATGACAAAAGGAATCTCCTTTAGATTTTTTTGGTACATATTTCACTCTACTCAAATTTTGGGTCCAACTTGATGCGCAAGTGACCCTAGTGGCATGAATATTCTATCAAGTGGGTCAAAGTGTGTTCACCCAAAAAGTGGAAGTATCAAATGCCTGCAAAGTTGTTTATCTATCTTTGCAATATGCCTTATGATCTGGAGGATATTTACGGTTCAAATGATCCCTAAACTTCCTGAAACTGATTACATACGGAAGAGCTCGTCGAGAGCTTTCCAACGCCTTTTGAACAGAGGAAAACAGATACCATATGTGGAAGATCCAGTCTGCTGAAATTTCTCTCCAACTGGCAAAAATTAAAGCGCAGGTTGCACAACATTGATGTGGCATGGTGAGAATGCACCAAGTGTCAGAATGTGAGAGTGACAAGTGGCAAAGTCTGCCCGATCAAAAATATGATTTGTAGCCTCCGGTCTTCGATGGTGGAGGTGGGCCCACATAGTATGTCGGCTGGGGGCCCAACAGCCGGTGGGGTCCACTCTTTCTCAAGAGGGGGACCCTGCCGCCTTTCTTCACATCATGTTGCATGTGATTTTGCATATATACCTCATTGAGGTTCACATTCTGGTGCATGCGGGACAAATTTTCCATAGTTTTCAAAGTTCCCAAACCAACTCGGCGAGTTGGATCCAAGCTCATTATCTATTGCCAAGTCACATTGCCATCTCAACATTTCCAACTCATCCCGGCGAGTTGAGAGCCAAAATCAATGCAACCAACAAACTGCGAAGGAGCCAACTCACATCTTCGCAAGAGATCAAGATTTAGTGCCAAGTCGGGTGGCGAGCCCGCAGAGATCAATCAACCACCCTGCCGAGCTACAAGCTGAGCTAGGAGGGCTTGCCAACACATCCAACTCACGAGTTGTTGCATTACAAAGTCCGAGCAACAAAAACATTGTAAGGTGTGACTGAAGCCACGGTGTAACTCCTCCATCACGGGCTTAGTAAATCCTAAGCCCCTTCAACTCGGTGGAAATGTGGGCCATTTCCCACTTAAAATACACAAAGGCCAAAACAAAGCCTGTGGGGTTTGACCACGAGACCTGTCGAGCCACAAGAAGGGGTCAAACCGTTAGGCTAAAGGCCTAACTTAGGTGAATGTTGAGAAATTTTGGTTATAAGCTCAGAGATTCAGGATAAACCAAGAAAATACATAATGGTGTGGGATTCGACCCAAAGCCTATTGGGACAAAAGGATTGGCCTTAGCCATTAGCCCACGAGGCTAGAAACAATGTAAGAGGTGGAAAATTTTATTTCAAGAGGACCTTTGAAAGGACTGTGTATTGTTTTTAGGCCCTTAGCAAAGGAGAAAGCCATTATAGATGGAGATTTAGGTCTGTTATGCCAAATTTATGCAGGTTTGCTGTTGGAGACATAACAGAGATTATAATAGCCCATTTTAGAGAAATTTTGCCTTACATAAGAGAGAAAATGCAGGTGGAGACCGTTTTTGTGCAGGAAGACAACATTGTAAAGCCGAGAGTTGGTTGTGGAGACTTTATAGAGGTGGTCTGAGATACTTGCAGGTCCTATTTGCCCATTTTGGAGATTGATATAAGAATTGTGTTTATTTTTGCATCATTAATAGGATCGGTTCGTTGTATTCACGAACCCGGAGACCTAGTCCCTCATGGACAAACTCCATTATCAATTTGAAGTATTTGTCTCTGGTTTCCTTCATTTGTTGCTGTTTTAAATCAGTTTTGATCTGATTTTTTAAGTATATATGCCAATGTTAACGTAATGACACGTTTTACGGGAAATTGAGAATTGAAGGGAATGGATGTGGAACTGGGTGAATGAGTTAAATTTGCTGTTTTCACTTCAATTTCAAAGTTTTCACATGCCAAATTTAACATAGTATGTGAATTTGAGATAAATTAATTGAGTATCCACAAAAAGGGAACTGAGTCAGTTTACATTTTTATCCTTTTTGGATCAAGTTTGGTATCAAAGCAGGATTTTTGAAGCATTTCTAACCATTTTCCACTTGAGATTATTGCATTTGGTTCAGTTTGCAGTTGGATACAAATTCCAACAGGATAACTATGGGCAAAGCTCTGAAACTTGAGGAGCTAGAAGCCATTAACCACTAGATTCAGGAAGAGAATTTTGAGTCGAGAAGATGGCATTCTTTGGATAATGAAAATCAGAAGATCCAAGAGAGATTGACAAGACAAGGAAAAATCTTCTTGGGTGTCATTAAAACATTGCCATTTGAATCGCAAGCCAAGGATCAGATCTTGGCAAAATATCAAACTGGCGAGGAAGTGGAGGAGATAGAAAAATCCATCAAGGGACAACCCTCTACTATAGAGGTGTACACTCTAAGTGAATCACCACGTATTCCTTTCTCCCATCATGAATCAGATGTTGATTTTGGTAAATTTGAGAATCATACTAAAGGTATTGAAGCCAAATTACTAAATAGGATGGGTTTTGATGGAAAGGGCCTTAGAATAAATGGCCAAGGTATTACTAATCCCATACAGGTAGAGGAAAGACCTCGCTATGTAGGTTTGGGATATGGCAGTGGTAAGAGAGAAATTGAGGAATGCTCCAAAATAGCTGAAGCTAGACACGCTTCAAGAGAAGAGTCTATATCACTAGAACTCCAAAGACAACCTATTCGAGGTAAAGACGATATTTGTTTTTTCAATCGTACTAATGAGGATGTTGTTGCGTTGAATATTGGGCATGCCTCACAAAGTGAGTGTGTGAGTGAGTGCAAGTTAGGGAAGGAAAATTCCAAAGGAGGAGAACAAATAGTTTCACCTCAGCAATCTTGCACAAGTAAAAGTCCTAGAAAGTCTAGGCAAGGTAAATATTCCAACGTGCATTTTGACTATGCGAAGGACAGTCAGGTAACACCAAATTTGTGGTATTCATTTCCATGCACTTTTTGTGGATTAAGTAACTGTGTGGCCATGTGTTGGAAGAGGAAATCCTTAGAAAGAAGGATTAATAAAGACTACTCTCCAAAACAAGATACGGGGAATAACAAAAACTACTGTACTCATTGTCAGATGAGTGGACATTGGATTGAGAAATGTTGGAAACTCCACCCTCAACTTCGTAGGAAGAAAGTGGAACAAAAATCAACAAGCTAATCCCGTGCAAAACTAGTCTATCAAATGAAAACCTAGAAAGGAGCATCCGCCAAAATGGGTCAGTAACACATTGCTTGCCTTTATTTGGCATGTTTAAATTTTGCACATTCGATTCACTTTTTTGTGTTTCATAAATAGGAAGGAAACTAACTCATTATTGGAGTTAAATGTGGAGGTAGAAATTAGAGAAGATATCTAGTTGAGAAGAGACAATATGAGCAACCAATTACAAGTTGTATCACTTTATTCATCTTCTCATATACATGTTAAAATTAACATGTTTGCTAACCTTGCTTGTAGCAGTGACAAGATGGGTAAAGAGATTCTCCAGATCAGTGTTAAGGTATAATAAGCACTGTTGTTTTCTGAATGTACGTTGGCATTCTTTCCTTCCATTTGAAAATTTACTTGTGCTACATGTGCAATAATTTAAATGCATGTTTGTAAGGCCCTATATCGGGCAATGTTTGTAATGGAAGAGTATTAAAATCCATGTCTATTTGTAATTGATAATAAGATCCCATTGAAGGGAAAATTGTACAAATAGATTTTAATGTAGGATAAGGATGCTAACATACATTCATGAAGCAAACTGATTTTATTACCATACATTGTTTTGCCTTTGTTCATAATAATGTACAAAGAGAATATAAGCATGCTTTCTAGCCTCTAGCAGTGCAATGGATAAGAAAACTTCGCCAAAAAGAGACCAAGACACCGCGAGTACAAAAGGTTAGATGGTAGAGATGGAGGGAGTTTGTGAAACTTCTTCCTCACCTGGTTGCAGGATCCTGTTTGGGGCAATTATATTCTAAAAACTGAGAGACAATACATGACGGTACACTCTGAGACATAACTGAATAATGGAAGAGACCCCCTATTGTGAGGGACCGCTCTGTAATTGGAAGAGAGCCCCAATTGGGAGAGACTGCTCCGTAATTGGGAGAGACAACCTCACATAGAGAGTGATAGACTCATACAAAGAGAGACAGCCGCTGACGATAGTAAATCTAGGTGAGAAGTTAAATTTTCCTTCTGATGATGATTTGCTCTTGAGTAATTTAACAAGTTGCAGGAAGATATTCTACTTCATAGAAGAGATGGGAAAGCCAGAAAATGAAGGAATTATACATTCAGATATTTTTTGAGAGCAAAAAATTTTGGTGGTACAAATGTTTTTCAGTGGGGAGGTGTGATCCGGAGGATAATCATGGTTCAGTTGTTCCCTAAACTTCCCAAACCGGTTGCTTACGAAAGAGCTAGTCGAAAGTTTTCCAATGCCTTTTGAATGAAAAAATAGACACTATATGTAGGAGATACAATTCGCTGAATTTTCTCTCCAATTGGCAAAAATAAAGCGCATGTTGCACAGCGTTGATGTGGCATGGTGAGAATGTGCCATAGGTGGACAAATGTGAGCAGCAACACAGTGGCAGCTTTTTCTTGAGCCAAAATATGGTTTGTAGCCTCTGATCTTCGATGGTCGAGGTGATCCCACATAGTATGCTGGATGGGGGTCCAACAACTGGTGGGGTCCACTCTTTTTTAGGAAGGGGAACTTGCTTCCTATTGACTTCACATAACCATGTATGCATGTGATTTTGCATATACACCTCATTGAGGTTCACATTGTGGTGCACCGTGGGACAAATTTCCCATGAGTTTGCTAAACATTCTCAAACCTGACTCAGCGAGTTGGAGGGCGAGTTGGATTTGAGCTCATCATCTATTTCCTAGTCACATTGCCACCCTCATCACATTTCCAACTCTCCCCAGTGCCAGTTGAGCAACCGGCCGATCGGGATGCAACCAACTTGCCACAAGAAGGAGCTCAACTCACATGATTCGCTTGCCAACTCACAGATTTAGTCGTTGAAGGGGCTGAGCCCGCAGAGATCAACGGACCACCTTGCCGAGCTACATGTGCGAGCTATAGGCGAGCCAAGACGGCTCGCCAACACATCCAACTTGCGAGCTGTTACAACCACGCCTGTGGCCACGTTGGGCATTACAACGAGCAAACAGAGCATTGCAAGTTGTGATCGAAGCCACAGTGTGTAAGTCCTCCATCATGGGCTTAATAAATCCTACAGCCCCTTCAGCTCGGTGACACGAATGTGGGATTTACCCACTCCAAAACAATGACATGCAAAAATAAAAGGAGGCATGTGATAAGTGGGGGTTCTACTACCGACTATCCACGTCGAGCCATACAGAAGGGGTCAAACTGTTAGGACCACCGTCCAACTCGGACATTAGGCTAGCCGGAGAAATTTTGGTTATAAACTTGGAGATATGGGAGATAAACCAAGAAAATACGAAGTGCAATGGTGTGGAGATTCGAACCCAAGGCATCTATTGGAACATGATAAGGATTGGCCTTAGCCATCCTAGTCCATGGGAGGCTAGAAACACTATAAGAGGCCTGGAAAATTAATATTTCAAGAGGACCTTTGAAAGGACTGTGTTTTAGTCTTAGGCCCTTGTAAGAGGAGAGAGAGGCACTTGTATGCCATTGTAATGTGGGTAGTCTCTGATGTCAGGTGCCTAGAGTGAGAGCAAGTCTGATCTTACCCATTTTGGAGAATTATTGCCCTTATTAAGGAGAAAATTAGCCTTTTAGGAGAGAGAATATACTCCTAAAAAGAGAGAAAAAGCAGGTAGAGACCGTTTTGTGCTGGAAGATGACATTGTAAAGCCGAGAGCTGGTTGTGGAGACTTTCTAGAGGTGGTCAGAGATACTTGCAGGTCCTATTTGCCCATTTTGGAGATTTGATGTAAGATTTTGTGTTAATTTTGCATTATTAATAAGGATTGGTTTGTCATATAGTTGAACCCAAAGACGTAGTCCCTCATGGACAAACTCCTTTATCAATCTTGGAGTTTTTGTCTTCTGATTTCCTTCATTTGCTGCTGTTTTTAATCAGTTCTGATCTGATTTTTAAGTATACATGCCAATTTTTATGTAATTACACGTTTTACGGGAAATTGAGAATTGAAGGGAATGAATGCGAAATTGGGTGAATAAGTTTGATTTGCTGATTGAACTTCATTTTCAGAGGTTTTAATGTTTCAAATTCACGTAGTACATAGAATTTGAGAGAAATGTAATAAGTATCCACAAAAACAGGAACTTAGTCAGTTTAAATTTAACCGTTTGCGGATCACCTTACGCTTTGCACATGGTGATATTTTAAAATAAAGGCCAAGTGTAAATATTGAGGGGCATGTGGTTATTATTAAATTAAAAATAAGATATTACTACAAGCAAGATAAATGAAAAAGCCAACACTTTATTTTATAACACGATCACAAATTAGAAGAGAAAATGAAAGCCAATGTGCGAAAATTGGGTGCATATGAGATGGCAACTGTTATTTCAAGAAGAGCTCTGGTGATGATCCTATGCTCATCTATTTATAAGAAGAGCTTGATGCTTTTGTCTCCAATCTGCTGTCATTTGTCTCAATGTGTCCTTTATGACAAATGCCAATATTTTATTTCCAGCAAAGGGGATGTTCTTCCATGTGGATATGCATGCCAAATTCATGATTTTGATGATATATTTTGGAGATGGGCCTTTTGGGTATTTTAAAATCTACTTTCACATGTTAAGGGATCCCTCATTCATTCAATGATGTATATTTGAAGCAAGCCTTCATTCTGTTCTTTTTCCCAAAACAAGATTGCTGTAGTTATTTATATTGTGCTTTATTTATCCAGTTTCCACTTAGCAATTTTGTAAGTCTCCTTCATGGTGTGGTTTGTAGTTTTAGATTGTATGGGAAATTGTTGTGAAAAGGTGGAGCTCACAGGGAGTGTTCAATCTGCAGAGATCAATGCAAAGGGTCTTTTATTACAGACTACACAGTATAAATGCTTGGTCATTGTGCTGGTGCGAGATGCGTAGGAATTCTAAAATGCTTGCAGTCATGTTATGCTATAGGTTTGGGATGTGTTTCAGACATTCAGTAATGCCTTGATTTTTCTTCAATTGTCATTGTATGAATGATTCCTCTAAAATTTTGAAGCTCATCTGAGAGTGAAGAATTCACTCCATGTCATGTTCATTTTTTGCTAGTCATGTGTGCACATTTATGCAGAAATGCGTAGGTCTTGCATTAATGTCTTCTATGGGTTTCAAATTTGCTCAGGGTGAATTAGTTTAATTTTTGCCCAGTGGATAAGGCACTGGTCTAGGCAAATTGTATCACAAGCTCCATTAATTCCTCTTTTACTTTTTGTCATGAGAACTCTGATTTTAGTGAAGAACATCTTTCATGATTTGTCTTTTGTTTTAAGAACTCTGCATTCCTCGAGTAAATCTGAAATGGGTTCTTTAAGATTTATGCAATGCATATTGGAAAACTCATGGGTGTACTAGAAACAATGTGTGTTGGTCAATTGTTAAGCTGAATGCATAAATATTTCACTTATGTATAAATCTAATCTGTTTTATTTAGTGGGAGTTTAGAGTGTTGATTTTAAACAATTTTTGTGAACAAATGCAAATGACTCCATTAATGTTCAGATCTGGGTACTCAAGTTGTTTTGATGCTCTATGCCCTGTGGATTTTTGAGAATAACTCATAGAATGCTCCTTTGGTCAGTGCAATTTAAAGTGTCATAATTCGTTCTTTCTCTGTATTGTAGGTATAGTTGTGACTCAAATCAGTATAATTCGCCTGCTGTATTAATGTTTTTCTTGTTTGCTTATTTATTATGAGAATTCCATGTGCAAGAGAGTAATACCAAATTATGAGTTCTCTTCGAGCTTCAAGGGATTTCGCAGGACTGAAATTATTTTTTATTTACGTGATCCAATGAGTGAGGTGCCTTGAGTAAAGTCACACACACACACACTCACACACACACACACACACTAGTTCTGATTTGGACGGTGTATGAATGAGTGTCTAAGGTTGTTAGTAACAAACAGTTGGGCAAATTAGCCATAGTAGGTGTCATTCATTGTTCGAATCTGGTGGACATTATGGATATGTGTTACGAATGTCTTATAGTGTAAACACTTGAGAGCATTATAGGGAATACCTCCCTTTGTTGCAGATTACTAGTGAAGAAATGAGGCTCCCTTTAGTTATGTTCACTTGTATCCATTCCCTATTTGAAAGGAGAGTAGTGAGAAAATATTGTTAGTAGACCTAGTTCCTCCTATTTTTCATTAAAAATCATGGGTGCAAATTTTATCTCCAATAGTTTGGCGCCATTCCCTGAGGTTTAATTCAAAAGGTTGATAAATAATGGTGGAGATGGGAATGAGGGGGCCAAGTAAATCGCAGCCTTATTCCTCAACCCAACACTCTAAAGCTACTAAACGCACTCTTAGGAACACACTTAGATTTGGAACCTAATAATTCGCTCTTGTAGAATTCATGGAAGTATACAGAGATTCATATACAACAACACACTAGTTTGTTTTGTTGAATTCCATAAACATACCTGAAGATGATACAATACTCGGCAATATGGTACCTCGATGGACTTGACGTGGTCTCTGTTCTATTCTGGACTGCATACTCATTCCCAGCAAGCCCTCCCTAAAGTTACTAGTGCCTTCTTGCCTACTTGCCCTTCCTTTGCTTGCCCAAGTAACCTCCCTTCCAAGAATTTGACTTCTTCTAAAAATTCTGAACCTTCTCCAGTTTTTGTTTGGACTTCAACCAACTTTAGAAACCTTGAAGAGGAGAATTCCAATCGTTGTGGGCCGTTTCTTTCTTTTTGTATTCCTCGTGGGCTAAACCTCTTATGCAGACCAGCGGTTGCAAACTCATGTTGGTATTTCCAAAACTGCCACTTTAGTCAGATCAGTGGTTTTGCAACAATTCAAAACCCTAAAACTTCTGGGGGCAATAAATTTTGCATATGACCTCAAAATTAGGTGTCATTTTTGAGAGTGCATATTTTTTCAAGAATCTAAATATTCATTCACATTATGATTTGGATGTCTTTAACGCCCTTTTTTTTGAAACATAATGTTCTCTGTTCTAAATAAAACATCATTTAGAACACACATTCCATGCCAATCAATCTCATAACAGATAACCATATGCAGCTGTAATGACTCGGTATACTACCGATCTCTCATTCCATGACTCGGTTACCAACCGATCTCTCATGTTAACTTAAAGTATAGAATACTTTATGTATACTACGTATACTTGGTTCTCCTACCCTATTCCGGGTACTGAGTGATCTGTTTAAAGAACCTATCTGAATATTTGTTACCAATATTCATCTGACATCACGTTGCTTTAAACTAGGTGACATAGGACAACACAACCAACAGCTTGCGATACTTTGGCCAAATATTTTCAACATACTGTTCATGTTACTATTCCTAGATGACATACTCGTCATTTTGGAATACGTCCTTCACCTCACTCTTCTGTTATCTAGAATGGTCTTTACTGACTACCGTCAGTCCACTTGCCCAAGGTTTGACCCTAGCCCAGGTTAGCAACATAATTTATTATAGGAAGATGCTCACGATGACTTAGGGTATATGGGCATACTCGGTTGACCTAAGTCAACTGGATGTGCCAAGGTACCCTGAGTCATTGAAAGCTACTACCTATCCTAAACATGCTACTAACTTGACCTAGAGAGAAACTAAGTTCAAGTCCAGATGTGTGTAGATCTAGATGAACAAATATGGAAGGGTGTTGCCACATGTCAACTGCAACACTGTATCCTCGAGAAGTCCCAGGACTTCTTGAGGGTACAGTCCTGCAGTTGGCGTGTGCCAACATCTGTTAGAACTGATTCATCAAGATGTACATACCCCCTTAGTGGTCATTAATCATAATTAAATTGGATTAAGATTCAGATTACAGCAACCATGCCTAACCCTAATTCCAACATTATTTAAGTTCTTTATCCATAACTAGCCTAATTAGATATGGAGAACTTCATTAATTCATGTTTGCATTGTTGTTCATTAACGTGGCATAACAAGTAGTTATCCCAAAAATAGGACAACAAACATCAAACATTTAATTCTTAATGCAACCTAGCTGTCCAAATCAAGTGTGTCATCCACCTAGATTCAGCTAGTGTTTACTTTATAAACGAAGTTATAAAGATTAAAGATCATAACCACTATTCCTTTTATCTTTCATTCTTTGGGAGAGGAAGAGTCTTCCTCTACATGGTTAGATGTTAGGTTTAACATAACCTTTTTATCATTCGTTACTTATATAGTTTAATTGTATGTCCCAAGCATATTTCATTATTAAACTATAGTTGTGTAGTTAGAGAACGACATCTTTTGCAATTTAACAAGTTCATTATAATAAGGGAGATTATACTATCTCCTTAATCCAACTCATTATCTGATAACAACAATAGTATACAACAGATATAAAGAATACCGCCAAGATATCACTATTATTTCCGTCATACAAGTACAAAAGAATTCACATCACAAATTGGAGTCCAACACAAAACCTTTCAATTCATGATGATAAATATACATTTACAAGACTATGCATTTCAGACATTCTGCATGTCAATCATAATTAAGATCTTAAAAGAACATCACTTTTATTTTCCAATACAACTCAAGAATGATTCGAAACTCTTTACATAAGATCCAGAATTAAATAAGCCAATGCATCATAAATTTCTTGCCTTCTTTTATCACTTACGATGTCCATCTGCAAAAATTGCTAGCACGGGTCAGTTCAATGAACTGAGCATGATAAGCACTAAGCATTAAAGTGAAGTGCATTCCACTAATTGTTCCATTAAAACAACTCTGCTTTAATGAAACAATTAATATATCATACAAATAATCATAAGTAATAACATCCAGAAAAGAAGTACGATTAAAGAGTCTGAATTCACTTTTAAGAAAAGAGCATAATATAATCTGCAACATCTGCATTATATCATAAGGTTTAATTGATCCTATCAATTACTTTAAAACAATCAACAGGTCTTGTCATCCAATTGTTTCATAATTCTATAAGAATAGAAATACACATTTATCTTTACTAAGCAGCAAAAGAAGTTAATTACAGCCTAGCTCATATTAAGATGCTTCATCTTTCCATATTAAGCAAAAGAAGAAGAATCAATACATACTATTCCCCATACACTAATCATCTAAAAGACAAAATAGGTTTAGAACACACAAAACTACCTCAGTTCAAAGATAACAATATAAGGATTGCATAAATTAATAGACAACACCTAAACAAGAATCCCAAATCAATCCAAAAGAATAGGAAATCTAAATAGTCTAACTGAAATTCTTACTAACTTCTACATGTTAGAAGATATAATTCAAAGATCTGAAACCAAGTTGTTCCACAAACCCAAGCTAGACTCACACAGAATTAATCTCTTATCCAGTCCATCCAAGAAGGGTTCATAATAAAATAGAGTGCAAAAAGAGACAACCTTCCAATATCAATCCAAATGGAGTATGACTCAATCAAGCAAAACAGTCGGTCTAAGCATGTTATTATTTTCTTTCCAACATACTGACTCAGCTAATCTCTTTCCACATCATTACAACCAATGAATTATACAAAGTAGACCAAACAATCCACAAGAAATTTCCATCTCAGAAGAGAATCGAATACATAGAAGTTCAATCAAATGAACTTATCCAAACAACAATGAAAAGGTATCTCAATTAGAAAAGGACCCAATCCATAATTCATTTCATTTATACTATGAAATGAATTCCCTTATCTATTTCAAACTTAGAAATTCTTTAGCTAGTTCCCAAAATAGAACACAGAACCAAACACACAGTTAAGAAAGTACACTTCAAAATTTCCATTACAAATCTTACAAACTGGTTTACCTATTTCCATTCATCAAACACAAGTTCAAATTCAATTCTCAGAATGAAGTACACAGTACAGTCCCTAAAACAGTATACTGTCCCCAAGAGAACATATTCCTTTCTCTTTTAACCCGGAGATTCGTTCAATGAATCCATCAAGGAATAGAAATCCACAAATAGTGTAAGATATACAAGGTTCAATACAACTCACGAACTCAAAAGACTGAAATCTCATCACAAGGCTTCAACAGCTTAATGCAACAGAGTAAGTAATTCGTGATCCCAAATAAGAACAATAATACAAAGCATTCTGAACAGAGATAATGTATCCTTCCATACAAAATTCAGTATACTAGGTTTTCAATTCAACTTTCTAATAAAACCCAAGAAATCAATTAAGAAGATCTGAAGAGAGTAAGAAAACCCAACAACATTTAAGTCAAGAGATGTTCCAATCTTACTTCCAACTCGACTGAAACAAAATCACCACAAGACTCTCAAGTTCCATCTAAAAAAGCTTGCGAAAGGAAGGTATTCATTTCAAACATTGTTCACAAGAAGGAAAATGCATACTATATTTCCATAAACCTCTTAAACTGTTAACGACCATTCCAACGAACTCTAAATCAAACCAAACCCACAACAAGGTATAGTTACAGTCTAATAATCCTTCAACAAAATAGTCAAGCTTTCAACAAGACGCGGGATTTCTCAGAGCAGAGAAGGGAAGAATATCCCCCAAACTCACATGCCCTTACCAGTTCAAGAACGCGGTACAGTCTAAAAGACAGAAGTACTACAACCATTCCCACTCAAGAAGCTACAAGGAGGAGATCTCAAAAAGAGATTACCTGGTCTACTTCAAACCAAAACAAATCTCTCAAGAACCTTTCGAGCAGACAGTCCATAAATGAGTTTAAAGCTTTTCAAATCCTTAATATGAGTAAATCTCCAGCTCAGAATACAAGTACAGAATCAAACACATCGATTCCAACACAAGTTCAAAACACGCAATTATAGAATACTAGTACAATATTGAACATGAAGCTTCAAACAAAAGTTCAGAACAATACACTAAGCTCAAATGAAAACACAAGCTCAATAAATCAGAACAACCACAAAGCTCCACTACAAAGTTCAAATAAGAAGCTCATAAGGTTCAGAAAAACACGAAGCTCCAATACAAGTTCAGAAAAACACATGCTCCAAACAAGTTCAGAACAAAACATAAGACTCTAAATAAAGGTTCAAACCACACAAAGCAACTAATGCCAGTTCAGAACAACACCAGCCTTTCATACAAGTTTCAGAATGAAATACAGAGCTTCAAATACAAGTTTCACATGCATGTCACCATTAAACTAGCACAGAGAAAGTTTCCCAAAAACTATCATTACCAGCAATGGATTTACATTCCAAAAACCACAGAGATTCATAAAAACATGCAAGTAATTAACCAGACAAATCATGCAAATATTTATCTCATGAGAGCAGAATTGTTTTAATGAATCATTTAGAAGAAAGCAAGAAATCTTAATGGGTAGAGCCTATCATGCCTGATAGTGCCTCTGCCAATTCGAAGGAGACTTCCAGCCGAGCTTCCCACTCTTTTTCTTCTCCACGAAAGATCAACAACCAAACAAATTTTCTTCCAATGCCTCATATACATTCCCTTGATCGAAAATAGACCAGAGAAACCAAAAATAGCCAAGAAGAAGAAGAAGTCAAACTGCTGGTTCAAAGAACCAGATAGCTCCATGCAGAGCAAAATTCGCGAGACATGCAAAACCAAACAACCTCTCACAAATCCGCCTCCCTTGTTTCCAAGATGGTTTGCACACAAAAACCGAGATCCATTAATGCCATTACTCCCAATTCTCCCACTTATCTCTCCTTGCCACCGCCTCCCAAAACTGGCGAATGCCATTTCCAAAATAACATGCAATTCCATATTTAGTGAAGCCTCCACGTAAGCCTCAACTAAAGTTAACTAGCCCTTGCCAAAACTGGCAGTACCTCATGCATTAAACCCAAATCAAATCACTTAAAATCCATTGGAACCGTCGCCTTAGTGCCATGAGACCCTTAGGTTCCTTTTAAATAGTTTAGGCTAGATTTCCCAAGACTTAGGTTAGTCTAACAATAAATCACCTTAGGTCTTAAAACATTGCCATAGGTAATACCCACCTTAGGTTAGATTAAATTCACATCCATATAGTATTAGGCATTAGGTTAATATAGCCTAAGTATTACCTTAGCAAATTTCTCCCTTATTCATTTAGCACAAGAGCTTAGGTTAGGACATCATTCCAAACAAAAATAGAATAAGAAGCTTAGGTTAGATTATAACCCAATTAAGTAGACATAGCTAGGAAGTAGGTGCTCTTACCTAGTTTAGGATACCATTAGGATAGTCCTTTAGTTTTAGGATTCTGATCCCCTTCATAGTCATGAAGCAGACTATATTTTGTTTACACCTTAATGTCCTGTAGAGATCAATCCCAAAGACCCAAGCACAAACATACAACTGAATGAAGACACGTTCACTCAAGCCCAAAGAATTTGTAACATACAAAGTTCAGTCTGCTATGTCTCTCAAACTAATGAATGTCAATTTACCATTCAGTCTGTTAAGAAGATTTAAAACATTCCTTGGATCACTGAAATTGATCCAAGGATGAGTCAGTAAAAGAGATAAGTTTGCAACTCTCAAAATCAGATTGCAGCTTATCAATAAGAAGTGAAAATGGATTCTTGCAAGCCATATCATTTTAGTTCTAATGAATCCAAGAGTAGAAATGATTTATCCATAACAAGCATGATTTTCAACAATCAAGGGAACACACCTCATTCAAGAAAATCACATGCCAATGCTTGTAATGCAAAGAGAAATATAACAGTTTGTCCAAGGTGTTACATACTTCCCTCCTAAAAAGAATCATCGTCCCGATGATTATCTCATTTGAACATTGCATTAAGGATAATCAATTTATTCACTTTCTTAACATATGTTTGCAACAATATCAGGATTTAAAGTTCTAGAAATCAGCATTCACATAGCTGTTTATTTAAAAATAAATAGTTATCTACCCCAAACTGGTAGACTTATTGACATATAAAGATAAAATCACAAATTTTTATCAGTCATCATAGTCAATTCTGATCAAATAAATATGGAAAAGTAGTTTTCATATCTTCCAGGTTTTCCCAGGTTGCACTTTCTTCATTAAACTGGTCCCACTGGACCTTACATTGACTTATTTCATGATTTCTTAAATGTAACTGGTGAGTTTCCAGCACTCGTATGGGTTTAACCACGATTATTCCTGGGTCTTGGACCTACAAGGAATTCCAATTTAACACATGTGATAAATCTGAAACGTATTTCTTAAGCAAAGAAATATGGAAAACATCATGCATTCGTGACAAAGCAGGAGGTAATGCTAAATGGTAAGCTACAGGGTTGATTACTTCAACTATCTCAAAGGGTCCCACATAACGAGGTGATAACTTGGCAGCCTTGCCAAAAGTTATAGAGCTCTTTTTCAGGTTTAACCTGAAGAAATACTTTCTCACCAAGTTCAAATTTCCTGTCAACCCGCTTTAAATCAGCATAACTCTTTTTCCTATCTGTTGCTTCTTTCAAGTGCTCACGAATCATTTTAACTTGTTGTTCCATTTCAGTAAGAATTTCAGGTCCAATTACCTCTCTATCCTCAATGTTGTCCCAACTAACAGGGGTTCTACATTTTCTTCCATATAATGCTTCAAAAGGTGCCATCTTAAGAGAGGCATGATATGTGTTATTATATGCAAACTCAACCAGTGGAAGGTACTCTTCCCACTTATACTGCTGATCCATACAATACATTCATAACATATCCTCTAAAACTTGATTAACTCTTTCAGTCTGTCCATCTATTTCTGGATGATACGCAGAACTGAAATTCAGCTTAGTTCCTAGAGCTGCATTAAGTGTTTGCCAAAACCTTGACGTCATTCTAGGATCTCTATCCGATATGATTAATTCAGGTACTCCATGTAATCTGAAAATTTCGTGTACAAATCTTTTAGCCAATACAGGAGAATCATCCTTCAGATTACCAGCAATAAAATGTGCTACCTTCGTTAGTTTATTAACAAATACTAAAATAACATCATGTTTATTTCTTGACATAGGCAACCCTTATACAAAGTCCATGCTTATCACTTGCCACTTGTACTGCGGTATGCTATGAGGATACAATAAACTGGCTGGGTGCATATGTTCCGCTTTAACACGTTGACATTCAAGGCAATGTGTCACAAAATCAATAACATCCTTTTTCATTCCTTTCCAAAAATATTGTTGTTTTATATCAGCAAGCATCTTTGTAATACCAGGGTGTCCAGAAAAAGGTGAATTGTGAAATTCTGCTAACAATTTCTTTCTTAAATCATTTAGCAAAGGTATGTATACTCTGTTTTCAAATCTTAAGATTCCTTCGTTATCAAAGTGAAAACCTTTATACCTCAAATCATTTGGATCTGCAACAAGTGCTGTCTTTACTTGCTGAAAGTAAGAATCAGATTCCATAACACTTTTTACTTCATCCTTAAACTGAGTTCTCAATGTTATAAGAGAAGAAATGTGCTTCCTACGACTTAGAGTGTCAGCCACTCTGTTTTCCTTACCTTTGATGTAATTGATGTCAAAATCATATTGAGACAAAAACTCTAACCATCTTCGTTGTCTTGCATTAAGATTTGGCTGAGTGAAAATATACTTCAGCCCAAGATGATCAGTTTTCAATTCAAAAGGCTTACCAAGTAGGTAATGTCTCCAAACTTGTAGTGCATGAACAATGGCAGCAAACTCTAAATCATGTGGAGCATAATTCAACTCATGTAACTTTAGTTTTCTACTTTCGTAAGCTATGACATGATCATTTTGTAACAAAATACCTCCTAGACCTTCACCAGATGCATCAGTTACTACCATAAAGTCTCCATTAGGATCTGGTACTGCTAGAATAGGTGTTGAAGTTAACTATTCCTTCAAAGTTCTGAATGCAGATTCACATTTCTCACTCCAAACAAACTTCTTATCCTTCTTCTGTAAAGAAGTTATTGGTGCAGCCACCTTAGAAAAATCTTTTACAAATTTTCTATAGTAACCAGCAAGCCCCATGAAGCTTCTAACTTCATGTACATTCTTTGGTGCAGGCCACTCAGTTATAGCTACAATTTTAGAAGGATCTACAACAATTCCATTCTTACTTATTACATGTCCCAAATAGTGCACTTCTGTGTCATAGAAAGAACATTTAGATAGCTTACCATATAACCGTCTCTTTCTCAAAATTTCCAAAACTATCTTCAAATGCTCATGGTGTTCCTCAATACTTTTAGAATATATGAGAATGTCATCCAAGAATACGAGCACAAATTTGTCCAAGTATTCTTGAAATATATTATTCATTAAATTCATAAATGTTGCAGGTGCATTTGTTAATCCAAAAGGTAAAACCGTGAACTCATAATGTCCATACCTTGTTCTGAAAGTTGTTTTATGAATGTCCTCATCCTTAATCCGTAATTGATGATATCCAGATCGAAGATCTATCTTAGAATATACCGATGCTCCACGCATCTGATCAAATAGATCATCAATTCTAGGGAGTGGGTATCTATTCTTGATTGTTGCTTTGTTTAACATTCTGTAATCAATGCACAATCTAAGTGTTCCATCTTTCTTTTTCACAAAAATTACAGGTGCTCCCCAAGGTGAAACACTTGGTCTAATCAAACCTTTAGACAAAAAGTTCTTGCAATTGAGCCTTAAGCTCTACTAATTCTATAGTAGTCATTCTATATGGTGCCTTAGAAATAGGCTCGGTTCCAGGCTTGATCTCAATTGTGAAGTCAAACTCCCTTTTGGGTGGAAGACCTAGTAACTCTTCTGGAAATACGTCACTGAAGTTTCGTAACAGCGGATATCGTTCCAAGACATCGTTGTTCCCTTCAATTGTTTCTTCAATTTTTACCGCATATAAGGTACAACCTTTATTTTGGCCTTTTTAAGTTGTATAGCTGATAGTTTTCTAACAAAAATCTCACGTTTCACACCCTGAATCTCTGCTATTTTCTGCAGGTCATCTAAACAACTAATATGTTTTTCAAAACAGTCCACTTTAGCCTTATGTTCTGCTAACCAATTAACACCTATGATTACATCATAAGACCCCAAAGGTGCAACATAAAGATCAACTTTAGTGGAAAAACTAGGTAAGTCAAGGACTGCTCCAAAAAGACACATACTAACTATATGAACAACATTGTTTCCATAATGTATAGTCCATGTTTTATCCATGTTTCCAGCTTTTATTTTTAGTTTTGATGCTAATTTACTAGAAATAAAACATTCAGTAGCTCCGGTGTCAAAAAGAATAGTTATAGGTAAACCAAATTGTGTAATGATCTTTGCCACAGTTATAACAACCTCCTACAGGTCCCTTTCTAAGCTCAGGTTTATTTCCAGCCGTAGAGTTATCATTCTGACCTCTATAGGACTTCTGTCCGTTATTATTGTTCTTGACAAAGTTGTTCCTTGCATTACTAACAAACTTGCTTGTTGCTGCTTTTTTATTAGTATCAGATGAAAACTTACTTTTCATTCCAAATTTCTTTCATGGTCCTTTCTTAGGTGCAAGAGATGACGAAGAGGAGTTGGGGATTTTCTTCCTTACTTCTTCCTTATGAGTAGAAATTACCTTCAATTTCTATTCCTACCTTATGGCCTTTTCAACGACCCCTTCCATCGTGGTTGGGCTGTGAACATCTTCCTCTCCTACTATAACGGGATTCAATCCCATGATGAATTTCCGTATCCTAAATTTCTCATCACTTCGGTACTGAGGTACATACTTAAGGAGTTTAATAAACCGCTCCCAATACTCAGTTACAGTTAGCTTTCCTAATGCACTCAACTTAAGGAGTTACATTATGTTACACAATACTCCGCGGAGTATTATGTTGCATTATGTTGAGTGCGTAAGTCCATTGTGCAATGTTTGCATAGTGCACAATTCCTCTGTTTAATGTCCAATCTATTGCACAATCTACGCAAGTTTGTGGAGTCTTTGCGTAAGCTGCGTAATCTATTGGAGGTCTTACAAGCATTGGTGGATGCCGCTAAACACTAAGAAAGCCACACAATTCTATCATGAGCTATGGAACACTAAAAAGAGCCGCACAAGCTCAAGGGTAGCCACACAATACTATAAAATTTGAATTGGAGCCACACAATATTGTTTGAGGCCACAAAATACTATGACGTTGTCGGGAAGCTATGAAGCATTAGGGGAGCACTTGAAACTGCAAAGTTCACAAAGGCCAACCAAGTCATATGATGGGTCCTTTAGTTTGTTTTGGGTCCTTTGGACTATGATTTTATATTAGTTAGGAGTCGCGAAGCATTTGAAGCCGTGAAGTTTGGAAAGGCTAACTGAGTCATGTGATGGGTCCCTTGGACCATGATTTTATATTAGTTAGGAGTCTAGTTTGTGGCATTGGATGGTTATATAAACAAAGCCCAATTACCATAGGGAGTCAATTCGGAGGGAGTAGAGTACTCTTAGAGCAAAGGTGGATGCGAGCTTAAGGCTTGAAGCATAGTGCCCTTGAGTTTGAAGTTTCTTCCATGCAGAGACTTGTGCACAAGTCTAGATTCATTATGGGTGTCATTGTGCTGTTAGTCCGAGGGCATGGTGGTGAGTTGTAAGACTGTATCGTTGGTGATCGATCTCCATCATTGTATAATCTATTTAATATAATATCCGATGTTGAACATGGTGTTGAGTTGCTGCTGAATTGTTGTTATTATTAGTGAGATTTCGCTATGTAATTGTGTAGTAGGCTCGGTTTGGTGTCTCCTTGTTGGAACATCATATCCGTGTCTGCATAACAATCTTCTTGGTGGAGTTAGGTTTATTTGGGTGTTCATTTTTTATGTTTTTAATTGCATTTTTAGTTTTTTATATTAAATCTTTTTTATGTTTTTTTTGTTATGATTGCGTTTTTGATAGTTGGGTATTATTGGGTTTTTCCTGGGTCTTTGCATGGGTATGTCTTGAGATATGAGGCGACTCTGGGATGCATCTGTGAGGTACTGGAATGAGTGCCAGTAGTAGAATCATACTGGTACGGGTATGGGGGCCTTTGGGGCAGTGACATGGGTTGAGGCTTTATGGCATTGGGATTATCCCTCGTCTACTTTCTATGCTTTTATTGTTCTTTTGTTTAGTTTGTGGGTTGTTACTAGTGTCCTTTTACCCTAGCACTTTCTGTTTTATGTGGTTGTATTCTTAAGTTCCATGACCTATTTTGGTCATCCGTGGACATTAATATAATATCTTTGCCTGTTCTCCAGCTCTGTAGGTAGTATGATCTTCATATCCTCTCTTATCAAGGAATCTGATGACTTTATATCCTTGTAGCTCACGTGAGTATACCTTGAATTTGCCTATAGAGATTCTAAAAACTTGGGAATAGCACTATCATATTTAGTGTAGACAACTAAGAAATTTATAAGAATTCTATATATGTTGCACTAAAGGCCAACATGGGTTTGAGAGGTTAAGTAAGATTAAGCCAACATCTTTTGGTTAAAATTTTGACAAATATCATCTCTTATTGCCTTTTAAATTTTAATCTTGGGAGGAAGAAGTAAGGATTATTCAGGGAGGGAGCTGGTCAATCAACATGTTCTTTTCTTTGTGGACGAACTGATGCCTCTGTTATCCTATTATACGAAAGTAATTATAGAGGAGATTTAAAGGTCTGATACAAACAAACAATTATTGGTCTATAGTTGCAATTGGTTTCTCAAGTGAATTGACATCTACTGAAGAGATTGAAGTTATTGGCTTTTGAATATGTCTACGCCAAGGTGAAGTGTGGTTACCCAATACCTTTCAAATATTGGTCTTTTGCATATCACAGGTCTCTAGGGCATCACAAATTTACAATTAAGCGGTTTTAACATTTGAAGCTTCTGCACATAATTGGTCCCAGGCAATCTTGGAAGTAGTAGTATCAGTTACAAGTGTAAGGGTATGAGTATGGGGGTCTGTTGATTTTCTTTGGGACCTCAGGTTTGGTACATTTGTACATGAAATAATAGAAAACACAAGTTTTTCTTTTGTAAAGGGGGGTAAGAAATGAGTTAGTTGTTGAGCCAGGTGTAGTTAGGTGCTTGTTTTTCAACGTTTTTATTGTGTTTTTTAGTTTTTTTTAATAATTTTAAAAATCTTTGTTGTATTTTTTGTGGTTGTGATTGTCTATTTGATAATTGGGTATGTGTGAGTCCTGCCCGAGTATCTCCTAGGATATTAGGAGAATCCAGGATGCATCCAAAGAGGTACCCAAACAAGTAATGGTACCATAATTGTGCTGGTACAAGCATGGGGGCCTCTTGGGCAATGCTTGAATTCTATAGTATATGGTCCATCTAAAACTAGAAATCCTCCCCAGTCTCCAGCTCTTGTAGGTAGCATAATTTCCAAATCCTCTCTTAAAGCAGAATCTGATGATTTTTATGTACTTGTAGCTGACGTGAGCTTACCCTGAATTTGCCTAGAGGGATTCTAAGAACCTGTGATTCGTGCTGACACAGACAATGTACACAAATAAGAAATCCATAAGAAATCTATTAGTTACTTGTTGCAGGTCAACATGGGGTTGAGAGGCCAAGAAGGATGTGTCTTTTCAATATACTTTTGACAAATACCATCCTTTATTGACTTTTAAATTTTCAATTTTGGGAGGAAGAAGTAAGGAGTATTTGCAAGAAGGGAGCTGGTTAATTGACAATCTTTTGCTTTGGGGACAAGGCAATCCCTCTTTTTTCCTATTAGAGGAAAGTAATTTCGAAGGATATTTGGATGGCTGATATAAACCATTATTAGTCTCTAGTTGCAATCGGTTATCTCAAGCGAATTGCCATATATTGAAAATGTTGAAGTTCTTAGCTTTCGAATATGCATAAGCCTAGGTTTAAGCGCAGCTGCCTAATACCTTTTACATATTGGTATTTTTCATACCATGTGTCACTAAGGCAAGACCACTTTACAAACAATGACACCGCTTTACAAGCCTAGTAGTTTAACATTTCCCGGTTCCATACATAATTAGTCCCTAGAGCTTGATGACTTTTGCTCAAATACTGAATGTAGGGAGTTATCTTTCATATGAGAATTCTTGAAGCTTCATGAAGGGACATGTCTTATATGAATGTTGCTCTACTTTTTACCAAAGTTCTTGACAATAGTTTGGTTTCAGATTATGACTATCTTGGCACAGTTGCATCAGACAAGCTCTAATGCTCTTTTTGACATGCAACCACATGGGTTGTACTGTGTTAGAAATATATGAGGCATGACATATATGCCTAACATGGGTACCTGACATGTGGGAAAGTGGATGAAAATGTTTTGACAAATTTAATGAATAGTTCAGGGCTTCTTACTGGTAGTTTTACATAAAACATCCAAGTAGACAATATGAAGTATGGTGTTACATTATCCATGTTTCAATATCAAATCTTGCCATGTTGGGGTCATTCCCATGATCTCATTCATATTTCACTACAATGGTTTATCATATGTGATTAAGCATTTTGAAATCATATTCTTTGGGAATTTGTTATGAACCCACTCCTTGTTCATCAGTTGTGTCACATGCTTTATAAATGCTACACATGGTGCTATACCCCCAGTCCTAGTTATCTGAGTAGCTCCTCATTTCTCTTAATAAAACCTCTCTCCTATCTATTTAATTTACATAGGTATTCTATTTGGTTGTGGGGCTCACTCTCATGTTGGCTCAAGAATACATGACTTCACTCTGTTTTTCTATAAACAAGAGTTACACATTGTAAGGCATGCCATGTTTTGATATTGAACTATTACAAAGGTTGTCTGTTTCAATGAATTATAAGTATTTAGCTTGGAAATAATGGCCCCATGGTTGAGAGACATTTCAACCACATTTGCAACACTTTGGCAGGTTTAACCTATAAGTAATAGAATTTGTGTCTTTATTTCTTTGTCACATTGGGGATATTAAATATGTAATGGTTATTTTTATCTTTGCCCTTTCTAAATGTATTTCTTTCTTTTAACTCATCACAAATTATTTTAAAGAAATCTCCCTTTCCTTCAAATTTGAATGTTAATGTGTTAAGCTTGTTGCGTAAAGACATACATCTTTGACTGCAAAAGTTTTTAATTATTTTCTTGGATTCATGTTATAACTATTCAGTTATTTGGTCTTTAATTTCAGAAGCAACTTCGACAGAGAGGAGGAAAGAAAGAATATTTGGCTTAAATTCAAGATATGAAATTTCTGGATTGGTACATAAAGCTTGCTGTTGGCTTTACTGCAATTGGGGCTGCTATGGAGTACTTTATGATAAAAACCAGTTTTTGTGTGAGGAACCTCCTTTATACATTTTAATGCTTTTTAGATATTTATTTTATTTATTTATTCTTTGATTTGCTTACTTTTCAACCTGCGAAGATTGCAAGAAATAAAAGAAAACTATGCAATTGAGTTTTTCTTCTCTAGATTTACACGAATGACCAGTTTTGGGCTTGAATATTTTACTCACAATTGGGTGATCTTGCAAGGGGGCAAAATCAGCCTAACCCATATGGATGGTTTGATCCATATAAAAGCATTCTATAAATTTATAACAGCATAGAGAAGAGGTCTCTTGCTTGTATCGACACAAAAAAATTGATTAGACAGCCATTGAAATACTCAAACATCAATAGGAAATCAATGATATTAAGCCAAAAAATAAACAAGTCCTTTAATAACTCATGAGGTTTCTACTACTGGATAATGCAAATGCATTAATCGAATATGAAATATCTATAGTAGTCATGTTCGTAAAATAAAAATATGGGAGTAAAAAAACATAAAATACACTAAAAAAGGAGAAAAACTAACATATTTATTTCAAGAAAATATCTTAAAGCATGTAGTCTATAAATAACTTCCATCATGTAGATATTATGATTTAGGACGATAAAAATAGAAAATATAAACTGATTAAGGTTAGAGATAGAGTGGATCAAAGTTGGCCCAATCTCTTTGAAAAACAAGTTTAAATATGTACGGACAAGAGTTTTAAATGCAATTGTGGAGGTCTATAAATAACTTCCATCTACTGTATTTCAAGGCAGGACAGGGAATAATCTAGGTAACATTATTATGATCTTAGTGACGAGAAAAATAGACACAATATACCTCTTATTATCAGGTTAGACTTAGAGTCCCTTTTGGAGCAAAGTTGAGCCCAATCTCTTTGAAAATGGAGGGATGAGTTTCTACTTTCTAGGATGTTGGCTCTTTCACCTATCTTATCTTAGGGGATGTCATAGGATAGGTGTGTACGAGAAATACAGCTACTATTGGAATAATCTAGGTAACATTATTTATCTTGGTGCAGAAAAATAACACAATTACCTCTTATTATCAATTCACTTAGTCAAGATGCCTAGAGTTGATATCTGGCATCCTATCGGGACTTGAGCTCCTAATGGTGGTCTGATTGTGTAAGGCTTAATGTAAGGTAAACATTGTCAAGGTTCACATTAACTGATCTGTAATACTAGCTTCAATGGAGTAAATTCACAGGCATTCAGGTCCTGTACGAATTACTTCAAGCTTAGTAAACTATATGAACTATACCTTCAAAATATTCAGGGCATTTAAGAATGTACTTGTATTGTAAGATTCTTAGACTCAAATCTGCCTAGAGTTGATATCTGAAAAAATGAACATCCATAATCGCAAGGACTTGAGCTCCTAATGGTGGTCTGATTGTGACACCAAGGCTTACCCTGGAAACCAGCGGGGTAAACCTAATTGTCAAGGCTCACATTGGAAGACTGATCTGTAATACTAGCTTCAATGGAGTAAATTCACAGGCATTCATTCCTTTCCCAATTACTTCAAGATCTATACCTGCAAGTATTGTAGAAATTTAAGAATGTACTTGAATTGTAAATTATTAGCTCAAAACAACGAAGGAAAAATGAACACCATAAGCAAACAGACATATAGACACCAAGATTTACCCTGGAAACCAGAGGGGAAAACCAAAGTGGAAGGCTGGGAAGACCAAAGTGGAAGATTCGGCCTTATGGCTTTAACTATCCTAAGTATGCTAGTATGAAGGGGCTGTGGCTGACAATAGAGCAAGAACAAGTGGAATTAACTGTGGAACACCTTCCTTATCCCTCCTACTTTGGCTAAAACTGTCTGCTCTGTAATTCCTATGTTCTGAACTGCTGCAACATGATATAAGGCTTTTTATTTATAGATTAAGCATCATCCAGGAGATGAAGAGATCAATGACTCTTCATTTGCCTCATATTTTGTCCTTTTTCTGTCCATTTGGAAGTGCTATCAACATATTAAATGGAAGACTTTATGCATTGTGACTATCTATAACTAGTCTACAAGATATTTACTTTGTATTTACTAATTACGTAGCCTTTGGATCATTCCTCCTATGTGGAGAGGTTTTTTGGTCCCCAAAAACTTAATATCAGAGTATATGAGGATATAATTCCATTATCTTCAAATAATTCAATCATCTTCTCCTTATTCAACCAAGAAGCCTTCTTGGGATGCTGCCCCTTAGGACATGCCAACCAATATTCCTGCTTACCCTTTCTAGAAGGTCTAATCTTATGCTTTAGTAATGTGTCCTGCTCAACAGGTCTGAACTTTCGGGTGCCAAACCATCAACATTAGGCAATACTTCCTTGTTCACCGTTTTCATCAAGTAAGGAGGGCTCAAACAACTTCAAGTTTTCTACTTTTACGATAGAAAGTATTTTTGTGCATGGAGGCAAATCAATCTCAAAAGCATTCTCACCATATTGTTGAAGTATATTTCGAGTGGATCATAGTGCAAGGGCCTGAGTTTTTTACCTTCACTTTTCAACTTTTTTCTTTGAGAAATGTAGCTGTAGCATATCACCAACCTGGAAGTGATACTTAACCCTATGCTTGTCATTCTTTGCTTTGTACTTGGCATGTGTTTTCTACAGATGCTCTTGTGCTTTCTAATGTCATTGTTCACATATTCAATGAATTTTCAAGTCTCGATTTATTCTTGAATTTTGTCATCTTCATGTGAGTTCTCTATTATAAGATCAAAAAGAAGATAGTGGCAAATGTCCATAGAAGGTTCAAACGGTGAGATACTAATACTTGATTGAACTGCCCTTCAAATGGTGAGATACTAATATGGAATGCATGTTGAATGTAGGCTAATCCCATGTTCTAGGATTGCTCCTATTATATCACCTTAGTATTTGAACCAAAGTACGGTTTAGTACTTCAGTTTGCCCATCAGTTTGGGGATGGAAAGAAGTTAACTTTTGCAAAGTAGTATCCATCTTTTGCTAGAAGGTAACTCAAAACTTACTTGAAAATCTTGTGGCCTTATCCAAAACAATGAATTTTGCAAGCCAAAGTGAAAACATACATGATTGAAAAATAGGATAGCAGTCCCATTGCCATCTATTGTTTGTTTGCAAGGAATTATAATGCACATCTTGCTATATTTATCCTTAATAAGAAAAAGACAGCTATATTATTCCGTCGACTGAGGAAGACCTCCTACAAAGTCCATGGGCATGCACTCCCATGGCTCTGTTGACACCCATAGTGGAATGTGCAGCACCAACTTGCAATTCCATGATTTGATAGTGCACAAAATGCACCCTTTGATGAATCTTGCAACATCATTTTGCATGCTAAGCCAATATACATATCTTTGCAAATTAGCAACTCTATTCCCTACTCGAAAATGACCTGAAATTTTATAAGTATGTTGTTCTCCAACAAAAGTCAATCTACGTACTGCTTTTGGAATGCGAATTTCACCCATTTTGTAGAGCAGACCACTCTTGATGAATAAGTCAGCCCCATCTTCTTGTGCCATGGCATGTTCATGCTTATACTTCTCACCAAAATCCTCCTCTTCTTCATACTCTTCTTTGTAGACCTGATCTGAAAGTAGCTCTAGTTACATGATGGTACATAAAGCTAAAGTAATGGGTGGTCTTGACATCCATATTGGCTGTCTTATTGTTGTCCCTTTCTTGTACTTGATGACCAAGTGAATTTGTTTAAGGAAGACTATCCACTTGAAATGTTTAACTTTTTGAAGTTTACCGTATGTTTGAAGATATTGTAATGGTTGGTGATTGGTGCGCACAATGATTTCTTTCCTTAACAAGTAACACTTCCATTTCTTGACAGATTGAACAAGGTAGTACAACTCTCTATCATAATAGGATAAGTTGAAATAATTTTAGCAAACAGTATGGAATGATAACATACCGGCATCCCCACTCGCAACAAAATGGATCACATTGCATGGCTCGCTTCTACCTCCTCCTACAACATGCCCCAATAGACCGATTTTTCCTTGGCGAATTCGCACTACTTCAAGATTAATTTCAACTGATTTTCTTTCACTATTTGAAGCACTTGCTTCAAATGTTGTACATGAAGAACTTACTTCAAATGTTGTACATGAAGCATGATGTATGATGGTGAGGTGGGTTGTGGGTCGAATGAATGAAAATGATTCCAAACTGTCTTAAGATACGCAGTGCTACAATGACAACAAAAATTGACACCTTAAGTCACTTTGCTATTCATTCAAGAAAGCATGGAGACATTAGTCTTTCATTTACACTCAGCTCTGTTAACTCACATGAAGACTTCCTACACGATATGGTTAACTTGACATTATTGTCGCTGCTAGTCACAAATTCCTAGACTAATTACTTTACTGGAACTCACAAGCAGTACTAAAAGACTCTTCCAGGCAAGACACCCCCTTTTTCCCTCCAAAGGTGGTGCTTTTCCTTGTTATGAAACCCCTATCATAAAATGATGTATCCCATATATTGGCTAAGATGTGTTACAAGAATGCCTAAAGTCAAGAGGTCCAGATTTCCATCAGAACATGTGGATGGACATGCTAAGGCATTAGTTCAGAAGCACTTGATCAATTATGGCGAACCTTGTTGCATGGTGCTGGACTCCTGTTTTTAACAGTTCTGGCGCATTTGTGGTTACAGGTTCAATTGTTCCGACAAGCTGGGAATCTCATCTTCTGGTAGGGGACACATCCAACAAATAGTAGACGGCATTATGAAAGAATCTGCTGGGCACGGATAGTGGGCGCATTGAAAATCCTCCCCCTTGAACAATTTTAGGGAAGTGTTTGGTACCTAATGGTTCTATGTTGTAAAATTTGACCTTTGTGGCATGACATCCAAGCATTTGGGACATTGATGAAGTTGATTGTGAACTCCGCTAAAGGATGGGCACGCTCATGGATAGCGCCACATCATAACTGCCTAGGTATTGCTGTGCCACCATGTAGGTTGTGCAGCTTCGGATGATGATGTTTTGATGATCTTGAAAGTACCATGACCCTTTGGATGTGCTTCTAGAGTACTGCAGACCAGTTATAGGGACCACACCTACTCTAGGTCATGAGAATGGACTTGCCCGTACATGATCTTAATAGGCTTGAGAAGTTTTTCCAAGCCTTACAAAGCTTCTCTAATTCTCTTGAGATCCAAGGATGCCCTTACATCGTACTTCCTTCAAATGTAATTGTAAGCATGGTAATGTTTTGATAATCTTGATAGTACCGTGAACCTTTAGATATTCTTCTGGAGTACTACAAATCAGCTACATGCAATGTTTCAAAAATCAGAACTGGACTTGGAACCGGCTGAGGGTCGGACTCTGAACCAGCTGAGGGTCGGACCAGAACCAAATTGGAACTGGACCGGTTTAAAATCTATGAACTGGTTTACTAAAAAATACATAAAATATTACAATTTTAATGAAAACAATCTATTGTAAAGATTCCAAACCATGATTACAAACAATTAGAGACAAAATATGCGAAGTTTGCTCATATGTATACCATGTAAGGGTAAATATATCAAAATGACGCCGAGTGCAATACATATCCGAAACAAAATACATAAACAATGAGGCTCTAAATGACCTCCAGACTCCTAGAGTCCAAAAAACAATATGCTACAAGCTACAACATGTCTAATATCAGTGATCAAATCATCGATCATCAAACTAGGATTTAATTTATTTTTTTTAAATGTCAAATTACTATTTATTTTGGCACATACTGGTTTAGGCCGGTTTAGACTGGTTCGGTACCAGTTGAGTACATAACTGGTCACCGAGCCAGTTTTTCTACCAGTTTCTTCCCATTGCTATTGAACCAATCGAACCGACCGGTTCTGGTTCCAGTTCCAGTTTGCCCGAGTTTTAAAACACTAGTTACAGGGACCACACCTACCACAGGTTGTGAGAATGGAATTGCCAGTACATGACCTTGATAGACTTGCGAAGTTTTTCCAAGCCTTAGGGAACTTGTTTACTCAAGAGAGGATAGCTTTGAGATCCAGGGATGCTCTTGCATCATACTTGAAAATTTGATTGTGAACATGGTGCTCACAATTGAAAGATTGCATCTACCGGTTTTGGCTAACCCATGCAGTCAAGTTCTCCCTCTAAAATTCATGAATCCACTTCAAGGCCTTTGTTCTTCAATTGAAGTTATCTAACAAAGTACTCTTTGTACGCTCGCTGCCTCTTCTTCTCGGCTCTTTCTTCCATGACTTTGTCAACCTCTTCGTGCTGCTTCCCAGGGATCCGTGTTTTCCAGTCTGCAGGTTTTTCCTCTTCTTCTTCAACACTATCAATCCCATTATAAGGATCAAGTCTCTGACATTCAAAATTTGTGAAATATTTAACCCTTCTGGCAGCTCTATTTCATATGCATTGTTTCAAAACTTTCTCAAAATCTCTCAAGGACCCATCTTGTACCTCAAATTGTTATATATTCCCCCTGTGAACCTCTCCTTCCTCGGGTGCACTAGCATTGAATCTCCTTCAGCAAATGAATGCTCTCTCCTCTTGTCATTTGCCTTCTCCTTCTACCATAAGCTACTTTTCTGTTGCTTCCTTTCACACTTCCTCATGCAACTCATGCATATGCTCTGCAAAATATTTTGCATCCGCACTCTTCTTTTCTGCTGTTATTCTCCACAAATCTGTCGCTCCCTTGGGTGATCTTCCATACACAATCTAAAATAGGGTCATTTCGACTGACTTGTTATGGTTGAATTCTGCCAGAGCCAATATCATATCTCACTGTGCTGACTTATCCTCGACAAAACATCTAACCACTCTAAACTTCTGCTCACAATCTCTGTGTGTCCATCTGTTTGCAAGTGGTATCTGGAGCTATACTACAGCTTGACGCATAAATTCATTCACAGTTTTCTCCAAAGGTGACTATAAAATTGGGTGACTTTATGTAAAGTAATGCTCTTTGACAATCTATGCAATCTAACTTCTTTGAATATTTTTTGCAACATTCAAAGCATCACCAATCTTCTTGCAAAGACAAAAATATGCCATTTTCGAAAATTTATCAACCTCAACAAGCAAGGGCATTACCTCTTTGTGGCCTTGGCAGTCCAAGAACAAAATCCTTAGCTCTTCCCATGGTCCTTTTGGTATTGGTAATGAAGTATACCATCTCATATTCTTGCTTGTTCCTTTTGCCAATTGGCATACGCTGCATTTTACAACATATTAGTTGACATTCTTAACCACAACTAGCCAATGGTATCTCTCCTCGACCAATGCTAGGGTCTTGCCTCTTCCAAATGTCCTAATCTGCCACAATGTAACTCCTTGTTGTGGTTTTCCCTCATTGATCCTCTTGGGATACACAATTGTTGTTTCTTTAACAAGAATCCTTCTCGGATTATGTAGTCCTCATATGGGATTGTATCACTTATCCATTGTTCTTTGCATGCTCTCCAAACCTCTGTTAAGTCTGCATCTTTTTCATACAACTCCTTCAATTTATTCAACCCAATCATCTTTACTGACACAGTGTTCAACAACAACTCTACTACTGAAGGCATGAACTGCCATGTTTAATTGAAATGTTCTATGCTTGAGACCAAAGGAACAACTTTGCAGGTACTCAACCCATTTCATGTTCCTTTGGTTCAATTTAGTTTGTCTATTTCTGAATTTCAGGGCTTGATGGTCTGTATACAAGACAAACTCCTTGGGCAGCATGTAGTGCTTCCACTTCTTCAATGCTTGAACTGTAGCATAAAAAACTTGATCATACTTTGAATATGTTTGCTTTGCCTCATTCCGTTTCTCACTAAAATATGTAGTTGGCCTTCTTGACTCAACATGGCACCAATTGTTGTTCCACTTGCATCACAATCAACTTGGAACACTATGAAATTATGGTAAGATTAACACAGGCTTTTATGTAACCTTCTTCTTCAATAGCTCAAAACTATTTGCAGCTTGGGATGTCCAAGTGAACAATTCTTTCTTCATGCACACAGTCAATGCTACACTCTCTACTAAAGTTTCTTGTAAATTTCCTATAGAAACTTGCATAACCTTGAACAGTTCTTAATTCAGTAGCATTCCTTGGCATAGGCCATTCCAATCTCCAATCCTTCTTGCGAAATCATAAAGCCTAGGCATAATGGCTCTTCCTCTACCATGAATACTTCTTCAAATTTCTTAACAGCTTCTCCCGCTTTAGATTGTCTAAGACCTGTTTTAGGTGCATCAATCGCTCTTCTTTTATTCTACTGAAAATTAGTACGTCATCCATATATAATAGAACAAATCTTCCAAGAAATGTTTTTTTAACATGTCATTCATTAGCCTCATAAATGTACTAGGGGCATTAGTTAACCCAAATGACATTACTAACCATTCATACAAATCTTCCTTGGTCTTGATTGTAGTTTTCCACTCATCCCTGTCTCTTATCCTAATTTGGTGACAATAACTCTTCAAATCAATCTTGGAGAAGTACTTCACTCTGCTCAAACAATCTAACAAAGCACCCATTCTTGGCAATGGGAACCAATACTTGATGGTGATCTTGTTGATATCTTGAATCGGTACACATTTTCCACTCATCCCCGTCAATCTTGGAGAAGTACCTCAATTTGGTGACAATACACTCTAACAAATCACCCATTCTTGGCAATGGGAAGGGTCCCAATACTTGACTGGTGATCTTCAAACATATCTTGAATCGGTACAGCATTTTCCATTCCCATTGGCAATGGGAACCAATACTTGATGGTGAAGCATTGTTGGATATCTTGCAATCGGTGGACACAAAATTTCTCTTATCAATTATTTTAAGTATAGTAAATTTATAATTTGTTAATGTTTTTATGAACTATCCATTATCAACTAATGAATCATTCTTACGCATAAGCATTGTTGGAAGTGCACATGGACTCAAAATTTCTCTTATCAATTATTTAAGTATAGTAGTTAATGTTTTATGAACTATCAATTATCAACTAATGAAGGTTTGGACATGGACTTCCCTAATTGTATTATAACCTCTTTTAGCATAGTAAATACGAGCACCACACACATCCCATAGTTTGCCGCATGCCTTACCCATTTCTCTGTATCTTTTAGTGTTCACATCTTCTAACATTGGTATTAGAGCCATTGGTGCTCGAAGTGTTCATTGTTTGAGGAAGCCCTAAAGGGTACAAACAATGAGGTTTGAAGTTCGAGAAAGTTGTGAAGTGGGTACACAATGTGGAGAAGGTTTGAAGAGGTTGTTTGCAAGATTTTTGCAATTCAAAGGCAATAAGGATTGAAAAGAACGAAGTGTAGATCGAACCAAATTTTTTGAGTGTCATGCAGTTAGGGCACAAAAAATAAGACTAGTCATCATTGATGATGCAGACCAAGAAAATGTCGTGGACTTGAGTTTGACTTCCAGAGTAGAGGGCAAAATGCGAGCAAAATAAAGAAACAAATAAACACATTCACCATGAAAGGGAAGATTTACATGTGTTCTTCATCATGTATTCATGTTGTGATGATTTTGAAGAAGAAATAAAGAACTCAATTTCAAGGGCATGATTCCTATGAAGATAAATTGCAATTTTTGGGTAGACGAAGACCAAATAAAAGGTGAAAGAGCACATATAATCACATGTTTTAAATCGTGAGTTTCAGACACGAATTTCAGCATACTTGGAAGTTTTTTTATAGTCACAATTTCATAGTCAGTAGACTAGGGCATTGCTAGGAATAAGAACTTTTTTCCATTGATGACACAATCATGATTTGTAAAAAACAGTCAAAGAACATACCAATCTGAGCATTTCTTGAGCATTTCAATGTCTAGGGCATGCCTTTTGCATCACATTTTTCATAATTTACAGTGAACTTTTGAGTTGTAGCGAAGAACATAAAGGGAATCTAGAACAAAGGAAGTGAACAATTGTCTACGGCATGGTGATTCTTTTTTGTAGATATAAATTGAAGCTTGTTGTGTTTTACTTCTTATATTATCCTCTTGCATTAAATTTGTGAGTCATAAGTAAGAATATAAATTGTATAGTCATTTATTGCATCGATTTGTGGGTCAAAATTCCAATATTCAATTTTAGATTGTGCTTTTTCCTATTGCATTGATTT
This sequence comes from Taxus chinensis, assembly GCA_019776745.2. Classification (NCBI taxonomy): domain Eukaryota; kingdom Viridiplantae; phylum Streptophyta; class Pinopsida; order Cupressales; family Taxaceae; genus Taxus; species Taxus chinensis. Next base: position 300,889,107 of record CM034146.1, read on the forward strand.
CCGGGTTGGAAAAAAAACTTGTTGTATTGGAGGTGCAAAAATTGACTGGCTAGAATTACAATGTTTGGCGTCACAAGATTCAGACGATCACAATGTCGTGACTGTATTAAAGTCATTCTAAGTGATGAAGGAAAGCTTGTTACTAACAATACATATTATGACAATGTCATAACGAGACCTTGGTATTGTTCAAGCTATAGGTGTTAGGTGATTTGATACTTGAGGTTTGGGATGCCACTGAGGCCATTGTGCTATGAACAAGTCTAAAGAACAAGTACACGTCTTTAAAGAAGAGTTGGGTTCCATACCTGAAAGTTTTACTGTTTTCAACAAGGATGATGGAGGATGGGCCCTATTAGAACACCTTATTTGGATGAAAGATCATTGCGACCAACTCAATTCCATCAATAAAAAGGTGGACGACAACGACTTGACGACTCTTGTTTTGAATAGTCTTTCGCCCTCATATGAAACATTTGTGGAGGCTTTATATTTGATGGTAGAAAGCCAAATCCTAACATTTGATTAGGCTAGTTACTATTTTTTGCAAAAGGAACACATGTAGACACGAGTAATCGAGTCCAGTTCTAGACAATCAGAGAGTGCATTGACTGCTTAGTCAAAGGGAAAATGGAGTCATCTCTCTGTGAATCTTCCATATACCAGGTGCAATGTCATTATTGTCACAAGTTTGGGCATCTCAATTGGGACTATCGGAAGTGATAATCTGATCTTTCCCAACTTAACAAAAACCCATGGGAAGAGGCAAATGTGGCAACAATTGCAAATGAATGGGATTTTGAGGAAGAGAATGCTCTCAATGCTCGTACAACATCATGCTCAAACTACAATGCTACCAGTTGGTTCATTGATTCCGGCGCATACAAACATTTTTCATGTCACAGGGACTGATATGTAACATTTACTGCAATTTTTGATTCAGTTTTATTAGCACATGGCGAGTCACTTATAGTAGAAGGGATATGAAATGTACACATTGTGTTGAATAATGCTAAAAAACTATTAGTAAGGAATGTTAGGTATGTCCCTAACATGCATAAAAGTCTCGTATGTCTGTTAGTTAACAAAATATGACAATATTGTTGTAAATTCCCTAGGTAGAACTGTGATGTGTTAAATATAAAATAGGAATGGGTAGTTACCTTGGGCATTGGGCAAGGAGGCTAGTATAGGTTTGTTGACTCTGCTACAATCAACTTAAAAATATGCGTGGAGGGAGACTCCACCACTTAGGACATGTTAAAGGATGAAATCCCTCATAGGCTTGTTGACCCTACCTCAACCAACTTACATGCACTCGTTGTGAAGGAAATATCCATTATACAAAATGTGTGGGAGGATACGATGCTTTTGGAGGATGGAATTCCTCACTCAGTATAGAATGCACGGGAGGTTAAAATGCTTTGTGAGGATGGACTTCCTCATTCAGATGCATGGTTAATTGTGGAGGGACACTCCATTATCTAAGATGCGATGAAGGCACATGGTGAGATGGTAGGACATGCCACTCAATCACAAGCACTAGCTCAATGGACAATAGAGCATGGACACTTTGCTCATCTCGCTGTGAAAGGCTTTTCACAACAGAGGGAAGAAGATATGCATCAAGAGGAGATGGTTATTTCTCCTACATTGGAGTTCTTTTTTATTCCTACAAATAATGCAAAAATGGTCACATTTCAGTTGCTCGTTTCTAGAGATTTGGAGGAGGTCAATCTGGTGCTACTTGAAGATTTTTGGGTACCTGAACATGCTCATTTGGGTTGTAGATTTATTAGTCCTTGTGCAGACTTATCAGGTTCCATGAGCCTGTTACATTCTCTTTGATCAACATCTCCAAGATTTTGATTTCAGAATTATGGAGGTCATGTTGAAATTATTAGCCATTGATGATTCATCCCTAGTTAATGAAGCATTCTACAAATGATTGGTGGACCACTTGTCATATCTTATGTCCACACGACTGGATCACGATTTTGCTGTTAGGTGTCCTTTGTAGTTGTTGTATATGTTGAAGCTCATACATTGGACGATACCAAAACATCAGATGATTGCTGTTGATTTCAAAGTAATATCTAACTAGCGACCTAGAGTTTCAATGATCAAACTCCCTGGTTTTATTGTATTTGTAAAATTTTGGGATAAACATATTATCTCCGGTTTAGTCATCGAAGGGGGGTATTAAAGTATGTTAGTTAATGTTTAATGAACTATTAGTTATTGACTAACTAATGTTTGATTATGAATTTCCCAACTTTATTGTAATGTTTTTCAGGATAAAACTATGAGCACCAGACACATCCCAGAGTGTGCCATGTGTCTTTCGCATTTCTCTTCATTATTTCAGTGCTCACACCTTCTAATATCCATCCCCTATCCATCAAATCTTGAATCTGCTTGTTCAATTCTTCACTCATAAGTGGATTCATTCTATCTAGGGTCTTACTTGGCAAACTTGGCTTATACATCAAATTCATATGATGAGAAATCCTTCTCATTGGCGGCAATCCACTAGGTAAGTAGCTTGACATTATCTCCTCATACTCTTTTCAACAAATCTGCCACTTCTGCTGCCATTTCCTACTTTCAATTTTTCTTTTGGTTGAAGGCAACATCACAAAGCTATTTGCTCCTTCCTCTTGAATAGGAAAAATTGTAATCTCTTATCATCCTTGGTAATCTTGAGTGCATTCTTGCTTCCATTATGCATTGCACATCTATTATACTACTATGGTATAATCAATAAGACATGACATCACATGATATTTTAGCATGGTAGCTTCCAATGTGGAGGTTAACCTTGCATTGCTCTGTCACAGTTACTTGATGACCTATCTGCAACCAAAAAACCTTATATGGTTTGGGACGAACAATACACTTTAGTCCCAACTTCTGTACCATCTCATTGGGAACTAGATTATCAATTCCATAGTTCAAAAAATCGTTATCGGAAATTAATTGGTAGGCCAAAATTTGACTCGGAAATTAGGAATCGACAATTTATCAACATTAATCTTGGACTTTATTGCTACTTTAAAAAACATATGAATTCGTAAGATAAATTTAAATTAAATGTAAAATATTGTTAAATGACATGAGAAGTAAATGTATAGAATGCCATAAGGTTATCACAATGTTATGAAATTTGTTTTGGAGCTATAGACTGTTAAATTGCTAATAGACTACACTGTGTAGCTGCCAGCACTGCGAAAGCTTGTTTGTTGTATATTATTAGTATTTAATAAGGCTACCAACTTATCACACAGATCTGAAATAGTTATGGAGCAGTGATGACTTTCCAAGCACTTAGTCTTGAATTTGAGACTTACACACAATGACTCATGATTCACACATAACATGACGTTTAAAAGGGAGCACAAGCACAATATAAACAAAATGGTTGATAGATGCCAAGTGTGCATAACTTGACTAGAACTGATCTCTAGGTGCGTGCATCATAAATAATCAGTAATAACCCATAATAAATGCACCAAAATGTTGGACAAGTGTTAGCAGCCAATTATGGTATTCTTTAGCACTAGAGTGCCTTGTTAAATATAATACACAAGATTTTTTAGTTTAAACTTTCGTGTGTTGTGAGTGCTCTGCAATTTGCATAAAGATATGTATTAAAAGTTTGATTGTGTATTAATCTGAGCACTTGAATTATGAGCAATGAAAATAAACTAAAATGAATATGGAGTCGTAACCTTATTCTTGCTGGTTGTGCACGGTGAGCTCAAATTGCAGAGGAAAAAATCGCTGAAAAACACTTTGAAATGACCATTTTTTTTCCGGTTTGGATGTTTTATACCCTTCTTGGTGATTTTCCACGATTTTCAAGGCATTTTTTTGACAATTTTTCATTAGTTTTATCGCAAAAAATCACAGATTTATTGCCAGAAAATAAATTGCGTTTTTTCAGGCAATTTATCGTTTTCCTTGTGTCCCGATTTATCGCTGATAAATCACAATTTTTAGAATAGAGGCTTTACCACTATCTATGATTTATTTACAACACTTATTTCGAGCTTTGCATTTCATTCTAAATATGCTCTCCTATGCAATGGCTTATCCTCTTGCTTGTTTGGTTTCAACAATACTCTTCCTAGAGCCAAATTCTCCCCACATACACAGGTTCTATAGAAGTAGCCTCTGCTACTTCCATTTACTCTGCTTGTGCTACATGCTTCCGAACCACACTTATGTTTTCTTTGTCTGCTTTAGGGAATTATTATGCTCTTATGCCTATGTTGGCCACATTTGAAACATGTGCCATCAAATCTTCTACCTCTTCCTCTATTTCCACTTCCTCTTCTTCAGTAGGAATTATAACCATCTCTTTGGCTCCGCTGTGAGAAACTAGCTTCATCCTCCTCCCTTTTTGCATAGTTTAGACCTCTTCCATAGGATGGTCTTCCATGTCCTATACTTTTTATGCACCCTTGTTGTTATCTTCTGGCTAGATTTTCTTTGGTCTTAAAAGCACATTGATAGGATTCTTTTACAGATTGTTGTCTTATCATTTCAAACTCATCCTGTATGGATAAATAAATGCACTTTACATACCTTGAGACCTTTTTTTCTTCATCTTCTACTTGACCTGCTTGGATGGTCAGCTTGGAGAAGAGCTTCGTGTATTTTTGTACAATCATACCTTTCTGCCTCAAAATTTGCAGCTTCTTGAACAAATTTTGGTAAGCAAGAAGGAATAAATTATGTTTTAACTTAATAGTTGTTTTATCCCATGTCATGATCTTGTCTTTACCTCTTCTTATTCTTTCCAGTTGCATGTGATCCCACCATAAGGATGCATGTCCTTTCAGCTTTGTGCTTGCAAACTTCATTCTCTTGGGATCCTCAATTTGCTCATAGCCAAAAGAATTTTCCAGCTGTGTGATCCAATCAATCACATCCCCAGGATTCAAACTTTCTTTATAGGTAGGGTGTCCAAATCTGGCTTGCTTCCCAACTTGGCAATATTTTAAGAATCTGTCATCCAATTCTTCATTCAACTCTTCTAGATGAATCTCCAAAGCCTCTTCATCTTCACTTTGTTTTCTGGAAATGTACACAAGTGCACAAATTCAATAAAACTCGGCACAAGTCAAAACCTAAACAAGTACGGTAAATACAAGGTCTGAATTGTACTGATATTGAGGGGTAAATTGAGAGTTGAGATTGATATTTGAATTGACAAATCTTAGGAAGAACATGTACCTGATTTAGACATGCCTGAATGTTGACAGAGGCTGAAAGTATTTAGAAAAGGATCAAAAGACAGTGTTGAAGGGAATCTGGAAAGTTGATTGTGTTTTGCTGCATTCGACCAAAAACAAAATATGTTGGCTAGTACAGGCTGCTGATAGTGGTCAGGATTGGTATTGGATGCTGATATTGGCTCTGGTGGTTTGATAGTGACCACGCAACCCTAACATGTATACGGCTTTGCAAGTGTCTTCGTGTGCTCCTACTTGTTGAAAACCTCTTATGGATCAGGCGAGTTGAGGTATGCAAGTGTCTGACTGTCTTCTGCTTTGATCCAATCTCAACCTCTCACAATTCACCTAATGAAAATTGTAGTTATTGGCTTGGGCCACTCTTCAGTGGGGGTTGCTCTACAAATCAAGCTTGGAATTGGGGCTTATGTAGTTCTATGCATACGTGTGACCCATCCCAATGTGTGAGATGCCTCAACCCTCTCCCAATATGTTCATTCCATAGTTCACATACTCGTATTCGGCAAACCCAAAAAAAAATGACGTGGCAAAAACTTGGCAAGACTCGGCAGATATTCGGGAATATTCGGCAACTCAAACAATATGCAAATTTCCTTAAAAAAATAAATTTTATGCAAAATATAGCTACAAAATGTGTGAGTTGGTAAAATGTTGAAGTGTTTTCTATTAGATTTGAATACAAACACAATACAAAATTGCATCATCATGCGAATACAACCGGTTGATAAGTGTTATGAATTTATGATGATTGTCATTGAAAATTATCATCATAAATTTCATATCTATGCAAGTTACAATTTACAATAATTTACATTTTCCTCTTCCCCATTCTAGAGAAATATTGGGGAGAGGGTCTATTGCCTCTACTAGTCCCCACACTCGGTTGCGTCTCCTCGCTCCTCCTAGAAGGCTGCAACTGCAGCTCCAACTTGGTAGTAGATGGTAGTGGCTCCTCTGCCGCATGTTCGACACCACCTCCAAAGATGTCATCCAATCCAATATCTCTTGCTAGTGCTTCTCCCTCCAAAGCTTCCCTCTTGAAAGAAGCAATCTAATCCTCTGTGAACGCAGGGATTTCCTCTTCTTGCCCAATCCACTTGTTGTATGGATCTATCTCATCCAAATCAATAAGCTCTTGCGATGTGGTCTCCACTTTTCTTGTGTGAAGCTGAAGATTGTATTGCACAAAAACCAAGTCATTGAGGTGTTTTTGAGTCAACTTGTTGCGCTTCTTCATGTGAATGGCCTCAAACAAACTCCAGTTGCATTCACATCCATAGGCGTTACAAGGTTGAGATAAAATTTTAAGGGCTAGCTTTTGAAGATGTGGGGTATTTCCTCCCCAATCCTCCCACCAAGAACCTACAAGCAAGATAATCAAAAGTTTATAAGTAATTAATAAAATTAAATTTGTAACTTATAACATATAAGTAACTTAGTAAACACTCTAATTTTTATTACTTGGTGACTACGTGGAGCTCCCTTGGATAGCTAATGTTGAAGAAAAAAACCTTGCCCTAACATGCTTGTAATTCTGTAGCTCTAAAATAATGAGGTCCTTTGTCTCAACCTTTGGTATCTTCTCAATGCATGTTGAAAGACCCTCCATAACCTACTCGTTCACATTTGTGAAGCCATCAAAGAAGAAAAACTTGGGGTTGAGGTAGTACCCGCTGCATAAATAGGTTAGTGGAGTTGATTGTTCCACCTTCGATCAATTATCTCCCAAAAGAGACCAAATCTGGTGATATCCCCCTATAATAGTTTTGGATGGCCTCTTTGGCCCTATCCATGGCCTCATAAATGTATCCCATAGGGTTTTGCTCCCCATCAACCAAGCACAAAACCTTCACCAACTCTGACACCTACACACAAATTAAAAATTTTAGTTACAAACTTACAAATAAAGTAAATAAGTAAATAACAATATATTTATAATTTAACAAATTAAAATAAAGGAATCGACTTGAAATATAAATTGAAGTTTGAAATTACCTTGATGATCTCTATAGCTCTCTTTGCAAAGACATCATCAAAAACTATCTTTGCAGTCTTCTCTCCATCATCTTTCTTTGAATATTGTGAGTCTAGCCATGCTTGACTCACAAACATTTACTTCAATGATGACAACAAACTAGAAATACTTTGCAACGTCAAGAAGTTAGTCGCAAACCTTGTAACATCGGCTCGCACAAGCTCTTTCCCCTTCGTGTGTTCTCTCATTAGGCTGAGAACCCAAGGGTGATTATATATGTACTTGGTTATGTTTCTTGCATCTTCTATAATTGGCCTCACCCAATCAATTTTGCCAATGTCCTCCAAAAGAAGGTCAAGGTAATGAGTCGTACAAGGAGTCCAAAAGAGTGATGGATACCTCTCCTATAGTAGTCTCCTAGTCGCCACATATGTTGTTGCATTGTCTGTGACAATTTGCACAACATTCTGGATACCCACCTCTAACACGACCTTCTCCAACATAAGACTCAAATTCTTTGCATTTTTAACTATGTTAGAGGCATCGATTGACTTCAAAAACACCATCCCACTATTTGAAGCCGCTAAAAAATAAATGAGGGAGCGGCTCCTTCCATCTGTTCACCCATCTGAAAAAATGGTGCATCCATATTTCTGCCATTGCTTCTTTTGATTTTCTAAGATCGTCGCTACATTTGCAACTGCACTCTTGAGCAATTTCTCACTCAATTTTTTTTGGAGAGGGTGCCTTTTGTACCCTTTCCCTGCAACTATCAATGTTGTCACCAAGTACTCCCAGTACGGTCTCTTCGCCACATTGAAGGGAAGGTTGTTGTAGTACCATAAATTCACACATGCTTTATTTTCTTCCTTGTGCGCATCCTTGTTCCAACTTGTACCTTACAGCGAAGGTTGAGTCCCAGGTATGTTCCTTAGTACAAAAAAACTATGTATCCCTTTGCTCGAACTCAATGAAACAGATGTGCCTTTTCCGGTTCGTATGTGTGGACCGCGAGTAGAGCCCACAATCGTTGCTGCATCGTCCTCTGAATCCTCTGCCATTCTAGGTCTAATGACTTATGTTATGGCTGTATGCATCAGTTCTCTCCCTAGTTTCTTCTCCTCCAGCTCTACCAAATCTGTTTTCATCTCTCGTTTTTCCTCTTCTGTAACATTAGGGCATACCACAACGTCCCGATAAACAATACATTCAAGATGTTACTTCAAGCGATTGATGCCTCCATAAAATGTTTTGCCGTTAAAATTGTAGATCACGGTTCCCTAAATTGCTCCACGTACACCATACTTCCAAGCAATGGTAAGAGCGTTAGCGGGAACGGTTCCTGCTAGTTATTGTAATGTCCTCTTTTCAAAATTCATTAATTTCAGATACCTGAAGCCTATTTTTATTATATTCCGCAGGCTAAGGGGAAATTAAAAGAGGAAAATAAATTAATTTTATTGGTCCAAGGATATTTTTATATTTTAATCGGAAAATAACACTTAAATTATATTTTAATCCAAAAAACATTAATAGAATAAAATAATAATAGAAGGTTGATTTCTCTTATTGGGCACCTGAGTTGGAATTAATAAATAAATAAATAAAGAGAGCTGCATTAATACCAAAATTCTAATTTTAGGATAGGAGGTGGATAAAGTATTTTTAAATGTGTTTAATCCTATTCTTAGGATGGGGCACCAACATGGAGGAGGAATTTATTATTTTTAATTGCTCAAAGATCATGCATGTAAATCTAAAAGGGGGGCACCCACTTTGGAGAGTGTTTAGAAGTTATAAAGGCAGATTTGGGGTTCATTGTACAAACATCTTGGAAACTTATGAGTTATTTTCTGTCTGCAAGTAGCTTCTACTTTTGCAACAACAATAGAGGATCAAATCCCTCACTTCTCAGTTGGACAATTCCATTCAGGGGTTGCAGTGTTCATTAAGGGTGCAAGTGTTCCGTCAATTCAGCTCCAGACAATTGTATTTAGACAATGATATTTTTTATTGTATCTGATTGGAAATAATTAAATAAAAAACTGATTTTTATGCATTATGGTTCGCTGTTTTTATTTATAAAAATCAGATTATCACTACTGTTTTAAAAGTTAATTTTATCAATACTACTGCCCTAGGATTCAACAGAAATATCCAGATTTGCTAGAAGTATTTTTTCAGGGATATTATAGTGATGCTGACCCATATGCCGACCCTGATGCCACTGGTAAGCTCTAATCTACAACACAATGTACATTTAAAAAATTTTAAAAAACGTAAACTTAATTAAAAATTAAAAAATTAAAATAGTGGCTTTATAACCCTATTTAACTGTAATTTCAAATTTAAAATTGTTAATCCTATGAATAAGAATACATTCTAAAAAAGCAATTAAATTAACATTTACAAAATTACAACAATTCATTTCGGCAACTTCATTCATTAATGACGATGTCATGAATCCATGTTACAAACATGAATAAATTAATAACTATTAAAAATTTAAAATCATTCGCAATTAAATTGAATGCATTTAAAGTTACCAATCATATTTGGATACAATATGAATATTCTAAATTTAAATAATATAAAACGAATTTGCGAAAAGAATTAAAAAAACATACCTCTGGCTCCAAATGGCTATTAAAAATTTATAATCATTCACAATTAATTTGAATGCATTTAAAATTACAAAACATATTTAGATACAATATGAATATAAATTTTTTAAATAATATAGAACGAATTTGCCAAAAGAATTAAAAAAAAACTTCCATCCAAATGCAATTCTTCAAATTTGCTCATCGAATTTGCTATAAAATCTCTTCAACTCATGCAATGCATGCTCAATGGCTATGTGTAAAAAATGAAGGGGTGTGTTGCCTTATAAAGAGAAATTGCAGTGTATAATCATTGTCTTTTCCGCGTTTTACCCGTATTTCATGTTTGTTCCTCGTCTAGCGAGTTTATGCATGGGCTTGCCGAATATTGGTGAAATTTCTCTGAATATTCTCGGCGAATATTTGCGAATATTCGTTGAGTCCTGCCTGCAAGTTATATTGGTGATTATTCGTTTTTCAATGGTTTTGGCGGGTACTCACCGAGTTTGCTAACAACTTCAATCAATACATGTAATGATCCTTGTTTTGGCACAAGATCAAAACTAGTTGACAAATTTTTGCTCTTTTGATGTGCTTGATGTTCATGTGATTTATTGGATGTCCTCCTAAGTGATTGAGGGTGTGTATGTATGTATAGGCTTCTCAGTGAAATTTCACACACAAGCCGACCATGAAACATAGTGAACAGCCGACCGCCAAGATAAATGGAAGCATGGCAAAATGGAACACATGCTCAAAAAATACATGATCAGAATCAGATGCCATAATGGTCATGGCCATTATCTAATGTCGATAATGGTCAGACCCTCCCAGTAATGGTTAGGCAATTATGTTAATGGTCGAAGGGGATCAAAAGCTTAGGAACAATAATGTACAAGTCTGCAAAAGTGTAATGAGCATCCCAAGGCAAACTAATGATAAATCTAAGGGTGTTCATGATCAATTGGTGGTAGTACAAGCTATGCAGAGCCATCATTGAGGGGAAAAATGTGCTAAAAAGAGCCTAATGTGCAGTGGCGGTCCAAATGTCCAAAAATGTACTAAAAGTTTTGCCACCATGACTTGTACCAAAATTAGATGTCTACATTATGTTAATGTGTCTATGCATGCATATCAAAGTAGAACAAATGAATTTGTACTTGATGAATGTATCTACGAGATTTGTAAGTGTTCCAATGTCATCGTGTCGAGTGGACCTGCAAGCAAATGTGAATGCATACAAGTAGATCAATGTTTTGATAATTTTTATAATAATGGTAACCAAATGAAAAATTGAAAATGAGCAAAAGGAATGGATACACCTAGTGGTATGTGAACCATGTTGCCATTTTTGATACTTTTCCAATTCTCTTAGGTCTTAATTACCCCTACCAAGTGGTAAAAAATTAGAAAAAAATGTGTCCAACTTACCTTGCCGAGTGGAGAAATAGGCACTTCTCAGCTAAAGAAGTAACTGAATGTAACCTTATGTAACCTCATGACATTTGTAACCGAAGATGAAATAAGACAGCTATATGCCCCACTTTTGAGGTGAGGGATGTTCACTCATGCCACTCATTTCAAAAGAAGAGGGTTATGCGCACCATGTGTAACATAGAAAAAATAAAAAAGCTGTAATAATTGTGAAAGCTCATGTTCAACATAGTTAGATATGTAAACATGGAAAAAATATCATCGTGAAAGCTCAACAGTAACATTTAACCCAATACCAGTATGTTGTCATTGAAGCAATGGGTGAAAAGTAGGATCAAATTATATGCTCCACTGTAAAAACAGTTCTCAAATGAGATATTATAATCAATAGCCTCGTGTGTCATGCCCTCATTGGAAATGTATAAGCACTGTAATAGTATAGAAATAGGGAGCAAGCGATATGCCCCAATGAAACAAGCAAAGAGGGTCAAATGATACACCCCACTTGTAACCATATGCCTCTAGAATTTGATATATATTGATGAAAACATACAATAATAACATGCTTGCGTGGTAGAAACCATGGCAACATAGGCACCAAACAAAGTATACCGCAAATAAAAGTGTGCATAAACCACATATAACAAGTGACAACACCAAACAAAGTGAAGCGATCAAAATCGAGCAAGCAATCAATCACACATAAATGACACTGACATGACAACTAAAGGATCCTCTTGTGGACAAGATGAGATGAGACATGCCAATCATCATGTACAAGCATATAGAAGCACAAACATGCACAAGCAAGTAATTCGAGCAATCATAGGGCACACAATAGAACACACAATGTATCCATCATGTTAAGCAAGATAAAACACTCATTAAACCAAGCACACAAGATGTAAAATAGAGCAAGATATTTGTAAGCAATTGTAGAGCTCAATATGCTAATGGAAAATAGGAAAGATAGAACCTAAAACACACTGAAAATGCCTCAACTATGGGTATGTCCCCAATATACAAATGGCCCTTAGGGTAGGCTTGATGAAGCTGCAAAACAACTGTGAATCTATAATCATATGTAACATGTACATCCTGCATCTAACTCAAAGAATACCACAAGCAGCACATTCGTAACTAATGTCTATGTAAACCTCTAGCAATAGGTAGAAATACATATGTATCAATGACTGACAGATAAAGGAAAATGAATTTGTATATTTGTGTTTAATTATTTTTAGAAGAATATAAAGCCAAGAGGCGGAAAAGCAAATGAACCTAGAAACAAATGAAGGGGCGAAAGCAAGAGAAAACAAGAAGATCAAGATCAATCAATTTAAAAATAAGCCAAGGGGCAAAAGTGAGTAGAAGCAAGAACAGGAGGATTACTATTGACCTAAAACTTCCCTTAGACTTAGTGCACGTTAGAACGAAAGTATTAATGTATATGTATATATGTGTGTATTTGTCATCATTGGGAAGTCTGCGCAAGCTTTTGGAACGAGAAACAACAATCAAAGGCCTATCAAAGGAAGAATGCAGTCAACTCAAACCAAGGGTCTAGAAAATTATCACGGGAAATCAAACATATGAAAGAAGTAGAGAATGCTTCTCATCCACAAGATCACATTTGCAACCATTACCATAGTAAGCTAGGTATACACACACCGCAAAATTGGATCTCAAAGTCAATGTATTGTCTCTTATCTCTGTGTATTGAATTAATTTACAATAGGAAGTGTCCAGATTGTATAGCCTAGAAATGTTGTTTCACTCCAACCACTTGGCTGTTGTGAGCAACTTATAAAATAGTAGAATCAACTAAATATGTGCACTCAATCAATTTGTACTATCATTCCAACAATACAAGAACAAACTCCCTAAATGAAGCATAACTCTCTTATAGTGTGAACTTAGACAAAACTAAGCTAGATAGCTAAATACAATTTCTGTCTCAAGGTGAAGACATCAACACCAACACCTCTTATGCAAAAAATTAGGGAGAAAGAAAAGAGAAAAGTAAGGAGAATGATTCCTCAAATATGGGTTCAGGAAACTAGGAAAAACAGTCACCATGGGTAAAATGTGTCTCCGCAAGGTTTCTCAAATAATAGTACTACCCTAGTGTGAACACGCCAACACCAACAGCCCCCCTTAAGCACATAATTATGGAGATAGAAAAGAGGAAAGCAAGGAGACAGATCCTTAGATATGGGTTCGGGAAACTATGCCAAATCAGGTACAAGCTTGTTATTTGGTGAGCTATATTCGAGCTTTCTCTACTTCCAATAAAGGGTGGCGGCCTGTTGGTGAGCTTTCTCCACGCTCACTAGCGTTTAAGTGTTCAGCTAGGTCTGCTGCCCTCTATCTTGAACGTAGTCATACTTCGTGGACGTCCGCCATGCCATATGTGCTAGCCCCACATAGTCATACACCTCAACGGGCTCCCCAAGTTGTTATGCTTGCTTGTCTATCTTGTGGATTGTCTGCCCGTATCTCTCCTAGTCTTCCAACATCACGTATTTCTTTGTGCTGATCTTCCAATGTGGCTCCTCCACCAGATTGCCTATAGTCTCACATGGACACGTTTGTTCTAGCCCATCCTGCGATCACTGCTCTCCTTCGGCAAATAACTGCACACGACATTACCATTGGCTCTGTATGAATACAATTGACATGTTACAAATATACATCGATAATATTGTTTTTAGATTATGGAGCCTACTTTTTTCAATGCCCTTGGTCAATTTATTATGTGGCGCTCGGTCAGCCCACCAATGCCTTCACACATATCTCTACATGTTTGACATTGGACAATTATAAGTGAAGTGTTGGAAGTTTGCATTGGTGCATCACCCATCCACTGATATTTCTCTTAAATTGGCTGTCTCTATGCTGGTCCAAGCAACCTCCTCCAAACAGTGATTTCCAATCTGCCCCACGGATTCTTTTGGACTGAACAATTCATCGCCAGCCTTGGCAAAGCAGTTGACAAGGGAATTGACATTCACTAGCTTACACCATTCACTGCTCGTGTTGCACTGCCATGCTTCTACCGCCAAACAACGATCTTATTCCTTTTTTGATTGTTTAGATAAAGAACTGCAACTTTATTGTTCACAAACATATTTAAGTTTGTAGCATGGCTTAATTGCAAGCCTAATTTTATTAAAAATCCTAGCTAAGGTTAAAAGGTTGAACCCATCTACCTCTCCTTTAAATGTGTTTTTGTAAAGCTAATAATTTTGGTGGGCCATATATTTTTAAAAATGGGTGGGGGCATTATTTGTTTAGGTGGATGAAATTTGTTGGAGGGTAGTAAATCCTTCAAAAGGGGCCCTATTTTTAATTTTTTCTTAGGGGAAATTCTTTTAAAAGGGATTGAGCAATATGCTTTTTAATTAAAGTAGGGCTATTTTTGTTTAGGGGCCTTATCATCTTTCTCATAAGGGGGAGATATTTTACACCTAGGGGCAGTGCATACCTTTCTTCCTAGGTGCAATATTCTGTAAATAAGGAGGGAGATTTATTTTTGGAAGGCTTGATTTTTTAAGAGAGGAATAGTGTTGTGTCACTATGATATTTTTGGTGGCACAAAGTTTCACTATTGATCTTGATTGTTGAAGACCAGAGGGTGAGGCCTAGTTTGACAAGAGGTTAGACCCCCTCACAAGTACACACTCTTTCTTACCTTTCTTTGCCTTCTGTAATGGATTCCTGCCCTAACCTCCTCGCTTTGTAGTTGGAAAACGAAATGTTGTTTTCTGAAATTTGTGCACTTCATGTAGATATGATCATATATGTATCAGAGAAGAGGAAGAACAAAAAGTAGATTTCCCTTCTCTTCTCTCTCATTTCAGGCAGTGACACCCTTATTCACTCCTTGCAGAAGAAACTTGCTAGCCTACAACATTAGATTGATACATTGGACCTATATTTCCATAATCTTGGTCCACCTACAATCATTTTTCCTGCACTTGTTGACCCTATCTTGTTAGTATCTAAGCTTGCTTCTGTATTTGGTGCTCTTGTTGTTGCAGCTTCTGCTTTTATGCCTATCACTCTTGTTGTAGTAGCTTCTGTTTTTGAGTTTCTGCTCCTAATTCTGCTTGTTCCACTACAAATCTGCTTGGTTATTTGCGTGGCTCTTTTGACAAGCATGCTATTGCCTTTGGCTCTCACATACTCTGTTTCATGGGATATTTTGGCATAGGTATTGACATACATTCACAAGGTATTATTTCTCCTATCTAACCCATTCATTGGAATTCTTGCCACAAGATTGGTTTTGAAACAGATATTTCATTTTTCATTGGGATAACTTGATGATAGAGATTCATTTTTTGTTCGCTCTACTCTTCTTGAGGACATTAACCAACACATGAGCTCTACTCCTCTTTTACTCAAGCTTGAGAACCCTAAGATTAAAGCTGTCAGATATGATCAACCTAACACACATTACGATGTTTTCTCGCATGCCCAAATTGCGCACTTCGCATCCAATAATATGTAGGCATCTTCTTCTACATTTGTATTCATTTAGGATGGATTTATGATCATTTGTGGGGGGGGGCATCCGAAGTTTTCGTTGTGAGGACTCTATAGGTGTGGCACCTCCACTATTCGCCTTTTTTGTAGGCTCACTACTCTTGGCTTTTGATGCTACTTTTCTTGGTCAAGCTCTCCTCTTAGCGGTTGTTTTAGGAGCATCTCTCTTGTTATTGATGACATCTTCTACACAGTGACAACATTTTGGAGTTCCCTTTATCATTTGGTGGGTTTGTTTTATGGAATCATTTTGTAGTCGCATCGAGTCTACAACGCCATTGAGAGTTTGTTGTTTCATCACAGTCTATCCTCATGCATGTGTGGTCCTTTTTTGAACATTTATTTCTCTACTTCAATTGCATGACTCTCCCATTACCACTAGGGCCATCTTCTTGAGAGATATTTTATCTTTATCATTGACACTTCTTCGATAGACTGAGAATCTTCTTTTCATAAGGAGCTATTATGTTGCCTACAGTGTCAATTTGTCTGTGTTCAAGTGGTGGGCTTCGCCCACTCATACAATTTTTTTTGCATCACTCCACCCAATCAACAATATGGGGGGTGTGGTTTAGATCCTGCTTTTTCTTGTGTTTTGTTCTTTGTTAATCCAAGGGACACATCTAATTATGTAGTTGATCGAATTCAGTTTGGTGAAATCTTGCACTTTTGACACCAGTGACAGTCTCCTTGAATGGAGCTATTTTGGTGAATATAGTGTCATTTGTTTTTTAGTGATCAATTAGTGGATCCAGACCACTAGTGTAGAATTGAGTTCTTTGACTGACTTTCCATCCACAAAACATCTTTTTTCAGTATTGTGTTTGAGTCTTGATTCGTTGCTTCTTGGGATGCCTTGTAACATCCGTTAGCTCCCTTTGCTTTCGTTGTTTTACTGGTTTTTGGTAACCTTGTGGTGACCCATTTCTCCCGCAATGACTCTTTTTCCCCATTTTTTTATAAATGGGTACTTGATTTGGTCTAGTTTCCCAGGCCCATATTCGAGGATCTGTCTCCTTGCTTTTCTGTTTTCTATCTCCCCAATTCCGTGCTTAAGGGATGCTATTAGTCTTGACATGTTCACATAAGGCTAGTGTGTGTTTTTTAACTAGTCCAATTATGCCTATGTTCACACTTGAGGAGGGTTAAGCTTGATTTAGGGGGTTGTTTTTATATTATTGGAGTGACAACTAATTGTGCACGTGCAAATTAGATGAGTGAATATAATTAGTTGATTCTCCTATTTTATAGGTTGCTCACAATAAGCAAATTGTTGGAGTGAAACAACTTTTCTAGGCTATATATCCAGGACACTCCTTATCATAAAATAATTACACAAGTGAATTGTAAATACTACATAGACCATTTGATCCAATTTTGTGTGCTATGTGTGCACGACTTTCACACTATAGTAGTGACATGCTGAACAGATCCTGTAGTTGAGAGTATTCATTACTTTGATACGGTGTTAGAGCTGAGCAATGGATGTTTGAAGCAAGC
The DNA here is from genome assembly GCA_019776745.2 of Taxus chinensis. Lineage (NCBI taxonomy): Eukaryota > Viridiplantae > Streptophyta > Pinopsida > Cupressales > Taxaceae > Taxus > Taxus chinensis. The sequence goes on from CM034146.1 coordinate 300,906,431, forward strand.
TATGATACTATATAGAAGAGAATGGTTCTCATCCATAGGATTACATCCGCAAACCATTGCCATAGTAAGCTAGGCCGACACATGCAAGACACGATTGGATTTCAAAGTCTATATATTGTCTCTCATATATGTGTGTATTGAATTAATTTATAATAGTGTCTAGGGTAAATAACTTAGAAAGGTTGTTTCAATCCAAGCACTTGGTTGTTGTGAGCAACCTATAAAATAAGAGATTTAACTAAATATGTGCACTCCACCAATTTTTTAGGTGCACAAATAGTTGTCACTCTAACAATACAAGAACAAACTCCCTAAATTAAGCTTTTTCTAGTGTGAACTTAGACAGCGAAGCTAGATAGCTAAAGACAACTTCCAGTGCAATGTGAACACGTCAAAATCAACAAGAAAAAGATAACTTTAAACTTTAGAAAATAGATAATGAAGATGCAACAAATAACCCAAGGGAGGATAAAAATGAAAACCCGAAGGAAACAAGCACTAGGGACATGAAAAATAGAAGAAAGCAAATAAAACTATGTATAATAAATTGTTTCTTTGAAGCATATGAGGGTGGCTAGCAATGGTAACTGATAAACCCGTCTAAATGTCCATACTGTCTGTAATCAACTTTGCACATACCATCATGATCAAGTTCATCAAATCCTGTGTATTGCGAGTCTAAGGAGTCAGTACGTCACAAGTATCATTAGAAATGTATTACAAGCCATAGAATAACCATAATCATCATCACCAATAATGTAATCATTAGTGTGGCAGCTAATTGTGATAATTGCTGCATCCTCTTGTAAAGAAGCGCTTTGTTTGGCTTCTATAGTTGAAACCTTATTAGGCACTTTTACTTGAACAAACACAAAAGATTGCGATAAGACTACCTTAGTGCTTCGATGAGTAAGTTTTTGAACTCCAAGTGCCTTCACTTGAGGTTGTATGATTTGATGTTTTGGTAATAGTTTGGGTAAAATCTCATGTGGAGTTCGAATTACTGACTCGTAAGAATGCACTGAATAGTAATCATTTTGTTATCATGCTCAAATTTTAAGCATTGATGTAATGTGGATGAGATAGCTTGTATTTGATTAAGCCAAAGGCCCAAGTAATATGTCGTATGTCCCGTTGTCCGACAATACATGAAACCACACTAGCAAATTCTTAGGACCTACGGTGATGGGTACTGTAATACCCTGAGAGGTGTTTAGTAAGAGCGTCATAACTCCTAATAAGAGCAGATGTACCATTTAAATCCTTTGGACTCTATCCTCAACTAGTATGAAATTGCATTGTGCATGTGTTTAAACTTGAACCATTGTCAACCTTAATGCTCTTAGTCTACTAGGAACGTGAATCTATGAAATCTTGCATAAATAATGGCCTGTTGTTCGAATCATCTATAGGAATCTCATGGTCGTAGAAAGTACTAGAGGGAACTTCTTTACGTGGATCCTTGATCACACCTATGAATCCATCTAAGATATGACCATTTGAAAGCTGTGGAGATTGTGTAAGTGCTGATGTGAACATCATCTTGTTTATTAGTATTTTGAGTAGCCTGATTTAGAATAGGATTGGTAAAGAAGTTCAAATGTTGATTGAGCTGTGCAACTGATTGATTCATTTACATTGACTGACATCCCTATCAATTAGGTCTGGAATTTTACATCTCTATTGCAAACATTTATTTGTAACATGACTTGAAGTTCTATGATAATCTGAATATGCATTTACATCATAACACTTAGGTAAAGGACAGGATGAGTCAAACTCACATTGTGGAGGTAAATAGATCATATTACTTTCAAGAAATTATTTAGGCACTTGGTGAGGATGCATAGGTAATCGTGTAAGTTATCTTTGCTCTTGAGATGGAAGGACAAACCTATCAAGTAGTTTAGATACCACATTGATTACATTCTTGGTCTTATTCGTGGCTTGAAAAGTAGTAATATCATTAGCCTTAGCCTTGAATGTTGATGTACCTTGATATTTAGCTCCAATAGTGGCATGGGCTTTACTCGCATATTTATGTATATTCGCTGCTAGAAGCTTATAGTTATGAATGATATGACAAAGTTCATTGAAGGATTGATGTGTGTGAAACATTATTTTGTCTTTGATAGGTTGAGGCAAACTTTGAGAGAAAATATCTCCTAATTCACTATCATGTAATTGGTGAGAAATCTTCATAAGCATTGTTTTCAATTTAAGCACATATTCACTAATAGGCTAATAGGTGTTTGTTTAAGCTGTGCAAACTGTGAACTTGTGACTGTTTGGTTAATGTTGATTGAAAAAATGAGCTATGAAATTGTAGGCCAAAGAATTGAAGGACCATACAGAGTCCTGTGATAGGGCATAAAACCAATTCAATGCATAATCCTTGAGACTTGGAGTACAGATGGGAGGAGTAACATGTGTAGGAAAATAAGCTTTATTGTTTTGAGATAGAGCTTGATGAATAGATGTGGATTGAAAAATATGTTAAGAAGTAGGAGTTACAAAAGAAGCATCAAGCCGTGAAATTATAGTAGTAACCTGAGTAGTAGCAATAGTTGGAGGCACAATAGTAGAAGCGATAGTAGTAGTAGCCTCAATACCTAATGTGGAGGAGCACCTCTAGCAGGTAGATTAGGATCATTCAAAGGTTTATTTGCAACATGTACTTTCTCAGATTTAGATTCCTGAGCTAAGTGGTTTCTTTTGGATTTTCTTCAAAATAAATAATGCCATTGATTTTCTTAGAATGGTCCTTAACACTATCTAAATTCAGCAACTCTATGCATTCTATCTTCATCTAATTCATCTTTTTTTATATTGAGATCCACTAGCATTATTAACATTAATAGCATTGTCATAGATAGCATGATTATCAAAAGCATTGCAAGCATCAACATTTACATCATTTACATTTTCATCATTCATATTTGTACCTTTTGCATTATCATCATCAAAATATAAGGAGTAGACATGTCATCAATAGCCACCATTTTTGTTTTCAAACAACCACAAGGATCAAGCAAAGGAATCTAAACCAAATCGATGTGTACCACTCAATCTAGCACTTAAGCCAATAGGTGTTGTATATCTAACTTTCTTAATTGTCACAAGATGGAAACATAGAGCACACGCGTGAAGCTAGGGCTGGTGATATCACAATGAGAAACCACAACCCCAAAGAAATCAGATCTCAAAACACATGAAAATCATGCCCTAGATGGAGAAGTATATATGTTGAAACTCTAGGTTGTGTGCTCAATATAAGCACTGGTTCACCAATAGGCGAAACCCTAAGGGTGCATGTTGAAAGAGTGCAGGTTCACCGATAGGGGAAACCCTAAGGGTGGGTGTTCAGAGAGTGTGGGTTCACCAATATGTTTAATGGAAAATGCACACAAGTACACATTCTATAAAACTAGGCAAAAATAAAAACCTAAAAAAGTACATTAAATCCAGGGTTTGAAATATACTAAAATTTGAGGGGTAAATTGATAATTGAATTGATAAAGCTAAAAATGAATCCATATTTGATTTAGATATGCTTGAATACTAACAAAGGACGAAAATGTTTAGGAAAGATAGTGCAAAAGGGAATGTGGAAAGTTGACCATGTTTTGTTGTAGCTGACCTGAAATGGAATATGTTGAGCAGTATTGGTCATTGATAGAGGTCACAACTGGCATCTATTTGTCAATAATGGCCCTGCTGGTCTGATAGTGGCTGTGCAGGTCTGCAACTTTGCAAGCATTTCTTTCTTCTCTGGGTTGAAAATAACCTCTTCTGGATTGACAAGTTGATGTGCGCAAGTGTCTAAATGTCTTCTCCTTCGATCCAGCCTCAACCCCTAGCAATTTACCCAAAACAAAATGAAAAAATGTTTTAAGTTATTAGCATGGGCTGCCCTTCAGCAGGGATTGGCCTACATATTATGCTTGGAATCAGGGCTCATGTAGGTCTATGCACGTGTGTGATCCATCCCAATGTGTGAGAGGCCTCAACTCTCTCCATATATGCTCAATCAATAAATGCAATGATCCTTCTTTTGGCAACGAGCATTTCGCAACATAATGGAATAAAATAAATTGCGGAACTTATCGGAAAACGGTTTATTTGTGATGTGTTTGATGTTCAAATGATATATATGATGTCGTCTTGAGTGACTTAGGGTGCGTGTATATATAGGCTTCTTTGGGGGATGTCACACGCAAGCAAACCATGAAGCATAGTGAAAGGCCATGATGCAAGGCCTCTCTAAGATCACCTTCAAGTCTACAAGTTAGCAAAAATAACTCACAAAAACTTCCTTTTACCTTGCAAAGTAAAATGGCCTTCTTGGACCATGAATGGTCTCCCAAACATGATGTTTTGTTCTTTGGAGCCTTTATTGAGATATGAACTTCATATGCCCTGTTTACTTGTCCTTTACATGCAATGTCAACATAAAAAATGTTTGGAGAAAAAGGAAAATTTGCAACTTTCAAGACTTCTATACTTGACTGCCCTGGCCTCTTCTTATCTTTGCTAACACCAAAAGCTTATAGTTTGAAACAAACTAAAATGATCCTTGGCAAAGTATAAACACTTCTGAGTACCCTTTGGGGCATTTATGCTTCATGCCAAAACTTATTTCTCAACTCCAAAATTAACCCTTCTTTTCTCTACCTTATTCTTATACCACAAGGCCTTCTTTCTTGTAGCCCTGTCACTAGGATTTTCTAGGTATAATTTTTGACTTGGAGGGTTTCTACACAAACTAAAAAGCTTTTTGGGCACCCATTATCCCCTTTTAGCTTTAGGCAAAGTTTTATAGCCTAACTCCCAACTTAACCCCTTATTTCTCTATTTTGGATCTTGCAATTAGGTCTCCATTAGGATTGTTTCTCCTAGACTGTAAACTGTCATAAATATCAGAGTTTTGGTAACTTGTGAGACTCTATCACCTCCAAAATCTGTATCAGGGGATGGCAAAGATGATTTGTTGAAAGTTTGAGAGCAAGATTTAATGGTTAAGCCTGTCAAACAAGAATTTCCCTTAAACCCTAGCTAGGGTTTTTGACTGACCCGAGAAGGGTTAAAAAGCTTCTAGAGCCGCAAAACGACTTTCCAAACTCTCAAACTTATTTTATACCTCTGTGCAAGCCTGCTCCACGTTCCTGAGCAATATTCTATGAAGATTGGATTAGAAATTTCAAGAAATGTCAAATTTCTCTCTTAAGAAAACAGTGTTTCCTTACCTCTACAGGTCTGTGCTTGATTAGAAGACAATGTTTATCACCTATTCTCTCATCCAAAGCTTAAAATCAACCGTATCATCCTTCAGTCACACTGAATAAACAAATTGTACAAGAGATTCAATACATTCATACAAATAACTAGAGTTTTCTTATTCAAATGTGGCTTCTTGACTGTCATCCAACATAGTCCTCCTAGAAAAAAACAGAGTTTTTTTCTTTTTTCTTTTTTCTTTTCACCTTCAAGTGATATCATTCTCACGTCCCTTCTCCTTCTAACATCTTCCTTCCCCTCGAATACCTTTTCCCTAACTAACTCTACACAGTTTTTGGCTTGACTAGACTCAACCAACACCCAAAACTCATGTTACATACTTAAGTTAGAGAAAGAAGTAGGGTTTCATTTAGATGCATACTTGATGGTTGAATGACCTAGAAAGAAGACTCGCAAGCTGTATTTTAACCCCCTAAACCTAACTAAACTCCCACAAAACACCAACAAAGCCAAAAATTGTCTAAAAGTGGCAATTCCCTCAAGAAATTCAAATTTGAGTTTTGGAGGGAAAACTCACACAAGCAAAAAATTGAATTTTGAAGTCCTCCAATGATCTCAAACCACTTCAGTTAATCTACTTTGACCCTCCAAACATGATCAAAAGGAAATTTTGACTTTATGAAGCTTTTAAGATGATGCTCCTGCATCAGGCCAGCCAACAAAGATGAATGAAAGCATAAAAATCAGAATAGAGGATCAGAAAAAATGTGACTCGAATTGGACACTGATAATGGTCATAACCATTATTGGATGCCAATAATGGTAAAACACTGCCGATAATGATCAGGTGGTTCCAATAGTGGCCAGGGGGGATCAAAATCTTAGAAAGGGTAAGTTTACAGAAATGTAATGAGTGCCCAAAGGCTAATTGATGATAAATTTGAGGGTGTTCGTGATTAGTTGGTGGTGGCAGAAACTATGCAAAGTCAACTGTTAGGGGAAAAGTGTGCTAAAAAGAACCTAATGTGCACCAATGATCCAAATGTATGAAAGCATGCTAAAAGCGTTGCCATTACATGACATATACCAAAATAAGGTGTTTACACACTTATGTTAGCAACTCCTCTTCATTCCATAGTCTCTATAGGATCCAATCTAGTTTGCAGTCCTCTCAACATTTCTACCAGATCTGTAACTCTTGGTGTTTGTCCTCCCCTTCCAAGAGGTATTCCCTTCCGATCCATTTTGTACTTTTGACACTTCCACTATAGGATTTCAACAAAGTCGAATTGAACCTCACTAAACTCAATTACGCAGAATTTCTCTCAACCTGCTCTCAGCTAGATAAGATACAACCAGATTTGATACCACATGATGGTTAGGTGGGTTGTGGGTCGTATGATCAGCAACTCACAACCATCTTGAAGTACGTAGTGTTATAATGGTGACCAAAGATTGACACCTTGAGTCACCTTTGCTATTCATTTAAGAAAGTTTGGAGACATTATATTCTTTCATTTACACTCTCAACTTTGTGAACTCATAGGTGAACTTCTTGCACGATATGGTCATATCACCATTGTTCTCTATGTACTTGTATGCACACTACACCCCTATTCTTATTGATAGCTACAAATCCCTAGAATAACTACTCTAGTCAAGCCCCATCCTTGTCCCCACCAAAGGTGGTGTCTTTCCATGTCGCGGAACCCCTATCATAATATGATGCACCCCATAAATTGGTTAAGATGTATCATAAGAATGCCTTGATGTTAGGAGGTCCATATTGCCACGGGAACGTGTGGATGCACACACTTAGGCGTTAGTTCAAAAACACTTGGTCCACTATGGTGAACTTTTTTGCACAAAGTTGGAGTTCTATCGTTTTCAACAATTTTGACATTGCATAGTGGATCTAGCGATTTTGACAAGTTGTGGATCTCACCATCTCGTAGGGGACTTATCCAAGAAGCGGTAGATGGTGTTACTTACTTAAAATGTCCAAGATGAGGAAAACACTTTTTTTGAAAGAATCTTCCTGATGTGGACAATGGGCCCATTGTAAACTCCTTCCCCTTGGAATTGTCATATGGAAAGTTGATGGTAGTACCTTACAGAAAGATTTGATCTTTGCGACATGACTTGCAAATGTTTGGGACATTCAGGAATTCAATTATGACCACTAAGAAAGAATTCATGTAGTCCTAGATGGTGCCATATTGTGACTGCCTAGGTGGTATTGCACCACCATAGAAGGTCATGTGGCATCAGATGGTGATATTTTGACGATCATAAAAGTACCGTGAATCTCTTGATATGGCTCTGGTGTATTGTAAACTTGTTGTAGGTAGTGGTACCGCACAAATCATGGGAATGCACATGGTGGTAGATGACATTGGGAAACTTCTAAAATTCCAAGCATTGAGGAGCTCCTCCAGTTCTTGATACGAGATAACTTTTAGATCCAGGGATGTTTGTGGCGTCGTTGTACATGCTCAGATGCAGCAATGAACAACAAGATATCATCAAGATAAAGAAACACAAAAGAGTCAAAGATATGGGCAAAGTTTGTCATTCATCACCCTCATGGAATTTTTTGGTGCATTTCTCAAGCTAAATGGAAGTACCAACCACTCATATAGCCCTTGCTTGATTCCAAAGGATGCCTTCCAAGTGTCCTCCTTGACCCTGATTGAAAAGTAACCCAACTTCAAATCCAACATCGTGAAATACTTGGCATGTTGCAATTCATCAAGAAAATCATAATTTTATCGACTCCATAATCAACACACATTATCCATAAACCATCCTTTTTAGTTGCCAAAACAATGGGCGATACACAAAGAGATGTACTAGGGTGAGTTACTCTGTGCTCAAGACAACTCTTGAAATTGTCTCTTCACCTTGTCACTTTCTAAAACTTATTGCCTATACAACCCAATGTTTGGGAAAGTACCATCATGAAGTAAATAAATTTCAAGTTCAACATCTTTTTTTGTGGGCTGCTATCTGTGCCCTTGTTTCTTGTAATAACAAACTTGAGAAGTGTCTACTTCAAGTGGCTTCCCATCTCCATGAACTTTGAGCTCAAGCATCACAAATGTTTTTTGTTATGTGAGTAAATCCTGAGAAAGGGTGGTAATAAATAAAAGAGGATCTAGAAGTGTTTTCATGTGAAAAATAAATAAAATAAAGGATGTTGGTTAAAAAGAGTTATGTGAAGACTTTGAAATAAAATTATATTCAAGTTTGTATTAATCACACCGAATGATTGTATTGGGAGGTTGCACACGTTGGTAACCACCTTGTTCACCCTAATAATGGGTCAAACATTTGAATAATGATGTATGTGATTTTGTATGAGAAAAAGACAAGGAATTGTGTATTTGTCTGTAAGGTAAAGGGCTGGAGACCTGTAACACTCTGTCTGAAGAGCGATGAGGCGGGGTCCACAGAGTGGGTCGAAGGGGTGACTTTCCTCTTCTTTGATGTATTTCAGACCTTTGTGTCGCTCGAAGTATATTCCTATATGTTGTTCTCTTTGGCTTTTTGTACACTTTTTTGGAATTTGATCAGTTATGGGTGGGCCCTTCTGCTGTAATTGTATAGTTTATCTTGGCAATGGGATGCCACCTGAAATGTATATTTGTTGTCTACTTTGATATCTATTTTAATATGCTTTGATTGGATTAGAATCCCTATACTTATCAAAAGAATCAAAAAGAAAAAAAGTAGGAGATGTGAATTATCAGACTAGACACTAGTAGGAGATGCATGAGACTCCAAGCAAAGTCTCCAAGACTTTGGAGATGTCCCTGCCCCCTTCTCTGAGCCACGTCCCCTATACGAGGAAACATATGATAAAAACTGTACAATAAGAAATTAACACCGAATATTATAATATGTAAATTATATTCATCCCGGATATCATTGATATTGATAGAGGTTACATATATAGTGTTTGATCTCCTACAATGGTGGAGTCAACACTCATCTTCAATCCCTCATATCTCTCTCGATGAATCTCTCAAACTTATCTCCTAATATCTCTCAAACATCCCTAGGATCACTCACACTGCAAAATAGCTATGCGAATTGTTCTCACAACTCACTCAAATAATTAAACTATTACAACTATATTATTAATATGAGTTCTATAAACTCATTATTAATAATATTACAATTTATTTAATAATGTTACACAATATTTTGGTAACAACATGTCTCCTGGTTTTTGTGTCTTTTGCTTAGTATCAAATGAATAAACTATATATGGCCTATCATTCTTCACCAATTGCCATTCATTGTACCTTCCTGCATAGTTGGCCATCTATCCCATAGTAATGGGCTTCCTAACAACTCTTCGTTGATGTCGAAGGGAATCATGTCAAATTGAACTTCATCATAAAATTATTTTCCAGTAGAGACTCCCAATATATGTTGCTTTTCAACATTGAAAATAGTGTTGCTAATACAATCTATTGGATAAGAATCTGGATGGGGTGTAGTTTCCAAACCAAGAGCTTTAACATTTGATTTCTAAATCAAATTTCTTTGAGAGCCAGTAACAAATACAGCATTTACCTTAGTCCCATTGATGTACATCTTGACCAAAAATAACCTCTCCCTTCTCCCTGCCTCATTCTGCTGCTCATTGAGGGCTATATTATTGCAAACATTTTAACATGTTTTCTGATAGGTGGAAGAACAGTGGTAGGGCTGTTTTTCTGCGGGCGGGTTCGCCTGTAGGCCTTGTAGGCAAACCTGAGGTATATTTCCTACCTCTTGCATCCTTGGTTGCACACACAGCCTTCTACTTATCCTGCTGGACAATGACCTTTTCTTGTTCCTCCAATTTGACGGTCATAGTCTTGTTGGATTTCTCTTGCTTTGATCTATTCTTAGGATGCAAATGAGGACGAAACTTTGAACAGTTTTCTTTAGTTTTCCCATAAATTACAAATTTACGACAATGATTCTCAGGGTCCTATAAAACATGTACCACACTAGTTTGTCTTTTTAGTGAAAACTTGAAAAACTTTACACCTTGTGTAGAAGATGAAGCTTGCTCGCCCTTGGGCCTGTTGCTTGAAGTCTACTTCTTCCCTGTTTCTATGATGGAAGCTTCAAGGGTTGAATCCTCAAAAGTTTTTTACACAAACAAGTATACTTGCCTGCGGATATGACCATGCAATCCTCCAATGCATCTTTCTATCATCTCCTCCTCTTATGGAGATCCCCATTATGGTGGCCAACTAGCGAAATTCAGTTTTGTAATCTAGTACACTTTGCCCTTTTTGTTGCCCCAAGTAGTTCGATCTCAATCTTCTCCCCCTGTCATAGCTAGGTGAGTAGAGTTGAGCTTTAAGTAGAGACTTAAACTCATTTCACTTTGAATGCTCATTAAAGAATACATCTAATGATTTGAGCCAATTGTTCAAAGTATTAGCAGCTATCTCACCTCGATAGGCATAGATATCTACCGCTGCCTCGAGCTACCTTTTCTTCAAGCTTGACTGGTTTAGCACTTTAGGGGAACATTTATCTTTACCTTTGTTACTGCTGCTTTTTCCTTCTTCATTTGTCTTAGAAGATGGAAAGTGTTCTGCACGAGTGTTAGTAACTCCTCAGATGGAGGTGGCCCAATCTTGCATAAAATGCATGAAATAATCTTGTGTCTCTAATAACTTAGATTGAGATTTTAATACTTGAGATACACTCTTCTCGAATCTGCCCTCTCTCCTCCAAGGGCTACACTCTTTCAACTCTCTACATACCATTCCTCCATGTCTGAATGTGAAGGTATTCAACTTCTTGAGTCTATTTGATTGTAATATTTGCTTCAATTATCCTTGTCCCTTTCCTCTAGATTGTCTTGTGAGTGTCATTCACCCAATGCTAGTAAAACCTATTATGATACCAAAATGATTTGTAATACTAGATTTAATAGTGTTAATTCACAGTCGTAATTATTCATTTCCCAATTACGTATATAACTATGCTTGCAGGTATTGTAGAAACGGAAGAAATTATTTGAATTGTAAAATTTATTTCAAAACATTGAATAAAACATGAACACCATAAGCACACACATATAGACACCAAGATTTACCTATGTTACACCAAGTTTGTAGGACGGATGTTTTTGGGAGGTCATTTTTTAGGGGATGACAACAGACTACTATTAAAAAATAAGGGAAAAAATAGAAATACAAGAAATTTCAAATTTGTATATGATAAGATTGATAAGGCATTCATCATTTATATTATAGAACCTTAGACGTAACATGAGAGTTGAATCGAGATTTCATATAAGAGTCAATGTGCATATATATAATTATATGATATAAATTTACAACGGAATGCCTAAGGGCTGCAAGTTTCAACTACAAAATGACGAAAGCATAGAAATCCTGTCGCTGCCCTTAATCAGTATCTACTAACATTGCATCAAAATCGGAGTTTGAGTTTGAGCCACTAAAACTATGAAGGGGTTGCCTCATGTAATGGAATTGCACCCAAACCCTCTCGTGCCTCCTCATCATCAACCTATGTGGCATTTTTGAGATCAACATCCCAATGAGCGGCTAAAGGCTAACGATACTTGGGTGTTTGTCGAACCTAAATTCGCAAGGCACCATGCATGGCCACCAACTTCTTTGCTTGTTGAGAGGTAAGACAAGTCCTCTTGACTGATTAGATGAAGTTTCATGTGGACCAATTCCTCTTTGCAACAGAGGAACTGGTAACTTGTGAAAGGAGGTGAGTGGCAAGAATCCTCAAGTCTAGTGCATTGTTTACATACCATGCCCATCATCCAATAGGCTTAGCTTGCGCAAATGTAGCCCTATTTGTCCCTGCGTTTGGTTTGCTTAATGTTGGACTAGAGACATTGACAAAGGCTAGCCATTGTGTTCGAAGTAAAGTAGACTTCTCATCAATGTACACCTTTCGAAGGGCCTTCACTAGCACTTCTTTCACCTCTTCATCATTAGATGGAGGCACTCTCCTAGGATGTGTTGCATGCCATTTGGGATTTAAAGCATAGGCTGCCGTATGTTCCAACATCTCGTCACAATGAGCATGATATGCTCCTCATAAAATCCTAATTTAGGATCCTTGTTATGAATGACTTGCTTCATCTACCCAAGGATGTTGTCAAATGTCTCATAAATCTCTCTAAGACTAGGAGTCTGTATCAACATATCTTATAATCCACACAACATGTGAGATCAAGGAACAAACATATATGCAAATAAGTTAACCAAAAATTTAAAAAAAGATTAAGACACAAATGGCAAAGACTCAACGTGTGAATGCTATTACAAAGAATGAAAAATCAAAATCATTTACAAGTTAGAAACATCAATAAATTAATAATTTAATTATATAATCAACAATTTCTTACCTCATTGTGGACCACCAATTATCATCAAGGATCTTTGTTTCACACTTTTTCCTTCAGCTGTGTTTGCCTCTGGTAATCTACCCCACTCTTGATTAACCTTTGTTAACTGTAGAAGGTATTGCAGTTTAAGCATCCTCTCTAACAAAATAAAGTATCTGGTATGTCTAGTATCCATGGGCTTGAGGAATTCCATCTTCGAAAAAGTCATGAACAGAGCAAGGTGTGAAGGTTGTAAATTAACAACTGTATGTCTCTAGCTTCTGCCACCATTGCCTTCACCCAATCTATCTTCCCAATGCCTTTTAATGTGTAGTTCAACACACAAACGCAACAAGGGTTCCAAAAAATGTGCTTGTAAGCACCCTCCACCAACAACTAACTTACATACACAGGCTGAATCGGTCACCATCAGTACAAAATTCGAGGGCATCCTTCAAAATTTGAAAATAGAAGTTTGCATTCTTACTCTTCCCTGAACAACCAATAGCTCTAAGAAAATAAGAGCAAGTTGGACATGTGACACTGATATTGATGAGTGGCTGATATCTCATATTGGTCCACCCATCCATGATGATATAGCAGCCCGCCCTGATCCAAGTTAGCCTCATCTCCTCCATCACCACATTCACCTTAGAATACTCTTTGCCAAGGAGGCCGATGCGTAGTTTATGTTCTTCATGGGGAAAACTAGGGACCAACAACGATTGCATCTTTGAACATTTGTTCAAAATAGGGAGAATTTGCCACATGAAATGAAATGGCATGGCCATAGAAAATTTTGGCAATAGAAGACTCAACTCCTTTCATATTGAACATCCTTGCAACACTAGTAGCCTTTCTCTTGCCTTTGGTAGAACTCTCACCCCTTTGACTCAACATCCACGGCCCGTAGGCAACGACATACCAAGTTGTGTAGTCTATATTGGCATTCCCTTATTTCTTACGTTACCCTCCATGTACAGCCTAGTCACCTCAACCTTTTCAGGTAAGCTTATTTTTCCATAACCTTTTACCCCATCCACTTATGCTCAAAAAATAAGAGTAAACCCTTGTGTAGCTGCCCCTATAATTTTTATTGCACAAATGACATAGCCATGCTCTACTCCCCCTTGATTTTTTTTCTTGTTTTTGTCTATGGCTGTTGCAAATTGTGAAAGGGGCCTTTTAGGATTGACTGAGTCTGTTGCATAAATTTTGAGGAGTTTAGAAAGGCATTCAAATGAGTTATTTGAATCCACAGTCCTTGCAACACTCCCACTCTTAGAAGAACCCCTAGTAGTACCTCTATGGCTTTTGTGTTGAATCTGGATCTCTTCATCGTCATTAACCTCATTGCTGCTCTTTTTTGTTGAAACTTTAAAACACAAGTAAAAACATAAAACAAACAAAAAGCCCTCCCTGAGTGTTTGAAACAATGAAAGAAATAAAAAATATAAAAGAATGTGTAAATGAATAATGGATAGTAAATTTTCCTCAAATGATGTAGTTTAATGCTTTCTTGCCTTTTGCTCACTGTTGTTATCCTCTTTTTTCTTCTTCACAAAATGCAAAATGGCAATAATGAGTTTGTTTTTTTTGTTTTAGTTAGTTGTTTTAGGTTTAGGGTTGGTATAAAGGGGTGTGGGGGCCTTTTTACCCCCCCCCCAGTATTGTTGAGGGATGTCCAAATGCCCCCTGGCCATACCGGGGATGAATAGTTGTCCTCTGCATCTTGAGGACATTTCCTCAAAAAATGCAAATTCCAAGATTTCTATGGGATGTTTCCTACCCATCCCCAAGTCCCTTACATGGTATGCCCCCACCCCCCTCTGCCTCCCCAAAAGTAGGGGATGCATCCCCCTGGGACAATGAGATTTACACTTGAAAACTTTGTGTGGGGAAAACTAGCATGGAAGATTCGGTCTTATGGCTCCAATTGTGCACCATGTATGCTAGCATAAAAGAGTTGCAACTCTTAATGGAGCAAGAACAAGTGAAATTCACTGTGGAACACTTCCTCACCATTCCAACTTTGCTTGCATTTCTCTTCTTTGTAATTTCTCTTTGCCTTGAACTACCTACAATTTAGAATAAGACCTCTTATCTATAGATCAAGCATTAAGTAGAAGGAGAAGATACACCAATCAAACTTAATTTTCCTCTTGGAACCTAAATAGAAAGAGATGATACAAAGAGACTCTAACAACTGTTCATTCACCTGTTTTTTTAATGTCCACTTGGAAGTTCTATCAACATATTACACAAAAAATTATATGCATTTTGACTATATTGGGATGTGAGAGACTTGGGTGATAGTGAAAGATTGGATAAGGGGATGATACTTTAAGACAAGGGGAGCCATTTCTAAGCTAGAGACATCCACATCTAAGAGGGAAAACATACAGCTAGAAGAGAGTTTTAGGTAATTGAGTGAAGGAGGCTCCCAACTGCATGGCATTTGACAAGACAACAATGATAGCAATATACTTGTGAGAAAGAAAGAATTATATTAATGACTACATATCACATTTGGGAGAAATTACACATCATGGATTTCTCCTCCTAGTGTATCAAAAATTATAGAGGCGAAAATCGTCAAATCTTGGGTTGCCTTTATTACCTCTATTTGTGTGGATGATTAAGCAACTATACATGAGTAGAAAGTGGGTTTCCTTAACGGGTTGTGTTGGTATTAAACGAAGGTAGGAATTGTTTTCTTGGCTAGAGCACACAAAAAGAACCTCCAAATGACCTAGTACCATATGTAAGCCTCAAGCAGGAGAAGAGCGCCTGATTCAAACATAAAGATAGGAAAGAGACTGATGAGAGAAAAAGAGATTGTAAAACAATGGTAAGAATTCAACACTCATAGGGATCCATGGATCATGAATGAGATCTCTTCATTTCGCGTCCTCTCCCTATGTGAAGTGTTGTCTCCCTCTCGAAGTGTACGAGTAAGACACTCAAAAGTAAAACTGAACAAGGATTCAAAGGTAAAAGTCAATGAATGATTTAGTGGGGACCTAGGACATCGATCTCTAAAATCACCATAAAAAATTCCAATGCATAGTTGCATTTCATGTCGAGAAATTGCCATTACAACAACTTAAACCTCTCAATGGTCATGAACTAGGCTAAGAGGAGAAGAAATTGGGTTTTTAAACCATTCCCCAATTATTAACACCAATGTGGTGGGACTGATAGGATTTGTTTGATGAAAATAAATGTTGTAGGCTCCACATGAAAGTAGAATATGACTCGAAAGGTAGCAAGAAATATAATCCCAAGCATCTTGTAACGATGTGCCAAGAAGAAGGGCAATTGGGGGCAAGGACGGTAAAAGAGGAATCGGGAAAATCATAATGGTTCCCTTGAGAAGAAAACCTAGTAATGGCCTTGTTTGTTAGAGTAATGGAAAACCATGGAATAACATAATATTGATATTGTGAGTGTATCTAAAGTAGGGAGGAACAACTAGTCGAATAATCACACAAAATGGGCAGTCTAAGATGTTGTTACACAAGTGGGTTCTACCTGGGCCCAACAACAAAATGTGAACAAGAGGGAAAAAATCCGTGTTTGTGTGTGATAGTAGAGAATCTAAGAGAGCAAACTTTTCAATACTAGAAGCACTCTAAAGTGAGTTTCATTACATTTCAATACTAGATTATAGAAACCTTTACCCTATTGGACTTGCTGTCAAGAAAAACAAAAGGGATCAAATGTTTGCAAACAAGATCCCTACATGATCAATTTTTTTGTGGTCCTTGTTGTGCATTGCTAATCATAGATAGATGCGTGGTGCCTTGCTGAATTCTAAATATTTAGTAGTGTAAAAGCATTCTTATGTATTACTGAATTGATTACGATTAGCAAGTAGTCGCTCCAAAAAGGAAAGACAACATGTCATCAAAGAGCAAGGTTTGGGCCTCAACAAAAAAATGTTAGATACACGTGTGTATACATGGTAACCATCGATAAGGAGAGTGAAGAGAAAGAATATGAGTTGAGATGCTCAAAATGCAAAGGAGTATAATGAGGGGACTTCGGGGGAGGAGGTTGTGTTGATGAGATTTTTGTGCTCATAGAAATCAGTGAACACAAACCAAGCACCAAAGAAATGAATGGGTTGCTAATCCTCTCGTTTTATGGTCACCGGAAGGTGAACCAAGACACAAGTTGCAGTAATTGACTCTCCTACGTGGTTTGCTGAAATAAAATTCTGCAAAGCGATGTCAAAGTTACCACGATAGAAAGAAACATCTGCATTTGCCCAGCCAATTGAGATGGTTACATCACCTCAATTAACTTGCTCATATATTCAATGAAGCTCAAAAACTTAAAAGGATGGGGCCGGTACAAAAAAAATTAAAAAGGGAAAGAGGGTAGGGGAAAAAAGAGATTTCCAGACTTTGTCACAATGCTTCATTATGAATGATCTCTCATGGACTCTGTTGTGGTTTTACCATTATCCAAGACAATCAAGCATATGCTCAGACTATAATAGACAAGGCAGACTCTGAGGAGCAATTCTTTGTGAATCTCAAATTTTCTCAAATCTGCAATCCTTTGATTTATTGCCATGGGAGATTACTAATGTACTTCTATCCACAACAACTTTGATTAAATACACAAATTGTGACAGTCAGTCACACTAGTATAAGCCCAATCTAACTTGATTCACTAAAAACAACTTACTTCACTTTAAATCAGACATGAAAGCATTAACTATTTGAGTTTCTGAAATCATGAGGAGAGACAATCCGTTTCCCTGGAAAGCTTGCATTGAATATATTTCCGACCTCCTGATAATGCATTTTACAAAACATATTTAAAGCAATTATGCTCCACTCAATTCAATGATCAAAGTTTGCTAAAGGACATTCGAAGTTCAGAGGTGTGACACAAAAGCCAAGGGAAAAATAATATTTGCAGGATTTGTTACAAACATGCATCATATGGCAGATAGGAATTGGCGGCTCAGAGTGGTCACGGTTGATTTTGTTATTTGTCCTTTGCTCCCTATCTTCTCCACAAGCTTTGGAAGCTTAGGGCAATGACACTTGTCATTCCACTTCAGAATTGGGGCCCAGCCTTTTTTCACTTCAGAGTTGGGGCCCAACCTTTTTTTTTCTCATGTGGCTTCCATTCGACCACCAAACTTAACCACCGCTGCTCACTGTGTCCTGTCGTCCACTTTCTACA
Organism: Taxus chinensis; assembly: GCA_019776745.2. NCBI lineage: Eukaryota > Viridiplantae > Streptophyta > Pinopsida > Cupressales > Taxaceae > Taxus > Taxus chinensis. The sequence goes on from CM034146.1 coordinate 300,924,261, forward strand.
TCCTGCAGAATATGGAATTCTGGGCCATTTCATAAAGTTTTGTGGCGATTTAGATGCTACAAGAATGAGCTCTAATGACATGTGTCAAAGATCCGTGTAATCGCATTATGAGTGCCCAAACGCCTTAGCTCCAACTACCTTACTGTATGTGCAAGCTAGGAATGTTGCCACATGTTAAGTGTGCCTTTTTCAATGGTGATTTGTTTAATGAGATCTATATATGCAACAACCTCTGTATTTCGTCCAAACGGATACTTCTATCGTTCGTAAGTTGAAATATTATATGGTGGAAGCAAGTTCCTAGGGCATCACATATTTTTGTTACAGCCTTAGTATGGTCTTGACTTGTTCAAGAAATTCCATATTGAAGATTATAAACCTGCACCTACCCCTTTTGAGCCTAGGGTTGAGCTGACTGCTTGTACATCTTCGAAGGTCAATGCAACCTTGTATGTTCATATGGTAGCCAATCTTATATACTTTACTTACAGTAGCTAGGTATTGCCTGTTGTGTCAGTCTTGGTTTGGAATACATGCAAGATCTTCGGGAGAGAAACTGGAAGGCAGCTAAGTGGATCATTTAATTCGTCTAGCATACCTACAAACCTGATGTAATTTTCTTGTGGGGGCAAGGGTACTCTGGATATGTACACTCACTCTTATAGAGATTGAGACTAGGATGATTGATGTTCTGCATCAAGCTTTGCATATCACTTAAGTTGGGGTCCGATTACGCAGTCAAGAAACAAACAGTCCATGCTTTCCCTGTCTGGCACAAAGGCTGAATACAAATGGTTTGTCACAGCTAGACGAGCCACAACTTTGATTCAGATTGTTGGATGGACTTTGACTTCAACAACAATAGCTTACTCTGCTGTAGTGTGTAAAACCAGAGTGCCATACATATTACATGCAATCCAAAATGTACCATGTCAATACCAAGTACACTGTGATCCAACAATATATACAAAAGTTGATATGGGATGGAGTCATTCAATGAGAGCATTGTTGCACTAAGGACCACATATAACAAATCGTCACCAAACCTGAAATAGATGCCAAACTTTTCAAGTTCAATCTTTTCTTGAGATGCAGGAAGTTGTCATCAAGGTGGGGATAATCAGTAATGGCTCCTTCTTTTTGAGACATAAGTCAATCTCAATGGTGTGATGTTAATCTTTTCTTGGTGCCACGTGAACACCTTCAGTTGTTGACATGTGACCTCAGACAATCCTGCTTTATCCTGTGTCACAATAGGTTGAGACACAACTTGGATTTGGAATATTGTTGGATGAGCTTTGGCTTCGATATTACATAAATAGGAGGGAAAATTAACATTTTAGGTTCATGCATTCATAGTTCTTCTTGAAATTCTATGTCAAGGTATGAATTGCTAATTCAGAATTCAGAATTGACCTACCGTAAGTTATTCATTTGAAGTATTTCCTTGTAAAATATAAATTGCTGCTTCTGCCAGTAAAAAAAGATAACTGATAAGTTGTTTTGGATTTAGATAAGTGACCGGTTTCGTGGATATCCCTAGTTTATTTGTTTTTTTAATATTCTGCTTTAGTTTGAATGATGTCTCTCTACTTTAAATTACATCGCTGCAATGTCTTTTTGACCTGATGGATAATTGAAAGCCTTCTAGCGACAGCTCACAATCACTTTTTCATGTTAATAAGAAGGAAGGAAATCAACATTTCAGCTTTTGCAAAGCAACTCTATGGAGGGTTCTACTTTTAACATTCTTCTTACAAAGTGAATTGTGAGAAGCCTAGCTGTGGCTCATAATGAACTAGTAGTTCCACTACGATTAAAGCATGTTTAAGATTTGATGGGAACGAGTTTGATGATTTAAATTTTTTGTGATTAATGAATGCATTTCCATAGCTTTATGATGATCTGTTGAATGGAAAGTTGTTAAGTTGTAATGCTCCAGCTCAATTAGATAAGTCAAACGTATAGGTGTAGCTCACTATTACCTATTTTATGACTTGTGTAGCTGCATGGTCACACAGTATCTATCCACATGAAAATTTCCAAAATGCAACAAATTAGGAAGAGAGAATTAGTGTTTTAGGTTTCTTCAAATATAAAGGTGGAGCTTCTTCTAGCTCTAGAAGCAGATTTGTAAAAATTTTATCCTCTTTTACAAGCACAACTTTCGAGACATTCTTTATCATCTAGTAGGCTAACCAACACTTTATTGGGGACGAGGTTAGAGTTATGGTTGATTTGTGATTAGTTTATTAATGACCACTCTCAAACAATGTTGCTTTCATAGGAAATTGTAAAATATATGTATTTTATATGGTTTTAGATAATTGTAAATATATGAATAGTTTGTGCTTTAATTGTAAACTTGTAAAATCTTTGTATTTTATTTTCTTTTGGATAATTGTAAATATATGCCTTGTTCGTGTTTATGCTTATGCCTTGTTCTTCATAAGTGGCTGCCCAAGGAATGATTTATTTTGATTAACCTTGTCACAGATGATAAAGTAACTGTCCTGGAGGCTGAGAAACGAGCTGAAGAGCTTGATCCAAGAAAACAAGCTATCAAGGAGGCTTTGAATCCCTGGGGAATGCAAAATTCTATGGGAGAGAAAAATCCTTAGTTGTATATCATTTCATCTAACCTTGTATTGGTTGACGTTGATGCTAGTAGAATTAAATATTTTTGCTTCCCTTCTACACATAAATTTGATTGGATGCATTAGCTGTAAAATATAAACATTCTTTCATAACAAAGACAATTTTATAGAACTTTAATCTCCGTAGCCATGGCTATAAGCAAATAATGATTATATTACGATGCAATGAATTTTATATGCTTATATGGATCAAGCATTTGTTTACTTATGCGGATCAAAGCTTTACATGATACTACCAAACTTGGCTCATATTTTCCGTTTTTGGTTTCTCCTATTGCCGATATAACTATTCACGACATTTATGACCTTTGTTGGCAAGGTTCATCATTAGGTTTGTACAAGTATCCTTGTATATTGTGAAGGGGACATTCATGTCATGCCATCATCAATGATGATAGATAGAGTAGAGCAATGACTCTAGGACCCACGCAACATCGTACAGAGCTTTGCGACATGATACACATTGTGTGTAGAATGGACATGTCCCTTGCTATGGTATTGACGTAGTATATATGATGTGGGAATGTGTTTTGTAAAACTTACGATATGAGGAGAGAATAGGAAGGTTGAGGTGTAGTCGGGTGATCTAGCGTATGATGACTTATAAGACATTGATAATGAATAAATAATGTCAAGAGTAGGAAATATCTATGTACTATGTTATGTGGATGTATGTGTGGATTCTAGTACCACTGTCTATGCTTTATAAGTAGAATACAATAATCTGTTTAAGCACAATTACTTTTTCACTTGATCAATATTAGCTCTAGTTGTTGTCCACAAATCGTCTAAATTGGCTTATAGCATCCGATTTGTCAATAGATGGTGCCACTCAAATTTGTCAAACTAATGCCTAAGGGAGAGTATCCTTTGCGCTTCTAGAAACCACCATTGGTGGAATTTAAAATTGGTTGGAACTAAGATTGAAAATATTTCTTAAAACATAGTAAAAAAGAAGAAGAGCGTCTTACTCAGAGGTTATATCATATTTCTTTATCAATCAAAATGATGACTGTGGTGTACTTTTCCACATTTGCTTTGGCCTTGAATCTTAAGGCAAGAAGAGAACCACGTATTGTAGTTTCAGGTTGAAAAGGCCCATTGTGTGCATATTCTTGAGAAGATAGATGAGCTTGAGGCGATTACAAACCTTGGACTAGGGCCATGGATTATTTGTTTGAGACAAATTTAGACTTTGTTCATTGTAACTTGGGCCATCCAAAGTTGGGTTAGCTTTGGTGCAAAGAAAATGATTTTTTTTTAAAATCAGAGGGAAGGTTTTGAAAAAAAGTACCGACTTTAATTTGTATACTTTACACAGAGGGGATTATCTCCAGATTGGGTAAAATTTATCTAGGGAGAAAGGAACTTAAGAGATGGAGTGTAGGAAGAGGGGGATCTTGAGGAGATATAACTTATGAGGAATAATGTAGAACAGTTGAGGGGATAAATGAAAGAGAAGCAAAAAAAATGATGAGTCAAAATAATTATGCCAAGAGACATTCTACAATGATAGCAAGGAGTGGAGGAGTTTCATGTGGTGCCCGCGAAAGAAAAACTAGGGCCCACATTATTATATATATAAACTTAAATTTGTGAAGTTATACATTTGTATCATCCCACTCAACTGTTGGAAATCAAAACAAATAAATATGTATTTTTCCTTGCTGCACTTTTAAATAAATACATAAAGATTTGTTATTTTAGGGTCTGTGTAAATAGTAAATTCAATTTAACCATGACATTTAAATAAGGGTCTTCTTTCTTGCTGCAATGTTTATTGAATATATAAAAGTTATTATTTTAGGTTTTCCAAGAATATAGATATGGATGAATCAGTTTTGATTTAAGTGTATATAAAATTTACCTTTGATATCTTACATTTGCATTATATGTATCTACCTATTTATCTATCTATTCACCTCCTAAATATTTATCAAATGTTTCTAAACGTAATTATTAAATAGATCTATATAGGTGCCTCAAGAATGATACTTCTCGGCATCTTTTCATATATTTATGTAATGTAGGTATGCTAGATAGTAAGAGTAAGAAAGAGATGAGATTAGAGGAGAGAAAGGAGACCAAGAAAAGAAAGAGGAATGGCTAGGAGAAGCAACGTTAAGGACAATGGAGTGTGTAGATGGTGCATCAATCCAAAATATTGAAAATATGGTAAAAGATAACAATCAATAAAATTTGTAGAAAAATCTGAGTAAAATCAACACAACTATGATTATAAAAAAAGCACATTCAATTTAAAATTAATAACATTTACATTGAGATGTACAAAAGGAATGAGAGAAGAGAATGATAAAGAAGGGAGTACAACAGATTAAGTGAATTCAAAGAAGAGGAGAGTTATGAAGCTATGAGGAAAGAGTTGGCAAAGATAGCAGTAATATAAGGACATGAGATTATCCTAACTTTGGAAGTGGAAGATCAAGGGGAAATACAATCTAGTCCCTAGAATTTAGGTGTAAAAAATAAGTAGGGAGATGAAAAAGAAGAAATATTAGTGTTAGAGGATAATTTAGACACTAATGAAGAAGGGAAAAAAAATTGAAGTAGGAAATGATTTAGAAGTAGGATGGGAAGAAAATAAAATGGGGAAGAAGAAAATGAAGAAACAAAAATTAGTTAAGGAGGGAGATGATATGGAGAGATTTGAAAAGATACCTTATCTCACATCCCCGACTAGAAGAGACCTTGTGAGGAGATGAACCCCTTACACCAAATACTATCCCTCAAGCTATTTCACATATGTAAAGAACAATCACGAGCAAGTGAGATGATACATTGGAGATCAATTGTGGGATACTTGTAGAATTTTTTACGAGGAAATCGGAGGGAGAGAGATTGTGAACTTGGATCATGATAGGAAGAGATTATTGGAACATATAATTAGAGAAAGGATGATGACATTTCGTGGTAAGATAGGCAAAAGATGGGAAGAAGCATTTACCTTTTTTCATGGAAAGTCCGACAAATGATATTTAGTTCGAATGTAGAGAAAGTTCAAACACCAACTATGGCTCACAATTGGATGAAGAGTTTGCTATTCGAGAACGATACCAAAGATTTAGAGGAGCATTTGTTTGTACTAGCTTCGCATTGGAGAAGTCATGTGAGTGATGATCGTCAGGTGAACTTATTTGATTTTGTTGGGACATTGTACGGATGAAAATTGACATGCAACCTTCAACCACACTCGACCCCCCAAGGTCGTGTCAGAGCAGCCGATGTTTAATGTGTGGATAGTTAACTATAGGAGGATCGGTGACTAAGATTTGGTAGTGTGATATCCTGGTAACTGAATTGGCAAATGGGAGATTTAGAGGCTATGAACGGGTAGCGTAAATTCCCTATGGTTTGTTTGTCTAACTTGGATCCAAGTGTTGATCTAGTTTGAAGTGAACAAATTAACTAAGTTGAAACTAGCAATGTATGCTACTGCTGAAAGGAAACTAGTATAAACAAATCACAAAATTGAAATATTACAATCACGAACAACAATTTGCTTCTATTCTAAATAATTAAAATATTTCTACACTAAAACTAAACAAGCGAGATAACCCGGTGTGGTTATTCTCCTGTCCTGAGTGTATTGAAACTAAACTAACTTAAAACAAGAACTTTTCTAAATGATCTATGATGTGTAGACAACCTCCTACAAATATTCTTTCCTTTAGATCCACAAAGATGGGAAGAAGAGGATCCGTCACCAGGAGCTACTATTAATGATTTAAACCCTCTTGGAAATCAACTAATAACTTGCAAATGAAATGAAATTGATTTATACTCTATTTGATATGATGTAACAATGATAAATTTCATGAATAAAGGAAATCAAACAACAAATCCAACCTGGAATTCACATAACAGAGGTAAATCTAACTTTGTAGTAATTTGTCCCCTCAATTTATCCTTTCTTTCTCTGTGTGTCCATATGAGTCCAAGGAATTGGGAATGCAAAGGCAACAACATGAGAAGGCGCTTGAGCAATGGCAGCTTGAAGGGAGTGTGGTTGTAATGCAGATGGAAGAGAGATAACACAAGTGAACAAAGCTTGACTATGCAATTTCTAACAGGATTGTGGCAGCAATACTACGCAAGATACACAAAATTCTCAGGCCATTTGCTTGAATATGAGCATTGAATATATAGGAATTGGCTGGGATGTGCCTTCATGAACAACGCAGCCTTGCAGTGCCAAATCATTGGGTGAAGAGGCAATTCAAACTAACTAAATCTATTTAAACATAGAAGATGGAAGGAATACCAAGTAATCAAGACTATTTTTAGGCAATCTAGTTCATAAACGCGCCCTAGAAGTCGAGTTAAGTGAAACCACGCGTGTTAAAATTACGCATGAAAGATTATGGAGAAAGCGCATAGGACTGCCACCTAGGCAGAGTGATGGTCCTGACACTAAAGGCCAAAACATGCATAGAATGAAGCGGGAAGCTGGAAGAAGGCGTGGAAAAGCTAAGTAAGGACATCTAGGCTACAAATATACATTACGAGTGGGTTTAGAAACTCGAACACCTTCTGAAAGGACATAAATCATCATTTGAGAATTTTGTAACCGTTTTCTGACAATGTAGCACATGCAATTTTGGGTGCGTACAGACACTTAAGGGATGAAATTTTTGAAATGGTACATGATAACTAATCTAAGCCATAGTCTGACATGGGATAAAGTAAATGCATCTCTAAAAAAGTATTTTCATTATCTTGGCATTCCCATGGAGAGTGTTAGAAGACAAGGGATGTGGTACAAAAGGATGAACAATCAAATAGTATGACCAGAGATTTAAGGTGATGGTTAGAAAATTGGAGGCACCATTGAATGAAAAACAAAAGATAGTATGGTTTGTATCTGGGTTAATGCCAGACTTAAGGGAATTTATAGATGGGAAGAAGTTCTTAACATTTTATGAAGCATTGGAAATCGTATAACAATTCGAAGTGTTGGTTGAAAAAATTGTAGATGTACATGCACTCAATGGTTCAGAGGACAATAATCCCTCCTCTTTAATGGGAAGGTTCTCTTATTCAAAACCAAAATTAAAACCCTAAAATATTTACAAATATACAATCTATTAAACCCCTGTTGACGATGCCCGTTCTATTGTATAATCATATAATTTTCAATACAAAGAAAAGTGGTTAAGATTAAAACAAGCTTAATGCAGAGAAATAGGGGAAAACAACAGTTTCAAATAAGAAGAAAACAAATCTTATTTTATTTCTACATGTCAACAAAACTTTGAAATACACACATTCATATATAATGGAATTTTATTGTTCCAAGCAAGATGCATGTTGGCTCAAAGTTCAACTCTTGGTAAACAAAGATGAACTCAAAGTTTCATAATCTAGAACATATAAATGGTGTAGAAAATTAACAAAGAGACGCAAGGAATAGATATAGAGATAGAGGAAAAAGGGAAGTATTCAAAAAATTTATCCTTTACATCAAGTAACCAACATCCAACCCCTTTACAGTTGAAAATGAGGCCTTTTATAGGTAGGGGGAATAACTACCTCAACTAACTAATAGTTAATTAAGTGACTAATCACTTAATTAGTTAAGTCACTTTTAAAATGAATTTTACATTTAATATTTCTTTTACAGAAATGAAGTCAATGATAAAATATATCAATTAGTTATGTTCGGTACTAGAAGAAGGAAGAGAGGAAATAGAAGAAGTTGGGACTTTAAGTTTCAACACGTGCATCCAAAATTTTGTCATTGCGACTGATATTTCTGCTTCCTTCGGCACAATTGTGTTGGAAAGGTTGATCATCCAGTTTCCTAAAGAGTTCCCCATTTCTGAACTTGTTCCTCCATATTGAGCTAAGCCTTTAGAAGCTTCAACTATTACATTGTTTAGCTCAAATAACTCATCCATGTTATCTTTGTTCAAGTTTTCGGTCTAGTACAAGCCCTCCTTGATCAACTTCTTGAAGTGCTCTTGATTTGATATGCTGAGTTCTATTGGGGTGAGTTGTTTGTACGAGATCACAACAAAGAGCTCTAAGATAAAAAATATCTTGGATTTCAAGTATTCTCCCTTCTTAATAACATTTTATAGCTCGGTAGAGGCTTCCTCAAGGAATTTCATTCTCCACTCAACACTAAGTAACTATGTATGAGACAAGTTGTTCTTGGAATCATCAAAAAAATTCTCCGAGGAAATTGTTTTCATTGGTAAGGGCCATAATGTGAAGATCTTAGATCACATCACCCTAAATCTTCATCTCTTTTTCAATGGTTTCGTCTCTTGAGCTTATATGTTTTTGTGTTGCAACGATGTTGTCATAAGTTTTATAAGCTTCATTAATGAATTCCAAATATTTGATGAGAATCTTCTCAAACCGTGCTTCCACAACCTTTCCTTGAATTGTGTGTTTGTGCACTTCACCAGTTGCCTTCAGATCAATGTCAAATGTTGCAGCAAATGTCAGGAAAGAAGCCAAGGGAGTAGGATCTAATGGAGTGTTATCAAAAGAGAGGAATGCTTTGATGAAATTAGAAAGGATCTATATATGTTCCTCTAGCTGCTCTTGGGTTTGCTTCCCCTTTTCAACTCTTTCAATAACTTTGGAGAATGTCTCCTTTAGGTTGTGCATATCTCCTTATGGGTTGATTCTCCCAAAGATATCCTTGTTAGCTCAAATCAGTTGCAAAAACCTCTTGTTCATTCTTGTGTCCTTTGGGTTTTGCAATCTCAATGAATTGTTATCCTAAAGTATTTAAGACCATGTGGGAAGCGGTTTTATCCTTTTTGGGAGGAGAAGTACCGAGAGGTGCAACCACAACATCATAATTCAGAACCTCAACTCTTGATTGAACCTTCATTTTCTTGCTATCAATCATGGGCTGAACCCAAGAGGAGTCACCTGAAGATGTTCCTGAAGGAGCCATTGCAAGTACAAGGAGTGGGGGAAGAGATTGAAAGGTAGAGATTGCCATCATAGTTACAGAAGGAGGAGAGAGAGGGCCTTCTTATACTTAGCTTAGGTTTGGAAGCACTTGTCTTCCCCAAAGCCTGAGCTGACACTTCAACAACATCTTCCTCTTATTTATCCTCTTCACTTTCTTCTTCGTGCTCTTCTTCTTCTTATTTCTTTTCACTTTCCTCTTTTTCACTCTCTTCCTTCTCACTCTCTTGTTTCTCTTCTTCTACTTGCTTAACTACTTCAGCTTTTCCTTCCTCTTTTCGTGTATCATCCTTATTATCACTCTCCTTTTATGATTCAACCTTCCTTGCATATACTTTAGTACCATATTCTTGCTGAGTAGAGAAAGGAGGAGTTTGTTGAGGAGAGGTTACATATTGAGAAGCATTGTATTATGACAATTTCTTATTGAACCACTTCTTGGTTCTCAAGAGGACATGAGCAATAAGACAATAAATTCTGGAGAAAGTAGATCAAAATTATCCTTCTCTTTTTGGGACCAATCAATAGTGGGGAGAGGAGAATATTGAATATGAAGAGTAATAAATTCCAGACATTCAAATCATAATTACCTTCAACCATGTTCTCTGGTCACCTTATGAATACAATTTGAATTCTTAAATGTAGGTTGAAGAGTCATTGTTGCCATGAATTCTCTTCCTTACTTCAAAAATCATCTGGAAAGGATGCAGTCAATAATATTTAGTTCTTTCAAGTTTATGGGTACATGAAGTATGAGAAGTGAATACTATTGATATGATGAACTTTTTCCATCAAAAGATGCCCTCTTCTAGAAAGGATGCATGTGAAAAGGAGAGATAGTTCTCTCAATGTTCTATGCATCAATGACATATCTACAAGTGTAATTTCCCAAGGATATAGGAAATTGAATTCCAGATACCTTCTTGTCTCTACAAGTCCCGTGGAGAATGTTCAGTTACCTGCAAAGCTCAACAAGAATAATATTATCATTGCAATAAATGGGTAGCTTGTATGGACTCCCTCAAACAGTGTTATCCTGATATATGATCTAATTTCTAGAATTGAAAAAACATGCTCCCATAAACTACTATTAACTACTTGGCTTCTTAAGAAATTCTGCTAGTAACATTCCCCTCAAACAATGTGAGCAAGAACATAGTGAAGGCATCATTGAATCTTCTATGATGGATTTTGTTGTTATCATAGGTTAATTGGGTGTAGAACTTGTAAATTGAAAGATTCGGCCTACCACCTTGACTTGACAGGCCAATCCAGATTATATATCCAACAATGGTATAGATCAAATATGAAGTCATGTAAAAAGATCTAGTCTGATGAACTTGAGTCAATTGTTGGGTTAGATTCTCACAAATAATTTCTCCCCAATTGAAAGATTGTTTTCCTTCACATATTAGGTTAATAAAAATGCACATCCAATCTTGAAATTCCTTGGTTGAGGGAAGGTCCATTACTCTTGCTAGAAGAGTTATGATGTCAGACAATTCCTTAAGGAAATCACTTACGTGAAAAAAATTTGGCAGTTTAAAGGGTCCTTTCTGCTTTGCTTTCAACCAAGATTTTGCAATCATTGTTTTTTTTTTGTTAAGGTTTAAATCAAGCTCCTTTTGAGCTTCAGTAAGAGTCAATATTTTGGAGTTATCAAAGATAGGAATGCCAAGGGCCAGGTTAATATGATGTGTGTCTAGTTGGGAAATTAGTTAACCTTGAGGGTCCTTCAATTCCTTGGTTTTCGGGTCAAAACATGAGACATAGGCCAAGATAGTGTTGGTGCATTACATGGAAGTAGGAAAGCCTCCAACATGGGCAAGGCCACTGCCAAGAATTCTTTGGGATAATGGGGTGGGTTTTTATCCCTTATTATTGTCTGAAATTCAATTAAATCCATGTTCTTGATATCAATGTTATCAATTTCAGGTACAAAAGTCTCCAGGGAAGAAATTGGCTAATACCCAGCATATCGGAACTTCATCTTGACTGATTTAGAAGCACTGATGGATGAAAATGTTTTCACTAGAAAATTTTGACAAACCAGGGCAGAAGGGCACCATAACAAGAAATTTATTGAAATTAGGGAAAACAGTGATGGAATGACTTGTTGGATGAAAAAGAAGGCGCCTTTCTAATGATCCAGATGCACTTAAATTTTTTGAAAATGGTTGAGAAATGAGGGAGAAAAGACAAGAAAATAATTTTGGGCGGCGGGAAGACTCGACAAAGCAGAGCTTAGTTTTTTTTTTCAAATGTGAAATGGATGGGAGGAAAAGGCCTTTTATACACCGATTATGCCCTAGTAATAAATGCCCCTCAAATTCCATTAAATCGATAAATCGGCACATGGACGGTCCAAAGGAATAGTTCTGTGAGGGTCGGGAAAGTCTAATTTGCTTGATTTCTAAGTTTAGGGCAGAGAGCGGGAATGCGAGGAACTATGTGAATGGAGGAACTGTTCCAAGAGTTCCATTTGTGGCCAACATTACTTATTTCAGCCTTCATTTTCCTTTTCCTTGATTGGTGTATTGGGCTTTACGAGGAATCGAGGAAATTAAGGAACAAAGGAACCGTTCCCAAAGTTTTGCAGGGAGGTGACTTTGCCGACGGAGAGTGAAGAATCAGACATGGCAGCTATGCATAGAACCTAAGGAACATAGGAACTATTCTAAAGGTTCTGCCCAGTTCTGATTTAACTGATACAAGTGGGATGTGAGAAAGGTGGGGAATCAGATAACCAAGTGAACACAAGAACAGTTCCAAGGGTTCCATCCAACTCCGATTTCTTTGATCCAATAAATGATGCAATAATGGTGGTCATTAGGGGAACATGAGGAAAAAATAAATTGTTCCATATGTTCCTCAGAAGACCAATTTTACCGGTTTTGATCCAACTTTCTAAAAAAAACTCTAATTTCTTTTCAAAAGTAATCCAACATAGGGGGCAAAGATGACAAAATATAAACAACTCACCCATGATTCAAAAAGTTTCAAATTTGTATTGATCCATGACAACATGAAACATAGTCATGGAGGAGGGAGAATGACTTAGCTAAGAAAACATAATTGGATAAATTACAAGAAGAGTTAGCCCAATTATGGATGAAATAAGAGATACAAACGATGTGGGAAGCAAGTACTTTTTCCCCACTGCATAATGCTCCTCGACCAATAATATGATGCATTGTGTGTTACTCTAAAGGACACATGAGGAAAAAGTGCCCATAATTTGAGATGGCAAAAGAGGTCGTTACAATAACAACTATCCAATTAAATCGACAACATTTGCATAACCACCCATATAAAAGGACAAAATATGGTGCAAACTTTGTAGGACATGGAACCAACATGAACATAATATGTGTTAATTGTTAGAGGCGAGGACCCCAGTCAACCAACATATGTATTGTATGATCGTTGGATTATTTAATCATGAAAATCATTCATGTGTCGATGGGGATGCAATGGACGAACTAAAGGAGCATTGAGGGAGAATTATAGTTGCAAAATGTACATTGAAGGTTGTTCCAAATTGCACTGCAACATCGCCAGTTCACAAACATCAACTCTAGACAAAATACCAAATACTACCTCCTCAAGAGCCAAGTTTATGACCTCCAGGTTTTCCTATGCAATACCATAATGTGCACCAAGGGGGTACTTAGGAGGTAACCATGATGGATAATGTGGAGGATACAATGACAATTTTTTACATATTTAATTCATATTATATGATTATAAACATATAAGAATACACAACACTCCATTTTGTTGCGATTATGTGAACGCTTCTATAAAAATTGCAAGGTGTTGTTGAGATGCAATCCTTATTGAATCATTGAGGACAACCATGAAAGAAATGATTTCTTAGCGTTCTTGTTCTAACTATGATAATATTAACAAATGACCATAATTATGAGTGGCTATTATAAAAATAATCATAATTCCATACATTTTATTTATGTGGTTCATTTTGCAAATGGAATTTAATATATTTCTTTTCTTTGATTGCATGATTATAATTTTTGTATTCTATTGCTTTATTGCTTCGTCTAATGTATTGGAAATAAATTACAAGTGAAGTAAAGGCAATATATCACTTGAGTAGAATATCGTGGACTTGACTAGTTGACATACATATACACTCGTATATCTTTTAGTTGGATGTGATTTGTAGCATTTTTATTGGTGCATTGCTTGACAAATATATGTTTTTGAACCATAGTCTTAAATTTGTTGCATTTATCATGCCTTCTCACCACAAAAAATACATTTCCTAACAATATTGTTTACACTAGTACATGTGTATCAATAGCAGGAAATAATACATCAATATCCAATAGATCTAGTATGAATGAAGAATATCATCAAACACTATCTAAAGACCTACATGACTTAATGATGTTAATAAGATAATTTTGGGTTCGAACCAATATGTTCCTACCATGTAGATGAAAATCAAGCATACCTCAAATCCATAATCACATTTATAATGATTCATTCTTGTAAGCTACTCTTTACACATTTTATATCCTTTATAGAATACCTAAAGACATTTCACTAGAAGTGAGATTTACAAGTTCTTTTAAGAGAGAATTATTATCATAACTAAAAATCAAACAATAAAGTAACACAACATGTTTTAAATGCCACCAAAACAAAATAAATTTACAATTATAAGTGCCCAATAAAAATTCAATTTACATGTATTTAATATGTTAAAAATTTAACATGTATCTATTTATATACCCCAATAACCTAAGTATATGTAAACATCACGTCATCAACCAATACTTCTCCTTAGGATGACTTATATGTACTGCCCCATTATGTGTTATCCATTTTGTGGACAAACTTAGTGCATCTTTAGATTATTTTATTATTAGTTTATTTTTTATTCTCTTACTAAAATTATGTCCATTCTTTCAAACATGTTGAAATGGTATATATCATTTATACACTTATTTTATGTGACATTTATCTTGATGTGGTATTTATTACTTAAAACATGTTTGGATTATTTATTTACATTGTTTTAATTTATTTAAATTATCATAAGAACATTTCACACATTATTGTATCATTTTTTGAGGTACTCTGATGTGATTTGGTTTATGTACATCACATGATTTGAAAAGTGGGTACACCATTTCATTGGGAGAATATTTGAGTTGATACAAAAGTGAGGTATCCTTAGAAATACAAGCACTTTGGAATAGGGAGGGTACAACTACAATCCTTGCAATTGTTTTTTTCTATTGACTATACACACAAAACATTTTGGAAATGACATTTTAGCTTTTAAGATTTACCGATTGACTAGGAATGGTGACCTGATGTCATGAGTGACTTAACATGTTGAGTAAGTAATGCAAGTGATACAAATTATGATGAATGTAATATTTTTTCAAATTCAATAGTTTGAAAATTTGATCAAAAGCAATAGCTCAAAAGTATTTATATGAGAAAGAATAGTGCAAAAAAAAGTAAATATGCAAACATAGTTGAGCATGATACTTGTAAAAACATCTATGTGAGAATAAAAAATTCAGGTTAGTAGGTAAGAAGATTGCAAATTAGATTATATATGTACATACCCTTTGAAGAATCATCCAAACATAAAATAAAATCAATCAATTCTTGATGAAATATAATAGTGAATGCTCAAATTTATGACTAGATGATTGAATATGCCATTGGCAAACAAAAAAGAAGTGAAAAGAAAGAATAAAAACAAAACAACATTATTCCATTTGAGTTTTGCACATAATAGAGAGAAAGGGGAGAAAAAGAAATGAGAAGAAAAGAGAATTAAAAATACAACATTATTCCATTCGAGATTTATAGGAAAAACTTGGAAAAATGGTATGGAAAGAAGCACTATTGAAAGAGTATTGGAAGCATTTAGGCTAAAGAAGAGAAGGGATTTGGTTGATATATTTGATTGAAAAAAATTCGAGAGTTTCCAACCCTCTTTGCATTAAAAAAATATATTAATATTGACCCATTTTTTAAAGGTAACTTTTGTCTTATTATTTTATGCATGAGTGTGTTAGATTCATTTTGTACTTATTCCTTGGTGAAACTGGTATTTCTTGTTCTCGCTTGCTTTTTTATTTTGTTGTTGCTATCATTTTTTGTGTGGGGTGGGAGCTTTGCTTTTTTTTTTTTTGTTGTTGCCATCCTTGTGTGTGTGGTGTGGGGTTGGGAGAAAACATATTTTCATCATATGCATATTTTTTATCTTGTAATTCAGACATGAAATTATTTTGTTTCATTAATGTCTAGTTAGGTATTAGAGAGGGGTTTATGTCCAAACTCAATCTTTTTCACATATTAGGGATCGAAAGGGGGTTAACGCACTGCTAATAACATTTCTCTTATTCTTATATTTTCTTAGAAGATTGTTGGCTATTGGAGATGGGAACAAATCCAAATTGCAACCCTTTAATTTATGTATGTAGATAAATGGGAGATTAGTTTATCCATGTTGAACTATAAGATAATCTTATACAAGAAGGGGGTTAAATTGTGTAAATTCATCAAGTATTTAGATGGGAAATTTTAGGGAAGTAATTTCTAGAAGCCATTGGGTTTATTTTATGTATATGTTTGTCAAATGTTCAACTAAATTTTATTTGATAAACATTTTTGGCTATGAACATTTAATTTTCAAAAAATTGTTGAGTGTTGGAAATGGGAATAAGTCGAACTTGCAACCATGTAATTTATTTGTGCATACATATGGGAGACAAGTTTATGTATCCTGAAGTATTTGATACTCTAAAACATGGAGTGGGTCAATTGCACAATTTCATAAAATAAATTTGCCATTTTTGGGGGAAGTAATTTGTAGCAACCACTTGGTTTATTTTACACACATACTTGTGAGATGTTTTAATTACTCTTATTTGATAAACAATATTCAATTGTGGAAATTTTTTAGTATTCTTGTGTTGGCCATTTGTCATGGGCATAATTATTCTCAATGATTTTATTTTGTTTATTACACCTAACTGCCATGATTTCTCTAGAAACCAAAGAATAATGGAGCATGAGAAAATTATTTTTTGTGTGGAATGTTCATAGTGTTAGTGGTATGATGTAGGTAGCTAGATGAGAGTATGAACACATACATAAATAGAGAAATAATTCATTTGTATCTCTCATGGAATTTTGCACTCGTTGTGAGGGTGGATGTGCACTAAAACAACACAAAATTTGCAGTATTAGTATGGATGGAAGGAAAGTTCACATCAAACACTAGGTTATGGTACACAAGTCTCTATTCCTACATTTTTTGCTTATTTCATTGATTTTTAAATGCAAGAATAAATAAATACATTGATGATGAAAAGTGCACAACCTTTGTATGTTTGAAAGTATTAAAATGTGGGAATATATTTTATATGCACCTCATTTTTACTTACTAATGACGTCTTTTGTTTAGGATTTGTCAACATAATAATCTCTCTGAGTGCATGCCCTAAGGAGTGCATTTAGGATCAAAGTGGCCCAAATTGTAGCATGTAATGACATTTTCCATTTGTACCAACTCCTTATACTATTATACCACCACCTTGTTGGTCGTCAGATAGGACTTTACGAAGAGCAACAGTCAGGGGACAAGAAGTCCCTCCTCTTTAATGGGAGAGGTTCCCTTATTCAGAAATGAACTTATTTACAAATGTACAAGACATGATTTGTTGGTTAAACTTGGATATCATGAAAGTGTTTTCTATGAAGATCATCAATTACAAAAGGAATGAGGAAATGAGAGTACGGGAAAGAGCAGAAAGGCAACATGCAGAATTATAGATATCAGAGTAATTCTTTATGTATGCGAAAGTCACAGCAAATTGAAACAAGATCATTTGTATTGAATAAATAAGATGGAATTTAAAGACACAAAGTTCTGTAAATAACATCTGCTTAGAACACAAAGTTTCTTAACACAGATTCATTAATCAAGGACACAAAGTTCCTTCTTGGTTATACAAGATCACCGAGCTTGCAAAGTTGAAGAGTATGCAATCGGTAAGACTAACAAATTTGAGACAAATGATCTTCACAAAGAAAATAAATGAAAGCTTAGGAATAACAGAGATCAGATAGACAAAGAATGGAAAAGTCCTTCTGTATTGATTTCTTTATAATCTATTTACACTTTTCAGAAAGTAAGCCAAGTTCTTCCTCCCTCCAGAATGGCGTAGAAATGCCATTATATAACTTACAAATCAGTTACTCTTCGTAACCACTTCTTTTAACCAAGAATAGTTAAGGACGGCCAACCGCAATACCTCAACTTCTTACAAATAAAATGGAAAAAGAAAGGGAAGAAGAGAAAAGAATAAGGAGAAGAAGACAGGTGGCTGGTCACTGAGAGGGACCCACTGACTTCAGAATCCGCTACCTAAATTTCTTTAACGCCTCAGCTATATCTCTGCCACGAGGGACTGACGTGTTAGTCGTAGACTGAGTCCAAAATCCCAGACACTTCTCCATCTCTTTATCAAACTCGACATGAGTATGATAATCTTTGTTTGCTTCTTCAATGGCAGATTGAAGAGAGCAAATCTCCTTCATTTTCTCCTTGGAGATGGAACTTTCCTTGAATAAGTTATCTTTGACAAAAGCTCTGAATTGAGCTTTGATTTCTTGCAAGGAAAGGGAAGTACCAGAAGTCTCATCCTGGAGATGACAGTGTATGTCTTTGAAAGCAGAGATAACCAGTGTCTTGAAAGCTTCACCCTTCTGCCAACTATTCTTCAGTTCTCCCAAAGCCTCCTCCAGGACTCTGATCTTCCACTCCACACTGTAGACCCAGGACTTTGACAGATTATCCTTTGCATCATCAAAGACTTTACTCACCAACAAAACGTTCTCATCTGCCTGTCCCATGAGTCAGAGGTCTACTATGCAACTGCTCCAGAGTTTGAGCTCTTTATCCATGATATTGATAGTGGAGGAGAGCTTCAGTTGTACATTGCTCACCTTTTCGTGGAGTTTGAAAGCTTCATCGATGAAGTTTAATCCAGCAACAAGCATGTCATCCACCAGGGCTTCAATAGCTCTGCCATAGACAGAATACTTGTGCATATCTTTGATACTCTGCACTTCATCTTGGCTTAGAATTACAGGAGGTGGGAGAGTAGTCAATGGGGTAGGGTCCAAAACTTTGTCCTTAGACAAAAGAGACTTGATGAAACCTGTGAGAACTTGGGCCTGTTCTTCCAACTGTTCAATAGTTTGTTGCCCTTTCTCTACCCTCCCAATGACTCTTGTGACTGTTTCCTGGAGGTTGTGAATTTCACCTTCAGGGGTAGACTCTCCCATTGGGATTCTCGAGAGCTCTAAGTCAGATACCTGCAAGTCCTGCTCTTATTTATCCATTGAAGGCTTGGAAATCTCCAGGAATTGCTGACCTTGAGCATTAGACACTATTCTAGAGGTAGCTCTGGCTTTCTTGGCACGAGAAGGAGTGGTGCCCAACAAGGCTGCGACAGCATCAAAATTTGACCCTGAACTTTGAGAGGAAAATTTCCTCTTCCTTTTGTCAACCAAAGGTTGCACCCACGCAAAAGAGGAAGAGGAATCAGTAGGAGGAGCAAGGGGACCAAGAGACAGAGAGCTCATGATGCTCAAGGTCTGCGCAGCTGTTGACTCGAGTTGAGAGGTGAGTGGGGCACTTGGGGCAATTGCGGCAGAAGAGTCAACATCACCTAAAAGCTCAGTGCTCTGGATTTCTTTATCTTTATCAGCTGGATCTTCAGGAGCACTTGCAAGAGTTGGTACTTCACTTTCTTCACTTTCACTGAGAACAATGATGTTCTCTGGTCCCATAGGCAACTCTGCCTACTTTCTTTGAGGGTCACTTTCCACAGGCTCCTTCTTAACCTCCTTGAGCTTCTTCTGGTACACTTGAGTGGATGAAGAAGGAGTAGAAGCTGCAGGTCCTTGTATTGATGACGCAGGTGGGGTTTGCACTGGTGTTTCTGACCTTGGAGCCAGATGCTTCTCTTCTTGGTGTTGAAACATCCTTGGAAGAGGATTCTCCTGAGTGCCTCCTGAGCTCTCTAACTTATCTTGTCAAACCAGACCTTAGTCCTGACTAAGACTGGAGCAAGGATCTCAACCAGATCATCTTTTTCTTTCCTGTTCCAATCCAAGTCCTCCAAGGGGGTGTGCTTAATCACACTGTCATACTCATATGAGTATAGATCAGAATTGTCATCCTGGAGTCCTTCAGGAACTTGGTACAAGCCGAGTTCTTGGATCAATTGCAGGGAGAACCTGCCACAATGCCTTCTCCTGGCCTCAAAATCATCTGCACAGTCAGCCCAGTAGTATTCTGTATCTACCCTATGATGGTAGATTATCTTGATGTTCTGTTCAATAAACTTCTTCAAGTCAAAGCAGGTTCTTGGCTTGAAGAAATGAACAGTGATAGGTACCAGGGCTCTCTCTATGTTTTGTGCGTCCAGGGCTGTTTTGCAAGTGTAATTTCCCAAAGAAATGGGAAAGTGCAAACCAGAAATCTTTTTGTCCCTGCAGGTTCTGTGTAGTTTTTCTAACTGCCTGCATACTTCGATCAAAGCCATTTTATCATTGCAGAACATGGGAATCCGCAGAGGGGTGCTCTCATAGCCAGCAAGCCTGATATAAGAAAATTTCCTGAATTGGATGAAATAAGCACCATATTGCGATATCAAGTTCATGGCTTCATCTGAAAACCTTCTAGCAGTATCACCTTCGAGCAACCCTAACCACGTACATGGTGAAAGCATAATTGACCCTTCTAAAATTACGATTACTGGTGTCCATGGTGAATTGCGGGCAGTAGGCATATATTGGATCATCTTTGTGAGCGTCAAGGTAGGAAAAGCCAAACCATTGTCGTGACACTGCCAGGGTATAAATCAGGTACGCAGTCATGTATAACTTCTTCGTTTGTTGCACATTGGACAGCTGTTCTACCAAATTCATGCTGATGATCTCTGCCCAATTAATATTTTGCGTTCCCTCACACACCATGCTGATGAGAAGGCACATCCAGAAGTGAAATTCGTTGGTAGAGGGCAAACCCATAACCCGAGCCAGCAGAATTATAAAGTCAGACAATTCTTCATTAAAATCTACCCAGAAAAGGGTTTTGGACAGGCGAGAGGCTCCCTTCCTAGGGTTTTTAAGCCAGGACTTCGCCACTCGTGCCTTGTATTTGTCGTTGTCTTGGTTGAACAGGGCCTGTGCTTGATCCCGGGAAACGACTATGGCATTATCCATCTCTGGAATCCTCAGAGCAGTGCTAATGGCGGCAGCATCTAGTTTGGCGATGAGTTCCCTGTGTATATTGGTCAATTCGCTCGAAACGGGGTCGAAGTGAGCTCCGCATGAAAGCACGGTATCAGCACACTGTACTGAGATTGGGAAACCTCCAGCAAAAGCCAAACTACTATTGTGAATCATTTGCGCCATTGGTGTAGGGTTTGCGTCTGCCATTCTTGCCCAAAAATCACTGAAATCAAGATGACGAGCTTCGTTGTCCCCAATATTGTGAATGGCAGACTCAAGTGGAGAAATTTGTTCCTGTCCCTGAAATTTGATCTTCATATTGATAGTCTCAGAGCCGCAACCTAAACTCGGGAAGGAATTACAGAGAAAAGGGATACACGCGTAGGAAATTAGGTTGCAAGGGCATAGCATGGAAACAATGTGGAAAATGCAAAGGGAGGATGACCGTTATATAGCCGTTTTGGAGAGAGAAAGGAAATCAATGCGCATTAAATTCATATCTACCAATTTGACAAGCAACATATTCGGGTAGAGCGGGAAAAACTAAGTATGAATGGCACTTGGTTCGCTTGGGACATGTGAGACGCGAATGCGCGAAACAGGAGGCTCGGCTGATTCGGGCAAAGCAGGGAGAAGACGCAGAAATGCATTTTGGGAAATTTGGGACGAAAACGCGCGAAGTAAGTGGTTCGGGTATTTCGGCTGAAAATGGAACAAAAGGCCCGTTTGAACTTGGGACATTTGGGACAAAAAGTTCCGGAGTATGCGACTCGGCTGGTTCGGGCGAAAATGTTACAATAGGTCCAAAGAAGTTTGGGACATTCAGGATGAAAACGCGCAAAGTACGCGGTTCGGGTGTTTCAGCCGAAAATGGAACAACTTGCACTTTTTGACTTAGGACATTTGGGACAAAAAGTTCCGACAGGCCCGAAAATGGAACAACTTCAGGGACTTTGGCCAATCAGGGAACAAAACACACTTTGGAACTTGGGACACGCGAGACAAAAATGTCCGACAGGCCCGAAATACATACAAAATGACCCAAAACACAGATTTTCTCAATTTCACGACTTCGGTACTTTAGAGAAAAACACTTAAACTCAAAATTTTGAAATTTTTACTTTCATCAGAGCAGGGAATTTTGAGTGGACAACAGCTGGCTCCTTCTGGGGATGACTTAGCATAAATTCAAGGAATGAGACAAGGCAAGAACTTAGACAAACTCAGGGAAGCAGACCAGTACCTTATCCATTGGGCAACGGAGTCAAAAAGCATATCAATACAGAGGGCAACACACCAAAACAAAAAGGAAAGAAAAGCAAAAATGTTGTACAGAATATACAAGGGACTCCCTAATCACCTAGGACTTGAACAACTTGAGATACTGCCCACTATAAGGAAGTGGGAGAGAAGAACCATCCATGTAATCAAGATAAAAGGAATTCTCACCAGCAAAGTGTCTGATCTTGAAAGGTCTGAGCCACAGGGAATCAAACTTTCCATGGCTGCCACGAGGTTCATGCCTTTTATCCCATAACAGCACAGTATCTCCAACTTGGAAATCTCTGAACCTAGCTTTCTTGTCAAACAGGACCTTTACCTTCTGCTGGTGAACAGATATCCTATCAGCAACCACCAATCTATCCTCATTCAGTTTGTGCAGGTACATAATTCTCTTGTCCAAAGCATCTCTGAAACTAGTATCTTCAATGGCCTTCATTAGGTGCAAGGATGGTAGTTCCACTGTTACTGGCAATTGAGCTTCTACTCCATATACCACTTGAAAAGGAGACATTCCAATAGCTCTCTTTGGTGTAATCCTGTCTACCCAAAGAGCATCGTAGAGCTTCTTGTGCCAGTTTCGTTGAGACTCATTGACTAACTTCCTTATAATAGTCACCAAATTTTTGTTTGTGGATTCTGCTTGCCCATTTCCCTGAGGGTAGTAATCTGAAGAATGAGCCAGGGAGATGCCATATCCGTAGCAGAAGTCCATTATCTCAGATGAAGAGAAATTCAAAGCATTATCTGTTACAATCTTGTTAGGTACACCATACCTTACTAAGATGTTCTCTTTGATGAAGCTGCATACCACTTCAGAAGTAGTGCTCTTAACTAGAATAGCTTCTACCCATTTGGTGAAATAATCCGTGGCAGTCAGTACATGAGTGTGACCAGCACTAGAAGCAGGATTAAGTGTACCAATGAAGTCCAAACCCCACTGTTGAAATGGTTCTTCAATCACAACTGGCTTGACAGGTAAAGAAGCCAATTTAGGTCTTCCCACAAAGGTCTGACAAGCCTCACATTTATCCACCCACTTGGATGCATCTCTGAACAAGGAAGGCCAGTAGTATCCTCCACAGAGTATCTTATGAGCTGTAACTGTTGATGAATAGTGCCCTCCACATGCCTGATTGTGAAAAGCTGAGAGCAACTTTCTCTGTTGTTCCTTGTCCACACACTTCAAAAATCTCCCATCTAAGCCACACTTGAACAAAGCATTTTCCCATAATACATATTGTACTGACCTCAATTTAACAGTCCTCTTTTCTTTGGCAGTTAAATGAGAGGGGCATTCCCCATAGGTGAGAAAATGGGTGATGTCAGCATACCATTCGTCAACTGAACTAAGGAACAGAACGGTAGGAAGGCCAACTTTTTTCTCCAATAACTCATGCTTAGCTCCTTCAGCAATGAGCTCACAAAGACCTTTTCCACGAACCAGCTTGGTCGGCTTAATGTCAATGTCATACTCTTGGACCTTAGCAACCTAGTTCCCTCTCTTGGATCCAAATTCTTGTTGTGTGAGGATTGACTTAACAGTTGTATCTGGAACCAACACCATGGAATGAGAGTTGAGGATGTAAAAGTGAAACTGCTTGACAGCTTTAACCACTGCAAAAGCATATTTCTCCATCATAGTATATTTCAATTCATGATCTTTCAGAATATAGCTCATGAACGCGATTGGTAGCTCATGCTCATTAGAGTCTTCTTGAGTTAACACATCAGCCAAGGTATTATCTGCAGCATAGCAATAGATGATGAAATCTTTACTAAAATCAGGACAGGCCAAAACTGGAGTTTTAGCGATAGCTCTCTTGATACCCTCAAAGGATTCCTTTCCTTCAGAAGACCAACCAAATTTTTGCTTCCCTTTCATCATCTGAGAAATATTCAAAGTTAACTCTGCAAAATCAGGGATGAATCTTCTCAAGAAATTTATCTTACCAAAGAAGGAGTGCATGCCCTTTTTGCTGGTTGGGAGAGGAATTTTTTGGATGGCTTGAACTCGTTCAGGATCAATCTTAATACCATCCTTGAAAACGATGTGCCATAATAACTTTCCCTCAGTGACACAAAAGATAGATTTTTTAGGGTTCAGAGAGATCCCATGCTCTCTACATCTCAGCAGAACTGTCTCTAGGTGATCAAAATGATCCGCTCTTGTCTTGGAAAACACTGTCAGGTCATCAAGGTATATGACAATACACTTCCCTTTCAAACTTCCAAAAGCCAGATCCATAGCTCTCTAGAAAGTGGCACTAGCATTAATAAGCCCAAAAGGCATTCTCTTGTAGGAAAAGGTACCCCAAGGAGTGGTGAAAGCTATTTTGTGTTGATCTACAGTATCAACCTCTACCTGATTATAGCCCGAGAATCCATCAAGCATAGATAACATTTCAGATCCTGTTACTACTTGCAAGACCTGATCCATCATAGGCAAAGGATAATTATCTTTCAAAGAAGCCTGATTCAGGTTCCTGAAGTCAACACAGATGCGGATCTCACCATTTTTCTTCCTAACAGGCACAATATTTGCAATCCATGTTGAATGGTGAATGGGAAAAATAATTTTAGCCTTCAACAACTTCTGTATCTCCTGAAAGATGGTGTCAACTATTTTGGGGTTTTATTGCCTCTGTTTCTGCTTGAAAGGTTTAATTCCTGGTTTGAGAGGGATAGAATGTTGCATATCCTTTGGCTTGAAGGCTTTCAAATCTTCATAAGAATAAGCAAGAACATCCTTATACCTTTTCAAAAGATCAATTGCTTTTCTCCTCTCATCTGTTGTGCAACATTTTCCAATGTTCATGAGCTTAGGGTCGGTAGAACTCCCAATATCAATCTTATCATACTCAGCTGATTGCTGAGGTCCAGTAGAAGCTCTAGATTTCACATACCTGTCATGTTTATCGAATAGTTCCTCCAAACTCACCAAACCTTTAGGAATCTTGTTTCCTTTGAGATTGATGCATCCATCTTGATCTGTTTCTTCCCCTTGGGCGACTGCTTGGTCAAAGGGCACACTCTCACGGTAGGTTGTCACTTCCCTCAAAATACAGTTGTTCGAAATTACCCTTGAGTTCCAGGAAGGAAAGCAAATGTTGATCATCATTGAAAACTTTCCAGTTATTGGTATTGTCAGGTACACTAGGCCGATGGACCATCTCAATGGTGAACTTATCCTGAGAGAAGTCAGGATGAGGAATCAGTAGTGACCCTAAGACTGCTAGCGAATCAGCCCTGTTGTTCTTCTCCCTAGGTATTGCCTCAATGGAGAAAGCATCAAGGAATTAAATGGAATCCCAAACCTGATTCCGGTAATGTTTCAGCCTCCCATTTTTTACTTGAAAAAAGCTTCTGACTTGCTTTACAATCAATTCTGCATCACCACGTGCCAGAAGGTTCTTTACACCTTGTTCTTTGGCCACTTGCAGTACAAGAATGAGAGCCTCATACTCTGTTATATTATTAGTATTTTCAAACTGTAACTTAAATGAAAAAGGATGTAGGCATCCTTCAAGTGACACCAGCTCCAGAACCAGCTGAGGAACAACTTCCATCAAACTCTAAAATCCAAACACCATTAGGATTTTTAGGTGACACTTTAGGGAGTCGAACTTCATCAGGGGACATAATCATGTAATTTCCATGACCCATATCCTCATAGAGTATTTGTGCTTTAGGATCATCCGTTTTTTACACAATATACTCAGATTGCTTCTCAGGCATCAACTTCTTCATTTGTCCGTTAACAGGTATGAGTGCATGCGACCAGTCCATTTGGATTTCCCCACCCACATCCCACAGTCCATTTGGAAGAACTTGGGCCTGTTCTTCCAAGTGTTCAATAGTTTGTTGCCCTTTCTCTACCCTCCCAATGACTATTGTGATTGTTTCCTGGAGGTTGTGAATTTCACCTTCAGGGGTAGACTCTCCCATTGGGATTCTCGAGAGCTCTAAGTCAGATACCTGCAAGTCCTGCTCTGATTTATCCATTGAAGGCCTGGAAATCTCCAGGAATTGCTGACCTTGAGCATGAGACACTATTCTAGAGGTAGTTCTGGATTTCTTGGCACGAGAAGGAGTGGTGCCCAACAAGGCTACGACAGCATCAAAATTTGACCCTGAACTCCGAGAGGAAAATTTCCTCTTCCTTTTGTCAACCAAAGGTTGTACCCACGCAAAAGAGGAAGAGGAATCAACAGGAGGAGCAAGGGGACCAAGAGATAGAGAGCTCATGATGCTCAAGGTCTGCGCAGCTACTGACTCGAGTTGAGAGGTGAGTGGGGCACTTGGGGTAATTGCAGCAGAAGAGTCAACATCACCTAAAAGCTCAGTGCTCTGGATTTCTTTATCTTTATCAGCTGGATCTTCAGGAGCACTTGCAAGAGTTGGTACTTCACTTTCTTCACTTTCACTGAGAACAATGATGTTCTCTGGTCCCATAGGCAACTCTGCCTGCTTTCTTTGAGGGTCACTTTCCACAGGCTCCTTCTTAACCTCCTTGAGCTTCTTCTGGTACACTTGAGTGGATGAAGAAGGAGTAGAAGCTGCAGGTCCTTGTATTGATGAGGCAGGTGGGGTTTGCACTGGTGTTTCTGACCTTGGAGCCGATGCTTCTCTTCTTGGTGTTGAAACGTCCTTGGAAGAGGATTCTCCTGAGTGCCTTCTGAGCTCTCTAACTTTCTTGCCAAACCAGACCTTAGTCCTGACTAAGACTGGAGGAAGGATCTCAGCCAGATCATCTTTTTCTTTCCTGTTCCAATCCAAGTCCTCCAAGGGGGTGTGCTTAATCACACTGTCATACTCATATGAGTATAGATCAGAATTGTCATACTGGAGTCCTTCGGGAACTTGGTACAAGCCGAGTTCTTGGATCAATTGCAGGGAGAACCTGCCACAATGCCTTCTCCTAGCCTCAAAATCATCTGCACAGTCAGCCCAGTAGTATTTTGTATCTGCCCTATGATGGTAGATTATCTTGATGTTCTGTTCAATAAACTTCTTCAAGTCAAAGCAGGTTCTTGGCTTGAAGAAATGAACTGTGATAGGTACCAGGGCTCTCTCTATGTTCTGTGCATCCAGGGTTGTTTTACAAGTGTAATTTCCCAAAGAAATGGGAAAGTGCAAACCAGAAATCTTCTTGTCCCTGTAGGTTCTGTGTAGTTTGTCTAACTGCCTGCATACTTCGATCAAATCCATCTTATCATTGCAGAACATGGGAAACTGCAGAGGGGTGCTCTCATAGCCAGCAAGCCTGATATAAGAAAATTTCCTGAATTGG
The DNA here is from genome assembly GCA_019776745.2 of Taxus chinensis. NCBI lineage: Eukaryota > Viridiplantae > Streptophyta > Pinopsida > Cupressales > Taxaceae > Taxus > Taxus chinensis. The sequence continues at coordinate 300,951,744 of CM034146.1, forward strand.
ATGAAATAAGCACCATATTACGATATCAGGTTCATGGCTTCATCTGAAAACCTTCTAGCAGTATCACCTTCGAGCAGCCTGACCACGTACATGGTGAAAGCTTCATTGACCCTTCTGAAATTATGATTGTTGGTCTCCAGGGTGAATTACGGGCAGTAGGCATATATTGGATCATCTCTGTGAGCGTCAAGGTAGGAAAAGCCAAACCATTGTCGTGACACTACCAGGGTATACATTAGGTACGCAGTCATGTAGAACTTCTTCGTTTGTTGCACATGGGACAGCTGTTCTGCCAAATTCATGCTAATGATCTCTGCCCAGTTAATATTTTGCGTTCCCTCGCACACCATGCTGATGAGAAGGCACATCCAGAAGTGGAATTCGTTGGTAGAGGGAAAACCCATAACCCGAGCCAGCAGAATTATAAAGTCAGACAATTCTTCATTAAAATATGCCTGGAAAAGGGTTTTGGACAGGCGAGAGGCTCCCTTCCTAGGGTTTTTAAGCCAGGACTTCACCACTTGTGCCTTGTATTTGTCGCTGTCTTGCTTGAACAGGGCCTGTGCTTGATCCCGGGAAATGACTATGGCATTATCTATCTCTGGAATCCTCAGAGCAGTGCTAATGGTGGCAGAATCTAGTTTGGCGATGAGTTCCCTGTGTATATTGGTCAATTCACTCGAAGCAGGGTTGAAGTGAGCTCCGCATGAAAGCACGGTATCAACACACTGTACTGAGATTGGGAAACCTCCAGCAAAATCCAAACTACTATCGTGAATCATCTGCGCCATTGGTGTAGGGTTTGCGTCTACCATTCTTGCCCAAAAATCACTGAAATCAAGATGACGAGCTTCGTTGTCCCCAATATTTTGAATGGTAGACTCAAGTGGAGAAATTTGTTCCTGTCCCTGAAATTTGATCTTCATATTGATAGTCTCAGAGCCGCAACCTAAACTCGGGAAGGAATTACAGAGAAAAGGGATACACGCGTAGGAAATTAGGTTACAAGGGCAGCATGGAAACAATGTGAAAAATGTAAAGGGGGAATACCCATTATATAGCCATTTTGGAGAGAGAAAGGAAATCAATGCGCATTAAATTCATATCTACCAATTTGACAAGCAACATATTCGGGTAGAGCGGGAAAAACTAAGTATGAATGGCACTTGGTTCGCTTGGGACATGTGAGACGCGAATGCATGAAATATGCAGCTCGGCCGATTCAGGCGAAGCAGGGAGAAGACACACAAATGCATTTTGGGACATTTGGGACGAAAACGCGCGAAGTAAGCGGTTCGGGTATTTTGGCCGAAAATGGAACAAAAGGCCCGTTTGAACTTGGGACATTTGGGACAAAAAGTTCCGGAGTACGGGACTCGGCCGGTTCGAGCGAAAATGTTACAATAGGTCCAGAGAAGTTTGGGACATTCGGGATGAAAACGCGCAAAGTACGCGGTAACGGGCGTTTCAGACGAAAATGGAACAACTTGCACTTTTTGACTTGGGACATTTGGGACGAAATGTTCCAACAGGCCCGAAAATGGAACAACTTCAGGGATTTCGGCCGATCGGGGAACAGAACGCACTTCGAAACTTGGGACACGCGGGACAAAAATGTCTGACAGGCCCGAAGTACATACAAAATGACCCAAAACACAGATTTTCTCAATTTCACGACTTCGGTACTTTAGAGAAAAACACTTAAACTCAAAATTTTGAAATTTTTACTTTCATCAGAGCAGGGAATTTTGAGTGGACAACACACCTTAGATCACCTTTCCATTGACACTAGTTGTACATCACTAGCTTCCTCTAGCTCCCACATATTCGATTCTTTGTATTCTATTATTCATGTCATCACTCTCGAGATTGTTATGCATAATATCATCTTCCTTAATGCAGTTCATGTCTGAAAAAAGCAAAGGAAATTTCTTGAGGAAGTTTCCAAGATTTTTCATAAGGAAATAATAAAGCTTTAGGATGCCAAATTCATTAAATTAGTTGACTATTCTGAATGGATTTCTAATATAGTCCCCATTTATAGAAAAACCACCATAATTATTATCACGTGTATTGAATTTCGCCACCTTATCCTTTCTTTTCTTAAATATAACTTCCCCTACCATTCGTTGATGTTATAATAAACTCTACAACTAGATAAGAAATGTCATCACTTATAGAATGATTTTCTAGATATAATTAGAGCCAAATCGTTCCATAAGATCACTATGAGGCTACTTTTACAACTGAGTGGCACACATATTTCTAATTGAATATGCCCTTCATCTTTAAAAACGTTGGAGCAACTTACCAACGTGTAATGTACCATATCTTCCAGAATATAATATTGATGATTGTAGAGTCTTATGTGGATGACCCCTTTGTCACATCTAGATTTTGGAAGGACCACCTCTTCATTTTTACACCATCTTTATACATTTTCATATGTTTAAAGTCTTACTTAACCTTCATAAACTTGTTTTTGGAGTGACAGTTGAGAAGCTCTTAGAGTTCATGGTTTCTACGTGAGGGATCAATATCGATCCTACCATAATTAAAGAAACTAAAAAAACTCAAGCAAACATTAACATGCCTAAGCCAACTTCACTCATGCAATTCACAATTTCTCATGAAAGCTTGGGGTAATTCAAAGTTTTATTTGTGAACTTTCCTATCGATCAAACTCTAACTCTCCTTTTAAAATGTCGTAAACTTTAATGAAACAACACTTTTGAACAAGAATTTTATTTTGTAACTAAATCCTTAATACAACTGCCTATATTGCATCTGCCAACATTTGATTGGCCACTTGTCCTCTACATGTCATCCACCCTAGTTTCCATAAGGGTAATGTTGGCTACACATGACAAGTTTGGGGAAGAATAACCTATCTATTATTTTAGCCAAACACTGCCTGACTATGAGATGTGTTACAAATATTTTGGATCATGTCTTCTTTGCTATCTATTTTACCATCAATAATCTTTGACATTATGTGTTACGTTAAACAAACTACATCATTGTCCACATAGATTCTTTTTGCCACTTCTTTTCCAAGGATTTCTTACCGATAGAGCACATTGGAAAATGAACAATCCTCCTTATGGAGTTTGATCTAAAAATCACCCCTAAAAATCAGTGAAAGGAAAAGTGGTTGATACACAAATTGCCTCCACTCTGATCTTGAATGTGAAGCTCTTATATTGGTATGAATGTGAGCATTGATTTCAACATTGTTTGCTTGCACACTTTAGGAGATTTAAAAATTCTTGTAAAAAAGTGTTGAATACCAATGTAAGAGTGAAAATATCAATTCATAACACAAATTTGACATTAGTCTCACCAAATAATTCACATCATTTACAATTGAGGCAATCCCTTGAGAAAAAAATACCATTTTCTATTCTTTATAAACTCGACACCTCTCTTTCACCTACATAAGGCTCTCCATGATAACCAATTCATGGGGTAAATGTAGAAATCTCCATGTACTTTGATGCACAAGGTTGATTCTCTCATATGTTACAAAAAATTTGTCACAAACAGGAAAAATCCCTACTAGGATATCATTTAATAACTTAAAAACAAAATCTACCCTCTTGAAACTTATTATCAAGAGAAGACTAGAATATGAAAACAAACATTCAAATACATCCTTTAAAATAATTTTTTTATTGTCATTGTTTCGAAGGTACCTTGTTTTGTTGTGTCACCAAAGATGAGGTTGTTGATTTTCTTGAGCAAGCATATGGGGCATTTTTGGAGGCCATTTTGCATGGGCATACTACAACCCAATAATGCATATGTATGGGTTATTATTTTTTGATGTTAGATAAAGATGCTATGACATTCGCTAAAAATTACAATCCTTGCCATTACATGGTGACATAATCAACTCGCCCCTAGTCAATATTCAAACTCTTGAAGCACCATGATCATTCACTATGTGTGGATTAGATCACATTGGCAAGCTTCCCCTGTTCCCAAGACGATCAAATATTCATTATAATAGACCACAAAATATTTCATTAAGTGGGTTGGGGCCATACTCCTCACTATTATCACTAAAGCCACTACAAATAAATTCATCCTCAATACTATAATTTTCCTATTTAGAAGCCCCCACAATGTCATATTTGATAATGGTAGAAATTTCAAGAACAAGGAAATGGAGTAGTTATGCACTAAATTTAAGAGCACGTGTAAATTGTCACCTTTCCACCTTCAATAGAATGGCCAATTCGAGAGCACCAACAAGATTCTAAAGAAAAAAATTCAAAATACCATTCAAGACTCTTGCACTAATTGGCATCTTAAATTTTACCCATTGTTATGGGTGTAATACAATGCTATTTGCATTTCCACTAGGGAAACTCCTTTCTCTTTAGTTTATGGCTATGAATTTGTTCTACCACTAGAGGTGGAGTAACTGTATGCACCCAAAATTACATGTGCTACATTGTTGGAAAATGGTTACAAAAGTCCCCAATGATGATTCATGTCCTTTCAGAAGGTGTTCGAGTTCCCAAGATCATCCGAAGTGTATATTTGTAACACCTAGACATCTTTACTTAGCTTTTCCATGCTTTCTTCCAGCTTCCCACAAATTTTCTGTGCATGTTTTGGCCTTAAGTGTCAAAACCATCACCCCTGCTTGGGTGGCAGGTTTGTGACCACCACCCAAGACAAGGCGGCGGTCCTATAATTGTTCCCTTGCACAGGGCGGTGGTCCTGAGTGATTTTTCCATAACTCTTCATGTGTGATTTTAACACGCGATGCTTCACTTAACTTCCAAGGTGCGTTTGTGAACCAAATTTCCTAAAAATAGTCTTGATTGCATGGTGTTCCTTCCCTCTTATATTTTTAAATAGATTTAATTAGTTTGAACTGTCTCTTAACCCAATGATTTGGCACTCCAAGGTTTCCTTGTGCATGAAGGCACATCCTAGCCAAATCCTATATAGTCAAAGCTTGTATTCAAACAAATGGCCTGAGAATCTTGTGTACCTTGTATAGTATTGCTCCAACAATCCTGCTGGAAATTTCATAGCCAAGCTCTGCTCACTTGTACTATCTCTCTTCTACATGAATTGCAACTAGATTTTCCTTCAAGTTGTCATTGCTCAAGCGCCTTCTCCTATTGCCTTCCTTTGCATTCCCAATTCCTTGGACTCATATGGACATATAAATAAAGGATAAACTGAGGGGACCAATCATCACACAAATTTTATCTCTGTTCTATAAATTCCAAGTTGGGGTTGTTGTTTGATTTTCCTTCAGTGCTGCAATTTATTACTGTTATATCATATCAAATAGAGTAGAAAACCAATATTCTTTCATTTGCGAGCAATCAATTAATTTCCAAGAGGTTTCAAATCATTAATAACATCTCCCGATGATGGATATTCTTCTACCTATCCCTGTGGATTTGAAGGAGAAAATATTTGTAGGAAGTTGTTTGTATATCATAGGTTATTTGGAAAAGTCCTTATTTTATGTTAACATTATTTAAAATACACTCAGCATAGGTGAATAACCACACCAGGTTATTTTGCTTGTTTAGTTTTGGTGTAGAAGTAGATTTGATTATTTAGAATAAAAGCAAATGGTTGTTTATAATTATGATGTTTCAGTTTTATTATTTTATTTAGGTTAGTTTCCTTTCATCAGTAACATAGATTTTTAGTTTCCTCTTAGTTAATTCAGACACTTCAAACTAGTTTAACATTGAGATTCAGTTAGAAAAACCATAGGGAATTTACTCTACCTATTTACAGCCTCTAAATCTTCCCTTTGCCAACTCAGCTACTAGGGGATCACACTACCAGATATTCGTCATAGATCCTCTTATAGTTAGCCACACACATTTCCACATTGGCTGCCCCATAACGACCTCGGGGGGTCGAGTGCGATTGAAGGTTGCATGTCAATTTCCATCCATACGGTAACCCTCCCTTCACATCTCTCTTAATGGAATTATTCTTGATGAAGGGATCAACAAGGCCTACCTCAAGCCTTAAGTTTTCTTGATGAGAACTCTTAAGTACTCTCCAACATGTACTTGTTAGTATGAAAAGTGTCTCCAAAAAAAATAACAAACGTGTCAAATTCATGAAATTTTATGTTGGAGACTTAGATATCAAGTTGGATTATACCCATGATAAGGAAGATAAAAATGGTGGGGTCCATATTTAGCCAAAGATATCTCAGGACCAAGTACTTACAAATTACAACTAATGAAAGACATATTTTTGAAGAATCAACAACTACTAGTTCTGAAAGTATTATCCTAGATATGTATTCTCCTCATTTGTCCCCTATTATAGTTATTTCATTCATTACAATTATTAAGATATATAACATAATTTATTTTTCATGGTCATAATATGATTACTATTGTTATAATGTTATGATGTTGCATAGATTTTTCACCTTAGATTTAGCTGCCTCTTCGATTTTACCTCTTATTTCACCTCTTGATTTTATATGCCTATAACTTTTATATCTTTATTCTAAGGAAATTAATCAGATATATATGATTAAATGTATCAAATAGAAAACCAAAATAGAGAGAAAAGATCACAATATGCTAGAATAATGACTTAACCACTTTAAGGGGGAAACCATAAAATAAGAATCAAGTGCTCAATACATAGTCATCTATGAGCTACTAACTCCTATATATACCTTACTATGTTATGTAAACCACCTAGGCCAACCTATTAAACATATGAAAGTATTAAAAAATGAGATATGACATGATAAGTGATTTTGTTAGCTACACATCGAACATATGTATCCTAATACATGGCACCAGATGAAGGGCGTAATATGCCCCTCCCCTTTGATATAACATTATCCCCAATGTTGGAAATAAATGGATGTTGCTACAAGAATGCTTCCTATTCCCATGTTGCATCTTCACCATTCAAATTCTTCCACTTGATTAGATACTCAGTACTGACCCTTTTCCTCAAGATCTTTGTGCATGTCTAAATAGTTCCTTCATGCTCTAAGATGATTCAGGCATCCTCATCAATCTTATGTAATATTGATTGGGTTTCCATCTTCTATCCAATGACCTTATTCAAAAAATAAACATGGAAGACTTAATGCATTTTGGTTTCCTGAGGGAGCTCCAATTTGTATACCACACTACCAGTTCTTTGTAACATCTGATAAGGACCATAATATTTATATGAAATCTTGTTATCGTTCTTCTATTGTTTCAAGAAGATCTGCTTATATGGCTGTAATTGCACAAAAACAAAGTCTCCAACCTCAAAGTGTTTTTCACTACGGTGTTGATCAATGTGTTGCTTCATGTGGTCCTATGCCATTTCTGAATTCTCTCTAAGGATAGAGAGTACCTCAAGTTGGTGTTGAATGTGCTCTTCATATACTGTCGCTTTAGGTCTAAACCTCAAGGTGGAAGTGAGAGATGGTGCTCAATACCCATAGAATGTCATAAATGTAGACATTTAGAATGTGGTGTGAAATAGAGTGTTATACCTCCATTTTGCAAGTGGTAGCCATTGAACCCATCAATCCTATTTATATGAAGTAAAGCCTCAAATATTCCCCTCCAAATATTTGTCTACTACCCCAGTCTACCCATTTGATTCACTATGATATGATGAAATACAAGCTAAGTGAGTACCCAAACATGCAAACATATTAGCACAAAAAATGTCAGTAAATACAGGGTCACAATCGTTGACTATAATTTTGGGTGTAATATGCAGCTTATGAAATTCATCCATAAAAGATATGGCTAAGATACTTGTTATAAAAGGATGTGACAAAACACAAAAATGATCATATATTTTTATTATATCCATAACCACCATGGTTACACTATTTTTTCCTTCGTGATGAAATCTATGGAAACCTCCTCCTAATGTTCACTAGGAATAAATAGAGGTTGTAAGATACCTAAGTTATTAATAGTTTCTTTTTTTATAATGACACACCTAGAATTATGCCAAAAAAATTCAGATATCCCCTTTCAACCCTTCCCAAAACATTTTTTTTTATTCAATGAAAATTCTTTATGATCCTAGAATGACCACCCCCTAGAGAAGCATGTAGATAAAAAATAACTTGACTTAAGGTTAGAGTTCATACATAAGTACAATCTATCCAATCACCATAATGCATCTCCTTACCATATAATTTTTCTGACATGCTTGGATCTTGATGGAGGTTTTGTATGAGAGTGTGTTACATTATACCACTATGATCTTTCTTGATCAACCCAATGTTCCTACAATATGGATATGACTTATAAAAATGCTTCTGTGGAATCATCCCTCGTGGATAGTGCACTAGCCACCACAATTTTATTTCCTTTTTTGTAAATGATCACAAAGTCATAACCCAAAATTTTGTGACCCATTTTTGTTGATATTTTGATGATAGTAATTTCTCTGAGAATATTTTGAGCCTATTATGATATATCTTAACCTTGAAGTGATGGCCCATGAGATATGGTCTCCACTATTTGAATGCATGGATAATAGCCATCATTTATTTATGATAAGTTTTTTTAGGAAAAATTCTTACCATTGAGTTGACGACTCTCTAATGTAATGGGGCAACACTCTTGCATGAGTACTACACCTATAACAAACCTTAAAGCATCACATTAAATAATGAAGGTTTTGTAGAAATCTTGGGTAACAAGAACTAGAGTGGTACACATGACCTTCTTTAGTGTCTCAAATACCTTTGTTGTATCCTCATTCCAATAGGAGTCTTTCTTTAATAAAGTTGTGAGTGGTGCTAAAATAACACCATAATTATTCACAAATATGAGATAATAACCTATAATTCCTAAGAATACCTTGAGTTTTTTGAGGGTTTTAGGTAACTTCCAATTCACCATTCTTGTGAGGATATACTTTTACACCTTCATGGGAAACAATATGACCCATTCTACCTCCCTAAATAAAAATGCACACTTGGAGGGCTTGACATAAAGTTTTCTTGTTGAAGAGTTTCCAAAACCTTATTACATGATATAGGTGCTCCTCCCATGTTTTTTTGTAGATTAAGATATCATCAAAGAAGACCAAGACAAAATGTCATAGAAATGGATGAAAGATAGAATGTATTAAACTTTGAAATGTAGATGGTGCATTTGTAAGGCCAAAAGGAATCTCCAAAAATTCATAGTGACCCTCATGTGTCCCAAATGTTTCTTTATGAAATCCTCACCATGAATTTTGATTTGATGATATCTTGATCGAAGATACAATTTTATAAAATAAAAAATACCATGTAATTCATATAGTAAATCACCAATCACATGAATATGAAACTTATCTTTTACCATGTATTTTTTGATCTCCAAGTAGTCTGGACACATGTGCTAAGTTTCATCCTTCTTTCATACCATCACTCATGGAGAATATTAAACAATCTAACTATGATGAATAATACCTTCTTCCAACATCTCCTATACCATATTTTCAATCTCACTCTTTTGTAGATATGGGTTCCAATAAGTCTTGACCATGACTACTTGAAAACAATAGTTGACACAGAAGCTTTGCACAAAAACAAGATGGTGCTTGTGTATTTTATTAATATGAAAATCAAGCATTACAGACAAATTAGAGAGATTCAACATTTATAGATATTGGACATATTCTATCTCATCCATAATATACGGAAACAAATCATCTAATCTAAGCAAATATGTAGAAATAACATATCACCCCTAACTGTCCCTATTGCCCCTCATGGAAATCATCAGGGAAAAAAATATGCAAGATAGAACATGATCCCACAAACATGGGGATGAGAATCACTATCACGTAGTTAACTAATAACTAAGGATAACTAATGCCTATTGACATAAGTTTAAAGTATTTAAATTAAATACTTTAACTTATTATATTTATTCAACTATCAACTAATGGTGAATTAAGCTAAGTTTTATTCCTAACAATAAGGTCCAATATTGGGTGGTTAATTGCAAATGACTAGTTGAATGACATGAGCATGACATCTTTTGGGAGACAAACCTTTTAGTATTCCCAAAAAATAATTGAGCTCTCATTAATAATTACTTGTAGATTTGATGGTATATGAAAAATTGATGTTTAGGCTTCCTTTAAAAATACTTATTCCACAAACCAATCTACACCCTCCTTAGGAATCTTCTACATTTGATGAGAACTCACAAATTGTGGAGATTTTTCCTTCATCCTGTGTAACTCAAAATTCATCCCTTCATAATGGAAACACGTGAACAAATTCTATAGGTTTGTCTCAATAATTCCTAATGTAGTAAACCATTGGAACACTAACACAATGAACATGGGTATATTTATCAAGTATTATCCCATGATGCTTAATGTTATGGAAAATTCTTGAACAACTAACTTTTCCTCCATTTGCAACCATGAGCTAAACCTCTGGGGTTGGATAAGAATTTTTTTAACACAAGGTCAACTCATGATTGATGAAGTCATGAGTACTTCCACATTCAATTAATACTGTCACCCTTTATTTCTTCATGAAACCAACAAAATTAAGGGCTTTTGGGGTGTTAATGCCTGAAATTGCATGGAAAGAGATAGCTAGTTGAGCTTCTTCAACTTTGATCTCAGGCACCTCTTCCTCTTCAATGCATAATTCATCCTCATCCTCCTCATCGAGACCTTCAATGAAGAACAATTTATAATTCATCCTCATCTTCTTCATTGTCATGATGTAGGGTTTGGGTCTTAAGGTTTGGGGTTTCTTATGGGTTTCAACTGAATATAAAAAATAACAAAGAACAATCCTTTACTATTTTTTTCAAGATTTCCAAAAATTTAGAGAACTTTTCAAATTTTCAAAAATTGTGGCCTATGGATTAAATTTATTAAAAAACCTAAAATGGAGATAAATTTTTCAAAATAGGTTAAAAAATCTTAAAATTTGTATAGAATTACTCGCATTGATTTCGCCACCCCAATTTTAAAAGTAGAAAAATTAAGCACATTTACATTATAGAGTCAAATCTTTAGAATTAGAGTTTTGACCTAATTTTAGCGTGGAAATTAATTAGATAGATCTAATTATATGAAACAATAGACCACCAAAATAGAAAGAATATCACACTATGCAAGAAGAATTACTTAGGAACTTCCAAATTCATACAATAAGAATCAAACACTAAATATGATGCCCACCTATGAGTTATTAACTCCTATATATACCTTACTATATAATGTAAACCACCTAAGATGACTTATTAAACATTGAATCATAAATAAATGATATATGAAATGGAAATACATTATTTTGGCTATAGGTTAACCATATAAATATTGATATAAAAACTGGATCAAATGCGTAACATTTATACACCTATTAGTTTTATTCACCTCTTTGTTATATATCTAGAGATATGATATTATAATGTTTATGGAATGATGAAGGTGATGACATGTGGCACAAATATCCCTTATTTATATTGATATAGTGTATTAAGTTAGATAAGTAATTTGTGGAATTAGTTATATTAGGAAATGAGTTGACCTACATTTGGATTAGGTGTTACGCACCCATTAAGAGAAATGGAGGTATATATAAAGTTGATGCGTATCTTATGATGGATGGAAAGTATGTTAAGATTATTCTATTTTCTAGAAGGATATTGGAGGTATCTTGATCAAATTGGTATTTCCATATTGGGAGATCTTGTGGAGTTATTACTTCATTAAGTATTATTGTACAATGTTTCCCCGCCTTAATGGAGATTTACTCTATTTTTGAATATATTGCATATTAGAGTATTTTAGCCCAAACATATATTTCACATCATTTTGATCTTCATGATGTTCTTAACATTTTTTGGATAATTCCATTAATATATATGAAGCTCACCAATTGGTATTACATATTCAATTCGGGAAAAAATTGGGTTGAAACCCTAATTTTTAATATTTTCTTATAGCTCAAAAACCATATTGAATTTTTCTACATTTCTTTTCATGATTTCAACCATATTGAATTTTTAATATTTTCTTATAGCTCAAAAATTATTTGAGGAAGCTATAGTCAAAATTTCATCTTTTCATGATTTGTTTTGAAGCAGTTATTGTTGTTTTAGGATCTGTCACGAGTTCAATCTAGAGTTCAATCTAAATTTCAAAACTATTGGAATTTTTATGATTTGTTTACATTTTCATAAAGCTGACAGAATTTTTATATGGATATGGTATTTGTGTTTTTGGATTGAAATACAACTTTAGGCCATACAAAATTGGTCAAAGGAGATATTCAAAGCTGATTGTCTACATGTTTTAATTTCAAATATTGGGTAGGAAATTAGATCCATAGATACTAGTATTCATGAAACCCAAGGTTATATTTTATTCATGAATCAATAATATCTCATAAGTTTGTTTATATATATGCAAGAAAAGGTGAAAAATCTAGATAATATTTTGAGTATAGGAATTCGAAAAAGGATAATGTGGAAGAGAAGAAAATAATAATAATGTTGGTAATAATGTAAATGAGAAAGAAGATATATATGACGATAATGAGGATACAAAAGGTGCAGAAGGAGAGGTAGAGGATCTTGATGAAGAATAAGTAGAGATGAAGGATAACATGTCAAACTGTTTAGCTCCAAATAAAACATCTTCAACATTTTATCTTCCAGGATGAATTCAAAGGAAGAAGTTAAGTGTGTCCATAAATCCTACTAGAAAGTATAATTTCATAAATATGGATGTAAATAAACATCTACAATATCAAGCAAGAACTATCAAGGAAGATCAAGTATATGGTAAGAAGATTCATGTTTTTGAATAGTTGAATCTCTCTATGAAAAATATATTTTGCATTCATATTTATATGATTTGGATATGGATGGTTAGAAATTGTTCTTGGATATCCTTAGTTAGAGACTTTGGAAACAATCAATTTAATGTGCACAAGTTGTTGAAGTTTTAGTAAAAGAGAAATTCCAACTTACAAGACATCAAACTTAACAAGGAAAAAATAAAGGTCTAGGTAGATCATAAGGATGAATGTGAAGATTATGAAGAATAGCATAAAGATGAATTGGAATAATAACAAGAAGAATATGAAAAAAGAAAAGACCAATCCATCTACTCAGGAGACAAAGGTACTAGCAAATGAAAAGATGGAAGAGGCAGATGAAGTAGAAGAAATGGATAATAAGGTAAAGGATACTAAGGTTGAGCCATATAAAAACCCACATCATCATGATAGATAAAAATCAGGGAGGCATACCATAGAAAAACACTATAAATATAGAGGGAATTATAGGAAAAATAACTAGGGTTGTAATATAATTAAAACAACCAACATTATCGAACATGGAATCATATGAGTAATCACCATGGCTATGCATGGAGCCCAATGAAGAAATATTATTATCATGGAGGGAATTATAGCAGTGTAATAGTATCAGGAACCTAGTTTAGAGATTTATCACCCACCAAGATCACATTTGGGTGGTTGGATTATCACATGTTTCAAAAAGTGTGTGATGTTTTGAAAAAAAAATCATTACTTGGTTTATTATCATGTTTGAGGGATGAAACAGTTCAAGAAGGATGTCATGTTATGTACCTAGGGATATTATATTGCAATATTTATGGATTCATGAAGATTCTTAAATGTGGCACACATCCCCCTTAGTTAAATTGGTCTAATGTATTGGGTGATTAGGTGATTTTTGGATTTAGTTATATTGTGTAATGAGTCAACCCACATTGGGATTAGGTGTTACCCACCCATTAATAATATTTGAAGTTTATATAAAAGTGATGAATATAATTATGTTGGATCTCAAGTATGTGAAAATTATTAATATTTGGTACAAGAATATTAGAGGTGTTCCCCTCGAAGTGGTATTCTCATATTGGGAGATATTTTGTTGTTATTCATTAAAGATAATTGTACAATGTTTCCCTACATTAAGGGTTTTTTACTCTATTCCTCAATATATTTCATATTAGGGTATCTTGGCCCACAAATATCTCTTGTGTAGGGTTGATATCATTGTATTATAAATATTGTTTGGATTATTCAATTATTATATGTGAAGATATTACCAGTATTAGATATTAATTCTTGATCCCCTATGTCCCTTCGGTTTTATCTCTGTTATTTTCACCTCTTGTTTTGATATGCCCCTCTTTTTATCTCTTTATATACCTTGTGGTTTCTTATTCCTATCAATTTTTACCTTCGCCTTAAACCTTTGGATTTCTTACGCCTCTCTTCTTTTATCTCTTGTTTACCTCTTACTCCACCTCTTGGATTTCACCTCTTATCAAATTCCTCTATGATCCCATCTCGTGAGTTGTATTGTAATAGGGAATTCAATTGGTCCTTCCTCACAAATACCCACCTCCTACGAATACCATTTTTTTACCTCAAGATCCCAACCATAGTTAGGTTTTTTCTTATAAAGGAAACAAATGGTCAAGAATATCATTATGTTTCTTAAATCTAATTATAATTCTTGTAATTTTTTAAAGTCTATATACATGTTTTTCATTTTTACTTACCCTCTCTTGTGATGAGATTCTCACGTCTATCTATCATTGTATAATACTTTTACATACATTGAATATGGTAACCAAATCATTACTCATTATCTTCCCCTTATTTCAAACTCTATATCAAGTACACTAAGGTCAAATTCAAGATTTCACTCCTTTATAAGGTGTAAATGTAGTTGTATATAAACATATTGGGTTGTAGATACTCCTCTATAATAGCTATGTGTAAGTTTTGTAATATTTATGATAATAGAAGAAACACTTAAATATAATCCGCTTTGAAGGAGAAACCTCCTAAATTAAGAATAAATAAGGAAATCAGTTCAATAATATGAATCACAATGATTTGGGAAAGGATTTCTCATATGTATTTATATACATAATTAGGAAAGCTCGCACCCATTTGTCCTAATTATGTTGCCCTAACTAAATATTAAGAAATAATAGATGAAATATAAAGGTGATGCATTCCACTCCATAACCTTAGTACTCATAATAAGATATAATGTTAGGGGTGTAACATGCCTTTTGTCTTCAATAAATAGTTTCCCTCAATGCTTAGCAACTTAGGAAGTTTTTTCACTAATTGTTCATCCTCTCGTATTGAATATTCAGATGGAATATTATTTTATTTGATGAGAAATTAAGGAATGTATTGGTTTCAAAATTGTTTTCTTGATGGCTACCTTTAGTTTCATAATGAACTTTCCTTTGTCATCTAACTTAGGAAACTTATCCTAGACTAAAATACTTGTACCAATTACTTTCTTCAAATGTGAGACATGAAATATAGGATGAATTTTAGAAGAGAGTGGAATTTATAACGTCTAAAATACAAATTCGATCTAATGGAAAACCTTATAGAGACCATAAAAGTTTGGTGTTGGCTTGATTTTATTGTATTGTTTAAGTGAATTTTGGTTATAGGGTTGAAATAAAAGGTATAATGAATATACCTCCTAAAAATTCCTCTCACTTTGGTACTAATATGATTTTTATTTCATCTTATTATAATCCACAACCAAATCATCCATAAGGACTTGAATCATTTCTTGATGATGTTTAATATGATTCTTGACCACATGGGATTTGGGACGACCATGGAAATAAGATGTAGTAGAAGGTGGCAGTGTCCATAGAGAGCCTCAAACTAAGTCATCTATGTTTTTGTGTGAAATAATGTGTTATATCAACACTATTCATGTGAAAACCATTCACACCATTATGCTTGTTTTTCTGTGGAAATACAACCTAGATATCCTTCTAGACATTTATTACATATTTATATTTATTTTTGTGATTGTAGATGATAAGATGCACATTGTGTGCAAGCATTTTTCCCCATGTTACAAGTAGTTCATTCCAAAATATGCTAGTGAAGATATGATCATGACCAATCATAATTATTTTGGGAATGCCATAGAGTTTTCGTACCATTCCCATCAATACTTATACTATTATACTAGATTGAAATGGAATATAAATTCCACAAGAATGTTCATACTTAGTGAGTCTATCTATGACCATCAATATCACATTCAAGTTATCTTAGGAAGGCCCATGATGATGTCCATCAATATTTCCTCCAAACATTGTGTTGGAGTGGTTATTGATTGTAAGATTATTAACCATTTCTCCTATATTTTTTTGACATATTAAAATTTATATTACAATGTTTTATACATCTCCCTCCTTCCCAAAAAAATCCTTCTTTATATAATGACAAGTCCTTAAAAACCTATAATTTCCTCATATGAGACATTCATCCATTTGATACAAAATGCTAGATTTCAAATTTTTTTATACAAATAATGTGTATTTGTACCACAAAGAGTCTCCTGTCCAAACATACTTATCTAAGGAAAATGGGTTGTATTGATTTTTTTATACGAGTTTCCTTGGAGTGTTTAGTTTGCACTCTAATCACACTGCTTCTACCCATTGAGGTTGTAATAAAGAAATAACAAAAATTGTTTCTTCCTCTCCTTCCTGTCAAGAAAAGACATCAACTGATATATTCTCCTTTTTTTTTCTTTAATATTTTTAAATTCATGCCATATTTCCTTTTTGACCCTTTTTTATTTCTCCTTTGAAGATGATCGTTGCTCGAAAAAATACTTTAGAATCTCATAACCTGTAATAACTTTGAAATGACTTCTCATGATATATTGACGTCATTATAAGACTCCATGAATGATTGCTAACATGTATTTATCATGTATGGGTCATATTAAGTTATTTACTTTGACTTTTGGACTTTCAAAATTCTGAGGGTATCCCTTCTTGTTGTTGGGGTTTGTAATATTAAGCAGGGAATTGCTTAATTAAAAATACTCCAAATACTAAGAACTTGTTCTTATAATGTGGTGGATCCCCATATCAGGTCGGCACATGTTTGAATTTAAAATATAAGAGCGGATCTAGACCACCACTTGCCTTGATATAAATCAAGGTGATCTCTTTGAGATTACGACAAGTAACACACACATGCCAAATATGAGTGTAGCAATGCAAGCAAATTGGCATGAAATTGATGACTCATCGATCAAGAGAAGGCCTTGAACTATCATGTGAGCTAGATGAGTTGATATGTGCAATTCCTTTTAGTGTGTAAGTGCATTTACGAAGAAATAGTAGAGAGTGCTGGGTGAAATACATATTCTCAATAAAGGTAAGTGATTTTTTAGTGGGTTTTTTACTGAAAGGTTTTCCCACGTACATCTTGTGTCTTGTGTTCATTTACTTTCATGTTCATGCACTAAATCTAATATCTAATTTATTCTGTATGTAATTTATTATAACTTGTTGTTCAATCATAAACTATAATCCATGACTTGTTTATTTTGGTGGATATATAAATATGTGGTATTATTTATCCCCACGTTTCCTAACATGGTATCAAAGCAAGATATTTTTGGTTGTGTAGGATAAATTTGTCTTGTAGTTGTAAAATCATTTGCAGATCGGTTTGAAGAAGATAGCTTGAAGTTTTCAAAACCTGTAAAACCCTAATTCTAAGAATTCATGGATTTTCCAAAGACTAAATGTGCAAAAATCCAATTCCATGTCAACTTAATTGGAGTTGGAAGTTTGAAAGTTCAAATTAAGTGTGGAGGATCAAAATCAAGTGTGCACTTGTGTTCCTTTCTCCTGCAACCTTCTAAGTGATTGGAATTGTGTTTTTTTATCATCTGCAGTCTTCCTTAGTGTTTTCCAATCTTTCACGATTTTCTGCTATATTTCGTGGATTTATGTTATGTTGCATGGCATTTATTCATTTTGCACGGTTTTTCCTTAGCTTTGTGGCTTATTTAAGTCTCATGTGGCTTATTTACGTGTTATGCAACTTATTTTCTTATTACACGGTATTTTTTGTGTGTTGTTTGGACTTTTCTTTACTCCACGAAATTTTCCTTTATCCTACGAAACTCTTTTGTTTCACAGATTTTTGCAAAAATCATTTTTTCCATAGTTTTTTCCTTATTTTTCTGTAGTACACTAAAAATTCAAAAATATGTGAAACATTGTTTCTTTGTACGAATGCTCTGAACTTGGACAAGGTATAACTTCTTGTGTGTTTCCTCGTGTGTCCTCATAACATAATTTTTGTACTTCGTGGATTTTTCTTAGTCACTCCATATATTTTAAAAATTATTTGCAGTTCCTTCAAACCCACAGATATTTGCATATGTTAAAACCTGCATTACTCTATTTCTCCAAATTTACTAAGTTTTTAAAAAAAAATATGGCTAGCTCATTTAATTTCTCCATGGATAAATCTCAGTTGTTAAATGGTACTAACTACAGTATTTATAGAGTTAGACTTAAAGCCATCTTTATGGCAGGAAAGCTTTGTGATCTAGTTAGTGGTGTTGAAAAATGACCCACTCGGAGACAAGCAAACCTTGTAAGCTTGAGTGTCTTCTCTCAAAAATCACAGGAGGTCATGTCAACCTTGTTGGAAAGTATTGAAGATGAATTATTATTGCATATAGGACACATGGAGTCTCCAAATGATGTGTGGATGCAATTGCAAATTATACATGAAGGTAGCCACCTTTTTAAAGATAATTAAACTAATCATGGAATTGTTTACAACTCCAATTAAAGGAGACGAGAAGGTAATTAATTATCTAGATAAAATTAATAACATTAAGGCTCAATTAGATGGATGTAATTGTGAATTATTTTAAGATAAATGATTATATTTTACCATTTATATTAATATTCATGAGAAATTTAGAAATTATATCTCTATTTTTAATCCTAAATATCAAAATGAATATGATTTACCTAGTTTGGATACTTTGTCTGATATCCTAGTTTAGGAAGAAAGAGTAATGGAGAACTTTGATTCAAAAGAGAATTCCTCTCATGCATTGTTCTCTCAAAATCAGAAATTTGTTAATCAGAATAACAACAATTCTAATCAAAAATCAAACTTTAAATCTAAGGTCGAAACTAATTCTAAAAATTCCCTAAAGAATAATAAAAATTTGAAGGTTAAGTTTGATGGTACTTGTACCTTTTGTGGAAATTTTGGTCATAAAGAATCTCATTGTTATTCTAAATCAAATAAAGATTCTCAAAGTAAGAACAATAGAAAGAATAATAAGAACAAGAACAAAAAAAATATTTCTAAGAAACTTGTTGCTTTATGAAAATGTTCTTGGTAATGTTATTTATACATGTTTAATGTATTTGTGATTGCATGTTTCATGGATGCATGTCGGAAACCTATTTTCTTCTTCTTCTCATAATGTTCTAAAACTTTGGCATGAATGTTTCAGGAATGTATATATGCTATAGAGAAACCATTCTGTGTATTGACCTCTTAACTCCTCTATTTTATCCTAAAATAGAAATCCTAGAGTTTCTTAATCCTTCTTTGGAAAATTTGGAAACTAATGTCCAAGTGGATGACCATCCTTCTTCAATTTTGATGGATTTGGATATTGAGGGTGAGTCATCTCAAAATGTGTATGTTTCTCTATCAAAAATTCCTAAATAGGCTCAAATCTGGGTTTTATTCCTCTTCCTAATAACTAAAAGAAGATAAAACACATACAACCTTCTTAACATGCTTGTTTGAGGTTGTATCCTTTTTTGAAGAGCCTTATCTTGATGAAATGGTTTGAAACCTTTTTGCATATTTGTTGTAATCCCAATCAATCTCTCCAAACCAAATTTGAGAACTTTTCATTAAATCTTGTGCAAAATATATGTTTCTCCTCTTACAACCCGAGTTGAGGATTTTCTAGGCACCCGAGAGAGAAAATTATGTATCTTAAGCAATATAAGGTTTTATGATCTAAAATTGAAATCTAAAGTTCTATTTCATCCTCCTACATATTTCATTTTTTGAGACATCATGCCACAAATGCACCAAATGCTATAGACAATATTTTTTCCAAAACATAGCACATTTAATTGTGTTTAGGTCGAGTTTGCTTGGAAATCTGCATTTTCTTCCATTACATAGTTGTTTACATGTTCTTAAACATTAAGGATCACCTCATCATGCAAATATAATTGGAAATGGAGGAGTCTTTACAACTTTTTATACTAAGAATATTTACTTATTTCAAGATCTTTCTTTGCAAAATATGTCTTGTTGATTATGATTTGTAAAATCTAAAAACTAATCATAGTTGTTATTTTTATTATTATTAGTAAATAGATTTTTGAAAGGGACTATACCCTTTTAAAAGAAGGCTCAAAAATCCAGATGTGAACAATTAAGGCACATAAAAAATGATCAAAATCAAGGTAAAACATGAACGCCCAACAGCAAGAAACAACCTGCTCAAAATAAAACCCAAAACCAACAACACGTCAACATAAAAATAGTTGATTTACAGCAACCAAACAATTGTTTCCTGGTAAAGAAAAGTGAAGCAATAAGGAGCAACCGAAAAGTAGTGGAAAACTAACTAGGTGGAGAAGCGGTATTCTTGAAGATACTTTTTTCTTTTTACGCACCGTTATCCATCCCGCTGAAGCCTCTGCAATTAGAGGATTAAATAAAGGAGGCATATTTCCTTATCCTCCATGATTCTAAATGGGACAACGAAATTATTAGCTTCTTTTGTATTTTCCTTTATGTCACCAACTGAATGAGATTCTTTGGAATTGTCAACAACTTGAATTTATGAAAGAGAGGTTTCTGGGACAAAATTGGAATCATCTTCAATATCTGCATTTAAGTCTAGAACATCTTTGGCTTCGAAAACCAAGTGTTCTGGGAGGGCATCTTTCCACCAGTTGTGTCTCTCTTGTTGGTGCTTTGCTATCCCACAATCATTAAAGATGTGACCTAGAAATAAACACCTTCTACATCAAAATGGAAGGCCTTCATAATCTAAGGGTTGTGACCAAGTTCTGTTTTGTACTTGAGATCAATGGTTGCATGAAGATTTTTAGCAGTGTCAAGTTCCGCCAAGATTTGGGCATAAGTAGTATGGGTATAGTCAGAGGTTTGAGAATCTATATAAAGGGTAATTCCCAAGGTGTTGTTAATAGAAACAAGAAAATCACGACTCCAAAATTGGAAAGGTAAATGGGGCATCCTGATTCAAATGGGTTTGCAGGAGAATGATTCAGTGAGCGGATTAAAGAAGGGGAACCAGGGTTTCATAACCAGGTATCTAGATTGGTAGACCCAAAGCTTAGATGCAATGGTGTTCTTATCAGCTATTGAAGAAAAAGCAACAATAAAAATACCTTTAGCACACAAGTACAAATTTATCCTTCCAGCTAGTATCGGAGTCCAATGCTTGGATATCCAATCATGGAGTGTAGGAAGGTTGGGCGATAGACCTCCAAATCCGCATATTAGTGTGTGTTCCTCGTAGTATTTTTTAAAATAAATAACCTCTTCCCCAAATGAAACACACAGGGTAATGCTAGCAGGTTCCATGGGGAATCTCCTACCATTCAATGCATCTTTGAAGGATGTGTTAGTGACACCCTTGTCAACCCTGGCAGCCTTAGGAGCACTGTCATCGCCACAAGAAGAAACCTGAAGAATGTCTCCATTTTTAGGAAGAGAACATTTTCATGTATCTGTGCTTGGAGTTTGAGATTCACGGCTAGATCCGTCGCCATGAGGTAGGAACAAGTGTTGATTAGGAGCATTGAAAGCCGTATTGATCCACAAAAAATTCAGTTCTCCCAAGTCATTAGAACCACCTCCACATGTATCCTGGGTTAGTACCACCCCCAACAACGTCGTCGCTAGATCCATGCCCATCGCCCTGGTTAGGGTTTTTTTTTAGGGTTTTGGTAAAGTGCGAAGCAAGTAGAGCACCCATATTAAAAATATATTTGTTATTATTGTCCTATATATGATCTCTTAATTGGTTGTAGCAATCAGAATCTAATTATTAAAAATAAAAAAGATATTGAGACAATGTTTGTAAAATCTACTGATTTAAGTTTGCTAAATCATTATTTTAAGAATGTTTATATATCAAGATCAAAAATATGTTGTTGCATCTCTTTTTTTGTATGCCACTAACTTACTACAAAGAAGTTCGAATAGTTGATTATAAACATGCATGTGATAAAGTTATTTAACTATCACTAATATCCTATGAACTAGAAGTTTCTCCTAAGATTCAAGAAGGATCCTTATGAGGACCATTGGAAAATGAAAAAAAATTGATTTTGGGGTATAATCAATTATGTTTTGTATTATTATGTTAGTAGTAAAGAAAAAATATTTAGTTTTTTAATTCTAACCATGTTGTTGATAGTGTAGATAGAATATCTACTTCTGGATATGCTTGTTTCAAGTTGAATACAGGTACAATCACTTGGAATAATAAGGAGCAATCAATATGAAGTACTATGGAAGTAACAAAGGAAGCTATGTGGCTGAAAATATTGTTGATGGAATTCATATGGGTGTCAAAGGAAGCATTCTTCTTCTAAGTGACATCTAGTGTTGCATTTATCTTGCAAACAATCCAGATCAACATTAAATAATGGAGCATATCAAGTTGGTGTGCAGTTTAAATGGTGAATCTATTCTCCATCTATGAATCTAATGATCATATGGAAGACAGTGATCTCCATCTATGGATCTAATGATCATGTGGTAGAATTTGACTCAAATGATCATGTGAAATACTTTTATCTTCACCTCTGAATCAGAAAATAATATGACCTTCTAGAGTATCCCTTGAGGGGGACTGAGCATGTCAATACAACCTCCTAACATATTGGTTGTTCCTAGTGAAAAATTCCCTATAATATTTCCTTTTTTAAAAAGTAAATAATCACAACATATGAATTAGTTTACTTGTAATTCCCAGAGAAGAATTAAATATGAGAGATTATTGTTTTATAAAGGAATTCATGATCTTATGTAAGGATTCATACTTAATCACTTTATCTTGAGAATGATTATTTATTCATGTTTATAGCGTGGTTTTATTTTTCCAAAAACCTGCAGAACACTATGTAATATAACGCAGAGTTTTTGTTCTTTCAGAAACTGTGAAACATCTTTGGCAATGTAATACGGGTTTTTCTAAAAACCCACAGAACATTAGCTTTGTGTTGTGACTTTTCTAAAACCCATTGAACAATAACCGGTGTATCATGGATTTTATAAAAACAAAATAACACTTAGCAGTGTACCATGAATTTTATTAAAAATTAGTGAAACACTAGCTTTCTCCAAAAAAAATTAAAATCCGCAAAAACAACAAAGCTTTGTCCCGCGACATGTTTTTTCAAAACCAACATAAGATTAAAGTTGTGTATCGTATATTTTTAAAATCCATGGAACAAAGAGATTTGTTTTACATATTATCCTAAATCATTTCATGATTTATGGATTGTAATTCCTTTTGTATAAAAGGGTAACTTGGCATGCTTTGTTGAACAATAAGTTGTGTTTGCATGCTAGCCTTCTCTCCTTATTAACAATGGATTATACATTAAGAGGTAATGAAGTGGCATGATTCCAAGTTTTGAAATTATTAGCAAGGACCCCCATATTGGCTAAAGAGTCTACAAGTTTATTTCCCTCTCTATAGGTATGATTGAAAGTACATCTAGAGAAAGAGATATACATTTGAATAACCTCTTCAATATAATTTTTTATGGTCCAATTGAATTAAGTGAAGCCTTTAAGACAATTGATTATATTCATGGAATCACCCTCAATGATGATGTTCTGAAACTTAAGGGAACAAGCTAGTCTGATACCTCAAAGAGCCACTAATGCTTCCGAATAATGATTAGTATTAATTCCCATTGGACCTACATAAGCAGCTATAAATTGACCTCCTTCTCCTCAAATGCAGCCACCACCACCAGAGTTCCCAGGATTTCCCTTAGAAGCACCATCAAAGTTTAGTTTTAAAAAACCAAAATTAGGGGGTAACCAAGAAACAAGAGTCATGTCAACCTTGGTATAAGAAATAGAGTTAAAAGCACAAGATATATTCCACTTCTTGGGGATTTTAGCTTCCTCTTCATTTTGATTAAAATTCTTCTTGGGTCTGAATCTGGATGTCTTGTTTAATGCCTTCAAGGAGATGATTAAACAACCTAATGATGGAGGGTTTTTTATTATTGAAGATGATATTGTTCTTGTCTTTCTAGATAAGACAAATCCTTGTGAGAGAAGGACAGCAGCCAAATCCTTTTGACAATCATGTGTTTGAAGGGTGAATACCATTGTTGTTAGGATGATAGAATATTATCTGGTAAGATCCAAATAACACCCATGAGCTTAATAAAGGAATTCCAAATAGCAGTGGCATAATTACAATGACAGAATATGTGATTGATTGATTCTCTAGATTTTTTACAAAGATTGCACCTGTTTGGGATCTATTGCCCTCTTTTAATCAAGTTGTCAGTGACTAAGATTCTATTTTGGATGCTAAGCTAGATAAAGATATTGATTTTGGGAGTGAAATCTTTAAACCAGACCTTATTCCACTCAATAGGGGAAGGAAGGTTGACATAGAGAAAGTTATAACCACTTTTGACAGAGTATGACCCATCTATAGAATCTTCCCAAATGAGCTCATCAGCGGTATCACCAGCATTAAAGTGATGAGCACTAAGGGTAATCTGCAAGTTTTTGGTAAACTCTAATAGATTGTGGTCTACAAAAGATAGTTGCACCCATTTTTCCTTCAGTATTGACTCTAATATAATCCTTAACTTTAGTGCCAATCATGTTGGAATAAGGGACAATTAGCTTAGACCATTCTTCCCAATTCTTAAGCAGGGAATTAGAGATCCATTTATCTTCCCAAAAAGAGATATCCTTGCCATCTCCTAAATTCCACTTGCTACCTCTGATCAGAAATTGTCTGGAGTTAGTCAGAGCATTCCAGAATTGAGAGCCAATAGGAAGATCCTCTTTGTGAAGCCAGTCATTGCATCTAGTATTTTCCAAATATTTAGCTCTAGCCATCCTAGTCCATGGAAGGTATTCTTTTAATAATCTCCAGCCCATTTTGGCCACCATAGCTTTGCTCATCTACATTAAATTCTTTATGCCGAGGCCGTCATTCCTCTTGGGCTGAAAAACTTTGTCCCACACAACAAGGTGAAATCAATCTTGTTCCTCTACACCGCTCCATAAAAAACATTTTTGAATTTTCTCAATTCTTTCGATCACCTCCCTAGGAAATTTGAATAGAAACATTAAATATATAGGGAGATTTTGGAATTTTTTGTTGATAAGGGTGCATTTTCCATCATGGGAAATGACAACTCCTTTCCAGGTAGCTAATTTCCTTTGAAACCTATCAATAAGATTGTTCCATACCTCATTCAAGATTTTTCCATGAAACAAGGGCATGTCGAGATAGTAATACAACAGAGATTTTATGTTGCACCCAAGGATATCTGAAATCTTCTTCTACCTAGAGATGAGAGTGTGAATAAAATAGAGAGAACTCTTGTCAAAATTGATCAATTGACTTGATACATCTTCATATTCTAAGAGAATAGATTTCAACTTCTTAGCTTCCACCACAGATGCCATAACAATTAAAATTGTGTCATCGACGAAATGTTGATTAGCCACTATGAGGTTCAAAGAGGACAATTTTAAGCCTTTTAATTCTCTCAAGTGAACAACATTGGAAACTCTCTTACTCAAGCTTTCAACTATCAGGATAAAGAGAAGAGGAAACATTGGATCTCCTTGCCATAAGCCTCTGCTGCTCTTAAAGAATCCCATAGGAGAACCATTGATAAGGACTGAAAACATAGGAGAGGAGATACAACTGGAAATTGTTTTCCTAAAATTATTGGAGAAGCCAAATTTTGCGAGAATTTTGTCAAGGAAGTTCCATGAGACTCTGTCAAAGGCTTTGTTCTTATCAAGCTTAACTAACATGCCTTCTTTCTTTGTTTTCTCCATAGAATGTATGGCTTCGTGAACAAGAATTATACCATCCTGAATTACTCTACCTTTGATGAAGCCACCTTGTTGTTGAGAGATGAGCCTCGGAAGAAGAGGCTAATCCTGGAAGAGATAAATTTGGTAAAGAATTTGTATAGAACATTTGTTAAGATAATTGATCTAAAGTTTTTAAAGTTTTTGGCTCCTTTTTTCTTTGAAATAAACACAATGAATGTATTATTTATCTCTTTGAGTAATCTTCCTATTCTAAATAATTCATTTATAGCTTTGAGAAGGTCATTTTTAAATATTTCCCAGTATCTTTGGTAAAAAATCACTAGAAAGCCATCAAGCCTAGGGGATTTATCTCCCTCCATGGCAAAAAGGTTCTTTTGCAGCTCCCCCATAGTGACTTTGTCGGTAAGCTTCTTGAAGGAGTTGGTGTCTACAAAACTATAAGGGATGTATTCAATAAAATTATCTATGTTTGTCTCCCCTCCCTGATTGTAATCCCCATTAAGGATATTTTTGTAGAATAGCATAGCTTCTTCCTTAATAGTCACAGAGTCATTGTTGGTTTCACCATACCTAATAGTGATTTCATTGATTCTGTTATAATTTCTATGTTGAATAGTGGTCAAGTGGAAGTACTTAGTGTTGCGATCACCTTATTTTAGCCATAAGGCCCTAGATTTTTTCCTCTATAAAGTCTCTTATTGTGTGTTTATGGTGTGGTATTCAGCAAAAAATGTTTTCCAAATAATAGTCATTGACATCCATCCCTTCTTTTGTGATTTTTTTTTTCCAAAATGACCAATTCTTCCTAAATTTTATTTTTTCTCTCAAAGATGTTTCCAAAATATTTCTTGTTCCAAATATTAATTTTCTTTTTAACATTTTTAAGCTTTTGGACCATCACAAACATAGCATATCTAGAAACAAGAATGTTCCACCACTCTTTTATTCTCTCAAAGATATCGGGATGATCCATCCACATCTTCTCAAAATGAAAACGATAATGGCCATTTTTCTCTTTCTCCAAGAAATGAAGAGTTATGGGGTTGTGGTCTAAACCAATTTTGAGTAGAGTGGATAGCCTAAAGTCCTATGAAAGATTCCAATCAGTGGAAATCAGATCTTTACCCAACTTAACCTAAAACAGATTTGTCCCCGTGCGCATGTTGCTCCAAGTGTATTTGGCTCTTCCATTTCAATGTCCATAAGATTAGTATCACTTAGAAGATCAGTAAGATCATCCATACCATTGTTAAAGTATTTCCTGCCACCTTTCTTTTCATGAGGTGACAAATTAGTGTTAAAGTCACCCATTATTAACCACTTATATTCATAACAGATGCTTCTAAAATCTTTAAGATCATACCAAAGCTTCTTTCTGCTATTAATGCTATTAGGGGCATATATGTTAGAAAGAATCCAAATATCATCAGTATTCCTTACCGAAGAGAAGAGGAGATCCAAGTGGTTCTTAGATTTGAGGATGGTCCTTCCCCTTAAACACTTGTTATCCCATAATCTAGCTATTCCTCCTGAGGCACCATCAGAATTGACACTATGAAATTCAGACATTTTTCAGAAGTAATTTTTGAATATTTTCACCCTCAGAAAAATGCACTATTTTCACCACATCTCACTAGCAAGGTAATTTCTTTAGGTTCTACTCTCAAAAGTTTCCAAATAATAAAATTCTTATTTTCCTTCCATTTTATTTCTCTCATTAATCGGGTGATACCCCTTTTACAATGTATAAGGGGTAGCTACAACCAACACACCCTTTCATTATTTAATTAACTCGGTGTTTTACATGGTAAATATCATCCATCCCCATTATCTGGTTAATTTATTATTTTACAAAGAACAATTCCCTCTTTATCACGTCTTCTCAAAAGATAACATAATATTAAATATTATTTTTTGGGTAATCTTTTATTAACCACTCCTTATTTTCATCACTTTATGCATTTATTAATATGTGGATATTTAGTCATGTAACAGTAGGAGGTGTTATAGGGCTAACAGTGGCAATCATTGCATCTAATGGGCAATCATAGGAAGGTAGAGGTGGTACCGCACAATAAGCATTATGAACTTCAAAAGTAGACTTGTTAATGGCGTGATTTGGAAATGTATTATTGAATATTTTCAACTTTGAATTTTCATTTGTAGTCTTAGAGGATTCAGTGGCCTCATCCCATTCAATTGTATTTTCATCTATAAGATCTTGGATAATATGTTTAATCTCGATATAACAATTAGTGAGTGACTAATACATCTATGATAGTCACAATAAGAATTACAATCAAAACACTTACTACAAGACTTCCTCACATTTAACTCAAGTGGTGGAGGGAGAGACACAAGATTGCACTCGAGTAATTTCTTTAACATAATGTCAGGAGAACAGAGCAGACGTGTGAATTTCCTTTATGCAGGTTGCAATTATAGCTTAGTAGGTTGAGAGAAGACATTAAAAGTGTCCTTAGTAGTATCCTTATTATCAGTATCGTTGCCTTTGAATGTAGATTTTCTTGGGAATGTGACATTAGGTGTAGGAGAAGAGCTAAAAACATACTTAAGCTTATTCATATATAGTATGGCATAGATGATCAAATGAGGGTAACTTATCAAAGATAACAAAGTTATACAAGGAAGTAAGTAAGATTTGTGTGAAGATATATTGAAGTTCTTATCAACTAGAATATTGTTCATTTTAGTAAGCATGGTCTTATAGTGTAGAACATAGTTATTGATGTGCTCATTAGAGTCTTGGCAGAATTTAGACATTTGAGCATAAGAAAATTTGTCACCAGTGTTGATAGAGAATTATGCAAGAAATTGATTTGCCAAAGTGGTGAAAGATCACACAGAATGTGTGGGTAGATAGCATAACCGTTGCTATGAAAAATCATTGATAATTTGAGGTAAAATATTTGTAAGTAAGATTTTGTGAGATGCATAGTCAAAGAAAGCCACATGGAATGATCGAAGGTGTTCTACAAGGTCACTTGTGCCATCATAAATAGGAAGCTTAAGAGAAACAAAACCAAGAGGTAAGGGATAAGAAGTCGCCTCTGGGGAAACAAGTTATGAAGCAATTAAGTAGAATCCATAGTGTGAAAATTAGTGGACGTGGCTTGTTGTAATTGTAATATTTGAGCTTGTAAAGTATGAACAATGGTTTCAAGGGCATGCATGCTAGAAGAAGAAGCATGTGAAGTACTATGATTGTGTTGTCAGCTAATTTTGACTTCATAAAATCAATAAGCATAAAATTAATTTTATATATATATATAATTTCAAAGTGTTCTTTCACATGATTTTACTCCCTCATCGTAATCTTATGCTCACGGTCATTTTGGCTTTCGCTTCATCCATTTTGAACAATCCCTTCTTCTGTTACGACACAAACCATGTTTTCATTATTTAATTAATATTTACCCTGTTATTTAAATTCATATTTATTAAATTTTAGGGTTTTTTAATTAATAAATATTAATTTAATATTCATAGAAGTTGTTCAAAAAACTTGGAAGAACTTTTCTTTTTTGTTAATTTGCGTAATTGGCATGAGCAAGTGCCGAGGGAAATTATTCTTCCACTTCCATTTGTCATAGACAATTTTAATTTTGCTTTCATCATCCGTAAATTGATGAGGAGATGGTTATAAGAGGTTGCATAAGAAAAGGAAATTGGGAAGAAGGAGAAATAAGGAAATATTGTAGATATC
The DNA here is from genome assembly GCA_019776745.2 of Taxus chinensis. Lineage (NCBI taxonomy): Eukaryota > Viridiplantae > Streptophyta > Pinopsida > Cupressales > Taxaceae > Taxus > Taxus chinensis. The sequence continues at coordinate 300,981,416 of CM034146.1, forward strand.
CAAAGTGAAGAAGGAAAATCTTATTCTACAGGCACTACCCAGCTTTCACACAGAAACCTAGCACGGGAATTAGCTAGAGCCAGGAAACCTTGAGATTTCTAGGTATTTGTTTCCATTGTGGGATCACGAGTTTAGGATATCATACACTTAGAGGGAAGAAATAGCAATAATTTTATGAGATCCATGCTTGCAAAGGTGAAGGAAATTTCATGCACGAGTAAGGATTAATCTGGAATCCCAAACAAATCTTGTATGCAACAAAGAGGAAAAGGATAAATTCTACGTAGTTGGTAGTCTATTTTTGTTTGTTGTTATTTTGTGCAGTAGCTAAAAGCCAAAATAGAGGCCCACACAACCCAGTCAAGATCCTCCACACAACTTGTAGGCATAAAACAAGCTTTCCACGCAGCCACAGAGGGGAGAGGGAGATCATCACGTTTCCACGCAGGAAGGAAAAGAATAGTCTATTTCCCATGCATTCATTAGGGAGAAAATTTCAATGCACCAAGAGGAGACAACTGCCAATAACAAAGCTCATTCATTTTGTTTTCTCTCAAATTTCAACGTAGCAATAACCAGATTGACTTGAAAATCCATTTGCAAAGGTGAAGGCCCACGTGATAAATTTGTTTTGGGAGTTGTTCATTACAAAATTTTCCCACGCAGGTTGAAGACAAGTTTCCCATGCAACAGTCAAGTGGTTTTCACACATACTTAGGAAGGAGGAATAAGATCAAAACATAGCCCAAAACAGAAGCTCACACATGCACAATGAGGTTAATTTCAACATATGTCATACTCATGATTTATTTCTATTATTTATTATTTTTAAAAAAGGAATATTCATGATGTCACGCATGCTAAGAAGACAACAACTTTCTCACGTCAAGGGTGGATGGAGATACCCATGCACACAGTGAATAATTTAAAAATAATAATAAGAAGTTTCGAAGATCCACGTTGCCCAGGAAGAATGGTCTAAAACACGTTGCCGAAAGTATAAAAAAGATCTAAAATTGTATTATTTTTAACTCGGATGGTGATTTGAGCTTTGTCTCAATATTTTGTTCGTATTACTTTTTTGAAAATTTGTGACTCAATACCACCTAATTTCTTTTTATTTATTAAAAAATAAAAAAATAAAAAGAGTCGTATTATTCTTGCGGCAACGCTGATCTAGAGACTTAGACCCGACACCTTTCCAGTGTGTTGTTTTCTTTTTGCTTTTCATTTAAAAAAAATCATAATTGGTGAGCGCTCTAATAAGTCGGCGCTAAAATATGCATATCAAGGATTAATTCCAGCATCGTCCTTAAATTTAGCATATGATAATATTTTAGATACCAACATGGGTCATGTAGATTTTATGACAGGGTAAGATGGGAAGGGAGGATTATTTTTTCGAAAAGGCTTTATCGTTTTGGCTTGCCTCAAGTAGCAGTGTTTCCAGTTGCTATACAATGCCCTGAATTTGTCCTAGCTTGTGCCGAACATTATGATCCTGAGCGTCAAGGAATTTTTAATGATAGATATGAACCTTTCTTGCTCAATTCTCTAGATCATATGGAGGATTTTTTAAGAGTGCCACTTCATGAAGAAAATGCTGACATCACGCAAGAATCAACACAACAATTCTGGGATGAAAATCCTTTGAGTTGGTCGAAGATGGTTGGTAAAAATTGGTTGGTCAAACCAAAAACTCACACCTCAAGAATTCCCAAAGAGTTTTTTCGAGTAGAGTTTCATGAAGAAATAGGAGATATGATTACTCTCCTCAGCAAGGTTTTCGGTCTTCCTTCCGCTAGAAATTTTCATCCTTGGATGTATAAGTTCATTTGTATCATTCTTGATGCAAATATGTTCATTGATTGTGGCAAGTATCGTTAGGTATACTCTCCATAAGCAATTGATTTAGGTAAGGATGACAGGTCATTTCTACATGACCTCATATTTGATTTATGTTATAGCAAGGAGGATATTTTCAGGGCTAACAACTAGAGGTACAATGGGTCCTGGCAAGAATAATGTTTTTCAATTTTACCCAGAGCTGGAGTTCTAGAATGGTTCTCACCATTTTCGAAGGGTAAACGATGCTTTCCTTTTCTATATAATCCGGTCACTAAGGAGAAACCGAGAGGAAATATTTTCAAAAAATGCCAAGGCAGTGATAATACAATGGGGAACTTGGTTTATACAGTTTCCCTCTTACTCCTATATACGAGTTGATGGATTTGTAGGATCTCCTTACAAACTTCCTAAATATTTCAGTGACAAAATGGCATTGATGGAACTTTCACGTCAGGTTTTCAAAATCCATTGCCTACTAGTGGATAAACACAAAGGAGGCATTCATTTCCCAATTCATATTGGGGGATACAAATGTTCAAATTCCCACAGTGCGGAACTTATAAAAAAATAATTTTCCCTCATGACTATACATTCTTTCACAAATAGGGCTTAATTTGATATTAAAGGATCCATGGAAAAATCCCTAGGAGCGAGATATAAGCACAAGGAAAACATAGAAGACTATTGGGCAGAATGTGCATGATGACAAGGAGATAAGACGACGACAATTTTCTCATCTCACACTAGCTCAGATAGCAAATTACAGATTGAGGGATCCTCCCTTGACCCTTGTTGATAATGGAATTGATCTTATGGATCCTTCCTATGATCAAATAGCTTTCACTCCACTCCCTGGTATTGATTGGAGTAGAGGAGATGAAATTTCTTTGGATGTCACGAATCAACTTGTGTTAAAAAGGACTATGATGTGGTATGAGAATCAGAAAGTCAATCCTCTCCCATTTCATGCACATGTGTCAGAAATACAAAAACTACCAACGAGAGGAGGATTTACACAGAAAAAGGTGGTGCAAACTTCTTCACACCAGTCCCCTCTGACATCATCACATGCATCTCAGAGGCAAAGTCAGTGGTTACCTAAACATGTCTCTAATAAAGAAGAGGTGTCTTGAGGATCAATAAGAAGTGTGCATCTAAGGAAAAGAACATGTTTTGGGTATTTCTACCCCAAACTCATCTATTCACATCACTGAGAGTTCTAATAGGCCTACAGAAGATCCAAATCATCAATTTCATACACTAGAGTCCAAGAAAATCACAATGGTATAGATATCTAATTCTTCCGAACATCCAAGTGATAAGGGTATTCCACAAGAACATGAGGATAATCAAGAATGTGTTACAGATGCTACTTCACCAAGGATTGAGACCACAGAACAACTGCCTACTGGTTTCAGTCATGAGAAAGGAAAAGAGGATATTTCTTCCAGTTCTCGACTTTTTATGTCGAATTAATGAGTGAAACACCAACCTGGGTTGATTCTGAAATTAAAAAAGAGAAAGAGATTGGTCAAAGTGGTCAACATTGATTTGGAATCTCTTTCTACCCTTTCCAACAAAGTTGTGCCCAAAAATCCTAAGGTCTTCTCTAGAGTAGTGATTGATGATAGTGGAGATAAGTTTGCAGAAATTGCAGTTCCTACTACTAAAAAAGGATCGTGGGGACATGACATTCACTGACTATGAAGTATCCAAGATAGCCCTTGGAAATACCACTTTTGAAAGTGATGTTGCTATAGCAAAGGATTCAATGAATAGTGTGCTTAAAAGGTTAGAGATATACAAAATATCAAATTTCCCAACTCAAGGAAGAAAAGAATCAGCTGATTTCATATGTTCAACATTTTATCAACTCAATTACGTCTTCTTTTCCTATTCCAGAGATGGTGGCTATCACAGATCAAGAAATTCTCAATTAATCGAAGGATGTGATCACTCTAGGGCACACTCTAAGGTCATGGGTTTCTGAGATAGAAAGTGGTGGGTTGAAAACAATTGCTGAGGTGATAAAAATATCTAAGAATATTTATGCCTACCTTAATCCAATGTTTCCATTCAAGGAATTCCTCATTACAGAATTAGTAACACTAGATCAGATTTTCCCAAGTCTTCAGGATCTTGCTCGCATGGAATCTACATTCTTAGCCTCAAAGGGGATACTTGAGTTTGATCATCGCATGACATGAATTCTATGGTTAAATCATGTTAAGTCCAAGAAAATGATCCTAGAAGATTTGGTAGTTCAGTTTGACGGTTTATGTAATGAAGCCTACACCGTGCTCTCTTCCATTCAAGTTTTCATCAAAGAGATTCATTGTACCTTCATCAACGAACACAACCAAAGGAATTCAATACAACATCTGGAGGAACAATTTATAAAATTGATACATGAAATGTATACTCTTGTTGATGTTTTTTCCACTTATTCTATGGATCAATGTTTCAAAATCAAACATCTTTGCGAAGAAATCCAATCTAAAGTTGCAGACCTGCATACCATACCAGGTAATATTCTTGAAATGTAGGTACTTTGTGAGGTTGTTCTTCTCCCAAATTGTTTTCCGGAAGAAGAGAAGATGCACCAGACATTGCAAAATCTCAAATATTTTGAATTGGGAAAGAATCATGATCCTTGTTTTGCCAACAACATGGTAGGGTGATTTCCTATATTTTCTCATGGGTGGGAGAGTCCATTTCTCATACGATTGAGATAGGCGGACCCCACCCCAATGGATAAGGCACTAGTTTTTGTCGAATGTTTTGAAAGTGATATTTTAAATGATGTTATTGTTGAACTCAATTTTGAGAAAACTTAAGAGATTTCTATTTTTAGTTGTTTTTAATAAATTTGGTTGAAAAATTCAAAGTCATTTAAGTGACCTATTTAATGTTCATGTAAACCCTAACTACCTTGTAACCAAATTTTTGGTTATAAAAGGAAGTCATGGGATCATTTGTAAAGGGTGACTTTGAGAGAGGAGAAGAAAATATTGTTTTGTGCAAGCTTTGTTTCAGGAAAGAAACTTTGTGTTCATTTGTGAAGATATTTTGGAGTTAATGAAATATGAACTTTGTGTCCCATTCATTATCTCTTGTAGCATTTGATGTCCTTGTGTTCATTAGATGTTAGATGTTTAAATCTTGCATGCAAATATTATCTTGGATCTTATTGTCAATGCTACTAATATGTTGTTCTAGTTCACAGTGATCAAGCTTTGATTATCTACTTGCTCATGTGTGTTCCCTTTTACTCATTCTCATTTAGTTGATGCAAACTTCGTTTTATTTGTGTTAGTTATTTATTATTCTTCTCCATGTAATATTAGGCTCTACTTTTACCTAATTCTTGTATGTTCCTTCCATTCATTCTTTTCCATTCCTTTCTTTAATTTCATTACATCTACCTCATTCACTTTTCTTTCCATTGATGTTCCAAAACACCCCCCACATACAATTTTGAATGTACAGGTGTAAATATAGTTTTGGTTTTCAATAAATGAAGCCTCACCTTCATTAAGGAGGGACTTCATTCCCACACTATTGCATGTCATTTGTATGCACGCAAATCCATATGCTAACAGATTGCAAGTAGGAACAATGATTAATGTAGGAATAGGCACAGAGACATTATGCATTTCAATATTAGGTGCCCCCATAGATTGAAGCACAATAGAAGTACGAATAGTAGATGTCTCTTTGTGAGATGTCCCAAAATGTTATGTGAAAGGTTTGAGCAATATGAAATGAATTAAACACAACAATAATCTTCATATATTTCATTACACATGCATGTAGGTATATATACAAATATATAGGCAAACTATAGCCTATAAATATGGAGTCAACAACCCATGATTCTCTCCTAGGATCGTGTGGATGTTAGACCCATAAAAAACCACAATAACTAAAACATATATATGAGTTTTTTTGTAAACAACCCATATTAAAAACAATACTACTACCATGCAACGTAATAATAATTCACACATATAAAAATATGTGAGCATGAAATATTAATTTCCTAACATTCCCCCCCTTACTATGAACATGGAGAAAACATACATTATACTGCAACATGTTGCTACATATCCTACTCATGATCTAGATGGTTTCAAGAACAATACCAACAACCTATGGATGGTTTTCCAAGTGGTTAATCATCCATTGTGTGGTTGTGGACAATACCAACAACCTATGGATAGTTTTTCCAGTGGCTTACTAACAACCACACAACATATGGTTTTTTAGGACATAACCAACAACCTCTGGATAGTTTTTCTAGTAGATTACTAACAAACACAATATCGTGATGTTGCAGTAGTATCATTGGCTCTCATCACTATCTCACTGCGGGGAATAACATAGGAAAATCCACTTAATTATGTTGCTCATACACACAAACTAAAAACTGGGAAATGGAACATTGGATCATGTTCCCCCCTCAATGTGAAATTTCCACTTATTGAAAACAAGAACACTGAAATAGAATACAACTGAAATCAACTGCAACTCTGAAATAAAAAGCAAACTCACACACACACGAAGCACCTGTCACCAAAGAAAACTTACACACACACACACACTTTCACCACAGCTTTGTGCAGCCCTGTCATTGCTGACTGACAATAGGTCGTTGATTGACCTCCACCCTCCGATGCCTCTGTCCTCCAGTTTCATGCTGCTAGTTTAGTTGGATGTGATCATGGGGCTCAATGGTTATCAGAACATCGATTAACACTCTAAAAATGCGTACATTTGTAAGGTAAAATTTTTTCCATTACTATTTCAGATTTTGACTATGACTCACAATGAATTTTTAACTACTATGGAAACCCAAAATTTGACTCTTGACAATACAATGATACTTGATAATAACGAAACTAATTTGACTAACAAAATAATTACAACTTGACGACGCGCTTGAAGACGATAAAATTCATATAAGAGGACTCATAATAACTAATGAATGACACATACTTTTGTTTCAATGACTCGACTATCTATATTGATGATTATGAAATATAGTTGGAACAATGACGTGACAATAACATTTCTAAAAACATTAATACCTATACTACAAGTGCTATAAACATTTGAACAATAACTATGGATTTTTGAAATAAGAAAGGACTATAAAAAATATCATTAACACTGCCTAAATAAAACAAAAACCAACTTGACTATTCATAAACTTTTAACAAAGTTTGACTCGCTATTGAGAGTGAAACGAATTTGGCACACCACTGGGAGTGATCAGGATCTGGCGGGTTCATATAATACCATGACAGGGATGTAGATTAAGTTCTAACAGATGTATTTTAAAACAATACATGCATGAACTTCATTATTTGACTTACTGAAATCTGTGTGCTCGGTGAATGTAGACTTGGTGGGCGGTCTCGAAAACTGTTCTCTTATGCATGACACATAAGAATATACATGCAGAAGTGGATCACCATGGAATCATATGGAATTGCATGCAGCCTATACTTGAAACCGTGAAAACAAACAATGACTGTTATATGTGTTATATATATCCTCAAATCTTAATATGTAGTACTTGGGTAATGCTTCAGTCGACTCACATGAAACAAAATTGTAACAAATATGCCACGAATAGAATTAAAATATTTCTTTATACGGATGGAGAGACATACTGAAGTGTGCAGGTCTATGTAGACAGTTGGATATTAAATGAAGACAAATCAACCTGAATGCATGAAAATTTGTGGTTGTTGTAAATCGATTCCTGGAAAATACAGTGAGGATCTCAAGAGGATATGCATACAATCGATGGAAGTACATGAAATACGTAGATCTAATTAGACTCAAAATTTTTACATTTTCTCATCCCTGCATATGCATGAATATATTAGAGCCTTCCACGTAAACATTCCATCAGCCATACGTTTATAGGATGTAGAAATTATGAAAAATAGCCACTATGTATCATTAGGGAAGACCTTCATTCTTTACATGCAAGTAGATCGCCTAGCTCTAATACCAAATGAAAGGTTCAAGCAATATGCAATGAATTAAACATAACAATAATATCCATATATTTCATTACACATGCCTGTAGGTATATATACAAATATATAGGAAAACTATAGCCTATAAATATGGATTCAACAACCCATGATTCTCTCCTATAATTGTGTGGATGTTAGACCCATAAACAAACCACAATAAGCAAAACATATATATGAGTTCATTGTAAACAACTCATATAACAAACAATACTACTACCATGCAATGTAATAATAATTCACACACATAAAAATATATGAGCACTAAATATTAATTTTCTAACAGTTATATTTCATTAGCTTTCTGATCATGAAAAATATTGGCAACAAGAATAATCTTAATAGTAGGATCAATATGATGAGGGTTTGCACGAAGTTGTGCTCAAAATTGAGATACAACTTCCAATTGTTCTTGATCCACAAGGTGATCCTCATCATGGTTATCATCATAAGAATGTTCACTATTGGTTTCTTAGTCATGGAATGTTACCTCATTAGCATCATCAAGTATAGATGAAATTGTAGGTAATGGAGAAGAATCCATGAGGCTATGACGTTTATGAGTATAATGAGAAATCTCAATATGCTTGATGGATTGATTGTTAAGCCGATTTCTACACCGAAAGGGAATAGGAAGGAAGCATATGAAAACTGAAAATATTTAGACACCAATGTTAATAGAAGAAATCCTAAGACTACTAGGGTTTGAGCCACAATGTTCAATTCAAAATTTGGGTTCACTAGCGTGTTTACACCCTTTTTAACCTTAGGAATTTTATATGTTATGGATATATACAACACTAAAAAAGGAATGTAAGGTTAGGAAACTAGGAGCTAATCTGATTAATTAACTTCCAACATTAAGTGTACAACATCATAATAATGTATTGGTTCTTGCAATAAACGATTACAATATGCTACAAGAATGAAAAACACAAGGGGATGATAAACTTAGCTATGTACATAATTGTACAAAATAAATCTAGACATACAAATTGGATAATTTAGAAGTGAAGAGACTGGAGATGTTTTATTTTTATACTATAATTTACAAGTGCCCTAGTATAGAACTATACATCTCGGTCAGGATGTAGAATCTGGTAATGTCCCTATGGTATGATCTTTGACAGATTTTAAATGGAGTTATGTAACTTTTTGGGTCCTCATGTGGCCCGAAAAAATGTCTCATTTTCAAACCCTAATCATACAATCTCGAAACAATTTGTAATCAACCGAATCACACCAAAACCCTAACCATGGGTGGAAGACCCTACAAGAATGTTATTGTTTGTGTTGAGTATAAATTTTTGCACCGCCTACGTTGACAATATTCCAAACAAGCCTCAGACAAAATTTAGTTCTCCACCCAAAGTGTAGCATCTATATGAATGTATCTAGTTGGAAACGTGAACCATTTTGAACATGCCTGATATGATTATGCTCTTGCTAAGACTTTGAAGTAGGGAACTTGGTGTGCTTGGGATTGAGGGAAGCTAGATTCCTTGACCTAGTTTGGTGCTTCAAAACTGTAGAAGTGGTCACCCTAATGGATGTGCATCATCTTTGGGAAGATTTAGGGAACCTTGAGTGCCTTTTATAAGTGTTGTAAATGAGTGTTAATTAAAGTGTGAGGTGAGTAATTGAGGTGGTGTTAACTTTCTTATATAGGGTTCCAAAGGTAAAGTATCGTGATAAGGTCGAACTAGGAAGACAGAGAGACTCAATAAATGATATTACATGTAAAAAAATTTAGAGGATGTGTCGGTGCAAGACTGTAGTCCCCACTTCCCTTTGACACCTTTTATTACTGATCATGATACTGTGGACTAAATGATGGACATTCTTATAATTTGGATTTAATATGGTGTTAGATGTCAGATCTTGGACTATTGTTGAATCTGATTCATATATGATGTATGATGATTGTTGGAGACATTTTATATAGATGATGACATGTTGTCAGACATGCTTATATTGTAGATGTTGTTCAGACATGTGATACTTGATATTTTGAGTAAACCTAGAAAATGGAAATTATTTAAGGATGATATAGTTGTGGATATAAATTGTAAATGATTTTGTTGATTGCCTTGATGATTGTTGTGATTCTTATGTATAGATGATTTTGTGATTATATCATATATATTCATTTTGGACGTTTTGATATGGCCACGAGGCCGAAGGAGGTATTTATATTTTACAGGTTAAAATATCACAACAAACATTGGGGGATTGGTGACCAACCACAATGGAAGTCTAGGTGAATTCGACACGGTCACCATGGCAACTTATTTTATTGTGTTGTGTGTTATTTTGTTAGGGATTCCCATGGGGGGATTTCCTTTATATGTGACCATGGGTTTGTGTATTTTATTAATGTGTTTCCCTTTTATTATTGTTGTATGTATTTTATTAGTGATGTGTTCCTTTCTTTATTTAATTATGTTGTGGAGAATTATTGTGAGAAATCTTATGATTAAAATTTAAATAAATTAAATTGGGATATGGGAAAATGATAATGGAAGTTGTTGGCTCTTTGTATTAATTATGTAAGTGATGTGTAAGTTGTGTAAAAGCTTGTGTAAGTCAAATTTTGGAGTAAGAAATACTCCACCTCCTTGGAAACTCGAATTTGTCCTTGGGGGTTGTTTTTGGAGGCTTTGTGGGACAAGTAAAACTTGTCCCATGCCTCTTAAAGTTATTTTCCAACCATACCTATGGTTGGAAGGCTGATTTTAGACTTTTATAATGCATTTTATTAATCATGCTACATTGTTTTGATTGCACTCTCTTACATTTTATTTATTTTGCAGTCCTTTGGGGTGTGGGATTTTGGAGTGTGCAAGTAACTTATCATGTTTTTACCCACCTCTTTATTTTGTTTAGGAGAATGAAATATTGTCTTTGGTGTTTGAATTTGAGGATGTGTGACGTGGCATCCTACATGGATCCACACCATCCTCTTCTCTCCCCCTTCTATATAATTCAAACTCCTTGTTTGTTTTGGGTTGTTGAATCATTTTGCAAACTTCCTTGGGGGTGCTTTTTTTCTTATGTTGGAGCTCTTGCTTTTGGAGGGAGTTTTGGAGAAACTTTGCATGCTTGGATATTGATGTTTTGGACTATTTTTTTGGTATTTAAAGCTTGTTGTTTGGAAACAAAAGCTACCATGGAGAGGTAGGAATTTAACTCTTCTTTTATGTTGTCATTTTCTTGTTGTGTAGAAGGAATGGTGCATGTTTTGTTTTATTATTGGCTGGTTTGGTAGACTGCCATAGGAATGGTGTAGGAGAAGGCTATGGGGAATCCATGTGGAGGGGCATAAGGGAGTTCCACTGGCATCAGAATTTTGTGGAGGGAGTTTGGGTTTGGGATCCACCATGGAAAAGAAATAGCTTGCATTTCTTACTTTGGGGGGGCATAAGGAAATATGTGGTGGGGCATAAGAAGGGATTTGTGGGGGACATAAGGATTTGCGTGTGATGGATTATATTGGCAGGTTGTTCTGGTGGATGCCCAATTCCCAATTGGGAGGCATAAGTAGCTTCCCCCATAGGCCTTGCTCCTTTGGCTTGCATGATCAAGCCTGAGTTTTGTTTTGGAATGTCTTCAAATGCATTTGTGAACTGTTGTTTTGTGTTGAATTGTGTTTTAATTTGTGATGTGTATGTTGAAAGAATGTCATGTGTTGTGGAAGCTAGTTGTTGCCATGGGTTGAATTACACCTTATTGTATTTTGGTTGGGGCTCGGGGGCCAATGATGAAGGAAGGCTTCTCCTTTCATTCGATGTCTTGGTTGGGTGGAGAGTGTTGCCTTTCCCCCACTTTTGTTGTGATCAATTTGAAATTGGAGGAACTTGCATATTGTTGTCCTGAAGCAGAAGGAGACAACTTTACCAGCCCCTTGTGAGATATAATTCTTTTGTAACCTTTCCCACTTGAGGTGGATGAAATTGTAATATTTATGATTATGGAGAAATGTTGTCGTAATTGAATATGAAAGTGTATATTCGAATGGTGAATGACATTTAAATTATGTCCTGCTTATTGGAAAGAAATAAGAATTTTGTTAATTGTATTCAAGGAATGAAATAATGTAAAGATGTATCTCTTTTGAATTAATAAGGAATTTGCAAGAACTTCCTTTATTTGCATTGTTGTGTGGAATTGGAATATCAAATTGTGATTGGAATCCTTGTTTTAGAAAAAGGAGAAACATGTGAGATGTAATTGTATTAAGTTGCCTTGCTTCAAATATATGATTTTAGGGAAAGAAAGAAACTGGATTCTTTTTTTAATGATTGTTTGAAGAAGGAAATCACTTAATTATTCTATGGATTGAATTTATTGTTTCTTTGTATGGCAAAAAGAGATAATTAAATCCCTGGTTGAAAGGAAGAAATGCATGTGGGAATAATACAGTATTATGTCTCCCTTGGAAATGTATAAAATTAAATTCAGTATTGCATTTGATTTATAATAGTTTCTTAAATGTATTAGATAGAAAAAGGAAATGAACTTCCATACTTGGAAGAATAAATGGCAATTAAATCCCTCAAGAAATTGATCTTTGCCTTAAATTTAAAACTGGCAATAATTCAATTAAAATGCACAGTTCGGATCTGCACTTAATAATCAACTGAAAAATGATATAATCTAGAATGCTAAGACATCAAGGAACTCAATTTTAAAAATTAAACACTTAGGGAAACAATTAAAACATTGCAAAATCAAACCCAAACCTTTCACAGTCAATTTACAGTCCTTTTTTTGTCAATTGTTGGAAAAACTCAAATTGGAAATCAATTGAACAAATTTACCTTCCTAAAACTCTTTAAATCCTTCCTAGAATGATCCTCCATGTCTGGTTGGCATGTTGAGTGAAGGAGGTAAACAAATTGAACAAATTGATAAGTTAAAATTTACCAGTTGGCTATTTAAAAAGCCTGCAGATCGTTATTGTAAAATTGACCCCTTAAAATTTATCAAAATGTAAAATTTATGATCCTTGTGCAAAGAGGGCATCAAGAGCTTTCTAGAAAGTCCTTGTTTGCCCAAAAATGAGCTTTCTAACAAAAGTTATGGCACTTTGAAGTTTTTTTGCCTTAGCAGGAAAATTTGGGAAAATTTTCCCTAACAGGCCCGCGGCCTGAAAAATTCCCGTTAAAATCCATAGGAAAATTTTTAATTTTTGGTTCAGGAAAATTTATGAATTTTCCTCCGCCGGCCCACAGCCAATCAGAGGCTGCCACGTGTCCTCACGAGGCAACGGCGAAGACGCGGCAATATTTTGTCTTCGGGTTTTTTTTTTTAATTTTGGAAAAAAATTCTTAAAATTCCTGCAGCACCGCACTCCCGCCCTTGCTTTGGGATTTTCTCCTCCACGAACGCGTGGACCCACACGTGCCCTTTTTCCCTTTATCTCCCCTTCAGCTAATTCCCTCCAAGACTCTCGCCGCCCCATCCCTCCCTAAATTCTCCCCCACTTTGGCTCATTGAACACCACGTGTCTTCTGGCAGCATGGCGGAGGAATGGGAAAAAAAGGTGAACTTTTCCCCGCGCAGGGAAAAATTTCTTATACCACCCCGCCCTTCCCTCTCTTCCTTCCCGCCTTGTCTCGTGGTGCAACATGTGCCCCTGGCAGACCCGCGGGCACGCGGGCGCAACTTGCATTTCTTTCCCGCGTAAAGGAAAAAGATTCTAAACCTCCCCCCCGCTCCGCTAACCCGCCCCTTTGGGCAATTTTTCTTCCCTGGGCCCGCACATCCGCCCTTTGGGGGAAAATTTGATCCCTAAAGTCTGTCTGCCCATATCTGGAGTTCTACAAGGAGTTAGGAGGACTTCTTTATATCACCGAAAATGTGAGATAATTTCCTATCCAATGGGAATGATTTAGGGAAATTTTGAATGTGTTAAGTGTGAGAAAAACCAAGTTGAAACTCTGAGCCTATTAGAGAGTGGGTAAGGAGTTAATTCACCCCCTGAGCCTAACTGAAACTTCTAACCCTAAAATTTCGGCCTTGTGACCCCTAATAAATATAAATAAAGGAAAAGTTTGTTCTAGTGGATTTGAATTTCTCCAGAATCTGTTAGTGGTAGTTGTTGCCTTGTAACCCGGTTGTAGACACTCTCAATCGAGTTTTAGGAGTGGGTAAGTGAGACCTTACTCTGTTGATTTTAAATATGTATTCCTTTCCTCACTGTAATTTAACCATGCTCTTATCTTGATCTTGTGGAATTAAATACCTTGGGTATTTAATTGTTTTGGTCCCTTAACCCTAAAATTTTAATCAGGGAATATTTAGCTAAAATGTCAATGTAATCAGTGATTAAATTAATCCCTAAGGAGATTTGAGCTAGGTGTGGACTTATTACACTTGTTACTTTATAATGGGAAAAGTTATCAGTTGAATTTAATTGTCTTGGAGACTTTGGTCGTTAACTCCTAATCAAAAAAAAATTATTCCATAATTTTCTAACTAAACCTAGGTTGTCCATGGGTCTCAAGTGGGTTGTTTTAAACCGGGCATCACAAAGACCGTACACTTCGGATCAGGACCGGATTATATAACCTGACAAATGTATATTGTTGGTCAAGAAATTTTCTAAGTATTGGAATGACACTAAATTAATGTGTTGTGGAACGTGAGCACGAGTAGAACTAGGGTAGCTCACAGAAGGGCAAACGTTGATCTTAGATAAGGTAGCACACGGGGCTACATACATAGAACAAGGACTTAGCCATTTTCCATAGTACAGGCTAAAAATAGAAAAGCGGAGTTGAAGTGTCACCCAAGTATCTGCAACCAGAGAAAACCAAGGAGACTTGGTAGCCAAACAAGATAGAAGAAAGAAATTGCATTGATTGAGCTAATAATAAGATTAAATTAAGTGGTATAAATAGGATAATCTATTATTAGTGGCTTTTGTAGAATCATGCAAGCTTTGTATGTATGGATATTTTGAAAAAGAAAGCGTACACGATATTTTGTGAGCACGCCTATTATTATGAGAGTGCATGGGCAGTGAAGGGACAGTCCCCACCCCTACATATATTTGATGTAGGACATTGTTGTGATATATGGAGCTAGATGTAGTGGTTATTATGTTGTAGTAGAGTTATGTTAATTTAATATAGGGTTTGATGGTTCTGCGCACTATTGTATTGACTGAGTAACAACTTCCATGATATGTAATTTCTTAAGGTTTTTCATAGATAATTGTAGTTGGATAATGGTTATTAACATGTCTTAATATGGTGTTATAATGATGTCGTTGATCTTGATTATTGTTTAGATTGTTCATCTTCCTTATTATATGTGTTTCCAAATTACCATGGTTGTGATAATTATATGTGCATGAATGGTTTCTTGGTCATTAATATGATGAGTATATGTTCTATCATCCTGTCAATCATAACAAAGGAGGGACCTAGTGGTTGGATGCGCTTCATGTGAGCGTTTAGATCTATCTAAATGAGGTGCCAGCGCGCATAGCTAATGAGTGTGCAAATAAAATATTACATTTTGGTTTTGTGGTCAAGACCTCTTTTTCAATTTGTCTACCAGGATATTACATGTAGATGGCGTATCGACTATTTTTGGAGAGTATTGAGAGTTGGGTAGAAGACAACCAAGATAATTTTGCACAGAGATATATCACTAGACCTAGTTTCAATGGGCGAAAGTGGGTGGAGGATAATTTGTATGACTTCTTGTATGAAATATTCTTTAGCTTCTTTCTAGTATAATTATATCAGTGGTTGGTAACTTACACATCAAATAGAAGTTACTGCCCTAGAGCGAGAGTTTGGATGCAGGAATATTATTAGACTCTCTTTTGTTCAACTAAGATGTGGACTAGATCTGTGAATCATTGGTGGGAAGGAATGTTGTGCAACTATACTTTGGAGTATGTAATTTCCACGTATTCTTGTCTAGAGGAAGTAGAGTTTAAGTTCTTGCACAAGCCCAAAGGATCCTATTTGTGTGTGATACCCCTAGCTATCAAGATCTTGAGGATATAATTGGGATTGGAAAGGTTACCTATGGCTAGCTATATCCCCACCACATGCAGGGTCAGGAGCAGGTGTGGAGAAGAATGGCGGCAACCCTAGAGGAAGAAAGGTAGAGAGAAGAGAGACGGCTCAAGTATAATGAATCACGAGAGAGGGAAATTTAAGCAACATTGTTTTCGAGAAGAATGATGGCTCGTGAAGGTTTTGATACCCTCATGGAAGATGAGGAGCCATAACATCATGTCCTCTTGACATTGGGAAAGCACAGTAGAGAGACCCCATCAACTTCAGATGAGAGCACATCAGAAGAGAGGATCAGGACCTCGGGCATGCATCTAATCTAGCCTGGCTACCTAGCCCTAGTGCAAGGTGTTTCAAATCCATAGGTAGTTGTTGAAGGGCATAGTAGTGAAGGTAAGTAGGCAGTATCCCCACATGGAAAGGAGATACATGTAGATTTTTAGGAAATAAGGGATAAAATATGCGGCCCTCATAGAATCACAACAGTAGAAACTAATATGAAGAAAATATTACAGATCTCAAATAAAAGTGTGGAATAAAATAACACAACACAAAGAGATAGTATTTAACATGGTTCACCCAATTTGGGCTACATCCACCAAGAATCACTTGTTCACTTGCTCAAATTTTATTACAAGCCACCGCTCTCTCAATACAATACCCAGATCCATTCGGAGCTATGCTCAATAAACTCTACATAATTCACACCCGAATTCAAAGCACATCTGCAATGTTTTTCATTTCATCTATCATATGCATAAAACCATATAAATAGACAACTGCTTAAGCAGTTTTACAAAATCGTGGGTATCAAAACCATGGGCAAAAACCGTCCAATAAACCTATGGGTCAAAACCCCGACGAGGATACATGAAAAGTGTATAGTACTCTTAGTGTACAGTCTTCAACACTTTCACACATGAAAACAGGCTCCATAACCTAACATAGATATTTTTTTTAGTAACTCAAGAAGTGCATCTGACTAAGGACGTGCTCATGACAGTGCAATAGGCACCAGTGTTTGGGACAAGTACGTATGGAGGTATTCTTTCATCCATGTTAACTAGATAGATCGTTGGCACGCAAACTATTGGAAGTAGTTCTATAGGTGATGCAACAGTGTAGACAGTGAGTGTTCAGTTCAATACTACAACTGGGACACAAGGAAGTTCATCTACAAGAGCATAGGCTACAGCAGGGGGTATGGGAGGCTCAAGAGGATCATGACAACCACCGCATGGAGGAAATCCTAGTGAGGGTTTTGGATCTGGGTTTGGTCGTAGTTCAAGGAAAGGTCCACAGCCACCACTGAATCAACCTCATTAAAAACCACCTCACCAACCACAACATCAAACACTCCAATTCTTATTTGAGATGTCTATCCACTTACCAGAGTATAGAGGTGTGGAGGATGTAGCTAAGTATGTGCACAAGTGTGAACCATTATGGCGTGTTAAAGGAATTACAGCCCTAGATAGGAAGGCAAGCCAATTTTCCACTACACTTTAAGGGAGAGCACATAGTTGGTATAGAAAGTATGATCCACACCAAACTGTGGTGGATTATGATGCATTACGCACAAATTTTTTATTCAATTTCCACAATCCATAGTTTGAACAAAAGAGTATTAGCACACTCAAGGATATCAAGAAGGGTTTGTCTGAAAGTTTCAAGGAGTATGATGCATGTTTTAAAAATCTCTTGTATTAACTATCTTATAATTCCATCCAATTCAGCATGCACAATGGTTCATTAGAGGATTTCTGACACCATTTCGAAGGGATTTATCTCATAAAACATATGCGGATCCACGTGAGGATTTGGAAGCATCTCTATGTGCTGAAGTGGTTGGGAGTGTTGATACTAGTGTAAGGCCATTTTTGGAGGCACATATAATGGCGATGGCTAAACAATTGGATAATCTCTCTGCCAATTTAGCACACGAGATGTGTAGTGATTTGGGGTGTTTAGAATATGAATTTGAGGAACATATTAAGGACAACTGCCTGCGTAGGACAATGTGCGCACTATTAAAGTCTTGTGAGATCTTCCACAAGAATCATGACGTCTAGAACTGCCCTCTCTTGTTGCGCGCAATGATGAAGAATTTATCTATTTATTGCAATATTTTTCATGCACACACTCATGCTATGAAGGATTTTTTATTAATAGATCAAATTCATGAGGCTTACAAGACTGGATTGTAGAAAACCACAATGGTAAGCAACTCTTAGGTATAGGATACCCAACCTACTAAAGAACATAATAATGGAGGAGGTGGATTTTGTGGATGTTACAATAGCATAGGTCATGGTGGAAGAGGTAGATTTACACGTTGAACTTGTTACACTTGTGGGTCACTTAATCATTACGAGCGTGAGTTTCCCCAAAACCTGGTATGTGCCTATTTTGGAAAACATCATAAGGTTGAGGATTGTCCAAATCTTTATGAGCACATGTGCAAGAACAAGAAGAATGACAAGGGCACGGGGATGATTAAGGTCTAGCTCGTAAATGAACAGTGGACACCGAAGTACACACCTGATCCGGATTTAAAGTCCATGCTAGTGACTACTCACATGGAAAAATCATGTGTGTGAACTTCTTAAAGCTAAACCACTCATCAAGAGAGAAGATATCATACATGTCAAGTACCCAAATGTTACACATCAGGAGGAAGTTTGTCAAGAAACTATGGGAATCATTAGAGAGTTGCAAGGTGAGATACAGTGCTTGAAGGAACAAGCATGCAAAAAGGCACGCGCTAAGAACATTGAGCTCCCATAGAAATATGTAGATGACTTGAAGGAGGTATGTAAGATGTTGGGGGAATGGCTGCATGAGAAGGTACCATGTGTTGGAGTTGAGCGCTAGTGACAGATACTACATGTGAATTTACCACCACATAACCATGAGTATGATAAAGAGATCACATTGGATGCAATGATTGATGGGTGGTTGGTAAGCAATATTCGGATAGATACATGTGTTGAGGTAAATGTTATGACTTTGGATGTATGGAATCAGATGGGGAGACCAACATTACAACCATCTACAAATTTTTTGTATATGGTGAACAAAACGAGGGCCATGCCTATTGGGATTTTGAAGGATACGTCAATTACCATTCAAGGAGCCAAGTTTACTGGAGACTTTGAGGTTTTGGAGCTTGCTAAGGTAGAAAACTTTCCAGCACTACCTAGATGACCTCGGTGTTATGCGAATAATGTAGACCTACATTTCAACAAAGGGTATATCGGCTTCGAGAATAAGGATGAGTGTGTGATCATACCTCTAGATGAGGAAAATGTTGCGTCATACATTAAGCCTTTGAGTGAAGAATATTTGAATAGGATTTATGCGCGCACGGTACGAGATCTAGAGACCTTGGAGCCATTGAAGGAAGGCATACTTCAGTGGGAAGACATGCAGTTAGTCAACAAAACCACAAGTGATGCTTGTGATAACTAGACCCATGGCACGTATGAAATGTTTAGGTGCGAAATGAAGGGGAGAGTAACTAGAATGATCAAACTGCACATGGTTAGGTGTTTGGGAAAAACTCAACTACCCAGGTATACTAGTGAGGAAAATATGGAATCATTCTTGCACACTATGGAGAACCAGTGGCCGAATGAAGGTGATAGGAGGAATATGTTGGTTTACACATTGCATGTAATAGCAGCATGTTAGTGCGAAACACACAAAGAAAACTTGTTGGGATGGCGAGAAGTGAGAATTTCCTTTTCATCAAGGTTTACTCATAATAATGTACCTATGCTTATACATGAGTATTATGGGAAGACTCATGCTTTAGTACACGTTCATGAATGTGAGAGACGATGGATGCAATGTTAGGAAGCTTTACCTCCATCTCTTTGGGTGCATAATTTATATTCCACTCTTCCTGGATGCACATGCGCATGGAATGTTAGAGTTATTAAGGGAGACTACAAGATGGAGAGATATAACTGATGGTATGGTTCATACTTTTGATTATTTTTCTAATAAACATCCAGTTTATGAAGCCTTACCGATCATGAAGTGCATCACATTGGGGGTAGCGCGAAAGCTAAGGATCTCATGTTTTAGTTACATGGAGAGCTTGATCTCGAGGCATGCATGGATACAGAGGAGCCAAAAGAGATGTAAATGGTCCGTGCCTGGAGGGAGAAAGAGAAAGGAAAGATGGTATACCTCATTGATGGTAAAGAGGTAGACAACTTATATATTAGCCATACGGAAGGTTTGCGTGAAGTAATGAACACTACATATGAAAAGACATGCGTGTACCATGTTACTAGAAAGACCAAGAAGGTAAACATCAATAGTGAGGATTCACCTAAGGAGGCCATTATTGGAAGTTATTAGTCAGAAAAAGAGGTAGAAAAGATCATTGAGCTCTTGCGTGACTTCCAAGATTTGTTCCCACAAGGTTACCTTGAGTTGAAGATATTTCACCCCTCATTGGGAGAAATAAAGATTAAGCTGAAAGAAGGCGCACGCCCAGTTCAGAAGAGGCCTTACAAGAGGGACCCGAACCTGAGTGTGAAGGTGAAGGAATAAATTGATAAGATGCTTAAGTCTGGAATCATTGAACCAATTTAGGAGTCTGAGTGGGTTAGTCCCATGGTGATTATCATCAAAAAGGATGGGAAAATCAAGATTTATGTAGATTACATAGAACTTAATGCCTCATGTGTTATAAACCCTTTTCCTATGTCATTCACAAAAGAGATCCTTGAGGGAGTTACAAGGCATGAAATTTATTCATTTAGTGATGGGTTTTTAGGTTATCACCTGGTGTGCATTGCATGGCAAGATCACGAGAAGACTACCTTCGCCACTGAATGGGGAAGCTTTGTATATATTGTTATTCTATTTAGACTGAACAATGCACTAGTTGTATTCTCGCGCATTGTTGTATAGTATTTTCATGACTTCATCCATAAATTCTTACGAGTTTATCTCAATGATTGGACTGTTTATGGGTCGGTTAAGGATCACTGTGATAATTTGAGGCTCATGTTTGAGAAGTGCGGGCAGTTGAGCATCTCTCTTAACATCAAGAAGTGCACTTTTACAACACCATTTGGCACTTTTCTTGGGCACATCATTTGTAAGGATGGATTGTTGGTAGATCCAGTGAAGATAACAGTGATTTTGGGCTTAGAAGAACCTACCAACTAGAGTGAGATGCGCATATTTCTAGGGCATACTAGTTATTACAGAAAATTTATCAAAGGATATGCACGGATTACTATGGCCCTGGAAGAATTTCTCAAGGCTAAAGGAAAATTTTATTGGGGAAATGTGCAATAGCAAACATTTGAAACACTGAAGGAGAATCTTACCATTGCACCAATCTTGCACTTTCCTTCATGGAACATACCATTCCATGTACATGTTGATGCCTCTAGTATGGCTATTGGCGTAGTCTTTGAGCAACCAAGTGAGGGTAATGTGGATCATCCCATATGCTTTGCAAGTAGGAAGTTGACACTAGCACAGTAGAATTATACTACAACAGAGTGCGAGGCATTGTCTATGATCTACGCACTTCATAAATTTTGACAGTACTTTTGGCCACTCTGTTCATATTTTATACAAATCATATGGCATTAAAGTACTTGGTCAATAAACTTGTTTTACAAGGGCACATCTACCAATGGATACTTTTTTTAGGAATTTGATTTCATAGTTGTTGTAAAGCCAGGCAAGAGAAATTCAGGGCCCAATCACTTATCAAGGATCGATTCTGGAGAGGATGCACTGAGTATTGAGCAAACTATGTCAGATGCACAGTTATTTAGATTGAACCATGTGTTAACAGATTTGGAGGATATAGTAGTATTCTTGCGCACTGGACTTGCGTCGGAGGGGATGAAGACATTGGAGAAAAATTAGCTTTCTATTCGAGTTGTGCCATATCAACTCATTGGAGGAGACTCATATAAAATGGGTAGAGACGAGGTCTTGTACAGGTGTGTTTTGGAGCATGAGCATGAAGCTATTATGGAAGAAGCTCATGGAGGTATTGCAGGAGGACATTATACATGAGATGCGACTACGTGCAATATCCTTCTAGATTACCTATGGCTGGAGACATTATACAAGGATACCAAGGATTATATTAAAGCATGTGATCACTGTCAATGCCTTAGAAAACCAGGAAGTAGATACAAAATGCCTCTGAGACCTATTGCAAGTACAAAACCTTTTGAGATATGGGTTGTTGATTTTGTAAGACCTATTGTACCACCTGAGCACAAGACTGGAGTGCGCTACATTATTACATGTATTGACTACTTGACTAGGTGGGTAAAGGCTACAACTACGAAGGATCACACGATAGCCACGACAACAAGGTTTATTTGGGAAAATATCATTAGCAAGTATGGATGCACTTTGAGCTTAACAAGTGATAGAGGAGCTCGTTTCTTGAATGAGACATTCAAAAATTTTCTAGCTGAGTTTATGGTGGCACACCATAAAACTACTCCTTATCACCCTCAAGCTAATGGTACTGCTAAAGCCTTAAATAATATTTTGGGATAGACTCTTACGAAAATTTGTGATGTTGGAAGGAAAGACTGGGATGATAAAGTATCAATTGTGATTTGGGCTTACAGGACCACATATAAAAGGTTGAACAAGGCCACACCCTTTCAGTTGGTGTTTGGCACTTAGGCTGTGCTACCTATGGAATTATTATTAACATCCCTGTGTATTGCGTGCACATGTGGATTATCTTATGAACAGGTTGTAGAAGAGCGCATTGAGAAACTAATGCAACTAGATGAGCAGTACGTAATTACATGTTAGATCTAGAATACTAAGAAGGTGTGACAGAAGGCTTGGCACATGATAGGCACATCAAGAAAAAATATTTTACAGTTGTAAAGATGGTACTTTTGTATGACTCCAAGTTTTCACGCCACCTAGGAAAGTTGAAGGTGCATTGGTTGGGACCTTTTGTAGTAACCAAGATACTTGAATCAGGCACATGTCAATTACATGCACTAGATGACACCATGTTTCCCAGTTACTTCAATGGGAGTAGGTTAAATCCCTACTATAAATAATCTTCTTGGTGTTTGTAATAAGGTAGTATTGCCACTTAGATTAGATTTCTTTTCATGTTTTGTTTTTTTTTTGCTTGTTTTGTTGTAATAAGTGTGTTTACACGTAGGAATCTGAAAACTATCTATTGAGTTCATACGTAGAGGATCGCGCATACTTTTAGTGTTGGGTGAACCAGGTGCAAGTACGTGAAAAGGAGACTTGGTGTAGATGCATGTGTGTGTGTGTGAAGGTATAAATGTCGGATGTTGTTTAAAAGGTGTGCACAAGAAAAATAAAAAGGTGTCACATGTGTTAAGAATGTTGGTACTATTGAAAATTTCTCAGATTTAAGACCACGCGAGGAAGAGGCCGCAGAGTGTAACACAAGGTAGGTAGTAGTAGGATGGATTACTTGGTATATGGTGCAGAGGAAGATGTGTTGTGATGTAGGGAAGCGTGCATGAGGATTTCTGCAGCATGGAAGTAGTTACGTGCTAGAAAGTTACGATTACCGCACGCTGAAGAAAACAGAGAAAAGTGTGGAAAAAGAAAAAAGAATATTTAAAGTTGCAGTATAGTGGTAGGTGAGGAGTAATAAATGTGATAAAAATTTGGAAATCTATAAAAGGTGCGCTAGAGAGAATTCATTTTCATCTTACCTTACAAATTTGAAGAGTTCGAATTTGTGTGAATTTGTGAAGAAACTTGAAGAATTGAGAAACCCAGATCGAGCAAGCACACGACCAATTTAAGAAGCTCCTTCAGGTGGAAGTTTAGAGCTTGAGGAAGGTGTGGAGGTTTATTTTCAACAGAGTAGGGTTTAAGTTCTTTGAGACAGGGTTTGCAGAGAAACAAGTACACAAAATTGGAGTTGCGGCACAGATTTGGCTGAGGAAGACCAAGGTTTGAAAACAAGTAAAGAGGACAGAGTAAATTATTTGGTGTGGATGGTTAAGCAAAAGGATTTCAGGAGCCTAGGGCATGAAAGCTTAAGTTGAGAAGTTATAATTTTGCGCAATTGATGACATGACACCAAGGAAGGCATCAACCGTCTCACCCAAAGGCAAAGGAAAGGGTAAAGGAAAGAAGGTTGAAGTGGGGGAAAATGCAATACCCAAAGGGAATGATTATGGGGCAGGCATGGGTGTCCCACATAAGGAAGAGAAAGGTTAGTGACTACAATCATCACTCAGATGCAAATGAGCATGAAATAGAAAATGAGCTAATACAAAATACAAACGAGATGACTTCTAATGGGAAGCCGATTTATGATGACAAGGGGTACAAGGACTTGGACATTGCAGGGGTTCTATAAATCTATGAGCTACCCTATTTTGGAAATTCTAAGCTATCAATGGTTAAAGTTGAGAATCCATGAGGACTATTTTTATTTTGTGGACAGAAGGATATGCCTCACCATGTAACTGATTGGAAGATTCACTAGCCTGCGAAGCTCGGGTGCTGAATTAGAGATGGATTTAAAGGATGATGTTAGAGTGAAGGTCATTTCCGCTACTTTGAAGTATTAAAGAGGGGGTCATGCGATGGACATCATCAAACTTACGGACCATCTTGTAATATTTTTCATGCGACTGGTCACTAAGTTGAGAGCGCAAGAAATATGGACTCGTGTAAACAAGAGGTGGCTCCATATTACGCAGAAGATGGATAACAAAACCATCTACAAGATTGTTTCCTTCAGTGCTGAAGGGATCATAGAAGAAGTGCACACATGAGACAAAATAACTTGGGGAACAATTCTCATTCTAATTGTGTTCTCAGAAATCGAAGTACCAGATGGACCAAGTGACAACATATGGAAGTATCCCCTAGAGAACAAGTCCCCCACGAAGCGATTTACCAAGTACACATGTGATGGGATCAATAATGCTTACAAGTTAAGTGTGGACATATAGTATAGGCAAATCCGTGAGGCATTTGAACATGAGTGGCGCATTCCAAGTGAGTTGCCTTTAGTCTTGGAAGGAAAAGCAGAGTTTACAGTATATCAGCACTTCTTCCTTGGGAGATTCTATTTAAAGACTAGTGGAAAGAGCCCTTGGTGCAAACTCCCTTTTTCCTTTATAGTAAGGTACTTCCAAGCATCTGTGAATAGGTTCTCATACGTACACAAGCTAAAATTTGATGTAGATAAAGTAGATTATGATCACCTCACCCTGTGCAAGAATTATTTCTAGTTTGGAAATACAGCATATGTAGAAACTATGATATCAGATGATATCAACATCAACTCCACAACTTTGGCAATAAGAAATGAGGAGGTGTCAAAAGTTTATATTTACGTAAAGCCGAATCTAGCCAATGGTAAGTATGTTGATGAAGAGGACCTTACACTTCCTAAGGGAAAGCAGGCGGTCAATACAAAAAGGATGTGCGAGGAGACCCCACCCCACCAGGATGAAGAAGAAGAAGTGGATAGCGAAGAAGAGGAGATGCACAAGGAAACATGGGGAGGCATGAGTACATCTAGCATGGCTAAGAAGTCACCAAAAAATTCAAGTCCCAAAAAGAAGACACCAGTAAAAAATAAGTCCCTAGTGAAGAAGAAACCCTGAGTGGTTTTGAGCGAGGAAATTGGGGAAGCAGAGAAATCAAGTGGAGATGAGATGCCACTAAGTCCCCCAGTTATCCACCATGTGGAGGATACAAATGAAGAGGAGCGCAATGCGCACGAAGCTGAAGGACCAAAAAGGGATGATGAGCAAGAAGGCCCAAAGAAGAATGACAAGGAGGAAGGTCGTGGTGAACCCTTCATAGAGACATCAGGAGGATACAAGGAGGCTAAAGAAGAGCTCAATACTGAGCGTGAGGAGGAGGAGGAGGATAATATTAAGGACATAGGTACGGGTGAAGCGAGTGGCACACTTCACTCCATTGCACATGAGGTACCAAGGGGACCTTGAGGTAAGGGAAGGAAATGAAGGCGCACCTCGTAGGGCCCTTTGTTGCAGTACATTGATGATCCTTCAAAGGTTTTGCGCGGAAGATACCAAAGTTTGATGGCCACATAAGAGCTCTTATGTTAGTCATTCTTCAATAAGAATGAGGCCCTCCTGGGCACAAGAAATATGTTCTCTTGGGCATAGCAGTCACATATAGAGGAAATTGAATTCGAGATTAGCACACAGTCATTGTTTGATACTCGGATTAAATCAGATCCAAGAGAGACATTCCCCATGGTTGACACATAGATGCTTACTGACGAACAAACATGTAACGGGCTCAATAAATTGTCATCAGAAGTAGGGGTGTGGATTTTTGACAAGGATTGTGTTATAAAGGGACTACACGAGAAAATAAAGGAAAATTAATGAACTAATTACACAGTTAAAGCAAGAGTTAAGAGAGGAAAAGGGAAGAGCACGTGCAACATATATGATATGGAGAGCATTATAGAAACTTCATAGTATCGAGCCTTCTGACATGAGCAAGGAAGAATATGAAATGACGGGGTTGCATTACATCTGAGGACTTGGAATGGATGCTCTACATGAGAAGAAGATATGGGACCAAAGACATGGAGAAGGTATAGAAGAAAATAGATAGGGTAGATAGAGGCGAATATATTGCATAGAAGGAGGTGCTACACAAAGGCTAAGGAGGCTATGGAAAAACGAATTTATTATTTGATAACTTCCAGTACTTTAACCAAGTTGTGAATGTGCTCACTGCTAAGGATGAGGTAGAATTGAAAGAATTTTAGGCCAAAAGGAAAAATAATAGGGCGGAGTAGGAGAAGATGTTGGTAGAAGTAGAGAAGAAAAGGGATTTAATAATCACTCTAAATTATGTGCTCAAAGATAGACTGAAGGAACTCTTCCCCTAGGTTACGCATAGGATAGATGCAATGGACGATGCAGCTAAGTAGCTGGAGAATTTGATCGTGCGGTTGAAAGGGAAGATTGATGAGTTGACTCCTACAGAGGTCCCTGATATTTTCGATGTCCATGCCCATTAAGGAAACCAATCAGTTGGAGGATTGGAGAGAATTAGAGAAACAATTGGATAAGGATTTTCCAGGCCTCCTACCACCCGAGAAGACAAGTGCTTAATTCTTTAATCCTTTTGGCACAAGCCATATTCTTATTCTTTCATTCATGGTGGACATTCATTTATTCTTTTGGGATATTCTTTGATTGGTGTTGTCGAGGACGAACAACATACCTAGCGTGGGGTAATGTTGGCCGGGGAATTTGCTAAGTATTGGAACAACACAAAGTTAATGCACAGTGGAATGCACAGTGTACACCAGGGTAAAACGCAGGAGGTAGCATGCTAATATTAAGAGGGTAGTGCACAGGAGTCGCACATGCCAAAATTAGATAGCATAGTAGGCATGGGACTATGCACATAGAACAAGGACTTAGCCATTTTTTAGAGCACAGGTTAAAAATAGAAAAGCGGAGTTAGAGAGTCGCCCAAGTAAAGATCTAAAACCAGAGAAAAACAAGGAGACTTAGCAGTCAACCAAAGGAAAAGAAAGCACATGCATGGATTCATGTAATAATAGAATTAAAGTAAGTTTTATAAATAGGATAATCTATCATTAGTGGCTTTTGTAGAATCATGCAAGATTTATATACATGGCTATTTTGAGAAAGAAAACATGCAGGTTGTTTTGTGAGCACGCCTATTATTAGGAGAGTGCATGGGCAGTGAAGGGAAAGTCCCCACCCCTATATATAAATGATGTATGTCATTATTATAATGTTTGGAGATTTTAGTTATGGAGTAGAAGAGTTATGATGTATCTTGATACATTTGATCTAGGGTTTGATGGTCATGCACATGGTTCAACGCACTATTGTATTAACTGAGTAACAGCTTCCATGTTATGTAATTGCTTAAGGTTTTTAATGGATAATTGTGGTTGGATAATGGTTAACATGTCTGAATATGGTGTTATAATGATCCAATTGATCTTGATTATTGTTTAGATGGATTCATCTTCCTTATTATATGTGTTTCCAAATTCGACATGGTTAGATGGATTATTTGTGCATGAATGGTAACGGTAAACAATGATGAACATATGCATGCTAACATCTTGTCAAGCATAACAAAGGAGGGACCTGGTGGTTGGGCACACTTTGGGTGAGCGTTCATATCTATCTGAATGAGGTGCCAGCATGCATAGCTAATGAGTGTGCAAATAAAAGACTACATGTATAATTTTGGACATGGGTGTATGTTAGGAATAAAACTTAGCTTAATTCATCATTAGTTGATATTTGAATAAATGTAATAAGTTAAAGTATTTAATTTAAATACTTTAAACTTATGTCAATAGGTATTAGTTATCCTTAGTTGTTAGTTAACTAAGTGATAGTGTTCTCATCCCAATGTTTGTGGGATCATGTTCTATCTTGCATATTTTGTTCCCAGATGATTTCCATGAGGGGCAATAGGGGCAGTTAGGGGCAATATGCTATTTCTGCATATTTTCTCAGATTAGATGATTTGTTTCCATATATTGTGGATGAGATAGAAGTTGTCCAATATCTATAAATATTGCAGCTCTCTCATTTGTCTGTAATGCTTGATTTTGATATTAATAAAATACACAAGCACCGTCTTGTTTCTGTGCAAAGCTTCTATGTCAAATATTGTTTTCAAGTATTCATTGTCAAGATTTGGTATCAGAGTAGTATTCTGATCTAGAGAGGAGTGTAGGAAGTTTTAGGGAAGTTTAGGGAGATCTGGAGAAATTACAGAGCTAGGAGGAGCCATAGATGCCCCCAGCCATTTCACAGCCCCTACCCGAATCCACACCCTAGTTCACATATTGATTTACAGTTGAAGAACACCTGGAGTGCAATCAAAGGCCCTTGTAGACCTGCATGCAACTCTGTTGTAAAAGGTGACATTGTTTCATTCTCTGGTATTTAGAAAAAAAATTCCCTGTACCTGCAATTTTTTATAAAAAAAATTGGAAGCATTTTTTAAATAAATATACAATATTTTTGTAATAACCTGAGCTTTTCAAGCTCCCCACATAACTTCTCCTTCATGTTCTATGTGCTTTATTTTTTCATAAATCTGGTAAGAGAATTGTACATGTCTGTGAGAAGATCTTTGTCCAAAGCGTTTAAGCCTACGGCGATTGAGGAGGAGCAACGAGATTAGAGATCAACCTGCAAGAAGAAAATATTTCACAACAGCCAAGGTTATACTGAAAGCGAACCTAAAAAATAGAAAAGGGGAGCAGCAAAGCCTCCAAACATTTGAAATGTTGATCTGTAGACATAGTAAAATTGGCCAAAAACGTGAAAGAATTCTCAGGAATGAAATAAAAGAAAGGTAAACAGCATATATATTAAAGGAGGCAAAGGAAATGGGGTTGACGATGGACTAAACAAGGCTATAGGCATGCACGTAAGCCTAAGCCTGCATTTTTTTTTAAAAAATCACGTTTTTTTAAAAAAATTCCATTTTTGGATTTTGAAAAAAATTAGAAGAATAAAAAAAATTCCATTTTTGGAAAGGGGCCCAGAAAGATATTGAAATCGTAATTTAAAAAAGTCATAACTTTCAACTGGTACCTCGGATTGAGGTGTCGTTTTTTTTTAAAGTGTGTATTTTTGCGAGCTCTACATCTTGGTCCAGATTTTAATAAGCATTGTTTTGTAAAAATTGAATAAATTAGAGATTTTTTGTATTTCAAAAGAGGCCAAAGAGTCCAAAATTTTATTTTTTTTCAAATCGGCCAAGAGAGCCATTTTATTTTTGCAAATCAGCCACAGAGCCAAATTTGTAACAGGGCCAATAGTGCCAAAAATTCATTGTACACAGCCGAAAAGGAGCCCAAAATAAATAAAATAATATTTGGGGGGGGGGGGGGGGGGGGTGTGCATGCTTTAAGGGGGGAAAAGTGTTCAATTTTTTCTTCTATTGTTTATCACTTTTCACAATGGCTGTACAATTACAGCACCAAAATTCTTTTTTTCCAAATTCTCAACTTTTGCATTCTGATAATTATCCAGCATGGAAAACAAAAATTCATGCACAACTTGATTTTGAAAATCTATGGTCCGTTGTTTCTGGTACATTAACAAGATCTGCAACAGATGTTACACAACAAGCTACATTTGATCGTGCAAATCAAAAAGCAAAGTTAATAATCTTGTTTAGTGTTTCAGATGAGGTACAACCTCATATTCATGAGACCACAACAAGCAAAAGAATCTTGGGACAAGTTGAAAATAGTATATGAGTCAAAAAATAAGAACACAATACTTCATCTCCAGAGTCAACTATTGAACTTGAAAATGCAACCAACTGAAAAAGTTGAAATGTTTTTTAGAAGAGTAGCAACTTTGTGTGCATCACTTCAAGCTTTGGAAGAAGAAGTAACTGACACATCACTCGTGCCTATAGTATTGAGAGCTCTTCCTCCTTCTTATAGGATTTTTGTGACCACGTTAAACATAACTGGTCAAACAACAACTTTTGAAGAGTTAGTGAATATGCTACAACAAGAGGAAGCTATTCACTCAACTACTGAAACTGAAGAGCAGGCACTTGCTTCTAATCAAAAAGGAAAAAAATAGGCTAAGTCTAGTAAACAGCCTCAGAAGCAAGGTAATACTCAACAAGGCCAAAAGGACCAACAAAAATGTCTTATTTGTGGTCGAAAAGGACATGAGTTAAAAAATTGTTGGTACAACACATTCCAACAAGGATCATCAAGTGGTAAAAATATTAATTACCAACAAACAAAATCTGGTCAACAACAGAGTAAACAGGGACAAAATAATCAAAAGTGGAAGAAGAAA
This sequence comes from Taxus chinensis, assembly GCA_019776745.2. Taxonomy (NCBI): domain Eukaryota; kingdom Viridiplantae; phylum Streptophyta; class Pinopsida; order Cupressales; family Taxaceae; genus Taxus; species Taxus chinensis. Next base: position 301,012,214 of record CM034146.1, read on the forward strand.
CCAACTCAACAAGGAAATGTAGCCAAACAGGAAGATCAATTTGATGATGATGACTTCCTATATTCTGCACAATCAAATGAAGTATCCAATTCTACAAATCAAATTTGGTATGTCAACTCGAGTGTAACTCGACACATGACAGGAAAGAAAGATTGGTTCTTCACAATGAGTAAAACACCCACCAAAAATCATGTCTCTTTGGGTGATGATACATCATACAGTGTTGAAGGAATTGGTTCCATTTCACTACCACTTGGGCATCATAATTGTAAAATTACAGATGTTCTTTATGTCCCTGGTTTAACAAAAAATCTGTTATCCGTGAGTCAATTATTAGATCACAATCTCAAAATTGACTTTGATTGTAAAGGTGGTAAAAAGATGTGCCTAATTCGAGATAAGTCACGAAGCTCCAAAATTGTTGCAAAAGCTTTGAATGTGGGAAGAATGTTTCAGTTGGATTTTGTTCAACGAAATGATCAAGCACTTGTAGCCAAGGATACATCATCAGCTCAACTATGGCATCGAAGACTTGGACATGTGAGTTTTGGCTATCTTGACACACTTCGTCGATATGACATGGTTAGGGGTTTACCACCTCTAAAAAAGGGTACAGATAAATGTCAGCATTGTTTGGCAGGAAAACAACATAGAGCACCATTCAAACATAGTACATTTTGGGCTAAGGAAAAACTTGACTTGGTGCATACCGATTTGTGGACCAATGAGACCTAGCCACTCTGGGTTTCAATATTTCATGCTCTTTGTTGATGATTTTTCAAGAAAAATGTGGATATATTGTCTTTCTACAAAAGACCAAGCTTTTGAAACTTTCAAGAAGTTCAAAGCCCTTGTTGAAACAGAGTCTGGTAGGAAAATAAAAACACTCCGCTCAGATCGAGGGGGAGAATACACCAACAATGAGTTCAATGATTTTTTGAAAACACATGGCATTCATCGTCAAATGGCTCCTCCTCACACACCACAACAAAATGGTGTTGTTGAAAGGTGAAATCATACTATCATGGATATGGTGTGATGTATGATTGATGATGCAAGTTTATCAAAAATATTTTGGGCCGAAGCAGCTAAAATGGCAGTCTATTTACTAAACAGAGTTCCCACTGCAACTCTTGATGGAGTAACACCACAGGAAGCATGGTCAGGGCATAAGCCATCTATTTCACACCTTAGAGTTTTTGGATGTAAAGCAAGTATGCACATTCCTAAGAAACAAAGAACTAAGCTTGATATGAAATTAGAAAAACTTATCTTCTTGGGATACAGTGATGAAGCACTTGGCTACAGACTTATGGATCCAAGAACAAGGAGGGTATACACTAGTCAGGATGTTGAGTTCTTTGAGAAGAAAGAAGCAGATGCTCCTTCCATACACTCACATGATGAAAAAATCATCCCTACAGTGAAAACAGAGGATGGTAATCACTTTGATGACGACAGTGATGATGGGGAAGATAATGAAATTCAACCTCCCACAGGAACCACAAAAAGTATGCCTAAATGGTATACAAGTATGATTAGAGATGCAAAATTGGATAGTGTCCCAAACACATCTACCACTGGAATGAGGACTCATAGTATGGCTCGAAATGAGGTCAATTTGGCCTTAATGGGTAAAGTTGTTGAAACTATTGAGCCTTCCTCAGTTTCAGAAGCCCTACAGTCTAAACCTTGGAAAGATGTTATGGATGCAGAATATAAGTCACTTATGAAAAATAATACATGGCAACTTACAGATCTTCCACCAGGGAAAAATCCGATTGGATGCAAATGGATCTTCAAAACGAAGTACAAAGCAGATGGAAAAATTGATAAACATAAGGCTAGACTAGTTGCTAAGGGATATGCTAAAAAAGAAGGCATTGATTATGAGGAGACTTTTGCTCCCACAGCTAAGATAAAAACTTTTAGGTTAATATTTTCTCTAGCTGCACAATTTGGTTGGAAAATACACCAAATGGATGTGAAAAGTGCCTTTCTTAATGGTGATTTATAGGAAGAAGTTTACATGACTCAACCAGAAGGTTTTTTCATACCAGGTAAAGAGGAAAAGGTATGTAAACTCATAAAATCACTATATGGTCTAAAGCAGTCTCCCAGGGCATGGTACATAAAAATTGACGAGCATCTCATTCAACATGGATTCAACAGGAGTCCATACGATCCTAATCTCTATCTCAAAAAGCAAGGGGGGAGATAGTGATCATTGTAGTATATGTCGATGATCTAGTCATCACTGGAGGATCAATGAGGATGATTGAGTCAACAAAGAAAGATCTAACACAATCATTCGACATGACCGATCTCGGGCTTCTGCATTATTGTCTTGGACTTGAAGTTTGGCAAAGAGAAAATCATATCTTTGTGTCACAATTGAAATACGCCAAGACAACGCTCGAGAAATTCAATATGATGGATTGTAAGCCATTTTCCACACCTATGGAGACAAGACTTCAACTGTCTCGAATAGATCCATCACCACAAGTAAATGCAACTCTCTATCGCCAGTTGATCGGGAGTCTCATCTACTTGAATTACACTAGGTTGGATATCAGCTATGCAGTCAGCTATCTTTCACGGTTCATGCAAGAACCAAGGGTTTCTCACTGGAAAGCAGCAAAGCGGATACTGAGGTACATCATAGGAACTATGGACTATGGCCTAGAATACAAGAAGAATAATAACTTCTTCTTGATAGGATATTCAGATTCAGATCATGCAGGAAACATAGATGATAGGAAATCCACTTCAAGATTTGTATTCTTTTTGGGATCTGGACCGATATCATGGGGGAGTAAGAAGCAGACTTGTGTTTCAAGATCCTCCACAGAATCATAATATCGTGCAGCAGGTGGAGTTGTCTGTGAAGCAATATGGCTCCGACGTATACTTGAAGGATTGGGAATACCACAGAAAGATCCAACTATCCTACATGTTGATAACGAAGGAGTAGTAAAACTTGTTCGGAATCCAGTTTTTCATGAGTGCACCAAACACATTGAGGTGTAGGTACATTTCATTCATGAACATGTTCAGAACAACAACATCTAGCTCCAATATTGCCCAACAGATATGCAACGTGCAGATGTCTTCACAAAGTCACTTGCTCGAGGTAAATTTGAGGGTTTTAGAGAATTTCTCTCTTGTTCACTTGAGACCATGTTGAATTAAGGGGGGAATGTTAGGAATAAAACTTAGCTTAATTCATCATTAGTTGATATTTGAATAAATGTAATAAGTTAAAGTATTTAATTTAAATACTTTAAACTTATGTCAATAGGTATTAGTTATCCTTAGTTGTTAGTTAACTAAGTGATAGTGTTCTCATCCCAATGTTTGTGGGATCATGTTCTATCTTGCATATTTTGTTCCTGGATGATTTCCATGAGGAGCAATAGGGGCAGTTAGGGGCAATATGCTATTTATGCATATTTGCTTGGATTAGATTATCTGTTTCCATATATTGTGGATGAGATAGAAGTTGTCCAATATCTATAACTATTGCAGCTCTCTCATTTGTCTGTAATACTTGATTTTGATATTAATAAAATACACAAGCACCGTCTTGTTTTTGTGCAAAGCTTTTGTGTCAAATATTGTTTTCAAGTATTCATTGTCAAGAGAATGTGGGTGTTTGTGTTAGCTAAGAAACATGATCACGCCCTAAATCAATATAAGGGAACACGCCCTAAAACAAACAAGATTCATATCTAGAGGGTTACAAAGACATGTGGGTTCACCTAAAGATCAAACCCTAAGTTTGGTTTCAATACAATGTGGGACTACCAACATATTTTTTTAAATAGTGGTTTTACATCAACAATGCAATACATCTACCAATAAACTTTGAAATTCATGCCTAAATAAATATAAACGAGAATATTATACCTAATTGCATAAAATAATAATAATAATAAAGTAATACTAATTGACACAAGGGGGTTTTAGAAGAATATTTGATTTATCATAATTTTAGAGATTGCTGCCCAAAACATACAACACAACACAAGTCCATACAACCAAGGCAAAGAAAACTAAGAAACATCAAGGCGATGAGAGTGCCTTCACCAAAATCGTTTAATCCTTCTTCTATTACTATAACAATTTTTTTGTAATGCATGTCAACTATGGAAAAGCTTATTTTGCGACCCTATTCATTAACTTCGTAGCTCAAAAACCTTGTTCTCTTTTCTTGAATTGTAAGTATACATTTAGATATTGATCTCCTTCATTGGAACCCTAATACAACAACACTTTTAAGAACAAAATAAAGAATAGGGCATGTTTTGAGGTGCATGTGTTTTTCTACGATGATTATTAGGCCCCTTGATGGGAATAGTTATTTGAATAAAAATTGAGACCTTATTGAAATGCATACCTGCACACGAGCAGGAAAAGTTGACAAGGGAGGGTAAAAAACAATTGATGGACTCAAATATGGGCCGAATGGGCCCACACAAGAATGAGGCCTAAAGCTATGGTGGTATGATTTATGGGGAACCAAAATTATACATATACGGTTGTGGGGGACCTAGTACCATACATGTACGATTATGAGAAAAATACATAACAATAGGAAAATTGGAGAAGAGAGGAAAACATGAGAGGTGTGAGAAAACAAAGGTTAACATGCCCAAAGACATTTAAAAAATAAGAAAGCATGTCAAAAAATACTTAATCTTGATGAATGATCGACAAGCATACAAGTATACTAGAACAAAGCAAATTTATAAATGTTAGATAATCTTCAAATTTCTTTAAAAGCTTGAAAGTTGCTCCAAATATTTGTAATTGATTATACTTTGGAGATGCTCTCTCTATCATTTCTTGGTCAATTGATCTTTATTCATCAATTCTCCAGAATGTACTTATATGTTTATAAACTCCTTGAATTCAAATTAGGACCTTGTTGATGCACAATTTGACATACATTATATAGGAAAAGTAGACATTGAAGGGCCAAAATCTTTAAGTAGCCCAAATATGAGTTAGAAATGCCTACACTAAAAAAGAGCCTTAACAAATATAATTAGATAATTTTTTATAATTGTAATCGTACAAATATAAATTAGATCTTGCATGCATGGTTCTAAGGAAAAATCTGTAAGTAAAAACCAAAGAAACTAGCAATCGCATGTGTACAATGCAATGTGAACCCGAACGGTATATGTTATTTGATTTAGAAGGATAGTTATTACTTTTGTAGTTGATGTTGATAAGTGGTGTGATTGATTTTGTAAGTGTAGAAATATAGATGAACCACTTCATTTAAAGGTTCTCTCTACATTTCAGACTTGTTACAAATTCCTACATATGCATTTACAATTCTCATATCATGAGTGGTAGCATTTTGCTGACTATATTATTTGAGCTTAACATGAATACATGAAGAGTTCCGTGCATGTGCAGATTTTATATCATGAGTGGTAGCCGTTTGTGGCCAATTTTTTTTCTCTAAACATGGATACATTTGATACCGTTTTGGATAGTTAATTTCTTTTTGTAGTTGATGTGGTTTGTATTATTTTCGGGGTAATTGTGTTAGTGTTGCATCGGTTGTTTGGTTGGTCGTTTGTTGAAAAAACCTTTTTTGTATAGTCGATAAGGGGTGTGATTGATAGTGGTAGTGTAAGAATATAGATTAAACATTACAATGATTTGTTCTATGTGTACATTTAAATTTGTTACAAATTTGTACATATAGAGTTGCAAATCTTATATCATGACATCTGAACTAAACATGTATACATGAAGACCTTTGTACATTTGCAGATTTTATATCATGAATGGTAGCCTTTTGTGGCCAATTTTATTTTCACTAAACATGAGTACATTTTATACCCCTTGAACAAAAATTCCACTTTGGATACAAGAAGTGTTGAGTAAAGTAGTGGTGGACGTGCTATCAAAGTAGAGGGTAGTTTTCAATGAACCATAAAATAAAGTAGAATAATAAAAGGGAAAAAAAGGGCTCACCCCAACATGGAGAATGTGACAAAATAGATAAATATTACACTTTACAAAAATAACAGTTTAGGTTTCTACATGATAATATATTTAATACAAAAAATTGTTTATCTAACTTAAGCCATTTGCTATTGTAAATTCAGGGTATGAAAAACATCAGAAACATGGGAGTGAAAGGATTTGTGAATTTAAATACCTCTCCAACAGTTCTCCCATAATCGACATGGTTTCTTCCTGAAATTATCTCCATTATAAGTACTCAAAAAATGTACACGTCGCTTCTCTCATTCAACATTCCTATGTTGGCATACTCATGTGCCACATACCTGGATAGGAAAGACCAACCACCAAAAAAATTCCATCAAGAGAGATCCCAAATGCCCAACATCCCAATCAATTTTTTTCCATGGTCTGATGGTAGGTTGGGATGCCCAATAAGCCACTTCAATTTTTGTGTTAAAATTATTTTGATGGAAAGTGATTTTCCATCCCAACATTCCAATCAAAGTTTTTCCATGGTCTGATAATAAGGTTGGGATGCCCAATGAGCCACTTGATTTTATGTGTTGGAATTCTTCTCATGGAAAGAAATTTTCCATGCTACTAGTTTTATGATTTAGCACACTTACAAAGGTGAGGGATTTGAATTACAGAATTAGCCATAAATCAGGATTGGGATAAGTACTCACCCAAAATTCCACATTACCCTAGTTGTAACATAGCTCTTCTCAGTTCCCAGAAGCTTGGCCAACCCAAAATCAGAAAATTTGGCATTTCATTGTCTGTCCAGAAGAATGTTTCTTGATTTTATCTCTCTGTGAACCACCTTGGGCTCTAACCCCTAATGTAGATATGCTAGCCTATAACAACATTCATGATCATAAATCAGATGGATTTCCCACATTGTTGTCAACAACATACATTGCTGCAAATGTGAAGCCTTATGTTGATATGTGTACTACAAATACAAATCCTATATATTATTATTGTGATGGATTACCCTTTGGCTGTTCCAAGAATAATTCTTATTCAGATCTCCCATGTGAGAGGACTAAAAGGTCCCACATCTCCATGAAGCCACTGCTCTAAGTTGTCATTGTCAACAAACTCGTACACGAGCATCCTGTGAGTGTTCATCAAGTAACAATCATTAGGTATGTTGTTGCCCTCAAAATTCCCCTCATTTTCCAAGTCTAAATTGAAAATTTTGAGTTGGTGCCTTTGAGAAATGATTAAACGAAGTAAGAGATCTGAAAAGATGGAGGAATTTGTGCTTTAAAGTTGTTAAAATTCTCCAATCTGCGTGATTTGATAAATTTTCCGTTTCCCGTCTAGACGCATGAAAATTTTGTTGTTTCCTTCACTTGAACGAAATTGCCAATCTTTTCTTTGGCCATGGATCGTCATGCCTTGCATTGTTCACAACTTCTCTGTTCATGAAAGAAATTTGAAAAACGGGCGTAAAATGGTGGAGTTTTCCTCTTCTCTACATTTTTCCACAGTCATGGATGATGGGCGTATCCTCCCCGTCAACTTTCAGCCCCAGAATCCATGGGTACGTGGACATATGTAATTGGTTGCGGGTGGATGGGTTATTTTACGAACTTATCATTTTTGTTATTTTTGCAAAAGTGTTACATTGGCCCCGCGGCCCCGGAAGATTCTGATTGGCTGTTCGGAGATATGAAGCGGTGGGTCCTTTTATGAACTTATCTTTTTTTGGTTATTTTCACAAAAGTGGCAAATTGACCCCGCGGCTCCACAGGTCCTTAATTGGTTATTTGGCTTGAGGCGGAGAGGTGGCTAGCCCCTTTTCATGTTTTGAGGCATTGTGATGAAAAGAAGTTAAGTTGTAAAAAATGAAGCGCAACCCCGCTTGCGCCTGGGTGATGCCACGTGTCGATGCCCGTTGAAAATTCAAAGAAGTGGAGAGGCGGGTCATTGGAACACTTTAAGAAATTTGGATTCATTTCCAAAAAGGCTTAAAGTTATAAAGTCACCCACTGCCCCATTCATGACTGTTGAAAAGTCAAATGTTAAGGCCACGTATTGAGTCAAAGCAGGGAAGTAGGGAAGCGGGCCATCAGAGCACTTTTGGAAATTTGGTTTTATTTCCAAAAAATGAAGTAAAAGTTATAAATGATCCATAGTTCCACTGGAGTCTTGAGCCCACCTTTTAAAAGTCAAAATGGGGATGCGGGTCGGCGGAGAAATTTGTGTTTTTGAGCTTTTTGCTTAAAATTTAAAAATTGTAAAAATGAGTCGTGACTCCATCACCACTCAAATGACAGCCACGTGTCGGGCCTATATTAGAAGTGAAAGGGCGGGCCGAAATGATTCAAAATTCCTTTCCTCAAAAAGGTCATAAAATATAAAAAATTTCCCCGAGCCCCCTTTAGCTAAATCTCTTCCACGTGGATGGCTCATATTTAAAGTTTATAAAAGCAAGATGAGTGGCTCAAATTGAAAGTTACAAAACATGGTTGCAATGGCCTTGGTGCGATGCATCTGGTTTTTCCACCGTGAGTGCTCCTCCACAAACCAAAAATCCAAATGACCGCGATATAATGCACTTTTTTTGCCAGTATTGATCTTCTGATAAGGAAGAAGTTGCACGAGCTAATGATGAAAAGCATGCTGCCAGAAAAGCAACAAGTGGATATGATTGAAAGGAATGATCATTTGTACACCTAGCGGCTCTCAAGCAAAAAAAAATTAGATGACACTTTCTTTGAACACATCTATAGCAAACAAAGTATTCCTCGCATATTCTTTTCTTGGGGTGAAAGTTTGGATGTAAAGTGAATTTTATAAAGGCATGTTTTGATCATGCCACAAAGGGGGGGAACCATACTGGGCCTAAATTTGTGCTTTTTCATGTCAACATGACCTTGATTCATTTGATAAATTTGAGAATCACAAAACAAACATTAATTATACTAATGGAAAACAAAGCTCAGGAGTTATATCATTCTTGATACCTACACTAATTGAAGTTGTGGCAAGCTAAAAAGATCGGGGGGAACTTGTCCTTCCAAATTCACATTTTCCATCACTCTACAAACCAAAACAAAATTCTGAAAGGTTAAAATTTGGAAGCCTTCCCCCTATTTGGTTATCTACGATGTTCAACCAGTAAACTTGTTCAAGATTACCGATTGACGTCGGTATCTTCCCACTCAGTTTATTTGAGTTCAATGCTCTGACAAGATAGATACAACATTATAAGGTATTTTTTGGCCAAAGAAGATTCTTTAGAAAGATTATGTGGGGAGGAAATTGCAATAATTATCTTACAGAAAGGATATATTTCCCAAACTACAGTAACTATCTTATAGAAAAGTTAGATTTCACAAATTGCTTAACTCGCTGGGAATGGATCCCATAAAAGCACACCCATCAAGATCCTGAACAGAGTGTCGATCAGATGTGTTTCTCAGTTTTGAAGTGAGATGCTAAACCCATGCAAAAAGACTAAATTTTACAGGGTTACAATGTATCAAGGTGAAGCAATTGACCAATGGAGTTTGGGATCTAGCTAGTTAACTCTTTGTTGAAGGATAAATCTTTGTGTCACAAAACGCAATAGATAATAATACTCATAAAAAGTTAAAAAATGCTAAATATAGGAAATAAATTTTCTAGGATATCTCATAATCCATATTATATGTAGGAAAGACTATGATTTTTAACAAAGACACTGACAAGTTAATACCAATAAATCACATATACAAAGAATCAAGAAAAATTTGAAGAATTAATTCTAGCTTAATCCTTTTGATGTTGTGTTGAATGAAAAAAATACAAAGGATAAAGAAATACCAATCAAATCCATTGCAAGATATGAAGGGTACACAATAAATATGGTAACATGGTCAAGAGACATACTGAAAATCATTTGTATGCTCTAGCTTTCAACGTCCTTGAATTGCGGAATGCTTGCCTTTCACCTCATAGAGAAGTGAGATTTCTTAAGGAAATTTGTTTTGCAGTTTATGTAGTGATGCAACCACAACTTGGCATACATGTGTCAATGGATTTCCTCCAGGTTTATGTGTTGCCTTATCTAGGAGAGGAGGATTAAACCTGTCTCAAATTAATTTGATGTAATCATTAGCCTTCTCACATTTGTACGCTTATTTTTATACACCATTTTATGGATATCCTTTTTGCAGCTAGGGGTATTTGATTCCGGATCACTCTCTTATAAGTACCCCACCATTGGTGTGTAGTCCTTGGACCTATTTGGTTGGTATGTTTGGGTTAACCAAGGTTCTTGATAAAACACCATTAGTAGTTAGGGAAAATACCATGCTCTCTAGAGGATCACTTAAAATCTTTTACTGTAGTAAATTAGTGGGAGAGATTAATGTATCAAGTGGTTTATGTTTTATTTAATAACGACTGATTCTTCACTTCAATCAGGAAATTGATTGGAGAAAGGAGATCAATTGCGTCGTTTCTCATTAATTTCTTGTTGTCTGCACTTCATAGAACATCATGAACAGAGTTAGGTCAAGTCAAAAATGAAATCGGGATTTGGAATTAAGACTAGGGCCCTCTGAAGTAGACAAGGGAAGGGCATTGACCACCATGTAGAACATTGGGTTAAGAAATGTTATAGTTGTTGAAGATGATGATGATCCTATTTATATGTCGTCGTCATCATTCTTCATTCATCACGGAGTTTAGTCAACATCTTTAAAAATGGTTTTACAAGTATGTCTTAGTCACTCCTCTCTCACTATGCATTTTAACATTACTACTAACCATTGTACTCGATTATAATCATTTAAATCCTTATATGTGTTAAAAGTGAAATATTGAAATTGATTTCTCAGGAATAGGTTACATGACCACAGTGATTAGCTATGTATCATGTTTTTGTTTGTATTTATGATTAGGAGTTATTTCTAAAAGAGTAGTATAGCTTCTATCTATTTGAAAGGCATAGGTTACTTATTTGAAAATTCCTGAGAATTGGCTTTAGGTTACAGAATGTAATAATACCTCGCTAATTTATTTTTTGGTGTGCAAATATACAGCTTTTGATCCATTAAAAATAATATTGGGTGGAACATTACAAGACATAATGTTGGATACTTGAATCAACCTTGCCATCCTTTTGTCAAGAATTTCTCTGTAATGTTTTGATTCATGGATGGATGCCTTCCCATGTCAAGATGGGACGCCCTGAACTTGTTTTTCAGGAAAACAAGGTAAGTTCTTAAGCGATTTTCAGACCAATTATCTTTGCAAGATTATTCTTCTATTGCTCAATTTGTAAGATGTTATTTGATATGAAAATGCGACTATAGGGTTGTGGTGGCATTTGGTTGAATGCTTTGAATGGAAGGAAGTATCAAATGGTGTTATTGGAGGACCTTGGGACAAAAGGAATGCTTACTTTTTTATGAAGTATATTGTTGATCATGGTTTCCAGATAAATGCATGGGAAATAGGTGAGCTATAAGTGAGGAATATTTAGAGCTTCGACTTGTAGTTGGAGGTGCGTTCATGGACCTTGATATGTTATAGATAAGTTTACAAAGAAATTTGAAAGTCCTTATTGAATTACAAAATGTGATATAGAATTTGTCAGCTAGAGTAAAGATGTTGTAGTTGGAGAATAGAAAGACTTTCATAAGGAATATTGAGGTATAAACTTCACAAATTTCTACGGATTGAAATTTTTAATAAAATATAACATTAGAAGATAGAAGCACTCTTGAGGCATAAAATGTTCTACCCTATTTTACAACTTTGAAAGAAAGGTTTTAGACAAAATGAAAACAACTTAGAAATCTGAATTGAACCTATATGAGATTATCCCAAACTCCTCGATCATCTCTAACTAATCCATAACTGTCCTCTAATAGTTCATTTATTCTTTAAACTAAGTTCAATTAATTTTGACAAACTGAATCTGACTCTTGTGTGCATGGCCCTCATTAAATCTTAACTCAGTGTTTGACTTATCAACTCATTTATTATAGCATGCTGGCTTATTGGCCTATTCTAGCGCTATATGCACAACCGATGATTACTCCAGTCCTGCTGCTGGTGGACTGGTTTGATTTGGTGTTGCAACACACCCATATTTAAAATTGATGGTAGTGCCTATGCTTATGCATCATGGGCAGTATTGATGCACCAGGGTAGGCCAACAGATTATCAATCAGAATCTTTTTCCTAGTGATGTGCTCAACTACTGCATGTATAAACGAGAGGTTTATTGTATGGTTCAAGTAGTGAAACATTGGAGGCATTATCTAAGAGGGAAAGAGACTCGTCCACTACAATCACAAATCATTTCAATTCCTATAATCGCGTCATAATCCAAGCTATGATAAAGTCAATATTTTACCTTTATTATGTGGAAATAGATGTTTAATTTTAAACCTGTTGGAAAGAGCGGATACAGCCTGAAATTTGTAGAGAAAGTGGACCAAAATGAACCAGTCCAAGCATTCTAATTCATTTTGATTTGGCAGAGAAAGTATTAGATTTTTGTGCACTATTTGTGATTGTCAAAAAAACAAAAAATAAATGTTTAAAATAGTCAAAAAAAGAGAAAACGCCAAAAAAACTATTAAAAACGTGAAAACGTCTAGACGGCCGTCAAACCGTCAAATTCAACTCAGTTGCACAAATATCTGCAAAGGCCTTTCCCATAGGGGGGACGCCTTCGGCGTTTGATGTAGACCAATAATCTACAAAAAATTAAATACACACAAAAGAATGCAAAATTATTACAAATAAGTAGTCACGGTTTCCTCGTTCATTCATTCATTGTTCATAATGATCATTTGTACATGTCAAATTCTCACCGTCTATACGGACAACATGGAACAATCCATCATTAATTGACACTAGCAGAACAAAACGGTGCATGTACAAGTGAAAGGGGCTCTGTATGCTATGCAGTGATGGTGATACTGTTCTTGGTGTAGAAAAATGAATCATGATCGGGATAGTTAGTCTACGTAGGCATCACGCGGCTTTCTGTCGCCATTAATTAATTTGTAATAGACTGATCTACAGATGCATTCAGCAGCAGTAGCCATCAATCCGCCCTAAGGTCCTACAGTATATAGCATATTCTCTGTGCAGCTAATTTTGTTTTTACCTTGACGGTGATTGATAATGGTCGGTACATTCATTTTCCTAGTTGGGATTTATCTCATTCATACGCACTGCAATCGTATAACTACTAGTATGGTTTTGGTAGAGCTATATAAATCTATTATATTGCTACCCACTACTGGTTTGGGGATTTTTTCAATGGGGCAAGTAAGATGGTTTTGGTAAGGAACTTCCATATCAATTCCCAACTTGAATCTTTTCGGCTTGCTTGTAGGGCAATAACTTCTGCAATGTCAAATGTGTATGAAATAGCTAGACCCTTTGATTGCGAGGAGGCGGGCCTCCCTCCACTTACATTTGGGGCCACCTGCCAGGTTTTGAGCCTTGGATTCCCCGTTTCCTTAATATTATGGATTGTGGAAGCTTGAAATCTCTGAATATAGAATAGTTTTTATGGCTAGGAAAAAAATCCATTTCAATCAGTGTGTTCGTTAAAATTCGACAAACTGGGTCATTTGACATAGAAATTGCTTGATTTTGAAGTTCTAGCAGCAGTACTAATTTCAGCACTATCTTTATGACAACAACGAGTAATCAAATTGTGCAAATATGATCAAGAATAATGAGCAACTTTAGGTTTGATGATTGAGTATTCAGGTCAAAACACAAAATGCTAGTGTTCTTAGGTCTCTTCCCATGATTACCTCTGAACTTAAAAGTTCTGGAACCAGAAGCTGTATGTGGGGCCTGAACTTATAAGTTCTGTCACAATTATGTGAAAAAGTAGTGGCCCAAGAGAAAAACCATAGCTGATTTGAATTCAGAAAGGTGTGTATCTACATGGTTTATGGTAACCTGCAAATCGAAACTCTCGTCTTAACCATATACATTTTGCATAACAAATATCAATTTCAGAAGTTTGTTTGCTGATTGGAGCAGAAAAGACATCAATGTCAGAAATAAGTTTGCTGATTGGAGCATAAAACACATTAGCTTCAGAAGTAAGATTGTTGATTGAAGCTGAACACATCGACTTCAAAAATATGTTTTTGCTGATTAGATCTGCACATTTTTTAATTCTCAAATAACACTTCTGTACACAATATCTTGAACTCTCGTTTGGTTAATCTCTTATAGCATAGTAATGATTAACGTTGAAGCAGAACAGAAAATGGGATCCGGAAAAGTGAATTCAACATGCATTTAAGGCTAACATTAATAATAATCCCCAGAAATTAATGTGGCATGTAATTTGTGTATTCTGATCTGATACATACAATCGATACTCTGAAGGACAGAATTATTATTGACTTTTTCAACTAATTTCTTCCAGCATTTACATTATGGCAATGTTAGAAACAATTTACAAATGGAACGAGGACCTGCTTGCGAGAAAAAACAGAGTATGGATCATCAGATATGTTTTCACAGTCCATAAGACGAGGAATAAAAGCTTATGGACTGTAAAAAAACTTTTTTGATGAACATTTCGGATCACACTCCGCGAGCCATCAATCAGTATGGAATATGTTGGTAAGCTGGATTCAGTATACAAACAAAATTAGTATGTTTGCCAGTGGTGCTAAGGAGAGGATGCCTAGGACTGCAAAGTTCTGGTCTAGCTCCACTTTAGCTCTTATTACTTGACAAAAACAACCATGCTTTGTTTGTCAATATGAATCTTTAACCCTGAGATACAAAGAAAACGGAAAAAAAAAACCCTCCAGTTAAAATCTCTTGCACTTCTACGTCCTGCCAAACATGTTCCAAAGGTGGCCTCTTTGCAGACATTCAAGAAGTTTCTTTGCACCAATGACATGCATTTCTGAAAGTTTTTGCAAATAAATGCAGGCTCCGGCTGCTATCATCTGCCTTCTGCATTTAGCGTTGTTGGAAAGACTAAGCAGAATGGAAATTGGGTATTTTTTGTCTGTATTCACATTTGAAGGATCTAGGAGTTGCACTGTCATTGGGATGCCCTTTTCTTGTTTTCTGAATATTTTCCTATTGCCATCAAAGATAAGGAGAACAGATAAGGCCTGTGCCGCTGTTTCCTGTTCAGCAGTAGTCTTAGCTTCAAACATTTTCACTAGAACAGGGATGCATCCAGCTTCTCCAATTGCCTTTTTACTTTCCATTGAAGTAGCAAGCTCATATAAAGCAACAGCTGCAATTTGTTTCACACTTGGAATTCCGCTGTTTAGAGCATTAAAAAGTCGAGGAATGAAACCAGAAGCAATGAGAAGATCGGAATTTTCCCTAGAAGCAGACATGTTTTTTAGAGTTCCAATTGCAATTTCTTGTGCTCTAGGCGTTGAAGCTCTATCCCAAAAGAATATGAGAGGATGAATTCCACCTCTTCGACCTATTAATGTCCTCAGAGTATCATCAGTCGATGCCAAATTTTGCAGACAATCAACTGCATTTTCTTGTGCAAGGGCTGTTCCTGAAGTAGTTAGCCTTATTAAAACTGGAATGGCATTCTCATCAACAAAATGTTGCCGCATCTCTGGAAAGCTAGCAAGATTCCGAAGAGTCCCTGCGGCGGCTGCTTGGGATGCAGGAGTTCCAGATTGACAGATATCAACTAGAGCAGACACACCACTGTGTGTCCCCACATAACGTGCATTTTCTGGAGTTGAGCTTAATGCTTGAAGAGCTTCTGATGCCTTTTCTTTTGCAAGAGAACTTCCGGATTCTAGAATCCTTAGCAAGGGAGGCAGAACCCCTTCTGTAACAAGCAATTGTTGGCAGCTGTCAACTTGTGCAAGCCTGCATACAGCAGCTACAGCTTTTTCTTTGACATCAACGAAACATGAGTCCAACAAATGAACCAAAACAGGGACACTACCTTGGCCTGCAACAATAAAACAATTCTTGTCATCTTCTTGCATCAAAGCTAATAAAGAATCCAAAGCTTTTTGTCTGGACTCCATATGCCCAATTTGCAGTCGAGCAAGAAGTTCCCTACTGGTGCATCTTATTGCTTCTCTGCGCAAAATTGTTTTCGACCTAGAAAGATTTGGAGTTGCAGGTTCCAGCAGAACTCCACTTTTCATCAGTAACTCGCAGTCTTGAATATGCTGGTTCAATTTCATGGATAAACCATCCAAAGTGCTTTGCATTTGCAGCTTTCCAATGCCAAGCTGTCCATCAATACACTTTTTGACAAGATCCTGTGTCTCATTTAGAGCATTTAAAATGGACTTGAAAAGCTCCGTGCACAAAGTGTTTTGCAAGAAACCAGGAAAATCAGAAAGATCTGTAAAATGTTCTGTCAGAAGCTGTAATTTGTTCTTGATGATGTTCCACTTTCCTGAAAAGGTTTTAACCAAAGCAATTTCTGCTATAACAACCAGTATAAGATGCTGAGACTGTTGCAAATAATGATCTTCCGGAAACCTTTCATCATTTTCAGATTTTGCCATTACTCTCATTATTTACTGCACAAAAGCAAAACAAAATTCTATACGTGATCAAATGCTCCGATAATCATACCCAGGAATTTTCGGCAAGAAACATTGCAGCCGCAGTTACCAAGAAGAAGGATCATACACCCAAAACAGAAAGAAGAAGACGCTTTCCATTGATTCTAAGACAAGAAAATCGATCATACAAAAAACAGAAAACGAGAGACATTTTTTTTAGGGATGATGTGAGAGCAATTCTTCCCCTAACAGGTTAAAATGAAATAAATGAAGTTCAAGTCTTCTAAGTGGTTTCTAAAATCTTTCAAGATTTCTATAGTTTTTGCTTCAAGTAAAGGCAATACCAGATCTAAAAGGAAACAATATGTTTTCCATTTTCTTGCACCAGTAGTCAATTTTATGATTTAGATGACAACCACCCAAAACTACAGAAATTATTAAAAAAAAACAAGTAACAACCATCTTCACTGGGCAGAGCAAATAATTAAATCCTGCGAAACCCAGAGACCAACTGAAAACGAGAGGCAACGACATACCTTGAGATTTCTTGTTCGGCATTTAGCGGTAAAACGTTCCATAATAATCCTGCCAAAACCACAAGAAGACGCCTTTCTTCAACCGCCAGAATTGTATTTTCCCCGCCAGATCTGACAAACAATATAATAAATACCCTTGAGAATAAGTTTCCTGGTTACAGAGTTTAAACTAGTTTTAACAGATAATACTCTGTAATGGAGTGTTCCGGTGCGTTAAAAAAAATAAAAAATAGTTGAGGAGTTATGAAAGCGGAAGGTACCTAGCTGGAAAGGGAGCAGAGCAGAGAAGGGCAGGTATAGACATTAAAGATTTTATGGCGAGCTGATAAGTATTTTTGTGCCCGCTGACCTTCGCGGGAATCTGTGTCCCGTGTCTTACCTGCCCATAAAGAGAAACAAAATAATACCTACTGAAAGCTGTTGAAAGTGTTTTTAATGTGTATGGTAAGGTCCACCATGGCGCTCACATTTTGTCAAACAGTTCGTGTGCATAGCGTTTCCGTTGGGTTACCCGATGCCGTCACGTTAACGGCTTCTAGAAAAACAGAGATTGCCAACATATTATTCCTGCGCGTGCTTCTTACTTGGCGAGTATTTGTATACCTTGTAATTTTTGGGATGCATTCTAATTTCTTACCAATCGCATTTTAAGGGTGCAATGGAAATGTCGATACGTGTTAGAAGGAATAGATAGCAGTGGAATGTACCATGGAAATGCTGAAGGGGATTTATTGAATGAGTCAAATAAGAGGGAGAGAAATAATGGGAGAGGTAGAAGGGCATAGAAGAAGGGTTTTTAGGGTGGAGAAAGTGGAATGGGGTAACAATGCGAAACTCAACCCTCTAACAACCACATGACATTTATATCAATCATCTGCAAGTGAAAATATGTGTTGTTTAATACAATGAGGAAATTGTTTGTGGAGATATATGTGAACATAAGGAGTGGTAGGAAAATATTGTCAAAGTGGAAAATTGTTGGCAGTTTCGGCGCTTGCAATTTTAGGGTAGGTCAAAAATATATGTTGATCGAGGTTGAAAATTTAAGGTTTTTGATTGGACACCATTAAATTTCTTAGATGTTTGACGAGGACATGAAAGGAAAGTTGGAAATAAATAGGTAAGAAGTAAATACTTGTGGATTGAACATGATAAAGAAAATCAAACAATGTAAAATAACTTTGAATGGAAAGTTGAAACTCTATGTTCATTCGCAAAACATAACAAAGAGATAACGGTTAACATTTGTGAAAGATGTGATGGATAAGATTTGATAAAGATTTGTTGGCATGTGTCAGGGCGTGTCTAGCGGCAGCAACACGAGGACTGCCATAAATTTTCCTTCGTTATATTTTATTTTCATTGTCAAGGATTTTGATTGGGTGATGTTTAATTTGTTAGATAAGGCAAAGACGTGAATGAAAATATGGAAATAAAAGGTGGGAACTAAATCCGTACATGTCCCACACCTACTCCATGACTTAGATTGTTCACATCCAAATAATATATGTTATATGTGCTTCACTTTATCATCTCAATCTCACTTGCATTATTCACATCAATGTGATTGGTGCTTTAAGGGATAAAAAATAGGAAAATCCAGAAGGTAGAAGGTACGAAACTCAACCACACCACTTGCTTTTTGTAAAACTCTGTAGGGCCCTATTTTCATTTTTAAGCTCAATTTTGCGAGTAAAAAGGGAGATGCCTGAATAATCATCAGTACTTGAGCTTGTCCAACAAATGGCCGTCATGTATCTTATGTATTCCACTTTATTGTCTCGGTCTTGTTCACATTATAATAGTCATTAAAAAAGTGATTCTATCTAGTTTAAGCTCGAGCAATTGTGGGAAAAGAAGGGATGCTCAAACAAGCATGTCATATAAGTGGTAGGGCGATAGTATCTACCAATCAAGCCTTGTTATTTTTTAAAAAAAATATGATGTCAAGGTTTTCGTTTGGAAGATGTTTGATTTGTTAGATAAGACGAAGACAACAATGGAAAGTTGGAAGTAAAAAAGTGAAAATTAAATATATGCATGTACCACACCTTTTCCATGGAACAAACTCTAACATCCAATTAATATCCAATAGTTGCATTCCACTTTATTGTCTCTATCTCGCTTGAATTTTTATAGATGAGTCCAATTTGCACTTAAAGGAACAAACTAAAAAATGGGGGAAATCCAATAGGTTCCACGTTTGAAACACAACCGAAATGCTCGCTTCTTGTAGCACTTTATAGCCCCCCTTTTCAATTTTAAGCTCGAGTAATTGGAGTAAAAGAGGGGATGCATGAACAATCATTGATAATTGAGTCCGTCCAGTTCTTGGTCATATATGTCTAGGGAGAAGAAGTTTTAGACTGAGACTTGATTATTCACGTGAGTGCAATTTGAGCTTAAAGGGGTCAAAATTAAAAAAGGTGAAAGTCAGATAGGTTCCATGGTCAAAACCCAACCACTTTGCTTTCTTCATGTAGCACTTTGTAGGTCCCCTTTCTGTTTTAAACTCGAGTAAATGCAGAAGTAATTGTAGGAAAATAGCCGATGCGTGAACATTCATTGATAATTGAGCCCCTCCTGCAATTAGTCATATGAGTGACAAGTATATTTTATCTACTAGTCAAACTTGTCTATTTCTTTGTTTTATTTTATTGTATCTTCAAGGTTTTCGATTAGATTGTGTTTGATTTGGTAGACAAGATGAAGGCATCAATGGAATGTTGGACATAAAAAAGTGAAAATTTAATACCTACATGTACCACATCTTTTCCATGGCTCAAATTGTAACACCCAATTAATATCCTTTATTTGTGTTCCACTTTATCATCTTGATCTCACTCCCATTATTCATGTGAGTGCAATTTACACTTTAAGGGGCCAAAATAAATAATAGGGAAAATCCAATAGGTTCCATGATCAAAACCGCATATTTGAGACCACCCGTGGTGAGCCACATCTTCACACAAGGATGCTTGTTTCTCGCTTTCATATGACCAAGCCACCTGTTGTAATCTTTAAAGTATTATTATGTTAGCTCTTTGCTCATGTGACCATATTGTTATCTCGATTATATATATATATATATATATATATATATATATATATCCCTCCCGCCAAGCCATGAGTCTTTTGTGCTGATATTTATCGCCATAGAGGAGAGGGGACAATACTTGAACATGGTCCAATAGTTGACATGAGTTTTGATCACACAATACCCAATAGTTGTTATAGTACCACCTCATAGTTGTCATAGTACCATCTATTGGTTATTTATTTTTGACATGATAAGTATGTAGAGTATACAATCACATCATGACGTGTAAGACTTATCACCCATGTACAAGTATTGAAAATTCAATGTTCAATCATTATCACCCATGTTCAAGTATTGGTTTCCACCATGGTTGTATTATAACTCAAAATTATTATTTTAAATCAATTCAAAATATAGTTTTCCTTCTAATTAAATATTCCAAAGAAAAAATATAAGCTAAGAAAAACATGAGCTACATGTTAAAGAAAAAATCGTTATCCCACATGAAATACAATTGATTTTTTAGACCCCAAACTTAAGGTGTACCACTACTTGCCCCTCTCCCCTATAGAGCTACACAACTCGAGCCCGGGTCAATGTGCATTCTAAGACAGCCTTGAACTTGATTTTTCTGGTTTGATGTTATTCTTTTCATCGTTTGAATTTTATTTATTAGTCTGTATGTACTAAATCTTTAATCATTAATAGAAAACCAAATAATTTGATTTGAAGTATTTTTTCCAGCAGTTTTTGCCTTTGAGTTTGCAATTCACGTGAACAAAAGGGGAAACGTTGAATGCACTACAAAATTAAAGCTTAACTATGGAAATTAAGCACTACTCTCAAGTTGAAGCTTTAGTAGGATTGTAGGCTATATATATTGTGTTTCTTTGGCCTTTTGGTCAAACAATTCCTTTCAAGTGGGCATCCCCATAGATTTGGATTTCCTAAATATAATGATGAATTATCAAATGTTAACATATGACCTTCCCTAGGTATCATGCATCACAGATTGTTGTAACAAGGATTTAGAAATTGCAAATAATCGAGAAGACCAAGCTATGATGGAATTTGCCCTGAAAATTTGTTGATAGAGAGGTCCAACAATTCCAGTTGCCTTAAATTTTCCACACTATCAGGAAATGGCCCTCTTAGAGTGTTCATGGAGAGGTTGAGAATCATCAAAACCTTTAGATTTCCTATTGAGGTGGAATATGACCATTCAATCTATTATCAGACAGATCAATGCATGTCAAGCTAGAGGGTACATATGGGTAAGGCCTTTCTACTCCCTTGTTATATATACCTAGTCCATCCACATAGTATTTACCATATTGTATTGAGAAAACAAGAGGATCTCTATGTACGTTCATCATGGCTATGAAATTGAGATATGCATCTGGGATCTTGTCAGACAAGATATTTGAAGAAAGGTCTAGAATTTGAAGCTCACACATTTGGCTTATCTACAGAGGAGGTTTACCTTTGAAATTGTTGGATCTCATTACAAGAACTTGCAAATTCGAATAATCAGTGATCCAATCAAGGATGTCCTTTGTCAATTTGTTTTCTCCCATGTCAAGCACCTTTAAGTTTAATAAACTTCTTAGAGTAGAAGGAAGATTTCCTTGCAGATTGATCTTTCCTATGTGGAAAGACAATATTTTTTAAGTTGTCAAACTCCTTAGGATTTTCACCGCTCAAATGATTATTCCCAACATTAAGAAAGATTATCACTAAAAGGTTTTCTAGATTTGTAGGAATATCTCCTTCCAAATTCTTATTTTCCAAACGCAATACCTTAAGATTTGGCAAAGCATCCTTGTACCAAGAAGAGGTGCAATGTTATCTTGATAATCAAATATGTAGGTTTATTGGGTCATTGAAACAATTTCAAAATAAATTGAAGAGGTATATTTTCCTATGTAGTAAGGCACATAAGGTTTGCGAATTCGTCAAAGCAATTCCAAGATGCATTGAATAGGCATATCAGACTTAGGTAGCAAGGCAACCAACTTACATATCCTGCAACCAATTGACCATTATGTTAGCAAGAGGGCCACCTCCTATGCAGCTTCTCCCCTAATGGCACACGAATCATAAAATATTACAGCAAACCAAGCCAACTGGCCTAAGAGCGATTGTTGTTTTTTACTAAATGTGCTTTTTAGAGTTGTGGAAATAATTCCAAGATGCATTGAGCTTGCATCACCAAACATGTTTGTCATTGTTTCCTTTGGTGGTGTCGGTGACATTGTCTGAGCTGAAGATGGAAAAGTGGGAACTGTATCTTCTTACTCATGTACATTCTCCCATAATAAGATAAATATAAATTTGGTGTCACGATATAATGTTATATCATTAGTACTTTTTTCAGTTATTTACCATCAATATGGGAATACAAGTCTTCCTTCACATATATAAATAAAGTAAGAGCATAGCACACAATGAAAGTTGTGACAGATTCACCTCCTGAAATACTAAGAAACATATTAAAGCAAACTTGAATTTTTTTGTGAGATAGTAAATTTTTAACTCCTAGCATCTTAGGAACTTATTCACAATTTTTGGTAATGCTAAAGTATAAAAAGCATACTGAAATAATATAAGGCCTTAAAAAGGAAAAATTAAAAATAATTAGTTTTATATCAATAAAATTGGAATTTCGCTTTGCATTTGACCAGGCATTTACGAAAATATATATTAATTTGGTTTTCTCTGTACACCTAGATTTTGTATTTTATTTTTTAGCAATGAAAACTTTGGCTTTGTACCTAAAGCATGAATTGTGTGCACTTTCCAAACTTAAGTGACTTATCTTTATCCCTCTTCCATAACTTGTTTATCTATTCACACTGCTCAATAGCTTACATAACTAATCACATTAGTCCACAGTAGTATATTATCTACAAGTATTAGTCTCATAAAGTTGTGAAGTCCCATGATCTTCTTGTATAGGACCCTATGGGTGGGACCAAATCATCCCATGATTTGGTCTCAAACCAAACGGTCTCATCTCTCGCCACCCAAGTATCACTTTTCCAATTTGATATCTTTTCATGGGTCATTTCATATCCCATAGGTCAACCTTAATATGAAATTAAAGTAACAATCTTTCCTATAAAAGAAAGTTTTACTCACTTAATTGAGGGCTTGCGACTTTCAAGAGCACTCATTAAAAAATACATCCCTACACACATGTTTTAATCCATCCAAACTAGGTTAAAGTGTCACGTTTCTCATTATATAAACCTTCCAAGTCAAGCCAAGCCAAGCTTAAGTGCACCAAACCATTGTCTCTCATTTTCAAAAGATCAAGTTGTCAAAGTAGTTGCATCCATACAGATATCATATGCTAGGTGGAGAACTATGGTAGGTTTGAGGCCTCTTCAGAGTAGTGTTAACATAAGTGGTGCAAGGGTGCATCAACCCAAACACCAATCTTTTTGCAAGCTCTCCTACCCATGGTTAGGGTTTGAAGGTATTTCACATCACACAAGGGGTTTAACACATCTACAACACCTAGGGTTTCATTTTGAATATCATTATAGGGTTTTGCAACAACACAAAAATTTATAGATTTCCAAAGCATCCCATCTGAAATTATATGGCTTAGGACCATATCATATTGTTCCTTAAGATAGGTCATACAATTCCATACTTGTTCATTTTGAGTCGCATCTAATTTCAATAAATGAAGAAACTCTAGGTCATTTCCAGTCTTCTTAGTCACTTTATACTGCCAAATCACGTATATGCTTCTGTGATCAACTAAGTGCACTTTTCCTCTCTTATTTTAAGCAATCATTTATCGTTTTATCTTGAAATTTTTTTTGGGAGTATATTAATTTTTATTAATTAATTAGAATATACAACATGTACTACCTTTACGTATTAAATAAATAAGAACCAATTTTAAAACAAAGAATTTATTTTTTTACTTAGGATGAAATCATTTGTTGAACCTGATCATTGCTCGAACCCTAGGTGGCCTTAGGGCTTATCCTTCTTTCTCTAGTGTATGATACTTTTTTTATCCCTTGGCTTTTCTCTCCTTTGTATCTTCATGACTCACTGACAAATATGTTGTGATCTTAGCATTAAACCTAAGAGCTCATTCCCTAGAATTGATATGGGATATTATTCCTTTAACTAGGTTAATGCCCATACTCAACTTGAGATTCAAGACCCACCTATTGATCCTATATGCCTTATAGACCACCTTCAAATGGCTCATACTTACATTCATTTACAATATGAAAGAATTCCTATTACTAAAAAATATCTAAGAGTCTCCACACCCTCTTTCATTACTATGGGACCCACAATCCATGTTGTTAATACAAGATACCATAAGAAACTAGTTGTGGGAAATCCACCTTTACCCCCACCACCTTTTGTTCGTATTACTAATCCTAGTGTTCCACTTAAAGGGTATGATATATTGGATCAATTAAATAATACCCCTACTAAGATATCTATTTTAGAATTACTTAAAAAGGCACCTATTTACAAGGACATCTTACATGAGGCTTTACATTCTAGCCTCATGATACTCGATCATTTTCCTTTGTATCTATTATGGACACATTTAAGAGTATGGACAAGTTTATTACTTTTATTTCTATTGAATTTCCTTCTAAGCATGTTTTCAATCAATGTCCACTACTACCTATTATTACCCATATTAAGGTATTTATCATTAACCATGTTTTGATCGATAGGGTATCTTGTTTGAATATACTTCGTAGCTCCTTGCTCCAAAAATGGGCATTTCTATGGCTGCAATTGATAGGACTAACACTTCTATTTGAAGCTTTGATACGATATTGAGATCTACACTCAATACAATCACTTTGGATGTCCTAATAGGCCCCAAGAATATTCCTACTACATTTCACATTATGGACAATGTTCTTCACTAGAATCTCCTCTTAGGGTTTCGTTTGATCCATATTATAGAAGCTATACCATCTAATTTGCATCAATGTGTCAAGTTCATGCATGATGGCTATGAGTACACTATTTTCATTGATGAAGAACCCTTAAAATATTGCAAGACTGATACCTCTACTTCTACTGAGCCTATTATTATCCCACCATCTTCGCTCATTCCTATGGATAAACTACATACATATGTGATTGGTGAGTCGACTACAATTTCTAATACTACACCTTTTATGGCACCACTTTTTGAGATAATCCTAAATTCATCTTGACCCTTTACAATTGAGGTCCCTATTGAGTAGTCTTAATATGTATTATCTCCTACGTTGCCTCCACTGGCTCTTACAGATCCTCCTAAATTTCCTTTTTCAGTTATCATAGACAATCAATATGGATGCGTTGCAGATTACTCAAATAGAGATGATGATACTATAGAACTTCCAGTGAGCATTTACGCTAACTAAATTTCAATCTTGTGGATAAAGCTGAGTCTATGTTCCATTCTCTTTTTGTCTCCATTAGCCCTGGGCATTATTGACTTAAGTCCACTATCATAGATACTAAATAGACCCCTCATATGTAGTCAGATATGTCTAAGACAGCTAAGTTTTCTTCTAATACATATAAGCTTACTCATCCTGAGACCTTTCTAATGCCTTTGAGTCCTTATAATGAAAATATGTTTCCTATACGACACCTACTACAACTATCCATGATATCATGTGACACATTGTTAATCTTCTTGATACTATACCTTATTTTAGCTATGTTACTATTATTGAAAATATAGACACACCATGAGAGCTCTTTTCTATATTGTTTGATCATAAGTAATTGACATTGCCCACCACATACCATCACTTCACTAAGATGCTTTCCTAGAATCCTGACAAGCCCTTTTGCAATTATCATCGTATATCTAGACATGATACTGACCATTGCAAAGCCCTAGTCACTAAAATCAATTTATTAAATGCTAACGGTGTGATTAATGTACTTCTTGATGTATCTATATAATTGAAATAGTCATATCCTCTTGATATAGCAAAATCAAGCAAGTTGCCTCACTTTGACACCTTTATTAGCACGTTTATATCCAGAGTAAATTTTGGGAACATATCTTTCTTAATTTGGATACAAACAATAATATTTGAACTTTTGATGCATTACGCGCCCTTGGTATTACTCCATCTAGTATCATGTCACTCCTTATCCCATCATATAACTTTCAAGGTTATATTATACTCCTTGCTCCTTTTTCATTATGTGTAATCACAACTAAAGTATGGGTTTCTCTTTACCCTTAACCCACCCCACTTTTCTTGGGATGATCCTAGCTATGGGGCTTGAAAGGCACCATTGATGACCACAATATCAATAGTACTTTCCCGCAGCTCCACACTTCTATTACTATTCAGCATGATGGCCTTCGGAATTACCAATGTAATATGACATATTGGAAACACATTGTGGCAAGACAAGGACCACCTCATACTAATGATGAATACATTATGACATTATGCTGAATTTAGGAAACTTGATAGTTAAATGGCCCTTATTTTCATATGTTTGATCTAAGCAATGTAGGATTTGATCTCAGTACACTTTATTTTCACGATGTTTAATAGATCTTGCTTTACCTCATTTTTTACACATATATTCTACAACATTCAAATAATCAAACAAATAAGAAAAATACAAAATTAAGACCTACATACAACTTGACTTGATAGCTTGTCACTTTGCATATGTTGTTTGTCATATAGTTTGATGAATAACGTATTTTCTATATATTTTTTACACGCGTGCATTCATGAGGTATCTTGACCTTGATGCATGACACATACATGATATTGCACAATGACAAGTGTTGGCCTGAGTTCGTCCTAGTGGCCATCCTAATATTGAGGCATCTCCTACACTATTCAAGTGTTTTGTTTCAATACAATTACTTTTACTTCCTCGCTAAGCTCAATTTCTTATATTGTGCAATAAGATATTTTTTAGGACTAATATGCCTAACACACGTCTTGTGTTGTGTTATCTTATTTTGATCTATGTTCCTCTGAGATATTGTTTATTATTGTATTCACTTGTTTTATTACGTGTATGATTGTTTCCATGTGTGTGGCATGTGTCCTTTCCTATGCTTGTGTGTGTGACACGTTGATGTCCTTTTTTGTATATTTGAGAGCCTATTACTTATACTTGTGTATGTGACACTCTTATGTCCCATGTTTGTGACCTCTTGGGTATTCTTTGTGATTAACATATGTGATATTGCTTGTGTACTTATATGCTTGATTTTCTTTGTGCTTGTTTTCTTTTTTGTTATCTTTGTGTGTCATGATTTCTACCATGCACCCCCTTATAGGAAAATGATATCAATGTTGGCCACCTAAGACAACCCTCCATGTGATCCAACATTGGCTATCAAACACATTCGACATGGACACGTGTATTTTCTTTTGAGCTGGGGGTTTTATTTTCATATCTCACTTGCCTCGAAGGGGTGGCATTCAATGGGTTTATCACATGGATATTTGTGCACATAGACATAATTCAAAACTTAGAAACATAATGGAAAAGGTTACAAATACTCAGAAATAGAATCAAACATAATAGGAATAGATTCTACACAAGTACAGAACCATCCACCATGGTTGAAATCGTCAAACATTATGATCCGAGATAGAGGTTTTTGTCCTAGGGGTAGATTTTCAACGTATTACATAATTTTTTCAGATTTTAGAGATATTTATAGGCTTCTAATAAAGGTCCAAAAACATATTACATAGTTCAAAGCATGGTCTTATTATATTTTGATACAAAATGTGGAGATTTGAGTACTTCATTCATTTCTGGCACTGCATAATGTATACAAATAAATGAGCCAACTATAATAGTGTTAGAGACCATATATCATATAATTTCAATTCAAATAATATGTAAAATAACAGGTTTAGAGAACCATTGTAAATATGTTGCAAGATATCGTGTTAACTCTTCTCTTTAGATAAAATATGCTAATCTCTCAAATCCAAACCTATACAATCATTAACTTTAGGGAAATGTTAGTATTTTTGGTTGCCTAGGGGACTTACCTTAGATAGACCCATAATGCTATTAAAGGAAGTTGATAAAAGACATTTACAAGTGATGAATGATAAATGACTAAAATAAAAGTATACTCAACTATCAATTTCACACACACAATTGATCTAAAAACTACACTAGAAACACAGGACAATTGCACCCATGAATGGCACATGTGTGACAATTCTATAAAATCTAAATGTTGAGATCTTACGGTTATCCAAATGATGTGCCTTCACCTCTTCAAATACTTGCAAGAAAATATGTGCAAGTAAGAGAGCTAAAACAAGCAAATAGGGGTTTTGTGTTCAAAAGAGTCAAGCCTAAAATAGGGGTTGTGAGGCCACTTATAGATTTATGGTGCATTGGAGATTTAAATGGTTATGGGTGCATAGTGCATAGAATATTGTGATTGGGTAAGTGAGATATGATTTTAAATATTGGTTGTTATAGTGATTAAATATTTTTGGTGTGATGTATTTTATTAAATGTAAATGGATGATGTGGATTAAAATGTATTTTATACCATGTTCTCACATTCCTCCATCCAGAGAGTCAAAGATTCGTGTTTTAATTAAAGATGGTTTTTTTTCTCATTCCCTGCTTCCTTACAATTACCTGAGCTTACAACTGATAAGGGGGGTAACTAAGTGGTACAAGGAGTAAGCATTATAGTGGGGTTTCCAACCAATAACCTATGGGATGTTTCCCATTTTTTATGAGGAAAAAAAACTAAAACCCCTATCGTTACCCTAGTTGGTAGTTAGAGGAAAACCCTATTCACAATTGTGCATGAATACGCTACCCTAGGATGTCCGGTCCACTCCACATATCTATGCCTCTAAAGTGTCTCGTGAGACGTGCAAGTGAATTTCCCTTACATTTACTTCTGTTCCAAATACGCAATAAACACAAGGGCTGAAATTGCTAATAACTATTGACGTTGGCAGTATTGATGGCCCACTCATTGCATTCAGAGACATCTGCAAAATATGGTGCCTCGACACCTTGAACACTACACCCTCTTTCTACTTCAAACGATTGATAAAAATGGCATGTGATTGTAGCAAATAAGACTTATGTAATGGTTCCCCGTATCGTTTTCCCTACACTTGCACTTCTTCTCCCTCAAAACCCTTCTTCATCGCCCCTCATCCTCTCCTGTTTTTTCACTTCCTCGAGTTATAATTCCACGCTCCATCCCCTTCACCATTTCTATCATACATTTCAAATGCAATTACTATTTTGTAAGAGGTGACAAATTCTGAAAAGTATTCTGACATATATCCAGACGGTGTGACTATAATAATTTTCCATATGAAAAAGAAAACAATGAAGAGATATATTAACACAACTCAACTTAACATAAGTCAACTTAATAAAAAAGAGTGTCCAGCTTAAGAATAACGTTGTATGCATCTTTTTCAAGCCATATGGAGGAGTTGCCCAGTCAATGGCGTTAAATTGTCCCTTACGCAACTGAATTTTTTGAGAAATATGGGGGAAACCGCCTCCTTTGACCCTGGCTCTGGCTTGAACAAATAGTCAACAAAACCACCTTCTTCCACCCTGATTTGCTTCCCGTGTTCTTCATTTCAGGGCACCCTGTTCATTAAAGATTTGTCACTTGAAAGCTTCTGCAAATTGGGATACCGATCAACACCATCGGCTTCAATCAATAAAACATGGAGTTTTTGTGAAGTCCATGAGCGCGAAATCAGAAGAAAATGCTATAAAAATGTACATCTAGCCTAGTTTAAAGGTTGATTACGTTATTTATAATTTTATTGATTGTTTTTCCTACTAAAACTAGCAATCGCACGAAAAGTGTGCAATGTTAACGCCGAAAGTGAAATATGGGGTGAGACAAAACAAATTAAAACAGACAATAAAGCATAGTGCATCAACAAGAAGTAAAGATAAACAAGGGGGATGAAACAAAAAAAACTTGTAAACAATGTCGACGATAGAGCTAGCAGCACCATTTACAAGACATGTTTAAACCCACAAATTTGCACAAAGCATGATTATTTGGTTGACTTGGAGAAAAAAATATGAGGAAAAAGGGGCTTATTAGCTCTGGGTTTATCGTAATTTATATGACGTGAAAGTTATTGAGTACACAACATTTAATTTATCAGAAAATATGAAAACATGAATGGAAAGTTAGATAGAAGAAGGTTGAAATCAAATACTTACATGTCTGACATCTATGCCATGGCTCACATTGTTTATACCCAAATAATATTTTTTATTTGTATTCCAGTTTATCATTTTGGTCTCACTTGCATTATTCACACAAGCGCAATTTACGGTTGAAGAGGTTAATTTGAAAAACAAGGAAAATCAAGCTTGAAAACCAACCACAAGCCTTGTTCAATAGTATTTTACAGCACCCTTATTCAATTTTAAGCTCGGGTAATTGATATGACGGAATAAGTATTGAGTAACATGAATCCACCTAATCAAAAACAATATAGAGTTTAAGAATAATGTTCCTATATATATTGTCACCCATATAGAGGGATCACTCAATCGAAGGCATCACCTTGTCCATCAATTTGAAAAATGTCTCAAACCCTTACACCTATGAAAGAAATAGGAAAATTTGAAAAAATATGACCAATAAAGGGCTTAACTAATATATATTTTAAAACTATTTGTTTGTTGTAAGCAATAAAATGTCACAACAAACAAAGATGGAGGTTGGGTTTTGAACTCGTTACATAGACAAACATCAAAGTACAAACATGTCTAAAAGAGATAATAAGAGATTGTTCATTTTCAAATAATTAGAGATCGGACATCTTATCTAAAATAGTAAGTGTGATCTATACACATACCACTTGTTATCAGCAGAACCGTGGGTAAAACGGTTGTTGACACATGCGGTCAAGAGGGAAAGAACATGACAACAACAAATTTGTGTTAAGCTTCCACATAAATGTCTCGACATCACAGGATACAACATACTCAATTGACATGTATAATGTGATTTGGGAAGAGATGAAACCATGCAACAGACCGTGTGGAGTGGACTTCCGGTTTACAAGCGCCTTACATTTGCTTAAAAGTTTCAAGATTCTTTTCAACAAACCCATTTTTTCGCATCCCACAAGACATTTTGCCAAACTGGTAAATTCCTCTCACACCACCGATTCCACTCTGATTGTAATGGTAGGTACTCCAAACCACATGGTGGCTTCCATGGAGTTTAGCCAAAATAGGCCCAATTTCTTGACGAGAAAATGATCTGCATGTCATTAATTATTAAGCCAACGATCACATATTTAATTGAAAATTTTAGTCAATTCGATTATCAACTGAAAAATTTAAAACCACCCCCATACCATAAAGTGAAAATGAAAATGAAAACACTCCACAATCAAAGATTGTTTTGGAAAAGAAAATCCAATTCGGTGGTGGCACTTTTACATTCCCTCACATGCAGGGATTTCACACGAACTGACCAGAAGTCGGTTACAAAAAAGTACAGAGAAAAGAGGACATCCTAGGCTTTTTGTCCAATAAATGAAAAAGGTTTCTATCAAATTTAAAGAAAAATAATTTTGGAAATAGAACTTAGATTAATGTTGTATGGCAATGAATGTATTTTTGGTCTTCGATACTTCTAAAAACATGGAAATTGTACTTATAACAATTTAAGGAACATGCTGCAGACATTTATCATGGCTACATTAAAAGCAACTTCTCTTAACATTTGCATAGCCAAACTAGAAATGGTGGGAGAGAATATGTTTTTTAAAGATGAAAAACAAGGGGCAACTGAGATTAGAATGCACCCTAATAACCTTAATAGGAATGGAGTAAATCTCACTATTTGAATCTCATTATACTTCTATTTAAATTTAATGGCTAATGGGTTGTAGATAGATAATAATGTGCATTAATCGTGGTGAAGGAAGCCATCAACTAAACACAAAAATTGTATTCAGTAATAAGTATATACAATATTTAATCTTGCCATCAACAATATAAGGAATCAATCTATTTTTGTGATTTGGATTAATTCAAATTAACTGAAATAAAAAATTGTATGGTCCATGTGATGTTGGCACATTAGCTTTACTTTTCATTTACTTCACCAACAAATGCATAATTTATTGTGTTTCCTCTGTGATATTTGCTCCTATTAACCTACAATTTAGATTTTCCCACACAACCATTAAATAAAAAGGTGTAATTGCTTATTAATAACACTCAATATGAATGCTCAAACCAACACATATATTTGGTAGGAACATCATGAAGATATGCTAGATTAGCCTATTGAAACAATTATTAACACTGAAATAATAGTGACCTTATAAAAATATGGATGTATTGATTTTAGTAGATGCTCCAAATAACATCCGTACATTTTCTTACAGGTCATCCATATTCACAATGGAGTTTGTCTCCCAATATATTTGGGATATAGTTCCCCCATATGCTCGACCATCTCTATTCTATTATCAAGAAATAAACAATCTTGAAAACAAAATAAATTCAGAATGCTTAGATGAGGTCATTTGAGTACCAATCCCCGAAAAACCTAAATTGTATGTGTAGCTACCCGAAGAATGATCTCATGGACAATAAACTATATGGGATTTCTCAATGTGCTCATCTATCATAATCTACTGAGAACGACATTCATCACTGCAAAATGCTCTGTCATCCCTATTACATGCATCAAAAATAGAAAATGGGTTTATTTAGTAGGTTTTACATATTGCAAGTAAAATTCCCAATGCATGAGCAACAAAAGGAATTCCATAAAGTTACAAGTAGTCCATAAGCAAAGATGAAAGGGAAATGACATCAAAAACTAGGAAATGATAGGTTCTATAAGAGAATTGCTACAGAGCGAGAAGAATAGAGGAGAAATCTCTCTAGCACGAAAAAAACATCAACAGGTGAATCACTTTGTGTTAGCAGATTGGAAAATAATTTTCAATATGGTTTAATGCACAAATGCATTTCTTGACCAGTTCACGTGTGATCATTCATATCAATGTTCCAAGTTATAATAACACTAATTAGTTGTTAGCAAAGAAGGAAAGAATTGTATAAAGCCAAATGTTTGAAGCAATTCAAATAGCCATGTGAATTTAATCTTGAAAGATATCCAAATTCTACGAATCTTGCTTGAATGGTCTACACATTAACAATGTTCATAATTCAAACAATATAAACAGAAAAGGCATCAACTCACGGAAATTACAATTGACCATAACCACCATGAGTTGTCATTCTAGAACACTATCAGCGTAACTATCAGCATAACAATGCAAATGGGGGGTAGTTCCAATTCCCCGTAGATGCCATCCCCTCCTCGATCCATTGATCAAGACCACATTAAGATGAATACAGATCTAGATATTGCTTGGCACTCCTAATGACACAATTAGCTAGATAGCCTAGACGTGATTAGTTTTTTCTCTCTGTTTTCATGGAAAAAGATATAAGGGTTGATGCAAATTTGAACCGAATTTATTATATCTTTCACTAATGTATAAGTGGGATAGAAAAACCTACAAGGTAATTGAGAAAAACACACAACCTTTGGAATCCAATCGGATGGACAGAGCGGGAAAGTATATCGAACATACCAAATGGTCCTGAGAAGAGTATTTGCACGAGAATTGCACACCAAATAATTGACTAAGAACGTGAAGACCGCCAACTTACTTCTAGCTAATGATCAGATTGGTAAATTGGGCATTTTTTGGGCCTTTTAGGAACAACAATGAATGGTAAAGCTTCTCATGCCATTACCAGGGTAAAAGGAACTACAAGATACTTGGATACCAGAGTATTTAATCACCACATGCTAGAAGATAAAATCATACTTAAACAAAACAACCACACAGGAAAGTTCCCCAAACTACATACACATTGAATGTATTGATTTTCTATATCATGAGCATTAAAAATAGAACAATGTGCCGATATCAGAAAGTTTTAGACATCCAAGAGTACACTAAAGGAGTTGAGATAACAAGTAAAGACCAGAAAATATGAATGTCAGAAAAGCATAAAAGAGCAGCCACGGAAGCACTAAAATGGATCAAAGGCGTTAACTATGGAGGTCACAATGAATATGAAACCCTTGTTTCGAGCCCATTTTAAGCAACTCACAGTGCTATGTATCAAGTTGAAAGCAAAGAAGGTAAAGTTACCTAGTTCAGGTAATAAACAACAAGTAAGGAGCTAGTTCAAGTCAAAAATAGAGCCTGGTCCAATGTTAAAAATACAAGTGGCCGAGTCAATAATCAAAGCAGCTCGTGTTGCAGAGATGCCCAACTACGGCCAAGGCCTTCAACAGTGGCGACTGTGGCCAACACAGAAACCACCAATGAAAAAACCCCAAATCCCCCACCAGATGAAAAGAACCACGAGTTGCATCGCACAGGGGCGACCATACTCGCCTGTTCATGGTGACGATGGAGGTGTGGCCACCTGCACAAAGGACTCCCGGCACATGTCCCGCATTTATGAATGACGATGTTTGTCCCTGCTTTGCGTTACAATCCTTTGTTCTGGTCAATCCTTATCTTGGTCGCCACGTGTAGGGCACGTACCAAGTCGTGCATCGTCAACCAATGCATCTGAACCGTTGTTGTCTTTGTCCACGTCAGACGGGAGGAGGCCTTCTACCAGAGAACACGCCTTTCGGCGTAACAACCAAGTAATTTAGCTTTGTAGGGATCAAGCGTAACTCAACTCACAGAGATATGTAGATACATTCTATATTGATGGACTAAGTTTTGTTTTCATCTATGCTCTTTGTGTATGCATAAAATACTTATGGGCTTTAATTATCGAATGAATGTGATTATCGAGTTTAAATCAGTGCTTAGATTCAAGTAAAACTATGTATATATGGATAATTTAAATATTTAATAAAAATAAATCTATTTATTATTGATATGTTTGGATTAGATAGAATGGTATTAATGGAGAGGATTTATGTCAAAACCAACCCGAAATATCAAAGGCTCAACGATCTCTCATCATCTCGAGTGAGCATTTAAGGAAAACCTCAAGTGATGTCCTTAAGTGATATGTCGATGATTAAAGTGTTTATTCGTTAGAGTATGCCGGCATTTATAGTTGTGTTTCTCTGTTAGAGTATGCACTTGGGGTGCATAGATCTACAATTAAGTGAGAAGTTAAGGAGAAAAACCAACAAATCTTTTCAAGAACATTACACAATCCTAGGAACATCAAAAGGTTGTAGAAGATATTACTCTAGTGAAGTTCAGTTCTAAAAAAACCTATTTAAAATTGTAATAATATTACATATTTTTAAAACACAACAAGATAGAAGATATTAAAGTCACCCTTATAAGACAGAACCTGTTTGAAGAGAAAATTTGTTAGCATGGGCTAGAATTTTCTTATGCATCGAGAAAAGAGAAAAGCTTGTCTAAAGTCTAACAAAGTAATTAGTTTGGGGAGATATTGGACCCTTATTTTGGCTAAGTACAAAATCACACACATAATAGTGATAAATAATTACGGCGCACGAGGCACATGCATTTTGGGCATAATAGCCACATGCCAATGAGACCAAGGCACATGTATGAAGGAGGACTTGCCAACAAAGTGACGACATGTGCAAGAAAGACTATTATGGTTAGCTCAAATCATGGTATGCCATCAACAGAAAGGTGGGAAAAAATCACGGAACACAAAGGTGGGATAGTTAGCACATCAACATAAGAGAATTGCTTGTTAGGGTGAGGCAATGTTCAATTGCTACAAAAACACACCTACCTTATTTAAAGGTTGATTATTAATTTATTTGATTTATTGATGGTTTTTCTTACTAAAACAATTAAGTAATTTAGCTAAGTAATGAGCTTTGTATGGATATGTAACTTGGCTCTGAGATATTATAGATGCATGTTATATTGATAGGCTAAGTTTAGCTTTCTTCTATGATATTTGTGGTTGCATAAAATATTTACAGGATTTAATGATTGAATGAATGTGATCATCTAGTTCATATTAGTGCTTAGATTCAAGTAAAACTACATGTATGAATAATTTAAAGAATGAATAGTATACATCTTGTTAATATTGATGTGTCTAGGTTAGATAAAGTGCCATCAATGGAGATACGATTTTTGTTAAAACCAACAACTCACAATGACAAAGGCTCGGTGATCTCTTATCATCTCAAATAAATATTTAAGAAAAATATAAAATAAGATGCCGAAAATTAAAATGTTTATCTGTTAGTATATGCACTTGGGGCGCATATATCTATAATTCAATGGATAGTTTAGAGGGAAAAAAAAACCTAACAAATTGTTACAAAAACATTAACATAACCCTTGGAATATAAGAAAGTTGTACAATATATAACTCTAGTAAAGTTCAGTCCTCATAGAACCTAAACCTAAAATTATAATAATATTACACATTTTAAAACCGAACAAGGGAAAACTCAAAAAATATCTGGTGAATACAGTTGTGTCAAAGAACAACTAAAGGCGGACCCAAAAAAACACTTTATTCCACCGGCAACTTGACCAGTTTCCCAGTATGACGTTAGTGTTTATATACAAAAGGCTTACTTTTATGGTCTGTGCTACTACCTAAAGTTCTGTGTTGAATGAAATCCTTTACTATATTGACATCCGCGTCTTGTTAATGGTGGTCTTCCTGAGGTGCAAATCACCTGTTAATGTTTTCTTGTGTGTTTCTGGCGCTGGTTCTCAGTTGTGGCTCCATGCTTGCTTACATCACTGAAGCTCTTCCTATGAGTTTTGGGTGATGCAGAAACAAAGGACTTCCAGGAATTTTGTTTGAGATTGTGACCATCTTCTGCTACCATGTGTTGATCCTTCTGTACAACTGAGTCGGTATCTCTTGATTGCTTGTTGGATAAAGTGCTTTTGTTAGGTGATGTTCCCTTCTTCAAGGTTGGCCCCGGAGAGGAGTATTGATCACTGTCCTTGGATGTGGTATTGCAGCTATCTTGTGAAGTTTCATTAGCTGTCAATTGCCTGGAATGTAATTCAGAGACCCTTCTACCATTCGCCATTGAAGAATCCCTCAACCCTTTATGAATATTAACCTGTGGAACCGATTTGTATTCGTGAGTTGTACATTTTTTTGAATAGGATCTAGTAACACTCCTGCTCGGCATTGAAGTCTGCCTTATTCCTGTATTACTTCCTATCCCGGAAGAAACTTGTGATTCATCACTCTTGCATAATTGCGTGGACAATGATCCAGCACATACCCTCTTATTGTATGGCATAGCTGAACATCTCAACCCATGATTCTCGCCAGTTACCATACTGCCCTCTGAAAGGGATCGTGACTCATCAATTGTGCATTGCTTGGAGCCAAATCGAGCCACCACTTTCGTATTAGTCATGGAGGACTGCCTCAATATTCTGTCATCTGATTGACGGTGCTTTGTCTCACTCTGTGATTGTGCAATGTCACTTGGTTTGGAGAAAGAGACCGTTGTTCTAACATGAGTGGCGACTGTCTTGTTATTAGACATGGAGGACTGCCTCAACATTCTGTCATCTAATTGACTGCGCTTTGTCTCACTCTGTGATTGTGCAATGGCACTTGGTTTGGAGCAAGAGACCATTGTTCTGACATGAGTGGATGGAGTCTCTCCCCTTCCATTCATCTTTTCTCTCTTTAGTTCCTTTCCTAAGGATATGCATTTTGAATCATATGACCTTCCTCGGAGCCGGCTGGAAGTAGTCGGTGCCATAAACCTAGGAAACCTCAACTCCAAAGGCTTCTCTGAAAGACTACATGATAACAGAGATTCTGCATCTATGCCAACTTCTTCTTGACTAACTGAAGGTTGCAGCAGCTCATCGTTTTCTGAGGATGGATCACTCTTTGCAAAGAGCATTTTCTTCTCTCTTAGAAGAAACTCTACGGTTTCCATATTTTTTCTTGCACTTAGGCATTCATCTTCAAGCTGCTTCATATGCAGCATGACAGTGTCCATGAGTGCTGCTCTCTGTTCTTTGGCTTCCTGCATGACAAAACATTAGTGCCACAAATTTTATGGATCATGTTTAACATATTGTTGTTTAGATTAAAGATTAGCATAAGTGCTTGTCTATAACACATGTAAACAATGTAATCTACAAGAAGACATTGGAATTTTACATCTGACAGTTCCCTCCCAAGTTGTATTCCTCTTGCCCTGGTTGCAAATTTCAAAGAACAGACAGTC
This sequence comes from Taxus chinensis, assembly GCA_019776745.2. Lineage (NCBI taxonomy): Eukaryota > Viridiplantae > Streptophyta > Pinopsida > Cupressales > Taxaceae > Taxus > Taxus chinensis. The sequence goes on from CM034146.1 coordinate 301,050,566, forward strand.
TCTGCTAGGTCATCTTCCTTTGGACTGATATGGACGAGCATCAGTGTCTTCGAATCATGTCCTGCATAAATCATAAACTCAATCCTGTATTCCACATGCAAAATACTACAACCGTGAAACCATAAGATATGCTCCTACATGGATGCACCACATAACATGAAAGAGTATTCTGATTACCAAGAGAGTCTCTGAGAATCTGGGTGAGCTTGCTGTTCCTGCTGGTACAAAAGGAAGCCAGGATTAAAAAGCCGATTGTTGAAGAGTATGGCTCCTGCTTCCAGCTCACTAGCAGAAGAAGAAAAAATATATGAAAGAGCAGATGCTTTGGTAAAGCTGTGAGTACCTATAAGGAATGTGGGATTGTTTCTTCTGCAATGCACTAATAACATCTCCAAGGGCAGAGAGGGACAAGTTTATGGCCTTTCCTTCTTCCATAGTTTGGCTGGTTGCTTGAGTCTTGAGTAGACGCTCACTTCCTCCAAGATCAATCATCCAGAGCTTGCTTATATTAGTGTGTGTGTGTTCGTGTGCAGAAGATCTAATGACTACCCTGATCAAGCTGAACAATGGAAAATTTTCAGGAACAAAACATTTTAATGCACCATATTCTGGAGCAATTTGTTTGAAATTTAATTTTCCAAATACAAGTATCTCTTTCGAAAACAGATCAAAGTTTCCACTCTGTGATGCTTTATCACAAGATTACTCGATACTTAAATTTTATAACACACAAAAAGAAGCTACCAAACAGCTAGATTTCAGTGAAGTTGCTTATTTCTTCATACTTTGGTAAGACAACCATTTAGATATCTGTAAACAAAGTCTCCTAAAATATACTGCAATCCACTCCTTCAGATTCTATTGATAATGTCATTCCGAAAGTAAAAATGTGTCATAAAATATACTGAACTCATTCCTTAATATTTTGATATGAAGTTCATCCATAAGGGCAGAAAAGAAAAATATAATAAAATTTACTGCAACTCACCAATGTGATCTGCTTGAAGCTTCATTGGCATTGGTCCATGCAGTAGATCTTGCTCGGCTGCCTATGTGGTACCATTGAATTGCTTCGTTGAAATCTCTCACCACAACCTCCCTCAGGTTCTCAATCTCCACTCCTCCATGTGCATCCATTTGAATTGAAAGACTACACCAATACAAGAAAAGTTAGCCATGCACATGATTTTAAACAACATCTTCTAATGAATAAAGGTCTGATTCTGAAAAATGTACAATAGCAGACTATGAAAATGAAGATGAGATTAAGTACCATTTTGGGGAAGGGTCTGTAAACCTTGTCGGTCGATGTACAAGCAAATCTTGCAGGCATCGCATGTAAACTTCAACCATGCTATATGTAAAGGTGAAGGTTGAAGTGCCATCCAAGGCAGCTTGCCGAAAGAGTTCTTGGATTGTACGAGGAACCACACCAGGACTATCTTGTCTTCCTTCCTGCAATACACTTATTCACATGAATGCAATTGTTTAATTAATCTCAGGGGAAGACCTCAAGGAAGTTTCACTGTATATTCTTATCAATATGATGATCTTAAGCTTCCCAAAAGATGAATTTGCAAAGTTGTATAGCCCGGATGAAATAAAAAGTTTTCCCTCACCAAAACAAGGTTTGATTGTCAGGGTAGCAGGCAGGGAATTTGGTTTCATGCATTTACCACGTTCAGTGGCAGTATATTGGCTCCACCCAGATAATTTAATTTCATACAGGAAATGCTTTTATGATTTCTACTATGCATTTTTGTACAATTCGACTTGAATTGTGTACAATTGCTCTGCTCAGATCAAAACAAACTTGAAACAGAAAAATGGAGTGCAAAATACTATTTTCAGAAACTGACATGAAACAAAAATTTAAAAAAGAAGAGTAATAAAATTTTGGGAAAAATAAATATCCCAATCTAACACCTAGACCAATTGGCAGTTATGGATTAAAACACTCACCATTGTATAAGTTTTGCCACTTCCTGTCTGCCCATAAGCAAAAATACATACATTGTGCCCATCCAAGGCGGATCTGAGAATTGGCTCCACTTCTGTGAACACATCTTCTGCGCAAAAATGTTACAAGTTACAAACAATCACTCACAGAATTCCGAGAATAGCAGATATTAAACAGCAAATCCCCACTCACAGAATTCCGAGAATAGCAGATATTAAACAGCAAATCCCCACTCACAGAATTCCGAGAATAGCAGAAATTAAACAGTAAATCCCTTCACCTTGTGTAGCCTCTGGAAGGAAAACCTTGTCGAAGTGAAACTCTTTATTCCTTCCTAAAGCTTTGATCATAACCTTCTCCCATTGCGGAGCTACAGTGGGTCCTGGACGTGCCCTTGTCTCATTAACCAGAAACGGTCTCGTGCGACAGAACACACGAATGCTGCCTGCACAATCATGGATGTTCATATAATTTCATAGAAACCATTAAAACCGTTTTGCAAGGCGAGGCTTACCCTTGAGATCCAAAATCCTGTTCAGGGCATCCCTCCTTTTGTTACCAGATACTCTCAAATGGGATTTTAGTGCATCCAACTCGCCTAAAATGAAAATGGATATTAACTGTCAAAATTTGCCAGGAAACCTTGTCATGAATTACTTATCACTAGCTGCAACAAAAATTGCATTTACAACAAATGTGTGCTACACATATATATAGATATATATATACCCTCTAGTTTGACAATGTCCTTCTCCAGCTGCAGTTTTTCTGCCCCAGAAATCCTGACATTTTGAGAAAGTGGGCTACTTCGGAAAATAAGAGAATTATAATCGGCTGAAAAGTCCTCGATCATGAGACGAACTGCATCTGCCCATGTAAATGGCAATTCCGTCTTAGAACCCAGCAGACTCTGGATCGATTCCCCCAAGTTGTCAAGAGCCGCAATTTCCTTGTTGCTGGATTCATCTCCATCCTCAGCGGGGCCTGGCACAAACATCCTGATTTTCTCTGATGGATCCGCCCAATAAACTCAACCGAGTAAATGCATATAGATTATAATATATATGGCGCATTGAATTCTGCAAGAGTGAAGAGCCATGGCATACGTGGAGACATGTACAGATCAAACAACATCGCCACATTTCAGGACAAAATAACACTGCCACTGTCAGTACTAACCTCCGCTGAATTTTGTGTTCACCATTAATTAATTTTTGACGTTTACAGTCTGCAAGTAAGGAATTGGCTGTCCTGTGTCTTTCAAAAGCAGAAAAACCCCCAACGATGGAAGACGAGAAATTAAGCGGGCAATTTTGAGTAATTCAGAGAAAAACAAAAAAGTAACAACCAGGCATATTGCCGTTAAGTCGCCGTCTTGTTCAAGGAGGGGAGCCGTAGGATTTTAATTTGACAGGGTCTACAATCAATTTATTTATTATTATTTTTTTAATTTGGGGGGTCATTCTTTATATAAATTATGTTAATATGTATAACTAGCAATTGCACCCGAGTTGTAAATTGGAGAGAATTTAAATATTTATATATTTATTTTGGTATACGAGAAAATAATATTGTCGGAAAAACTCTACTCGTCAACTTCAAAGGTGGACGCCCACCGGAGAAAAATATATACTAGCAATTGTGTCGAAGAGTGTTATGGATATGTGAGTGGTGACCCATGGTTGGGTTGCATTGGGCTTCTATGCCATCTGTCAATGATGAAAAATAAAATTGTGACCTATGCATCTTTTATAACCACACACTCTAAGAGGACCCATTCGCTTGTAGGAAAACGACTAAACTCGATAGCAACCATTAAAATGGAACGGCTCTGCCCCACTCCACACAACAAACAAGTATTATTTCGACCTAAAATTGATCGTGCGCCAAATACACATACACACCAATAGTGAGCACAACCGATAAATCCTTCTAGTTTCGTTTGATGTTGGACATGGTAGATGCATTATAGACGTAAATGTTGTTGCGCTGTAAACAGGGGCATTAAAAACCCTATATTATAGACGTAAATGTCAATAGTCTGTGTTGTTGCAAACTCACAGCACCCCTGGATGCAGATCAGGGTTCTAGGTTGATCACTCTAGCATCCAATGTGATTGCACAACATGGAAACCTCTCTCCAAGTGTGGGGACTTGTTAAACTGAGAGAGGAATCTCCAGATTAGAGGCTGGTTCCTCAAACTCCTTTGATTTAGATCTATATTTGCAAAACTACAGAGGTTTGAAACCTAATCCTACTCTAAAATCCAAGGAGACAGAGATAGAAAGTGCATAAATGAAACTAAACTAACAGGTGATACACCAAAGGAGGAGTGGTGAACACTTCTTGTTCTGCAGATAGACACAGATCATAAAAATGCAACATAAGACATCATGCACAAGCTGATGAGATGTAATCAAAGGTTTGAAATGAAACAAGCAACACAAACAAAGGACTGAAAACTGATCATAGAGCCTGTATTGTCATTTACACTGTCAAAATCCTTGTATTACAACATCAAAAGGGCAGAAAATTTGTTACAATTTTAGAAGAGCTTTGATACTTGCAAAAATCACTTGTTACAGGTGAAAGAAGAAGCCTGCTATCCAAAGAAATGTTCCCCCCCTTAGAAATGAGCCAAATTTGGCTTTTACAGTGCAAGGATCGAGCCCAGGGGACAGAAAACGTACAAAACATGGGAGCCCATCCCTCCTTGACTGCAGATGCATTAAAACGGCATGGGGGGACCTTACAAACCCATACCCTGTCATTTTGACCGAAATACAGGAGAAGGCGACCCATTCTGCATTAAATCTGGTCGCTGGAATGTCACTTCTGGCCATGAACACGCGTCAGAGCCGTTTCTCGATTTTCTCCCTCCAGACTGCACCAAAACTCGAGACTAACCCCAGAATCATGTAGAGAATTTCACAAGCTTTCTGTTGATATAAAGAACGTGCCAATCCGAGCTCTGGATCGAAAGATATGGAGATCTGAAGATCTAGGGCACAAAACAGGCGAAAACGGATTTTTAAATTTCTTCCCGCGCTCTGCCACCTGGATGACACGTGGCACGTGCTGATTGGATATGTTATTCTCTCATCTGACATGTCCTGCAGGTTTTCCTTGAAAACTTTGACTTTTTGATGATTCGGAACATTTTTTACTTTTCCTCCGCGCCCCCGCCACTCAGGACATGTGGCATGCATTGATTGGTCGACACGGGGCACGGAGTAGACTTGCGCTTTTAGCTCTTTAGCTGAACTTAGCCAAATTTCCCAAATCTTTCCCTGGCTCCGCACTTCTCTGCTCCATTGGACACATGTCCTGTACTGATTGGCTCGGGCCAGCGCTTCAAACCTTGCCCCTTTGACTTTTTGAACCTTTTTCCTTGGCGACACGTGTCATGCTGTGATTCGTCCACGGGCCTGCCGGATTTTCGCGTCCACCGCGTCTTTTTGTCCCGGATGTCCCAGTGCTTCACGGGACAGAATCCTCCGATCTGCCCGAAATGGGCTTCCTCGTCCCTTTTCTGTCGGTGACACGTGGCATAATCTTATTGGCTTTCGACTCCTTCGGCTATCTGCGTCCCGCACGTCCCTTTGTCCCACTTATCCTTGTGCTGAAGTTCCCTGTTTCGGCCGAACCGGCCGGTTCGGGTCCTTCGCGTACTCTTGTCCCGCTTGCTCTCGATAAAGGACTTGGACAAATTTTCTTTCTTTCGGCCGATTCGGGCATTTCGCGTCCATTTGTCCCAAATGTCCCGACTGTCCCGGGGACTAGGACTTAGCTGATTTTCACAATTTTTTCTGGCCCAAGCTTATTTTCCGCAACTTTCTCGCATTTTCTCAAAGCTTGTTCTTTTCAACCTGGACAGGAGAGTTAGAAAAAATTTTGAAGGGACCCTAGAAACATGATTTTTGCCCTCGATCAATCAATTTACCTGGGACTTGAGAATTCTGATGTATGTTATCAATTCAACCCTGGGGAGGGGTGAAATTGGATAACAGTCTGTTTATAGAGATAAATTGAATGATCAAGATAAGCGCAATGGTCGTCCCACCCCAAAACACAATGTCTATCATCAATCCTTAGTACTACAACATACCCCATACTTTAAAGAAACGTTTGTCTTTTATATTTTTATTAATTATGTATTTGCAATATCATTTTCCATATTTGAAATGCAATATTGATTATTATTTGTAGGTTGGGAAACACTTATTTAGCCTAAACCTCGCCTCGAGAGCATTGAACTCGACATACTAGCCATTAGCCACCAAACATATTAATATTGATTTAGTATCGTCACTCATCAAATTTTAAAATATCTAGTAAAAAAGAATATTTATATTAATGGATATTTAAGCTTGCTTAAATAAAACATGTGATAAAGTAAAGCAGTGGTTCCAGCTGTCGCGTGGGGCCCTTGAACACGTTGTTGTCAACGGAGAACTGTCTTCCACCATAAATTAATTAGATGGCCAGGGCACCCTCATTTCCGCTTGGAAATTAGTGTATAAAAAAGGGAGTCCACGCCAGAAGTTTTTTAAAATATCGCGCATGGAATGCATTTTGGCTTATAATATGGAATGAATTGCGGATGAAATTCAAAGTGCGCTCATTGCAAATGGGAAGGCAACTGAAATTATATTTTACAAATTGGACTTTTCAATCTTGTAGGTACTTAAGGCAAAATAAAAATGTAGACGGTCTTATCTAAAAACTAAAACACACTTTTGTTGTTTTTTAAATTATAGTGTCTTACCTAATTAATGTTGATAGACTATTTATGAGGTTCCCTTTTTAAAATCATTTATTGATACATTTTTCTTGTGTTTTTTTTGTCATAACCTTCTTTATTCCCCCCATCTAGAGAATAGAGGGGAGATAGGCCCAGAATTTGACGGTCACCTTTGCTTGTTAAAAGGAAATTTCATGACGTTTCGTGATATAGTTACCTTTTAATTTATGTTTTTAGTAAAATTTTAAATTGTCAAAAAAACTTAATTGATATATATCATTTTAAAATAATTTTAGGATGATAAATATATTTATAAATTAAATTTAGTAATTAAATTATAAACTCATTAAATGAGACGTGATAAATCCAATTTTTCTTGTGGGTATTGTAAAACAGAAATTCAGATGTTAAAATGAGAAGGGAAGTTTACCAGCTTAAAGATTTTCCTTCTCTAATTTTTCGGTGTTTGATTATTGAGCGACGACTCTGAATGGATGAATAATCCTGTAACAATAGGCTAGTAAAGAAGAAGAATAGTAAATTATAAGAGCAGAAACAATTGTGGTAGCAAGGCCTATAATCGATCCTGATTCCCAACTATGAAGCACTTAACGCCAATCATAAAACTCTTATCATTGTTGCCATTTACAGCAACTGATGAATTGTAGTTTTATATTTTTGAATAACAAAAAATATTGATTTCAAGGAGGGCATTTTTCAAAAATATATCTAAAAACCCAAGCCATTTTTTACCACGACATGTTTCGAAGGAAATACCCTTGATTTCAATCCAGCTTTGAAGTTGTTGAAAAGAAAGGACATATGCAATCTAACTCTGTGATTTGTCGATAAACATGTATGTCTGCAAGGCTTAATCAACCAATTCTTCCGTGGTGGCAAAAATGATACTGGAAAAGATCTCAGGTATTTAGAAATATTGGTTCATGTTCTTGTTCAAAGATAAAAAGTTGCCTTCAAGAGTAGATGATGAGATGAATATGTCACATAAATATCTTTATATATTTTGTAAAGCCCAACTGAAATATCTTTATCTACTCTACTGAAGGCCCAATTTTTCCTCTAGTTTACAGTCCTTGCTTCCAGAAAAATGAAATTGTAATATGTAATAATTCTATGTTATTCAAAATAAAAATCATGTACCTGTATTGATGTCTGTATCTCAAGCTTCTTCTTGGATGTCTGTAACAAGATTCCTTAAATTTTCCTACACCAATAAAAATTTGAATTGAAACTTGCATAAAAGTTAAATTGAAACTTGTAGATTGCAATTGGTAATGACAAAATGAAAATAAATACAGTGACAATATCATTGAAATTAGAAACTTATATGTTTTTAGAAAAAAGCAAAGACAACATGTGAACTTTGAGTTTAATAAATTCATTATTCATAGAAACTTATTTTAGTTTCTAAATTTAAATTGAGAATTATTAAAAATCATTATCAATATGATTTATAGAATATTTGTAAAATGAATAAAATCCAATCCGATTTCATATATATATATAGTAATATACCTTATATATTATATTTGACTCTTATGAAATTTTAGGGTTTTTAAATAATATAAACTTGCTGAAATACATTTTTATTAAAAAATTACCTGGCTAAATTAACGAGTTTGTTTTTTATTAAATTGTAATTTACGGTTAAAATACCAAAAAACGGTCTACAGACCATCAAATTCTAGTCCTGATAGGGCACATCAGTCCATATAGAGAGAGGGGGGGGAGGGCCCCCTTTTATAGAAAGGGCTCTATGGGGGCTCTAGATGCCCCCAAGTTGTCCGCCTGTACTACTTATCAGTAGGGTAGACCATCAAAGTCATGACAAAAAAACACAAGAAAAATGTATCAATAAATGATTTTAAAAAAAGAACCTGATATATATATATATATATATATATATATATATATATATATATATATATATATATATATATATAAGTCTACGGTGAGTCCAATGCTCTTGTTTTCTTGTGGATTTTTCCATTTATTATATTAGTGTGTATTAAAATGATTTTTTCGCCAAAAGGCGTGCCTCAAATGAGACAAAGTCTTCCCATCCATGACACAGTGCAAGTCATGGGACGGCCACAAATGGAGGGCACGAGACATTGACGTACGTTTCTCGAATCAGCGTCCACGTGTCAAGAGTGTGTCAGGGTTCATGGCAGATTTCAAGAGTGATAAGGAAAGAGTTAAATGTGCTTTGAATTCCCCCTACCCATTGTCTAACCCTAATGTGTAGCATATTTCGTAGAGCTCATATTTGATGGAGGCGTCTAGGGCTTTCAATTATTGAGGTATGTTGTTACGATGGCCACTAAATCGCAAGATTTGATCATAAATTTGTTTGCAAGTCACAGATGCATAATGCACATCGCAAGATTTGATCAAATTTTTTTTTGCAAGTCGCAGATGCACGATACAGCGAGGGCGGTCACGGGGTCCCCTGCTTGTCTTGTGGAGCTTCATCGTGGAGGTGTCATGCCTGCAACTTTGGAGGCGTCTCCTGCAAGGTAGGTGAAAAACAGGTGGGGCCTAGGTGTTGGACATATGGCTTGTTTCAACACTATGCGTTGGGGTCTGTTTTTTATATGTGAAAAATATCATTTCTTTCTTTTCCCCAAAATGATCTATGTTTTGGGTTTTTTGAGTTTTAACGTGACATGCATGGATGGGCAGGAACAGATGGTTGCCTTTTGTGGGTTTTATGATTGCGTGTTACAGGGCAGGTTCAAAGATGTGTGGCCAATGTGCCTGAGGCGTCCTTCTTATATATGTACAAAAATCCTCTCTGTCTTTTCTCCAAAATGATATGTTTTTGTAAGATTTTACATGACATGCATCAATTGGCAAGAACATAAGTTGCCTTTTGTGGGTTTTATGATATTGTGTTCCATGACAGGTTCAAAGATGTGTGGTCATCCTTTGTTGCGTCTGATGTGGGGAAAAAGGGTTGTACATGTTTGGAAGAGCATAGTTTTTAAGTCTGACATTGTCTTGTTTACCAATGTCTTTTTTTTGCCCATCCAACCTTGTGCATTTACGTATGTTGTTGCTTTTAGTGTGGTCAAACAAAGCGTTTCCTCTTTCCAAGTGTTATCCTATTGTTTCGGTCTTTTTGAAGGTTAGTCCCTGCTTTTTTTTATTTCTTGGTTATGGAGTGGCTGTATATTTTTTAGTAAGGGTTTATTGGAAGAGGAGATCTCAAACTCTTAATAGTGTAAGATATCAATGTTTCCCAGAAAATAATTTTTGCAGCCTTTCTAATGTTAAAACATCACCTGTTTTCAAAAAATCTTTGTCCAATTTTACAACTTACAAATATGACAATATTGCTAATGAAGGAGAATATATTCACGTGTTTGTTTTTGTTTTAGGTTTCTAGATTTCACTTCTTTTTTAACTCACTTTCTGTATATTGGTCCCATAGATATCCAAGGTATGAGTTTGTTTGTTCAGAAAACATATTTAAGTTGTTAGATAGTTGCCTAAGTTCCATCAATTTTCATTGTAAATTTCTTTTTGGGCCCTCTTTTCTTTAGCTATGATTGAATCTTCATTCTTTTTCCCCTGTTCTACTTGTATCGAATGGTATAGGGCAATCTGCAATAAAACTTGTACCCCTGTCAAAAAAATCAAAGAAATGTAAGAGAAACGATTAGAATAGATTGTAGATTATAGGGAATAAGCCAAGAGTTACTCACCATCCACTGGCCATGTGATTTAATATTGCAGCCCCCAATAGGTTAGTTAAATCACTTTTATTGTCTTCTCATACAACCTGCCCACTAAGAAAAGTTTAGGGTTTAGCGTTACTTATTTAGTATGTTTTTTGATTCATGATCAACTAATAATGCATTGTTAAAAATTTGTGTTAGGTTTGCAGTTTAGATTTTAGATGTTTTGATCTTACATTTATTTGTGTTAGTGTTGTCAGCGGATTTTGACTTCACAAAATCAATAAACATATATATATATATATATATATATATATATATATATATATATATATATATATATATATATATATATATATATATATATATATATATATATATAAAATACAAAGTGTTCTTTCACGTGATTTATAACCCTCATCGCGATTATCTTATTCTCATGGTCATTTTGGTTTTCGTTTCATCCATTTTGAATAAGCCCTTCTCCCGCTACGACGCAAACTGTGTTTTAATTATTTAATTAATATTTACCTTGTTATTTTATAAAATTAATATTTATTAAATTTTAGGGTTTTTAATTAATAAATATTAATTTAATACTCATAAAAGTTGTTCGACAAACTTGGAAGAATTTTCCTTTTTCTTTTTTAAATCGTCGTAACTACCGTGAGCAATTACCGGGGGCAATTATTTTTTTGCTTCTAATTATCATGGACAATTTCAATTTTACTTCTATCATCCAAAAATTGGGAAGGAAACGGTTACAAGAGGTTGCAGAAGTGGAAGAGATTGGAAAGAAGAAACAAGGAAATATTGTGGTCATCCAGCCCCAGAAGAAGGAAGAGCTCATTTTATAGGCACTCCTCGACTTTCACACGGAAACCTGGCACAAACATTAGCTAGAGCTAGGAAAACTTGAGAGTTCCAGTTAGTTGTCTCAATTTTTGAATCACACAAGAGGTCATCCTTCTTCATTTGATACAGATTCTCTATGCTCTATGCAACATGTCTAATCCATTGAGCACACAAATACCCATACGTTGCCAAAAAAGGAGGTAAGATATTTGTAGGTGAAAAAGGAGGGATCGGCCTTTGCCTGAGGCATCACCAATCTACATAAGTTCTCTGGAATTCGTTGGGCTTTATGTCTAAGAAAAGAAGAATGTATTTTTTTAAAAAGAAAATAAATACTTCACTGAAAATGCAATAGAAATATAGGATTATGAGGTATTGTTATCACTTTTGGAATTGCTTTCATCTGGTTGATTATTGGGGTCTATGAAAAATGGTGTTGTTGTTGTGTGCTACTTTTTTAGCTTGATAAATAAATACGAAGATATATGAAGCTGTTGGATTTTTTTTAAAGTCAAGGAATCAAACTAAAGAAAAGACACCACGCATTTCCTGAATTCTTCACACCATGCCTTGCTCCAAGAGACCATGCCAGGGGTAAATATTTTTTGTGATCCACGCAGCAATTGGAAGAAGATCCATGCATAGAAGATAATACACCAATCAAGGAAGAGTTTTCCACACAGCCCAAGAGGACAAGACCACCGTTTCAGCGCATGCAGAAGGAGGAATTAATCTGAAAGCCCAATTAAATGTCATTCGTTGCACAAGGAGGTGAAGTTCCACGTGGGTGGAGGTCTGTTTTGGTGTTACATACAGTAGCTTGAAAAGCCAAACTAGAAGCCCACGCATTGGGCAAAATAACAGCACACAAGAAGATTCACGTTGAAGGAAATACCCATGCATGTAGCAAAGGTGAAAAGGTGAAGTTCAACACAATTCTTCAGATCATACGCATGTGTTTTTTTAAAAAAGAAAGGGAATATACATGATGTCATGTATTCAAAGGAGTTAATCTAAAGTGGGTAAAAGCTAATGAATGTTCATGCATTACGAGAAGACAACAACTTTCTCATGCCAAGGGTGAATGGAGATGCCCAAACAGACAGTGAATAATATTAAAAAAAAAGAAATTTTTGAGATCCAATTTGCCCAAGAAGAAGGATTTAAAACACATGCACACACATTCAAAATGGTCTAAATCGCATTGCTTGAAGTAATAAAAATGGTCTAAAATTGTAGTATTTTTAACCCAGGTGGTGATTTGAGCTTAGTCTCAATATTTTTATTTATATTATCATTTTAAATTCAGCACTACTAAATTTATTTTTATTTTAAAATAATAATAATAATAATAAAAGGGGAGTCATATTATTCTTACAGAAACGGTAGTTCTGGAGATTTAGACCTGACACTTTTCCAGTGTATGTCTTCTTTTTCGCTTCCCATTTTAAAAAATTCATAATGGATAAATGTTCTAATAAGTCAGAAGCTAAAATATACATATCAAGGATTAGTTCCAGCATCGTCTTTAAATTTAGCATATGCTAATATTTTAGATACCGATATAGGTCACGATGGATATGGTTCAATTCTGTGATAGGGTAAGACAAGAAGGGAGGACTATTTTTTCAAAAAGGATTTATCATTGCGGCTTACCTCAAGTGGCAGGGTTTCTAGTTGCCATACAATGTCTCAAATCTTTTCCTAGCTTATGCCGAACGATTATGATCTTGAGCGTTGAGGAATTATTCAATGACAGAGATGAACCTTTCCTACTCAATTCACCAGATCATATGGAGGATTTGTTAAAGAGTTCCACTTCATGAAGAAAATGTTGGCATCTGGCAAGCATCGGCAAAATAATTTCTGGGATGAAAATCCTTTGAGATGGTCAAAGATGGTTAGTAAAAAATTTGTTGGTCAAACCAAAAACTGCACACTTAAATAATTCCCAAAGATTTTTTTTTGGGTAGATTTTCATGAAGAAATAAGAGATATGATTACTCTCCTCAGCAGGGTTTTTGGTCTTCCTTCCGCTAGAAAATTTTCATCCTTGGATGTATAAGTTCATTTGTATCATTCTTGATGTAAAATATGTTGATTGATTGGGCGAGTATCGTTAGACAATACTCTCCATAAGAAATTTATTGAGGGTAAAGATGATAGGTCATTTTTAGATGACCTCATATTTGATTTATGTTGTATCAAAAATGAGGATATTTTAAGGGCTAACAACTAGCAGGTATAATGGTCCTAGCAAGAATAGTGTTTTTCACTATTAAAGGATCCATGGAAAAATCCTTGGGAGCAAGATATAGGCACAAGGAAAACATAGAAAAATATTGGGTAGAATGTGTGGATGACATGGAGGTAAGATGACGACAATTTTATCGTCTCACATTGTCTTAGATAGAAAATTACGGATTGAGGGATCCTCCCTTGACCTTTGTTTATAATGGGATTGATCTTATGGATCCTGCTTATGATCAGATAGTTTTCACTCCACTCCCTGGTATTTATTGGAGTAAAGGAGATGAAACTTCTCTAGATGTCATGAATCAACATGTGTTGAAAAGGACTATGATGTGGTATGAGAATTAGATAGCCAATCCTCTTCCATTTCAGGCACATATGTCTGAAATAAAGAAACTGCCAATGAGAGGAGGACTTACACAGAAAAAGGTGGTGAAAACATCTTCACACCAGTCTCCACCGACATCATCACACGCATATCAGAGGCAAATTTAGTGGTTGCCCAAACCTGTCTCTAATAAATAAGTAGTTTCTCAAGGATCGGTAAAATGTATGCATCTTTGGAAAGGAAAAGAACGTGTTTCGGGTATTTCTATCCCAAACTCATCTGTTCACATCAATGAGAGTTCCAATAGGCCCACTAAAGATCCAAATCATCAATGTTATACACCAGAATCCAAGCAAATCCCAGTGGTACATATATCTAATTCTTCCGAGCATCCATGTGATAAGGGTATTTCAGAAGAACATGAGGATAATAAAGAATGTGTTGCAAATGTCACTTTGCTGAGGATTAAGGCCATAGAACAACTACCTACTGGTTTTAGTCATGAGAAAGGCAAAGAGGATATTTCTTCCAGTTCTCCACTTTTTTGTGTCGAATTAATGAATGAAAGACCAACCTGGGTTGATTTTGAAATAAAAAAGAAAAAGAGACTGGTCAAAGTGGTAAACATTGATTTGGAATCTAATTTTGCCCTTTCCAACAAATTTGTGCCCAAAAATCTTAAGGCCTTCTCCAAAGTAGTGATTGATGATAGCAAAGATAAATTTGTAGAAATTGCAGTTCCTACTACTAAAAAGGATAGTGGGGACATGACATTCACTGACTATGAAGTATCCAAAATATCCCTTGGAAAGACCACTTTTGAAAGTGATTTTTCTATGGCAAAGGATTCAATGAACAATGTGCTTAAAAGGTTGGAGAGATACAAATCTCAAATTTCCCAACTCAAGGAAGAAAAGAATCAGTTGATTTCATATGTTCACCATTTGATCAACCCAATTGCGTCTTCTTTTCCTATTCCAGAGATGGTTGCCACCCCGGATCAAGAAATTCTCAATCAATCAAAATATGTGATCACTCTAGGGTACAATCTAAGGTCATGGGTTTCTGAGATAGAAAGTGGTGGGTTGAGAACAATTATTGAGGTGATAAAAATATCTGAGAATATTTATGCCTACCTTGATTCAGTGTTTCCATTCAAGGAATGCCTCATTACAAAATTAATAACACTGGATCAGATTTTTCCAAGTCTTCAGGATCTTACTCGCGTGGAATCTACATTCTTAGCCTCAAAGGGAATACTTGATTTTGATCATCGCATGACACAGATCTTATATGGCTAAATCATGTTAAGTCTAGGAAAATGATTATGGAAGACTTAGTAATTCAGTTTGACAGTTTTTCCAATGAAGCTTATATCGCGCTCTCTTCCATTCAAGTCTTCATCAAAGAGATTCCTTGTATCTTCGTCAACAAACTCAACCAAAGGAATTCAGTACAACATCTGGTGGAGCAGTTTACAAAATTGATACATGAAATGTATACTCCTGTTGATGTTTTTTCCACTTCTTCTATGGACCAATGTTTCGGAATCAAACACCTTTGGGAAGAGATCCAATCTAAAGTTACAGACCTGCATACCATACCAGGTAAGATTCTCGAAATGCATGTACTTTGTGAGACTGGTCTCCTCCCGAGTTGTTTTCCGAAGGAAGAGAAGATGCATCAGACATTGCAAAAGCTCAAATCTTTTGATTTGGCGAAGAATTAGGATCCTTGTTTTGCCAACAACATGGTAGGGTGATTTCCTATATTTTCTCGTGGGTGGGAAAGTCCATTTCTCGTATGATTGAGATAGGCGGACCCCATTGCAATGGATAAGGCATTGGTTTTTGTCGTATGATTTAAAAGTGGTATTTTAAATGATGTTATTGTTGAACTCACTTTTGTAAAAACTTAGAGATTTCTATTTTTAGTTGCTTTTAATAAATTTGGTTGAAAAATTCAAAATCACTTAAGATGCCCTATTTAATGTTCATGTAAAACCCTAACTACTTTGTAACCAACTTTTGGGTTATAAAAGGAAGTCAGGGGCTCATTTGTAAAGGGTGACTTTGAGAGAGGAGAAGAAAATACTTTTTTATGCAAGCTTTACTTCAAAGAAAGAAACTTTGTGTTCTTTTGAGAAGACATTTTGGAGTTAATGAAATATGAACTTTGTGTCCCATTCATTGTCTCTTATAGCATTTGATGTTCTTATGTTCATTAGATGTTAGTGTTTGAATCTTGCATGCAAATATTGTCTTGGATCTTATTGTCAATACTACTAATATGTTGTTCTAGTACACAGTGATCAAACTTTGCTTATCTACTTTCTCACGTATGTTCCCTTTTACTCATTCTCGTTTAGTTGATGTAAACTCTGCTTTATTTGTGTTAGTTATTTATCGTTCTTATCCATGCAATATTAGGATTTATTTTTACCTAACTCTTGCATGTTCCTTCCATTCATTACACTCCATTAATTTCCTTCAGTCCATTCCATCTCCCTCATTCACTTTTCTTTCCATTGATGTTCCAAAACACCCCCCACATACAATTTTAAATGTATAGATGTAAATCCAATTTTGGTTTTTAATAAAGGCAACCTCACCTTCATTGAGGAGGGACCTTGTTCCCACACTATTGTATGTCATTTGCATGCGTGAAAATCCATATGCCAACAATTTTTGGTGACTCTACTGGGAATTCGGAAATTGTTAACCAATGCTTAGTTAAATCTTTATGATTATCCCCTCTACACAAGCTCCAGTTCTTCAACCAAATCTTGTGCCCAACGAATATTTTCAAGGAGACATTGTTGCCAACCTTTGAATAGTAGCTTGGGAAAACTGCGAAAGCTTGCAACAATTTGTGGTTGTTGATAGAGCCATTGAAAGAGAAATATACATTTAAGACCTTAGAAGAGGAGCACCTACACTTGTGGCTAGAAGCCCTATTGGACATGTGTTCATTGTTGTTCACCGACGTGGCCCTCTTCCACCAAGGCAATAATCTTGTATGACTATTACAAGTAACTCACCGATCTTGCAACCAAATCTTCTGTTTGCAGATACTCAAGAAGACATATCATCAGATTTGAGGCAAGTTATTAGGGAAAAGTGCACGAGCAACTATCATTTTCATCTCACCGCATAAATACTAGATAACGAAGAAGATTGCGAGAATTGCTAGATCCATTCAAGTGCAAAAAATCAAGAAAGAGAGCGAAGAGAAAAGGAAAGATTCGATCAGAACATGCCTATGATCCTTTAACAGTAAAGATTTCAAACTGGCAGGAAAGAGGTTTACACGAGGAGAAAAAGCTTAAGGTCAATCAGATCCCATTTTTGACTTTTAAGGAAAGTTTGGTTTCAAGTTATCTCCTCTAAGGAGGAACACATCCCATAGATCTGTAAGCCTTGCATCAAGTCCTGAAAGAGCAAACAAGGAAGGAATCACTACAAGTCAAGCACTTGTTCTTGCTCACGTTGTTTTACCTTTGCATACCACCTTTCCCAAGATGGCAGTTAATGCGCCATGGGGAAATTCCATAGGCCCATTGGCCTTACCGGCTTGACATGACCTCCCACACAGATCGAGGAAGATTCTTCCTGCATTCAATGGAGATGGGAAGACTTCACCCAATGACCATATTTCTACCTTTTTTGCTACATGTGTAGTTTTGTCAGTGGAATATGACGATGTTGTCGTTCATCTCTTCGTTCAAACATTGTAAGACGTTTTAGCATATTGTTTTCATGATCTGCCAAATGGATGCATTACAAACTAGAATGATATGAAAACTAAGTTCGAAGACTAATTCAAGATGGTAGAAGATGAACATGCCCTTCTTGCCCAACTATCTCAAGCGAAGAAAGAGCCAACAGAACCCATGAGGAATTTCATGGCTAAATTCAACAAAATGGTGAACAAAGTTCCTGTCGGGATTCACCTGAACCCTGACGGAAAAAAATGTTTCTTTATTAATGCACAACAACCAAAAGTGTGTTATCAGCTAAGAAGGGATAGAGTGGCTACTTTGGAACTTTCTCAATCCTTGGCCATAAAAATTGAGGATGAGTTAATCATGGTGGGAAAATTCAAGAAAACTTCCCTTAAGGGAAAGATTCAAGAAACCCCTAAATGCTTCAGATACCATACTCACTAAGTTGGCTAATGATGTGCTAGCTTTGAAAAAGTAAGTTGCTCAAAGTAGTAAACTTGCTCCTTACAAATACATCCCAAGAAAAGGTTATGTTCCCAAAACAAATCCAGAATTACAGGTGCTCCGATGAGGCTTGCTATTGAAGCAGCTCCCGAAACTAACTCAAAGTGTGATGTTATTAAAGAAAGTGATGATGAAGTTGAGGTCTTCGAGGTAGATGAAGAAGAGCTAGACTCTAGAACATTTGAGCCTAAAGTTGAAGAGCCTGAAGGAGAAAGTAATAATCATTTCTTTGATTACCGTTCAGAAGAAGAAGATGAATATGAAGAAATTATAGAAGATATGAATAGTCAATCCTTCATTGTCTTCACACACTCTTAGAAAAAGGAGAAAAGTACAACTAAGGTGAAAGATAAAAAGAGTTCAAAGGAAGTTCTTAAAGAATCTAAACTAAGGAGACTTCCAAAGAATCCAAGAAAATCGAGATTCCTAAAGAGTGGAAGGCAACTGAGGTTTCCAAGGTCCAAAATATCTTAAATAAATGAGGGCCTTTGTCAAGTCAATTAGTTGATAAATCAGCTACAAAGAAAGTTTCTTCTTCCACATCAGTATCAACCAAGCCCGAAAGCAAAGGTCAAAAGTGTGCCATCATCAAGTTTGAAAGAACTAGTATTTGAGACATCAAGTACGATCATTTTGCCCAAATTTGATATCATTGATCATATCAATAAAATAAAAATTCCCATGTCAGAGGAACAGTACTTGAAGTCCAATAAGGATCAACTCGAGAAATTGGTCCAGTTTATCAAAGGTGACTCTACTGTTCATTCCTCCAAAGGAATTCTGAAAACTCCCAAAGATGGGAAGACTCAAAATATTGTGGTGGCCACTACACCTTCAAATGAAAATATTGAACCTTTATTTGTGTCCTTTCTGATCAACGGATGTAAATTAAGTAATTCCATTATAGATTTTGGAGCCTCAGATAATGTGATGCCTGTAAAAGTAGCACATGCTCTTGGGTTGACTTGTACGAGAACATTCAGATCATGTTACTCAATGGAGACAAGACAAGTTCCTCTTGATTGGGTAGATTAAAGATGTTCAAATGGTTTTAGCTCAATTTCCTCAAAAGTGAGTCAAGGTGACCACTTTATTTGTCGACATTCCTACTTCATATGGTATGTTGTAGAGCAAGAAATTTTGCAAAGATCTAGGTGGTGAGATTTAAATGGATTGGTCTCATGTTATGATCCCTATGAGTGGAGAAATGAAGAAGCTAATACTAGAAACTTAGGGGAAAATTTCATCGTAATGAAAACCGATGACCCCCATGCACACAGGTCTTGTTTCAAAACTCAAGTATGGGTAATTATATGATGACTATAGAGGTTCATGCACCTGAGGTCACTTGCCAAGATCCCAATGAGATCTGGACTCTTGATTTCGATGGAATTTTTTGCTTAACAGGTTTCAGCACAGGGAGTGGTGCTCATATCTCTGAATGGTAAAATATTTTCTTTTTCTTACAAACTCCAATTTTCAAATACTAACAACACTGCATAGAATATGAGGCATTAATCCTTGGCCTCCAAGTTGTAGAAGAGAAAGGGATCAAAAATTTGAAAGTTTTTGGAGATGTGGAGTTGATCGTGAAGCAAGTTAAAAATCAGTTTCAAGTAAAGAATGATCGTTTGAGACACTACAAAAATAAAGTGTGGGATGCGATAGAATTCTTCGATGTTTTTTCCATAAAATTCAGTCCCTCATGAAAAGAATGACAAAGCAGATTCTCTAGCAGTCTAAGCTTCATTGATGATACCTCATTCAGAGTTTGATCAAGAAAAATACACCATTGAAATGGTTTTTAGGCCAAGTGTTCCTGACAATGGAGGAAAATTGGAAAGTATTCAATGATGATCAACAAAATATTGCCTTCTTGGAAAAGAGGGATAATTTTGAACAATTTTACTTCGAAGGAAGTGATTTTGCATTTCCTGAATCGATGACCTCACCCATTCACGGAGTTGAGAACAAGGATCTTGGCGGTGGAATCATTCAACTTAAAGGAAATAAAATTCCAAAAGGATTGGTTTCACTTGAAGAAATATTTGATAAGAATGACAGGTTCATCAAAGATAAAGAGTAGGCAAGACCTACGAATTTTGTCTGACTATGAGCAAGTTAACATTGGTACCAAGGACAAACCTCGCCTGGTCAACATTGGTAAGTGTTTCTCACCTGAGGAATGCACAAGAAATTTTGTAAGCCTCCTTACCAAATATTATGACGTCTTGGCTTACTCATATAAAGACTTGAAGTCTTTCCAACCTAGGGAAATGGAGCATGCCATACCTTTGAAACCTGGTGCAACTCCATTCAGGAAAAAGAAAAGACAATATGATCCCAAGATATCAGGGAAAATATTCCATGAGGTTCAAAATATGTTAGATGCATGAATAGTGTTTCCTATTTGACATTCAACCTGAATAGCTAATATTGTACTGGTTCATAAGAAAAATGGAGAAATTAGGATTTGCGTGGATTTCTGCAATCTTAATCAAACTTCCTTGAAGGATAACTACCCCCTTCCAGTCATGGACCATATTCTGTAGGCAATAACTAGATCGGAAATGTTATCCATGCTAGACGGTTTCTCTGGTTATAATCAGATTGAAGTGGCTAGAGAAGACCAACATAAGACTACGTTCACCACCCCCTGGGGTACGTTCGCATATAGAAGAATTCTTTTTGGGAAGCTTCAAAGTTGTATTCTTCAATCTTTCAAAAACTTTGGTCACAATAAAAGAATGGGGGAATAGGCGATGCTCTTCACCCAATGTTTAATCCAATAAGAGGATAAGCCATCCCTTTATTAGCCCCCGAGCCCCAACCAAAGAAAAATGAAGGATCTTGGGCAATATTTGACAACTTTTCACGAGAATGACTTCCACAAACAAAATACAATCCAAAAACATTCAACACATAGAAATGGAAATACTCAACAAAATTCACAACTTTCACAAACAACACA
Source organism: Taxus chinensis (assembly GCA_019776745.2). Lineage (NCBI taxonomy): Eukaryota > Viridiplantae > Streptophyta > Pinopsida > Cupressales > Taxaceae > Taxus > Taxus chinensis. The sequence continues at coordinate 301,071,610 of CM034146.1, forward strand.
ATAGGCTTGATATCAAACCAAAAAGGATCAAGGAATATGGGAACCACCTTATTTTTCCTCCCACGTGAAGTAGGAGTTTCACCCAAAGCCTCCATGTGCACAATAAAACAAGAAAACACCATTTATCTTACCCCTTGCAAGTATACAAAAATAAGACCAATTTTTTGCTTTTCACTCTCCATAGGTTAAACTCCTAATCACACTCCCTCCAAAATGCATGTCTCACATCTCCCTTTTCCCTCCCCAATGGTCCCATAAATCCCTCTCCCATACCCAACTTAAGGAAACTAACCAACCATACATAAGAAAACACATTCCGAACAATCATACAATATTTAACAAGCACAATTTCCACATCAAAAAATATAATAAGAAAACAACAAAGGAGGAGATTCTACCTCTCCATCAAACTTCCAAGAGACTTCACTCCACAAGCTTTTGACGCCTTCAAGCCAAGCACACTCCAAAAGAAACTCCAACAAGATCTCAATTCCAAAAGTGCAAAAGAAATAAAATGAACAAGTAACCCCAAATACATCAAATTCCATCAATAAATAGAAATGGGATGTGAGGATGATGAGGTGGATCCATGTAGGATGTCACTTCATTATCCCTCCATTCCAACACACAAGTCAAACACCATGCCTAAGACAATAAATTCACATGTGAGACTTAAGACAAGCCCACATGACACTCAAACTTACACACCAAGCCTTCCAAGGACAAATTTATTGTGGTAAGTAGGAAAGTGCAATTATTTTCACCGTTTTATACTCCAAAATAGGTAAATAAATCTAAAATTAACTCCCCATACTATAGGTATGGTTTTTGGGTAAATTTAAGAGGCATGGGACAAGCTTAGCTTGTCCCACAAGCATCCAAAAAGGCCTCCCAAGTCAAAATCCGAATTTTGAAGTTGGGGAAGGATACAACACATAAAATCCAACACAAATCTAACCTACATTCACAAGATTTCAAGTACCATCTACCCTCATAACTATCTCATTGTCACATCCTTATTTTAGTTAACAAATTAAGTTATATTAGCTTAATTAAGACACATTAATAATTACTAATAAAGTGACAACAATTTGCAATAATTAAAAACACAACACAAAATAAAACACACACAAAATTAAAGAATAAAACATTACCCCCTTGGCCACACATGTGAGGTCACCCCCCATGGGTCACCTCCTAACTAGGCATGCAACAACAACATAACATACCATTACACAAGTTGTCAAATTTTATGCATGTTGCGCAACACACGACATCCTTCCATTGTTGGTCCCCTATACCCTTTCGATGTATGTGATAAAATGTCCTTGAACACAAAAAAAATACCTCTTTGGCCTCGCAGCCACATAAAAAACATTGAGAAATAATTATACATAGAAATAAACAAGCGTCATCCAAAGTTAAATAATTCTATCATCTATCAACATATCAAATAATTTGATTCTAACATGTATGAAATTATAATTCTACTCAGAACATCCAGAGTATAACATGTCATTATAAAATCTAAATAGTGCAAATCAACATATATCGAATTGTCTACCAATGTCATCTAGTGTAACATAATCAAAGTGTGAATCACAACACGTCAATAGTCCAAATACATGCTTAGTATATCTTCTACTGATCAATGTATCATAATCAAAATGTCTAAGTATCAATCTAATAGTAATAACGTCATAATGAAATAGTGTCGAAGAGGAGTGGGCACTACATCCCCCTCCCCTTAGATGTGAATTCCTTTTGGAAGTCATTGGAATAGATGAGGAAACTGGGCTTGCAATAAAGTGTCATCCTCCCATGTGCCTGCAGTCTCATCATACCTATCCCACTGGACCCACACCTGGTCAATCTCATGACCTCGAAGGCCCAATGTCCTATGCTTTATAATGCACATGGGATCCATAGACACCTACCCCCTGCTTCTACACCTACAATGCAGTTTGTTGGTGCTCAAATTAGTCTCAGCCTGTTTATCCTTGAAATTCTTCAGTTTACAGGCTATGTCATTTTCTCTTTCTCCACATATTGATGCATAAAACTTTGTCCTCCATTTGGCTACCATGATTAGTTCCTTCCTTGGTCAAGGATCACTTAAAATTCCAGAATTTGATTTTCATTCCTTTGTCCATATGAAAGAGTCTGTAACTTGGGCGTAAAACTTAGGTTTTTCCTTTTCTTCTGTTTTCCACAGTCACGTTTTGTTGTGCCTGTCATTTGTGTCCCAAATATCTATGGAAATGTGATTGGATGCAGCTTGGAGGATCACATTTGAGCCTTATATAATTTCCAAACTCTTTGACCGTGAAGAAAGATTCATTTCCAGGCTCAAATTATGATTTTCCTACATTTTACGGTTTGACGGGTGGATTTTTCCCAGTCAAATTCATATCTCAACATCAGTGGGAACGTGGACCTTTGTGGTTGGATGCGGCTTAATGGGGCACTTTAAAAACTCTAAGGCTCGCTTCAACTCAAAACTTGTCCACGTGGAGGGCAGGCGCTCATTTGAAGATTTGCCTCAGGGTCTCACCTTATAAATTACGGCAAGGAGACATGTGGAGGCTTCCGCCGGCTCCGCTCTATACTTAAACTTTCCAAAGCAATTTTGAAAGGCCTAGGAAATTTGGAGGGACCGCGCCTATTTGGGGACCGGCCCATAAGTTTTATTTTGAAGAAGCACCAGTAGGACACTTGGAGGCTTCCGCTCACTCTGCCCTTTGCTTAGACTTTTCAACGGCTAAAGAAAAATGTCTCAAACCTGAGACACATGGTGCCTTCCATTAAACCTTCGAATTTTTTAAAAAAATCTACCAAATTGAGACACGTGGTGAACCTGCACTTATTTGGGGTCTCTGCTTTTAGGGACCATCTCAAAGTGCACCATTGAGACACGTGGAGGCTTTTGCTGGCTCCTTTTACACTGAGACTTTTCAAAGGCCAAAATACGTTTTTCTTGGACCCAAGGAACGTGGAAGGCCCGCGCTTGTTTGGAAACTTTCCCTTGTACTTCTCCTTTGTGGTTGCGCCAAGGAAACACGTGGATGGCTATAATATAAATTAGAACAGGGGCAGAATGAATAGTTATTATGTATTGCATGTCTGTTTTTCTGCCATTTTTTCTCCAAGACTCCTGGAGATGTGAATATAGCACTATTTTTCATTATTTTTGATGAAATTCCTTTTCGTGTCTATTTGTAAACTATCATTGAATGGATTCATAACTTAATTTGTGAGTCCTAGGATTTTTGAGATTGATATTTTGAAGTTGGAATTGCTCGGGCACCTGCAAAAATGAGAATTACTAGAGATAGACTGGATGCATGGGACATAGTTCCAGAGGAAAGAAAGGGAAAAAGATGAAATGATGAAACTTGCAGGCGCAAAAGATGAAAAAGTTGTTTCCTCGAGAGTGAAAAGGATTACCTATCATATCCAACTATGCAGGGCCTCCAAAAAATGATTAAAAAGGGAGTTTCTCGCATAACAGAATTAGAATGATTAGAAGGATTGCCAAAAATTTATGGCATGACATCCTAGTCATTAGTGGAGGGCCCAAGAAACGTGATCAGTTCATAATTGGTCCACCTGGCAGCTTTCAGATCTGAATTTGTTAAACGTCACTTTCTGAAACAAATTGATAACAAGAAAAGGTCGCTCAAATATTCTTCTCTTTTGGTGGAAAATTTTGAGTGAGTGAAATGTATAAATGCAATGAGAATACTTTTGCAAAAGGTCGGGGGTTGAATTCTTAAGAGAAAAAATTTGAGAAAGTCGTCTTCCTAAGAGACCAATCCGAGATAACCTCTTAATTATTTTTGTGTTAGATTTTTTATCATGTCAAGTTGGTTGCAGATATATAGCCATTGATGAGCACTGAGATCGATATGGAAGCTTTCCCCTGTTGATGAATCTAAGCAATTTTGAAATTAATTCGTGCCCAATCTCTAGCAATTTATGTCTTCTTTGTTTCAGAATGTCTACAAATAATTTCTTTTGTTCCTATTGTAATCTTACATTGAAATCTTTGTGAAATCACACAGGATCTCGTCCCTATGACAATTTAGTGGTATTTACAATTTCATTTTAGGAAGAGTCTTCATCCTGTGATGAGATAAACAAATTTAAAATCATTCCACTGTCATTTGTTGATAAAGGTTGTCTGTAAGGCTTTAGGTGTACCTTAGGCGTGATTGATCAAAAATTTTAGTTTTTAATTGAGTCTTTTAACTCGAGTCTTCGTGTTAGAGTCTCAAAGATTGTGTGAAAAGGTGTTGATTTGGGTCTCCATTGAAGCACACCTTCTGGTTGAGGGAATGTCTTAAATATTCATAAGCTTTTTGTTGTTGAGTTTTCCATTGTTGTGAATTTTCTCAGAGACCTAGTATAATCAACTTTATCCTGTTTGATCTCCCACCAAAAATAATTTAAAAGCCATAAATTCGTCCTAAACTACCCCTGTTTTCCCTGTATATCAACAAAGGAACAAAATCTATTTACTAAAATATGAAGAACAATAAACATTTAATGTCTTCAGTAACCTTAGCCTTGTGTTGAAAGTATCTCCATCTTTTAGAAGTGACAACTCCTAAGAGTTAAATTTTGGAGTACTGACCGTATTTTCCCGAGGCTTTTTTTATAAAATTTGTGCAAAAGAAAGATATATCCATCTCCTTCATCAAACAAAGGTTACACTATGGGTCCTCTCACCCTAGTCGAAAGGCACGACCTAAAGTAGCGAGGATAGGTCAAATCCTCTTGAAGGTGCTATCCATCTCTCCACAAATCTGAGTGACAAAGGGCTAGTTAGATCTCATCCCCGGCTACAAAACGACACATAATATGATCTAGTTATCTCTAAGCTCCATGTCAAAATCTATGTTCCTGCTCGGCTTTAAAAGGAGAATGAATTTGGATACCAACACGGTCCAATCCAAAACATGAGAGGGATCTGAAATGTATCTCCTAAGCACATAAAAATGAAATACATCTTGGATGAGAGATAAGTTGGGTGGCAAGGCTAGATAATAAGCTAAGAGACCGATCCACTCCAAGATCTCGAATGGACCCACAAATCTAGGAGCTAACTTAGAGCCTTTTATATAAAGGATATGACTCTTATGAGGCTTGACACGAAGAAACACCTACGTGCCCACCTCATAACTATGATATGTCCTCCTCTTATCTACATATTTCTTTTGTCTATCTTAAGCCTCTTGTATCTCTGTCGAATCATGACAACTGGCTACTTCATATCCTATAAAAATACTGGCCCAAGATAAACTATGTCCTCCAATATGTCCCAACTCAGTGGTGTCTTACACTCCCTGCCATACAATGCCTGAAATGGAACCATACCAATCAAACTCTAAAAACTGTTGCCAGTGTCTTAACATATATTAAGTAATATTTATCACTAATATCTGCAAAGATGGAAGGAAGAAGATATTTTTTCACCAAGGACCCTAGTAGAAGGTTGTCTCAAGAGCTAAGAAAGTATAATTCAGAAGGAAGAAGAATTTGGAAGGTTGTTGAAGATCAAGCATCAAGAAAAGAGATCTCCATTGGTGAGACTGATCAACCTGTGATTGAAGATTGTAGTACTTCCTCAGGTGCTTCTGAATCAGGTAGTCTCTTTTTTGAACTTAATTCTCCATCTGGAGAGGGTCCTTCTTTTGTATTTGAAACATTTGCCTCTCAATCTGCCCCAATATTTTCCAAATCTAATAGAGTTTTCTGAGAAACAAAGCCTTTAGAGGGAATTCATTCTAAAAATTATATCCCTGTACCACACAGACCCCTCACTCCTCGTCATTTTATTTCTCCTGTAAGATCACCTCCTCAAAATAATATGGCTCAGCCTCCACCCAGACCTCCATTTGTTGTTAATACTTTTGGTCCCATCAATTTTAGAGGTATGGTTGGCTATCCAAATTGTTGTGCCACAAGATGTAAGAAATATATTGCCTAAGTTTCAAGGAAATAATTCAATCACTGGTGATCAACACTTGAAACTCTTTGTCAATATGATGGAGGACTTCGAAATAGAATTTGAGGATGTATACATTAAGTTGTTTATCCATACTCTAGAGGAAGATATAGGGGACTGGTATACATCTCTGCCAGATAATTCCATTAACTCCTAGATAGAGATGAAGAATGATTTTAGAATGCAATATGGTGATAAAACAGACCCTAGGTTTCTCTTATCAGAGTTTGAAAATATAAAAAATAATCCTAATGAATCAGTGCATGATTTCACTACTAGATTTAACAAAACATTGAGAAGACTACCTGTTGATTTGAGGCCATGTGATGAATCATGTCTGATAAAGTATTCAGATGCATTTGATAAGAAAGTTGCTTACTATTTAAGGGATAAGAACCCTAGGACTTTGAGGCAGGTCTTTACCATGGCTCTAAAAATTGAGAACAACATTAAAGTAGTTGGGAAACCTCTTAAGAGGGAGGGTTTTAAACTGATCAACCCTGAGAAGCCTCAATCAAGTAAGATTGTGGATCTTGAGAAAGTTGTAAATACTTTGGCTAGAGCTATCAAATAAATCTCTTATAAGCTAGTCGGGGCAGAGAAATGAATTGGACAAGGTTCTCAAGGTTAGCATAGGCAACAAGGACAAGACAGATTTACAAATCATCCTAGAAATGATCAGAGGTTTGATGATAGAGGTAAAGGACCCATGGGAGCTAGAAAATCCTAAGCTAGGGAAAATAGAGTAGTGACTGATCCTCTAAATACCAGAGTTGTTATTGTTGAAGAGACAAATCAAATTGATTGGTGTGACAAATGTTTCTTGCCCACCCGCCATGTGAAGTAGATCAACAAGTTGAAGAAGTTGATGATGATGACAACATTGATGATGATGCATGCATGGTGGATGGCTTTATAAGCTCACAGCAAGGAGAAACTTCAACTGAAGTAATAAGTGCAAGAACTGCTGCAAGTTTTTGGGACTGCATTCACCGAGTTCCTCTTCTTCCTCTCTCTCATGTTTTAGAAATAGATATGGTACAAGCATTTGAACTTCCTAATAATGATTCTGAGTACCTAAGAGCTCTAATGATTAAGAATTACGATGGAGGAATCCCATCAGAAGAGGATAGACAATTGTTAATGAATGACGTTGTTGCCCAAGAAAAAGAGTATAACACAAGAAGTAAAGCTGTCAAAGGGGCAGGGCCTCAAGTCAAACCAAATACCCCAGTTCTCACCAATGTCACAAAATAAACTCCAAATAAATATACATTTGGAAAAGGCCTTGTTGTCTCAAGTAGAACTGGTGTTCCCACCCATGCCAAAAATGTGAAAAATCTTGTGCCATCTGATGAGTTTGTCAATCTTTCTCCAAATGCTACTTTGCCCAAATACATTCCCTATGACATTACACAAGTCTTGAGTCAGATCAAGATTTATGTTCCAATTTTGGAACTGCTTAGGATTCCTAAGCACAAGAAGAGGGCTTTTGAGTATTTGGGATTGGAAGAAGATAGGAGTACCCAAGGCAGAAATATAAATAATGTAAACACTCCTCCTCCAACCATTGCAGACCTAGAAAAACCACCAGCATTGGAGGAGATAGGTGAACCACCTCAATTTTACTTGGGAACATCTTTGGTTGAGTCTCAATTAAATGTTGATCCATTTTTTACAACACTAATTATTAAATATAGACTGTTGCATAATTGTATGTTTGATTCCAGAGCATCATGCAATGTTATGCCTCTGGAATTCATGAATGAATTAAACATTAAAGTGACAAAATCCTATGGCAAGAGTACTGCAATGGATTCTAGAGAGGTTCCTGTTGTAGGATGTGTAAAAGGTTTGGTGGTACAACTTGTAACTTATCCTGGTAATAACTTGAAACTTGATGTTGTCATTGTTGAATTCCCTGCCAAATGGGGCATGTTGTTATCAAGAATGTGGGTTGTAAGTGTTGGTGGAAGTGTTCATATGGATATGTCTTTTTCCACCATTCCAATTGAAGGAAGCCTTGTAAAGATGTGTGGAAAGAAGAAGATGTTGTACCTCATTGAAGATCCCAATAATGCTTTTTATGAAGTGTTATATGCTGACGTAGATGCTCATAAATTTATTGGGTTTGTTGATGGCAAAGAGCATAAGATTGATCAATGTAAATGTCTTGAACAAGTAGTTTTACCTTGGACCATGTTATTCGATGGAGCTTGTTCCAAGTTTGGAAATGGTGCTGACATTGTTCTGATTTCTCCAGGCCAAGAAGAGTTTGTCTTTTCTTTCAAAATTAACTTTGAATGCACTAACAACATTGTTGAATATGAAGCACTGTTATTAGGCTTGAGAATTACATGGAAATATGGTATAAAGGATATCATTGTTAAAGGAGATTCAAAACTGATTGTCAAACAGATTAGAAAACTGTATGCTACTAAAAATCAGAGAATGAAATAATACAAGCATGCAATCTGGGATTTGATTGAAATGTTAGACTCTTTTAATATTGTGCACCATGATATAAAGTTTAATGCTATTGCAGATAAGTTAGCAGTGCTAGGATCCAGATTTGGGAATTGTATAGTGTCTCCATTTTGTGAGTATAATGTTGAAATACTAACAAGGCCATATTTCACTAATAACGTTAAAAATTGGCAATTATTTGATGATAATGCCCAGGTGAAATAGTTTTTGCAGAACCAAGGTGAGTTTGCTGACCAAAATATAGATTGGGAACAAATGGCGTGTGTTGTTGAAGGAAAGGAAACTTTATTTGGAAAAGACATCATCCAACTGAAGATAAACACGATTCCCAGAGGTTTGGTGGCTCTTGAATCAAACTTCTATAATGTTGATTACATTATTAAAAGAAGTATGTTGGTTTCAAGAGATGTGGAAGAGCACAACCTGGGAACAAAGGAAGAACCAAGTAAAATCTGGTTAAGAAGCAATCTCAACAAGGAAGAGAAGCAATCCTATGTTCAATTTCTAAAGAAATATCAAGACTGCCTAGCTTGGTCTTACTCTAAGTTGAAGGCATACAAGGAAGATTTGTTCCAACATGAAATTCCTCTTGAATATAATGTCAGGCCCTTCAAGAAAAAACAGAGGCCCATCAATCCGCTCCTTTCTTTGAAGATGGAAGAAGAACTGAAGAAGTTGAGGAATGGAAGGATCATTCAGCCCACAATGTACTCATCTTGGGTTGCAAACCTAATGTCTGTCAGAAAAAATAATGGTGATATAAGGATGTGCATAGACTTTAGGAACTTGAATAAAGCATCATTGAAAGATAATTACCCTCTGCTAAACATGGAGAATATGCTATAATTGGTAACTAGTTCTGAATTGTTATCCACTCTGGATGGTTTCTATGGCTATAATCAAGTTGTTGTGAATGAGTCAGAAAGAATAAAGACTACCTTTACCACTCCTTGGGGAACTTATTTCTATGTCAGGATGCCTTTTGGCTTAATGAATGTTGGAGCAACTTTCCAAAGAGCAATGGATGTAGCATTTTCTAGTTATATTAATGACTTCATTGTTGTTTATCAAGATGATGTAAATGTGTTTTCAAGAAAAATAAATGATCACTTGAAACACTTGGAGAGAATGTTGTTAAGGTGTAGAGAGTATGGCATATCATTGAATCCCAAGAAGTGTCATTTTGGAGTGCAAAAAGAAAAGTTGTTTGGTCACATTGTATCAAAGGAAGGGGTCATGATTGATCCCGAGAGAGTGGAAGCCATCAGCAAAGTTCCAATTCCAAGAACTAAGAAGGGAGTTCAATCCTTCTTTCGAAAAATAAAATTTATTAGAATATTTGTGTCTAACTTTGTTGAGCTGACCATCCCCATTACTAGCATGTTGAAGAAGGACCAAGTTATCAAATGGGAAGAAGATTCCATTCAAGCTTTCAATGGGATCAAGGAAGCACTAAAGCATGCCCCTGTTTTGGCAGCCCCAAATTACAAAAATCCTTTTCAAATATTTTGTTTTGCTTCAGAAAACACCATTGCATCTGTCTTATTATAGAAGGATGATGAAGGGGCTGAGAGACCAATTTCCTTTTTCAGTAAGGCATTGCAAGGAGCTGAGTTGAATTACACCATCATGGAGAAACAAACATTTGCCTTGGTGAAAGCAACAAATGTTTTCAGACCCTACATCTTGAGCTCTAAAGTTGTTGCTTATGTTCCCCACACCATGGTGAAAGACATCTTATCAGAGATGGAGGTCTTAAGAAAAAGATGCAAATGGGTGAACAAGTTGCAGGAGTATGACATGGATATCCAAACCACAAAATTGGTAAGAGGTTTGAGCCTAGCTAATCTTTTGGCTGAGAGAAACTTGAAAACTATTGAGGTGAATGAAGTAGAAGGAGAAAGGGTGGATGTCCTTGAAAATTTGGTAAGCTCTAAATGGTACAAGGATATAATCTTTTATCTCAAACATCTATGCTGCCCTAAATATTTGAGTAAAAATCAGAAAAGAGCTCTTAAGTTAGCCTCTCAAAAATATGTCATTACAGATTTTGGGTTAGCTTGGAAGAACCCCAAGGGAGTGCTCTTGAGATGAATTATTGAAGATGAGGCCCCCATAATAATTTTTGATCTCCATGGAGGAGTTTATGGGGGACATTTTGCTGGAAGAGTTACAACACATAAAATATTGAGGGCTGGTTATTGGTGGCCAAATCTCTTCAAAGATACAACTCTATTAGTTAGGAAATGTGAAAGTTTCCAACATTTTTATGGAAGAATGAAAGCTTCAGGCTCCCTTCCTATGTAGCTTTTGTCAGTTGAAGCCCCATTTAAGCAATGGGGAATGGATTTCATTGGCGAAATTTTTGATCCTTCAAGTACTAGTCATAAATGGATTATTGTAGCCATTGATCATTTCACTAAGTGGGTGGAAGCAATCCCCACCAAGAAGGAAACACACCAAGTTATCATGGAATTCATGTTGAATCAAATCATATGTAGATTTGGAGTGCCAACTAAAATTGTTGCTGATAATGCCATGATTTTTAAAGCCAAACCTTTGGTGACAATGTGCAAAGAGTATGGAATATTTTTGACATATGCTTCTAACTACAATCCCCAAGGAAATGGACAAGATGAGTCCAACAATAAAAACTTGGTGAAGATCATTAGAATAACCTTCGAGCTGAACAAAAAGAAGTGGGGTGAGAAACTGAATTTTATTGTTTAGGATGACAGAATCACTGTCAAAAGAGCTACTGGTAAAAGCCCATTTGAGTTGGTATATGGAACTCAAGATTTGTTGCCCCTTCATTTGCAATTGTCTTCATTTCAGTTTGTTCAACAAATTAAAGATCAAGAAGTTATTCCATATGATGCTCGAATCAATCAGATTATTGAGTTTGATGAAGAAATAAGGGCATCCCATCAGTGGCATGTGAAGTTCAGATAAAAGTTGAAGAAGTTATTTGACAAGAAGGTAACTCCAAGAGCTTTCAGCTTTGGGGATCTTGTGCTATTATGGGATAGTAGGCATGAAGATAAATGAAAGCATGGTAAATTTTATGCATTGTGGATGGGCCCTTATTCAATTGATATCCAAATTAGTGAAAATACCATTTTCCTAAAAGACTTAGATGGGGAATTGTGTGATTTTCCTGTTAATGGCAGGAATTTGAAACATTTCCTTGATTGATTTATCAGAATCAAGGTATACTCCATTTGTACAATGTATAGTTCTTTGTTTTTTTTTTATTTTGTGTTTTTGTTCATTCTAGTTCTTGGTGACTTAGTTTTGTTGGTTTCTCGGTTCATTTTTTGGAGGATGGTTATGGTTTCTCTGTTCTGCAAAACTTATTCTTTGACTCCGTTGCCCAATGGTCTATTTTTGGCACTTGGTATGCTATTTTTTCTTGTGGCACTCGCAAGGATTTCCCATCCGCGAGTCGGATTCGATGTTGGTGCTCAAATTAGTCTCACCCTGTTTATCCTTGAAATTCTTCAGTTTGTGGGCTCTTTCATTTTCTCTATCTCCCCATATTGATGCATAAAACTCTATCCTCCATTTGGTTGCCATGATCAATCCCTTCCTTGGTCGAGGATCACTTAAAAGTCAAGAATTTGTTTTCCATTCCTCTGTCCATATGAAAGTCTGTAACTTGGGCGTAAAACTTGGGTTTTTCCTTTTCTTCCGTTTTCCACAGTCACGTTTTGTTGTCCCTGTCATTTGTGTCCCAAATATATATGGAAATGTCATTGTATGTGGCTTGGAGGATCACATTTGGGCCTTATATCATTTCCAAACTCTCTTTGCGTGAAGAAAGATTCATTTCCGGGCTCAAATGGTGATTTTCTTGCATTTTACAGTTTGACGAGTGTATTTTTCCCGGTCAAATTCATATGTCAGCATCAGTGGGAATGTGGCCCTTTCTAGTTGGATGCAGCTTGGCAGGGCACTTTAAAAAATCTAAGGCTCACTTAAACTCAAAAAAATTTCACGTGGAGGGTAGGCACTCATTTGAAGATCCGCCTCAGGGTCCCACGTTAACAATTGTGACAGGGAGACATGTAGAGGCTTCCGCCGGCTCTGCTCTATACTTAAAATTTCTAAATCAATTTTGAAAGGCTTGGGATATGTGGAGGGACTGCATCTTTTTTGGGACCGACCCCTAATTTTTATTTTGAAAAAGTGCCAGGAGGACACTTGGAGGCTTCCCCTCACTCTGCCCTTTGTTTGGACTTTTCAACGGCAAAAAAAAATGTCTCGGACCCTAGACACATGGTGCCTTCCGTTGAACCTTCAACATTTTTAACAAACTCTGTCGGACTGAGAAACGTGGTGAACCCGTGCTTGTTTGGGGTCTCTGCTTTTGGGGACCATCTCAAAGTGCGCCATTGAGACATGTGGAGGCTTACGTTGGCTCCTTTTTACACTAATACTTTTCAAAGGACAAAATGTGTATTTCTTGGACCCAGGGCACGTGGAAGGCTTGTGATTGTTTGGAAACTTTCCCCTGTACTTCTCCTTTATAGTTTCACCAAGGAAACATGTGGGTGGCTATAATATAAAGTAGAAAAGGGTTAGAATCAATTGTTGTTGTGTATTGTGTCTGTTTTTTCCACCATTTTCACTCCAAGACTCCTAAAAAGGTGAATACACACTATTTTTCATCATTTTTGATGAAATTCCTTGTCGTATCTGTCTGTATAGTGCCATTGAATGGATTCAAAACTTAATTTTTAAGTCCAAGGATTGTTAAGGTCGATATTTTGAAGTTGGAATTGCTCGGGCACTTGCAAAAATGAGAATTACCAAAGACGATGGATGCGGGGCAGAGTTTCAGAGGAAAGAAAGGGAAAACGATGAAATGATGGAAGTTATAGGTGCAAAAGATGAAAAAGGTGTTGCCTCAAGAGCGAAAATGATTACTTGTCATATCCAGCTATGCAGGGCCTCTAAAAAATGATTAAAAAGGGGATTTCTCACATGATAGAATCAAAATGATTAGAAGGATTGCCAAAAATTTGTGGTATGGCATCCTAGTCATTAGTCAAGGGCCCAAGAAACATGATCAGTTCATAATTGGTCCACCTGAAATCTTTCAGATCTAAATTTGTTAAACGTCACTTTCTGAAACAAATTGATAACAAGAAAAGGTCCCTTGAATATTCTTGTCTTTTGGGAGGGAAATTTGAGTGAGTTAAATGTATAAATGCAATGAGAATACTCTTGCAAAATGTAAGGGGTTGAATTCTTAAGAGAAAAATTTTGAGAAAGTCCTCTTCCTGAGAGACCAATCCGAGATAACCTGTTAATTCTTTTTGTGTTAGATTTTCTATCATGTCAAGTTGGTTGTAGATGTATAGCCATTGACGAGCACTAAGATTTCTCTGGAATTTTTCCTCTGTTGATGAATCTAAGCAATTTTGAAATTAATATGTGTCCAATCTCTAGCAATTTGTGTCTTCTTTGTTTCAGAATGTCTGTAAATAGTTTCTTTCATTCCTATTGCAATATTACATTGAAATCTTTGTGAAATCACACATGATCTCATCCATGTGACAATTTAGTGGTATTTGCAATTTCATTTTAGGAAGAGCCTTCATCCTGTGATGAGATAAACAAATTTAAAATCACTCCACTATCATTTGTTGATAAAGGTTGTCTATAAGTCTTTTGGTGTACCTTAGGCGTGATTGATCAGAAATTTTGGTTTTTAATTGAGTCTTTTAACTTGATCCTTCATTAGAGTCTCAAAGATTGTGTGAAAAGGTGTTGATCTGGGCCTCCATTGAAGCACACCTTCTAGTTGAGGGAACGTCTTAACTATTCTGAAGCTTTCTGTTGTTGAGTTGTCCATTGTTGTGAAGTTTCTCAGAGACCTGGTATAATCAACTTTATCCTGCTTGATCTCCCACCAAAAATCATTTAAAAACCATGAATCTATCCTAAACTACTCCTTTTTACTTTGTATATCAACAAAGGAACAAAATCTATTTACTAAAATATGCAGAACAATCAGGATTTAATGTCTTCAGTAACCTTAGCCTTGTGTTGAAAGTATCTCCATCTTTTAGAAGTGGCAACTCTTAAGAGTTAAATTTTGGAGTAATGACTGTATTTTCCCAAGGTTTTCTTCATAAAATTTGTGAAAAAGAAGGATATCTCCATCTCCTTCATCAAACAGAGGTTACACTATGGGTCCTCTCACCCTGGTCGAAAGGCACGACCTAAAGTAGTAAGGATAGGTCAAATCCTCTTGAAGGTGTTATCCATCTCTTCAAAAATACGAGTGACAAAGGGCTAGTTAGATCTCATCCTCAGCTACAAAATGACAAAAAATATGATCTAGTTATATCTAAGATCCATGTCCAATATGTGTTCCTGCTCGGTTTGAAAAGGAGAACGAATTTGGATACCAATATGGTTCAATCCAAAACATGAGAGGGATTTGAAATTTATCTCCTAAGCATAGAAACATGAAATACATCTTGGATGCGAGACAACCTAGGCAGCAAGGCTAGATGATAAGCTAAGAGACCGATCCACTCCAAGATCTCGAATGGACCCACAAATCTAGGAGCTAACCTAGAGTATTTTATATAACAGATATAACTCTTATGAGGCCTAACACGAAGAAACACCTTTTTGCCCACCTCAAACCAAAGAAATTGCTGACATGATGAAAGGCAAAGAGTCCTTCAAATTTTCGAAGGAAGGTAGATAAACATTTGAACAAATCAAGGGCACTATTGCAAAAAGCTTCTACATTGGTGTGTCCTGATTTTAAAAAGGATTTCATAATCTACTGTTATGCTTCCCCGCGCACGATCTCTACCATCCTGACTCAACACAATCAAGAGGGAATCGAATATCCTATTACACTCATGAGTTCTGGATTCAAGAAACATGAACTAAATTACACTTCCCTTGAGAGGCATGCATACGCGATGGTTAGAGCTTTGAAACATTTCAGGTACTATGTGTTAAATTCTCACACCAAAGTCTTAGTACCAGGCATCACATTTAAATCAATGTTGACACAACAAGAACCGAGATCTAAAAGAGGTAACTAGGTCTCCAAGATCCAGGAATATGATTTGGATATCAAGCCTACCAAGTTAGTTCGAGGAAGCGGACTTTGCCAACTCATCGCAGAGAATGAACCATGAGATGACTCTGAAGAAGAACCGATTGAAAAAAGTTTACTGCCGGTAGTTTTCATCAATACCACAGATGAATGGTATTCAGATATAGCCTACTTTCTCACATATGGTGAATGCCTTGGGAATCTGACAACTAAGGAAGAAAGAGCTATCAAATTAAGAGCTACCAGGTACATCATTTGGGACAAGACTTTGTTCAAGAAAGGAATCGATGGCATGTTCCTCAGATGTGTTAATTAAGATCAACAACCTAGGTTGTTGGCATCCTTTGACAATCATGCTTGCGGTGGTCATTTCTCTAGACCAGTGACAACTCATAAAAAATTTCGAGCACATTATTACTGTCTCACTATGTTTTCTGATGCTCAAAGATGGGTAGCCAAATGCGAAGCTTGTCAGCAATTTCTTGGAAGACCTAAATTGGCAGATTTACATTTAAAGCCAGTTGTCATTGAAGAACCCTTTCAAAAATGGGGGTTGGATTTCATCAGGGTCTTCAACCCAAATTCTAGTGTTGGTCATACTCACCTATTCACTGCAACTAACTACTTTACAAAGTGGGTAGAAGCTATACCGGTGAAACAAACATCTACTACATTAATCTGTAACTTCATCAAAGAGAATATATTGGTTCGTTACAAAATTCCACACAAGATAGTGATGGATAATGCCTCCAATTTTTCTTCTGCAGGGATGATAGGTTTTTGTTATGGGTATGGGATATCCTTATCTCATTCATCAAATTACTACTTGTAGGGAAACGGTTGAGCAGAATATAGTAACAAAACATCATTACTATCGTGCGCAAGTTAGTAGAAGAAAATCAAAGAACTTGGCACAAAAAGTTATATGATGCAGTGTGGGCTGACCTCATAACTCCTAAAAGAGCAATCGGGATGTCTCTATTCCAACTCTTGTATGGAACCAATGCTCAAATTCCCATCACATTGGAGTTACTAGCATTACGATTAGCTCAAGCAGTCGACGATGAATGCTTCGCCAATGCGTTGGATAAACAGATCATGTTCTTAAGCAAGCTTGAATAACAAAGAAGTCAAGTAGGGAAAAGGATGTAGGAACACGAATCCAAAGTTAAGAGGTTGTTCGACAGGAAAACTAAGGAGAGGAAATTTCAAATCAACGACTTAGTTCTTCTCTAGGACAAGAGACGTGAACCAAAAGGAAAGCACAATAAGTTTGATTCGTTGTGGCTAGGCCCTTTCAAGATCAGACATTTTTGTGGAGATAACACTTATTACTTGGTGTATCCTGATGGAACTCATTTTCCTTTGTCCTACAACGGGAAATATCTCAAACATCATAAAAAATGAAAACGGGTTGTTCCCCGTATGCACATAGGTAATTAGGATTTTGGTTTGATTCTTTTCCCTATGTTTCGGTTTCCTCTCTTTCATCATCCCATTTTTGTGCTCCGTTGTTTTTGGGATCATGTTCATTGAATATTTGAGTCTGGGTTCGTTGTTACGTCCGTGAAGTCCTTGTCCCCAATTAGAGCCAGTTGTTGTCAGCTGATTTTGACTTCGTAAAATCAATAAACATAAATATATATATCAAAGTGTTATTTCACGTGACTTATAACCCTCATCGCGATCATCTTATTCTCATGGTCATTTTGGTTTTCGTTTCATCCATTTTGAATAATCCCTTCTCCCACTACAACGCAAACTGCGTTTTAATTATTTAATTAATATTTACCTTGTTATTTTATAAAATTAATATTTATTAAATTTTAGGGTTTTTCAATAATAAATATTAATTTAATACTCATAAAAATTGTTTGACAAACTTGGAAGATCTTTTCTTTTTCTTTTTTAAATTGTCGTAACTATTGTGAGCAATTTTCGGGGGCAATTATTTTTCCACTTTCAATTTTCGTGGACAATTTCAATTTCGCTTCTATCGTTCGGAAATTGGGAAGGAAACGGTTACAAGAGGTTGCAAAAGTGGAAGAGATTGGGAAGAAGAAGAAACAAGTAAATATTGCAGTCATCCAGATCCAGAAGAAGGAAGATCTTATTCTACAGGAACTCCTCGGATTTCACACAAAAACCTGGCACGAGCATTAACTAGATCCAGGAAACCTTGAGAGTTCTAGGTAGTTGTCTCAATTTATGAATCACACAAGAGGCCATCCTTCTTCATTTTCTACAAATCCTCTATGCTCTGTGTAGCATGCCTGATCCATTGAGCACACAAATACCCATACACTGCCAAAAAATGAGGTAAGATCTCTGTAGGTGAAAAAGGAGGGATCGACCTTTGCCTAAGGCATCACCAATCTACATAAGATCTCTGGAATTCATTGGGCTTTCTGTCTAAGAAAAGAAGAATGTATTTTTTTTAAAATAAAAGAAATACTTGACTGAAAATGCAATAGAAATATAGGATTATGAGGTATAGCTATCAATTTAGGAATTGCTTTCATCCGGTCGATTATTGGGGTCTATGAAAAATGGTGTTGTTGTTGTGTGTTGTTTTTTAAGCTTGACAAACAAATATGAAGATATATGAATCTGTTGGATTTTTTTTTAAAAGTCAAGGAATCAAAGTAAAGAAAAGACACCACGCATTTCCTAAATTCTTCAGACCGTGCCTTGCTCCAAGAGACCACGGCAGGGGTAAAGATTGTTTGTTATCCACGCAATAATTGGAAGAAGATCCACGCATAGGAGGTAATACACCAGTGAAGGAAGAGTTTTCCACGCAGCCCAAGAAGGCAAGACCACCGTTTCAGCTCATGCAGAAGGAGGAATTAATCTGAAAGCCCAAATAAATGTCACTCGTTGCACAAGGAGGTGAAGTTCCATGTGGGTGGAGGTCTATTTTGGTGTTACATACAACAACTTGAAAAACCAAACCAGAAGCCCACGTGTTGGGAAAAATAATAGCACACAAGAAAGTTCACGTTGAAGGAAATGCCCACGCATGCAACAAAGGTGAATTTCAACGCAATTCTCCAAATCATACTCGTGTGTTTTTAAAAAAAAGAAAGGGAATCTACATGATGCCACACAAGAAAAGGAGTTAATCTAAAGTCAAGGGAGACCCGCGTGGGTAAAAGCTAATGAATGTTCACGCATTACTAGAAGACAACAACTTTCTCATGCCAAGGGTGAATGGAGATGCCCACATAGACAATGAATAATATATATAAAAAGAAGAAGTTTTTGAGATCCACACTGCCCAAGAAGAAGGATTTAAAACACATGCACACACACTCAAAATGGTCTAAAATGCATTTCTTGAAGTAATAAAAATGGTCTAAAATTGTAGTATTTTTAACCAGAGTGGTGATTTGAGCTTAGTCTCAATATTTTATTTGTATTATCATTTTGAATTTCGAACTGCTTATTTTTTTTTAAATAATAATAATTAAAAAGGGGGAACCATATTTTTCTTACGGGAATGGTAGTCTAGAGACTTAGACCCGACACCTTCCCAGTGTATTTTTTCTTTTTGCTTTCTATTTTAAAATTCATAATGGGTGAACACTCTAATAAATCAGCGCTAAAATACGCATATTAAGGATTAGTTCCAATATCATCCTTAAATTCAATGTATGATAATATTTTAGACACCGATATGGGTCACGTGGATATGATTCAATTCTGTGATAGGGTAAGGCGGGAAGGGAAAACTGTTTATTTGAAAAGGCTCTATTGTTGTGGCTTACCTCAAGCAACAAAGTTTCCAAATGCCATACAATGCCCCAATTTTTTCCTAGCTTGTGTCGAACATTATGATCCTGAGCGTCGAGGAATTTCCAATGAAAGAGATGAACCTTTTTCTACTAAATTCTCTAGGTCATATAGAGGATTTATTAAGAGTGCCACTTCATGAAGAAAATGCTAACATCACACAAAAATCGACACAACAATTCTGGGATGAAAATCCTTTGAGATGGTCTAAGATGGTTGGTAAAAATTAGTTGGTCAAACCAAAAACTCGCACTTAAAGAATTCTCAAAGAGTTGTTTCGGGTAGAGTTTCATGAAGAAATAGGAGATATGGTTACTCTCCTCAGCAGGGTTTTTGGTCTCCCTTCTGCTAGGAATTTTCATCCTTGGATGTACAAGTTAATTTGTATCATTCTTGATGCAACGATGTTCATTAATTGGGCGAGTATCATTAACAATACTCTTTATAAGCAATTGATCAAGGTAAGGATTGCAAGTCATTTTTACTTGACTATACATTCTTTCACAAGCAGGGATTAATTTGATATTAAAGGATCCATGGAAAAATCCCTAGGAGAAAGATATAGGCACAAGGAAAACATAGAAGACTATTAGGTAGAATGTGCGGATGACAGGGAGGTAAGACGAAGACAATTTTCTTACCTAGAATTTACCAGATAACACCCTAGTCGCACTGGCACATCACTCAGCCTAGACTGAGTGCTCACCCGAAGCACGCAAAGGTACCAGGTCCCTCTTTAGGGTTGTTGTAATAGGATGTTAACATGATGAAGGAAGAAACATATAGATTCATAACTAATCCATCATTCTATAATGCATGCTACCCTCAGATCTATGAAAGAACAAGCTTAAACAGTAATCATGATTGAATTAATAACATGCACTACTCAATACACATAGAATGACACTTAGATTCAGCCAATATCTTCCATCTATTAGTAAATATAGAAGCTCCTTACAATATTGTCAATCTATACCAATGCGCGTATGGAACTGATACAGTGATTCAGTCATATGCGTATATTCTCTGTTACACATACATACATCCACACTCTCTATATCCAGCTCTCTATCTACTATGCACCTAACATCATATATATAGGGTGGGGACTTTCCCTTCACCACTTATCTATTCCAGAAATAGGTCGCATGCTATTAATAGCCACACACCATTTACAATCATAGCCACACATGCAAGTGCACTATCTATAGTCCTCTTGTAGTTAACTGAAGTGTCAATTCTATTCTCAGCTTGTCTCCATGCATAAATGCTTTGAACCACTTCTCCAAATATAGACAATGCATGGCGCGTGTGTCTCTGCATCGTTGATGTGTTCTGCACGCCATCTTCCAAAAATAGGTCTTCATGCTCAAAATCAGCTAATTCCTTAAATCTGAACTTGCCTTCCACGCACGGGTCCTTCCTATCCTTCCGCGCCCTTGGTTCTGGGCCTTCTATCCCATGCAGACTCCTTGTGTGATTTTAGACAAGTATTCTTTGATCAACATTACCCCACACTAATCTCATTGTTGTCCTGACAATGGGTATCTCCAAAAATTGAAGGAAAGAATAAGAATGAAAGAATGTGGATAAATAAAGAATTTTTATGAGGTTATTAGGCAACCTCCTCTGTATCAGTTTGCAGTATCAACTCTGGATACTCCTCCTTTATTTCGGCCTCCAATACCTGCCATTCAGTGAGTGCTTGCTCTACTTTTTCTGGGATGTCCACAACAATGGATTCCAACTCATCCCTCACAATTTCTCCTTTCTCATTTTGCAGAACCAACACAACACTAGACATTGATGTCATTCTTCCTTCTAAAAGGTCCATCTTATATGCAATTAGCTTTCCAAGCTCTTCTAACCAAGTCTTGTGTGGTTCTTGTGTTGCTACTGCCAGGGCCTCGTGCTTCTATTTAACCATTGACAACCTTTCTGCGTGGCCCAATGTCTCATCTTTCATCACTTTCTAGACCTCATTATTCTCTTCGAGGGTCTTGATGTTGATAAGCACCTCTGGAGCTGTGCATACATTTAAAGCCTGGTCTGCTTTCTTCAATACTTCCTGTAATGCTTGCAACAACCCTTCATAAGATGTAATTTTTCTCATCACAGATGCTTTCTCTCAATTGACATCTTGTTCAAAGTGTTCTGGTGCTTGCATACACAGAGTTTCATCTTTGAGTACCAAGTCCACCAACTTTCCCACATAGTGTATCGCTGAAGGAAATGTTTGTGGTACCTTGGCCTCTAAGTGTGGCCTTGCTTTGATTACATTGTCCCCAATCTCCTCTGCGATGCTTATGAACACCTCATTCTTCTTCTGCGTGAAGTCCCTTTCCTGTGTTATGCATGCTATCTCTATGTCCTTTGTCTTCAACTCTTTGTGCAGTGCTCTAATTGTGGCATCTTTGTCCATGTTTCTTCTAGCCACCTCAGCAGAAAATTTCACCAATGCATTGTTGACCTACTCATCTGACATGACAGTAGGCTTTACTATCATGTGTCTAGCTTGAGGTGCCTTCTTCAGTCACCTCAAAATGCATGACTCTTCACACACATCAAAGTCAGGCTCATCCATGTGGGTGTGCATCGACCATGATAGTTGCTTTCTAGTGCACACAGTTGCCATATCCTCATCCATTAACTCCCAGCTGAATAAATCCTTCTGTGCTATCGTGCTCTGGAAGTGGGCACAGACAATTTTTCCTGCATCCTCTGCATACCCCATGGCTGGTGGAATGTGCTCTCCACTTGTCCTTCTAGACCTTTGCTGCTTAGGAACTTTAGCCTCCAAATTTGGGACTTGTGTCTCCATGTCCTGAACATCCTCTGTAGCTGTCTCCTCTGGTCTTTTCTCTTCCTCTTCTTTTTCCTTTGATGCCTCACCCTATTCTTTATGTGTCCTCTAGAAGTGTAGGAGAATTAGGTGCACTTTCCTCTGACTCTTCCACCTCCTCATTCAACTTCAATTTCCTCCTTCTCTATGTGTGGTCACCTCCTTCTGTGGAGAGAGTCTGGGTGATTTATGCACAGTGGTTGGAGTAGCACCTTGGGTCCTTGTTCTCCTAAATACCCTTTTAAACCTGTGCTCCCCTTGGACTACATTCAAGTCCTCATCATCCCCCTCTTATGGCTGAGGTGGGGTAATGGCACGCTCAGCTTCACCCTTACTTGTAGGATGTCTCCTACCCCTATGCTCCAAACCACCACTATCTTTGTGCTCCTCCTCCTCATCCTGCACTTCAATTGGCTCTGTGGGCTTAGGTGCTGGGATGTTCTCCATTGTATGCTTTCCCTTTGGTGGTGCTGGAAGTGTGAACTCACCTTCCACATATTTGTTATTCTCCATCTTTGGCTTCAGCTGGAGATACACCAATGCTGCCCCCACATCTGCTACAATCCAAACTTATTGGTTTGATATTCAATACCTCTGAAATGATCCTCTCTGTATAAGCACTTCTGCCAGGATACACATACTTCTTCCTCAATGTATGGTAGTCGCAGTCTACCTTATCTACATTGAAGACCAGTTGGCACGTGTCTGTAAATCTATGAACAGATGCTTGAAAATACCTTGCAGTGAATGCGTAAGGAAACTTGCACCAAGGGCTCCAGACTCCATCTTTCATTGGGAAGCGCGCGATGCAGAAATGTTGATATACAACAAACTGAACTTGTTTCCCTACCACTGCTGGTAGGTCCTTTGGGATGTGCCACTCTTCCCCAAATGCCACATGGAGCCTGTCATACCACTTCTCCACCCTTTACTTTACATCATCTGTCATGGCCCCCTTGCATAGGTATTTGCTGAATCTTTTAGCTGGGGACTTGTTCTCCATGGGGTATTCCCATACTTTCTCCTTTGGTCCATCTGGTACTCTGATCTCCATGAATACCAGTGATAGTAGAACAGCCCCAAAGCTGATCTTCCCTCCTGTGTGTGCTTCTTTGACTATTTTCTCTGCAATATAGCCTGCAATGTTGTAGATTGTCCCTTCTGACATCTTACGCGCCACATGTAACCACATAGTATTCACCTGTGACCACCGCTCCTGATCATTCAACTTGGTAACAAGGTGTGTTGCAACTTGTACAACTGGACAGTTCTTTAATTTGTCTATGTCCATTCCGCACGGACCCTTCAGGTATCCCAACTCCTGTTTGGTCTTTACAATCATGGATTTATCTGCAAGGTCACCTTTTATGTCTTCTCCTGTGGCCTTCAGACCTGTAACTGATGAGACAAGCGTAGATGAAATTCTAACTCTACGTCCTACAAAGTAGAAGAAGTCTTCATGTACCCTGCTCATGAGCCACTGATACAAGGGCTCATACTTCCCAAAATATGGAAGCTCATACAACTGGTAGACCCCAATTCTCTTCAAAAGCTTCTCACCTACATCGTCATATACTGGCATGTCATCTGTCATGTGCTTGTTCGTTCTTGCAGTGAGCAAGGAATCGAGATCCTTCTTGTTCTTTGAAGTCCTGTGATTATATTCACTCACTTTTCTCTTTCTGATGGGTGAATCCCATTCTTGGCCGATGATGACTCCTTCTGGATATTGCATCTCTAAAAAATGGCTTTCGGGTGCCATCTCTTCCTCCTCAATGACTACCTTCTTCTTTCCTTTTACTGCTACTGCAGATGCCTTCTTTGGTGCCATTTTTACCTTGCAAATGTCTCCTCTTCAACTCTGCAACTCTGTGAATCAAACCCTAGCTCAATTCAATTATGCCCTAGGTGGAAACTTTGTAACCTAACTCTTTTCTGTCTCCCTACTTCACTCAAACCCTTCACCACCAGGGATGCAAGCTTCTTATCACACAGATCTGGTTGTCACTCTTGGTTTCACACCCTTCGCACCTTAACTCGATCACTTGGCTCTTCGCACTTGGCTCTTTCTTCAAATACTCTTAGTCGCAATGGTAAAAATGAATCCACATCCCATCCTTATATAATTTTTTCAAATTTTGATGCATTTATTGCTCCTTCACCTACCAAATATCCCCTCATTCATTGACCAAATCCATTCATTCCATGTGGTACATCTTCGCACCCAGCTATAACCTTCTAGCATGCCTTCCTACCCTCTGGTCACAGACTTCTCTTCAGTGCGTGCTCCTGCACCTGAGTACCTCATCACTGTACCTTCTCCTGGTAGCTAACATGGCCTCTACTTACCTCGTGTTATACTATTCTTTCATTCATCTCCATCCTTGGTCACTTTTGAGAAGCAATCTTCTTTTGACTTAAAGCACACCCGTAGCAGCTTATTCCTTTCACCTTTCAATTCCCACAGTCTTTTTCTTGGACAACTACAACCACCCCACATGAAAAGTATGTGCAGTCCTCTGTGCATAAACATTCTTCATACAGTAATTAGCTTCAGGTGCACAAGCACACTTATTACACAAGAACAACAACTAAATTGACAAAGCATAGTGACAATGAAGGAAATACATTAAGGAAATACATAATTGAAAACCTAAACTAAATGGCAATACTACCTTATTACAAACACCAAGAAGACTTATTTATAGTAGGGCTTCAGCCTACTCCCGTTAAAGTAACCAGGTAGCCGTGTTCCATCAAGTGCTTCTAACTGGCAAGCACCTGATTCAAGTATAGAAGTGATAACATATGGCCCCAACCAATGTACTTTGAGCTTGCCTGGATGGCGCAAGAACTTTGAGTCATAAAGAAGTACCATTTGTCCAATCTCAAACTTCTTATCCCTTATGTTTCTGTCATGCCATGCCTTCTTCCTGGCCTTTTCCTACTTCTGACTCCATCGTGCTATGGCTGGTGCACTCATCCAGTTGAATCATCTTTTCGATATGCTCTTCTAAATCATGTTCATCAGCTAGACCTCTAGTGTGCACAATGCGCAAAGAAGGTAACATAAATTCTATAGGGAGAACAGCTTCCATGCCAAACACCAACTGAAATGGTGTGGCTTTGTTCAATCTCTTGTAAGTTGTTCTATATGCCCAAAGAACAGCTGATACTTTGTCATCCCAATCCTTTCTTCCAACATCACAATTTTTTGTCAAAGTCTGGCTCAAAATCTTGTTGAAGGCCTCAGCAGTTCCATTTTCCTGAGGATGATAAGGTGTAGTTTTATGGTGTGCAACCATAAACTCATCTAATAGGATCCTGATTGTCTCATTCAAAAAGTGTGTACCTCTATCACTTGTCAAGCTTAAGGGACATCCATATCTTGTAAGAACATTCTCCCATAGAAACCTAGCTGTTGTAGCTGTTGTACAGTCCTTGGTAGGTGTTGCTTCTACCCACCACGTGAGATAATCTGTGCAAGTAATGATATAGCGTGATCCAGTCCTATGCGCGGCTGGTGAAATAGGTCCTACAAAATCAATGGCCCATTTCTCAAATGGTTCGGCACTAGTAATTGGTCTCAAAGGCATCTCATCTCTTTTCCCTAGTTTTCCTAGGTGCTGACAATGATCACATGCCTTACAATATTCTTTACAGTCCTTATATAATGTCTCCCACCATAATCCAACAAGTAGGATCTTCTGGGCAGTCGCATCACCTGCATAATGGCCTCCTGCAATACCACCATGAGCTTCTTCCATAATATCCTTACGCTCATGCTCTAATACACAATGACGTAATACTTCATCTCTACCTAGCTTGTAGAGGTCACCACTGATTAACATAAATGGTGTCGTGCGTATAGCAAGCTGCTTCTTTTCTAATGCTTTCATTCCTTCTGGTGCCATACCTATTCGTAGAAAGACAACAATGTCTTCTAATTCCATGGGCACGCATTGTAACTTATATAACTATGCATCCGACATTGTTTCTTCAATTGTTTGTGCATCCTCTCCTGAATTGATTCTAGATAAATGATCTGGTCCAGAATTGCTTTTCCCTAGCTTCACCACAACTGTGAAGTCAAACTCTTGAAATAGGAGCACCCATCTGCATATGCGCCCCTGTAAGATGGGCTTGTTTACCAAGTACTTCAATGCCATGTGATCTGTATAAAACACAAATGGTGTTGCTAACAAGTACTGTCAAAACTTGTACAATGCATAGATCATTGACAAAGCTTCGTGCTCTGTAGTTGTATAATTTTGTTCAGCAGGAGTCAACTTCCTACTAGCAAAACAGATTGGATGATCTATAATACCTTCACCAGGTTGAGCTAACACAGTGCCAATGGCCATACCAGAAGCATCCACATGCACATGAAATGGTTTATCCCATGAGGGAAAGCACAGAATGGGCGCGGTAGTAAGTTTCTCTTTTAATATCTCAAACGTGTGCTGCTGCGGTTCTCCCCAATAAAATGTACCTTTCCCCTTCAGTAATTCTTCCAAGGGTGTGACAATTTTGGCATACCCTTTTATGAATTTTCTATAATATCCTGTATGACCTAAAAATCTGTGCACCTCACTTTGACTGGTAGGCACTTCCAGGCCTAAAATGACTGCAACCTTGGCTGGATCAACTAGCAAACCTTCCTTGCAGATTATATGTCCTAACAGTATCCCAAATGGCATAGAAAATATGCACTTCTTGATGTTCAAAGAGATACTCAATTGTCTGCATCATTCAAACATTAAGCGCAGATTGTCACAATGATCTTTCACAAGCCCATATACTGTCCAATCATCTAGGTAGACCTGTAAGAAGTTGTGAATAAAATCCTTGAATGCCTGAACAACTATGCATGAGAATATAGTAGGCACATTTTTCAATCCAAAGGGCATCACAGTATAAGAAAAACTACCCCATTCAGTAGTAAATGTTGTCTTTTCTTGATCCTCCTGAGCAATCCTAACCTGATGATACCCAGAAAATCCATCTGTGAAGGAATATATTTCACGCCCTGCAACTCCTAGTATTTCCTCAGTGAATGGCGTAGGGAATGGATCTGTGATGCATGCAACATTCAGCTCCCTGTAGTCCACACATATCCTAATCCATCCATCCTTCTTGATACTGATCACCATTGGGCTAACCCATTCTGACTCATCAAGGGGCTTGATAATTCCAGATTTCAACATTTTATCAATTTCTTCTTTTACCTTTTCACACAAATTAGGATTCATTCTGTAAGGTCTCTTTCTAACTGGTGTGCACCATCCTTAAGTTTGATCTTCATTTCCCCAAGTGATTCATGCATGCCTTTAAGTTCATGATATCCTCGAGGGAATAAGTCCTGATAATCCCTGAGTAACTCGATGATCTTTGCTACCTCTGAGTCTGACCAGTAATCTCCAATTATGGCCTCCTTAGGCTCAGCCTCCAAACCTATATTCACCTTCTTTGTCTTCATGGGTTCATGGTAGGGTGCACGTGTATCCTTGTCTACACTATCCAAGACCTCGCACCCCATGTGAGTGTTCAATATCTAGGTTCTCAACTTCCTCATCATCCACGACGTAAACCATCTTTCCTTTCTCTTTCTCAAGGAAAGCGCGTTCAAGTAGTATGGAGTCCATTTCTTCTTCCTTTTCAAAACATGCTCCGAACTCTACCTCACCGAACAATTCCTGAATATGCTCTTCTACTTTTGCACTATCTCCCATAGTTAAGCACTTGACAAATTTTAATGCCTCTGCTACAGGAGGTTTAGTCGAGAAGTAGTCAAAAGTCTGGATCATACCTGTAGTCAAATCTTGCCAGTTTCTAGTTTCTCGATGTAGTTCTGCATATACATACCAAGCACGTGTGCATCCTTGTAGTGTAGAATACAATCTATGCACCCAGAGTGAAGGTGGTAATGCTTCCTGTCCTACTGTCCAGAGTCTCTCACACTGCTGAATGTGATGCTGAACAGGTTGATCACCATGATAAGTGCAGATTTGCGTAGGTGCATTGTTCCTTATAAACCTAGTAGACAAAGCTATTCCAATCTCTTCCCAGTTTATAAGATTATCTCTGTGGACTACCCACCAGTGCGTTGCTGTCCCGCGTAGTGTATATACTAACATATCTCTCCTTTTAACTTGATCTGTCCACTGTGTTTCCATGGCCTTCAGAAAGGTAGGAAGATCTTCTGTCCCTGTATACCAAGGTACTGTGCTACCTATCCATCGAATTGAATGAAGTCCATTCTTGCACAACCACACTTTTCACCTCGTGCCCTACTAATTCATATGTACCATGAGCCCAATTGTCACAAGCAATACTCATAGTATCACTAATAGAATGAGAATCCTCCCACTGTAGGATGCCTTCTTTTGATGGCTCATTGACCTCTGGGTCCTGAATAGTGTGTACATAGACTCTGTTTAAGTCCTCCTCACTTAGAGGCTCAACATATGGTGTAGAATTCCCATCTGTCAAAGGTATCACAACCCTTTCCTCCTTGTTTTCAAAGCTGATATACCCCTTATTGAATCTCAAGTCAGCATTATTCGCATAACACCAAGGGCATCCAAGCAGGGCTGGAAAATTGTCTACTTCTGCAAGTGCTAATACCTCAAAATCCCCAGTGAACTTGGCCCCTTGTATAGTTATAGATGCATCTTTCAATACTCCTATGGGAGTGGCCTTAGTCTAGTTTGCCATGAATAACACATTAGATGATGGCTGCAATGGAGGCCTCCCCATTTGTACCCATGCATCTAATGTAAGCACATTTACTTCCGCACCTGTATCGATCAATATGTTGCTCAACAGCCACCCATCCACAACAACATTCAGAGTAATTTCTTTGTCATAGTCAATGCTATCAGGGGGAAGATTTGCATGTAGAATCTGTCATCCGGTCTCAAGACTTGCGCGTGGAGTGTTCCCTTTTAACCAACTTCCTAATAGTGGAATAATGTTCTCCTGGCGCAACATCTTGCACACCTCTCGCAGATCATCGATATCAGTTTGGACTATCTCTGATGCTTTCTTTTGCTCCTTTAGGTACTGTATCTCACCCTGAAGATTCCTTAGCACTTCCATGGTATCCTGGTAAACTTCCTTCTGATGAGTAGGATCTGGGTACCTCGCATGTAAAACCTCCTCCTTGGTGATCGTAGGCTTCTGGTGCAATGCCTCTCTCGCGTGCTGCTTCAGCGCATGTAGTAATCTTCACTGTCAATGCCTCAGGTCCTTCTGCTATCTTGGGCATCCACTGATCTTCTACCATGCGCTGGATTCTAACCATCCCAACACCTTTGTTTTCTTGCTTATGCTGCTTACTCAGATGCTCATATAAGTCTGGGCACTCTTCATAGCTATGGTTCTTCCCACAGAAAGAACATGCAATATTCTGAGGACATTCATGCCTATAGTGGTCAGGAGATCCACACGTATAACATGTTCCATGAGGGAACTCTCCTCTTCCTCCACCATGGCCTCATCCTCCATATCCACCATGATATCCATGTCCCCTTCCATGACCTCCTTCAAAATGCCCCTCATTCCTGTCATAGCGTGTTTGATTATGATCCCGATCCTGGTGCTCATTCTTACCCTTAGAACTATCTGTTATACTTGTCTGTCATATTCCAATGTCTATAGCATCCTGGATCTGACCAATCAACTGAAAATCCTTAGTATCATGGGTCGTGGACCTACAAATCTTACAAAAGCAAGATACATTCTTCCTTATCGTGTGCTGTAACAAAGGACAGTGACTAGCATCATGATTCAAATGACAAATTTCACAGTCCAATAGTAATGAGCATACAGATCTGTGAGGGAAACTATCCTTGGTGTGACCTTCCACTTCACAATCTGTACACCAAATTCCTGAGCATGTTTCATGGGCTGAATTTGCTGATAGCTTCTCTAACTACTTTTCCATAGCTGCAATTTGTGCCTCTAGGAATGGACTAACTCCAGTGTCAATGCTCCCAACTACCTCAGCATGCAAAGCTGCTTCCAGTGCTTCACACGGATCAGTCTATGTCTTATGTGACAATGCCCTTCTAAAAGGTGTAATCAATTCCTCCAACGAACCATTGTGCATGTTGGCTAGCGTGAATATCATAAGATAGCTTAGATAGAAGTGTCTTAAAATGAGCATCATACTCACGTACACTCTCAGTAGTGCCTTGCTTGATATCTTTGAGTGCACTTATACTCTTCTGCTCAAACTCAGGGATATGGAACTCTTTTAAGAAAGCATCTCTCAATGCTGCATAATCCACGCAAGTTTGATCAGGGTCAAACTTCCTATACCAGCTGTGTGTGTGCCCCTATAATGTAGTGGTGAATTGACTCACCTTTCACTCAGCAGCTGTGATCCCTTTAGCGTGCCACAAGATTTCACACATATGCACATGTTTGGCAGCATCCTCTATACCTCTATACTCTGGGAGACAAAGAGACATCTCCATATAGATATTTTGTGGTTGTTGCAGACCTTGACCACCTGATCTGGAACCTCCTGTGTTCCCTCTACCTCTAGAACCACCAGATCCACCAGAACTAGAACCACCTATACCTCCTGATCCACCACCTGTAGTTGGAATAGGGCCTGTAGATGTACTCCCCTGTGCTCTGACAGTAGTACTATACTGTACCCCTACAGTCTGTGAGGTAGTTCCACTTCCAGAGGTGAATCCAACATTCTGTGTGCTCACATTCTGTGTGGATGATGCACCTAAGAATGCTCCTCCAAATGACATTGAAGTCATCTGTCCTGCCATTGATGTACTTGATCCCTGACTTACTCCTACTTTCCTACTTCCCAAGTTAGTTTGTTGGTTACTTGTCGTACTAGATACTAAAAAACCAAGCGCAAAGGCTAGGTCACCAGGTGGATTAAGATGTGCACCTATGGCCCAAGTAGTCTCTACTGGTGCACTTCTGTGTGAGGCTGAGAAGGGATCTCTATCATGCTTTCCAAGATGGGGGAGTTCCTGATGCTCTGGCTCCACGTCTTCTACGTGAGTTGTAAATCCTTCACGAGCCATCTCTCTCCTCCATGCCATACTCTCTGCAATGGAATGTTGCTTCTCTATCTCCCTCTCATGTGCCTCATTATACTTAAGCCACCTTTCCTCTCTCTATTTCTCTACCGCTAGGTCTGCCATCTTAAACCAAACCTGTTCCTACCCTCGCGCGTGGTGAAGTTTAGTTAGCCATCGGTTTACTCTCCAGGTTCAAAGTTACCATTAAGATCTTGATCGCCAGTGGAATACCTTGCAAATATGTTCCTCTTGGATACCGCAAAAACTGGAATTCAGCTACCTCTGGGAAAGAGTACGTCGAAATTGAATATTCCAGAATATAACTGTTTAGAACACCACAAAACCATGTATCCACCACGTGAGTCCATATCAGATCAGCATCATAGAGGGCCTGAAATTCTTCCTGTGTCCAGACAAGTGCACGATACCTCCAATTCCTGCTGAGATGCATAAGCAGTAAGCCACTCGTATAGTTCTACTGGAAAGATAGCAAAAAAGCTCTCATATAAGTTGTCATACAGGTTCTGTTCTACCCAAGTGTGTGTGTTAAACTCAGATCCACTGCTGAACTGTTGTGCATATTCTTCCTCCAGATCGTGTATCCATTCCTCAATACTTGCTAGAGTTAACCGGTACGTCTTCATCGTGAACCATCCTGAAAACAACTAAAAAAGAGGTCCCGACAATGGAACCAATGATGCAGCCTAGAATTTACCAGATAACACCCTAGTCATGCTGGCACATCACTCAGCCTAGACTGAGCGCTCACCTGAAGCGCAAAGGTACCAGGTCCCTCTTTAGGGTTGTTGTAACAGGATGTTAACATGATGAAGGAAGAAACATATAGATTCATAACTAATCCATCATTCTATAATGCATGCTACCCTCAGATCTATGAAAGAACAAGCTTAAACAGTAATCATGATTGAATTAATAACATGCACTACTCAACTACACACAGAATGACACTTAGATTCAGCCAATATCTTCCATCTATTAATAAATATAGAAGCTCCTTACAGTATTGTCAATCTATATCAATGCGCGTATGGAACTGATACAGTGATTCAGTCATATGTGTATATTCTCTGTTACACATACATACATCCAGCTCTCTATTCTCTCTCATCTACTATGCACCTAACATCATATATATAGGGTGGGGACTTTCCCTTCACCGCTTATCTATTCCAGAAATAGGTCGCATGCTATTAATAGCCACACGCCATTTACAATCATAGCCACACATGCAAGTGCACTATCTATAGTCCTCTTGCAGTTAACTGAAGTGTCAATTCTATTCTCAGCTTGTCTCCATGCATAAACACTTTGAACTGCTTCTCCAAATATAGACAATGCATGGCATGCACATCTCTGCATCGTTGATGTGGTCCGCACGCCATCTTCTAAAAATAGGTCTTCATGCTCAAAATCAGCTAAGTCCTGAAATCTGAACTTGCCTTCCACGCGCGGGTCCTTCCTATCCTTCTGCGCCCTTGGTTCCAGGCCTTCTATCCCGTGCCGAACCTTGTGTGATTTTAGACAAGTATTCTTTGACATTACATATAATACTTTGTCTAAGGATTTGAGGACACATGACAAGTGCCTACTAGATGATAAATTCATGAGAAGAGGCTATAGAGACATATTGGTTGGAGTTCTAAAATGTGATCATTGTGTCAAATTAATGCAAGGGAGCATAGCCAAATTGGGTTCATTACCAAAGGTTAAATTACCAGAATTTGAGATTGGTCTAAGTGGTCCCCCCCCCCCTCTTGGAATCTGTTTAATTAGAAAAATTGCATGCTTAAAATCCAAAAATATATCTAAGTGTACACACAGCTTTTAGGTCTTTTCTTGAGTAGTTGTTTTCTGATAGTGATGGTAAATTTGGCATGAAATTATCATGAAACCTACAACATAAACTAATGATCTAAGATAGGAACATGAACAGTCACTAACTATAAAGTATCTAAGATAATAGCCCTTGTAAATACCACTTTGTGAACTTCAAATGTTGTATATAGCAAAGGATTTAAAGAACAATGTGCTTAAAAACATGTAGAGTAATAAAAATGTTCAAATTCTCCCAACTCATGGAAGAAAAGAATCAGTCTCATTTCATACGTTCATACATATGATCAACCTAATTGGAATCTTATTTTCAGGATCCCAGAATGATTGAGTGGTGATCCCGGATCAATAATTTTGCAATAAAGGATATATTGGAGTGTTTGGTGGTACTGCTAGGGCAAACATCGAAGTTCATGAGATAATGAGATCAGAATTACCATGCCAAGTTGAGAACAGTTGTTAACATGATCAAAAATATCTAATAATACTAATATCGTCCTACCTTTATTCAGTTTTTTGAGATCAAGAGTAATGCCTCATTACCTAAGCAAATAACAATAGATCTGATTTTGATCCAGGTCTTCAGGATCTTTCCCCCATGGAATCCACATTGTTAGCCTCAAAAGGAATACTTGAGTTTGATCATCGCATGGCACCAATTGTATGGATAACTCATGCTAAGTCCAGGAAAATGATTCTGGAATTGACTAAGTAATATACAGTTTGATAGTATTGTAAAAGGAATGGATATACCATGCTCTCTTCCATTGATGAGTCTTCCTCAAATTGATTCCATTAAATCACTAATAAATGGTCAATTTTGCTCATCCAAAGGAATTCAATACAACATGCTATTGGAGTAGGTTACAAAATTGATCACAGTCCAAAATAGGGGAATAATGCATCTTGATCATTTTTCCAATTATGTGGACTAATGGATTAAGGTCTTTTTATAATTAAACACCTCTAAAAAGATGCATGGCGATGTAAAAGTTGGTTAATAAATTAATGACAACCACCAATGCAAGGTGTCATAGTCATGATTAGGTACGTTGTGAGGCTGGTCTTCATCATGAAGATCATGTTTTCTAGAGGAAGTTAATGGATGCAATAAACATTGCAAAAGAACTCAGTTCCTAATTCATTTATGAGTTTGCGAATTGATTCCCAAGATCCTTATTCTGCCATACAACATGGTTGGGTGATTTCCTATATTTTATGGCGTGTGTTGGGAAAGTCCATTATCTCATACGATTGACATAGTCTTGACCTAAGTTAAATGGATATGTGTACTGGTATGTATGAGCGTGTAGAATGTAATAGGATAGAGGAGCATAAGTAGCATGTTATAGTTGATTTACTCAGTTTATGTTGTAAGAAACTGAAGAGATTTCTGATCAATAAAAAATCATGTTGTTTTGAGAAAAATGTGTGGATCAAACCAATCCAAGGGAGAGAAAGGGCCCACTCAAATGAGGAATTGCCCTATTGTGGTATGTTACATTTATGTTCTTCTCACTACTTCTGTGACCATCTTATAGTGTGCTTATAAAAGGAAGTCAGGGGCTCATTTGTAACTTATGACTATTCCAGAGATCGAGAAGACTATTACTTTTTGTAGTGCAATCCTTTCAATTCAAAGAAAGGAAACTTTTTGTACTTTTGTGAAGACTTTATTTTATGTGTGTATTCAATTTCATGCAAGTTTCATTTGAAAGTCCAATTTCATTGTCTCTTAAAGCATTTCCTGTTCTATATGTCTTCAATTTCAGCAAGTTTCAGTGTTCAAAGAAATCTTCATTCTGCAAAGCATTGTCCTTTCTGTGATGTTGGCTTCAACAAGAATGGATGTTATTTGTTGTTGTTTAGTTTGCAAAGTAGTTTAAATCTATTTTCTTATCAATAGTCTTGCTCATGTATGGTTAATTTTTAGTCAGTTATCGTTTAGTTAATAAAAAATCCGCTTCAAATACGATAGAAAACCCCCCTCAAAATCAAAACTCACTACCACTAGTTATGATCTTGATTTTACCTAATTCATTGAATACTACCTTGGACATTCATTCCTTTGGTCCAAAATGACAATTCAAATCTCCCTCATTCAATGGTTGATTAAATCCATTGGATGTTCACAGCAATCCATCACCCATCGTACAATTATGCTACTGTAGATTGATGTATATACAATTTTACCTAATAATGTAGAGAGAAGGTAGACTTTGCCCCCAAACCTTGTTGCATGTACATTTTCATGTCGTGCAAGTCCATATGTAAACGAAAAAAGATATGAAGTACATTATGCTCAAAATAACCACCCTATTTTATAAAGTTTCTAACTAACTTAGTTGTGTACAGGTTAATGTCCTCTGACATGTAAGTTTTTCAGGCTATGCACATTAACTGAGTTCTATACCGTAACACAATTACATGGTTATAGTTCTTCACATGCACTCCTTATGTGTCCTTTGTGGTAATTCATCCTTGTTGCATGTTATTCCCTTCACTTCCTCATTTGCGTTCTTTCCACATTCTTTCTTTTTTCTTCTATCTAAGGTTTCCATTTCCCTCTACGTGCACTGTCTTATGCATTCTCCTTAATCCTCCCCACGCCACTACGCACTCCTCATGTGCGTGCCTATGAACTTACCTTGTATTATCGCTAAGTCCTGTTACATTTCATGTGCACAGTAGATATTTTGTCTTCTTGTAATTCGATTAATACATTGGGACTCCTTTTTTGCACTCATATTCCTCCATCTTCCTTGCATTCACGCACTTTCCCAGCAATGGTATTTATATAACCAATTTCTATGCATCCTTACTGCTAATTTGCACAACAATGGTTTATATATTATGGCATGTTATATGTTGCTCATTTTATGTAAGTGAGACACTCTTAAACTCTAGATAATTTGGTTAATGTAATTTATTACTATTTACGGTTGCCTTTCGATAATTTGATTGTATTAAAATGGTTTATTTCTTGTTCATGAGCATTGTTTAAAAATTAAGTTTCTTTATTGAAGTTTTGTGCTTGAAGGAAATGTTTATTTTTTGAAGGCATACAGTTTTGTTTGAAAAAAAAGAACATAATTAGTAAAAAAACTTCTTGTTAATGTTTTGTCCTACTTAATCCTTTCTTTTTTAACATGTGGGGGCATATGCCTTTGACATTGCCAGGAATTCATGTGTGTAGATGGGGTGCTTCCCTTGTGAGGCCGCTTGAATACACTCCATGTTGGGCAATCGACTATGTGAGGCCAAGGTTTTTAAAGTTTCCCGTTGAATTGAAAGGTTGTTTCCACTTCTAGCTTGCCTACACTTTGATCTGTTATTTCCAACTTTTGAATTGTTCTCTGTGATATTGACTTGTGGTTTTGTTATTTATATTTATCTTCCTTACAACCTTGTTATTTATGTTTAGTTTCCGAATTTCATTTCCAATGAAAAAATCATATGGTGTTGTCAATATTTTCATTACAGTTGGCCCTCTCACTATGTAGGTGACCTTCCTTGTGGGACAACCAGTCGACAGGTGTGACATTCTCTTACGCCTCAATTGGATTCATAGGTCTAAGTCTATCATCTCCATGAATCAATTACATCTAAAATTCATTCACAACAATTAATTCATTTCTATCAATGGTGTAACTCCATCTACTCCATGGTTGCACTCTCCTCTCATAGTTGCCAATGCATCACCTAGTATATCTAGTTCCCCATGGTTTATCACTCCTAAAGCACAATATGCTTCTATCTCACCTGCTCGCACACGACTTAAGCGGTCTCATCGCTCTGCTAGTCTAGTACATCAATCTAAATCCCTCATTAGGAAAAATCCTACATATAAATGCAAGTCACCACCTTGTTTTATTCCATGTCAGTGTCCATCACCACCACGTTCTACTTCACACAACTCTCCATCACCTACACATTTTGTTACACCATGATTCCCACAATATGCTCATAAGTCACATGCATATGGACTTCACTCACCTACACAACCTTTATCTCATATACCACCACTATTAGAGCATCGTCACACACCTTCATCTCCATCATCATCGGGTGGAGAGTTTCTAGCCTTCACTTTTATCAAATAGTTCACGCTTCATCACATGCTTGGGGGGCATCATGCCTATTATCCCCCCCATACCTTTTTTTCCTCATAAACTATCATACATCTTACACACATCACATATAGTCTTTGAGATTCATCCTACATATTTGCATACATTTTGAAATATCCCTTATGGGGTACTACTTAAAAATGCACAAAACATTGAAAACTTGCAGCCAAATAAAATATTGATTTATGCAGATTTTTACAGTAAGAACAACAAACTAAATAAAATCAGTATCTCCCAAGATAGCCACTTGAATCACTTGAAAATTTAAAGAGAGCTTGATATTATTATAGAGGATATAATAAAACAGTTTTTTGGAATTTTACACAAATTAAACTACTGCCAGAAAAAGCACAGCATGCCCTGGATAGCTGGAAAACTTCTGAGGTTCGTTACTCTCTAAATACAAGAGCAAAAATAAGGGTCTTTGGAAATAACATTGACATATATAGGAAATAATATTTCCACCTTCAGATCTGAGAACGATTGGCTGGAAAACCCCCAAATAAGGGCTGCAAGTTGCCTCGCTTGGAATGGGGTCGGAAAATGATGGAGGCACCTTCAACGTGCTACCACGCCCAGCCCAAATGGCTGTCATGAATCTGATCTGGAGCTCCTTTGATTATCTTCCCCAAATGCCCCTAAAACCCTTGAAAGCCTTCCTTTGCAACCTCTGTTATTATCTCTTTGACTCAGCCCTGAAAACGTCTCCAAAAATGATAGACCAGGGTAGATCTCTCACTACCAAAGAATGCCCTGCTAGCTAGGGACGGGTCTCTCACCACTGAAGCTAGGGTCCCTGTGGGATTTGACTCCACAAGCTGTAGATGCGCAACAACAACAGCTGCACGTGAAGGAGGCTAAAAATTTATATGACAAAAGTGCCTTTTTTCCTCCCTCAGCTCCTTATATACTTCTCCTCGGAAAACGAGCCCTCATAACCCTAGGCACATTTCATTCCATGGAGGGGCCAATAAAATAGGAGTAACTATAATTAGTTTTTTCTT
This sequence comes from Taxus chinensis, assembly GCA_019776745.2. NCBI lineage: Eukaryota > Viridiplantae > Streptophyta > Pinopsida > Cupressales > Taxaceae > Taxus > Taxus chinensis. The sequence goes on from CM034146.1 coordinate 301,109,881, forward strand.
TTTTGAGTCACCATGTCCAAAAGTGACCCCCAAACACAAAACTAGGATATTAAAACCACAGGGCCCCTTCCTAAAAGCTTCCAGTGTCCACAGCGCCCTGGGTCTGAGCACGGTTTGGACTTGACTTGGCCTTTGGGCCATTTGGCGTAGGAAAAGGGCACATTACACATTTGCATCGACATTTCCCTATGATGTACTCTTGTGTTATGGTTCACACTCGACTATTAAGTGTACACACTACACACTACACACTACACATCAAACATTTCCTATTTCACACTTGCGTCACCTTCTTCTATAGCCTACACCTCCTATACATCTACAATATTTCCTTCTTCATACACACCATATATATTATGCGCTTCTTACATTCTTCTATTCATATTTTATTTTAAATGTCACACACACTATATACGCCTTCGCCGTCATCTTATTACATATATTATACATCATACATGAATTGCACTTTCCAAAATCACACAATCTATACATCTTGCGCTACACATTATACATCATCACACTCGCCACAATTAACAATTATTGTAAACCACATTTTGTAATTTACACATCCTCTTAGTATATCATACTATTTTCTTCCACATTCTACACATCATATATCCAACTTATACATCACACACTACCCTATGATGCACTCTAGTTCCATGGTCCATACTCAAATGTTGGGGATCTACATCTAAAAATGGACCTCATCACACTCACGTGTTCAATCACTCACTCATTAACACACTATACACACATTCGACCCATTACCCGATGACACACTCTCGTTTATGGTTCATTCTTAACTGCTGAGGGGGCATAAATAAATGAACCTCATTGCATACATTTCCATCCACTCAGGGGACACGCTACTCCTATCATTCACACTACATTCCATTATGTACCATCCACAACACACTGCATATCTTGGTTGCATTTACTCTTGCTTACATTTACTTGTTACATGTTCATCTTGTTATACATGCTATAGAGATATCTTGTATGTCATTATATTTTCATACACACATGCATGTTCACTTGCTTTATAATTGTGATTGCAGATTATACAGATCCATTACATGCAACATGGATGCTTGACGCAGTGCCTATTATCAGTCCCACAAAGGTTCTTAGGGGTATCTACTTTCGTACACTATAGGTGTTATTGTTTCACTTTGTTTTATATTACACTATTTTATCATATTATACACACTTTGACATGATTTTTATCTTTCTAACATGCTAATGGGTGCATCATGTGCATCATTTGTTATGCATGACTATTTGCTTCCATGGTTATCTGTTACATTATTTTCCATTGCTTGTCATTGTATGCTCTTATTTGTGATCTTTTCCCTTTTTCTTGTGTGCACACTTGTTTGCTTACGACCATGATGGCCTTTACTATCTTGTGACATCGTGAGTGATGTCCCATGTTTTCAACCCACTTTTTGTGGTCCATATTGTCTTCTTGCATGTTTCAACCTACACATTGTCTACTAGCTTACATTTTACATGCGTGTTTTTTCTTGTACTAACACTTGTCTTCAAGCCACTTGTTTGTGTGTGCCTTGATTTCTACCAAGCACATTCCCTTCCCCCTATAGGACATAATTTAGCACAATGGTTGGTCCTCTTTTGGGCCACATACTCCTTCAGTGACATCTCATGCACCCCAAATGAGGGGAGGTATCATATGGGTGAATCAATCACCCCATACAAAGTTATACATATCACGATACCAGTACAACATAGTTTTAGTTGTGGATAGGGCTCAAAATCAGACTTGGGTCCTTAGTACACAAGACCTTCCCTGAGTGTCAGTAACAAGGGGCAATTTAACAATTATTCGACATGTAACAAAGGCTTTTGATAGGGTAGAGAGTCCTTTAGTATTGGGCATTTACACAATGGATTTTACAGGGCAGAGAGTCTTTAACACATGCACACCATTTGCAGTGGTGTTTTACACAACGGGAAGCTGTTAAAGGTTTACAGACGACACCAGATAGTTCTCCCTACACTTCTTCCATTACATTGGCATGATATTGCCCGAAAAACTCACACGTTGACATCATTTTCAAAATCCTTTCTACACCATTTTTCTCATCATGGATCAAGTGCACATGTTCCTTTTTCACACTTTTTCATTTTACATACTTTCACACTTTTTACATATTTTGATCATATACATGCGTATTTGACTCCTTTTCAGCTTCTCTTTTATAGGTCAGTCTATATGGGAAGCGGTAGTCAACATCACCACAAGATCAACAACAACAATAACATCACACACATTGACATCAACAAAGGTACATCATAACAACTACACATGTGTTGTATGCCCTATGTTCATTTTCATCACTTTTTGAACTTTCCGCTCCTTATCCACACTTCACATTTTTATCATTCTATGCTTTGTCTAGTCCCTCTGCATGTTTTCTACATCAATCTACATGAATATCAGGTACACATCTCTATCTATTTTATGTTGGTGAGTTTTCCACTCACTAACATAAAGTGGGGGAAAATGTAGACACAAAATCACACACTTTGGGTAATTATCTAGTCTTGATTACATACTATTATTCATATGAAACCTAAGTAAGAACAATACTAATCAACCCATGTCTTTGGCCACCTTTATTTTCTTTCTATTGTTACTTTCAGTCTTAACCCTTACTTGCTCAGTTTTCTTTTTCAGTCTTCAAAATTTTTCATCCTAGACACCAACGCTCAGACCAAGATGCTAGCGCCAGGCGCCCTCGTCCAATAAGGGTGCCCCTGGCCTCTTTGTACTTTACTCACACATTTTAGACCCTTTTTAGTTGTTTCAGCATCTTATCATTTTGGTAGTCGGCCTTTTCGAGGTTAATTGTGAAATCCAAGCAAATGAATCATATAAATATAAAGTTATGTGATCATAATAAGGGACCAAGCCCTAAGGTTGCATCTATTAAGGCATCTAAGATATCCATTGCATCCATCTAGCTCCATCACAAGGGACACAGGGGCTAGTTTTTTGCATCTTTATTTTTTGGGATTTGATGTCTATTTGAGGGTTTTTAGGTCTATTCTTCATTGCAGGTTTTTGGAGACTCCAATGATCATTGTGTGAATCTGTAGTGACAAAAGGAAAGCATAAACAAACATCTTGCAACCCTGAGAATTTGGGTTTCTGAGCATTTCTGTAGATCTAAGCACCCTCGTCTAACATGTTCCTCTAGTTTTGCCATTTTCTGAGCTCTAGTACGATGGTCAATGCTTCACATTTCTCTATCTTCTAGCTCTTTGCACTTTCCAAAACTTGGCAAATCAGCTAAGGCATCTTACCCTTCTTTACACATTAGGGTTTTATTATTGCTTAGTTTGCTTAGGTATATTCTTGTATTTCATTATTACATTCATTTACTGCTACTATAACATCATATTAGGCTTGTAGATTTTACATTTTAGCTTAATCAATCCTCAAGAATTTTATTAAGAGCACGAATAACCAAAAATAGTTATATGAGTTACTAGTGGTAATACTTGTGAGAGATGATGCATAGTTGTTGTTACCTTAGTTACCTCATCTTGTACACCTCTTAGCCATCCTTTTACAACCTCTTTATGACATCACCTTGTTATCATTTTATGATCGCATACATATCCACCTATAACACACTTATACCTCTGTCAAATCTCTTTAAATAGTAGCTCCAAAGTCTTCTTCCATCATTTGAAGCCTTCCCGTAAGACCCTGTGATGTATTAGTACCAAAATCCAACAGTATTATCCATGGTCGATGTAAGTTGGATTCTATTTCTTATATTTGACTACATCAACCATGGTCAATGTCTTCAATTAGAGGAAAATGTAATGACTAATCATGTTCCCTATTTATAGGTGGATTGTGAACTTGTATTTATCATCACGTCATCATTGATTATTTTGTCTATTAACACTCGCCAAATTGATCTTACATGTTTTAACGTTCTTGAACTTAGTATTTCTAATCTTTGGAGTCTATTCTTGAAGCATTAGGTCCTTAGAATTCTCAACAGTAAGAGATACACTTACTATGGTATGCCTAATTGTTGGAGTCTCCAACAAATGGATTTTGCAGGTTTTCTTTTATCTACATGTGGCCGCTTACATTAAGTATCTCTTAAGGTGTTGGTAACCCTAGGGGAAGTTAATGCATTGATGGTGTCTACACAAAGGTTGTCAGACATATATTGTTTTAGAGGCATTCAAATGTGATATGTGGATAATACCAAATTGATACAAAGTTTATTTCTACTTTGATTTATTTGAGAATTATCATGATATATTTTGGGTTAAAACATTGATTAGTTGTTGATTTGATATATCAATGGATGATGGTGGTGATTTGCATTTCAGTTTATGTTGTTATTTTTTATATGTTGTTTGTATTTTTTTAATTGATTTCATTATTTGAATTGGATAATGCATTGGATGTTTCTTGTCTGATTGTGTGCATATATTATCCAATGGAAGGAAGGGTATCATTAAAGAGATACAAAAGTATGTAATAATGGGTATGGATATAAAGAGTATTATGTGTGTTATAGTGCATGAAAAAATGATGTAACCATGAGTTGTTGTTTATCTTATTCACCCATTTATCATTTAGTCATTATTTAATGTCACCTCTTGCGAAGCATTGGGATTGTTTAGTTGTGTTGCAATGAAAAATAAATTGAATTGTGCAATCTCGATGTAATAAGAAGTGTAATGTCACTTATTGACACTCATTATGTGACACATTGTCATTTTACAACAATAGCTCACATACCATTGGGATAATGGTGTTTTAGTTTTATATAATTATGTTTGAGTGTGTTTTTGCATGAAATGAGGGGTTTTCCAAAAGAAAATGATCAGGAAAAAATAATGATGTTATAAAAAATAATAAAAATTAAAATCCTTTTCAGTTAAAAGGGTATTTTTGTTGTTATTGGGAACTTGGTTTATCGATCCTAGGTGGCCTTATATTATCTATGTCTTTTCCTCATCATCCTCGTCTCCTTATTAATCATACCTTATTTCCTCACCCTATGTTCATGTTCACCTATCCAGCTCAGGTTAAGCCCTTCAAGAATCCCTATGCTTGTGGGTTCCACCTACTAGCCTAGGCAAGCTTAGTGTGTGCATGTCCTAGGGCCATGTCTTTACCTAAGCTAGGTTTTGCTTTTGTATATATGTTAAACGTTATTGTTTCATGGTGCGTGTGGGACTAAAGTCCCAAGGAAACTCAAACTTAACCTCACTTAACGCATCATCACTTAAAAATATTGCCTCGTTTGAATCCTAAAGCCAAGCTCCATACTCCATTTTTCGAGCTCCATACTCCTCACAATCGACTTTGTCATGTGGAAGCCTTCATGATAAGAATGAGAAAGAGTCTTTAGCGGTGGGTTAAATATTTTAAATGGCCAATTAATCCATTGAACCTCTGTATGGAGTCCAAATGGAACCTTTGCATCGTGAATAAAACATGTGAGAAATTCTAAACCATACACTAAGTTTTAAATCAACAAGGCAATCTTTACATGAAGGAGTTAAGAATATCTCGGACGACCTTCAAAACATAAATAAAGAGTTCAAACCATATACAATTTTATTTATATTTAGGATTTCCTATTGTATTCTTGCATGGAGCCACAAATAGTAAAACAAGACCAATAATAGATTAAGGAAACTCATATAAGGGTTAGGAGATAGTAGAAAAAAAAGACACCTAGAACTTATTTTGAGATGAAGCACAAGAAAATTCATTAAAGAATATATAGGGAAATAGATACATAAAACAATTTTTATAAGAAATGCATAGGTATTTTAATAGGTGAATAACAGAGAACAAACCCATATGAAAATAAATAATAGAAAGGAAGAGATGAAGAGTATGAAGAAAGACAAAGATTATACAAATCCTTGGGATTACTTGAAGAGAAGTATACTAACCATCAAATTCCAGGTTCATTCATTTTCATATTTGAATAATATATAGTTAGTATTTTTCCTTACCTATGTGTTGAGGCGAGATGGCTAAGCCATGGATTTATAACAATAGGGTCTCAGGTTTGACCCTGAACTCGTCGATCTATTTTTAACCCATTTATACTCAATAATACTTGTTAACATTTGAAACATGGGTGCATATCAAACAAGTAAAGGGTTGGATTATTGGTGATCCAAAGGCATGATAGCATTACCCACAAGCCTCTACAACTTTTTTCAAGTAAAGACTTTTTTGGTTAAAACTAAATTATAAAATTGGAAGTTGCTTAAATACAACTCAGCTTGTGTGTAATCCAAATAATAAGGATTGAATGATTGGCCATGAGAAGATACTTGGGAGGGTTCATGATTTTTTCCCCCTCCCCCATTATTTTTGGTGGAAAAATAAAAAAATTCCTTGACTATTAGACATATATTTTGATACAAAGTAATAATTTAACTATTAAATTTTAGTAAGTGGGTTTTGCAATATGAACAAGGTGTGTGCAAGAGTTTAACCTTCAAGCCAGCAAATTAGAAACCATGAGCAAAAATTCAAGATTCCTAGCCTAAGGTTAGTTCACACACGTTTGATTGGGCCAATAGAGCAATGCAAATCAAAATTTAACCAACTTTAACAAGAGATGTTTACCTCACTTTACCTTATTGATCAATTGATCCTCCATTGATATTCAAACATGTGCCCAAGATTCATTTGTCGATTGTTGGCTTGTAAATGGATTTTGATGATCTAATGATATTTTGGTAGCACCTTGTTATGGATTATTTGATGACTCTTTAAATTGGAAGATTTTGTTTAAGCTTGTCTAAGTTGGTTGTGTATGAGGGTGGTGAGGTGGATTTATAGTTTAAGGCTGGAGGATTCGATAGCCAAGATGAAGCCATATTGGATTGAGATCAACGGTTGGGGTTGAAGGGGGGTTAGGGAGATTCTAGAGGTGGAGGATTTTAGATATTGAGAGAGATTTTTATGAATTTAAAATTCATCAGAAGGTGGTGGAGGATTCTATATTTAGAAGACTCTAGAATTTTTTTAGTTGCTAACATGAGATTAGATTAGGATAATGAGGATTAAGTGGAAGGATGTTTAGGAGAGGCTAGTTAGTAGGGGTAGGTAAGTTAGGTAGGAATATAAAGTTCCTAAAAAATGTTGATGGGATGAATTTAGTACTAAGTATGTTTAATTAGAAGTTTAGTGTGATGGGATGAAGGGTAATGTTAACATATTTGATGAATGTTAACAATACTAGGAGAGGGAGTATTACTAAAATTAATATTGATTAATTTTAAGTATACATTTCCCCCCTCTTTGAAGAGTTATTGTGACTAACAAAACTAATAATTGTTTTAAAAAGAAAAAAGATAGGGTTGGGAAGGGTGATGCCCCATCGAGGGGTCATGCAAGAGGAAACGAGATGGACGGCCACTCGATATGAGGATGGAGCCACTATATTAATTGTGTAAGTTATTGGCGTTGTAATAACTAATCGATTATTGTTTGTGGGTGCCCCAAACAACAATGCATGTAAGGGATTAATAATGATTAATATATCGAAGAACAATATATGTGTGAGAGTGGTTGATTGGTTGATTTAGATATTTCCCTCGACAATGATATATGTGAGGGAGAAATATTGATGGGAACAATGACGGTCTAAAGCATGCCCCGAAAAATGATATTAGGATAGGATAGGAGTATAAATATCTTTTAAAAGGATGTGCATCTCAGTTGTGCCCCAACGGATGATAACAAGAGGCAAAGTCGTGGATGTAGAATAATCCATTGATTGGTTTTGATTGACATGAATAACTAGTTGGGATCATTTCCCAAGTGAAAACATTGGTGATTTAATCTTGGCTTAGTTGGTTGTTGATTCATTTAATGGATTTTGGTGACCTGACAATGCGCACCTCTTAAATATTGGATTTATTAAAATTGAAATCGATTGATTATTACATTGGTGATGTGCACGTATTATTGGCCACATACCAGATATGTGGATAAGATAAAAAGCATTGGAATGAGTGGTGGATGCATATAATATAAAAAGAGGGGTGCATGTGGGGAGAAAGAAACATTGAGTTTATTACTTTCATCAACGTGGGGTTTGTGTGTATTTTTATTTTTGAAAAAGAGAAGTAAATTGGGTAATTTGGAATGCAATGGGCACATGCAAGATGATTTTCATGGGATAGATGGTGATTAGATGAAGAATTTTGATAGATGGTATATTTTTTATGGTTTATGATCCACTAAGTAAATACGACACGAGGATAGCAATCATTTTGACAAAAGAGATGCCAAGGGATGTGGTATTCGTAAACATGGATAATGGTCAAGGTAGTTAGGAATTTTTTGACATTTAAGAGGGATTCCATAGCAAGGGGACCTATCACACGAACACCATTTTTGGGGACTTAGTTTTCGAAGGATAAACACTATCAATTGCACATGAGTTGCAAATTACGCCAAATAGAATAACAAATTTAAATTTGTTTGAGTTGTAATTTTTGGTCAAATGTATGTTATCTTCAATTATTTTAAGTTTTTATGATGAGGAGGAGCGAACAATGTAGTATGACTACAACATTAAAAAACAACACTTCCTCTTTTTCCTTAATGGATGTCCATACCCTAATGTAAAGATCTTAGTTGCGTGAGAGTAAGCTGAAAAAGGTGAGTTGATCAGGTTAAATATTTGTTGGTTAAATTTGTTGAAACAATCTCAATGGCTTTTAAGGATGAACATGCCTAAAGCTTCTTAACACCATTTGTCATCAATTAATAATAAACTTATAAAGGAAGCTACACAATTATTGATGGAGAGAAGCAAACAATATAGTACAACTATAACATCCAATCGACAAAGATAGAGAGTGCACACTTTAACTACCCTAACATAGCTAATATAATAACATTTGAGTTTGTTAGAGATGTAATATGTGATGAATGTGTTTTATCTTAGTTGATATGTAATTAGTGTTGAAATGTATGCTATTTTCAATTGTTTTAAAAGGAACGATAACCAGATCACACCAAGCCAAGAACTCAGATGCTAATCAAACACCATGATCAATAAGATAAAAGCAATCGTCCAGAATAACTTTACCAAAACCTTTGCAAACAAATGAGCAACAATATCATATATTATTATGGAACTCAATGAAATACAATGAGAATGGGCCTTGCTTATATAGGCAAGGAATAACAATCTAAGAACCAGTCAAGGTCATAGATCAAGCCATAAATCATGGAAAAAAACTAGTCATCAAAGAACTAGTCAAGACCATAGATTTAGGAAAGAACTAAACATCAAGGATCTAGTCAATACCATAGATCAAGGAAAGAACTATAACCTAACAACTAGATAATATCCCCCTAATATCTAAATAAATAAAAAGAAATATCCACATACATAAGTGGGTGAGCATGAATACATTAAAGGTAAATAAAGTACCTAGGTGAACATGAGCTAAGGTAAATACCTACTCTAACACCCCCCTCAAGTGAAGCTAGGGGCCAAAATAGAAGTGGCATGTCCACAGTATGAGTCTTGACAACTAGGCTTGATGAGGTACTCATATAGAATATATCCATGAAGAAATCTCGAACTAAAAGAAGGAAAAAATCCTGTTATAAGGAAAGAGAAAGAAAAAGAAGAAGATGGAATATGTTCTCATGAACACCCCAAGAACAACTTCTGAAACCCCAAGCATTCCACGCAACTCAAGGTAGCGAGGTGATGTAAAAGGCTTCGTAAAGATGTCTGCAACCTGCTGTTGAGTCAGAATGTACTCCAAGCAAAAAACTCCATCCTAAATGTGCTGACGAATGAAGTGGATGTGTATCTCAATATGCTTGGTCTGCTGGTGCTCAACTGGGTTGCGATAAATGTGAATTATACTTTGGTTTTCACACCAAAGTACATTCAGTGAATCTTGTGGGAATCCAAACTCTTTCAATAACTTTCGAAGCCAAAGAATTTGCTGACTTGTTGTAACTGTTGCCCTGTACTCTGCCTCTAAAGATGAAAGTGCAATAACATGTTGCTTTTTACATGCCAAAGCAACTGGAGAAGAACCAAGACAAAAAAGATAGCCAAAAGTGGAATGCCTGTCATTAATAAAACCTGCCCAAACTGAATCTGTATATCCAACCAACTGAGTAGAACCCCTAGTGTAGTGTAGGCCAAAGTGGGAGGTGTCATGCAAATAGTGCAAAATCCTTTAGCATCCTACCAGTGACTACTATGAGGAGAATGTGCAAACTGAGATACAAGTTCTACTGCAAATGAAATATTAGGGCGAGTATGGGTCAAGTACATGAGACTTCCAACCAACTTCCTATACAAAGTAGGATCACAAAGTGGAGTGGTACAAGTGGAAGTAAGAGTAACCCAAGACTGAAAAGGAGATGGACTTGGCTTGCAATCAACCATATCAAAGCACTGAAGAAGATCATGGGTGTACTTTTTTGACTTAAATGATTCCCTGAATCTGTCTGAGAAATCTGTAAACCAAGGAAATAATGCAATAACCCAATATTTGTCATGTCAAAATATGTAGAAAGAGCCCTCTGAATAGTCTGAATGTGGGAAGAAGAGCTGCCAGTAAGTAACATATCATCAACATACAAGACAAGTATCACAATATCCTCACCAACATGTTGGAGATACACTGTATGATCAGAGTGACAATGAACAAAACCAATAGATATAAGAAAAGAATCCATCTTCTCATACCAAGCTTAAGGGGTTTGTTTGAGACCGTAGAGAGACCTTCGGAGCCTACAAACAAGAGAAGAATCTTGAACAAATCCAGTCGGTTTCTCCATGTATATTTCCTCTTGTAAATCTCCATGTAAGAAGGCAATCTTCATGTCCATTTGGTATACGGGCCATCCCTGTGATGCAGTAATAGAAATTACAAGGCGCACTGAATCCATCTTGGCAATGGGTGCAAAAGTCTTAAAGTAATCAATACCTTCAACTTGTGAAAAACCCTTTGCAACAAGATGAGCCTTATACTTGTCAATGGACCCATCAACTGTGTATTTGGTTCGGTATACCCACTTACACCTAACCATATTTCTTCCTTTAGGAAGAGATACCAAATCCCAAGTATGATTCTTCATCAAAGAAGAATACTCAGCTGTCATCGCATCATCCCACTCATGTATCCCATGAGCCTTTGAAAAAGATTGTGGATCCTCAGAAACTGCCTGACACAAAAGTCCAGAACCTGTAGAATGTGCGTGATGATGCCTAGTGGGTGGAAGATCATGTATGAAAGGTGATGCCTCAAAAACAGTATAGGCCCACTTATGCATAGTGACAACATCAGTGGGAATAGGATCCTCAACAACATCTATAACCTCCTCATCAACCTCCTCAAAGAAAGGATCCTCAATATGAGATGAAGAAGAAGAAGGAGACATGGAAGAAGATGAAGAATCATGAGGAGTGAAGTGCTCATCAAACTGAACATGTGTTTGAAAAAGAACATCATGAGTATCAAAATCTAAAATTCGATAAGCTCTCATGTCCTCACAATACCCTACAAAGATCAAGGGTTTTCTCTTTTTATCTAAATCTTTCCTTTTCTTCTTTGGCACAAAGGCCCAAACATGGCTCCCAAAGACTAAAAAAATGAGATATCTGGCTTAGTGTTGGACCAAACTTCCTCTGGAGTCAAATGCTCAAGTGCTCTGTGTGGTGTGTGATTCTGAATGTAGTTAGCACAATTAACTGCTTCTACCCAGTAGATAGGAGGTAAATCTCTAGAATGCATCATACAGTTAGCCATTTCCTTCAAAGTTCTATTCTTCTGTTCTGCTAAGCCATTTTTTTTGTGGAGTATGAGGAATAAAATGCTAGTGAATAATGCCTCGAGTTTCCAAAAAATTAGAAAACTCATTGCTGAAGTACTCCCCCCATTATCAGTGCGAAGGTTCTTTATGCAACTAGAAGATTGTTTCTTGACCAAAGCCTTGAAGACTTTGAAGTGTGAAAAAACATCACTTTTGTACTTGAGAAAATAAACCCAAGTACACCTCGAGAAATTATCAATAAAGGTAAGTGCATACTTAGCTCCATTGAAAGAGGGGGTAGGAAAAACCATCAAGTCACTATGCACAAGCTCAAGTGGTGAAGAAGCTCTCTTGGAAAAATTCTTAGGAAAATGGATCTTGGTGTTGTTTCCCTAATGCACAACCATGAAAAACTCCCTCAAGACAAGAAACTCTAGGAAGACCATCTACCATACCATGAGTGCTCAACTCCTTCAAATATCTGTAATTGAGATGTCTAAATCTTTCATGCCAAAGCTTACTCTCTGAATCTACATGAGAAACCAATCCTTTCCCTATAGAGGAAGTGTCATCAAAACCCTCAAAGCGATATAGTCTAGAATTATGATCAACAATACCTTGAGAAACAAGTGAATGAGGCTCCAACAAAGTTTGTACTTCTGCCCCATGTGGTGTAAATGTCACTGTTTTTCCTTGACCAGAATGAAAAATTTGATATACAGAAAGAAAATTTGTGGTAATGTTAGGAACATACAGTGTTGGATACTGCCACCATCAAGGTGTATATCACCTTTTCCCTCAATAGAAAGAAAGGAAGAATCTCCAACCTCAATTTTGGAAGTAGAACTCAAACCTAGAGAAACAAAAGACTCCTTGGAAGAAGTCATGTGATCAAAAGCACCAAAATATATAACCCAATTGTCTGCAAGTGGTGATTGAGATATCCCAATAACATTAAGTGCTTTGCCATGCTGATTAGAAGAAGGATGAGTGGAGATATAAATTTTGTGTTTCTTGATTGCATCCTCTAAGGCTTGCATTCGCTTATAACACCTATGTTCTTCATGACCAATACTCCCACAAAAAGAGCATGAAAGGCTAGACTTATTCTTGGATTTAGAAGACTCTTTGGGTTTAGAGTTGTTTTCTTTGGGTTTAGGAGCATTTTGAGATGAAGAAGGGGTGGATTTGGTTTTACTTTTTGGTTTTCCCTTACCCTTAGGATTAGATGCAACTAATGCCTTTTGAGAGGTGGAAGACTCAAGGTTAGACAATTTGGATTCTTCCCTAGTAAGTCTTTCACAAAATGTTTCTAAGTCAGACATTTTGAATGTGTCACCTAAGGCATCCATGCTAGAGAAAAATGTAGAAGAAAAGATTTGAAATGGTCCTCTCAACTTGGATAGAATCAAGTAAACACACTCTTCATCTTTCTTATCTCTTCCACTCCCCTTCAATTGTGTCAACAAATGCTTGAACTTGGTAAGATAGTCTATAATTGTTGGAAAATATTCAGGTTTAAGAGAGGTGATCTCAATTTCAAGTTGCATGGCTCTCATATGATCCACCTTACTAAATAAATCTTCTAATTTCTCCCATATTTTGAAAGGAGAGTCACATTTTTCCAAATGAAACAAAATACTGTCACTTACATAAGTTCCTATCAAACCCATACACTCATCAAATTTGCACTGGTACTGAAATTTCTCATATTCTCTAGTGAACACTGGTTATTCTGAAGAAGTTAAAGCCCATAATCCTTTTCTACTTAATTATTGTTTCCATTCTTGGTTTCCATGTGTGGTAATTATGTGTTATTAATGGCTCAACATGATCTAATGCAGATAAGTAGACGCCATTTTCAAAAATCACCAAAAGAAATGCAAAAACCAAGCAATGCAACAAGACCCCCAAGCAATGCAACAAGAGCCCCCTAGATTTTGGCACTTTATAATGAGTGTGTGCTACAATATGGAACTTTATAATTATAGTGTGATTTCTCAAAATAAATATTTCCAATGGAAAAAACACGAAAAAACAAGCACTTTTGCAAAAACGACACTCAAATCCAAGTTGTCGATCAAAAGATACAAGCTTTACAAGTTTATGCTCTGCTATTTATTTTAGTTGCCACTAAAACAAACTAAAATGCTCTTGTCTTCACCACACAAATAAAATGAAAGGGGCTTGGAGTTAAGCACCTACTAGTAGGAATCACAAGCTTTAAGCACTCATACATATCATCTCATAAAGGGAAAAAGCATGTCCATCAAAATATAAACAAAAAGTTTGAAAAAAAAACACTGCATATTATTGATAGTTGTGGAGAAATAACGACAATAATTTAAAGAACAATTTTTTATCAACAAGTTTGGGTTTTTCAATTGGAACCCAAAAAATGAAATATAAATTTCACCCATTGAAAAGAAAAGTTAAAATGAGACAGATAATTTATTATCGACGACACCACCAAGTGCACCTCCGATTCCAACACCATAGGTCACACGATCCAGACAACTATCCTTCACTATAATGATTTCAATTCGAACAAATACAAAATTCCCCCTTAACTCCTCGCAAAAAATCCTCCAATTCAAATATATAGGGTTTCTCCTCCAGAACAATACGGGAACTAAAACCCGTACGTATTAATATTTGAGAAATCTAGAAAAAAACATGTTGATAGTCATCAATAATGGAAGATTTTTCAGTAAATTTGAACACTAATTTACGAACTTTAGCTGGCTGTAGGTGAGCAGGTAAAAAGATTTGACTGCCCAATCTTTGAAACTACGCCTGGATTTTGAAAAATGGCCGACTTCTGAAATAATACATTGCAGTCTACCTAAAATGCATCATCCGGATGAAAATTGGAGAAAATGATTTGTTAGTTAACGTTAACTTGGTGGAAGACTGTTGAAATCACAAAAAAGAGGAAGGATTTCTTACTGCGATAATAAATTCTAAAACGCGCCGCAGTTGAGCTTCAGTGTATTCAATTTCATGTCAAACTTTAACTCGCGTGGCCTCTGTAGAGTAATGCACGAACAAATCTCATTACTCTACGTCTACCGACAATCTCCTTTCATTATGCTTCCATGGATGTCCATGCCCTGCTCTAAAGCTCTCCAAATTTGCGTGGATGTCTTGTGTCTATGGGTGTGATATGTCTCCTACACAAAAACCATGCACTCTTTTACAACCTTTAATCCAATTACATTCCGGAAGTTATTAAATTTCTCTATCCTTCAGCAATCCATTAAAATATGAACTTACCCACTTGTGCACCTCTGCATACATGTTTGATAGAAGAACAAATGCTATAGCATTTTGAGGATCCAAATCAAAAAGAAGATCCGTTGTAAATAATCATAAGCCCATATTCTTCTGTGGTTTAGAGGTAGAAAATAAACACAACGAATGTGCAATTGTTTATTTGAAATTTTTTTGCTCCTGACATACTTTTATGGTTGTCCATGCCATGCTTTGAAGCTCTCATTCGACAGAGGCTAGGAGAATGCCGACGATTGTGGAGACTGGATTTACATCTACTAATAACAATCGCCAAAAATTTACAAGGTCTTGTCAATAAACCCATTTTTGCATATCTTGCAATCATTGTAGTCCACGAGGCATTTTGTCAAACAATTATGTTGGTCGAGGGTACAGATGCATAAGGGCTGGGTGAGCAAAAGAAATAGCCAATCTATTCACCTCTTCTTCTCATCTATGATAGACTTTGACGCAGTCAACCTGTTGGCATAGATCAGACGAGTTCATTGTCCAGGAACCATCCAAACCTTTGGAGTGGGCCACCCCGCGCGCAACATCATTCTCGCGGATTTGACTCAGCACCCTCTCTCATACTGTTTTTATATAATCTGGGAAGAAGTCTGTTGGAATTTGACACTTTCCAACAAAGGGTTCTTCAAAGGTGGATCCCTTCCCGTGATATATATAAATGGATAGTTTTGAATATAGTGTGTAATTGTATGATGATAACAATGATTAGGATCTAGGTGGTTTTTAATGAGTATTTGCAAAAAGTTGTGATTGTTATGAAAAATAATTGAGTTACTATTTTTATTTAAGATTAATTTTATGTTATGGATAAGGAGAATAGGAAAAGTGAATGGTATTAAATTAAAATTGGGTAAAAGGGCGTAATAGGGGGTATGACACATGTGTATGGTGACGAGGAAAGGCAAGGGAGGGTGAAATAAAGGGGTGAATAAGGAAGTGGGGTAAAATGTAACTCATTTTTATTCTACCAAAGTGGAAAATTGAGCTCTGAGAGAGAAACCTCCACAAAAATAGTGGGTATTCCACATGATAAACACCGTGCTGAGAGAGGTTAGGAGTACTAGAGGTTAGTTGATGCATGTACCCTAGTAGATGATGCCTTAAATTTATCAAGCTTGTTAATTTAAAGGGAGGTTGGGTTATTTATTAGGATAATTAATGTGGGTTATGTTAGGCAAAAATGAATGCGATGCTATCAGGTTTCGTAATCACACCCGACAACACCGTATTTGTGGGTTAGGGTGTTGTTTTTAACATGAGATTAGGGTTATGGTTTTGTTAAAGTTGTATTTGCAAATATGACTACGGAGAATTTTTGTATTTGCTAATATGACGGTGTGGGATTGTTGTATTCACAATTGCTACTAGGTGTTTATCGTCATAATCACAATTATGATGAGAGGTATTGTCGTAATAGAGATAACAATGTTAGGGAACATCGTTATCACAAATAATAGTTTAAGTTGAAAGAGTGGCTTTAGAGGTGGAGTACTGCACACGTTGATTGGCCACTGTATAATGCCCCTTGCAATTTCAATTGAGTTTATGATGGTTCATCTCCATACCACGACACTCTCAGACAAGCTCAAGACTTTGATCGATAGAGCCATTCTCATCACCCACAAAGAGACCTTCCTCATTGAGAGGTGACGATGGTGGTAGGTTGGCACCCCCACAAAAGGGTATATTTCCTTAGTTTGCTTTGGCCAATTTTCTTTCCAATTCTCAGTAGGTGGATTTATAGGCGATTAATAGTTTAGGAGATGACACTGAACAATTGAGTTAAGAGCCATAACTCGATGATGTTGATCCACTCATTAACGAAGGGCATCATTAGGGTCATAACCACAATAAGCCCTTACTTCATCATGTTGTTCTTATGACATGGCTTTATGTTTTTATTGGTTATCAAGGGAATCAATTACACATCCTTCATTATCTCGTCAAGATTAGGTGTTCTACTGCGACAACATTCACCTTCATGCTTCATCCCATAATGAACAATCCAATGATTTTAGCGAGCAACCTCTATAACCCTCCTCTTCGCATCCCCTCAATAAACTTATCCGAGAATGAGGAATGCCCCAAAAATACAAGTTTGAAACTCTTGACCTCTAATTGGCAAGCACCTATATGGTACCAATTGGACTAGTGGGTACACCTAAGATTTTATGTTTGTTGTTTGATCTTAGTTTTATAATTGTCCCTTTAGAGACTTGAAGCTTTATATGTGCCATTGATGGTCTTGCAGTTGTGGACCATTTCATCTGCCAAAAAAGGTGTGCTTTGGTCTTGTCGGTCTTGAGGGCCGTTGTGGCGGTATCATTCCCTCTGTATTTTGAATGATATCTCTACATCTTTAGAGGGGAAAACAAATAAAAAATTGAATCGCCTTCTTTTTAAGCAGCTTGATATGACCATGGCGCTAAGCTTATCCCCACAAAGCATAACTTCATATTCACATTTCTTTGGCAGCAAGAAAGCTCTTATTTGAAGCAAAATCTGGGGAGTGGGGACCGAGTATAGCGGAGATCCTAAAGGTGCGTTTTTTCTTACCCGAAATCCCTGCTGCAGTTGCGGGCCCTCTCCATCTTTGTTCTTGCAGAATTGACATCCGTATTCTATTCAATTGTTGTTTTTGGTTTAAAGTTTTGGTCTTTTAAAAAAGTTAATTTCATTCGGATTCAAGGGCCAGAATTTTTGCTTCTGCATGTAGGGATTTTGGCCTGTGCATCAATTGCCAGTAGCTGGTTCAATAGCGAAGCCATGAGCTATCAAAACGACAAGCACACAGCGGAGGGTTACCCCCCACCAGGTATTTTTCTTGTTAGCATTGTAGACCTGATCATTGTGTTGACTAAAAATTTGGGGATGACTGTTTCATTGCCGAATTTAATGGAGAGTGAGGGTTAGTTGCACAATCTAATGAATAATTGTTGATACTTTGCTACCCAATTAGGCTTTTTTTATGATAACATTGGGCTCAGTATTGAAAATTTCTATCTGGTACAATTGGGCGATCGTTTTATTTCTGATACTGAAGTTGGGTATTTGTTAAATAGTTTGTATGTGATCGTTTTATTTCTGATACAGAAGTTGGGTATTTGTTAATTAGTTTGTATGTGTTTGATTTGGTAACATGTTAGTTAGATGTCCTGTGTTACGGTTTGCTTTGTAGGATATGCAGCACCCTACCCATATCCACCGCCTGGATATGGAGGCCCGCCGCCTCCTCCTCCGCCTCCTGGATATGCGTACCCACCTGGTTACCAACCTCCACCAGATCAACACTGCTGCCATCACGGACCTGCTCCCCCTGGATATCAACAAGGTTACCAGGGTTATTTTAATCCGGGCTATCCATCTCAGCAATACCCTTCCCCTCAGTACACATATGCAGAACCACCTCGGTCTTCAAACTTTTTAGAAGGATGGTAAGCATTCCCTCTTAATGTCGTTATTTCTTCTTGATGTTGATGCATCTTGTTTTGCAATGATGATTTTGATGTGTTCTAGTGTATCTACCGGAGCATTCTGGCTTTTGCTTTTTTGGTCAATTGTTTAGCATTTTTCAATTGTCAACACTGTTATTATATTGTAATACACGATAAAGGATCCACTACCAATCTTAGGTTGTGCTTGCATGGCTGGACCGGGGATTTGACCAGTTAATGATATTGGTTTGCTATGGCCTTTTTTTTTTTAAATTTGGATACGTCCATGAGTTTCCCTTATAAAATTTTAGGGTAACTTTTCATGGATTAATTGCTGATGTTATTGCCATTGTTTTGCAGTTTGGCTGCCCTTTGTTGTTGCTGTTTACTTGAAGAGTGCTGCCCATAAGACGGTAGTAACATTTTTTTTCAAGAAATAGTAAGTAGTAATAAATTATTATAGTAATCGTGTGCTATGTCTCTATGAAAAGTAAACCCTTCTGTTTTGGGCTATTTCTCAATGTTCCATTTTCAACTCTTCCAAAGTGGAACAAAAGTGTGCTTATTGTAATGCGACCACTGATGAGGCACAGGTGCATGTGCTGTTTTCTACATTGCAGCAAGATTAGAATGTTTCACATAACTATACTGAATAGCCGAGACACAATGGTTTCATATGGCGAAGATATATTACACAATTACTGGAACTTGAACTGTTACTGCCATTGTTATTGTTATTATTTTCAATTTGCTGTTTGGCAACCATTTGTTGCTGTCGTTCTTTAAGAATGCTGTCCACAGGATGATAATATTGATTGAATGAGAGTAGTGTACCCACTAGTCCAATTGTTACCATATAGGTGCTTGCCAATTAGAGGTCAAGAGTTTCAAACTGAATGAGAGTAGTGTTTGGCCATAATGTTTTTCAAGCTTTTTCCCAATGTTATGCACCGCAGCATTAAAGGTGAGGGTATCATAATATGGCTAGGCACATATGGGCATATTGTTTTTCCATATTGCCTTAAATCAAAATGTTTCAAGTTCTTACGTTACATAGCTTGGATGATTGGAGCTTGCAAGGTGTTATTGTTAATTTGATCCCATTTATGTTACTTATGTGGCTTGACACAGTCTGATTTTATGTATATGTTAGAAGGGGAACAGTAGCATTTTATATGATGTAAGGAGGTTTTCTCTGACCTTTTAAATTCTACTATTCTGCTCTATGATTTGTTTGTGGATTTATGTTTGTGCTTGAGAAAAAATGAATTGGATAGATGCTTTATGTGGTTTGAATATGTCCTTTTGCGGCCCTGCATATTGGAGGGATCTGTCTCTATGTATCATGTTTTTGTTTTGTCCCTGAACATTGAACTGTCTTATTTCTATAGGTAAACATAAAGGAAGAATCCATTTGGGGCCTCTCCCCAGATTAAAAACTTTTGTGAGTTCAGATTACATAGATTCACCTGCCAATCCATACCATTGAAGGCTGCCAAATTAAGTGAGTGAAGTGATATAAAGAACATGTTAATTTACTCTTAAAAGGGCTGTACATAGTAGACTCTTAACAGGCATCTTCTAGAAAATGGCCAAAAACTATAAACTATAAGGGTGACTTCAAAATAGCTGCATCCATTGCTCTGCATAATCTAGCTCTAAGAGTACAAGTATGAAATCAGAAGATCTAGATGCCATAAATCTGTCAATACATAGGAACCAGTGTTACACGGGGACATGTCCCCTAGATTTTGTTGACATCCCGAACATTTTAGGGACTTGGAGTTGGAGGGGTTGTCCCCCTATTTTAAAAAGCCTTTTGATGTTTTTACTTTTAAAAAACTTTGATTTTTACCTAAAACATAAAATACAGTTTAAATCCATAAATTTTATTGAATAAGTTAAAATATTTAAATATTAACTTTTATCTATTATTTTAATACCTGTACCCCTGCCATCCCCAAAATTTGGAATTTTGTTTGCTGTCCTGGAAACCCCATTTCTGTCTTCCTGTCCTCTCATTCCCAAGACTTAGGTAACTAAGATAAAAACTGCTGTCCACCATGAAGCATGAAGGCGTTGAGCATCAGATGAAATCTGTAGCAGATAATGCTGAAGCAAATTGAAAACCATGATCACAAATTGGTAAATTTTTCTGTATATCACCGATGCTCAAGATCATAACTGAGATCAAAAGGAGTCAAAGATAGATTGCAGTCATATCAAAGTATTGTCAAAAGTTAATAGGGTACTCAGATGAATAAGCCATATAATTACTCCCTGCAGTTACACCCGTGTCAATAGATTTCAATATCTTGCACACCAACTGCTGCCCATGAGAAGACCACACTAAAATCTGAAATAGCAATAGTACTTTAATGTACATTGTCTCAAGCCCGAGCAGAAATCAATCCTTCAGATCGAAATAATTTACCTTAAGTTTGATGTCCATTTGACCATCACAGGGTAATTTGAATCTTAAATTTGTTGTCTCTTTGATTGTAATTTTGAATTTTATTGTTTTACCTTGAAGTTAATTGAAAAATCGTTATATCTTGGCCATACGGTAGAATTTGGAGCCAATAGTTTTTTCCAAACCCCACACGGTGGTGCAGCTAGATTGAGGTCATTTTCCATCAGTCAGGGGGAAATTTGCAAAGAACGTAATGGAGTTATCGATCAATGTGGTATGTAAAAAAACTAAGATAAGCACCATCAGATTGATATCTATTGGTGTTTTTCAGATAGATGTATTTAAAATATCTCAACTATTTCCTAACTGCCATTGCTGCATCAATTTCTTCAAGACATACTATGAATTGTAGAGCAAGAGGAAGAGAAGAAGACCACAGTACACTTCATCAGTAGATCTACAGAGAAAAGACAGATGAATTTTCTTCATCTTGCATATATCATAATCCTTTTCAGTCAGAAAGAGAGGACATCATGCATTGTTGAGGATAAATTCATCAAACTCATGCGCTAAATCAATGATATATATATATAAAAATCAAAATGGAGAAAGAACAATCAAAATCTTCAAGGGACAGTATAAAGAGACAATAGTCAGTCTGGAGAAACTAGGCTTACATATAGAAACCATTTTTTGGAAAAAGTTAGCCAATATCAGCGTGTGGACAGGGGAAAGCTTAATACCACAAAAAGATGCCAAAGTTTAAAACTAGAGGTCTCCGTCTAATCATCTTTCTCAGCTGCAATTTTAATATGTGTGTGCGCTTAAAAAAGGCTGCCTGAACAGAAACAGAATTTGATTTAAAGAAAAGGGGGCATTAGCTATATCTCCTGCTTTGAGGAGCTTTTTTTTTATGCGCCGAGTTCAAATTGCAACAAGTTAATAACCTTAGAGTCATGCATAGGAAGTAAGATATGGATTTGAAAATTTGACCCTTCCTAGTGCCCATGTCCATGCCTTTATCAGCCAAATGATCCTTAATCTATTGTTTTTGGCTCTAGGAGTGTGATCAAGGGTTGGCTGATTCCAAGTTATTTATATTCCGGTGATAACTTGGATGATCTGATTCAACTGCCAATTACAACACTCTCCCCTGGAAGCAGCTATGGCTGATTCCTGGGGGAAGCTAGACGATTTTGTGACCAATTGCTAGCTATAGCTGATTCCTGAGGGAAAATTTACAGATCCTTTGGGGGCCAAGCTTTAATCAATTTTATTATAGAAGGCTTAATCTTAGAAATGATTCTTGCAGTGGAAGTTGTGTTGTTGCTAAAGGTTTTGAGTTTCTTTCTTAGCATATGTTGATATTATGTGAGGGGGCTAATCTCCAGATTTGTCTGAGACCTAATTCTCTGAGACCAAGATTAAGCCCGGCTAGAGGCATCTCAGGGGGAAACGCAACAGAGGCTCATCTTAGAGAAAAACCAATGCTAAATGTGTTTAGAAGGGGGGCTTAAAGGAAGCAAATTGTTCAGTTTCTTCATGAGTAAGGCATGGAGAACATCATTAAGGTCCTGTCAATCCTCTTTTGCTTAGGTTGTTTTGAGTCAGGATTTGGCTGTGGGAAGCAAACCACATGAAGGAAACAGCCTTGGGAAGCCCGACCTTTATCCAGATACAACCAGCAGGAAAGGAGAGGCAGAATCTGGAAGTAGCAATGTACCAATTTTGGGAGAGGTGGGCCCAGTTTTGGAGCCACCCTAATCTTGAAGTGTCATGTCCACGAGTCATTGGAAGTGCTAAAGCTGAGAATAGAGCTTGAAGAATGGAAACCTAGTTTACAAGTTCTGGAGGGCATGCTGTGTTAATATTTTTCCAGGTTTTAAAGTTTCACGGTCCACAATATACTCATTTACGATCTGTCCAAATCTGTCCACAAAGAAGTCCTTAGTGGTCTGATAACCTTCAATACTGGATAGAGGACGGACAAGAAGCCAGACTTCTCAGCAAAAGTCAACTGAGACACCATCATTTTTATCCAATGTGAGGAATGGTTATTATGACGTCTGCTGAGAAGCAAATGAACTTCCAAACAGTAGAAGATCTAAAATAGGACAAGAGGGTGAATATTTTTTTCAGGGTTAAATTGTCCAAGTATTTATTCTTATTGTTCATTTTGAACGTGATTGTTATCCTGAAAAAGTTACCAAAAAAGTTTGGGACCCAAAGCCCTATTCATAGTAAAACCATTTGTAATGCTAGCCTCTGGAGTCTGCCCTATTACTTTGGTATGCAGTATTTTTTCTTTCCCAGCAAAGAATTTTCTTTTGGTCCCGTCTTGCTTTAGAGGAAGTTCCTTTGGATTTTAATAGTCAGATCCCTTGTTAGATATCTTACTTGGCATTTTGATTGCTTTTGCGCCTAGATTAATGATGCAAAATTACAAATTTATGGGCATGTAGACGATGTTCATATGGAGATATGTGCTAATGTGCAAGGTTTCTCCTACTTGTTTCAGGGGCTTGTTCTACTCCCATTGGTTACCATTGCTAGATACAATGCTAGTAGCTAGAAGAACATGCTTTTGATTCCAAACAACTCCACAAAAAGGGCAATTGAATGTTGGATATGTTGTATTTTACAAGGACTTGAATATATAAATTTTGCTGTGAACCAATGCTACATTAAAGGCTTCTTCATAAAGAATTTGTCTCGACTCTTCACTAGATGCATGCGCCTTCCCTAGTAAGGATTAGTTTGGGGATAGCATTTGGTCAACTTCATAAAGATTGCATCGTCCTAGCTTTGTTAAAACGGGAGAAGTTTTCACTAGATGCATGCACATTCCCCAACAAGGATTAGTTTGGAGGTAGCATTTGGGCCCCACTTTTGGAGATATTCTATCCTAAACTGTCACTTCATGAGTAATTGGTAGTGCTAAAGCTGAGGAGCTTGAAGATTGGAAACCTATTCTACAAGTTCTGGAGGGCAGTCCATGATAAGATTTTTCCAGGTTCCAAAGTTTTCATGATCCACAATATAATCATTTACAATCTGCCCAAATCTGTCCTCAAAGAAGCCGGTAATGGTCTGAAGACCTTCAATACTGGATAGGGGATGGACATGAAGCCAGGCTTATTCCCAGTAATCAACTGAGAAACCATCATTGATCTCGGAATGGTCATATGAGGTCTGCTAAAAAACAAATGAACTTCCAAATGGTAGAACATCTTAACTAGGATGAGAGAGTGAAGATTCTTCCAGGGTTAAATTGTCCAAGTATTTGTTCTTCTTGTTTATTCTGAACGTGATTGCTGTCCTGAAGAAGTTCCCAAAAATGTTATGCACCGAAGGCCCTATTCATAAGCCAATCATTTCTGATACCAGCCTCTGCCTTATTCTTTCAGTATGCAGTATTTTTTTCTCTCAGCAGAGATTTTTCTTTTGGTCCCGTTTAGAGGAAGCTTCTTTGGATTGTAACAGTCAAGTTCCTTGTTAGATATCTTACTTTGCATTTTGGTTGCTTTCATGCCTAGATTAATGATGCTAATTACAAATTTATGGGCATGTAGACGACATTTGTGTAGATATGTGCTAATGTTGTAAGGTTCCTCGTACTTGTTTCAGATGCTTGTTCCATTCCCATTGGTTACCATTGTTAGATACAATGCTAGTTGTTAGAAGGACATGCTTTTGATTCCAAACAACTCCACAAAAAGGCTCCACAAAAAGGGCAATTGGATGTTGGATATGTTTTATTTTACAAGGACACGATTATATAAATTCTGCTGTGAACTAACACTACATTAAGGCTTCTTCATAAAGAAGTTTATGCTAGATGCATGCACCTTCCCTAACAAGGATTAGTTTGGAGGTTGCATTTGGTCAGCTTCATAAAGATTGCATTGTCCTAGCTTGCCATAATGGAGAAGTTTTTACTATATGTATATGCACATGCACATGCACATTCCCTATTAGTTTGGAGGTAACATTCTGTCATCTTTATGGGCTCACCTCAGAATATTGCATTCTAGTAGCGGCAAGTGCGTTGTTGACCTCTTGCAAGCAATGAATTGTCTTTAATTGCTGTAAAACGATCATGATGGGAGAAACAACATACATAAACTTTGATACTGTTGCTCAAATTCCTTGAAAATTTTGTGCAAGTGTCATGGAAATGATCATTGAACATACTATGGCATAGATTCATCTACCTGAAATGAGGTTTTTCTATGAATTTTCTAGGAGGAATCCATACTTCTCTAAGTTACTGTGTTGATACCTGACAACAAATTGTAGACTGTGTGGCATCAAGAAGAAAAACATTTTGCCCCTCATTAATTGGCGAGAGTTTTTTTGTACATTTTCTTGTATTTCTTTTCTTTTCTATGTTTTTGTTGGATATGGCTCAGATTTTTCAGTGTGCCATAACGTATGTTTCTAAATTCTGCACATGCTGTGTTGGGATAGTTACACATCTGTCTTGTATCTAAGGTATATCGAGGGAGTATTGTATCTATATATATATATATATATACATGCAGCCAGGAGGGGAATTATATATCTGATATAGATATTTTCCTATGTTTGTGGTTGTGTATGTGTTGCATGTGAGGTTATACCCGAATACTTGAAATAGTTCTTTGGTTTTTATATTGTAATTGTTACTAAATACTAATTATTTTGCTTTGTTTAGGAGGTTCCCTTTTATTTTAGCCCCTTTGGAATGCGCTTTCTTCTTGATGGCTATATACCAGAGCCTTGAGCTCTCTTGCGTTTTCTCATTCTCAGCACATTACCCACATCCTTATTTTTTCGAGTTAAATAGCAGTGGGATTTTTCTCAAGGTGCTGAAAAGATCATGACCAATTTAGAAAACACCATAGGACTACAAAATAATATTTCTCAAAATAAAATATATATTACCGAGAAGTGTAGTTGGAAATTTTGCTACAAACCAGATATGAGTGGTTGATGTTTCTGAACTGCTGGAAATATTTCCAGTAGGATGGAAATCCGTAGGCTAGAAACAACAAACAGGCATTTTTGGCCTGTTGGAAACTGTTCTCATGCTGGAAATGTCACCTGCAGGAAAACGCTGTTTCCAATAATGGTTCCTGTTTTCAGAATGGCCAGGAAATGAGGATGACCGGCTTGTGGGATGTTTTTTGTGACTGGCTTTTTATTTTGCCCTTGTCAAATTTGTTGTCTTTGCTACTTAGCTACTGTTAACTAGCAATGTTTATGTTGAAGTGTTTGTGGCTATATTTCAGCTCAAAGACTTTGTAATTCACCGCATTTTGCTTTGCATTCAAGATCTGGCTATGCACTTGGTGACAATTCCTGTTTAGCAGCTACTCATGGGGTTTGGATCTTTTGCTTTACTACTATAGCTTCCGGATGCTTCTTTTTAAAGTAATTAGTGATTGATTGTGACACCTGTTTACAATCTTCAGTGGCTGAGGGAGGATAAGAGACATCTGCAATCCAGCCAAATGATCTTTGCATACTAACTACTAGTTGAACAATGCAACAAACTTTAGCAGGTCGGGGTTTGGATTTGCAATTACATTTAACAATGCAAGGAACTTGATCAAGTTTGAGTTTCCTTTAGTGCTCCCCCTTTGGGAAGAACTTAGGTTAGCTAAAAATTTAAAAACAAAGAGAGGCTGGTGTCACATTGTTAGCACAAATTTGAAAGTTATATTGCTGTGATTTCTCCAGTTGTTTCATTGACTCCCCCAACGGGTGGTGGGGTATAGTGCTACAGACGAGGGAATTTCACAATAGGATGGGTGATGTTTTTCTGTATTTGAGGGGGTGCAGCTAGGGTTTTTGGTGTCTTTTATTACTATTTATTGGTAAGCACAAAAATTTAACTAAACTTGAAAGAGAATGGGAAAAAAATAGATGGAAAATGGAGTAAGGACGAGGAACTCACAATGAGATAAATATACATAACTTCTTGGGTTACTTGGGGTTGAGTTTTATGATTCTTCCTTGCCTGTGAAAATGGAAATGGAAGCAAACATATGCAATGAGAACAAAAAAAAGTTTTCTAAAAGTACAAAGTTTTGTCTCTAATTAGGTTATGCGTATTTGGCACAAAGTCCTTTCATAGGGTTTTTAACATAGTTTGTAAATCTAATGATTTACAGAGTCAAAAATACAAATTCACTTGGAGAATGCAATCGTTGTACAAGAAAATTGTCTTTTGTACACATTTGCCCCTTCCAAGGCACTTTAAAAACTGAGCCTTTTTATACGATAGCAGCACATTGTCTTTTGTACACATTTGCCCCTCCCTAAGTGAGTCGGTCCACTCAGCCTTGTCCATTGGGTGAAAGAGGCAACAATTTCACCTTAAGATATCTTGGCTGTCTCCATATGGTTTCCCTATGTGAACCACTTGATTTTGATTCATGCACATATAGTACTTTGTTTACAATTAAAATTGGATCACACATTTGACATTGTTGATTAGAATCATGATTCAATAATGAGTTCATTTGAAGTAACTCACCAGTGAGACAAGGGACACCAATGTGTTATGGTGTCATGATTTGTAAAGTATCAATGCCTTGATTGTAATTGACCTCTTGTTGCCGAGAAATGTGCATTTGGGTGTTATCTTGAAAATTTAAACGGGTGATAACAATGGTTTTGAATGCGGGATTAGAACCCCTTATTTTGTAGGCCATTGCCTTATCTATTGGGTGACTTATTCACTTTTGAATTGTGTGTCACTAGTGCTCAAACACTTCAATTCCAATTGGCAATCAATTTGCCTATTCCAATCACATAGGAAACGAACACAAGAAGTTTGGCTAGGTTGAACTATTTGGAATTTTATGCTTGCTTGCTTGGGAATGTTTCTTGAATTATTTTCTTTGCAAAAATGGCTCCTTGAATTTCTCATTGAAAGAGCTTTTCAGAGTTCTGAATGGGAGCTGAAGCGAAAAATGGATGTGAAAGTTATAACAAAATGATGTATGTCGCCAAGAGTCACCTGTAGAAGATTTTCTCCAATTTTTTCAAAATTTGAAAGATTTGCAAAGATGCTTTGGGTTGGATTTAGAGGGGATAAATGAGCTTAAAAGGTTCAAATGCAACCTCAAAGTGAAAAGTGGGAATTGGCAAGGGCAAAAACAAGGGCTATTTATTAAATTTGAGCAAATGGGCATTAATGGTGGGTTTGTAGGATTGGGAATTAATTTTGCAAAAAGTTTCAAATCTACTTAGAAGCTTTGTTTCTTTGATTTCTTCAATAGGGGTGGGAAATAAGAATTGGGAAGCCATTTTACGAAAAGTTGCAAGATTGTATGAAAGCTTTGGATTTTCGACAAAGAGTATATAAGTGGGTTTTTACATGTGCTTGCAAGGGGAAAATGCTCATTTTGATTGCTTATGTAGGAAGTGTACTTCAGACTTTGTATAAGGTTTGGCAAGGCCATTTATGAAAGCGTATTTGAGAGGCATTATGAGTAGGTCTTGAGGTAAGCATTTCATGGGTTAGAGCTTTACTAGCGACATAAGCAGGAAACATGATTGCTTTTAAGTGGACGAAGGATGGGACCTATTGCTTGGCTCAAATTTTTGTTTGTGCAAGTTCAAAACAAATCAATGTTCTTTGCTTAAATCAACACATCCTTCATTTAGGTGTAAGTAGATGCAAGTATAAGATGGGACCATCCTAAAATCAATTCCCAAATGTAGACAAATTATGAAAAGTTATCAATACTAATAACACTTTAACATGCCTCGTTAAATAGACATTGTAAATGTCTTGTTAAATAGACACTGTAAGTTATAGAAAAGCCCTTCCAAGGTGACTATTCAATAAGGGTCCATGGCATCCCAAAAGCTTAGCATTGACCCCATTATTAACAATGCTATTCTCTATCCTTCCACTTAAAATAATGAACATGAGAAAACTTGGTGAACCCCCACTTTTTACTCATAATAATCTTTTGCATCTCATGAAACTTGAAATTAGTCCAATGCAATGCTTCTTGTGCAAGGTTTCCTTTCTTGTCTTTGCAACAAATTGAGAATAGTAATTTCCCTATGTCTACTCCGACACATCTTCATTGGGGCTTTTCAAAGGCATCCCTCTTCTCAGTTTGAAGCCTATCGGTACCAACACATGAAGCCATCTTGTTGATACATTATACACAATGGATGAACTCTTAACATGAAGGTAAAAGACGTCCTTTTTTAGAAGCTATTGTCATGTACTTGTCGTAGGCAATTTGAAAAGCCTTAAAAGTGTCTCATTGCTTACGTTTTATTTCTCCTAACTCACAAAATGAAAATTGATTAACTTTCTTTTTCAAAAAAACATCATAAATCCCGATCTTTTGTTTTTTCTATGCCCGTTCCATGGTAAAGCAATGATTGTGTTTCCTTACCTTGCATTCCTCTAGTAACCCCTCCTCACAAGCATAATAGATAAATTCGCCAAAATCAAAGTTCCGTGTATGGCCAAGCCATTTCTTTGTTGCACTTGTTGCCCATTTTGGCATAGCTATTACAAAGTGAACACTTCTTCCTTAGCTTGATGTGTCCATTTTGGATGGAGGATGAGCAACATGATCATTAATGTTAGTAGAGTCGAGGGAGTGTCTTGCTTGTGAAGAAGGTTTTGCATTTGTCCATGAGCTCATGTGATGTTGATTTGGTGGATCCCTTTTAAAATCCAATAAGCAATAATCCAAATATGTCAAGGCCGTACGACGTACACCTTCACATGCTCACAAAATTCCATTGGGTAAGAGGTTCCTCCATTTTCTTCTTCGATTTTGCAATGTCTAGCTTCTTCCTCCAAGGCATGATAAAGCACGATCAACTAGGCAATGGGTTGCACGCATTCATGATTGTAGAAAACAAGAGGGCACAATTAAAAGTTCATGAGATCTTTTGATTCAGTCTCATAGTAGCAAGCACCATATTTGATTTCTAAACCAACATTTATGCCCTTCGTAGGTTTGCTCTTCAACGGTGTAGAGGGAAGGGAAGGTGATAAGATTTTTGAAACCAAGTGCAATTTTGTAAAATTGCAAAATTGAAGAATTTCTTGGGACTTTTGAATTTCTGATAAAAATCAAGGAGCAACAATTAAGTGAAATTGGTCTCTTGGTGAAAGGTGTGGAATCAAGGCAAATTTGTGTAGTTTTGTACTTAAAACAAAGTTGAGATATCTTCTCATGCAATTTTATGTTGGCCTCTATGGAGAATATTGCGGCTTATACTAGTTGATTAGTGATCTAGCATGGCCAAGAATATCAACTATACAACTATAGTGCTTCATTGCATGGGCGATGTTATATTGTTTCCTCATGTTATTAAAATAATTCCATCCGTCCTTTACTAGACTTGCATGTTGATAGACTTGTAGAATCCCAAACAAAGGTTAAATAGTCAAGCCATATTCTACAGTGTTACATCTATTTAAAGAGTTGGATGGTTTGTCATCCAAAACCACACATCTCAACCCACTATCAAAGCAGTTCATGAAGCCATGCCTTGTTTCTGCAAATTGTCAAAGGGTACATGCTGTCACTTTTTTACCACATTTGATGTACATGTCTACAAAGGCACACATCACCAAAACATCACACAAAAGTCCATTTCTAAGTATAATACCCTAGGCCTTCTTACTTTGGTTCACAGTTGCCAAGTTAGCACATGCTAATAGAGTAAGAAAAACAAACTTCAAATTTGGCTTGACATATGTAAGTTACATTTGTTGGAAAAACTCCAAGGCCTTTGCATTGTGCCCACTTTGCAAATATCTTGTAATTATTGCATTCAATAAGATCACATTCCATTTGGGCATATTGCGAAAGAGAATCAAGGCTTCTTTTACAAGTCCACGATGTGCATATGTTGTAATGGTTGTGTTCCACGATATGGCATCCTTTTCAGGGATTTTATAAAAACACGACATCCAATTTCTATGTTGTCACTCTTTTCATACATGTTTACAAGGATATTCCCCACATAAGGTTTAGATTGAAAATCCAACTTTAGTTATTTCTTTATGGATTCCTTTACCCTCTTCAAGAGTGATATAGACAAGGAGAACACTGACAAAGGTGAATTCAATTAGGTTGAATGTCAATTTCATGTATTTTATGAAATAATGCCAAATCCTCCTGGCATAGTCATGCTTCGAGAAAACATCAATCATTGCAATTAGGAAACCATATTTGATTTGGACATTTCCTCCGAGTGCTGGAGTACTTCACCCACTTGACCATTCTATGAACACCATGTAATCACAACCAAGAGATTGAATTTCATCAATTTCATTTAGGTATTTCCTCAAACAATTTCAAGGCCTCTTGTGTAATGGAATATAGGGAGTTCTTTCTTCCAATTGGGAGCGGAAGATTTGTTTGACTGTAATAAATTTTTGAGCTTTCCACAATAGCTCAAAACAAGATTTTAAGATGGGAAAGCTTAATGTAACCCTTGTTGTCCCATGTGAAGCCCCTCTGTGATGAGTACAACATATTATGCTACTTGCTTTTGCAAAACACACAACTTAAGATACATTCAACAAAATAACCTACAATATCTTCTAGGGGTTCTTTCCTTGTTATTTTTCCATTTGCATCTTTGTCACACTAGTGAAAGAAGATTTTCATGCGATAATGAAAGCTTGTATTTGTTATCTACAACTAATAGATCCTGAGCTCCTCCAATATTACCCATTTAACCATTGCAAGAGACAATCACCACTCACTAAATTTAAATCGACATTGAGGTGCAATCGTAGGACTAAATGTTTGGATTTTGGAAACAATGAGATCTAGTATTGAAGATGAAGGATGATTGCACCACAAAAAACACATTGTTGTCACGTGACAACATTATAAAGGGGTTTATCTCACAATGTTGCATTTATTGAAAAACACACACATAAAACGGAAAACATGAATATGAAAAGGAAAGGAAAACAAAACACAAATATGCAGAAAGAGAACATTGACACCACAGGGGATTATGGAAATCCATTTACAAGTTTGAAGAACTAGGAGTCTTTATGGAACAACATGTCAAATTCATTGAGGTTTTGTGGGTTCAAAGGAATCAACTGACAAGCAGGAAGAGAAATTGACCTGAACATACTAAGCACATGGCAGTGGTCTTGAAGGAGAAGGATGGAAACCTAAACCTTGTTTATAGTTTGAAGGTGAATAGTGAATTCATGTGAGCCAAATCGCCATGTTGCATTCTCTTTGAAAAACTAAGCTATTTCATGGTTCAAATGCTTCAGAATAAGAATATATATATATATATTCCTTAGTGCTGCTTTGGGAATCAACTTGCATGGAGATCTATTATCAACATTATCATGATTGTAAATAGTATCTTTTTCACATTATCTAATATTTTGTGACCATTTTGGGAATATTTAAATTTCTTCAATGCCTTTTTTTCAAGATTTCTAATGCTTCCAAGTTAAATTGGGAATTTGAACCCAAGGTTGAGTTCTTTGCATCGTATCAACCACCTCTTTTTCTTGCAGTTGAACATTTTCAATGTCACATAAACTGAGTATCGAGCACATTCCTCTTGCTGATCATTATGTCTTCTTTTATTTCAAGGATGTCATCTTTGCTTCTTCTCTCACAAAGGAAAATCATGAATTGGACCAAATCTAGAGGCCCAAAACATTTTTTCTATGGGGCATGTGAGACTAATGCCATAACATGAATAAAAATAAGATAGGCCCTAGGTACCATGCTTTAGCATATTCACCAAACTCCATTCTAGGGGAGGTTCTTTGAATTTTTTTAAAATCAAATGCCCAAGTCACTTCGATCCCTAATAGAGGCGCTAAAACAATCGGCACATATTTATGTTGCTACAATTTTTAAGATGGTTTCATCGACCTTTCCGATGAACAATGACATAAAGTGCTACACATGAGAATTTCACCAAGGGACTTGATTTATCTATGTTTGAGAGGCACACCTCCATTGTATGATAGGGTTTATGAGGGTTTCAAGATTTTTTTACGAGAAATTACAAAATGGAAATGAAATGGAAAAGAGAATGGAAAAAGAGAAGGAAAATGGAAGGAGATGGGCGAGGAGTCTGCAATGGGATAACCATAAAAAATCCATATGGATTACTCAGAGTTGAACAAAAGAATGGTAACTGTCCTCTTGTGTGAGAATGAAAATGGGAGCAACAGATGCAGTGAAAACCAAAAAAAGTTTCCTAGTAGCACACAATCTCATCTCGAATCACTTTGTGTGTATTTGGCACAAAGTCCATCCACAATTTTTAACACAAAGTTTGTGAAATCCAATGGTTTACACATTCTCAAAAAAATACAGGATTTTAATATCTTTCTCTATCCATGATCAACAATGCAAATATCATATTCAAAAAATAATAAAAACCCACAATGCAAGAAATTGATCTCACACATTTACTTACGTTCCATTAACAATTTCTGGAAAAGAACCATCTACATGTAAAATTAGAGCAAGCCCTCTCTTATGGTTGAGACGAAAAATATCTTTTACATTGAAAATTGTCCCTTATGTATACATTTGACCCTCCCAAGGTAGTTAGGCAACCACTTTTGACCTAACCAACCCTATGACCTTGCCCTAACTTGAGTTTGTCCACTTTTTACATTTTCATATTAGACACTTTTCAAGTGATTAAGTGTTATTATTACATTGTTTTTTGCTCTAAATAATATAAATTAATTGTAAAACGTCAACAAATCACTTACTATTAGCTTCACCCTACACAATACTAGCATTATTCTTAGTGTATTTTTATAAGTGAATAACAAATTACATCATACACATTTTACGACTTTATACAAAAATAAATTAATTCTAAAAGAATTAATAAGATATAATTTAAAAGAATCGGGGCTTTCCTAGTTTATGAGATACTATTATTACAATATTACCAATTTGTGGGATTAACACATCTACAACTTAGTTTTACAAAATTACCAATTTGTGGGATTAGCACATCTACAACTTAATTCTAATAAATCACCATTGTCGTACAATTCTTATTAATGCAGGATTAATCAAATCATAACCACAATAATGTATTTTTATGTTAAGGTGATGGCTTCACCATAAGCATTTTTTAATAAAGTATAATTCACCACATTATGCTTCTCACCCTCTAGCTTATTTCTCCATCGACAAAGTGTTTGTGAGTGTGTGCCTTATAAATCATCACTATCTTATAATTATAACCTATGTGAAATTCACTTAATCACAACACAATCATGTACTCCATATTAAGTTATATTTCGTGATCAATTTAATTAGAATATTTTTACTCGTGTGATTTTTAGTCATTACAGTAATGATCTCCATGAGTAGTCATTACTATAATGACATTTTCACGTATTTTTCGTAATAATAATAAGATAAGGGGACCCACTTTAGAAAAAAAAACATTGTACGAATGGAAGGAATACCGTATATAATTCCTCACCCTCTAACCTCTTTCCCCATTGACAAATTTTTTATTGAGATAAGTTTTTTTTTTAAAAACAACACTAATAAGATGGATAAATCAAATCAATGCAATGTTTCTAAAAACAATTGATATAGGAGCATCCAAGGTTCAAGGCTATCCTGCAATTTTTTTCCTAAGTATGGTGTGGATGCGGAAGTTGGAAGGTGTGTGATAAAGAAGAGGAAGTACAACAAGAAAAATGGAAGTTTGTGCAGAAATCCGTGAGTAGTTTATGTAATATAAACCAACATGGGCGCAGTGCACGTGAAAGTGTGCGACAGGATTGCAGAAGGTTGGTGGAGTAGAGTAGGCACAAAATAATAAGGCATGACAGTGCACATACGATTTTGGGAGTGCAATAGGGGAGTTTGGTTCATCCTAGAAGATTGGAGGCACTCAAAGATTGTGGAAGAGTTGTGCACAATGTTGAAGAATGTGCGAAGGACGCAAGAGGATCAAAGGAGTTGTGCAATAACATGGATTGTGAGGGGCATGCAGATGTTTTTAAGAAGGCTCAGAAAGATCAAGGATAGTGCACATGAGAATGTGAAGGTTTAAATCAAGATGTAGAGTGCGTGAAAATATTGTGATGACAAAGGAAGAGAAAATAAATGGTGTGCACCAAAATTGGTGGTTGGTAGAAAATGACAAGGATGTTAGAACTATTTGATCAAGGTGGGTGGCAATGACTAATTGGTCAGAGGATCCCAACAACCAGGTCAATGTGGCACAATAAGGACGTCTGGATGGCACATAAGTAGCTCAGAGATTTATGAGCTCAAAGACCAAATTTGAGTTTGAGCGGGAAATTTGGAAGCGTCTAGAAGAAACTAGCGAGAAGATGCGAATTTAAAAGGAGGATGAGCTTGCCTTTCTATTGCTAGTCAAAAAAAAGAGAAAGACTTAGAAGGCCAAAGCTGAGGTTTTCGAATGCACTTGAAACGTATAAGAAAAACCCATATTGGCTAGGTCCTATGAAAGACACTCGAAGTCTGTAAACACTCTATTTGTCAGTTTATAAGATCCATGAGAGAAGCTACATGTAGATGTCGTAAAGGATTTGAAATTAATATAAGAAACCCTTGTGTTTCGATTCGTTTTGTTGGACTCTGCAAACGACCTCGAGTCATCTCGGTCCTTTTGTCACTGTAAAAAAAACTTCTTATAATTTAAAATTATAAAGTCTCTTAATGTTTGATTTGGACCCATGAACATTGGCCCCTTTAATTCATGTAACATATACTATCTCTCTATAGTTGAAACTAATCAAGTAGGTAAATATTGATTAGATTACACACAAGACGTAAGATGCAAAATAAAATAGTGACATATGTATGATGTATTTAATATGTTCCACAGACTTTGAGTTGGTTATTCAAAAATAAAGCTACAAAATATTAATGTACATATGATGTATTTTCTCTCTTTGTATATAGAACTTATAGATGAGGTGTAAACTAGTTGAAGGGAAAGGTCAAACCATGTTTTTTTGATGTATATGCAATTGTCATTTTTCATTGACGAAAAGGGATTCGAAATAAACAATATCGGAAAGATTGTAGTTTAATGGTAAGGATGATGGTTTTTTAAACCATCAATTAGGATACAAATACCTCTAGATATCTGACACATAGTCAAATGGATAGGCCATGATAGTTTTTTGGGTAACTTTGACGGATTGAATACCCCCCAAGTCGTAGCTACTTAGCCAAAGGAAGACTTAAATATAAATATACACTTACTTGGAAAGTGTAATCCACTATACGTATCCTCCATAAAAAAAAATAGCATGAAAGAACCTAATAGACTAGGGGATAAGAATATATAAAATTGGAAAGTAAGGATCCACAAGAACCCCCTAAGATTGATCAAATTTGAATGGCTACTCTTAATTTCAAGTGGAAGGATATACATTCATCCAACCCTTCAATGATGAAAAGTTGCAAGAACTAGTTGCACTTTAATAGAGAAGTGTAAATTAAGTACACATTTCCTTTATTTTTAAAAATAATTTCTTCTTCTTATGACTAACAACTTAGTTGATATGTTCTCTAGGCCTCCTTTAATTTCAGATATGGGCACTTTGACTCTTCTTAATCCTTTCATATGTGAAGCATATCAGGAAGGTTATGAGCAAGATCCAAATTTTAGAGAAATCTTTCAGCAGAAACCTCTAAGTGAGGGCTTTACACTTAAGGGAAAGTACTAATTTTAGGATGGGCTACTCTATAAGCATGAGAAACTTTGTGTTCCTAAGGGGGAACAAGTTCAGTTGATGAGGGAAGCACACACCTCTAAGGTGGCTGGTCACTTTGGAGTGACAAACAAACACTGTGACACACTTACATAGGTATGTTTATTGGCCAAACATGCAAGAGGAAGTTGCCAAATTTATTAGGGGTTGTGTTTTATGTAGTACAAACAAGCCTAGTAACAGAAATTTGGGTTTATATATGCCATTACTAATTTCTTCCAGGCCATGGGAAAACATCTCCATGGATTTTGTGGGTGGTTTTCCTACTTCCAAGAAAGGGTATGCTTATATTTTTGTGGTAGTGAATAGGTTCAATAAAATGTGTATTCTCATTCCTTGTAAGAAGACCATTAAAGTCAGTGATGCAACTGAGTTATTTTTTTCTAATGTGTGAGTTCATTTTGGTTTGCCCAATTCTATTGTGTCATAGATGGACTCATGGTTCATAGGAAAGTTTTGATCTACCTTACTGGAAAAGATGGATACTAAGATGAAAAATGTCTATTGCTTTTCATCCACAAACGGATCAGGGAAATCAGAAGTGGTAAACTATACCTTGGTTCAAATCTTAAGAGGATATAATAGGAAACATCCTAGGACTTGGGATGAAATTTTTTTGTATATCCAACATTCTTATAACATGGTAGTTCATGCTTCTACTAGTAAGACTCCTTTTGAAACATGTTTTGGTTATTTTCCTAAGAGTGCATTTGATGTTGTTTTGAGATTACCATGTAAATACAATGGTAAAGTGGATCTAGAAGTCCACAAAAATAAGAAGTTCATTGAGAAAATTCAGCAGATACACCTCCAGGTATAAGAGAGGTTGAAAGAGTCACATACCAAGTACAAAGCAAGACATGATCAACACAAAAATGAGCATTCTTTCCTTGTTGGTGACAAGGTATGGTTGTAATTGAGCGGAGAAAGGCTACAAGGTAAAGCTAAGAAAATCAAGCCTCTTCGATATGGCCCATTTTAAATTCTAGAACAAGTGGGTAAGAATGCATTTCAATTGGATTTACCTCCTTATATGAGACTATATTCAGTTGTGAATGTTGAGAATTTATGTCTCAGTGAGCCCTCCATGTTGGATCATGAAAAAGAGGGATTGTTTCTACCATCTATTGAGGATCTTACTTCAGAAAGTCAGTTGGAATTGGAGGAAGATGTGGTATTGCAATAGAAAAAGAGGAAAACACAACAAGGAGTGCAAGACACGTGGTTGATTGAGTTGAAAGGTCAATTGCCTACCAAGGCCTAGTAGTATCCTAGAGAAGATATGAGGAAGAAATTTCCTCACCTCATTAGTCCTTGAAGCTTTTAGGGACTTAAAAGCCTCAAATTGGGGAGGTATAATCCAAAAATGGATCTAGAAGTACCCAATTCTATGTATTATCTTATTGGAAACTTGTAGTGCATATCCTTGGCATGTTCATTTTTCTAGAAATGGCTAATTCAGGATGACGGTGATCCAGACACCTTCAAATGACAAAAAAGTCCATTGTTATTCTGTTCCGTGTAATAACTATGTAGTGGTTGTGGATTCGCCGCTCTTCGTAGAGTAGCGGTTGTGTAATTTTTGCAGTGGTTGCGGGACCGCTGCTTACAGGCACCTGTGATTGTGTAACTGCTGCGACGGTTGCACAACTGCCCTTGTAGACAATGATGGTTCTACATGTGACAATGCCAAAATAAGGAATTTGAATAATTGTAAATGTTTTGGCTTCTCAAATTGGTTTGTTTCACCTTTCCATTTGTCCTTGGGCAGAACAACTATAAACACAAGCACATAAACTCATTCAAGCAAGTTATTTGGAGTGAATTCAACTATGAGAAAAATAGGAAGTTGGAATTGTTCTTGTTTTGTTTATAGACAATTGAGTTCTTTCTTGTTGAGGATTGTAAGCAAGTAATACAAGTGGAAGGAGCTTGAATCCTTCTAGAAGGTCATTTTTTGATAGTAAACTCATATTTTACTGAAGATTTTCATAGTGAAAGGGAAGCAATTACTTACCCAGCTAGAGTTTTTCCCACATTGGGTTTCTCCATGATCAAAATCTTGTATCTTTGTTTCTTGTCTCTTCATTTCAGTATTGTGTGAATGTTTCTTGCATAACATACTATCCTAATAATAACCCTAGGAATTTCTCATTCATTATCACTAGAATAGGATCTGGTTATTGTTTAAAAGAGGCAGTTTATGGATCATATATTAATCATTTTGCAATACAAGTTCTGACTATCTAGTAGCCCAAAATCCAAGTATAAATCCTTTGCACCTTAGTCTACTAGCTCTCTCTCTCACCAGTACATCTCTCTATTCCTCCTTAAACTAGACCCCTTCATGGGTATTTATACTAGTGGGAAATTGTCCTTCACTAATATTACTGTTGCTAATAATAGCCTTTGAATTTCAACTTTAGTTAATTGTTACATCCAGTTGGTTGGCCAAAATTAGCCTTTTTCCACCTCCATCTCGTGCTGCATGTTGCTCCTCCGCATAAGACGCTGATATCTTTATCTTTATCCACTCCCTTCTATCAACTTCATGCAGATGGCGAGAACTGAATTTAAGTCCAATTTTGGACTTCATGTTTTACCCTTATTCCTTTGCTATTTTACATGCCCTCTCCTTTAATCTTATCTTTTCCTACACAATCCTTCTCATGGGTTCTTTTGCGCAGGTCTTCACCTTGTTTCTTACGTGCATGCTTCCCCTCTTTCTTCCTTGTGCGGCCACTTCTTGTGGGCTCCTACACTTACATCTATGTATGTCTTTAAGTAATTTCTACATGTCTCCAACGAATAAATCACACACACACACACACACACACACACACACACACACACACACACACACACACACACACACACACACACCTACACACATATGTACATACATACACACACACACACATATATATACACACACACACATACATACACACATACATACATACATACATACATACATATACCTACACACACATGTATGTAAAATCTAAGTCCTCCAACACTTAAAGAATGAAGAATATGGACTTCATGTTTTACCCTTATTCCTTTCCTATTTTACACACCCTCTCCTTTAATCTTATCTTTTCCTACGTAATCCTTCTCATGGGTTCTTCTGCGCAAGTCTTCACCTTGTTTCTTACGCGTATGCTTCCCCTCTTTCTTCCTTGTGTGGCCACTTCTTGTGCGCTCCTACACTTACATATGTGTATGTATTTAAGTAATTTTTGCACATCTCCAAAGAATAAATCACACACACACACACACACACAATACTAAGTCCTCTAGGACTTAAAGAATAAAGAATAAGATAAACATGGGCCTAACAAAAAGTAATGATAAAATACAAATATTGAGTGTGGATTCATTATTGATAAGTACATGCTTAATTTAGAAATTCTGAATGCGAGGCATGATAAGAAGAGGAGGATAATCGAAAAAATACTTGAGAGTAATGTCCTCATAAAAAATGTGATAAAATTGGTAATATTGTTGAAAGAATCCATGAGATGTGCAAAATATACTAGAGGGTCATCGCTTTGGAGTTGAATAAAGTGGATGGAAGCTTCTAAGGTGCAGCAAAAATTAGGAGCTTGGTGTAATAGATCAAAGAGAGATATCTTAGTTGGGGTATTGTTTAATTTTTTAACAATATCATAGGTTTTGGATGGAGCATTAGGTTACAGAACTGGTTTACTAATTTAGGAGGAGGAATAAAGGTAGGAAGCTGCAACGGTGCCTTATTATGGTAGATAGTGACAACTTTGACAAAGGGACCTATAGAAGCAATTGTGTAGCCAACTGTATGTTGCGTAGTAACAAGAATTTATTTAGATCTGATGATGTACGAGGAATAGACATGGGTAGGAATGAAGGTAGAAGAATTAACCATGATCTTAGAAGAAGAAGAGGAAGGGAAATGGATCCAAGGCATGGCCATAGTTTTCAGGTTCACCAAATGATTTAATAAAATTTACATCTATGTAAGGACATTATTGATCAGATAGATATAATAGTAAATATGCAAGATATATCTAAAAAATTACAAGCAAGAATGAAAGATAGGAGATAAAGACGACTCAACTTGTAACTATAGGTCTGATATGATGCTGGAATGATGGAAAGGAAAATCCTAGACTATGTAAGCTTTGTTTCTAAAATTGGGAGTTGGCGATCTTAGGGACAAGAGCACTTGGAATGGAACAAGGTCGCCTGGGCACTGGTGTCTACATAATAGATTTGATCCCGGTTCTTTCTGTATCACTAAGAAACCCTAGCTACCTGCATAATACTCAATCGCACATTAGATGAATACAAATATGCATATGCTTGAGTTAGACTAACGTTGTTCGTCACGCCAATGTGATTGTCACTGAGCTTCGCACTACATTTAAGACTCATTGTAGTTCTTGTGTGTGTGTGTAACTGGAATATTGTCCCTTGAGCTAGGATGCCCTAGTGCCAATCACACATAGAATAACTGGATACAACTACTTTGTCCCAATGTAAAATGTGTGGTATGGACTTCAGAATAAACCCTCATATGCAATGAAGTATGTAGTCCCAAAATACAGTCCTTGATGTAGTAGATAGAAAATATTAGCTCTTTGTAGATGTATATGCCTCTTTAATGCTTACCCCCTAATGGATTTAAATAAGTCATGTGTGTGTGTGTGTGTGTGATATATATATATATATATATATATATATATATATATATATATATATATATATATATATATATATATATATATATATATATATATATATATATATATATGATTCCTTCGTTTAAGTTCTGTCATTAACAAGTGAAAGGCCAACCTAAGGTATTAAACAAAGACATGAAAGATGTAACATCCAAACATC
This sequence comes from Taxus chinensis, assembly GCA_019776745.2. NCBI lineage: Eukaryota > Viridiplantae > Streptophyta > Pinopsida > Cupressales > Taxaceae > Taxus > Taxus chinensis. Next base: position 301,151,520 of record CM034146.1, read on the forward strand.
TAGAAAAAAGGGAGGAGGACAAAAGCACCCAGAGGGGACATGAGCGCTTGGGAGCTCCTGTCCCTAATGGGAGGTTTTGTACAGGGTTCCAGAAAGATAAAATAGTGGAATCAAGACTGACTAGGATGTCGCTTAGTATGCAAAATTGTAAGGTGTGGGTAAGTGCATGGAAATGGGGGGCCAAAAGGGGGTCTTAAGTGGACATTTTTTTTCTTCTGAAAAATAGAAATCTTCAACTTCTACTAGTTATTTGAAATAGTTACACTCAAAATTGGAAGATGTTATAAGAACACAAATCGTAGCATTTTGAGTCTAGTTTCTAAGCATTTTTTGAAACTGGTTAAGTTTAAGTGGGTTAAAGATCTAAAATACCAATAGGTGCTATTGGTTTTTTTTTTAAACATAGTAGACATTTGGTCATGCCCCCCTATTTTGAGCATTATTTAGTATTTTTGAAAACCCTTTGGTAGAAAGATAAATAAGAGTATCTAGTTTGTGATAGATTTTTTTACATAGTATTTAATTTTTAATGATTTTTCAAGTACAAAGATTTTAAATTTTAAAAAATAAGGGATAACCGACCGTGCCTTCCTAACTACCTCAAAAAATATCAAAAAATTAGATTTTTTTTAATATGTGTAGAATTAGCCCTCGTTTGTGACTGTATAATTTTTATTCAATTTGGATAAGTGAATCAAAATATAGATGATAAATGATAAACATGTATAAATTCAAAAAAACAACTATAAAAAGACATAGTTAGAAGATAATAAGTATGGAAACCTTAAAATAGTCATAAAAATATAAAAAATATATATTTAGAAAGAGGATAGTTTTCTCGATGTTGTAGGCAAATTTTTAAGAAAGATAGAAAACATTTTTGTAGGATTTAACATGGTGGAAGGTGAGTTTTTGAATTTTTTTTGTCAAAAACACACAGGGTGTTGTGTTGTTACAAGTTCAAGGTGCATGTTTGGGAAACCAAAGCAATTCCAAGCTTGCAAAATCTTGGTTTGGGGGCATAATTGGAAGTAATGCGAGCATGTTATAATGCGCTCACGTTCCTTAGAGTATAGGACATTATATGTGTTTTGGGAAGGATTTTATTTACAAAAAAAAATGTTTAAGTAAATGAAAAACTTATACTTTAAATTTATTTTAGTAAATATAAGAAATTAGGGTCACTCTGCACCTTATGGAACTAGTCTCACAACTCCATGAGTCATGGTTTAGGAGATGGTTTTTTATAATCTAATCTGGTCAGTACATTGGTAATTTTTCAAGATTTTAGCATTTAGCCCAAAGCTTTTAATGTTTAAATTCTACAATCGATGTCTATTTTGGCAATAGATATAGTCATAGTTAAGATTTTGGGGCCTTTTGGATTGTTTACTAACATTTGTAGGTTTGTTAGATGTGTCAAAATTAGACTTTACAAACCTCAAAACTCTCAAAGGGAAAAAAAGCTGCTCAAATATATACACCCATGAAATTCCTTATAATACATAACAAATCAAAACACATGTTGGACATAGTGTCATTGGTGTTGTCATTAATGTCAAGTTGCATTTATGGAAAAGGGTGTCTAGGTGGCATAGGAGTCACCATGAGATGTCAATCATCAAGAAACATGAAGGTTGATTGTAGTTCCCTCTTTTGGTGTCATGAAGTTTACATTGGTGAAGTGTTGTCTTGGAATCATAAGGGGCAGCTTCACTATTTTTAAATTCTTCATGACACCATCAAGCCTTAGATAAAAATGGATGTCTCCAACATGTAGAGGATTCAAGTAGATTTCCAATTCCTATTTTTTCCCCTCCTAACTCCTTACAGTGCTCCTAGAATCTTCCAGAGAAGTCAGGTTTCACCATTAGAGTGTTTGTTCCTTGCACCTAGAAAACCCGTTGTTGAGCAGATAGTCCTTGAATGATCAAACCTTTCCTAAATATTCCTAAATTACCTTCAACACTTCCAATATTCCCCAACATCACCTCTTGATGCTTAATATATTTCCTAAACTCTCCTAGAGGGTGTTTTATTTGCTCTAAAATGGCCAAAATAACTGGCATGGAAATTGAAAATTTTAAAGCATGAAAACTAAGCCCGTAATTGAAAATAAGGCTTCTTATTCACTGTGAAATCTTCCTTTGGTGATGCAAGAGAATCTTGTTAATAATCAATTTTGGCTTTCTTAGGTGACCAGGGGTGTCTTGGGTCCACTTGAGATGGTCTTAGCTTGTACTAGTCCATTTGGACCCATATGAAATAATAGAGAGTTTCCCTCCAAATGTATCATTTGAATATTTGAACTAGCTCTAGGTATGTTATTGGCTTAGGTGTCAAGTTGCACAATCATCTCAGACCGAGATATCAAATTTGGAGGTTAGAGATTATTTTGTAAAGCATTTTCACGTGTAAATATCTTGTTTTGGATTGTCTTCTTATCTATAATGGTGTTCAACGCTTCATGGAACTCTCAAAGTGTCCAAGGAATGAAAAATAGATAGAAAGACTTACTCAGACTAGACTATACCCTATTTTTGAAGTTTAGTAGTATGTAACATGAACATAATGATTCAATGGAATCCTTGAGTCTATTTCAGGGCATTGATCATGAGGACTTGGTGTTGCAAAAGTCAAGAAAAGGTAATAAGCCATCTAAAGGAGGATTTCTTAAATTAAATTTGTGTTCACAATCCTAACTATGTGTGCCCAGTCTTAAGGGCCTAGAGTAGAATATTCATTGTAAAAGTTAATACTTATGACTGGTAGAGTCCTTGATAAGTGTGTAGGAAGGTAATAAGAATACCAAGAGTTTCAAAATCCCTAGTACAGGTTGGAATAAGAATAAAAGAAAAGGAATGTGCAAATACAGTCTAATAACTTTAATGCCTAGTTTGAGGGCTAGGAAGGATGTAATTTTAGAAAAAAATGGTCTTTATTCCATGTGTTTGAAGTTGGTGGAGTCTCTGACAAGTTGGAGGAAGGCCTAAGGGCATTAAGGACTCATAAATTTAGGGCATAATGATAGAGTATTTAGTGGTTAGTAGGTAAAGGAAGAAATGCACAATCATGCTTATTTCTTGTGACTGTCAAGAATGACCTTGAGAAATTTTTTCTTAGGAAAGAAACTCATAAGGAGGTTGTATCTATCATTGAGGGAGTGGTGTTAAAATGTTTTGAATCCTTGAGTAATAGGGGAAAATCCTTTTACAAATTTAATCAAGAAGACCTAAATTGATTGTCATGCACAATGCCATGAAGAAGTCTTGAGAGAGTAAGGGTTTGTATGAAAAGACTTAAGTGAAACATGAAGAGTTGAGTGATTTGCATTAGTGATTAGGAGAGGGGTAATCATAGTGAGATGAGTGAAAAGAAGATTGAGTAAAAGTCAAGGTGAAGGTAAAAAATATGGTTGATAAGATTGTTTAGAGCTTCAGTAAACAAGGAGTGTTAAAAAGCAAAAAGTTGAAAATATACAAAGATGATGGATAAAGGAGTAATGGATCACTGAGGCGTGCTTGAGTAAGGTGTATGGGTGTGTTGAAAGGTGGATGTAAGGTTGAAAGGTGGATGCAGAGAAGACTTTGATACCATTGCAGAGAACACCCTTTTGATCAATTTTATCCACATGGAATTAGAACTTGAAGGTTAATCACATGTTCTGACCTCCACAATGTATTGAGCTCATTACCAAGAACTAATTAAGTGTTTAGAAACACTCTTGGGAGGTATGTATTGCTTGAGAGTATGAGATGATTGCTAGCATCAACTTCGGTGGCCTTGGATCAAAATGGATGCTCCCACAATGTAAAGGATTATTCAAGATTTCCATTGCCTACTTTTTTTTCCTCCTAAATCCTTATGGAGCTCCTGGAATCAGACGAACAAGTCAAGGCTCACAATTTGACTGCTCATTCCTTGCACCTGAAAACATGTTGTTGAACAGACTATCCCTGAATGATAAAAACTTTCCTAAATATTCCTAAACTAATTCCAACACCTTCAAGGATGTCAAATACCACCTTTGGATACTTAATAATTTTTCATAACCCTCCCGGAGGATGCACATATGCTCTGAAATGGCCAAAATTGGCCTTTCTAGGCTTGCCAAAGAATTAGTCTTTTACTGTACTTCAATGAATGGAATAATGGACCTTGTTAAACCTTTTTAAAAACTTATACATGTTCACCCAATGCATTAGGAATACCTTCAAGGACAAGTTGATCATGACACAGGAGGTAGGTTGGCCCGGAGAGGGATTCAAGAAGATTTGGGAGAAATATTTCACATTGTGGCTTGGTTTTCATGGTTTAAGTTTTGCATTTTTGGGTTAGTCAATTCACATGAAAACATATCCATATGAAGATCATCCTCTTACCCTTCCAGGATTCAAAATCCTCCTTGAATGGAATCAAATTTAGGATGCTCATACACTTCTTTCTCATATCCCTCTCATGAGAATAGGTGACTTCTTGATCCTTCACACATGATGGTCCTGGATGCCTCAGTAGCCTGACTAGCTCATTTTGATTTGTTTCTCGAAGATATTTGGACATAATGGTAGAGTCAGGATATGATGATCATTAATTCACTCCTTGAGCCCCACTTTTCACCTTTGAACATGATGATCTCTTCTTAATCTCATAATTCACCTCCCCGCCCAAGATGTCACTGGAGTGGAAGCATGCTTATGATTTCTAGACACCCTATTTCTCAATTACTCCTCATGGAGACATGTTTCCTCCAACTGATAGAAGGATTGATCCCTAAATGAAACTTGGAGGAATGTCTGATAATGAATTCCATGTTCTTGACCTCCACACTATACTGAAACACTGCAAATTCCACCTCCCTGACTTGCAAGATGTGAGTTCATTACCAAACATTGATTAAGTGTTTAGAAACACTCTCATAAAATATGCATTATTTTTTATCCTGAGATTATTTCCACCATCACTCATGGTGAGCTTCTCTTATCATGCTCCTTGATGACCATTCCCTTGATGATTTGAATCTCGATGAAGCTCTTGATGTTTCAGATCTTTCACAGACCTCATGATTTTTCTGATTGCACCCATTGTCCTCATGATGTTTCAAATCCTTCAAAGACCTCATGATGACCATTCCCTTGATTATTTAAATCAATAAAAACTTACATATGTGTTTTGATTTATTATGTGTTATAAGGAATTTCATGAGTCCATATATTCGAGCAATTGTTGCTACCTTTGGGAGTTGTGAGGTTTATAAAATATAGTTTTGACACATTTAACACTCTTACAAATGCCAGTAAACAATCCAAAAGGCCCCAAAACCTAAACAATGACTATATTCTTTCCCAAAATAGACATCGATTGTAGAATTTAAACCCTAAAAAAGTTTAGGCTAAATGCTGAAATCCTGAAAAAATACCTATGTACTGACCATATTAGAATATGAAAAACTATCTTCTAAACTGTGACTGATGGAGTTGTGAGACTAGTTCCATAAGGTGCAGAGTGACCCTAATTTCTTATATTTACTAAAATAAATTTAAAGTATAAGAAATAATAAACTTATACTTAAACCATTTATTTTATTAAATATATCCCTCCCAAAAACACATATACCACATTGCAAGCAGAAACACGAGCACATTATAACACGCTCGCATTTTAAGCTTGGTAATTACCAATTCTAATAATTCATAATGCGATCGCTCTTTCCCAAAACGCATGAATATAGTTTCTAACCCACCCATAGTCAGATTTACATCTTGGAATAAGAGGGATAGATTTTCAAGTTGATTATTTTTCCATTTCTTTCTCTATGATGGAAACCACAAAAATTTGAAGATATTTTGGTACTACTGAGTACACAAAGGAAAGAGATGTCACTACTATTTTGAAAGTGGAAGATAAAGAAGGCTTGAATGAAGAGTGGGGCAATATAGGTCTGAGTTTTTTTGGAATGAAGGTCCTTCATATAACAATCACGTGATCTAGATTATGGGAGGACTGCAACATGTTCCTCCACCTTGATATGATGATAATTGGGCATATGAATTTGTATTTTCTTGAAGGCAAGAAAAATTGGGAAGGAAGGACAATAATTTTCACTTTTCCACACTAGTCACTATGAAGACCTTGGGCCTATTACACCTTCCATGGGCTTCAATGAAGGAAAACGAGGGAGGTGAAAATTTCCATAATTGTAAATGATTGTATTTTATTTATTTATTAGATTACTAATCATGGTTTGGAGTGATTCGATTAAGTGATAGGAGAATGAAAAAGCAAAAAGGAAATTCTATCTTCTCCTTCATTAAGGTTGGTATTCTTGAGAGCTACAGTGGAGATGAATAAATACTCTTCCCTTTTTATGAGGCTAGTATTCTTAAGTGAAGATTAAAAGTGCACTTCTCCCTTCATCAAGAGGTTGGTCATGAAGATTGATCTTCTAATTCATCCTTGGAACCAAAGAAGGGCACTTCAGGAGGTTCAAATGGAGGAGGAGGGGAATCGTTATCATTCATCATTTGACATTTACTTGGATTTAGAGCTAGTGTAGCTTCTCTTCTTTCCATTGAAGGACAAACCCCATTCCTTCATTACCTATTGAGGACTAAAACCTTCAATAAGATCACACTTGGGGATGGAAACCCTCTTGTGTGCCTTGGTGGATTCATTCGAGAGTCACAAGTGGACTTCATTGGCAAATTTTTGGAACAACAAGCTGTTTATCCATGCATAGGGCACTTCTACTCTAGCTAGGGCACTTTCAAGGGTGTTGAAACCCTTCCTCCACTTGATCTACCCACATGAGAAGTTCACGATCACTTTTTGAGGGGTTTCCGTGGTTGAAAAATTGTGATTTCACTTTTATTTGATAGTTGGTCTCTCCAAGATCATTTTGAGAATTTGTTTGTGTTGAAAATTTAAGTATTGACGGAGTTATGAATTTTCAAAGTTTTAGTTGTGCTTGCAATTGAATTAAAATTATAAAAAATATGTTTTCTCCAGATTTCATCTTGATGGACTTATGAAGTGTTTAGGATATTTCTATATTGATTTTCAGTCTATATTGCATGAGAATATTGTCTTGAAAATCCCATATAGTTCAATGTCATAGGAAACAAAAAATCAAGTTCATCGCTAGGGCTAAGTGGTGATATTGTTGGCTTCCATATGAATTCCTTTGCTGTCATAAATATTCGTACTTCTCTTTGTTGCTAATGCCATTTTCAGTTTGTTCCTCTAAGATTAAAGTGATTGACTGGTGGCTGTAATAAAAATATGAGGTTGTCGTTTGGGTTTGATACAAAACCCTTATTTTTCAGTTTTAGCCCTACAAAAGGACATTACAAAAACTATATTCCTAGAGCATGTACGGTCATGCGTTCATGTTTTCAATTCTTGTGATGTGATTACTCCTCATGTTTGGACTAAGGGGGGTAATATTAGGAATATAATCTAGTTAGTGCTCACATTCATGAGCTATTAATTAGTAGTTAATTGTATTGTGTGGGTTAGTATTTAATTATTAATATCGATTTTTTTATATATTAGGTGTGTTGTTTTAACAATACACTAATATAAATGTAAGACATAATATATAAGATATTTGTAGAGAGATTTGAGGGGATTGTGATAAAGACCCATGTCCTAGTTTTTAGGGAATGGGAATCCTGTAAAGAAATATTGTTATGAGATGAACATATATTGAGAGAAGATTATTATGTGTTGGTTTTTTTTTGCACCACTCTACCAGAAAATACAACTTGGAAAGAGCAATATCCTCTCCAAACCTGTATTTTTTAAACCCATAAGATATTTCTCGAAATCGGGGAAGAAATCAAAATATGCCTCAATGACCCTGTTTGTTTACTCCCAAGAACACTTTTACACACTTTGTAAAGCTAGGAAAATAATGCAACACACTATAAAAAATGGATAACAATAATTTAAAAAATGCAGATCTATTGAAACTTGTTACTATTGAGCACAAAATTTAAAATCAAAAAGTATTTTCATAAATATACACTTGAGTATGTGGCGTGTAATTTTTCCTATCAGCCAATAAGTGTAATAGTTCAACACTTTCATTTGACATCACTTATTTTTCTTCAAGGTGTGTTGATCTATTAGAAAATAATCTCCTTACTTGGAATACTAATATGGTGGTAACACCTTGCAAACCTATATATAAACAAGCATGATGTTTTCAAGGTCTTCTGTTATCCTTCTATTATTATCAGATCCTTTGATGGAAATAGTTCTTTAAAGACAATATACCAAATATGTTAGAATAGGATGAAGAAACCATGAAGAAACATGGAACACACCAATAAAAGTAAAATCAAGACTAATAATCAATAAGCACTCAAATAAAATTGAAAAAATAAACATTACTGGAAATATCTAGTCTTGTAGAAAAATTAGGTTTTTAAATAGCCCAAATAGCTTAAATTGATAAATAACAATTCAAATAACAAAGTGTTTTGTAATTTTTCAAATAGCGAGATATTTAAAAATGGTTTTTGTTTGTTATTAGTCATTGTATTGCATGTTTCTAGAGTGCTTATAGATTATTGGTTCAAATTTTGTTTTATTGGCATAATTTTATTACTTCTAGTAAGTTAAAATTTTGTATAGATTCCACGATTGTTGTGCTAACCTTGAGACAAATGGCTACGTATTAATGTTCAAAATGTTGACGTTAGGTTTTTGAAATGCTTAAAATATGAAGAGCATGGTCTTGGCCAAGTTTCACTGATCCTTCCTCCATTCCATTGTTTTTACTTTATCTTTTGTTGGATACCAACTTACTCGCTACTAAAATTTGAATTTGAATTATTTATTTATACATATACATATGTGTGTGTGTGTATACACATAGACATAGACATACATATATCCTATTTCATATAGGTATGTACTATCTATCTATCTATTTACCACTTATAATACATATAAAGCTTAAGACATAAAAAATAAAAAAATAAATTTATTATTCACAAAATTTATTGAACATATTTGTGCACATTTAAATAAACCAATTAATAATTAAAACATTAATTAAAACACTGAAATTTATATAGTAAAGATACATTGCATTACATTTATTTGCTTCATTGAAGAATTATTGGTATGAAGGTTTTCATATTGTATAAATAATGATGGGTCTCAAAGAAAACTTTAAGCTAATCCTTTTGTGTAATGTATATCTTGTGAATTCAAGATTGACTACTTCATTATGACTACGAGGAAATAAAAGAAAAGTTTCACAAAACTAAACAATTCATTTATAAATGAAAATTTTGATTTTTTTAAGTAGTGTTTCCAAATTTTCACCTTCACAATCCAAACAATATACTTTCCAAACAATCATAATTTAAACAATACACTACCTTCAATACAATTCTTTTTGGATTCTCTATGTTTGCCCTAAATTGCCTACTCTTTAACTTCCTTATGAGCCTCATTTTATTCTGGTTTTCAATAATTATTGAAATTGGTTTATTAAGCAATTTCCATTGATGGTGGGAGATTTATTTGTATATTTAATACAAATCTCTATTTTTTTATTTTTTATTTTGCTAATAATACGTTATACTTTATATAAATGAAAGATTTTAATATCATCCACTAAATCAAACAATTTATGACATGAAGAACAACAACAAAACTATTCTGTACCAACACAATGGATTATATGACCTTTATTGCTTTTGAATGTTAGTTGAACATTTTGATGGACTGTTTGGTAGTGATCAGCCAGTAGCCACAAAGAAATTCAAAGAACCAGAGGAAAAAAAACAGTGGTCAAGCAAAGTTATTTCTGGAGGTGGAATATATGAAGCCAAACTGCGAGTATGATCTGGATCATTCGCCACCGGTGGTGGGATATCCATGGCTTCCTCGCCCTTCTGCTCCTCCTTGGTATTATTCTCCTCAAAATTACACAGATCCATGCTCCTCCTCCTCCTCCGCCGCCGCCGCCGCCGCCTCCTCTTCCAGGCGACCAGCAGCCGCAATAACGCAACCTCTGGCTTATCGTTATGAATACCCGCCTCGATCTCGTCGACGTTCCGCCATGGAAACCTGGTCAGTATCTTGCTTTTATTCCCTCTTTCTTGAATTCTTGACAGAGATTAACTGAGTAATGGTTTCATGAGTAGCAAATGAAACCCAACAAGATTGAGCATGGTTTTTTTCGTTTATTTTTGGAATCTTGAGAGTATAAATAAGTATGTGGTTTTCGATCTAGTTTGGAGGCGTTGTGCTGCTGCTGGATAGTCGAACTATGCTGGCCTTAGACGGATAGGATTCAGAGGTCCGTGAAAATATACCGACGAACCCAACCCAATCTGCCATTTTATTATTTCCAGATGATTTCCAGACTTGGAACCATAAAAATTTATCTCCGTAGCCTTCACTTACGTGGTGCTTTTAATCATTTTTTTCTCTCTATCTACATTATACTTTAAAAAACATTCTTCAATACTTTTTCTTTTCATTTAAGTTAATATTTAAAAATAATAATTAGTGCTTCCCTGGTTTAGGATACCAAATTTTATTATAGTATGTGTGATTTTTTAATAAAGAAATTAATTTGTATAATTTTTGAGATAAAGAATATTTGTTAACGAGAAAGGAAGTTATGAGGGGTATGAGACTCTAATGTGGGACTAAATTCATTATTTATATTTAATATTTTTAAATTAGTGAGGATGAAAACCGCATAGATTTTAAAGATATTCCAAATAAATTGTCACATTATAGAAATGTTGTTTGAATCTAAACCAAATAATGTACATCAAATAGTGCCAAAAGCCTCACCTAAATATGTAGATATGATTAAGAAAAATGTTAGGAGAAATACCATTTTTACTAAGGTGTCAATATCACTATCGTTTCTAGTCATAAATAACCAAACACTAATTAAAAGTCATGATAGGAGAACTACCATTTTTAATGAGTCAATAGTATTATTGTTTCTTGTCATAAATAACCAAACACTGATTAAAAGTCATGTTAGGAGAACTACCACTTTTAATAAGGTGTCAATAACACTATCGTTTCTTGTCATAAATAACCAAACATTGATTAAAAGTCATGTTAGGAGAACTACCATTTTTAATAAGGTGTCAATAGCACAATCATTTCTTGTCATAAATAACCAAACACTGATTAAAAGTCATGTTAGGAAAACTACCATTTTTAATAAGGTGTCAATAGCACAATCGTTTCTTGTCATAAATAACCAAATACCGATTAAAAGTCATGTTAGGAGAACTACTACTTTTGATAAGATACCAATAACACTATCATTTATTGTCATAAATAACCAAACATTGATTAAAAGTCATGTTAGGAGAACTATCACTTTTAATAAGGTGTCAATAGTACTATTATTTCTTGTCATAAATAACCAAACACTCTTCACATGTTTTTGATCTTCTATTTCTTTTTCTTGATTAAAGACACTTAATAAGATCTAAGAAAGAAATCAAAGAAATTGAAAGATACGAAAATAAAAAAATATGGAGATCTAAGAAGTTACAAGATGGGGCAATGAGAAAATATAGACAACCAATGTAAAAAGGTGGGATCTCGTAACTAAGGAGTGTGACCAGGATAGTAATAATCATCAAATATAATACAAGAAATGGGCAAAGAAAACACAAGACGTGACAAACAAGGAAGCACCATTAAAATGAAGAGGATCATAATTAATGCTTGGACATAATTTTCTCAAGAGGTAAAACACTACTATATATTGTTATGAGATGCAAAAGGTGTATTTATGAGGAAGGCCAAAAAGACTTATACTCACAAATCTTTGATGACAACAGGAGGTTGGTAAAATAGGTAATGGTCTATAGTAAGATAATAGGATGTAAAAGGTATAGAGTCCTGATCAACTATTACTACATTATTACATTTTGTGCAAATAATGTCATGTCATTATTTGGGTTAATTTTATATTGGAAATTGATTTTTTTTTAGGGTTTTTGGCCAAGTTTTTTTGAGGAATTTGTATCGTGGATTTGATGCAAATTGTGACACAAACTTGATGTGATTAGACATTTTTAATTGCGTCACATTTACACCATACTTGTGCCACTCATTCCATTCGATAAATTAATATCAAGTGGTGCGAAATTCATTCAATACATTAAATAAATAAATGTAATATAATTATTTGAAATATCAAATAATTATATTATCGTGTGTGTGTGTGTGTGTGTGTGTGTGTGTGTGTGTGTGTGTGTGTGTGTGTGTGTGCGTGTGCGAGCGCGCGCGTGTGCGTGCGTGTGTGTGTGCGTGTGTGTGCGTGTGTGCGCGCGCGCATATTAACATATTTTAAATTAGAAATATATACACTGAAATGATACTGAATATGATTTCTAGAAAAACAATTAATAAGATTTAAATGGAAAATATACAAAATAATAGAATTCAAATGAAAATAAGTTATCTTAATTAAAATGCTAAAATAATATATCAAACATTAGAAGAAATTACATATTTTCTAAATGAACGTAACATTACTAAAATTTTGAATTTTGAACTATTTGTTTCAATGACCTGTGCATGTGGATTGTTAAGAGGTTCACCTTTAGTATGATGTGAAGGAGAATGAGTATCCATTTCCATTTCAATATCTGAAACTTCATAGTTTGACCGATTGATGCAGGAACATCACATGCATAGAAGTTTTGTGAAATTTGGGATTTTGACTAAGGATTACAGAGTGAAATGTGCACAATAATGCACAGAGTATGAACAACATAGGGGTGTGCAGTGGCGATATGGATGTGTTAGAAGCAATAAGGGGAATGAACCACTATGGAAACATGTCAGCGCAAGGAGTAAGCCATCACATGAACCAATGGGTCAAAGTACCTGCCAAATCGTTTAATAAGATCTCAAGGACATATTACCCTTGACTACTATGTTGAACATGATGTAAGAAATGAAGTTCCAGGGAGGCTTAGTAGCTTGATGCATTTAATGAACAAGTTTGAAATTGAATCAAAGTGCGAACAACTAGTATGAAGGCACTATAAAGGTAGGACAAATGTATCATTTTGAGGGGATTTTTTGGGAAAAAAAAGAAATATGAGCAAGATCCTGTGAGTAAATGAAAGAGGTCTACACAGATCACACCTATAATATCTTGAATAGTTAGTCTCATTACTGTAACCACCATAATAGAGGGAGATTTAACTTTATATATGTTGTAAGGGTTTGATTTAAAATTTAAATCTTTATTTTGTATGTGATTTTATACTGTGTAGCTTTGAGAAACGTCTTTGAATGTGTTACAACCACATCCTCCTGCCATCACTGATACATTTGAACATATCCTTCACTTTTCTATTTTTGGAGTAGCTGAAATGGAGAAGATCCCTCAGTCAAAGTAGTATTTCTACTTTCTCTTGTTGGATTATCATTTCTCGTTCCTTATTTTCTCTTGTTACGCCTCAGGTTTCTCTTTACATCATGGTGTCATCTCGTCAAATACTCATCCACTCATTTGGGTAAGTGCATGGAAATGGGGGGCCAAAAGGGGGTAAAAAAAGGGACACATTTTTCCTGAAATTAGAGAAACCTAAACTTCATCTTATAATTCGACATGCATATGCTCAAAATTTGACAAAGTGATAATAATAAGTACCGTAGAGCTCAGAATCTAGTTTCTAAACTACTATTTTTTTTTGAAAATGGCGGAGATTAAGAGGGTCAAATGTGTTGCACACACAAAGTATGTCTATTTTTGTAATCCATTCAGTAAAAAAGTTAGGTAATTCCATGTATGAGGTCCCTCTAATTTTTCTTAATTTTTAGATAATATATAATTTTTAATTAATTTTCAAAGTGCACACATCTCGAAAAATGAAATATTTACATGTACACCCCCATATTTTTGAGAAAAATAGTCATTTTTTCATTTTTTTAGTGCGTATAGAATTGAGTTTAGAAGAGCAGTTTTTTTTTTGGAAATTGGATGAGAAAATTATAAGTTGTGTACAAAAACGTATGCATATGTTTTAACAAGAAAAGAGGGCACTCGTAAAAGAAATTAAGGATGAAAACCTTAAACTAGTCGGATTTTAAAAAGAAGCATATCGTCACCAAGGTAAAACCGATCTTGATGTCATAATATAATTTTTTTTGGAATATTATGTTATAACGTATAAGATATCGAGGTGTACACTTGAGAGTTTGATTTTTTGTTAAACACATATTTATTCACTGATTACATAGTCCAAGACTTAGGGTGGTATATCCAAGGCAAATCCAAGCATATGGATTGGGATTCCCAAACCCATAGAAGATGAAACGCGAGCGCATTATATCGCACCCGCATTCTTGTTTGTTATGTGGAATATGTGCTTATGGGAGGGATATATTTAGTAAACTAAATGGTTTAAGTATAAGTTTTTCTTTTATTAATCTTGATTATCAAGATTAATAAAAGAAAAACTTATACTTTAAATTTATTTTAGTAAATATAAGAAGTTAGGGTCACTCTGCACCTTATGGAACTAGTCTCACAGCTCCATCTGTAACGGTTTAGAAGATAGTTTTTCATATTCTAATCTGGTCAGTACATAGCAGGGAAAATTTTAACGGCTAATAATCGTAATTTGGTGAATAGTAAGATTTAGGGACTTTGATTTTGGCAATTTTTATGGCCATGACAGTGCCCAGGTTTCACCCAAAAATTCCACAAGCAATAATTTGCCCCATGTGAATAGCCAATGAATATGTAATCCCAATGTATACTTTTATATTGAATCACCACGTGATTGACGGGCCGAGATTTTAAAAAATTCTTGAATCACCAAGAAATATATGGAACCTTATTGGTCCTTTGGGATCATTCATCGACATGTATGGGAGATCTTTTGGGATTTTGATTAAATTTGCCATATATATAGCAAAGTTCGAAGGTTTTTTTAATCTTGTTTGATTTGTCTCTCTCTCTCTCTCTCACTGCTGCTCAAAAAATCCTTGTTGTATATTTTGTTCTCCCTTCTTTTTCTGCTCTATGCTGCTGCACGTATCTTCTCTATTCTCCTTCGCTATATATTTTGTGTTGCTGCATATATATTCCTATGTCAAGCTCCCGCTCTTAATATTTCCCCTTTTATATATTCTTCGATGCATATATAAAGCCACAAACACACACACACACACACACACACACACACACTTCCTTCACATGTCGTTCTTTTGTCACAACCCATACCTGAAGCCATTTCTGAAATAATTAAATCCAGGTTTCAAAGTCCGTTGGAGCCCATTGTAGTGTAGATGGCTAGAATGATGGAATGTTTAGGGCTTAGGGTTTAGGGCTCAGGGTTTAATGATTAGGGTTTAAGGTTTAAGGGTCAGGGTTTAGGAGTTAGGGCACATGGTTTAGGGTTTAGGGTTTATGGTTCAAGGTTCAGGGTTTAGGGCTCATGGTTTAAGGCTCAAGGTTTAGGGTTTAAGTTTTAGGGCTTAGGGTTTATGGTTTAGGGTTTAGGGCTTAGGGACGTGGTTTAGGATTTAGGGTTTGGGGTTTAGGGATGAGGGTTTAGAGTTTAGTGTTTAGGGTTTATGGCTCAAGGTTAAGGATTTGGGATTCAGGGTTTAGGGTTTAGGGTTTAGGGTTCAAGCTGGTAAACATAGGGTTTAGAATTTAGGGTTTAGGGTCTAGATTTGAGGGTTCAAGGTTTAGGACTCATGGTTTAGTGCTCAGGGTTTTGGGTTTAGTGTTTATGGTTTAGGGCTTAGGGATCATGGTTTGGGATTTAGGGTTTGGGGTTTAGGGCTCAAGGTTTAGGGTTTAGGGCTTAGGGTTTGGGGTTTAGGGTTTATGGATTAGGGTTTAGGATTTAGGATTTAGGGTTTATGGCTCATGGTTTAGGGTTTAAGGTTTAGGTCTCAGGGTTTAGGGCTCAGGGTTTTTGGTTTATTGTTTATGGTTTATGATTTAGGGTTTAGGGTTTAGTGTTCAAGTGGTAAAAATAGGGTCTAGGATTTAGGGCTTAGGTTTTGGGGTTTAGGGTTTAGGGTTTAGGGATTAGGGCTTAGGTTTTGGGGTTTAGGGTTTAGGGTTTAGGGATTATGGCTTATGGTTTAGGGTTGAGGGTTCACGTTTGAGGGTTCATGGTTTAGGGTTTAAGGTTTATGATTTAGGGATTAGGGCTCATGGTTTAGGGATTAGGGCTCATGGTTTAGGGTTTAGGGTTTAGGGCTTAGGGCTTAGGGTTTAAGATTTAGGGTTTAGGCTTCAAGGTGGTAAAAATAGGGTTTAAGTTTTGGGGTTTAGGGTTTAGGATTTAGGTTTTATGGCTTAGGGTTGAGGGTTAAGTGTTGAGGGTTTAGGGCTTAGGGTATATGGCTTAGGGTATATGGCTTAGGATTATGGGTTTATGGTTTAGAGTTTAGGGTTTAAGGTTTAGGGCTTAGGGCTTAGGGATCACATTTTAGGATCTAGGGTTTGGGGTTTAGGGTTCAAAGTGGTAAAAATAAGGTTTAGGATTTAGGGTTTAGGTTTTGGGGTTCAAGTTTTAGGGTTAGGGCTTAAGGCTTAGGGTTTAAGGTTTAGGGTTTAGGGTTTAGGGTTGAGGGTTCATGTTTGAGGGTTTAGGGTTTAGGGTTCATGGCTCAGGGTTTAGGATTTAGGGTTTAGGGTTTAGGGCTACTAGTTTAGGGTTTAGGGTTCAAGGTGGTAAAATTAGGGTTTAGGTTTTTAGGGTTAAGGGTTTAGGATTTAGGGTTGAGGGCTTATGGTTAAGGTTGAGGGTTCAGGTTTGAGGGTTCAAGGTTTAGGGTTTATGGTTTAGGGCTTAGGGATCATCGTTTAGGATTTAGGGTTTAGGGTTTAGGGTTTATGGATCACGGTTTAGGATTTAGGGTTTAGGGTTTAAGGCTCATGGTTTAGGGTTTAGGGCTCATGGTTTAGAGTTTAGGGCTCAGGATTTAGGGTTTATGGGTTAGAGATTAGGGTTTAGGGCTTAGGGTTTAGGTTTGAGGGTTTAGTTTGATGGTTTAGGGTTTATGGCTCAGGGTTTAAGATTTAGGGTTTAGGGTTTATGGCTAATGGTTTAGGGTTTAGGGTTTAGGGCTCAGGGCTTAAGACTCGTGGTTTAGGGTTTAGTGTTTAGGATTTAGGGTTTAGTTGTTAGGGTTTAGGGTTCAAGGTGGTAAAAATAGGGTTTAGGATTTAGGGTGTAGGTTTTGGGGTTTAGGGTTTAGGGTTTATGGTTAGGGATTAGGGTTTAGGGATGAGGGTTCAAGTTTGAGGGTTGATGGTTTAGGGTTTAGGGTTTAGGGCTTAGGGATCATAATTTATGATTTAGGTATTCTGGTTTAGGGCTCATGGTTTAGGGTTCAGGGTTTATGCCTCAGGGTTCATGATTTAGGTTTTAAGGTTTAGGGTTCAAGGTGGTAAAAATAAGGTTTATGATTCAGGGTTTATGTTTTGGGGTTCATGGTTTAGGATTTAGGGTTTAGGGTTTAGGGCTTAGGGTTTAGGGTTTAGGGTTCAATGTTAAGGGTTTATAGTTTAGTACTTAGGGTTTAGGGTTTAGGGTTTAGATTTTAGGGTTTAAGGTTCAGGGTTTAAGGGTTTATAGTTTAGCACTTAGGGTTTAGGGTTTAGATTTTAGGGTTTAGGGTTTAGGGCTCATGGTTTAGGGTTTAAGGTTTAGGGCCTAGGGTTTAAGGCTTAGGGTTCAAGGTGGTAAAAATAGGGTTTATGGTTTATGGCTCAGGGTTTAGGGCTTCACAATTAAGGCTTAAGGATTAGGTCTTAGAGTTTAGGGTTTAGGGTTCAAGGTTAAGGGTTTATAGTTTAGGGTTTAGGGTTTAGGATTTATGACACTTAAAGCTAGTGAGAGGAATAAAGTGGAAGTCTGAAGAAACGATTTTTTACAAGAAAACGAGTCATTTTAACAATTGATTGGGCTTGTGTAAAAAATGTGAGAATAGGATATAGGGGTTAGAAGGGTAAGTTTTAAGTTGAGTGTGCCAGCATATTTGAGCCTATAGAGCTTGTTGGAAAGAATTTTAAAAACAAGATGCCAATGAGAATGATTGAAATTGGTTGTTATGAGTTGATGAATACACACAAATTTATTGAAGCTCTGGATACCCTCATAATGTTTCAAATCCTTCACAAACCTCATGATGACCAATCCCTTGATTATTTGAATTGATAAAAACTTACCTATGTGTTTTGATTTATTATGTGTTATAAGGAATTGCATGAGTCCATATATTTGAGAAATTTTTGCTACTTTTGGGAGTTGTGAGGTTTAAAATATATAGTTTTGACACATCTAAAACTCCTACAAATGTCAATGACCAATCAAGAAGACCCCAAAACCTAAAAAAATACTATATTCTTTCACAAAACAAATACTGATTGTAGAATTTAAACCTTAAAAGCTTTAGGCTGAATGCTAAAATCATGAAAAATACCTATGTACTGACCATATTAGAATATGAGAAACTATCTTCTAAATCGTGACAGATGGAGCTATGAGACTAGTTCCATAAGGTGCAGAGTGACCCTAACTTCTTATATTTACTTCAATAAATTTAAAGTATAAGAAATAATAAAGTATAAAGATTAATAAAAGAAAATCTTATATTTTAGTAAATATATCCCTCCCATAAACATATATGCCACATAAAAAATAGGAACACGAGCGCGTTATACCACACTCGTATTATGGCTCGAATATACCGAGCCATAACGTGCTCGTGTTATAACATGACCTTGAATTTTCTCTTTCGCAACCGAGCCATAATGCGAGTGCGTTATGGCCAAAATGGCCAAAAACGGATTTGTGTCCGCTTTTTGGCCCCCCATTTCCATGCACTTACCCGTTTGTCATATATTGTTTTTTCCTATTTGTGCCCATCTATAGGTGCAAAAACAACACATTATAAACCTTCCTTTCCTCATAATGTTTTATTGTAACAAGCAAAGCATTAAAAAAACTCTATTTCAATGTGGGTTAAGGTAAGAACTATACTCGTGTCACAAGAGCATAAAGGGGCAGAGTTACATAGTTATATAATATTTGAATAATAGTCTTAAATTTTAATACTAAATAGAATTGGTTAGGTTACCATATATTGTCCCCAGTCTCAAATATTAAATGGGAAATAAGAGAATTGTCATTGTTCTTCAATTAATGAAATTCAATGAATGGGTATTGGTCCAAAAATTATAACTACTTACCCCACACCCTTACTTCCATGAAAACAAGATTTTAGACCGTACTTGTAATATGTTGATTATATGAACATAAACTATGTATCAAAATATCGTGATGAATAGAGCCATTTTACTAATCAATTAAAATGAAGGCTTACCCATGAAAAGCATTTCACAAAACAAATGTCAACAATTTGATAGTTGATCAATTTTAAGGCTGTAAATTGAAATTTGTGAAATGTAACAAGATAAAAAGGAAATTTATTGCATCCATTAACAAGCAAAAACAACACAGTGAAAAACCATGGGGGAGACTGGATATAAATTTTATGCACCTCAAAGTAAGATAAACAAAAAAATTTACTTAAATAAAACAAATATTTAGTAGAATACCTTATGAAGACCAAAACATTGCAGTCATATTTTAATGATAGCTTTATATATTTTTGAATGTTGAATATGCTCTGTGGAGTAAAGTGGACCTGTAACAGAAAAAAGGACTTCTACTATCAAAATACAAAAATTGCATTATAACTTTACACTCTTTCAAATAATTAGGAGAAAATTATTCACATACCAAGGAGGCATACAAGTACTAAGCTATGACATAGTGTGAGGTAATCATCTTTGGGCACAAACTTAAAAAAATGTCTCAAAAAGTATACATGCAAACAATAGATATGTTATATAAAAAATAAGTCAATCCTTACTAAATTGCAATAAAATAGAATTCAAATATTAAAATTAAATTTATTCAATCTAGACGAGAACTTACAAATGAATCTAATTTTTTTTGTTACATCACATAATTATCAATATTACACTATATGTATAATTTTCTTATAAACAAAAGAAAATAACACAGATATAATGATAATTTTATATGAAACAATGGATGTTCATTATTTTGGTAGGGAAAATTTTAGTAGTGTTTTTTCGTTAATTCATGAATATTTAGGTTTTTGAAATTGGCATTTGGAAATTTGGAGGACTAGTACACAACATCAATTCACCTAAATTATCAGGATACAAGTTACTTTTCCTAGTTGGCTCACCCAATGTTTACAATTATTCCACACTTATGAATGTATATTGTTGTTACCTCAAAGGACAAACTGGTTGCATTGGCCATTACACACACACACACACACAATATGAATATGATGGAAAACATATGATTCTATTTGACTAAAGGGTAGATCCCATAAACTAACAATTCTTCACCCGATTAAATTTATAACGAGGAGTTTCTCATTTTTCTACTAAAGACCAACTAGTTTTTACAATTGTCTGACAACATACCATGATCTTCTGAATAAAAAATATATTTGTACTATTTGCAGTCAATTTTCTATAAATTATATCTTTTCAGTCCTCTGAATAAAGAAAATGGCCAGCTACATATGTGTAGCCATAAGGTTCCATGTGTGTAGTTAGTCAGTTGCAATTATTTAGACTTTAATGTAGACATATCAATATTTACCAATGTTGATTGAATTTCACTGAGTTTTAAATATGTCATAAATTGTAAATTTTTTGACCTTAATGAGTAGTGAATTAATAAATACCTCTTTGAATCCAATCTTGTAGTGGCGCCATCTTAACTAACAAGGGATTCCATTTACTCACTAGCCCAAGACCTTAGTCACACTTGTAAAGATTAAAAAATATTAAGAATGATTTTAGTTTAAACTCAAAGGATTCTTAGAAAGGATTTCCAAATATTTTCAAGGATACTATTCTTCCAATTATCTATCATTTTCACAGTTATATTCTTCTAAAGCATTCATATTTTCGTGCCTAACTTTCTTGTAATATAATGAGAAATTAATGCATGTAATGTGAAAATTTTCCAGTGATCTTCTGATTCTTTGTAGTATCATATATCAATTTGGGTGGTAGGTGTTTCTTGTCATGAGTGTTGATTTTAGCAAACAATGTTAATTGATATAATGCATGTTGATTTTGGTGATTTGTTATTTGTATTGGTTGTCAATTCCAAGTGGAAATTTTGATCGAAAATTTGAAATTCAACCTCTAACTAGCCCCTTTGAATAGTATATTGGACCTTGAATGTGACTTTCATGCAAAGTAGAGTGGGATAATTATATTACAACAAGCTCCACTCCCTTTTTTAATTACATCTTAAATTAAATGGATTATTTTTTAATATTTCTTAAAATCAATAGGTTCCATTAATTTATAATATTTATGTTGAGATGTATTTTTTCAATATCTCGTCATTGGTTGCATATGCCCACTAGACCAAATTATCATGCAACCAACTGGTTACATACATGATTTCATTTTTTTGATTCACTTATGAAATTTATCACGTTTTTCGTGAATCCAAGTTGAAAATTGCCTACACAAATATACAAGTTTCCTTCCTAATCACCACGATTTAAGAACATACATACATACATACATACATACAGACATACATACATACATACATACATACATACATGTACATACATACATACATACATACATACAGACATACATACATACATACATGTACATACATACATACATACATACATACATACATACATACATACATACATACATACATACATACATACATACATACATACATACATACATACATACATACATACATACATACATACATACATACATACATATATATATATATATATATATATATATATATATATATATATATATTCACTAGAAAAACCTTGATCTAAAAGTCCACTCAAGTGGGTTTGGCTCGATTGGACTCTTGGATGAAGGAGATAGATGATGCTTTTGGATTTTTTGTTGAGAGCAGTGGGATCCTTGTTGGAAAATTAAGAGTATCCCATCACTGCGAAATTAAATCTAAGATGAAATGTCTATGTGACGATCAAATAGATGTTGTTGTTAATTTTTTGTAAGCAACATCAAAACACTCCCCCCCCACACAAATATATGTACATACATACACATATATACATATATACACATATATACACACACACATATATATACATATACATACATACATAAATTTATACATAAATAAATACATACATACATATACAATGGAGCTCTATATGACATAGTATTTTTTAAACAATTATTACAACTATACAATTTTGTTTTTCCTTAAGATTTAAATAATATCCTATTATTTCTCAATGAAGGAAAAGATTGATAGTTTTGAGACCACTACATTTATCCCCATATGCTAAAACACATGTGGTATCTAAACTCAAATCGTTTGAACTGTGTATGTATTCTATTATATACGATCATTTATATAAGGTCTCATATGTTAGTTTGAGAGTTATGATGTCCCAAAATGTAAATGTCAATTTCCAGTTAAAACTACAGTGAATTTAATTCCAAGTCAGAAATAAAAGTAATTTTGAGATTTGCATTGTTCTACCTCTATGGAATCTTTTATGGTTGTAACTAATATATTAAATGTTCTCCCTTCTATTGGTATAGGTAGTATATCATAAAAGTTAGTGTTTTTATCATGAATTCCATGTAGGATAACACATTGGGTGAAATGATTAATGTGTTATTTCATTGGTTATTAACATTTATAGGCATAAAACAAAATAAAAAAATTAAAACTCTGTTTGAAAGTGAGCTAAGACATGTTTTTTTGGGAAATGAAAACTATTTTCAGTGAGGCATAGGTAGTTCACCGATGTGTGATAAGGTTACTGAATGCTATTTGGGAATGGATTCCTGCGATAAAATCATATTGGCTAGATAAAAAAGATTTATACATTATAAGCATGCTTTGAATTAATGGAGTTATTTTTCTAAAACCTACTCTCTCATTTATTATCATTTGAATAATCATAATAACACTTTTAAATTTTTAAAAATATAATAAAACATTCAAAAAATCCATCCGAGGGTTACTCGAAGAGAACTCAGTGTTTGTACATTTCATCAAACACATGGAAAACATCCTTATTCCTATGATTTAACTTATGACATTCCATGTAAATGATCTTATAATATTAATTACATATGTACATGAATTAAGAATGATTACACTCATTTAACAACCATAATTTCATAATTTTCTTCTTTTAAAAGAAAATATACTAAACACATGATTTTTTTATAGATATTCCATAAGAGGGAAAATGGTATGAAACTTGTAACAACCCTATTTTATTATTAATATTTAATTTTTCATCCCCGTAACCCTATCTCAGGATTGTTTTGTGGTTTTCCATTAAGGAATGAATCTAAATATGAAAATCTCTTTCTAGTTTTCGCTCCAGTTCTCTACAAACCCTATGTATTAAAATATTATTGTCAATAAATCCGAATCCCATGTAAAAATGTAAAAACATGTATATTTTATATGTAAAAAATGGATGAGATAAATAATTACTAATTTGGTAAAACCTTAGATGAGTTTCTTTCAACAAATTGTTCTCCACTTCCTTATGTATTCCAAAATTTTCTAGGCCTTCTCATAGTCACCCCATGACATTGCAACAATTTTTTACATGGATAATTTCCCTTCCATTCCACTTATTCTATTATTATCCTTCCACTCTCCCCCTTCTCCTTCCATCTACATTATGTTTTGCCATATTTTATAAATGCATAATAAGGTAAAATAAAAAAGGGTGTGAATGGGCCCATCCCCTTAAATATTTTTAAATTTTATGGCGATGGTGGCACAAAATTGATGCTATTTGCCTCACATTTATATATCATAATCATGTCATAGTTGTGTCAAAATTTTCATCGAAAATGTTTTTTTGAAATGGGGATTGATGCAAATTTGATACAAATCAATACATTTTTTTGCACTATATGCATAACAGTGCCAATATCTATCAAGGTGAATAAAGGGAGTGAACACACAGAACAAATAGTAAGGTGCCATGATGGTGAAACCCAGTTTTTAGCACATATAAGACACTCTTAGAAATGGTTAGGACTAAATTTTTTCCTCGACTAGGTATAAAGGAACCCAAGGATGTGGGTTTAACTAAGAAAAACTAATGAAGTATGAAGAAATATTCCATGTGAGCTATGCAATGATATGATATATCCTAACTTTCCACCACATTTTCCTCATTCCTCAAGACCCCACTTAAGGAGATATAGGCATACTACAAGGATTAGGTATTGTAGACACAAAATTATGTATTTATTACTATTACATTACAACTCTAGTATGTCGTCATATGCACGATTCCTAATAAAGAAAACTAAACATTGAAAACACTTGTTTTGTTTTACATTGACATTGTTTTATCTTTTCATGCTTTTGTCCTTTACTTTTCATGAAATATCCCGTTGCTTTTGGACATCACATAATGTTTTATTTAGTTGAGAATTTCATATTTTATCCAAGTGGATATTTTTGGACATAAGCGCATAGTAAGGGACGATAACGACTGACGTTGATGTCCGCATGTGGGCGCTTTTGTCCGTTCACTAGTTCTTATATTTTAAAAATGACCCATCACTTTTTTTTTATCTTTTCCAAGTTTATATTGATCACTTTAAGTTGGATTCTAGTGTTGTTAATATCAAAATTCAAGCAAGGAATCATATATATACACAACCTACTAATTATTCTAAGGGGGAAACTGGGATATTGTTCTCTATCAACTACTTGGAAAAAAGGAACAACTTAAGGGATGCATTTGGGTTTCATTATTCACTGCATAGGAAGGGAAATTTTTTGAATTCCATAGCACAAATCATTTTGAGGGAAAAATATTTTTAGACCATTATCTTAGTGAAACTTGCACAAGGGAAACCTAGTTTCAAGGGACATGATTTATATCACACACACACTAACAATACATTGAGTCTGAAATATAGTGCGGTGCTCGGTGACAATCACATTGTGGTGATCACCAAGGTCATTTCAACTCAAACATTTTCATATTTTATTCAGTCTAATGTGTGCTTGAGTTTTGTGTAGGTAAGATAAGGGGAATTATTCCCAAACAATAAGAAGAAATATACATGTGTGACAAGTGTACCTAGTTCTTTTGGACACCAATATATGTAAACAATTACTACAAAATGCTATGGTTATCTATATTTTCAGCTCTTTAATGAAGTGAGATTTCATATAAAAATGTCAAAAGTGAAGGTGACATTATTAGTCACTAAAAGAACCAAATATGCACATCTTGATAGGACACTAATGCCTAGTTCAAACAATTTCATCCTTTACTTTTATGGAAATATCCTGTTGCTTTTGGACATCACACAATGTTTTATTTAGTTGAATATTGCATGTTTAATCCTTGTAGATTTCTGGACATAAAATCTTAGTAAGGGAAAATAGCGGCTAACGCTACTGTCCCTTGTTGGTTCTTCTATCCCTTCACTTGGTTCTTATATTTTAAAAATGACCCATCACTTGTTTATATTTTCCAAGTTTGTATTGACCACTTTGGGCTGACTTCTGGAAATATTTGTCTTGATATTAAAATTTTGGTCTTAGGACTCCTATGTATTCCACAACCATAAGTTAACTATTCTAAGGGGTCAACTGGGCTATTCTTCTCTATCTATTACTTGGGAAAAAGGAGCACCTTAAGGAATGCATTTGGGCTACATTATTCATTGCATATGAAGGGAAAAATTCTAAATTCATTGCATAACCATAAAGAAAAGAAATGTGGCCAAAGACATGGGTTAAATAATATTTTCTTACTTAGGAATCATATGAATAGTATTTTGTAATCAGGACTAGATAATTACCCAAAGTGTGTGATTTTGTGTCTACAGTGACCATAATAAAGGACCAAAATCTAAGCATCTACTATCACCACCTAAGGTTACATCCAAAGCCATATCAAGAGCATCAAAGCATCCATATAACTTCATTTAAGTGACACACGACTGCATTTTTTGCATACATGTATAGGAAGGGATGTTCATTTTGATGTCGACACATCTAATTACATTTCTACATCTAGATGTTGCTCATTATTCAAGTAAATCTTACACAAGATCCACCTAGGGCACGATTCTTGCACACACAAACGAGAACTACATGGAGTTTGAATTGTAGTGCAACGCTTGGTTGTAAGCTCACTCATTCGGGTGACCGCTGAGGTTAGTTTGACTCCCCATTTGCATATTTTTATTTTTAAGATTTGATATGTTTTGGGGTTTTGCAGGAGATCATTTGTTTTACAGGATATAGGTAAAATCTTTGGGCATATTGCAGCATACATGTGACAAACAATGAAGGTTAGCGACATTGTTGCAACACAAGAAAATTTACTTTCTAAGGTTTTACGCATTTATGGGAACCCAAAAGCAGTCTCTTGCATTTAGGTGCCCCAGTCCAAGCTTATCCAACATTCACACAATTTTCTGAGCATAATTGCGATAGTTTCCTCTTCCTGTTCATCAATTTTCTAGTCTAGCACACTTCAAGATTAATTGTGAAATCAAGCAAGTATTTTATCCCCTCTCTTGCACTTAGGGTTTCAAATTCATTTAGCTTATTTCTTGGGTTAGATATTTTCTTTAGTGTTTTATCTATTATATGTGACTCTGAAATATCTAGGGTTTTACAAATTCCAATATTTGTTAAAACATTTAGTGAACCTGTCTTTCTAACCCTCTTAGATCCTCATTTTTATTCTCTCATGGCTCATAAGGTATCTTAAGTTTCCTTGCTTCAATTACTTCAAATGCACCCATCTTGCAAAAAGTTTCTCCACAAAACCCTAGACACTTTGTATCTTCCTATCAACATGCCACCTTTATAAGTTAGTGCCATCTTCGATCGTATTTCCAATGAATCTCTTGGTCCTAATTCCAATCAATCTATTTGCAAATCCATTCAATATTTACATGCTTTATTTTAAGATAAATTTTAGGCTATGGAAACCACGATTACATCTCTTAAATATGAAATGCAACATCTTAAGGATGCTTCTCACACTCATGCTAGTTCTTCTTCTTATCCTCATGCTATGTTTTCTATATGTGCTCATATTAGTGAACCCAAGTCTTACCACTCCCCGCGCATCTAAATTTTGATCTCAATACTAAGGAAAAAGATATTATTCTGTAACTCCTCACTCATTAATTGATCATCTTACCATCTACTCGTTTCTATCCTCCTTATAGGCTTGCAAAATATCAAGGTCATCCATATTGCAATTATCATCAAATCAATGGACATAATGACAATGATTGATATGATTTACAATGAATAACCAATCACCTTAAGCATAAGGGTTTTATCTCATTTGTTACAAAAAATTATATACATGCCTATCTCCAATTGCTAAATATCATTGGGTTCCTAAATCTAATTCATCTATGTCTAATGAGCATAAAACCATTGTTACTAATGTTCCTTCTATGGAAAGTCAAGAGTCGCATAAGAAACTTCCTCTCAACATCAGTCCATCCTCTTCTCCTCTCAAGTATTCTACAATGTTATCAATCCCGCATAAGCTACCACCATTCATGATCCATCCCCATCCTACTCCACTTCCGTTTCCAATTCATTTTGTCAAAGAAACTAATCCTCGCATTGATGGAAAAGACACATTTCAAACTCTACCACCATAACATGGTCATGATGTTGCTTCTACCTACCATTATGTTGACTCTCTCTCTTCTCATGACACAAATAATCCTCTCACATAATGGCATGGTATCTCTCACATCATCACATAGATATCCATCATTGGCACACTTAGGAGGAATCATACTTACTTCCCCCCTTCTAGCATTATTAGGTGTCTCACATTTCTACTATTGCACTCAGTACTTCACATCTAGTCTATCTCATGCATCTTAAACACATTGATGCACACAATTTGTATCGTCATTACCCTATGATGCACTGTCGTGCTATGGTTCACACTTGACTATTGAGGGAATACTACATCCATGAACCTCACATCATACACACTACACATTTCACACTCTGTGCATTCACGTTGCATCTTTCTAGCATCACACTCTCGCACATCACACTACCATATTACACACTCTAGTTCCATGGTTCATACTTGAATGTTGAGGGTATCAATCTGAAATGAACCTCACCTCACTCAAACTCTTTACACTTCATGCTTCATTGATCTATATTTTCAGTGCACACCATTCAAACCATTTCCTGATGACACACTCTTGTTCTATGGTTCATTATTGACCGTTGAGGGGTATTTTATAAATGAACCTCATCTCATGCTCATACACATTCACTCGGGGGGCATGTTGCTCCTATCATTTACTTTGCATATCATTCCATCACATTCATTCACAACATGTTACATATCTTGGTTGCAATTACTCTTGCATGCTTCTACTTGTATGTTACACTTTGCTTTCTATGTTAGCTGGATGTATTTCAGTATGTCAATATATTTTCTATATACACATGCATGTTCACTTGTTCTCTAGTTGTGAATGCATACTTTCTACGGATCTTTACACGCAACATGGATGTTTGGCACTATACCTCTTACCAGTCCCACAACAGCTCCTGGGGGCATCTACTTTCATACACACTACAGGTGTTATTATTTCATTTTATACTACTTCATATTCTTCATATCACACTAATCTATATTGAACCATACATGTTTTAACATAATTTTTATATTTCTAACATGGTAATGGGTGCTTCATGTGCAACATTTTCTTTGCAGGAAATATTTTCCACCATGGTTATTTGATACTTTTCTTTCCATTGTTTATGGGCTTTACCCTTTGTCTTGTGTGCACACTATATGCTTTTGGCAACTTTGGCCATTATTGTCTTGTGACATTGTGAGAGATGTCCCATGTTTGAAACCCACTTTTCACGGTCTGCATTGTCTTCTTTCTTGCTAGATTACACATTGTCTTCTATATGCATATTTTTCTTGATTGTACTAACACATGTTTTAAGCCACTTCATTTGCATGTGCCTTGGTTTCTACCATGCACATTCCCTCCCCCTACAAGGTATCAGTTTTAGATCAACATCCGGTCCTCTCCTTTGGGCCACATCCTCCTAACAATGTTGCATGCATCCAAAATGAGGGGGAATACATTGGGTGAATCAGTCACCGCATTTAACAATACACAATCACAGTTCAGACTTGCATAATGGGCTCAAATTCTAAATTGGGTCCTCAACATAACACAAACACCAGGGCCTAGATACAAACATGAGCACCTAGGTGCTTCTGACCCTTCCTAGGTGCCTATGACTAGGGGGAAGTTACAATCACTTTTTCAAATCAACGTACTTTTCATCAGTTTACACAACGGTTTTCAAAGCACAGACATAGTCCTCCAACAATCAAAATGCATTATATCTTTGTTTTCTTCTTTTTGTCTACTTGGATTGAACTAGATAGAAATGTATCGAACTGAAACAAAGAAGGATCACACCATTTGTAGTGGTGTATAAATTTTGGGAAGCAACCATGGTTTAAGAATAACACTAGATCCTTTCCCCCAAAACTTCTTCTTTAATGGCATGAGATCACCCAAAAAACTCACACTTGGCGTGAGATCACCAAAAAAAATCATTCTTGGTGTGAGATCACCCAAAAAAATTACTCTCCTACAATAATTTAGGACACTTTCTATCATTTTCACTCGTCATGGATTAGGTGCACATGTTCCTTTTTGTTTTACATACTTGGATCAAAATTTTCATATACACAAATTTGAATACTCTTTTGCTCTTATTTTTTGTAGGTTCATCCTTATAAGAAGTATTAGTCCCAAGCACAACACAAGCATGATAAAAACAACATGTACAACATGGTACACACATTACACTTTTCACCCCTAGGGTCACTTCCTCTTTCCTAGCCTAGATTCCAAGCTTCATTTTTATCACTCCACATTTTTTATTGTCTCCTCGTCATGATTTCACCATCGATCTACATGGTTATTAGTTACACATCTCTTATCTACTTTATGTTATTGAGTATTCACCCAGCAACATAAAGTGGGGGAAAATGTAGACATTATATCATGCACTTTGGGTACATTTCTTGGTCCTAACCATATACTACTATTCATATGATTCTTAAGTGAGAAAACTAGCAATTGACATCCATCTTTTTCCTTTTTTCCATGTTTCATATATTGTTTTTGACCTCTTACACCCTACAACATAGTCGATACTTTACTGCTTTATCTTTTCTGACTTTGAACACCAACGCCTAGCCAGGACATTAGCACCCAGGTGCTCTCATCCCCTCTGAGTGCCCTTGAACTCTTTTTACTTTACTCACTCCTTTTGGGCATCTTATTTTCTTATGGGTCATTCTTCCAGTTGTTAATTGTGAAATTCAACCAAGGGAATCATATAAATATAAAGCTATGTGACCATAATAAAGGACCAAGCTCTAATCATCTACTATCACCACCTAAGGTTACATCCAAAGGAATTTCAAGAGCATAAAATCATCCATATAGCTTCATTCAAGGGAAAAGGGAATGCATTTTATGAATACATGCATAGGAGGGGAAGTTCATTTTCATATCCACACCTCTACTCACATTGCTTCATCTAGCTATTGCTCACTTTTCAAGTGCATCTTGCACAAGAGCCACCTATGACATGATTATTACACACACACATGAGAATTACATAGAGTATGAAATTTAGTGCATCACTCGGTTGTAAGCTCATTCAATTAGGTGACCTCCGGGGTTAGTTCGACTCCTCATTTGCATCTTTTTCTTTTTAAGATTTGATGTGTTTTAAGGTTTTGTAGGAGATCATTTTTTGTAGGTTATAGGAAAACTCTATGGGCGTAGTGTGACATACATGTGAAAAAAAAAGGTTAACAACATTGGTGCGACACAAGAAAAATCGCTTTTTGAGGTTCTACACAGTCACAGACACCTAGAAGCAGTCTACCATGCCCAAGTGCCCCTGACCTAATCCAGGTGCCCTAGTCCAGGAATATCTGACATTCACACAATTTTTTTAGCATAATTGTGATTGTTTCCTCTTCATATTCATCGGTTTTCTAGTCTGGCACACTTCAGGATTAATTGTGAAATCAACTAAGTATTATATTCCCTCTCTTACACTTAGGGTTTCAAATTCATTTAGCTTATTGCTTGGGTTAGATCTTGTTGGCTAGATTTTCTACATAGTTGAAAACCTAGGCAATCATGAGATAAATTTCCCTCATTTACTGGTGAGGTTCCCGTGTAAGATTTTTTTAGTTATATGTCCTAATATCTCTTTGTTGGTATTACTTTAACTATATAGCTCATGAACCATAACTAGACATTTTTTTAGCAAGTAAGCAGTTGTAAGAGAAAGGAAATATCTGTAGAAGAGGAAAACAATAGAAAGCAGGAAGAAAAGAAAAAAAGATGCGCAACCCAATAAATAGTTCATAGAGTTGATCACATGCACATAGATAAAACAATTAGATATCTTAAATATAGAATTTAAAGTAAATGATAGTTTCAGATACAGATCTAGAATAACACAAAGTCTATGAATAAATCTAGAAAGAAATAAGAAGCGAAATGCACCGTTGACACAAAGTTCTCTGGAAATATCTTCTCTATTCCTCTGCTTTCAGAAAGCTATCAGGTCTTTCATCTCAAAGTTTGGAACACAAGAATGTTGATTAAAAATTCCCCTTTTTAACTCGAAGGTTCTTTCTCTATTTATAGTGTATAAAGGACAATTACAAATAAGAAGCTTTAAATGAATTCTCGCATGCAGAAGCTATGAAAAGGGAAACAAAGAAAATCTTCATCCTGGAATTTCTCTTTGCATGATATGCATGATTTATAACTAAGAAATAGAACCTTCTATTTTGCATGTCTGCCACCTATTTCCAAGTAATTAACTTCTTCAAGTAACGACTTTTAAACCAATCACTAAAGTTTTATAATTTAATTGATTGCTCAATTACTTTGTCAGAGAAAATAAAAGAAAGAGGAAAAGAAATAAGAAGAAAGCTACAACCCTCCTAGTCTTGTTCTTCTTCCATATTCTGAATGCAGTTGACTCTTTTGCCTTTGATTCTCACCAAACTGGATCTGGAAGCTATGCATGACTGTGATTTGATTGTGGGTATTGCCTTTGACCTGTCTTCCCTTTTATCCTTGAAGCTTTTGCAATTTTTCTTCAATACATGCACCGGTGCAATGTTTGCCGTAAATAAATCAGATAAAATTCATCATTTTTTATTTTTTAATTATATATGAGCAATTTTAAATTCTAGAAAGCACTTTGGGTGAATGCAAATATAAGTAAATTCAATGAAGGCTTCAACTGGAAGATTGGGAGCACATGCACAAGATCCTAAAAGGAATTTTCCATGCATTGAATTCTACACGGGGTGCGTTAGAAACAAGAGGATGAACTTTTTTCGGAAGCCTTTACAATTATGAGATATGGATCTGTCAATTAAATCAGTGATAGGTTCACGACCTATGTCTGAATAATTGAATTCAAAAAATCTAGAAGCTATGCATGATTCTGTTGATCCTTTTCTTTCATCATGCTTCATCATGGCTGGAACAATCTTTGTATGAGCTCTTTTTCTTTTAATTCTGTCGGAATCCCTTGTAGTTGGATCAATTTGTGAAGATATGGCAACTTCTTCAGATTCAAAAGATATATTTAATGTATCTGACATTGATTTGAGTACAGGTGATGAATACCTGGACACATATACTAACATGTAGACACTCAGAATAACAAAAATTAGGCTATTCCAACCCTAGGCGCCAAAACTAGAAGCTTCCCGATAGTGGAAAATATTTATTAATGCAACATCGTCCTTTTGGCGCCAAAACCTGTCTGGGCTGCAATCTTCATCAAAAAGAAATAAGGGCTTCTCCTTTATGGCATCCCATGCTTAAATAACCTCCAACAAGCTATTTTTAATAATTTCCCTTCATATTCCTGGCAATTTAATTAATAAATAATCATGTGTCTATTCACCCAAATTGGGCGCCCAATTATGCATGTTGCTGGTTGCTTTTAAATAAGTTTATTTTATTTATTTTTAGCATGCATCCACTACTTATTTTTAGCTTATCCTTTTTCATTGACTTTCCTTTTATTCATGACACTAAAATTGGGTGAATAAACCATTAATAAATATTATTAAATGCATTGTATTCACCCAAGGTGGGCCGCACTTTTTGGCAAGAGGAATTGCTAAAAATAAGAAGTCAACTTGATGGGAATTTCCACCCTGCACCACAGCTCCAAAAATCCCCTCTTCCACTTAAGTGATTTTGAATTCATCATGTGAATTTTCACCCTACAGCGGGTAAGAAATTACCGCCAGTGCTTTAAGTGATTTTTCTTTTATAATGGGAATTTTTACCCTGCAAGGCAGGTAAGAAATTCCTGCCTTCCTGTCACTTCTAAAATTCCCATTGCAACTTAAGTGATTTTAACTTCATGGGAAAAAGTAACCTGCTAGGCAGGAAATAAATTCTTGCCTTCCTGCCACTACCAAAATTCCCACTGGCAACTTAAATTCTTCCTTCCAAAAAGTGCGACCTG
This sequence comes from Taxus chinensis, assembly GCA_019776745.2. Taxonomy (NCBI): domain Eukaryota; kingdom Viridiplantae; phylum Streptophyta; class Pinopsida; order Cupressales; family Taxaceae; genus Taxus; species Taxus chinensis. The sequence continues at coordinate 301,185,233 of CM034146.1, forward strand.
CATGAAAGATAGCTCTTTTCCAAAAGTGCGACTTGTATTGTGACTTCTGCCTGTACAATTGTGTGAGAATTAGTCACTGAAAGGCAATGTGGAAGGCAAATTTGAAAATTGTGACTGGCATGAAAACAACATTTCTTTCCTTTTTTGGATTTTTGGTGAAGAAAACACAAACAAAGAATAGAATTTGCCATTTTTGGAAAGGGTCTGGGAAGATGTAGCAGCAAAAGTTGCATGTGCCATAACTTTCATTATGTCGCTCCGTTTTAGGTGTCATTTTCTCTAAAAGTGCATATCTTCTCGAGCTCTACGCATTGATGGAAATATTTTTCTTATTTTCACAAAATCCATTTTTGCACCTTTTTGGACCAAGCGACTTCTTGCAATTTTCTGAAAGAATCCTGAGCTCTGATCGCCTGTAGAAAAATTAGTAATTAAAAATATTGGATAGCTCTTCAAAACCCTAGGCCTGGGGAAAGACCTGGTAAGAAGAATGAATAGGCTACGGGAATTGCCGAAGAAACAAACCAAAATGAAAAAGAAATAAATAAAAACAAAAAAACGTTGCCAAAAGTTGCAAAAACTACTCTGAATTCATTACGGGTGGAAACCCTATTGAGATGTGTGAATACTGACATGCAAAACTTCAACATGATTCAACCGGAGCACAATTTACTTCAAACAAGGCTTTATTTATTTAATAAATAATTAAATAAAAATTTCCCGTACACAAAACTTGGCGGAGGGATAAAATGAGTTTCAGCATCTGGGTATTTGTTGAAATTGGCTCATATGAATCACTGGGAATATCTTAACGTAATAGAGATATCTTCTGGAAATAAAAACACAAAAAGACCCGTTGGTTTAAAAGAACAAAAATTTTAAACATGGGGTAGTCTTAGATTTCAGGGTAAAATATGGAGACACCAGATCTGTACTTTAGTGTTTTATCTATTACATGTGACTCTAAAATATCTAGGGGTTTACAAATTTCAATATTTGTTAAATCGGTGTGTAGCTACTTGAATAGTGGTATTTTCTATCTTTCCATAGGTATGCTTTTAATCGACTCTGTGTACATGGAAAGTGAAGTATCATAACTAGGGAGTGAATCATTTTTGTTATATTGTGTTATTTATCTAAGACTAGTTTGAGTCCCATTTTAATGTGTCATTGTGAAGAGTGAGGTGGATAATATGATATAGGTGTGAATAAATTTCCTTTCCAAAAACTGGTAGTTAAGTATTCAAACTATTGTTATAGCCTTGAGTTTAGTGTTTCTTTTTCTCTTTGTATTAGGCTATAAAAAGGGAATTTATATGTGTATAGTATTTTGTTCTTTCATTTGAAGAATATGGTGTCATGAAAGTATTTATCAATTCTTAGTGTATCTTTTAGGATTATTAAGTATTGTGACTCATTTAGTCATATTATTTAGCTTTTAAATGTATTTATATAGGTTCTTGGTTAATTATTTGTAAACATTATATTAGAATTGGTATTTATTTTAGAAGTTTAGTATTGTGTCTCAAAATAAAGTTTTTTGCGAGTCCTATTTAAATTCAAGTGAAATTATCATGTATTTGTCATCAAGTGAGATTCATTTAAGTATAAAAAAATAAAATTTATTCTTCACGAATGCATTTTTTGTGGTACCCATGAGCACAAAAAGCTTGTGCATAACGAAAAGATAATTAAATCAACAAACCTTATCCTTCATGTATTCCTTGCAAACCTCAATGAAAATGTTGTGGAATATTTAAGCTTCTGGAACCTTGTAAATAATGGATTATGGGTGCTCTTGAATGTGACCTCCAAATGTGGATTTGACAATGCTACAAGCAAAGTTTTAGTAACCGGGAAAGGTTCCAATATGTAGATATTGGAGGGAAAAATAGCAGAAGTTGGCTACACATAGAAGAAAACAATCCAATAGGCTTTGAAAAGGGATAAGATTTTTCTTTTATAGAGGTTGAGTAGTGGTTTGAGAATAGTTATCGGTGGTTGAATGCACATGCTAAAAATAACACTTGAGGGAGGTTAAACAATTCAAATGAATTTATTCCCATTTGAGGGGTAGTAAATAAATTCAGTTGGCAGAAGTTACATCCAAAAAGGTGTTTGTATGTGTAATTTTAGCTAGAATAGGGAAGTGGAATCCAAGTGGAGTCCATGTGGCAGTTGACTAGGAAAATAGGTATATTTTCCAATTAAATAACTAATTTAATTAACTATAACATGTGACACAATTACTTAACTATTTATTTAATAAATATTAATTAAGTTCACTAAGGTGTGTTAGGAACTAATTTAATTAATCCCAAAAGGTGAGTGCATGAATTAATTAATTTGATTAATCAATCATAAGGGGATATGAACTATGATAAGATGGAAACAAGTTGGGAATAGGTATGTATGCATTTTTGGGGTGTTTACAATACCTAATGTCCTATTTAAATTAAAGTGAAATCATTGTGTCTTTTTCATCAAGCGAGTCATTTAAGTATAATTAATTTATTTTTATTTTTCTTCACAAATGCATTTTTTGGTGGTCCCTAAAATCTTGGAAGTCAAAGTTCACTTTTTAAGGGGGGTAGGTCCATACATATGAGATTAAAGACCAATTTTTTTAAGTAGTAAGGAATAATGGAGGATGGAGGAAACATAGAAAGGAGGACAATCAATGACCTTTCATCAAATGCTAACAATGAGGCCATACATTTGATAATGGCATGTTTTATTAGGTTTTTCATGTTTTATGTGGTGTGCACAATGAAAGCATACTACAAAAAAATTAATAGGAGAGTAGATGACTATAGTGATTTTGCATATCCATAATTTTGCAACGGGTTCTCAATGAGAAGACCAACACTCATTGAAAGTGAAAGTGGGAATTATTGAGTTCTCATATGTAGGTGATCATTGGAAGTGTGGTTGGTTAGTGAAAATATCAACATACACTGGAAGTGAATGTACAAGTAGTTTTTCTTGTATATGTAGGTGATCATGTGTAGCATGTATCCAAAATAGTAGATTGCAAACCTAAAAAATATATACACATGCGTTTTTTTTCCATTTATAATGGTGTGATTACTTCCCATGTTCACACAAAGGTGGGGGGGGGGGGGGAGGCTAGAAATATCTTGTTAGTGTGAAATGAGAGGGGGGTGAATTAGTCCTATTAAAACATTATTCCATTTCCATTTATCATATATTAACATTAATATATCCATTCAATTAAACATTAACCATATTTGTGTTCACTTAAGCATTGAATCAACCATACACAAGAGCAAAATAAAGAGAGTACACAAGAACACCAAATTTAAGTGGGAAACCCTCAAGGGGAAGAAAACCCACTAAAAATCTACTTATATTACAAAAAGTAAAGAGATTTAGTGAAGCACCAACTTCACAAGGAGCACCAACCCCTAGTTTAGTAGAGCACCAACTGATTAAAGTAAAATGTAAATAAGAGCCAAATATGAATGCAATATTGCAACAAATGAATATTAAATAAAGTACAACTATACACTCAAGCAAACCAAGCAATTAAATGTGAAAAACCTAAGTGCAAAGAGAGGGTAAAAAGCCTTATCTGATTTGCAGTAAGGTTTGGATGGTGTCAGAGTGATAACTAGGTGAACGACACGGCATAAGCGTTGCATAGAAACCCAGAGAAATGCAAAACGGGAGGAACATGCTAGACTGGGGTGCTTGGAGAGGGATAAGGATGCCCGCAAGTGCCCGAGTCTTGATTCTGAGTTCCTGGGTCTGCGTAAATGCTCATAAAACCTCTTCTGAGGTGTCGTAAGGTATTCACCTTTTGTCGCCTTTAATCTCTCCGTGGTCGCACCAAGATCTTTGAGGTCATTGGAAACCTGCAATGAATAATGAACCTGCAAAACCCTCACATGGACATCAAATCCTAAAAAATAAAGATGTAGAATGAGGGGTCAAACTGTACTCAACTATCATAATGGTGAACTTAGGACTGAGTACTTCACTACATCTCAGACCCAATGTAGTTCTATGTGTGCAGAATTGTGTCCTAGGTTACTCTTATGTGTTTCGCACTTGGATAACGCCGAAGTAGCTAGATGTAGAATGCAATAAATTTATGCATGGAATAGAATGAACTTCCCTCCTATGAAGTGTATGTAGAATAACTAACCCTTGTGTCCCTTGTGATGGTGCTATATGGATGCAATGGAGTTTTTAGATGCCTTGATGGATGCAACCTTAGGTGGTGATAGCTAATGCTTAGTGTTTGGTCCTTTATTATGATCACATAACTTTATATTTATATGATTCCTTTGCTTGAATTTCATAATTAACCCAAAAAGGCCGATTACCAAAAGGATAAGATGCTCAAACAACTAGAAAAGACCCAAAAAATGTGAGTAAAGTATAAAGGGGACATGGGTTCCTAGAGGGGATGAGGGCGCCTGATGCTGACGTCTTGGTTAGGAATTGGTGTCCAAGATGTCAAATTCCAAAGAGAAAAATGCAAACTGAGCAAGTAAGGGTGCAAGACTGAAAGTAACAACATAAAACAAATAAAGGTGGCCAAAGACATGGGTTAATTAGTAATTTTCTTATTTAGGAATCATATGAATAATAATATGTAATAAAGACTAGATAATTACCCAAAGTGCATCATTTTGTGTCTACATTTGCCCCCACTTTATATTGGTGAGTGGAATGCTTGGTAACATAAGGTAGATAGAGATGTGTACCTGATAACCATGTGGATTGATGGTGAAAAGTGTTTCGAGGGACTAGACAAAGTGTGGAATGATAAAAATGTAAAGCGAGGATGTTAAGGAGGAGAAAGTGTAAAAAGAGTTGAAAATGAACCTAAGGTAGAAACACATTTATAGATGTCGCGATGTGCATGTTGTTGATGTTGATGTTTTTGTTGGTGTGTGTGATGTTGTCTTTGTTGATGTTGACTATCACTTCCCATATAGACGGACCCACAAAAGAGAACTTGAAAGTATTGAAATACACACGTATATGATCAAAATATGTAAAAAAGTGTGTAAGGAAAGTATGTAAAAACACTGAAAGTGTGAAAAATGAACATGTGCACCTAATTCATGATGAAGAAAGAGTGTAGAAAGGATCATGTAGATGATGTCGATGCACAATTTTTTCAGGATATCTCACGCCAATGAAATGGAAGAAGTGTAGGGAGAATAGTCTGGTGTCATCCTCTAACCTTTATCTAATTCCCACAATGTAGAACATCACTACAGATTGTGTGTATAAACACATGTGCTAGGGATGGTATGCCATGCTAAAGCTTCTGTATGGAGTTATGTAGACTATGGTGAACTATTGATCACTATGTATCCAGGAAAGGCCGCTATGCTAAGGAACCAAATCTAATTCTGAGCCTTGTCCAAAACTGAAAAATTGTGTTGTATCCGTATCATTTTGTATGGGGTGATTGATTCACTTGAATGGTGCCCCCCTCATTTGGGGTGCATGTGATGTCTTTAAAGGAGTATACGGCCCAAAAGAGGACTAACCGCTATGTTGAAACTATGCCCTGCAGGGGGACGGGAATGTCCTTGGTAGAAACCAAGGCACACACAAACAAGTTGCTAGGAGACAAGTGTTAGTACAAGAAAAGACAAACATGTATGAAATGTAAGCTAAGAAGACAATGTGTAAGCTAAGATGTAAGTAGAAGACAATGTGGACTGCGAAAAGTGGGTTTCAAACATGGGAGACCACTTACTATGTTACAAGAAAATCAAGGCCATAGTGGCCGCAAATAGACAAGTGCGCACACAAGACAAAGGGTAAAAATCACAAACAAAAGCATATAAAGAGCAAGTAATGACAAAAAATGTAACAGAAAACCATGGAAGCAAGTAACTTTGCATAACAATGTTGCACATGAAGCACCCATTAGCATGTTAGGAAGATATCAAATATGTCAAAACATGTATAAATAGAGAAAAGTAGTGTGATATGAAATAAAATGAAAAAATAACACCTGGAATGTATGAAAGTGGATGCCCCCAGGAGCCTTTGTGGGACTGGTATTAGGTATTGCACCAAGCATCCATGCTGTGTGTAATAGACCTATAGAATTTGTGATCACAACTAGAAAGGAAAGTGAACGTGCATGGGTGTATGATAAAGATAATGACATACAAGATATCTATCTAACATGTAACAAGTAAATGTAAGCAAGAGTAAATATAACCAAGATATGTAGTATGTTATGGATGAGGTGGAATGGAATGCAGAGTGAATGATATGAGCAGCGTGCCCCCCGAGTGGATGTGTATGTATGTAATTAGGTTCATTTATTTATGTGTGCAATAAGATTCAACAGTCAATAATGGACTGTAAATGAGAGTGTGTCATCGGGAAATGGTTTGAAATGTGTGCCAAAGAAATACGTTAATTATAGGTTGTTGTGTGATGTGTAGGACTAAACGTGACAACGTAAAATTGATGAGGTGGTAGAATGTGTGATGATTTAGCCTAAAGTGTATATAAATAAACATGTGAGGAAGAATGCTAGAAAGCGTGATGATTTAGCACAAAGCGTATATCAAGAAATGTATGAGTAGTATAGTAGAAAGTGTGACGATTTAACACAAAGCGTATATCATGAAATATGGATATGATGTGAGAAACTGTGATGATTTAACACAAAGCATATATCACAAAATGTTTGAATAAGGTAATGGATAAAAATTTCACATAGTGTGATAGAAGGATTTATTAATTGATTGAGAGTGAAAATGATGTAAGCGTGATGAGGAAGTGAGGTTCAATTGAGAATTAGACCCTTAACAATCAATTATGGACCATGTGACTAGAGTGTGTCTTTGGGTAATGAGTGCAGTGTGTACAAGTAGATGTAAGAAAGATATAACATGAATGTGTATAGTGAGTAATGCACGTAGTGTGTGATAGAAGCTGCGAGAGGAAGATGTCATACGTATAAAATGTGTGGTGTGACTAAGCAATGCTAGAAAGATGTGTTTGTAAATGTGCCTAAGTGTAAAGTGTGTAATGTGGTGAAATGATGAGAAGGATGTGTTACGAATGTGTCAAGTGTGTGAGAGTGTGTAGTGTGTGAGGTTCATGTGTATAAGATTCCCTCAACAGTCAAGTGTGAACCGAAGCACAAGAGTTCATCTTCGGGTAATGACGATACGAGCGAGTGTCAAGATGTATATACTGTAAGTTAGGTGTGTAATGAAGGGAATATAAGACACATGCTTATATTAGGGGGAATACGTGTAATACCCCCAAGAGTTTATTGATTAATAAGATATCCAATAAAAGTAAAGAATGAAGGTCCTCTACCTAATGCTTGCAATGATGAAGGCGTGTGACTGTGCTCTACAAGTGGTGGTATATGAGACATACATTGTGCAGGTGAGTGAAGACTATATGCACGTGAAGGATGAGTATATTGTGGGCACCTTGGTGTAACAAAATGTGCAAGTGATGGATACCTATGTGAAGTGGAACACGACGGTGATGGAAACCTATGTGGAATGAAATGAGGCATCAAAGTATGTCTAGATGTAGGAGTTTTCCTAGGAATGGACCTAGACTGATGTACTACACTAGTAGACCGATAAGACCATGTAGGTCATGTGCGAGTGGGTGAGCTAGGAGCAGATTTTGCTTTTAGTTCTAGAGGTCGTGACGTATTAGATGGACTAAGTGATGCATTGGAAACTGTGATAGGGGATTGCGACCATGGATTAGATGGAGGGACACCATTGATAGAAATGACTTGATGCTGTGAATGAATTTTAAATGTAAATGATTCATGGAGATGATAGAATTAGACCTGTGAATCCATTTGAGTCCTAAGATCATGTCACACCCTTCGACTGTTTGTCCCATAAGGAAGAGCACTAGCATAGTAAGAGGACCGACCGAAATGTGAAGCTTGATAACACCATAGGAATTTTTCATCAGATATGAAATTTTTGAAAGTGGAGAGCTGATAGTAGCAAGAAGTGGAATAGAACATGTGCTAATGGGCCATGAAGAATTAACCCTGGTGTTATTGATAGGGATAGATCTGATAGAGGCACTAATGTGTAAGTTATTAGAAGAGAATGCAGTGTGATAATTGTGATCAGAGAAAGAAATAACTGGTGGAGAAGTGTCAGTATGAGAAACTAGGAAATCAAGAGCCCTTGATGTAGGAGGAGGAACTGTGTGATATATAAGATTAGTTGGAGAATCAACCACTTTCTTGTCATGTTTTTGTAGAGGATTGTTAAAGATTTTGAGCTAATGTTTTTCTTTGACAGGTGTAGAAGTCATAGGATCTGGAAGCTCAATTTTACCATTATCAATAAGATCCTGAATGATATTAGAATCTTGAAACAATGATCTATAGAATTCCCTTTCCATTGATGATAGCCACAATGGAAGTTTTCATCTTAATTATAACCTTTTGGATGATATTGATCTAATTGTAGCAGAGGAGGAAGTGTGATGAGAATAATTTCGACAAGCTGCAAAAGCAAAATATGTGGAAGGACGGTTAACTTCATATATGTACGTCTGAGAAGTTGCATTTGAAGCTCTTTAGTGGTGGATATTGCATTGAAAGTGAATATTATGTCAGCTGGTTTGAATGTTGATTTATTTTGAAAATGTGTAGAAGATGATGCTTGCCCTTGATATTTAAGCTTGCATATAGATAAGAGCTTTGTTTTGCTAGGCTTAAGAGTATGACATAGTTGATCGAATGAGGGAGATGTCTCAAAGATAACAGTTTCCTGGAGAGATGGTAATAGACTCTGAATGAATAAGTCCTAAAGCTCAGAGTCCACAAGCACATTTGACATTTTATTTAGGTTGTTTTTGTATCACAAGACATAATCTGTGAAGTGTTCATTAGATCCTTGTTTAAGTTGTGTGAGTTGAGCATAAGAGATCTTAAAGATGATATTGATATAGAAGTGGGTGAGAAAAGAATTGACCAGATGTGTGAAATATGTTACTAAGTGGATAGGTAGGTCAAAGAACTAACGCATCACACATGGAATGCACGGAAATTATCTTGTGGGTCGTCATGCCCATTGAAAATGGGAAGCTTGGGGGTGATCAGAAAATAATCAGATTATTACTACCTGATCTCAGACCCTTGTAGGCTTTAATTATTTGCCGATAATTTACTCCTTTTAAGTAATCAATTTAAAAATAATGCAAGACAATATTGACAATTGCACACAGATTGATTACGGAGTTCGGCAATTGCCTACGTCTCCAGGTTCATGGTCGAACCATTCCACTAGTCAAAACTTGTAAGTTACAATAGTACTTTCACAAGAAAACCTAATGGAAACTATTTAACTTGCTTAGAAGAATAACCAGACCTTCGGACGACAAGGGTGAAAAATAGCACCCGACTTCCACCTTCCTGGCATACAATCTCCTTCGGCTTCGATCGGCCTTCCTGACGCTATCAATGCGACGCTAGCACTCCGGTCGACAATCCAGGATTTGCAAGTAATTGGTGTGGCGCTATGGGCCGACTAGGTAGTTTGAATTTACTCCTAGCCACAAATATTTAATTTATTATTGCCTAACAAATAATAGGTCAATAATAATAAAAATAATGTTGCCTAAAATAATTTAGTTCTTCACACAACAACAATTTCTCATTCGCCTTCCAAGCTCTGAGCTTGTCTTCTACCTTTTGTGTGTGTCCACAACAAGCTTAACAAATAATAAGCTTGAGTTGTGTGTGTATTTTTTACAATAGAATGGGTTCCCTATTTATACAAAATTAGGGCCCTATATAAAAATGTGCTCCATATTATCCAAGGCTATTATTAGCCTTAACCGTGCATATTTAGGGGGATTTAATCCCATATGGAGTGGTCAACGATTTATGTGGGTTTATCCCACATGGGGCGGCATTAGAAATCTTCAAAGGTTTTTAAACCTTTGATTATACCTTACCTCACGTGGACTCCTCCATGCATGGGCTTAGGCCCCTCCACCGCTCCACATTTGATTGCATGGGTGGTACGTGGCTGCTTTGGCTAATAAGTGGGTCGCATAAATGGGTAAGGCTGGGGGTGTTGACCGCTTCACGTGCATGCTTGAATTGGTAAATGCGGTTCTATTGACTCATGGACTTGTTTATACGTGGTCCCACTCAATGAATAGAATTTGATCCATTCGATGATGTGTAATTCGAACGACATGGCCCCACTTGTGAGTTGCGATTAGAAGATCGAACTCGTGGTGGCTTGTGGACCCACCACGTCAGTGATGACCAATTAGTCCACACGGCGGCCGGGCTCCCCTCCGTTATAAAAGTTGAGCCTCTTACTCCCACACATAATTTTTACAACCATCAAAGACCGGTGATCAAAAACCAACAAACAACTCCCCTTTGCCTTTTGCCACGTGTCGCAGTGCAATTGGTCCAATGTTGACCAGTTGACCATAGTTGACTTTCCTGTTGACTGAACTTTGACCGAACATATCTAGAGCTCCCGATGTCCGTTTGTCACGTTCTCACAGTCGTTGGAAAGCTCTCGAGATGATCTTCTGCACTGACACCATTTAGGGATGTTTAGGGAAATTTTAAAAAATGATCCCCTGATCACACCTCCCCACTGAGAAAAGCTTTTTGTCCCAAAAAGCTTCCATACTGTCCTAAATCTGAAAAACTCTGCTGCCACCTCAGAAGTGCTGCTGTAGTAGACCCTTGGGTCTTCTCCTCCAACCTTCTCACTTCGACAACTCTGTTCCGATCCTGGGACCTGTGGGTTATGGGCCCACGACGCTTCCGCTGCACCATTCTGATATCCGAAGAAGACCTCCACGCCTCCGCTTTATGGTGCTAAGTTTCTGAATGAAACCTCAATGCTCCTTCTGTGCGGTGCTAAGCTTCTTGATATCTGACAACAAGGATCTTCTTTTACTCTATAACACAGCTCCTGGCTCTGAGTTGATTCCATAGAATCCAAACTGGTTTGAAGGAACTCCATGTTACGTAGAGCTTTGATTGATCCGATGTCGGTGATGGACAATGCCTTGTCCCTTTACAGACCTCAATGCCTCCAATGCATGATGCTAAGCCTCTTTCAAGACCTCGAGCCTCCGATGCACGATGCTAAGTCTGTTACAGACCTCAACGCCTCCGATGCATGATGCTAAGCCTCTTTCAAGACTTCGAGCCTCCAATGCATGATGCTAAGTCTCTGTAGACCTCAATGCCTCCGATACATGATGCTAAGCCTTTTTCAAGACCTCGAGCCTCTGATGCACGATGCTAAGTCTATTACAGACCTCAACGCCTCCGATGCATGATGCTAAGCCTCTTTCAAGACTCGAGCCTCCAATGCATGATGCTAAGTCTGTTGATCAGCTACCATTCGATGATGTGGTCACAATGCCTTAACACCGAATGATGTTCCGAGCTGATCCTTTGAGAGCTCCTCTTGTTGACATACTAATATCTGGTACCACTCTACTGCATGGTCACAATGCCTCTACACAGAATGAAGTTCCGACCTGACGTCAATGCCAATGATGATTCAGCTACCATTCTACTGCACGGTCACAATGCCTCTACACAGAATGAAGTTCCGAGCTGATCTCTGTGAACTCTACTGTCTGCACAAATGGCAGATCAATCTCCAAGCTTTATATGAGTTATTTCTTGTATCCAAGCTATAACAGGTACTCACAAGCTGATTAGGAGATATGTTTGGAGCATTAATCAAATTTTCTAAGTAAGAAAATCCACTGAGTATTGTAAACCTTTCTCTCAGCATTTCCTCACAATATCTGATCTCCAAACTTAATACTACATACGATTCATCAATCTGAATTATGCAATATATAATTGAAAAATTGTTGACTTACCCATTTCAAAGGACTTTCACTTTCAGGTATTACCTGGTCCTGGGTTGAATTGTCAACTGGTGGTGAAGTAGAAACTCCTTTGCCTTTGCAATAGGCCTCCATTCCATCTTTGGCTTGCCATTACTCTGATGGCGAGATGGATGTAGTTTCCAAAAATTTTCCACCCGATGCCCATTCCTCTGGCAATGAGCACAAAAATTCCTCTTAAACTCCTTTTTCTGGGATGAGGAACTCTTTCTGCCATTTCTCGACTCTGCATGATGAGATTGGTCTTTCTGATTTGCCTTGTTCCTGATGAACGACATCAACTTCTTCATCAGTGTCCTTCTCTTCCAGCATCTGGCCACTGAATGATTATGCAATCCACAAAAAGTACATGGAAAGGAATTCCACATCTTCTGAAAATCATAACCATACTTCTTAAGCTGAAAAAGTGGATCAGAAGTTTTACTGTGCTTATGATTATGGTAAGAAACTGGAGGTGGAATCTCATTACCTCTTCGCTGATTTCTCTTACCACATCCTGCCTGTGACGAGGAAGCACAACTTTCCTACTCAGAATCTTCTTGCAGGACTAGTGGGGTGTTTTCTTTCAAAAGCTTGTCTTCTGTCAGCATTCTTGGAGCATTCTCCAATATCCATTCCTGCACTAGAAAAACCCAAAACAAAACGAGGATGATCCTCGACCTGTATTGGGTTATAAATACCTTGGCCATTTTTACCAAGGCCTCTTCCATCAAATCCCATTTTATCTAGTAACTTGGATCCAATGCCTCTAGTATGCTTTTCAAACAAACCAAAGACTTTATTACCTGAATCCAAAACTGAATGGGAGGAAGAAGAAGATTCATGTGGTGAACAACTTATAGTGCAGTCATCTACCATGGCCTCTGCATCTGAATTTGAAGGTATTTCCTTCCTCTGATCACCACATTGCAACCTTGCCAAGAGCTCATCCTTGGTTTGAAGTTCTGATTTCAAACGAGCATTCTCCTCTTCCAAGGAGTAATACATTGATCGCAGGAGAGAGTTCTCTTCCTGGATCTGGTGATTATAAGCTTCAATCTCATCGAGCTTCGCCTGTTTAGACATCTTGCCCATAGTGCACTTGTACCCTGTTCACACAAACTGAACCAACTGCACCAACTTGAAGCAATCACTCTGTTAAACAGATTTACTAAAAAATAAATATGGAGCTAAACCAGCTCTGATACCAAACATGATCTGAAATCCGAAAATAATCAGATTATTACTACCTGATCTCGGACCCTTGTAGGCTTTAATTATTTGCCGATAATTTACTCCTTTTAAGTAATCAATTTAAAAATAATGCAAGACAATAATGACAAATTGCACACAGATTGATTACGGAGTTCGGTAATTGCCTATGTCTCTGGGTTCATGGTCGAACCATTCCACTAGTCAAAACTTGTAAGTTACAATAGTACTTTCACAAGAAAACCTAATGGAAACTATTTAACTTGCTTAGAAGAATAACCAGACCTTCGGATGACAAGGGTGAAAAATAGCACCCGACTTCCACCTTCCTAGCGTATAATCTCCTTCAACTTCGATCAGCCTTCCCGACACTATCAATGCGATGCTAGCACTCTGGTCGACAATCTAGGATTTACAAGTAATTGGTGTGGCGCTATGGGCCGACTAGGTAGTTTGAATAACTCCTAGCCACAAATATTTAATTTATTATTGCCTAACAAATAATAGGTCAATAATAATCAAAATAATAATGCCTAAAATAATTTAGGTCTTCACACAACAACAATTTCTCATTCTCCTTCCAAGCTTTGAGCTTTTCTTCTACCGTTTGTGTGTGTCCACAACAAGCTTAACAAATAATAAGCTTGAGTTGTGTATGAATTTTTTACAATAGAATGGGTTCCCTATTTATACAAAATTAGGGCCCTATATAAAAATGTGCTCCATATTATCCAAGGCTATTATTAGCCTTAACCATGCATATTTAGGGGGATTTAATCCCATATGAAGCGGTCAACGATTTATGTGGGTTTATCCCACATGGGGTGGCATTAGAAATCTTCAAAAGTTTTTAAACCTTTGATTATACCTTACCTCACGTGGACTCCTCCATGTATGCACTTAGGCCCCTCCACCACTCCACATTTGATTGCATTGGTGGTATGTGGCTTTGGCTAATAAGTGGGTCACATAAATGGGTAAGGCTGGGGGTGTTGACCGCTTCACCGTGCATGCTTTGAATTGGTAAATGCAGTCTATTGACTCCTCTTGTTTATACGTGGTCCCACTCAATGAATAGAATTTGATCCATTCAATGATGTGTAATTCGAATGACATGGCCCCACTTGTCGAGTTGCGATTAGAAGATCAAACTCATGGTGGCTTGTGGACCCACCACGTCGGTGATGACCAATTTAGTCCACACGACGGTCGGGCTCCCCTCCATTATAAAAGTTGAGCCTCTTACTCCCATGCATAATTTTTACGACCATCAAAGACCGGTGATAAAAAACCAACAAACAACTCCCCTTTGCATTTTGCCACGTGTCACAGTGCAATTGGTCCAATGTTGACCAGTTGACCATAGTTGACTTTCCTATTGACTGAACTTTGACCGAACATATCTAGAGCTCCCGATGTCCGTTTGTCGCATTCTCACAGTCGTTGGAAAGCTCTCGAGATGATCTTCTGCACTGACACCATTTAGGGATGTTTAGGGAAATTTTAAAAATGAAGGGATTTAAGATGGTCTTCAATAAATTGACCATAAGATTGAGCCACATGGTTATGAGAGTAGAAGAGCTCTAAATGGAAGGTGGAATTGAATGTCATGTTCACCAAAATGAGTAAACTAAAATGTAAATAAGAGCCTATTATGAATGCAAGATTATAAAAAATGAATAAGAAAAAAAATACAACTATACACTCAAGAAAACTAAGCAATGAAATGTGAAAAACCTAAGTGAAAAGAGAGGGTAGAAAGCCTTAGTTGATTCACAATAAATTTTGGATGGTGTTAGAGTGATAACCAAGTGAATGACATGGTAGAAGAGTCACACAAAAACCCATAGAAATGCAGAACTGGAGGAACATGTTGGGCTAGGGTGCCTGGAGAGGGATAGGGGCTCCCACGGGTGCCTAAGTCCTGATTTTAGCTACATGGGTTTACATAAATGATTAGAAAACATCCTCTGAGGTGTCATAAGGTGTTCTCCTTTTGTCACCTTTGATCACTCTGAGGTCGCACCAAGATTGCCGAGGTTGTTGGAAACCTGCAATGAAGAATGAACTTGCAAAACCCTTACATAGACATCAAATCCTAAAAAAGAAAGATGTAGAACAAGGGGTCAGACTATCCTCAGCTATCACAATGGTAAACTTACGAATGAGAACTTCACTACATCTTAGACCCAATGTAGTTCTATGTGTGTGTGTGTGGAATTGTGCCATAGGCTTCTCTTGTGTGTGGCACACTTGGATATCGAGCAAGTAGCTAGATGTATAATGTAATAAATGTGTGCATGGAATAGAATGAACTTCCCTCCTATGAAGTGTATGTAGAATACCCAACCCTTATGTCCCTTGTGATGGTGCTAGTTGGATGAAATGGAGCTCTTAGATGCCTTGATGGATGAAACCTTAGGTGGTGATAGCTAATGATTAGTTCTTGGCCCTTAATATGATCACATAACTTTATATTTATATGATTCCTTTTCTTGAATTTCATAATTAACCTCGAAAATGATTACTACCAAAAAGATAAGATGCTCAAATAGATAGAAAGGAACCAAAAAGTGTGAGTAAAGTACAAAGGGGATAGGGGCACCTAGAGGGGATGAGGGCACCTAGCACTAGCATCCTAGCTGGGCGTTGGTGTATAAGATGAAAAATGCTGAAGAGTAAAAATGCAGACTGGGAAATTAAGGATGCAAGACTTAAAATAACAATAGAAAGAAAATAAAGGTGGTCAAAGACATGGATTAATTAGTAATTTTATTACTTAGGAATCATATGAATAGTAGTATGTAATCAAAACTAGATAATTACCCAAAGTGTGTGATTTTGTGTCTACAACAACCCTACAAGGAGAACCAACTCCTAATTTAATGAAGCACCCACTCCACAAGGAGGTTACAACCCCCTAAGATGATCAATCACCAAATCAACCATATAAAGACAAAGATATCTAAATATTTTTGCTGCCATAACTGATGGAGATCACAAATTCAGTTCACATTTCTTCAAACACTCTTCAAACCCTCATTCTCTTAACTTGCTCTTCTTTCTTCTTTCACGGGCTTGAATTGGCCAGAAAATATTGCATTCAAACTCTCTAACCTTATTCAGAATTTTACCAACATCCTAAACTCTGAATTAATACCTTATAATCTCCTTCACACTCTCAAGTAAGTCGCATTTTTCCCTCTTGTTCTACTAGCTCAAATTTGAAATAAAACATTCACTTTATATGATTCCCTTCTCTCAAACATATCATATATAGATATTTAAATGATATTTCAACCAGAAAAACTCAAAAACATAACAATAAACTCATGCACATTCATAAAATGGACCCATGTAGGTCGGCCATGCTCAAATGCACCAAACAAGCTCAACAATGACTCAAAACCCCATCACCTGGTTCACCAAAGACCACAAACCTCATCACCATGATCATTAAAACTCCCAAATTCTTCAAACTTGTCAAATATGAAATACCAACACCTTCCATGGTTTTAAATTATCTTTCACCAATCAAATTATTCATAACACTACCAAGAAGGTTCATATCCTTCTCAAAACAGTTGTTTCTAGAAACCAATATTCATGTACGTGCCTCAATCCCACACCAAAACACCTCAATTATGAAATCTAACCACTCATTAGAAATCCATGTATTTTTAGAACACATTAATTCTTACTAGAGATCATGAAACATCTATACATACAAACAACACTCACTTTCCTCTTCACCAAACTGAGCTGCCTAGAAAGAAGTTAAGAAACATAGTTGGTTTGCACCCTTGCTGTCACTTGGAAGACCTAAAAAATAAATTAAATAGGAACAAAATTCACCCCTCTTCACTCTCCAATTGATTAAAAGCATCAACTAATCCATCTCATGCATCTTCTACCTCCTTCTTCTAGCTAGAGCGATTCTGTCTTAAGAAACAAACATCCTTCTTTTACAAAAAACCGAGTTGGATCACCTATAAAAATTCATTAGCATCAGAAAAACATAATACCATTGGAAATACCTCTAAAGCTTCTTTCTATAAAACCTTACATTTCCTTCCAAATCAAAGTGGAAGGCCTTCAATCAAGTCTATCTCTGAAATTGCTCTAGGACTGCCCCAAAACTACCTTAAGACTAGTCTTCATAAATAGGAAACAATTTTCCCTCTAGAAGCTCAAACATGATCTGAAACCCTTACGGAAATCAAGTAAAACTCTAAGGCTAAAAAAATGTCAATTTATTTCACAACTCCTTTGGACAACTTTTCCTCAAATTGAACTTCTTCAGAAACTTGCATGTTTGAGTACACTCATCACCACATACTCTACCATACCTTTATGGAAATATGGAGGAGTCTTATACAACATATAATCATAATAATAGGAAAAAAACTCATTATGGGATCATACCATGAATATTTATCCTACCACTTTTGAGTTAGGGTTTCAAACACATAAAAAGTAGTTTACCTTCTTAAGGATCGTTCATAAAAACACGACGATCAAACCACCTCATTATTTTTCTTAAATATTCCTATATCTATGGAAAAAGATCCTTGAAATTATTTGGGTCCCATGTAAAACATACAATCCACAATGAGCATCAAAAGGTTCACTTTTAACACAAAATCACACTTTATAATACCTGATTTTTCCAAAACTAATGTATCTTGCAAAATATTCTTTAGAATGACCTAAAACTTGTCATGAAGCATTGTGATAACATCCTATATCTTTTCATACTCACCATCTATCTCAAATAGTCTTGAAACTCTCTAACCAATCTCACTTACTTGTGTTTACTTAGCATGTTTCCACCTTCTTGCTTCCCAATGACCTCATACATGCACTATACCTTTGAAAATTACCCTGATAAGCCTTTTAAACTTCATATAAACTGCCAAAATTATTATACCATGTTTTAATAGGATTTATCAGCTCCAAAACTCAAGTCACCATCTCATTTTTCCATCTCTAGTACTAGGAATAGGCCTAAAATGACTGTTTCACACCATGAACTAACCTAGATGACCTCATACAGACACATGGACACTTATGAAACATCATATGAACAATGTTTGACCTCACAAAAACCTTCAACCAACTTGGGAGAACTCATACAGTGACCATACTTACCAAACCATGCTCCAAGACCTCATAGGACTTCACCAAACTTGGTAACTACTAATTAAACTTCATGTTAGACACTTATAGACACCTCATGGAGACTCATATTACACCACGACACCATTTTCCATAAATGGGCTTGACATCAATGACAACACTAAGACACAATGGCCAACAATATGTTGCAGGTGTGTTTAAGACTTATTCTACACCTTTTCGACTCAAATTGCATGTTAAGAGATAGCTAGATTTATCACATTTTTGTGTGTCTAAGATTTTATTGTGTTTCTTTATTGTAGACCAATTACAGATGAATTATTAAGAACTTCAGTTCATATATGGATTTAATGTAATTAATTCATGTTCATATAGGGTTTGTTTGACTTAATTTCTTTTTAGAACTGTATTGACGTATTGGTTTATTGAATAAGACATGGAGTGTTTTACTTGTTTAGTATGTATGTGTGTTAGATTTGTTAAACATATTTTTGTCAATTGCATGTACATTTTTATCACATGTTTACCATCATTACATTTATATCACATCATCATATATCCATAATATCATCATACATAATAAATAAAAGCTAAGCTATGATCATGGAAGCTAAGCTACATGAAACATCATCATCATCTATACATGCTAAATCAAAGTAACAATCATCATCTATTCTAATCGTAGAGCAAAAATATTTTTTAGTAACTTAGTGCAAAATGCAAACAAGAAATCAAAGTGACTTGATTCCTAACTAACAATCCTAAGCACTACTTCAAATTGAGCTAGATGAAAAGGGAATAGATTGCAATACCTTTTCTTACCAAGGAGATATCCCCTTGATTGATTGGATGTGTTCAAGATGTTGAAGGTTTTATGCTTGCTTCATATTTGTGGGATGATTTGGGCAACACCTCCTATTCTTTTCCTTTGGATTTCTTTATTAAGATCAATGGATTGATGATGGATTTGATTGAAGGAATGGATTGATTGGATGAGAAGATAAAGTGGATGGATGGTAAAAGATTGTTATGGATTCTATGTGTTGATTCCAACTCACTCTCATGGAGGAGAAGAGTTCAATTTATAAATGAGGAGTGGAGGTTTCAATGGTTTGGATGAAGCCAAGTTGGATTTAGATCAAGGGTGGATAATACATGTAAGGATTAGAGGATTCTAGAGTGGAAGACTCTAGAAATTTGAATTCAATAATCATGGAGGAAAGAGGATTTATTGAATTAAAAATTTAATAGAAATAGAAGGTTAGAGAGGCTTCTAGAAATAGAAGCCTCTCGAGTTATAGGTGGAGAAAGTGATTACGATTAGTATTAGATTAGGTTAATAAAGAGGATTAGGGGCGAGGTTACATGGAAAGGCTAGGTGTAAGGATGTGTAGGATAGGTGAGTAGGTAGATGTAGGAATATTAAATTACTATTAAATGTTAATAAGGGTTATGATAGGATAATATGATATAACAATGAAATAAAAGTGATTAATGATAAGATGAGATAAAATAATAATTTAAGAGGATTAATAATGGAATGATGGGATAAACGATAAATGATGTTAAAATGATAAAGGGTAAATATGATAAAATGGATTAAATAATAATAATTAATCTTGAGATTAATTATTATATGGATGATGTTGGGATATTTTTGGGACAGATTGGTCATAATTAAGCATATCGACATTTTAGATGTTTACACTAATATTCATGTCATCATAGTCATCTAACCACTACATCATATGAAAATAAAACATCTCATCATCATAATGGGGTGTCTAATGTCCATCATATACATCAAAAAATAAAATAAAATATCCACATGCATTGTATCTCAAAACATTTCATATACATCTCGGTATGCCATCATGGGCATCGATCTACAAAAATGTGCCTCCATCATGAGTCATTTACAAAAAAATATACATACATTGTCTCATCAAAATATGAGTCATTCATGTCTCTCTCCTACACTAGGGTTTTCAGTCTATCCATAGGTGGGGGAATCTTCAATGACCTCAACGATCTCGATGGCCGATGTGACCTCGTAGATCACCTGCTTGATCATTGACTATAAGTTTGCACTCTCTGACCCTTAGAGACTGTAGCCTCATACAATGCTTTATAATAACCTGCCTTGCTAGATGCAACAAGAAGCTCTGGTAATACATTTCCTATACTACCCATTGCTATCACATGAAATATAGCATCCCACTCTACTGTTACCTGAAAAAACTGTATGCCAAGTTGATCCCTCTCAGAAGTTTTCTTACCCAACTAGGTCACCCTCTAGTTTACCTGTCTCTGGAGGGGCTGGATGGTGATGAATATAAAATCACCACATAGTACAAATTTGTCCCTCCTTGCCTATAAAATGGCCATAAATTTCCCACTTACTAATCCTAGCATTGGTACTTGTGTTCCTACTCCTCCATCTCCTCCATCTCCCCCTATAAATCATACACCTAGACTTAGTGGTCTCTGTAGTGATGCTGAAATCTATAAAGGTACATGTGTTGGTACCTCCACCTGTTGGTGTGAGTTATCCTATGTGTCCTCCTCATATATTGGAGGGTCATCTCACATGGGTTAGGTTTAGAGTTAAGTTTATGGTTTGCTATTGACTCATGCACTAGGGTTACTCAGCACCCTATATGTACCCTTTTACTATTCATTTATGAGAATGCCAAGACACTCCGCTGTCTTTTTCTTATGAGCAAGCTTTATTCTGTTATGCAAGTTATTTAGTTGTTGATCGATTCTTCCTTGTGATTACGTTGGAGCCATTGCGATTCAACTTGAGTGCAACTTCATTGTGGTGCACAGTTTCCGATACGATTCGTCAACTCTTTCATGGTATCAGAGCTGAGATCAGGTAAACGTGCACTCGTTTTTTTGAGTTGTGATTACTCTTGTTTTTTTTCATTTTTTTTAACTCCTCATGCAAGTTTTCGATCATTATATTCTGGTTTTTTCTTGCTAATGTATCTAACATCCTTGCACTTGGAACTTTTTTCGGTTTTGCTTGTTCTTTGTGCATGTGCAGATCTCATTGAGTTTTCAGGGGTTTTGTAGCTACATTTAGCTAGTTGCAGCTAAATATAGCATATCAGTTAAAAACGGAGGATATTTCCTTCTTGTTTTTAATCATTTTTATTTGAACTGCAAGTGATTTTTTTCAATTTCTTGCTTTTTTCTCTGTGTTCTGTGTTTTTTTTGCATGGTTTTGCAAAGTTTTAGCCGTGGGTGACAAAAAAATTCGTTGTGATTTATGTTGTCTACTTTTTTTTGGGTGATTTGAGTTTGCATTGGCTCCTGCAGTCTGCCCTCCAACAAGTTCGAGTTCTGCTGGTCTAGCTCAGTTCATTTGGGAGTTTTTTACCTTACGTGCAACTCCATTGGGAGTGTCTGATCTACTGCCCTGTTTGATCGTTCTCTCTGTTTGTTGGCGGTGCTGTGACTGAGCCTCCAGTCTCTTTCCTGAGCTACGATGCTGCCTCTATTCCTCCTACCTCCCTGATCTGCTATGTTCTCCTTGCCTGTGATGTGGCCTCCTCCCTCCTCCATCCCTCCTCCCTCCCTAACCTGCGTTTTTCACCACAAACAAAAAAAAAAAAAACATTAAAAAAACTTGCGTGGTCAACATTTGTTTAAGGTAATTCTTCCTTTTTCAGTTTACAATTTTTTTTTTAGTTTTGTTTTTTTTTGGAAAGATTTCTGCAAATGTTTTTTGATACGTATTTATAAAAATTAAATACTTTCTAAAATTACTTTTAAAACATGTGGGAAAGCCTTTTTTTATGTCTTAAACAAAAAATCCTTTCTTTTTTAAAAACAAAGAAATAACAAAAAAGCTTAAACGTGGAAGCCTTTTTTGTAAAAGTTTTAAGTTTTCAAAAAACTAAAAACCTCCGCAACAAAAAAAAAAGATTTTTTTTCAGGCCCTTTTTTAATTAGATTTATTTATTTTATTAAAATTGGAATGATTTAATTTTTCATAAAAAAGGGAAAGTTTTTTTAATTTTTTTAGGATTTAATTATTTTAAATTAGATTTTTTTAATTAATTGATTTAATTATTTTAGATTTAATTTAAATAAATAATTTTTATTAAATTCATTTGTTTAATACAATTGATTTCTTTTTCGTTAGTAATTTTTTTTCAAAAAATCCTCTCTTATTAAACTTTTTTTATCGTTTTTAAAAACTCCCATTAGCTTTAAATTCGCTAAATTGGATGTTTCTAAATGATTTTTTTTAGGCGTTAGTGTCGATCTTTTTTACTAATCGTGAGCTTAAGTGTGTAGTGACACTTTGAAATTTTTTTTTTCCTTCCGAGTATTTTTCTGGCGTTCTGAAGACCTCTGACCTCCTTCGAGTTCATTTAAAAACATTGTATTTTACCCTTATTATTGCTTGTGACTAGTGAGCATGTCCGCCACAGTCTACAGCAAGGGGGTTTTCATTTGCGATGTGAGACACTTTTTCTCACAACCAGGATTGGCTTTCGCCTCCTTCCTTGTTTTTTGCTTGTGCTTGTTTATGGTGTCCTATTTGTTGTGCTCCACGAAACATTGTTGTGGTCTCCTCTCTTACGCGTTATTATGCTGATTACAAGATGAGTTACCAAGTGTTTCAAACCACACGCATGGACCCGATTGTAATCAACGCACTAAACTATAAAGTACTAAAAGTAGGGGGGTTGTTATATTATCCTGGGTGGTTGTGTTTCTTTTCTGCATTTCTTTCTCTCTCTCTCTCTCACTATGGATGCACTTTCAATTCCTTTGCTTACGCCGTTCAAATTCTTCGAATGGAGATTGAAAATGATTATGAAACTAAGGGGTAAAGGGTTATATTGCATCACCATGGGAACTGAGACTGAACC
This sequence comes from Taxus chinensis, assembly GCA_019776745.2. Lineage (NCBI taxonomy): Eukaryota > Viridiplantae > Streptophyta > Pinopsida > Cupressales > Taxaceae > Taxus > Taxus chinensis. The sequence continues at coordinate 301,208,371 of CM034146.1, forward strand.
AGACGACGATCCTGAAAAATCTAAGTGGTTAAACCGTAGTGATGAAGCTTTAGGTCTTCTTTGCATGTCTGTTTCTCCTAACTTGCTCTTCCACATTGAGGCATCCAAAACACCTAAATTTGCATGGAAAATGTTGGATGCGATGTTTGGACAACTAGATGACATGAGAGTGCATGAGTTGGAGAATGAATCACTAGGGTTAAATCCTAGTGATTTTGAAAACCTACAAGCTTTCTTCTCGAAATTTGTCCACATTAGATTGTTGTTAAAGGGATGTCAAGTAGAGAAGAAAGATTCTCAATTGATCTTGTCGATTCTCTCTAAGCTAGGTCCCGAATATTTTGTCTTTGTGTCAACTTTCTATGCTACAAAAGTTGCTTTGGGTGATGCTTGGACTATGCCCTCCTTTGACTATTTTTCATCCCAACTCATTCAAGAATAGGAAAAACTCATTCAAATGGGGTCTCTCAAGTCCAAGTCACATGCCCTTGTAACAAGTACTAGCAAGGGAAAGAAGACTAAAAAGAAGAAAGAAACAAAGGATCAACCTAAGAAAGAAACCAAGACCAAACCTAAAAATGACACAAACACTTCGACTTCTGAGCCTAAGGCATAGAAAAGTAAGTTTTTGTGTTCCTATTGCAAGAAGTCTGGTCACGACGAGCACCATTGTTTTCAGAAATAGATTGATCACTTATCTCATTTACTTGAGAAGAATAAAATAAGTGTTCCTGAATCCATAAAACAAAGTGCTCTGAAGGCCGAGTCTTCTGCTGCAAAAGGTTCTAAAAATGATAAGAAGAAAAGAAAGTCCCTTGTAGCCAGAGTTGCTCCTTCATTGATGTGGATTATAGTTCCGGTGCCTCACACCACATGGATTCTTCACATGTTGATTTTTCCAACATCAAACCTTGTGGAATGTCCCAAATCACGATGGGTAATGACATGACAATGTCGGTTTCTGGTAGTGGATTGGTAGAGATGGATGGGGGAACATTTAACCAAGTGTTGAGTGTTCCTGATCTCTCTACCAATCTCCTATCGATTTACCAAATTACTCACCTTGGTGAAGGAATGTGAGTGGAATTTGGTCCTAACTCAGTGATTATTCATGAGCTTAACGATGACACTATAGTGGCTGAGGGAAAGGTTGATCATCATTCACGTATATATACCTTTTCCCACTTTACTTCTAATTCTACGCCCACTGCCTTGCTCACTCATGCAAATGAGGTTAGTAAGCTATGGCATGAGCATTTCAGACATCTAAATTATCGCTACCTTGAACAATTGAGCCAAAATGAAATGGTCAACAGGTTACCCCGCGTCAAGTTTTCTAAGGGTCTTTGTGAGGGTTGTACCCTTGGAAAGCATCCTGAAAAGAACTTTGACAAAGGAAAATCTTGGAGAGCTACTCGTCCCTTGGATCTTGTTCACAGCGATATTTCTGGTCCATTTCCTTCTCCTTCATTTACTAGAGCTCTTTATGTGCTAACCTTCATTGATGAATTTTCGTGATATACTTGGGTATATTTTCTTAAGCTTAAGTCTGAAGTCTTTGAACATTTTCAGGACTTTAAGGCTCTTGTTGAGAAATAGGTGGAACGGTCTATCAAGGTTCTTTAAATCGAAAATGGAGGTGAATATGTAAACAATAGGTTCATGGATTTTTATACTTCTGAAGGGATCTCTTTGTAGCATATAGTTGCTTATAGCCCTTCACAGAATGGAGTTGCAGAAAGAAAGAACCGTACTCTTAAGGAGATGGCCACTTGTATGATTCACTTGAAGTCTCTTCCTCCATAGTACTGGGCCGAAGTAGTAAATTGTGTAAATTACATTTAGAACCATGTTCTACATAAGGCAATAAGAGGGATGATACCCTTTGAAGCCTAGTTTGGATGCAAGCCTGATGTTGAGCACTTTCAAGTCTTCAGATCCAAGGCTATGGCTCGGATTCCCAAAAATAAACGCAAGGATTTGGAACCACAATCCAAACCTTGTATCTTTGTAGGGTATCTGGATGGCGTGAAGGGATATCGATTGATGAATCCTACTTCTCATGAGCTGTATATTGAGAGAAGTGTTAAGTTTGATGAGTCTTCTTTGACTTCTACTTCTCTACCTATTGAGGTTCTTTAGCTCACTGATTCAGATTTTGACTCATCAGATGATGATACTGTTTAGCGTGCTCCTCTTCCTGATCCTCCCCACCATCAGACCTCATATTCTTCTGATTCTGACAGTAGTGATGATGAGGACTATGTCCCTTCTCACTCAAGTGAAGAATCTTCCGACTCTGAGCCTGATCCTCCTGGTCCTCTTTGGGCTAGGAAAACTTTACAAAGTGCTGGAGATTTAGTTGGAGATACTTCAGATATGAGACATACTCGCTTAGATTTCATTGGACCCCACTCTTTCTTCACCTCTGCTTTTTATCCAAATTTTTTCTAGGAGGCTTCTGGTATTCTTGAGTGGGATTATACCATGGATCAGGAGTATTCCTCTCTCATGAAGAACGATATTTGGGATCTCACCCCTCTTCCGAAAGGAAGAAAAAATCATTCGGTGTAAGTGGGTGTTCCAAATAAAGTATGGAGTAGATGGAGACATCAAAAATTTTAAAGCATGATTAATAGCTAAGGGTTTCTCCCAGATAGCTAGGGTTGATTATACTGAAAACTTTTCTTTGGTTACAAAGATGACTTCTATTCGACTAACCCTAGCTATTGATGCAATGAACAGATGGACTCAAATGGACGTTAAGAGTGCCTTCCTTCATGGTGACCTAGAGGAAGAGATCTATATGGAACAACCTCCGGGTTATGTCTAAGATCCCTCCCTCATTTGTAAGTTAAAGAAGTCTCTTTATGGCCTTAAACAAGCCCCTCGGGCTTGGTATGCCAAGATGGACTCCTTTTTACTTACATCAGGGTTTACTAGGTGTCACTCTGATCCAAATGTTTATATTCTATGGCAAGATGACTCCATACTCATTCTTGTTCTCTATGTTGATGACTTGTTGATCACATGAATCTCTTCCTCTATTATTGATTATGTGAATATAGCCTTGGCCAATAGGTCTTCCATGACTGACTTAGGTCTGCTTCATTACTTCATTGGGATCCAAATTTCACAATTTGACTCGGGAATTTTTATTTTGCAACCTATGTATGCTCTTGATTTGCTTGCTCGTTTTCAGATGTCTGATTGCAAGTCTTCTCCTACTCCTTTTCTTTCCGAGGTTAAGTTAGTTTTAGGTTGCTCTACTCCCTTGGTTGATGGTACTCCTTATCAAAAGTTGGTGGGGAGCTTGATTTACTTGACTCACACTTGACTGGATTTATCATATGCTATTGGGATCTTGTCTAGATTCATCCAAGAGCCACATGAGCTGCATTAGAAAGCAGACAAATGGATCCTTCATTATGTTCATGGCACTCATACAGATGGAATTCACTATCATGAAGGGGTAGATATTGACTTGATTGGATTCACAGATTCTAATTGGGCCAGTGACTTAGATCATCAGAAATCTACTTTTGGCTATAGTTTTTCTCTTTGTTGGGTCCTATTAGTTGGTCTAGCAAGAAGCAGAATGAAATTGCGATATCATCTACAGAGGACTAGTTAACACTACCACAAAAACTATTTGGCTATAGGGTATTTTGACAGAGTTTGGCATCCACTTTCAGTGGCCTACCATTATCTACTATGATAACACGAGCACTATCTCTATTTACAGAAATCCTGTTCAACATCAGTGGAAAAAGCACATTGAGATCCATATGCACTTCGTACAAGAGCTTATTCATGATGGTATCATTGACATTCAGTACATTCAGATAGCTGATCAGATTGTAAATTTATTTACCAATCCCTTCAATGAGATGAATTTTCTTCACTTACGGTATCTTCTTAGGGTGAGGTCTTCTGTAGTTGCTCATCTTCTTCGGGATATGTAGTCCTTTTATTCTTCTTCTTCTAGGAAGATTGTTTTTGTATATGGGCACATTATTAGGCCTTTAGTTTCCAGGCCCCATCGACACATCTTTTTTAGTTGTTTAGGAGTGTCTTCTTTTTCCATCTGACTCATCATAGCCGCTACCCTAGCTTTGATGAAGGGGGGGTGTTGGTGTGAGTTATCCTATGTGTCCTCCTCACATATTGGAGGGTCATCTCACACGGGTTAGGTTTAGGGTTTTCTATTGAGTCATGCACTAGGGTTACTCAGCACCCTATATGTACCCTTTTACTATTCATTTATGAGAATGCCAAGACACTTCGCTGTCTTTTTCTTATGAGCAAGCTTTATTCTGTTATGCAAGTTATTCAGTTGTTGATCGATTCTTCCTTGTGATTACATTGGAGCCATTGTGATTCAACTTGAGTGCAACTTCATTGTGGTGCACAGTTTCTGATATGATCTGTCAACTCTTTCATGGTATCAAAGCTGAGATTAGGTAAACGTGCACTAGTACATGTATAACTGACACATGTACTAGCATATGTGTTGTAACCTATTGTAGCATATGTTCTGGTAAATGGGCTACTTTCCCTAGTACTACATGTGCTCGTGGCTATGTTGTATAAGTTATGTGAACCTAAGCTTCCTGCACATGTGCTACCTACGATGTCAGTATTTGTGTTACCTATATCTATGGACTTTGAGGCACGTGCACATGTGGTCCCTGAGCCACATGACCATGTACCTGTACTGGTAGCCCCTGAGCCACCTAAACCTATGGACCATGTACATCCAGGCTCTATACATGTACATGAACATCAACCTCTACCTCTTCCTGACCCAACCTAGCTCTATCCCTCCTCACATGTGGCCCTCCCACTGTTATTGTTGTTATCCTTGCGTGTATTGTTGCATGTGGAATAGTAATCCACCTTGGAATTATCATTGCATATAATGTAATGTAATCAGGAGTGGTTCCTGGATCTGTAATCTTCCCACAAGCATCCCACGCATATGGAATGATGTCAAAGAAACTCTACCTAACATGTCATACTTTAACCAATTGATTGAAGTCCATCGTCTCCCACACTACTCGTGCATACCACTAATCAATACTTGGGATATCTTTTCTAACCATGAGCTATCTCTAAACCCTGTCCACTCTATACATCTCCATAATATGACTGTGGCTACCAATGATAAAATTCTCTACCTCTACAGTGCACAACTCTATGCCATTTGTCCTCAATTGATATAACTTATATGATCTCCAAGTTAACATACAGAGTTGTAAGTCATCATAATCTTACATATATAATTTAATATCTCCCATGTGACCCCTCTGACCCATGCCTACTATCTCACATCTAAATGATGAGGGCTCATCATGCTACTTATCTCACAAAATTCCAACCGGTCACCTAATCACAATATGATCCCAAGCCCATATCTATAGTAGAGAGGCTAGACTTCGACTCCACATACCTATGTACACAATCAGATGCACGTCTTTGTACAAGTGTGTAAGAATGCACTAAACCTAGGAAAATACATCACCCTCCATCAATCGTGCCATGAAACCTATCAACCCTAACTGAAAGTGTGTCATAGTCTTATCAGGAAGCAAACTACCGCTGACAATATCCATCAAGTATATCGATAGTGAAGCTATCGTGTTGTCATCCACGCACTCATATAAGTTCACCCCCATCCCCTCTCTAGTTATGTCCTCTAATGTGAATAGGTCCCATACGTGCCCTAGCATCCATGTTACATTTCCATCAAACTCCACCAAGCTACCCTGTATCAATACATGTAGGATTCGGTACACATCCACTAATGTAACTGTCATCTATCCCATCATAAATATAAATGTCTAAATCTGACTATGTCTTCTCTCGGCCAATGCCTTAAGTAGATAATGATCCAAGATAATGTGTGGTAGTTTTGTGATGTATATTAGCCTCATTACCTCTAATAACATGATCAATTGTGGTCATTGAATCCAAGTAAATCTCCTCTCAAATGACCACATCTATTTGTGACGCTCCCACATGTCCAAAGCTAGTGTTCTCTCCTAAAAATCATGCCAAAAACACAGTTAACATCAATTTTCTTCTCTACTTACCTTGTAATTTTTCTTTTAAAAACTACTTTTTAACACTAACGCACCCTCTGCTACACTAACACATACACATGCACTTTAGTGCTTGCACTTCTACGCCAACACATTCACGCTAGTGCACTTAGTGCACTCACTTAAATTCTCATGCTCTAACTAAAATTCTAGCACATGCAACATGTTAGCACATTCCTTTGTTAACGTTAATACTCTCAATATCATTCTATCATGTACACTTGAACCTTATTGCATTTCTTGGGCTACGCTAATGCACTCAGGTGTATGTGCTAGCATTAAAAATTAAACTTATAATAATAAAAGCTAGCAATATGTGCTTCAAATCTTAAAGTTTTTTGAGCTACTCATCGGTGTAGCCTCCTCGTCCCTCCACCCAAACTCTTGAACTCGATTCACATGATGTTTTCTCTGCGATCAACAAGCCATCTCTCTAAATGTTCAGAGCTCAAATCCCACTCAGAGGGAAAAAATGATATATAAACACAAATAGGTTGTGATGATTACTAACACTCCCACCCTTCTATTTATACCATTTGTAACCCTAATTATTCTTAATTTTTCCTTTGTGCCCAAGCCCACTAATTTTTATTTGTCATTACTCCAGATGTTTTGTCCACGAATTCTCTTCTCAAACATTTAACTTGCATTCCATCATAATGCTCACTTGTTTATGGGGACATTTTTCATCCACTCTTTTATTTTTTCTGAGGCATACCAATGCTTCACTGGGGCCAATCATGTGTACCAAACACACCGCTTCCCTCCTTTAACTCGATTTTTTTGAAAAAATCATATATTCTCAAAACTTCAAAAAAAAGAATCGCAAAAATTTAAAAATTAAAAAAACATCAAACAATAAAACAAAATTCCTAAAAATTATTAATTTTCCAAAAATTAAACAATTCAACGCAATTTTTATAAACTCATACTTTTATCTACTACCCTAGTGATTGTTCCAATTTTATAGCTATCACGATTCATTGATTTCTTCGTAATATAAATTTTGTTTGGGCAATTTTGGATCTCATTCCCTCTCTTGAAATTCCTAAGTTTATTGCTTCAGGGAAATGATCCATTTTCAAACCTCATATCAATATTCAATGAGGATTAAAAAAGAGTGTCATTAGGAGTATCTAAGATTACTTCTCTCTTCAGTCTGATCTTATCCCCATGCATTTTATAAGTTTAGTGCTTAGAGGCATTCACATCTTCTTAATCATCATTGTGGCACGTGTTAGGGGCATAATTCATTATCTTATTTTCAAAATTGTGTTACATTATTGAGCTTAATTTTTGGACCAATTACATGTATTTTGTTATCATCTTGGCTTCCTTATAGCCATGGTGCATACATTTTCGGTGTATATTAGGTTTGTTTTCCTTTTTATCTTTTCTTTGTTATTTTTTATGTTTGTTTTACGCACATAATGGGTTAAACACCTTGATTCCATCATAATCATGGTGACATCTCTATTGTGCAACAAAAAATACGGTTGCTCTACATTTTACTCTCCAAATGAAAATCATGCAATGAGAAAAATTCCTTCCCTCCTACTTTAACTTCCTTACCTTCTTTCTATCAATCGGATGTCCACCACTTTTTTGCATCACCCACCCACTTGAGGGGGCATTCCCTTACCATTTCATTCATACAGACATCCAAATGCTTCACTTCCTTCCACTCACTAATTTTGCATGTGTCTAGTATATTTAAAATGTTATTACTTCATAATAACACTTTAAAGAGGGGGAAATGCATACACCCTAAAAATACATATATATTTATATCTTGTTTTCATCTTGTTAGAATTAATTATATTAATTAAATTAATTATATCCTACTAGAATACATCCTTATAGGATTAATTAAATTAATTCTAATTACATATACCTACCCTTTAAAATTAATTAATTAAATTATATCATGCCCTTGGAATTAATTAAATTAATTCCTAACACCCTTTAGCTAATTTAATTAAACCTTTATTTAAATAAATGGTTAATTATCTCCTCACAAATTATAACTAATTGAATTAGTTATTTAATTAATCATATTTATCTACTCATACTCCACTCCACTCCACTTCTAGAACCCTATATGGTGGGGGAAGAAAAGTTGCACATACAACCATCTTCCCACACAAAATGAAGATCATCATTGCCCTTACAAAGATGCAACTGCACAGACTGAATCCTCTTAGTATTTTAGGAAAATTGTAATTAAGATCTTAGATCTCATTCAAATTATGATCCACTTCTCATGGCCTCACCCTCAACTATAAAATGTAAGTCATTCCTTTGTACATCCATCCTTGGAAGCTTTGTGTAATTTGCGGCTAACTTCTGCCAACTTTATCACCTATATTCTCGTGTTTATGAGTTAAAAAAAATTACATCCTACATTTGGAGAAAAATTCAATAGCATCCACAATCCTTCTAAACAAAATATTCAACAAGTCTAAGTACTTCATAATCTTACTTGAGGTTTGCAAGGGAAATATCAGAAGAAAGGCATATTGATTTATTTGTTTTTCTTTTAATGTCTAATGATATTTTCACTGCTCACACCAACTTCTCTAGAGAGGGAACAACTCACTGATCTAAACATTAATCCTAGGATCAAAAACAACAATTTAATTTGCATTCCTCATATTATAAAACATAGGTTTGTTAACCATAGAATAAAATGAGTTACACTCTAAATCTAAAACAAAACTATTACACAACTCATCATCATACTTTTTAATGCATCATAAACAATATCTTCCAATAAAAGGCTAACAATTGGGGACTCTTAAAATCATAATGAAGTGGATAAAATTCATGTGCAATCTTTGAATAAAAAATTGTATTATCAAATACTTTGAATTCCTCAAAGAGTGTTTCATCTTATGTTGTAAACTAATTTACCTTAATAGTATAGTCAATAAACTCATAATCCCAACCATCATTACTTATAAAGTCACTAAGAGCATCAAAATGTTGTTCTAAATTATTTGATTTAACTTCAAGAATTTTACTTTCACGTAACATAGGCTCAATTTTTTCACACATACCTTTACAACAACAATGATCAGTAGATTCATACCTTTCATTTACACCAATAGTTAACATGATACACTCTTCTCTGAAATCTTATTTCTCTGATTGAGCTACATATTCATCATGTAAATACTTATCAAAATCAAGTTGATTACTATACGCACCCAAAATTGCATGTGCTACATTATAAGAAAAATGGTTACAAAAGTCCCCAATGATGATTCAGGTCCTTTCAAGAATGTGTTCGAGCTCCAAAGACCATTCGCAGTGCATATTTGTTTCCTAGACATCTTTACTTAGCCTTCCCACACTTTTTCCAGCTTCTTGCCTCTCTCTGCGCATGTTTTGGCCTTTAGTGCCAGGACTGTCGCCCTGCTTGGGCGATGGTTCTAAAAATACTACCAAAATAGGGTGACGATCCTTCCTGCTTTTTGCATATTCTCTCATGCGTGTTTTAACATGCGACGGTTCACTTAATTTCACTTTTTGCATGCATCTGTGAGCCAAATTGTCTAAAATTAGCTTTGATTGCTTAGTTCTCCTTCCTCCTTCTATTTTTAAATATATTTAATTAGTTGGAATTACTCCTTGCCTTGAGCTTGAAGGCACCTCCCATCCTCCATTCCTATATATTCCATGCTTGTATTCAAGCAAAATGCCTGAGAATTTTATGTATCTTACATTGTATTGCTGCCACAATCTTGCTAGGAATTGCATAGCCAAGCTCGGATCTCTTGTGTTATCTCTCTTCTACTTGCATTGCATCCAAATTGCCTTCAAGTTGTCATTACTCAAGTGTCATCCTCCTGCCGATGTTCTTGCATTCCCAATCCCTTGGAATCATATGAACGCTCGGAGAAAGAAATGAATAAACTAAGGGGATAAATTACTACCCAGTTGGATTTACCTCTATTTTGTGAATTCCAGGTTGGATTTGTTGTTTTATTTCCTTCATTCTTACAATTTATCATTGTTACATCATATCAAATAGAGTAGTAATCAATTTCCTTTCATTTGCAAGTAATTGTTAATTTCCAAGAGGGTTTGAATCTTTCATAGCAACTCTCGGTGATGGATCCTCTTCTTCCCATCCCTATGGATCTGAAGGAGAAAATACCTGTAGGTGGTTTTCTACATATCATGTTTTAAGTTAGTTTAGTTTCAATACACTTAGCACAGGTGAATAACCACACCGGGTTATCTCACTTGTTTATTTTTAGTGTAGAAATATTTTAATTAGTTAGAATAAAAGCAAATTGTTGTTTGTGATCGTAATATTTCAGTTTTGTGATTTGTTTAGATTAGTTTCCTTTCAGAAGTAGCATAAATTGTTAATTTCATTCAATTTGCATGGACATGTCAAACTAATTTAGCTCTTAGATCCAAGTTAAGTAAGCACACCGTAGGGAATTTATGCTACCCGTTTATAGCCTCTAAATCTCCCCTTTGCCAACTCGGCTACTAGAAGATCACACTACCAGATCTTAGTCATTGATCCTCCTATAGTTATCCACACACATTCAACATCGTCTTCTTCGGCATGACCTCAGGGGTCGAGCATAATTTAAGATCAGATGTTCATTTTCATCTGTATAATTACCATTTTAAAAACTAGAGTTCATCTGAATAAAATAATAAAATGTTTCAGTTTATTCCATGTTAACACACTCAACCTCTAAAATAATGCTCATATCAGCAAGGGTTTATCCCAAAAAGTGATCTATGGATTGAAACGATTCTTCCTCTTCTACACATGCAGAAAAGTATTCAACTTGACCAAAAACATTTTTAGCATTCATAAATACATAAGGATTAATTAGAGCATCACTTTCAATCTTAAAAAAAAATCATTTCTCTATAAATGCAACATTAGAATCATCTATAAATTTTTTATGAGAGAATAAAATAATATCAACATCATAAGAATCAAATTCATCACAACAAGGGTTGTAAGCTTCCTCATAAAAACTAGATTGTAAATCAAAAGCATAATCATGTGAGTCCAAATTAGTATCAACTTCAGGGTTATTCTAATTAGAATCAACATTAGCACACACCATCTCTTTTACATAATTAGACCGATATTTAGTAACAGAGGAATTAACACCAAGATTAGAGGCATATGAAATATTTTCAAAATTCAAAGTGAAATTGAAATCATGAGTGATTGTTAATGGATTTTTTTTATCTCTCAAGTAATAACACAAATCACCACTAAATGCATTACAATACATAATGAGAGCAAAAGCTTCACTTAGTCTTAAGTGCTCAGGAAATTTATTCCAAAACTCTATAAATCGTAGATTAAAAATTTAAATACTCTCACCCTTATATTTTTATTAAATTATAAAAATATTTCATAAGAGAAGATTAATCATTCTTATCACAATACTACTTTATGAAGAGATGATAAAATATTTCCCAAGTGTTAACAATTTTATCAGGTTGCTCATAAAACTAGTCTTAGACATTTTCAACCATAATTTGAATGAAAATCCTAATTAAAACACCTTCATTATCAATCTCAAAATGTACAACCAAGTTAATAAAGGATTATAAATGTATCTCTCCCTTAAGTTCAATTTTTCCATTAAACTTGGGTAGAAATTCCCTAATAGATTTAGGGAGAGAAGCTATGAAATCATGAAAACAATCTCTATCAACATGATGATATCTTTGATCCATAAATGATAGTATACAAACATGAATATTTAGAGCACAATAATAATACATTGAATCACTAAAATACATCTATGAATAACTTGAACTCACAAATCTAATATACCAATTGAATAAACACAAGTGTTACCTAAACCATTTGTAAACTACAAAAAACAAGCCAAACCAAAGATTTTCATTCTTTAAACATGTGTCTTCTACAATCAAAAATATATTAAAAACCACTTATATGATCCCACATAAGATATCTAAGAATAAACAAGAAGAATTTGTCAAAAAAATGAAAGATAAATATAAAATACAAGAACTAATAATCTAATACTTGAAAGTAAAAAATAAATACTCAAGCACACTGGTCTATAAATGAACAAGGAATCGTCACTTCACAAAGGAATAACTAGACCTAAAATATTTTCACCAAAATATATAATGAATGAAATGAAGAGTGTGTAGATCTAAACTAAAATAAAAACTAGGAACCTAACACAAACAAAATTAGTGCATCCCCGAAAACTACACCAATTTATTAGCATTAAAATGTTTTCCAATGTGCAAATATATGAAAGGAATGGATCGGGTTGTTGTAATTATATGTTACTTCACCGATTGAGATCAATTTTAGGAAACAAATGTGATAAGAGGAGTCACTTCTCTACTTCATATGGCTCTACAAGGACAAGGGGAGAGACCTAAGAAATTCAAAAAAAATGGGATCAAATATACTCAAGATATTTATCTATAAATACAACCCCCATGATTAAGCACTCAAATAAGTTTCATTTGTAACTGGATCACACATTTGTAAGAAAACATAGAGACCTGAATTTCTCTAATACAAGAGTAGAAGGATATCTATGACTTGATGGATTTCTAGCAAAGGTTTAAACACATGCAAAGCATGTACAGGTAAGTATAATGCCAAGGTTATAATAGAGATGTATCTAAAGGTATGCAGGATGAAACGTAGGCCTCAAAAGGGGTATGCAAACAAGATTTGAAAAGAGGGGGTTGATCATTCCGATTTCAACTAGTGCCTTGTCTATTAGGCCAAATATGTAAATATTTGATGAATGAGTCCAAGATAATATAGGGATTTCATCAATCTACACAATTACTACAATATCTGCTCAATTCATATAATTAGTAACTCAAAAACACTGATATTTTTGTAACTATTAAACCATTATAGCTCAGAACCTAAAATATAGCATATAGAATGTTAACAAGTGAAAATGAAACTGAGACTCCACAAGGATTTTATAAATTTATGTTTTTAGCTATTACACATCATACTTTCACACTAAATGACCAAATGGAAATCTTAATAATCAAAGTAAATAAACTTTATTATCTAATGATATATTCCTTCTAAAACCGCTATCTCATTTGTGATCCAATTAAACGTGCATGCTAATTTCCCACGTTTGAATTATAATGCCCTTGAATTGATCAAAATTATTCATAATTCTAACACCCAAAAGATATCTAAATTGAACTTATATAGAATAAAAAAGCTGAAGAGATTATATATATGACCAAAAATGGAAAATCTATAATGTTGTTTGATGAAGCATACACTCAATTTACTTATACAATTTGTATGAAATTTCCATAATTAGAAATGGAGGTAATTTAGAATTGAGAAGAATCAATGAGAGAGTAATGAGTATCCACATATTACATAAGTGGCTCCACCAAAGATCAAATGAAAAATGGAACCCAATAGTAGTCTATTAAATATCCATTGGACCCAATTAAATCCATTGAGAAACACATAGCACCTGAGAAGTATTCAAGATGCCCCACACATGTGTAGAAGCAAAACATCCCGAGAAGGAGAATGACAAACAGAAAAAATGCATCATAACTCTATCATGAACTTATCTCAAACCACTATAAAGTTAACTCTAATATTATAACCATTTTAAATACTTTGAAGATAGATTTTCAACAATACCAACCATTCTTAAAATGGACTTCTCTATCAAAATTTATGAGCAAAAAACTAGAGCTTTGTTCATGACTTCTCCATAAATATTGTGTGAGAAATATTTTATTTTTCAACTATAGTATCCTTTTTAATTTTTCATTGGGCCACATGTCATGTTGTGATTATGTCATGTGGGCCAATCATGCATCCTCAAATATCTAGGCCTTTTTTATTTCTTTATTTTTTTTCCTCGTAAATTCTCATCTATGATCAGTTTCATGTGGCACCACTCACAGGCCTCTAGGTTCTTGGAATAACCCATTCCCCGTACTTATCTATTTTTTACACTCTCTTTTCAAAGAACACACCACATGTTAGGTTGTCATGAATTTATTTCTAATCCAAGATTGGTCCATGTGGAACAATCACATCTTCATGTTTCCTAGGATCATTTGACTATTTTATGCATTGTTTTTCCTTACTCATTGTGTCAATAAAGCACTCATGATTGGTCCACATGGGCTAATCATGGGTCCCCATTTATTGGGCCATTCCCAAAATTTATCAACTATTTTCTTCCAGGTACACGAGTATATGAAATTGTGCCACGTGGTCTAATTCCATGTACTCCTACCCTAAGATTTCTTAACCCTCAAACTTTTGCCTTATTTTAATTTTAAATTTTACCAAGTACTTAACTATTTTTTCACTTCACAAAAGGGTTTAACAATTGGATTCATTTCTCTAATATGATAGTAAGGTATTTTGTATATAAACCTCGTATGTGCTACTTTCCTAGGACATATGGTATAATTCTCCAAGAGTATAACAAAAAGGGCCGCAACAAGTGAGCTCAAACATGACTACAACTTGAAAAGTCCAAGGCAAAGAGTTATCTCAAGAATTATTCTTGATGATAAAGGCACAAAAATTACTTGTCTTGTTCATAGAAAAAATGTGACTATATAGGCCATGCAAGGGGTAAAATAGGAAAAAACATTAAATGAATGAAGCCGGCTAGGGGGGAGGCATTATCATAATTCCAAACCTTCATACCTAACTGCAATACCATATAAAAACTCATATTTACTCATAAAATTAATTATAAGGCCCCAAAATGGAGTAAGACCATTTTGGGTGCCAACAAGTAAGAGACCCATGTTATAGAAATATATTTATGGGCTGAAGTAGGCACCTTGTGCTTGGTAATCCACGATTTATGAGTACATATTAGGTTTGGGCTTCACCAAAACATATGTTAATAAAAATTTGTACTATTTATTAAATGGACCTAATTCATTGGATTTGGAATTGTATGTAGAGGATCTAATACTTATAGGGAATTCATATAAGTTCATTGTAGGGTGCAAGGTAGAGTTGGATAGAGAATTTGACTTGAAGGACATTGGACTTATGCAATATTTTTTGGGTCCAGAGGCGTGGAAAAGGGCAAGTGAAGTTTTCCTTGGGAAAGGAATTGGTATTCTAAAGAGGTTCCAGATGATAAATTAAAACCGTCGCCACTCTTATGAAACTAAATCTAAAGTTACATGTTAACTACAATTCAAATTTGGTATATTCTTTAGTGTAGAATAAACTGATTGGGTCCTTAATGTATATAGTTAATAACAGAAAAACATGTTTTTCAGTTAATATTTTTAGCCATTTTATGGTTGAGTCAAGGTAGATTCACTAGGTTGTTGCAATGCATGTGCATTAATACTAGAAGGGAATAATAAATTTTTTTCTAAGATATGTAGGGAATAATTAATTGATACATAAGTGAATCTAAATTCTAAATAATCTTCTTTGAAAACTAATCGTGACAGTAATGTGTTTATATTATGAGTACCAAATTTACCTTATGGCCTAGAAATGATTAATTATTCTATCATTGAATTAATTCAAGCCCATATAACCAACAAGATCTTGTTTGCAATATTGATTAATAAATTTATGTCTTGAGTAAAATGTTGAAATAAAATTACTTGACTTTTGTTACTAGTTTATAAGGAAATAAAGGAACCCTCTACAATATGGGAATGTGAGTAAACGATGGGCATGGCTTTCTCAAGCCCATGCTAAAGAAAAAATCCTACAACCCTTACAAACCTTTTTCAATTAAGAATGATTGTACAAAAATGATTGTTTAAAATCTTTGAATTTCTTAGAACCATGTAATAGAATGGAAAATAATGTCAAAAATAATCTTGTTAAATCATTATTATGTATATGTCTATATGTTGAAACATGAACTAGATGGATGAGATCATGAATTGTGTAACAACACCCTTTTACAATGCTTCAAAATGGGAATATTTTTTTAAAAATGTCCTTCCCATACTAACTTTATGCCTTCCATGATTTAAATACACAACATTTAAAGCTAGCATTTATTTAAAATTCAATCCATCTAAAAACATCAAAAACCATGTGTAGATTCATGGTTCAACTAAATCTATCTGATCCCCCATAGTTCACTCTTTTGGGAGTGTGTATACAAAGTATACTATTGGTTTAAACTGTAAAATGTATTGATAATCAAGTGTAGTTCCTAAGTGTCTACAAGGAATTCATTCAATTGAATTTTGAGTGGCATCTCACACCTCAATTGGGAACTTGGTGAATTTAACTGTGTAATCAGCAACTTACACTACTTCGGCCAAATTTTATGAGACATGCATGTATGCTCAGTCTCGTGATGACACACTCGTCAATTGAAAATTTTCCTCTCACCACATAACTACATTTAGTTATATGTATTTGAATCAGTTAGTTATGCAATTTACATTACCAGTTCACACGCAAGGTACATGACCCATCCACATGTATGAAAATTCACTTCAATGCCCATGTAATCACAATGATAATTTATTGAATCTAATTATGACTTGATCTGTACTTAGGATGTAGTATCCTAATAGTCTAGGGCAATGAAAATGAGAAAATAAGTAGTACCCATTACTACTTAAATCATTATCTAAGTTAACTTGTCAAGTTCACTTACTATAGGGTCACCTATGATGCTTATAGTATAATTGCTTCCTTACTACACAATACAATATACGAAGTTAAATGTCGTCACATTATTATAGGCATTGTAGGTACATTTATCTCGTTCTCCTTTCATACTAAGAATCATAATCCCAACATAATGACAAATCATCATTAAAGGAAATGTTTTCCATTCAATAATAACATATTATTAAAATCAATATTCCAATTTCCATTCATATCATTTGATTTAACAATAATATCATCTTTATTAATTAACAATGATTCTAATACACTATAGATTGACACCATAGTACTTATTTATTACAGACTTAACTGCCCCTTCTTCTTCTTTGATATGACAACAAATTATAACTTTTTCTTTACAAATGTCATGTGTTTAAATACAATGGATTCCACTTAATCATCATAATCAGACAATTACGCATGCGTAAACTTCTTTAATCATCCATGAATAATGGCACATCTTCGTCATCTGTAGGAAGTAAAGAGGTTAAAAATGGTCAGTTCAAAACTAACTGACATGAACTGCCATTATCATCATTCCTATGGTTTATCACATTATAACATATTCAACATCCCTACAATCCTACCATTTCCATTTTCCAGAAACATCAAGTAACAAAAAAGATTAAGGAAATTAAATTAATCCTCATTACCTTCATACCATTCATATCATAGGAGAAAAACATACATCATAATAACCAGAAATTACTGTTGACCCATCATCGATTACTACAACATCATATCAGAATCAGTTCTGTGGCAACATAATTTTATTTATTTAAAACAAGTATCATGAGCCGATCCACATCAATAACCACATCTGCTATCAATTTCATATAAACATAAATCATTGTATAAAACTCAACCCAATCATTCAAGGAGCTAATATTACCCTCATTCAGTCAAGAATAATATATTTCATATACTTCCCGGGAGTACCAAGGATAGCTAATTTACTAACCAACTTGGTCATTATCGAAACCACCAACTATTTACGGCCGCCTGCCACCGTAGCAAAATGTTACCAACCAGCATCAGTAAATTACACCCAGCCATACCATAGCCAATTTCCACTGTTAGACTCCATTCAAAATGTAACCAACCGATACAATAACAATATCTTACCGACCAACATCAACATGATGCAACCGGACGACACTGTAGTGAAACACTACCAGCCGACACCAATAGAATGCAACCGGCCAATACCATAGAAAAATGTTACTGGACGACACTAATCAACATGCTACCAACCGAAACCCACCAGGCATGCTACTGACCGACAACATCCAAGAATTCTATTGATCGACATTAGAAAACATGATACCGATCGATTCTTAGCACATATTTTCCTATAGCCCAAGAAATAATCTTTCCCTCATTCCTTAGCTGAAAAATAATTTCTTCATAACCATCCTTGCAAGGTTCTGGGCCATCAAACAATAAAGGAATCCATGAACCCATAAAAAGGTGACCCATATAAGCTTTCCTTATCTAGAGCATAATACAATGAAACCCCATTGATTAAAACATATCAAGTAGTAAAAGGGGTGAAGGAAAGCAAGTTTCTCTGACCCAATCAACCCTAGTCCAAGACTACCCATTAGAACACGCCAAAAACCTTGTTTTTCATCAACAAGAAACATTCAACATGTATATAATAAAGAAATAAAAACATAGGAGAGGGATTTTACGAGTTCATACATGAAAATAGGTGTCTGAAATTTTATCGTTGCTTCTACATGATTTTCTAGTAGTCAAGCCAATCAGCAAGTCCTTTTCCCATGTTTTTGCAACCAAACATACAAATTGAGCAACCCATAACTAAGAAATAACACCACAAATTCAATAGCAATATAGGGCTTGAATCTTTCTCATCACCATTAACAACATGCTACAACCTTAATAGCTAGTTTGAACTTGCATGCAAAGGAAAAGGTGAGAATGGAGATCACAAGGGAAAAGAAACTCAAGCACAACCACAAGACAATAATAATAATGACCCTTCATGCAAATGGTTAGCTTCCAAGGGATGTTTTGTGATTCCCTATGTCATTAATTTAATTAAATTATTAACCTACCGAGTACAGGTTTTAGGATTTCCACCATCACCACTTTTTCCTTTAAAGCTCACATCCACTTATCAAATCAAAATTTGATTAGTTAAAGATTAGGGAAATCAAATCCTAATTATCCCAAGTCAATGAGATAATTTTAATACCCAATGCTCAACCACTAACAGGGATATCCTAATTAGCATACCAACATAGAAAGATAACCAAATGGTAAGAAACAAACATCATCCATAGCAAGAATGAAATAATCATTACCAAATAAATGAATGCAAAATAATTTGTAATTAGGCGGGGTGCTACATGCTTCCCCATTTAAAAATCATCATCTTGATGATTAAACTCTAAAAACATTATTAGATAAGACAAAATCAGATAAGCATACTGATTCTTATATCAAAATTCATCACCAGATTTAACAAAACATGAAACGGTTCAATGCTTAATAGACTATCCCAGAGTTCATTGGTTGTAACTGTTAGAGTAGGTATTTACCTTAGCTCATGTTCACCTAGGTACTTTATTTACCTTTATTGTATTTATCCTCACCAACTTATGTGTGTGGATATTTCTTTTATCTTATTTAGATATTAGGAGATATTATCTAGCTGTTAGGTATAGTTCTTTCCTTGATCTATGGTATTGACTAGATCCTTGATGTCTAGTTCTCTCCTAAATCTATGGTCTTGACTAGTTCTTTGATGAATAGTTATTTCCTTGATTATATGCCTTGATCTACGGCCCTTGAATGGTTCTTATATTGTTATTACTTGCCTATATAAACAAGTCCCATTCTCATTGTATTTAATTGATTTCCATAATAATATATGGTATTGTTGCTCATTTGTTTGCAAAGGTTTTATGTAAAGCTTATTCTAGCGAATTGCTTTCATCTTATAGCTCATTGTGTTTGATTAGCATTTTTGTTATTGGCTTGGTATGATCTAGGTTATCGTTCCTTTTATGGTATCAGAGTAGGAGATTGCTATTGACATTCTTTTGTAAGTTTTATTTTACAAATAAATTCATTTGTATATTCATATATTTGGGATTTGGTCGTATTTTGTTGTTGCATGAGGTTTTACGAAAAATAGAGGCTTCCATTGGATCCGAAAGGCATGGAAAAACCATAATATCAACTATAAACTTGACCATTTATGGAGGCAGTCATTTTTGGTCTAGTTTTGTTGTTGTTGCAGAGAAACACACTAGTTTGCCTCGGGATCCTTGCCAACAAGAAAAGAAAGATAGTGAAAACAGCTTTTGGATTTTGTTGGATTTTATCGAGATCTACTATGGGAGTTCTTGTTCTATTGTAGCAATGTTTTTGGATCAGTTTATGCGCAGGAAGGTTTTCAGATCTTTCCTTTTTTGGCAGGGGTCCATGGATGTTGTGCACGGTTTTTGCTATTTTCGGCAACAAAGGTCACTATCTACACAGTCCAGAACAATTTCGGCTAAGCCCAACGTTCTAAATTTTTGGGAGTTACAGTTTGTACCTATCATGGATTTTGAGAATGATATGCTTTTCTCTGAAGTGTGTGGACTTCAAGAGGATATTGTAAAATTTGTGCAAGAAAATAGATCGCTCAAGAAGAAAAATTCTCTTCTACAATCACTCATTCACGATAAGGATACAATAATGCACTCCCTGCAGAACAAACTTGCTAGCCTACAACATCACCATCATATTGTGGACAACCACAACCATTCTCCTAGTCCACTTGCAGTTATTGCTCCTGAACCCACTAACATTGATATGTTAGTCTTTGAGTCTGTTCCTGCTCTTGATGCTCATATGCCTATGAAGCTTGTTACTGCATGCTATTCCACATCTATGCCTATTACAATACCACATGTTGTGTATCCTACTTTTGCTCAGCTGCATGGATTTTTTAAGAAGCATACCACTGCATTCAGTTCTCACATCCTCCGTTCTATGGGTCTCACTAGAGGAGTCATTGGCAGACATTCACAGGGTATTGTTTCCTCTATTCCACATGTTAAGTGGAATTCTCATCATGACATTGGTTTTCGAGCAGATACTTCATTAGGATCACACATTGACAGAGCTCCTTTTTTTGTTCACTCGACTCTTTCTGAGGATCATGAGCAACACATGAGTTCTGCACCTTCACTCAGGATTTAGAAACCTGAGATTTCAGCTATCAAACATGATCAACCTGACACACATTATGATGTTCTTTTGCATGCACCCATTGTGCATTTTGCACCAAGTCATATGCAGGCATCTTCTTCATCCATCCATGTTGATTTGGGGTGGATATCTGATTACTCGTGGAGGCGACATAGGAATTCATTGAGAGGACTCTATAGGTGTGGCTCCTCCACCATTCGGCCTCTTGCTCCACTTTCTATACCTTATGCATTGTGATGCTTCTTGTTTTGAGCATTTTTATTTAGCAGGTGTAGTGTATCTCTCTTGTTTGTTGAGATATTTTGTATCTGTATTTTCGACACTTTTGGCATGTTGATAGTCTCTCTTATGGGGGAGCTATTCTGGTGGAGCTCAGTGTTCGTTTGTCAGTGTTTAAGTAGTTGTTTTGACAACTCATATAGATTTGTAGCGTCACTCCACCCATTCAGCAGTATGGGAGGGTGTGGTATTGATCACGCTTCTTCAGGTTTCGTGTCCTTGCCTTGTTACCTTGGATTTTCTTGGATCATGACACTCTGGAGTTTGTGTTCTTGCCTTGTTGCTTTGGTTATTATTCTTGGATCGTGGCACACCTATTTGCAGCAGTTGGTCGAATCATGTTTGGTGTTTTTTTCCACTTTCGACATCACTCCATTAACAGTCTCCTTATATGGAGCTATTCTGGTGAAGCCCAGTGTCAGTTGTTTTTGAGTTCTATGATCGAGCAGTGGATTCATACCAAAATTCTTCAGCATTGTATGAGTTTTTTGAGCCGAGCTTCTTGGGATGCCTTGAAGCAGGTTTTTACTCTCTTTTACTTTGTTGTTACTGGTTTTAGGTACCTTGCGGTGTCCCTTTTTTCCAAGTTATTGTACATGAGTACCTCATCAGGCCTAGTTTTTGGGACTCATACTATGGACATGCCACATCTATTTTGGCCCCTAGCTTCACTTGAGGGGGGGTGTTAGAGTAGTTATTTACCTTAGCTCATGTTCACCTAGGTACTTTATTTACCTTTATTGTATTTATCCTCACCCACTTATGGGTGTGGATATTTCTTTTATCTTATTTAGATATTAGGAGATGTTATCTAGTTGTTAGGTATAGTTCTTTCCTTGATCTATGGTATTGACTAGATCCTTGATGTCTAGTTCTCTCCTAAATATATGGTCTTGAATAGTTCTTTGATAACTAGTTATTTCCTTGATTTATGGCTTGATCTACGACCTTGAGTGGTTATTAGATTGTTATCCCTTGTCTATTTAAGAAAGGTCCATTCTCAATGCATTGCATTGAGTTCCTTAATAATATATGATCTGGTATTGATCCTGCTTCTTCAGGTTTCGTGTCCTTGCCTTGTTACCTTGGCTTTTCTTGGATTGTGACACTCTGGAGTTTGTGTCTTTGCCTTGTTACTTTGGTTATTGCTCTTGAATCGTGGCACACCTATTTGCAGCAGTTGGTCGAATCATGTTTGGTGTTTTTTTCCACTTTCGACATCACTCCGTTGACAGTCTCCTTGTATGGAGCTATTCTGGTGAAGCCCAGTGTCAGTTTTTTTTGAGTTCTATGATTGAGTAGTGGATTCATACCAAACTTCTTCAGCATTGTACGAGTTTTTTGAGCCGAGCTTCTTGGGATGCCTTGAAGTAGGTATTTACTCTCTTTTACTTTGTTGTTACTGGTTTTAGGTACCTTGCGGTGTCCCTTTTTTCCAAGTTATTGTACATGAGTACCTCATCAGGCCTATTTTTTGGGACTCATACTATGGACATGCCACATCTATTTTGGCCCCTAGCTTCACTTGAGGGGGGGTGTTAGAGTAGGTATTTACCTTAGCTTATGTTCACCTAGGTACTTTATTTACCTTTATTGTATTTATCCTCACCCACTAATGGGTGTGGATATTTCTTTTATCTTATTTAGATATTAGGAGATATTATCTAGTTGTTAGGTATAGTTCTTTCTTTGATCTATGGTATTGACTAGATCCTTGATGTCTAGTTCTCTCCTAAATATATGGTCTTGACTAGTTCTTTGATGACTAGTTATTTCCTTGATTTATGGCTTGATCTACGACCTTGAGTGGTTCTTAGATTTTTATCCCTTGCCTATTTAAGAAAGGTCCATTCTCAATGTATTGCATTGAGTTCCATAATAATATATGATATTGCTGCTCATTTGTTTGTAAAGGTTTTATGTAAAGCTATTCTGGTGAATTACTTTCATCTTATTGATCGTGGTGTTTGATTAGCATCTGTGTTCTTGGCTTGGTACGATCTGGTTATCGTTCCTTTCAGTAACATCCCATATTCAGCAAAGTTTGAATTTTACATCATTTTTTAGTCAACTTAACAATAAAATAATAATTATATCATATTAGATGTCAAAATATAAGTTTTTATCACCGAAATAAGTGCAGAAAAGCAATTTTATATCTTCAAGATTTTCCCAAGTTGCACTTTCTTCAGAAAATTGGTCCCATTAGACCTTGCACTGAGCAATATCCTGATTTATTAAGTGCAATCTGTGAGTTTCCAACACTTTTATCACCCCATACATGATGATTCCTATATCCTGAACCTATAAGTATTTCTAGTTCAAAACATGAGATATATCAGATACATACTTTTTTAAGCAGAGAAATATGAAAAACATCATGCATCTTAGACAATGCGGGAGGTAACACTAAATGGTATGCCATAAGACTAATCACTTAAATCACTTCAAAAGGTCTGACAAAGTGAGGTGATAGTTTGGATGACTTGCTAAATGATATTGAACTTTTTTGGGATTAACCCTTAGTAAAACCTTTTCCCTTTGTTCAAACTTCCTGTCAACTCTTCTTCCTATCAGTAACTTATTTTAACCACTCACAAATGAACTTTACTTATTGTTCCATTTCTCTCAACATCTTAGGTCCTACTACTTCTCTATCCTCCATATTATCCTAGCTGATAGGAGTTCTACACCTTCTCTAGTACAACGCTTCAAATGGAGCCATTTTCAATGATGAATGGTAAGTGTTATTGTATGTAAACTCAACTAGTGGAAGGTATTCTTCCCACTTACACTGCTGATCCATGGAGTACATCCTAGGCATATCCTCCAAGATTTGATTGAATCTTTCAATTTTCCCATCAATTTCTGGATGGTACACAAAACTTAAATTCAGATTTTTCCCCAAGGCTGAATTTAAGGATTTCTAAAATCGAGATGTCATTCTAGGATCCTGATCATAAATTATCAATTTAGGTACTTTGTGCAATTTGAAAATTTTGTGCACAAAACTTTTTGCAAGCACCGGAGAATCATCCTTCAATTTTTTTGGTATAAAGTGAGCTACCTTAGTTAGTTTATCAACTACAACTAAGATCACATCATGCTTATTCTTTGACATTCAAAATCCTTTCATAAAGTTCATGTTAATTACTTGCCATTTAAATTGTGGAATGTTGTGAGGGTATAAAAATCCCGTTGGATGCATATGTTTAGCTTTGACATGCTGGCATTCTAGGAAATGTGAAACATAGTTTACAATGTCTTTTTCATCCCTTTCCAAAAATATTTTCATTTCACATCAACAAGAATTTTAGTCACTCCAGGATGTCCAGAAGAAGGAGCATCATGAAATTATTTAATTACTTTTTTCCTTATATATTTTTCTAATGGTACATAGACTTGATTCTCATACCTTAGAAATCATTCATTATCAAATTTGAAGCCATTGTACCTCTTATCATTTGGATCAATAGTTAGTGTTGTTTTAACATGTTGATAATAAGAATCGGCTAGCATTTCCTTCTTAACTTCATCCTTAAATTGGGTTCTTAGAGTCACCAGAGTATAAATGTGCTTCCTACAACTCAATGCATCCGCCACCCTATTTTCCTTACCTTTGAAATAACTGATATCAAATTCATACTGAGATAAAAACTCTAACCATCTTCACGACCTTGCATTCAGGTTGGGTTGTGTGAAGATGTACTTTAGCTCGAGATGATCTATTTTCATTTCAAAGGACTTTCCCAAAAGGTAGTGCCTCCATACTTGTAAGGCATGTACAATGACAATAAGCTCCAAGTCATGGTGAGCATAATTCAGCTCATGTACTTTCAATTTTATGCTTTCATACGCAACCACATAGTCATTTTACAAAAGTATACCTCCCAATCCTTCACCAGAGGCATCACTCACCACAGTGAAGTTTCCATTAGGATCTAGAACCTTTAAAACAAGTGCAAAAGTCAATACTTCCTTTAGCAAACTGGATGCACCTTCACACTTTTCTGACCAAATGAATTTACTATCCTTTTAGAAAAGTCTTCCAAATTTTTCATTAATAAAGGGAGCTTCTAAATTCATGATTGGAGCCAGTGAGCAGTGATTTTTAGAAAAGTCCATGTGTGTTTATTTCATTGTAATTTTGAGCACTTTGAGAGTTTAATATCCAACTTCCAAGACAATTCTAAGATTTTCATCACCCCATGAAGCTTACTAACTTCATGAAAGACACATTTCATAAATAGGAGCTCCAAATGGTAACATCATGAACCAGTGGCTAGATTTTCTATAGCACAAAACCTAGGCAGTGATTTTTTAACCAGTGAGGCTCCCCAATGCTAATATAAATTCCATCAGTTCATGAACCATAACTGTTCTTATAATATAGAAGAAGGTAATTACATAAACATATAGAAAAAATAAGGTATTGTACCTCATTTTAGATATAAAATAAAACAAAGAGCAGATCTTAACACAAAGTTTATTAAAGATCTAAGTTTACCATATTTCTCCGGAAATTTCCTCTTCCTTCAACACAAAGTCTAGCACTTCCAATTCTGATCACTAACCCGAAGGTTCTTCCTTACTTATAGAATGTAAGATGTTCATGCACATGTTCCTCCACACTCTTTGGAATAAATGAAAATAGAAATACGTCTGCCACCATCCAAGACTTCTTTAATACTTTTAAGCACTTAAAAATTTTTGATCCAAGTAGCTTCAGTCTTGTCCTTTTTCAAAGACATTATTCATCAAGTTCATAGAATGGACACGACTAGATCTGGAAACAATAAGCTGGATCTGGAAGCGAGCTGGATCTTGCCTTCGCCTTGTCTTCTCTTTTATCCTTGAAGCATTGGTAAGATAACTCATCATCCAAATGGTAAGCACGGATGAATGTGAAGGCTTCATAATGCAAGATCTTGGAAGGAATTTTCCACACACTACTTCTTGTCATTTAAAGGCTGGAAGTCTTATGAATGCATCTTCTTCTCTTGCATATTCTGTGGATGGAAAAGTTGCAGCTCAAATATTCCATTGCCTGCACGCATAAGTGAATAGATGAGTGAATGCTTTGGATTGGAATAAACAATATCAGAAAATTTAGAAGTGATGCACCTTTATTTTTCATCTTTTTTCGCCATCTATCTTTTTTGTTCTACTTAAGAGGTCATCTATCCTTGGAAATATTCAATGTAGGCATTAATATAAGTTCCTTTTCTTTATAAAAGCACACATGTATTTTGCAATTAATTCAGAAAAATATAGCATGCACAGTGCCTTAATTAAGCCCCAAAATTTGAAGTTTTATTCAATAATCATCATGCATAACCTCAAAGTTCCATGCACCAAATTTGGAAGCTAGCCTTGTTTTCTTAACAAATATGACTGCAATTCTTTACCTGTGAATTAAATAATTCACCCTTAGGGAGACACACTTAATTGTTTGATCAATCCATGTTTGGATATTTAATTCAATTCATCACTTAAGTTCACACTTTAGCCATTGAAAATAGAATTTAATTTAATGATTTAAGCTCAACAATCTTCCTAAATGGGGCGCACTTTTTGACATGGTAATTCTATTTCTTTTAGCTTTGTTGAGCCTAGAAGATCCATTGGTTCTCACCAAAGGGGGCACAATTTTTTCCTAGTTTGCAAGGCAGCCCCCGGAAATCCCATGTCAATAATGAAATACCCCTGCAACTCATGATTTCACGTTTGGGTGGAAGTCCTGGTAGCTTAAATCTTCTGGAAACTTTACAATCATTGTACTTCCTCACGTGCGTATAGTTCTCCAGCTGCTCCAAGCCAAGATGGTAACCCGGCAAAGGAATTCCACCAATTGGTCTTATCTTCTTGTTAAAATCCCTGGTACAAAATAATGAATGTTTTTACAGAGTTAAAAAGCACATGTAACAAAATAATTATTCTTGGCCTTCTTGGGCAGTATTTGCATGGCTCTTTGATACAAGAATTTTAAAAACACAAAACGACCCTTACATTAAATCCTCTCCTTGTTCCCTAAATTTCTGTTGTTTTTCAGCAGATCATCAAGACATTTTCTTTTCTTTTCAAAGTACTCTACATTTGGTGCTACAACAACTAGTTTATTCCTATGACTATGTCATATGAACCTAAATGAGTTACATAAAGATCTAGTTCAATGGTGAAACTTGGTAGTTCCAATGCTGCTCCAAATAGGCATTTGTTCACCATGTGAAAAACATTGTTCCTATAATTTACACTCCATGAGTTCTTCATATGACTGGATTTCCTTTTTAATTTAGAAGCTAATTTATTAGAAACAAAACATTTTATTGCTCCAATATAAAATAAAACAGTTACAAGTAGTCCAAACAACTTACCCTTGACCTCGATGGGCGTAACTTGTTTCTCTGTTTTCCTGTCAGCCACTACGATGTGTATTTTTTTCTACTGATTGTTGTCATTTTTCCTTTGTGGAAATTTTCTCTCATAGTGATCTAAGCCACATATAAAACAACCCGTTATAGGTCCCTTTATTTAGGACTTGTTTTTAGAGTCTTTTGAATTTCTATGCCCATTATTTTTAAAATTTGCAGTAGGCTTTGTTGTATCTTTATTTCCATTTCTAGGCTTATTACCAAAATTTTTCCATCCTACCTTCTTAGGTGCTAATGGTGAGGGTGAATTGAAAGTTTTATTTTTCTATTCTTCCTAGTGATAAGATATAGCCTGCAGGTTTTGCTCTTGCCTTATGGCATTTTCAAACACCATCTCCATAGTTGATGGTCCGTGAACATCAACTTATCCACCTATGACAGGGTTCAACCCCATGATAAAATTCCTTATGCAAAACTTCTCATCAATCTGATACTGATGGACATATATCAGCAATTTTGTAAATTTTTCCCAATACCGAGTTACCGTCTTCTGGCCCTGAGTTAGGGTTTGGAATTCTGACATCTTTTGATAGTAGTAAAGTTGCGGTAACCAACATTATCTAACATAGGCCTTGAACTATTCCTAGGTTTTGTTAGCCTCATCAATCCCCAGTTCAATCTTCCGTATGTCCCACCATAAGGAAGCCTCGTTAGAGAGTTGATAAATTCCCCAAACATCCTTAGTCTCTACAGAAAAGTTCCTGATGGCAAATTACTTCTCCATCTCACTGAGTCGATTCTCGGCCTCATTGCCTAAAGTCGTTCCATCAAATTTAGATGGGATGATCCTCTTAATATCATTTGACAGCTCTGCCACCAATCATACCCTCTTGTTCTCATGTGGATTTGCAACATCTGAATTCAGATTCATATCAATAGGTGGCCCCTAAGGCTTCTATATATTGCCACTTTCATTACCGTTGTCATCACCCATCACCTATTGTTCCAAAAAAATCATACAACTTCGGGTGTCCTAAAGGAAAACAAGTATTTCATCCAACTTCTACGTTGTGGCCGCTTCGCCACCAATAGGTTGATGATTCACAGTGTGACCTCTTTTCCTAACCATCTTACCCTATTAGTCATGAATTAAGTTCAAGTTATCGTAGGGACTCACTAAGTCCAAGAGATGTAACCTTCATCTTTGATACCAAATGTAACAACACCCTTTTACAGTACTTCAAAATGGGAATATTTTTCTAAATATCCTTCCCATACTCACTTTATTCCTTCCATGATTTAAATACACAACATTTAAAGCTAGCAGTTATTTAAAATTCAATCCATCTGACAACATAAAAAACCATGTGTAGTTATATGGTTCAAATAGATGTATCCGATCCCCCATAGTTCACTCTTTTGGGAGTACGTATACAAAGTATACTATTGGTTTAACCTATAACATACATTGATAATCAAGTGTAGTTCCTAAGTGTCTACCAAGAATTCATTCAATCAAATTTAGAGTATCATCTCACACCTCAATCAGGAACTTGGTGAATCTGATAGTGTAATCATTAGTTTATGATACATGCATGCATCCTCGGTCTCATGACGACACACTCGTCAATCGAAACTTGCCCTCTCACCACATCACTTCATTTAGTTATCTAGATTTTAATTAGTTAGTTTTGCATTTTACATTACAATTTCATGCACAAGGTGTATGACCCATCCACATGCATGAAAAGTCACTTCAGTGCCCACGTAGTTGCAGTGATAATTTATCAAATTGACTTATGTCTTGATCTGTAATTAGGATGTATTATCCTAATAGTCTAAGGCAATGAAAATGAGAAAATAAGTAGTACCCATTGCTACTTAAATCATTATCTAAGTTAACTTGTCAATTTTACTTATTATAGGGTCACTTATGTCACTTACAGTATAATTGATTCCTTATTGCACAATACAATCTATGAAGTTAAATGTCTTCACATTATTATAGGCATCGTAGGTACATTTATCTCATTCTCCTTTCATACTAAGAATCATAATCCCAACATAATGACAAATCATCATTAAAGGAAATGATTTCCATTCAATAATAACATATTATTAAAATTAATATTCCAATTTCCATTCATATCATTCGATTTAACAAAAATATCATATTAATAAACAATGATTCCAATACACTATGGATTGACACCATAATACTTTTTTATCACAGATTTAACTGCCCCCTCTTCTTCTTCTTTGATATGACAACAAAGTACAACTTTTGCTTTACAAATTTCATGTGTTTAAATAAAATGGATTCCGCTTAATCATCATAATCAGACAGTTACGCATGCGTAAACTTCTTTAATCATCCATGAATAATGACACATCTTCGTCATCTGTAGGAAGTAAAGAGGGTAAAAATGGTCAGTTCAAAACTAACTGACATGAACTGCCATTCTCATCATCCCTATGGTTTATCACATTATAACATATATGTTCAACATACTTGCAATCCTACCATTTCCATTTTCCAGAAACATAAAGTAACAAAAAAGATTAAGGAAATTAAATTAATCCTCATTACCTTCATACCATTCATATCATAGGATAACAACATACATCATAATAACCATAAATTACTATTGACCCATCATATATTAATATAACATCATATCATAGAGTCGGTTCTGTGGTAGCATAATTTTATTTATTTAAAACAAGTATCATGAATCGATCCACATTAATAACCACATATGCTATCAATTTCACATAAGCATAAAATCACTATATAAAACTCAACCCAATCATTCATAGAGCTAATATTACCCTCATTCTATCAAGAATAATATATTTCATAGGCTTCCTGGAAGTACCTAGGATAGCTAAGATACTGACCAACTTGGTCATTATTGAAACCACCAAATATTTGTTATCGGCTACCACTGTAGCAAAATCCTACCAACCGACATTAGTAAACTACACCTGGCCATACTGTAGCCAATTTCCACCATCAGAATCCATTCAAAATGCAATTGGCCAACACATTAGAAATATGCTATCGGCCGACATCAACAGGATGCAACCAAATGACATCGTAGCAAAACACTACCGGCCAACACCAATAGAATGCAACCGACCAATACCATAGCGAAATGCTACCAAATGACAACATCCAAAAATTCTATTGATTGACAGTAGCAAAAATGGTACCAGTTAAATCTTAGCAAAAATTTTCCTATAGCCCAGGAAATAATATTTCCCTCATTCCTTAGCTAAAAAATAATTTCTACAAAACCATCCTTACAAGGTTCTGGGCCATTGAACAATAAAGGAATCCATGAACCCATAAAAAGGTGACCCAGATTAGATTTCATTATCTTTAGCCTAATACAATGAAACCCCATTGATTAAAATAGATCAAGCAATAAGAACGGGTGAAGGAAATCGAGTTTCTCATACCCAATCAACCCTAGTCCAAGACTTCCCACTAAAACACCAAAACCATTGTTTTTCATCAACAAGAAACATTCAACATGCATATAATGAAGTGATAACAACATAGGAGAGAGAGTTAATGAGTTCATGCCTAAAAATATGCAACTAAAAATTTCTTGTTGCTTCTACGCGATTTCCCAACAGTCAAGCCAATCAGCAATTCCTTTTCCCATGTTTTTGTAACCAAACCTCCAAATTGAGTAGCCCACAACTAAGAAATAACACCACAACTTCAATAGCAGCGTAGGGCTTGGATATTTCTCATCGCGATTAATAACATGTTACAACCTCAACATCTAGTTCGAACTTGCATGCACAGGTCAAGGCGAGAATGGAGCTTGCAAGGGAAAATAAACTCAAACACAACCACAAGACAATAATAATAATGACCCTTCATGAAAATGGTTAGCTTCTAAGGGAAGTTTTGGGATTCCATATTTCATTAAATGTTTGACCTACCGAGTACAGGTTTCAGTATTTCCACCACCACCACTTTTTCCTTTAAAGCCCACATTAACTTAGCTTAGTTGGATGCATGGCATTCAAAATCTGATTGGTCAAATATTAGGGAAATTGACTCCTAATTTTATTGAGTCGAATAACAATTAATTTTAATACTTAATGCTCAATTGCCAACATGGATATCCCAAATTAGCATACCAGTATAGACAAATAATCAAATGATAAGACAAAAAAATCATCCACAACAAGAATGAAATAATCATTACCAAATAAATGAATGCAAAATAATTTGTAATTAGGCGGGATGTTACAAATTTTGTTGTTGAGATGATTGCACTTTAATAAAATTTGAGAGCTCCAAATAGAAAGGACGAATCAATGTTATTCAAAATTATTTTAGTGGATATTCACAAACTATATGGTTGTTATATTCCTTAAGTATTTATTCAAATAATGAATTTTAATTACTCTTCATTTATTTTCATTTGTGTTATATGGTTCAAACAATAATTGTCATTGTTTTTCCTTTGAGATGGTCATGGTGCTTGTTTTTTGTTATTTGGTTCTGCAAGGCTAATGGTGATGGTATTTTTTACACATGGTTATCTCTCCCTTGATGGATCCTTATATTTTCTAACCTCATTGAAATGTATGGTGACTCCTAATTATGGGATTTGTGTGTACAAACCCAAAATTTATATGGTGCAATATGCATAAAACATGACTCTAGTGATGATATAGGTCAATCAAACAATAACAGAGCCTAGATTCCTCAAATCTCCCTTTATAAAATTTATAACACTCCTAAGATCATGTCTAAAACCCAAGTTTAGAGATTTTTAATGTTTTTTTAGGTTTTTTACTTTTGTAGCAAAACCAACGGTCGGTCAAGATCAGTGGTTGTGTAACCAAACTGGTAGTTTCATCACCATTCAATTTAAATCAAAAACTTGTTTTTAAATGTGCAGCTTCGTGGAGGTTTGATTTCCTCCGTGTTTACTTAGTCAAAATTAGTAAGAATAGACTTGTTGATTAATTCTTTACTTACTCATTCATCTTTACTATTTTTAAACCATTGATTTCTTACACATGAGATGAGCCATCCATCCTAAAGTTATAGTTCAATTTGATTTTCTTCACTTCTAGCACCTTATGAATATCAATATTTCATATTATTCACGGGTTGGTTGTTTTTTATTTTGAGAGAGGTTATGCTACTAATTCTTTGAGACATATTGCTATTGACAATTAGTACATTGTCCAATCCATCTTTTCACCCATATATCATTTGCATCCTTACATCATACCGACAAGATTTATTGTAACTTTCACTACTAGTTGTTGCTTCATCCATTTATTTCTACCCGAATCACATTGGATTATGCATTTGAAATGAGCACAAATATGAGGAGACACAAAACTACCACCAACAATCTTGGGAGAGCTTCCACAACACTACAGTGACCAAGTTGGAGGAGTCTTTAGTTTTCCTTTGTTTTATTTTTATTTTTTGATTGAAAAGCATATCCATATAATAATGATGAAATGTACAATGCTAATCATACAAAATTGGGTGGAGAATATCACACCCCAAATGCAGAGAAAAATTAGCCATAAAAAGGCTACAAGTGGCACAAATTACATAATCATATTAAGATAAGCTTATCAATCAAAAAAAGTCAGAGCAAAATTTGCAGAAACCAAACCAGGCATGGAGATAGGCGGCAGTGGCAAACATGGAGGCAAGAGGCGATTTTGGGGGGCTCTTTGAACGGTCACCCCACCCACCAGGAGGGTTGGTGGGGGTGTCAGTAATCGGCATCCAGCCGTCATTCTGCGGTTGCCTCCTCCTCATTGCCCCGCTGGTTGGGCGAGATGGCTAAGGAGAGCTGAGGGAAACTTGGATTGGTTAGGCACCTACCACCCAGAACTGCCACACCGCCCCAGCTGACCAAACACCCCTGGAGCGGGAGGAGCCCAAGAAGGAGGTGGAGAAGGACCCTGCCGAGGAGGGGAGGTGCTCCGCCGCCCATGGGAATGGGAGCGGTGACCTTGTGAACGGGAGCGGCGATGAGGAGAATCAGGTAAAACACGACTGACAATGCAAGGGGTGCTTCCCCAGTGATCCAATAGGATCTGCAATTGTTCCACCTCAATGTAGACTTTCTCTACTTAAACTTGGATTTGAAGTGAGACATTGGAAATAACAAGAAGTTTGTTAGAAATAATAAAAGTTCTATCCACTGTCTCTTTGTTAAAAATAGCTGAATTTCTAGTTTTCTAGATGTGATATAAAATAGTAGCCCAAAAAGAATGCCAAATGTTGAAATTTTTTGCTAAAACAAAGGCCGAGTCCCCCAGCAGAACCATTTTACACGTAAAGAACATGGGCGGAAAAGGTTGAAAAAGGGTATGAATCTAGCACTAAGCAGAACTGAGCATGGGGGGCAGAACCAAAAAAGATGAAGAAGAGTTTCAATGTGGTTACAGAAAGGGCAGCGCAACGGAGGAGCTCCCATAAGAATGAGGTGTTTTCCCACAGGAAGCCCTTGGTGGAGAATACACCAAAGGAAGTGAGCAACTTTGGGCTCTATAGGAATGACCTAGACAACCTAAAAGCGTTGTTTCCAACCAAAATGGGTGGAATGCAAGCTCCAACGAGAATTAAGCTTATTGAGAGGGAGCAGCTTCTGAGCAAGAAGCTTGTAGCCCACCTGAGGCTTGTATTTTCTGAAGGGGGTGGTAGCGGGCCAATGTCAGTCAAACCACCACAGGCATTGTGTATGAACACCAATTTTATGCAAGTAATCACCAGGTATGAGCTCTTGAATTAGAGAAATGGCTTGTTTATCATTGTCATGAAGAGCAAATTTAGCTTTCAAGCTGATCCATGGAAGCCAATCCCTGGTGGTAGGACAGAAAAGGTCCTGAATAAACTTAACCCCTTTTATGAAAAGACACATACCCTTAAACTGCACTGAAAGAGCAAGCGGTTTCTCCTGATGTTGAAAAACTGGGTTCCGCCATAAGCTGAGAGAGTTGAGAGAGAGCCCATTTCGGAAACCATCACCCTACCAAAGCAAGTGGGGTTTGAGGAGCTCCCAATATTTCCAAATACTTTTAGCCACAAAAAGAACCACCAATTTTAATAGGAACATGACAAAGCAATAAAGAATAGTAGTTCCGACCCTGCCAGGCCTACCGATTAAGAGGAGACCCTTGAGATATACAATGCCTAAGCAGAATTTTCCAAGATTCCTCACCTTTAAGGCTATGAAGAATCCATTTGGCGGTAAGAGCAACCCCTTGTAATTGTATGTTGATAAGGCCAATTGTATGTTTTATTTAGAGTAGCTATTGAAAAAGTTTTGAAAAAATTTATTATTAGATTTAAATGTGGAAATTAATTTGCATATCGTTGGAAAATATTTTGTAAACACTTCCCTTCATGTATTATCTCTTTACTTTTACCGAGGAATGCATGTTATTGATAATTAATCCATGTGGTATTTCTCGGGAAAGGTTTGGAAGTAGGGAAGAAAGCAATAGCATTATACTTTAATTATTTTGTCTTGCATTTCAATAAGTAATCCTTTCCTGAGAAATTTTATTTGGGTTGAGAGGAAAATCTTATGAGAAGATTCTCCTCTAAATGAAACTAGGGTTAAAGGTCTTTTGTAGGAATATTTCTTTCAACAAGAGATAAATATTGCATTATATTTTCCAAAAATATTTCATTTATTTTAGGTTATAGTTTGTAATAGTTTGTTTTGGAAAAGGCAATAGTTTATATTGTATTTCTTTATTTTTCCCTAGCTCATCAATTTTTTTAAACATTCCTAAGTTTTTTAAAATTATAAAAATATCAGATAGTTGTTCATTATGTTTCATTTTTTGTAAAAAAATGTATATTGAGAAAATACAAAAAGAAACTAGAGTAAATCATTATTTTATTTATTAATGAATACTTAGAGGTGAATTAAATGAATCAAGATAATTGTTAATAATATTCTAATTTAAATAGATTAACCTTCCATTATTCATTTGTTGTTAGTATTTGATAAAAATAAATGGAAAAAAAAAAACACAAAACATATCTATCAAGAACTCGTGCTACCTATATATATCCCTTGATTATCCTTTAGCTCTTTGTTTGTCCTCCCCTCATGAGTTGATATCTACATATGACCATTCCTAGTCCAAATCAACCTTAATTTTCGAACCCATATTTAATCCACCTTGTATTTACACTTATCAAGAAGACATAGACTTAGGATTATGCACACTAGTATTTCACTCTACTACTTTACCACTTTTGATCGTCAACCAACTTACAAAAATAAACAAACATCTCTTTATTGTTGAGTAATTTTGGTTTGATCCATTTCACCCCTTAGGTGTCCAAATCCATATTTTTATCATCTCTCACCATCAACATAATTGTATGATCCTCTTTAAAGATTAACATCTTAAAAGAGGTGGGATCTTTCTTTGGGTCCTATAACATGGTCACAGTTCATTATGTATAACCAACATAGATCGAGAACTATGCACCTTCATTATTCTTTATCATAACATCTCTCATAAAGAGATGGCTACGAATTTTTCTACCTTAGACGAATAAGTCACATTCTCATGAAACCATTAGCAGAGGATCAATTACCCACCTTGTGATGTAGGTAAAAATCACATTCAACTAATCCACAAGGTTAGTTTAGTCCAAAAAATCCCAAATTGTCCCTTACTGGGAAAATAACTCACTTTTAACAAGCTAAAAAACTCCTCAATCTAGAAAATTCTAGATGTATAGCCCAAATTGGATTATGCTATGCTTGGATCATGTTATTAGACCCTATACCATGCCAAATCCACAAGAAAATTGATGCAATACTAAAGAAATTTGTAAAAACACTCACCTTCTCAAAATTGTCCTCCTTGGCTTCTTAAGCACAATGCCTTCATGAGGTCCATGTTTGGAATCATTCACAGGGACCCAAAATAGGATATAAATCTATTTAGATACCCTTTATGCTTCTTAAGGTGTGTGACCAATTTGGTTTTCCAACTCCAAGTTTAGGTCGATTTTTTATAATCACTTTTCTTCTCCAAAATCTTCTCTTTGTAGCCCTAGTTTTATGCCTTTTCAATTTTATTTTTTTCTCAAAGCCTACCAAAAATAACTAAGCCACATTTGAGATACCCTTTTCTATATTATAACATATTGCAAAGTTTCAAAAGAAAAATTAAATGTTTAGCCCTTCTTTCACTAAAGTAATCCTTATAAATTAGGCCTCTAGTATGTGTATCAATCTAAGAATCTAGACTTTCAAGTACTAGGGCTATCATGGGCAAGTTCAAACTCTAAAATGTCAAAAAAACCAAAAGAGGAAGGTGTTATGAGAGTTTCTTCAAAGTTTCATGAACTATTTCAACCATTAAGGTCTTCAAAATCAAATTTGTATCAAACTCTAGGTAGGGTTTTCCCAGGAGCTCGAGAAGGGATAATTGTATACGAATTTATTCACACTCATTTTCTATGCCTGAAATCACTTCCTACAAGTCTATGCCAATATATTTAAGTTGATTATATTGAAAATAAGGCTCCTTGTTACAAAAAACTATGAAAATGAGTTAAAATTCCTCCTACTCTGTCCCTTGAAAATAGGGGTTTTCAAGCTTTTAAAGCATTTCAACCAAACAGTTGTCTATACCTTTGTTTTCAAAGGTATCTAAAGATTTTTTGAAGCCTTACAAGTAATATATAACCTTCTCAACCAAAATATTCAACCTTTTGATTAAGTTTCCCACCAAGATAACAATCTAGAATTAACTACAACCTCAAACTAATTGCTATCGTACTGCTAGGATTGCTCAAGTCTAAATCCACACAAAGCTAATAAAATATCACAAATATCAATATAAACAGACATCAAAACACTTCTTACCAACAATAGGGATCCTTATGAAGAAGATATGCATTAATTTTATTTATCTACTAATCACTTCTGAAAGAGTTGACGAATCATATCAGAAACTGTGCACCACGATGAAGTTACACTCTAGTTGAATCGCAATGGCTCCAACGTAATCACAAGGAAGAATCGATCAACAACTGAATAACTTGCATAATAGAACAAAGCTTGCACATGTAGAGAAAGATAGCGGAGTGTCTTGGCATCCTCATAAATTAGAAGTGAAAGGGTACATAAAGGGTGCTGAGTAACCCTAGTGCATGACTCAATAACAAACCATAAATCTAACCCATGTGAGATGACCATACATATGTGAGTGGAGGATACATAGGATAACTCACACCAACACCCCCCCCTTCATCGAAGCTGGGGTAGTGGTATGATGAGTCAGACGGAAAGAGAAGACACTCCGATAAAAATAAGAAAGATGTGTCAATGGGGCCCGAAAACTAAAGGCCTGATAAGGTGCCCATATCCAAACAAAATCTTCCTAGAAGAAGAAGAAGAAAAGAAGGACTACATAGCTCGAAGAAGATGAGCAGTTGTAGAAGACCTCACCCTAAGAAGAGACCGTAAGTGAAGAAACTTCATCTCAGTGAAGGGCTTGGTAAATAAGTCTACAATCTGATCAGTTGTCTGAATGTACTGAATGTCGATGATACCATCATGAATAAGCTCTCGTATGAAGTGCATATGGATCTCAATGTGCTTCGTCTGCTGATGCTAAACTGGATTTCTGTAAATAGAGATAGTGCTCGTGTTATCACAGTATATAATGGTAGGCCGCCGAAGGTGGATGCCAAACTCTGTCAGAATACCCTGTAGCCAAATAGCTTATGTGGCAATGTTAACTGCTCCTCTATATTCTGCCTCCGTAGATGATATCACATTTTCATTCTGATTCTTGCTAGACCAACTAATAGGAGTCGAACCAAGAGAGAAATTGTAGATAGAAATAGATTTATGATGATGTAAGTCACCGGCCCAATCAGAATCTGTGAACCCAATCAAGTCAATATCCACCCCTCCATGATAATGAATGCCATCAGTATAGGTGCCACGAACATAATGAAGGATCCATTTAGCTGCTTCCAATGCAGTTCATGTGACTCCTACATGAATCTAGACATGATCCCAATAGCATACGATAAATCCAGTCAAGTGTGAGTCAAGTAAATCAATCTCCCTACCAATTGTCGATAAGGGGGTACCATCAATCAAGGGAGTAGAGAAATATGAAACCAAATTAACCCTTGAAATAAAAGGAGTAGGATAAATCTTGCAATCGAACATCTAAAAACAAGCTAGCAAATCAAGAGCATACTTAGGCTACGAAATCAAAATTCCCGAGTTAGATTGTGAAATCTGGATCCCAAGAAAGTAATGAAGCAGACCTAATTCAGTCATGGAAAACCTGTTGGCCAAGGCGATCTTCACATAATCAATAATAGAGGAAGATCTTCCTGTGATCAACAAGTCATCAACATAGAGAACAAGAATGAGTATGGATTCATCTTGCCATAGAATATAAAAATTTGGATCAGAGTGACACCTAATACACCTTCATGTAAGTAAAAAGGAGTCCATCTTGGCATACCAAGCCCGAGGGGATTTTTTAAGGCCATAAACAAACTTCTTTAACTTACAAATGAGGGAGGGATCATGGACATAACCCAGAGGTTGTTACATGTAGATCTCTTCCTATAGGTCACCATGAAGGAAGGCACTCTTAACATCCATTTGATGGACTTTCCATCTGTTTGCTGTGGAAATGGAAAGGGTCAGTCGAATAGAATTCATCTTTACAACCGGAGAAAAGGTTTCAATATAATCAACCACAGCTATCTGGGAGAAACCCTTAGCTACTAATTGCACTTTAAACTTTTTGATGTCTCCATCTACTCCATACTTTGTTTGGAACACCCACTTGCACTGAACAATTTTTCTTCCTTTTGGAAGAGGGGTGAGATCCCAAGTATCGTTCTTCATGAGAGAGGAATACTCCTCATCCATGGTAGAATCCCACTCAGGAATACCAGAACCCTCCCAGAAAGATTGTGGATCAGAATTAAAGGTGAAGAAAGAGTGGGGTCCAACAAAATTTGAGTGAGTATGTCTCATATCCGAAGTATCTCCTACTAAATCTCCAGCACTTTGCAAAGTTTTCTTAGCATAAAGAGGACCAGAAGGATCAGGCTCAGAGTCAGAAGATTCTTCACTTTAGTGAGAAGGGACATAGTCCTCATCGTCACTACTATTAGAATTGGAAGACTCAAAGGTCTAATGGTCAGGAGGATCAGGAACACATATTTTATTTTTCTCAAGTAATTGAGCAAGGTGATCAATTTGTTTTCTCATACACGTATGCTCTTTATGACTAGGATTATTACAATAGGAACACAAATACCTATCTTTCTATGCTCTAGGCTCAGAAGTCGAAGTGTTCATGTTAATTTTAGTTTTGGTCTTGGTTTCCTTCTTAGGTTGATCCTTTATTTATTTCTTCTTTTCCTTACTAGTACTTGCTACAAAGGCATGTGACTTGGACTTGAGAGATCCCATTTGAATGAGTTTGTCTTGTTCTCGAATGAGCTGGGATGAAAAATAGTCAAAGGAGGGCATATTCTGATCCTTGCCCAAGGTAGATTTTGTAGCATAAAAGGTTGACACAAAGACAAAATATTTAGGACCTAACTTAAAGAGAATCAAAAAGATTAGTTGAGAATCTTTCTTCTCTACTTGACATTCCTTTAACAATGATCTAATGTGGACAAACTTTGAGAAGAAGTGCTTGTAGGTTTTCAAAATCACTAGGATTTAACCCTAGTAGTTCATTTTCCAACTCATGTGCTCTCATGTCAGCGTGTTGTCCAAACATTTCATCTAACGTTGTCCACACAGATTAGGTGTTTCAGATGGCTCAATGTGGAAGAGCAAGTAGGAGAAACAGACATGCAAAGAAGACCTAAAGCTTCATCACTATGGTTTAACCACTTAGATTTTTCAGGTCTTCATTTGGTTCAGTCTCAGTTCCCATGGTGATGCGGAATAACCCTTTACCCCTTAGTTTCATAATTATTTTTTATCTCCATTCGAAAAATTTGAATGGCGTAAGCAAAGGAATTGAAAGTGCATCCATAGTGAAAAGAGAGAGGGGAAATGCATAAAAGAAACATAACCACCCAGGATAATATAATAACCCCCCTACTTTCGGCACTTTATAGTTTAGTGCGTTGAATACAATCGGGTCCGAGCGTGCGTTTGGAAACACTTGGTAACTCACCTTGAAATTAGTGTAATAACGCGTAAGAGAGGAGACCACAATCGTGTTTTGGGAAGTGCAGCAAAGTGACACCGTACACAAGCACAATTGCTAAAAATTAGGAAGGAGGTGAAATCAAATCCTGGTTGTGAGAAAAATCGTCTCATGTCGTAAATGATACCCCCTTGCTGCAAATTGTGGCGGATGCGCACAGTAGTCGCAAGCAATAATAAGGGTAATTGACAATGTTTAGATGAACTCAGGATGAGTCCCTATGATCTTCAGAATGCCGGAAGGGCACGCGGAAGACAAAAAAGGGCTCAGAGGGTCACTGCACACTGAGTGCATGATTAGTAAAAAAATTGACAATAACACGTAAAATTTTTACTGTTTGGAAACGTCATATTTAGCTAATTTTAAAACAATTAGGACTTTAAAAAAATGATAAATTAACGTAAGGAAGGATGATTTTAAATTAGGTTATCTAATCATAAAGGAAGAGATCGTAATTAAAAAAATATTTAATTACAATTAAATCTAATTAATTACAAATAGAAACTAATTAAGATAATGAAATACTAATTAATTAAGATCTAAAAAAAATACTAAACGTAAATGAAGTTTAATTCTGAAATTAATAAAACTAGATTTAATTAAATTAAATCTAATTAATTTCAAACAATAAAAACTAATTAAGATTTAATTAGATCCCAATTAATTCTTTTAAATACTTTCCTCTTTTTTAAAGAAAGTTGGATTTAAAACTAAGTAAAATCTAACAAATTTGAATTAATTTCTAATTTAAAACTTACGGTAATTAAAAACAAAAAAAATCAATATTAATCAATTGGGAAACTTGCCAAAAAAACTAGTAAAAAGGAAAACCGTGAAGGAAACTTGCGTGGAGATTGGGGAGAGGAACCTCAACCACGTTGTCGTTGCCATTTGGAGGGATGAGGGAAGTCTATTGTTGGGAGGGGAGACGACCGTTGGGAGGAGAGACGAAAGGGGGACCACGTCCATGCGGGCCACTACAACTCTCAGGCCACTAGACACGCATGCCACTGTAACTTTCTACCACGCACACGCAGACTTCACTGCCGCGACCATGCAGCCAAGGAAAAAACAATATCCACCACGCAGTCAATGTTTTTCAAATAGGATACAAAGCAGGATACACACGCAGAGCTTCCACAGGTTGAAGATGGTCAAGCAACTTTGGAGACTCCAAAACGTGGTAAAAGTCACGCATATCACGCTGAAAATAGATTAAAACACTCTGAATTTTGATCAACTTGGTGAAGGAGGTCAATGGACCAAAAAAAACAAATTTTAACCTGTATTCTGCAACAAACATGTAAAAAACACAGAGGACCAAAAAAAATATCTAAAGAATTTTAGTTTAATAAAAAAATTAAAAAACTGGAAAATACCCTATATTTTTCTTTGGCTGATCTGCTAGATTTAGCTGCGGCTAGCTAAATGTAGCTGCAAAACCCCTAATAGCTTATGAATACCTGCACATGCACGAATATCACAGCAAACTTGAAAACTTTCCAAGAGCAAGAAGTTAAATACATTAGCAAGGAAAAACCATAATATAATGATTGAAAACTTACATGAGGAGTTTACAAAAAACGAAAAACAAGATTAATCACAACTCAAAAAAAATGAGTGCACGTTTACCCGATCTTAGCTCTGATACCATGAAAGAGTTGACGAATCGTATCGGAAACTGTTCACCATGACGAAGTTGCACTCTAGTTTAATTGTAATGGCTCCAACGTAATCACAAGGAAGAATCGATCAACAATTGAATAACTTTCATAACAAAACAAAGCTTGCACATGTAGAGAAAGACAGTGGAGTGTCTTGGCATCCTCATAAATTAGAAGTGAAAGGGTACATATAGGGTGCTAAGTAACCCTAGTGCATGACTCAATAGTAAACCCTAAACCTAACCCATGTGAGATGACCCTCCATATGTGAGTGGAGGACACATAGGATAACTCACACCAACAACTTCATGCACAAATTTTACTTCCATGCTGTATTATCTCATTAGAAAATAACAAAAATTATGGTCTCTTGGAGCTCATCTTCCCTTCATTCAAATGAATGAGAAAAAATTAGTTACATCCCCCCATATATTATCACTCACAAGTCCTTTAAACTTGATTTGAGACTCACAAGATCTTCAAGACCATATTTTTCTTGCATTAATTATATCATTACATAGCAAACCTATATGAGACACTTAAGACCTTAAGAGAAAGACAATTATTATGACTCATAGTCCTTATTAGGACCTTTTACAAGATTTATAGTCCATGAGTTCTCCAAAAATCACATCTAAACACCTAAAACAAGCCAAAATAACATTCAAGGATTCAAATTTGTTTTTGGTGGGAAAATATAGAATTCAATTTTTGAAGGTGGAATACACAAATTAACAACTCAAAATGAAGACTATAGACATCCTAAAGACTCCTAGATCGACAAAAAACTCTTTCAAACCAAAATTCATGCTTAGGAGAGACGGTCCCGCATACTCCTAAGGGAATGAGAAATATTCCCCATAAACTTTTGGTTTTACAAGTTTTCCTTCTTATTTCTTTTCTTCCAATAAAAAAAATGATCTTTTTGAAGTGATCCTTGATTGAATTCCATGCCTTTCATGCCTTTATTAACTGTACTATGTCTTCTACAAGTTTCTTTTCCCATGAATTATCATGTTCTTGAATAAGATGATGGTTTATGGACTTTTTGTTGGTTTTTATCGCCTTGTGCCTTGAATTATACATATGTTCCAACTTCATATGAGACGAGACTTCATTTTTCATAACTTTTTCTCCCCCTTCTTCATTCTCCTTTTGTCCTTCTTGAGTCATCACATCCTTAACATTGGAAAATACTAACTTTTTCTTGAAATGTTCACTTTCCTTTGATTGCTCCATCCTCATCTCAGCTATGAAACTTGCATACACAACACTCATAGATAAATTAGGAGCAAATGACTCCTCTTCAACTTTCTTGTTCATCTCTTCCATCTTATCTTTGCTTCTTTCAACTTGGTTTCTTTGAATTTATTCTTACACTTGTAATTAATTTTCTTCTTGGACTATTTTTCTCCATCCTCAATGACTATTTTCACCTTGCTTAAGGTCTGATTGCTTCATACTTTCATCATACTTTGATTTTTTCTCATTCTTGCTTATTTCTTGTGCTCCTAAGAGCTCATCTTTGTCTTCTTCTCTCTTGAGGTCTGTAGAACCTTTTATCTCACCTTATTTTTTCACTATCTTGACACTTTTCTTCCTCACTTAGCCATTTCCATAGTTTATTAACTATACGTACTTTTCCTTCCCTCACACCATTTTCTCTATTAGTTGTACCTCTTATGGTTTCAAGACCATCTTCCTTCCTTTGTAGAGAGTAAGTTTTTAGACTCATTAGCATAACTCTAAGACAATTTTCACTCCATGCTTGGTTGTCCTTGAGAGGATTCAATTTGTGTTTAAATCCATCCTTCGTGAGAGTATAAGTGTTATCCCATCCATCATGAATATATTTTTTATCAAACTAACATGTTGTTTCTAAAAATAGATTACAAGCATCCATAAGCATCACATCACAAATAAATTCATCTTTATACCTACCAATCTGAAAACTAACATGACGTTATTCACTAACCAACACTTGATGATTCCTTTGAACCCAATATACCTTA
This sequence comes from Taxus chinensis, assembly GCA_019776745.2. Lineage (NCBI taxonomy): Eukaryota > Viridiplantae > Streptophyta > Pinopsida > Cupressales > Taxaceae > Taxus > Taxus chinensis. Next base: position 301,252,957 of record CM034146.1, read on the forward strand.
TATGGTTTAAGATGCACAATATTTTCCAATTCAAATTTTTAACCATTTCTAAAGAGACTAGATTATTTGTGCTACCATTATCAATAATAAGTTTACAACACATACCCCTAGACTCGTACATTATCTTGAATAAATTTCTTCTTTGGGCTGGTTATTTACATTATTTTCTTTCATTCATCAACACTCTTCTCATCATCAATGCCTCTCTTGTTTCAGTTTCTTCTATGAGTGATGGTGGTCCCACACTTTCTTCTTCATCAGCATGCATAACCTAATTTCTAGCTTCATTCACCCTCTTACTACTTTTCTGAGATTTATCTAGACATTCAAAGGATCTATGACCTGAAAACTTATTGCATCTGAAAAAACTAGTTGTAAACTCACCTCTTCCTCTTCCTTTGTAGGAATAACAACATCTAGAATAACAACCACTTGGACTGCTTGGTGTTTGTGAACTACTTGCCTCTTTTGCATGAGTTTTTTCCCCCCTATTTGGTTTTTGTCCTCTACCTCTAATTATTCTTCCTCTACCTTTGATTTGGTTGTTGTCCTCTACCTCAAATTCCCCTTCCTCTACCTTTGATTTTTTTGTTGTTCTCTACCTTTGAAATATTGTGTTTTCTTTCTAGAAAACTTCTCTTTTTCCTTCAAGGTTGCTTGGTATGCTTCTTCTGTTGTTCTCAAGGTGAATAGACTGATTTCATTCTGAATATTAAGTCTTAGTCCATTCACATATCTAATTACTTCTTTAGCATCCCCTTTTGTATGACCTGATCTCATTTCTAACTTGTAAAACTCCTCGGTGTAATCAGCCACACTCATTTCTTTGTCTTAAATTTTGAAATTTCTTACACAAACTAGTTTGATAATCAGATGGATTAAAATTACCTCTTGATTTAGCAACCATTATGTCCCACGATCTGATTTTATCATTTTCTCTACTCCTTATTTACTCTTGTACGAAGTGCCACCAAATATCAACATGCCATGTCAATTTGGTGCAAGAGATCTTCGCCTTTTTGTCCTCAATTATGCCTTCAAAATTAAAATACTTATCCATCTTAACAATACAGTCTATCAAGGCTTCTGGATGTAGGCTTCATCCATACTATGTTACCTTCATCTCGGGCTTATTACCTACTCCCATGGCTTCTTTTAGGATCTTCATATTTGGTCCTTCCTCTTCTGTTATTGTTTCTTCTATCACCTATTCTTCTACCTATTATTAATCACTTTCCTCTACCAAAACCATTCCTCTTCTCTAAGAAAACTATAAAACTCCCAATATGTCCTATATATTCCTCAATATGGAAAACCATTCATTATCTCTAGGTTGTCCTCTCTGGCCTCCTCTAGTTACTCTTCTTGGTGGCATTTTGATTGTCTTATCTTCTTCTGTAAACTTCTTTCTCACAGCTTACTTCTCTTATCCATATTTATTTCTTATTAATATTTCTCTCTCCTCCACTCTGATATCAAATGATACAGATAACAATCACACTTAACCAATCCAAAAGGTTAGTTTAGTCCAAAAAATTCCAAACTGTCCCTTACTAGGAAAATAAATCACTTTTCACAAGCTAAAAAACTCCTCAAACTGGAAAATTTTAGATTTATAGCCCAAATTGGATTATTATATGCTTGGATCATGTTATTAGACCCTATACAATGCCAAATACAAAAGCAAATTATGTAATACTAAAGAATTTTGAAAAACAAATCACCTTCTCAAAATTGTCCTCATTGGCTTCTTAAACACAATGCCTTCTTGAGGTTGATGTTTGGAATCATTCACAAGGAGCCAAAATAAGATATAAATATTTGGATACCCTTCATGCTTCTTAAGGTGTGTGATGAATTTGGATTTCCAACTCCAAGTTTAGGTTGACTTTCTATCGTCCAATTTTCTTCTCCCAAACCTTCTCTTTGTAGCCTGACTTTTATGCCTTTTCAATCTTAATTTTTTTACTCAAATCCTACCAAAACTAACTAAGCCAAATTTAAGATACCCTTTTCCATATTAAAAAATATTTCAAAGTTTTAGAAGTAAATTTAAATGTTTGACCCTTCTTTCACTAACATCCTCCTTACAAATTAGGCCTCTAGCTTGTGTACCAGTCTAAGAATCTAGACTGTCAAGTACTAGGGATATCATGGGTAAGTTAAAACTATAAAATGTAAAAAATCTAAATGAGGAAGGTGTTATTAGAGTGTCTTCAAATTTTCATGAATTTTTTCAACCTTTAAGGTATTCAAAATTAAATTATTACTAAACTCTAGGTAGGGTTTTCCCAAGAGCCCGAGAAGGGACAATTGTCTACCAATTTATTCACACTCATTTTCTATGCCTGAAATAATTTCCTATAGGTATGTGAAAATGTATTTAAGCTGATTATATTGACAATAAGGCTCCTTGTTACAACAAACTGTGAAAATGAGCTACAATTCCTCCTACTTTGTCCCTTGAAAACTAGGGTTTTCAAGATTTTAAAGCATTTCAACCAAACAGATGTCTATACCTTTGTTTAAAAGGTATTTGATGAATTTTTGAATCCTTACAGGTAAAATATAACCTTCTCAAACACAATATTCAACCTTTTGATCAAGTTTCCCACTAAGATAACCATCTAGAATTAACTACAACCTCAAACCAATTGTTATAGGACTGCTATGATTGCTCAAGTCTAAATCCACACAAAGCTAATGAATCTCACAAAAATAAATATAAAAAAGGAATCAAAGTGATCCTTACCAACAATATGGTTCCTTATGAAGAAGATATGCATTAATTATGTTTGTCTAGTAACCACTTCATGTAAAAATTTATCTTCCACACTATATTATCTCATTAGAAAATAACAAAAATTAGGGTTTCTTGGAGCACCTCTTCCCTTCATTTGAATTAATGAGAAAAAATTAGTTACATCCCCCCATATTTACTCACTCACAAGTCATTTAAATCCTATTTCAGACTCATAAGGTCTTCAAAACCATGGTTTTCTTACATTAATTAAATCATTAGATAGATAACCTTTATGAGGCATTTAATACCTTAAGAGCAAGACAATTATTATGACCCCTAGTCCTTAATAAGACCTTATACAATCTTGAAAATCCATGAGTGCTACAAAAATCACATCTAAACACCTAAAACAAGCCAAAAGGACCTTCAAGAATTCAAAATTACATTTTTTGGGAAAAGATAGAATTCAAATTTTGAAGGTGCAAGACACAAACTAACAACCCAAAATGAGGAATGTAGACATCCTAAGGACTCCTAGACCCATAAAACAATCTTTAAAACCAAAATTAGGCTTATGAGAGATTCTCCAACATCACCCTTGCCTCAACTACTAACCATTTATACTTTCATAGTGCATACCATCCTCCATTGCTTTCATCACCACACACGATATCCATCTTCGCATCATCTTCTTACATTTGGGTTGTCCTATCCCAACCATTTGAATTAATGAGAAAAAATTAGTTACATCCCCCCATATTTACTCACTCACAAGTCATTTAAATCCTATTTCAGACTCATAAGGTCTTCAAAACATGGTTTTCTTACATTAATTAAATCATTAGATAGATAACCTTTATGAGGCATTTAATACCTTAAGAGCAAGACAATTATTATGACCCCTAGTCCTTAATAAGACCTTATACAATCTTGAAAATCCATGACTGCTACAAAAATCACATCTAAACACCTAAAACAAGCCAAAAGGACCTTCAAGAATTCAAAATTACATTTTTTGGGAAAAGATAGAATTCAAATTTTGAAGGTGCAAGACACAAACTAACAACCCAAAATGAGGAATGTAGACATCCTAAGGACTCCTAGACCCATAAAACAATCTTTAAAAACCAAAATTTAGGCTTATGAGAGATTCTCCAACATCACCTTGCCTCAACTACTAACCATTTATACTTTCATAGTGCATACCATCCTCCATTGCTTTCATCACCACACACGATATCCATCTTCGCATCATCTTCTTACATTTGGGTTGTCCTATCCCAACCATTTGAATTAATGAGAAAAAATTAGTTACATCCCCCCATATTTACTCACTCACAAGTCATTTAAATCCTATTTCAGACTCATAAGGTCTTCAAAACCATGGTTTTCTTACATTAATTAAATCATTAGATAGATAACCTTTATGAGGCATTTAATACCTTAAGAGCAAGACAATTATTATGACCCCTAGTCCTTAATAAGACCTTATACAATCTTGAAAATCCATGAGTGCTACAAAAATCACATCTAAACACCTAAAACAAGCCAAAAGGACCTTTAAGAATTCAAAATTGCATTTTTTGGGAAAAGATAGAATTCAAATTTTGAAGGTGCAAGACACAAACTAACAACCCAAAATGAGGAATGTAGACATCCTAAGGACTCCTAGACCCATAAAACAATCTTTAAAACCAAAATTTAGGCTTATGAGAGATTCTCCAACATCACCTTGCCTCAACTACTAACCATTTATACTTTCATAGTGCATACCATCCTCCATTGCTTTCATCACCACACACGATATCCATCTTCGCATCATCTTCTCACATTTGGGTTGTCCTATCCCAACCTCAAGATTTTGATTACATGGGTTAAACGTGTCATTTTTCTTGTGTATAAATCCTAGTGAACCCGACATGAAGGAGTATTTTTTTTCTTTTTTTCCTTTATTTTATTTCATTCCATATTTCCATCCTTCCATTATTGTTTAGGTATTTATTTACCCCCTAAATATGTTAAGAAGAGAGTTTCATAAGCCATTGGGACTTGACGGTTATTATGCTTATGTCCAATCTCAGCAATCCCCTTTTGTCTCTGATTGGGCTGATAATTAATCTAATAATGTGCAAGAACACACTTCTTCTCTCTCCTATTCAAAAATTTACTACCCATGTACATATAGAAGAATATTGAACTCAAAGTTTTCAATATGGTCATTATAATTTGAACAACATGATGTTTATTGGTGTAGCTAGATTTTAACTGAAAGTCTTGTCAAGACCACAAATTAGTTTACAAATGCATGATTGTGAACCCTTTGCACGAATTAACTTAAGTATGATCCACTTCGTGCCATATTTGAATAATGAGACATGTTAAAATCTTGCACATATATCTTCTTAAAAAACAATGTAGAACTTTTGTAGCATAAACCTAACCACATGTGTATAGATAAAATTATGAACCCTAAATAAGTCATAGAGTGGTATCATTCTTCCCCCATGGAGCCCAATGCTAACCATGTTCCTAAACAAAAAATTCAATCTTCACAAAATGACCTCATATCTACTTTGTTGGGATAGATTCAAGAATAAGAGATTGCTCAAAATTCTCAATCTACTCAGTTGGCTTGTCAGAATATGGGATATGCCACAAATAACCAAAACTACATTCCCACCCGCTATGCTCAAAAACTCAACAATACCAACAACCCAATAACTCGACATAGTCAAACTCGAGAGATATTCTCATAGGAAAGTCACATTAGGCATAAGTTATCATCCCTCATACATATACATTGTCCAAGGGTCAATAAAAAATACTACCCCACACAATATTCATAATAATGTGGCCACTGGTACCCTTACAAAAAATCCATAAACATATTTACAAATATCATACCCTCATATATCAATATCTATTCCAAATCTTTTCAACTAGATAGTTATACATTTTTTGGTCAACCCTTTCCATTCCATGAAGCCCCATACACTATTAGTATTTTGTATATGTGTTCCTTTCAAAATCCTCCACCTTTCCATCCTGAAACTTCCATGGTGGCAACCTATACAATGGTAACTTCTGTTGAATATATTAAAGATCCTCTTAATTATACAATCTTGAGTGTCATACTACCTTGCCCATTTCAATATATTCACAAATTCAAGGGGAAGGAGATCTCAATTCTCACATCAAGGCATACACTATTTTTTTTAGGGAGTCACTCCCCTAGGATGTCATAGTAGTTAAAATCATTCAGAAGATGCTTGAGGGGATTGCCCTATATTAATATTATATAATCCATGAAGCCTCAATACGCTCTTTTTAAACAACTTATTGCTAAAATTTTCAAGGTATTTTACATGAATATGTTGGTATACACATGAATTGGAGAATTCATGCACATTAAATAAAATTAAAATGTATCACTCATCCATTTTATATCAAGATAGTGACAAGTCCTTTATTCATCAACAAGTGCTCCTAATATGGATCAAAGACAACTTTTTGATCTCTTTCTACATTTTCTTAAACACAATACTAAGGAAGAAGCGAAAAAGTTCCCCTTTTCACCTATCAAGAGGTGCTTTAAGGTACTTTGTGAATTGGCCAAGTGGTTATCGATATCAGGCGTAATACGTATGGGTCAAATGGAAAATTGGTAACTCTTATCCAAAATAATGGAATTTTTCAAAATAACAATCAAGGAACTAAAGTATTAAAACATAATCATGGCACCACCATTGAAAGCATTACATATCATACTAATAAACCTAATGTTGTAAATAATGACAACTCAAACAATAATAACAATTGCATGGGAAACCAAAGGAATATCAACTCTATTTCATATATTAACATGGGGGACTTCAATCATCCTCCATCGTGAAAAAAAAACCAACCAAAACTCTAGCTAGGTGTTGGAGAAATATTTTTCAGGGACAAAATACAGGTTTTGGCAATGCTCGCAGGACTAGATCCCTTTGCTTTTGAAGGGGTGGCTCTGATTTATTGAAAACTAGAAATTGTGTACACTAATTCTAACCTAGAGAGTGGTTAAAGACCAAGGAATGTGTATGAAACCCCTTTTTGTGACTGTAGTGATAGATTTGAGAGGGGATAATTTACAAGTAGGAAAGGAGAGAAGTGTAGGAAAAGAAGGGGAAAAGTAGGAGGGGAGCTATGTTAATGAGAAAAATGCATATTTCATTAACCAATAACTCGAAACATTTTTCCAACTCAATTGGAATAAATAGGAAAACATAAGGAACATGAAACAATAACACAAAATTAACAAAAAATTCAACCAATAATTCTCATTTCATTTTAGTAGGTACAAATCCCTTACTTCCTTACAAAATGCACCATATATTTAGTTAAGTTTCAAGAGAGAGAATGGAGGAAAATATTATGGATAAATGGAAGAATATAGTATAATATAGGGAGAGCAAATACCAATCCTCTTGGAATGAAGAAGTCCATTCCAACATATAGTCCCTTCTTACACGCCTTTTCACATTCCCATATGTGAATCTTCATATCCCGATTAAAAATAAGACATTTTTCTTTATTTTAAGAAAATTACTTTTATAATGAATGAATATTAAGTCACTTAAGTGAATAAGATGAAATTGGAACAAAGTGCATCACCTAACAAAGAAATAGAAAATCTAACTGAGTAAAGTTCACTTTTACATGAGTCTAGAGGAAGAAAAGAAAATAGAGAAGATGTTTCAAGTGAAGGTGATCTAGGATGCAATTCTACTCACCCTTCACTGTGGAGATGGATGTTGTAATTGAATAGGATCTTCCTTAGTTGATTCCATGATCAATACATGTATTTTTGTGGACTCAGAAATAATGCTCCACATATTATCTAGAATTATCATCTTTGATCATGCCTCATAAGTTATCTTTTAACTCTTCGTCTCTGTAAACAATGGCGAATATCTCAGACTACAGAAAATCAGATTCCTGTCACAAACATGATCTCTTGCCTCCTGCTCAAGTGCTATGAAAGATCATGGAAATGGTTTTTATTTGAAGGTATCCATCCTCCATTTTAATTTTCAGGGCCACATGCATGAGAAATTATCTTCCGCACGATCAAATACTTGTCTTGAAAATATTAGAAAGAATGTACCTGTATCGCACATGCCCCCCAAATTTGGGAAGAAGAATGTCACAATTAGATCTCTTAGATTTGATTGTATCAAGAATCTCTGAGAATTCTTGATGGCATGATTAGTATACTTATGAACTGTAGCAATCTTCTGAACAAAAACACCTTCTCTTTGTGAGATGAAATCAAGCATTGATTGAGTGATCTTTCTCTTTTGTTGAATGGGAGGACTTGTTGCCATGTATTCTCAATGGAGAATTGGGATAATCACCTTAAATGGAGGATGGTGAGATAATAAATAATACATGAGAACAAGGGTCTCTGGTCATGGAAGTCTTCAATTGATCCACTTAGACGTTTCACATTCAACAATCTCCCTTGTTGTGGCTCTCTGCTTCAGGTTAGCAAAACCATGAGATCAGGAAATTTGGAGCTCAAGACTGGGAGAGTTATCATAGCTAGAGAATTTGAATTTCACTTTTGTAATGAAGTGGAGTGGGAATGTCCGAGATAGTGAATTGGAACTTGGGAGAGTTTGTAAAAAATGTTTTTTTATTCCTTTTCAGATGTTTGCAATGGTCTTCAATGGTGTTTTCAGCTGAAAACGAGATTGATAAAAACCAATAAAATACTCCACCTTATCATTTAAGAGAGGAATCAAATGAAGGGTGTTTAGAAGAGGGGGCTTCCAACAAAATTTCAAGAAATTTGGTCCATGAAATCTCTTGGAGTGTGGAAAATGGTTTTTGGTTAACTAGGGAAAAATGAGACTTTTCCAGCTAGAAATTTATGTCTTGTGGATGAAATAATGAATCAGTCCATGGCTACACACAAGGTTAGAATAAAATGAAAGGCGTTTTAAAGAGGAGAACTTGGTCAAAATTTGGTCGTGTTTGCCCATGGAATCAATAGGAATGAGCAAAAATGTGTTCCTGGGAAACTAGGGCATGGAGCTAGTTTTCATGGAGTTATAGAGTAAAAATGGTTGTTCCTCTTCAATTTGGCCATTAAAATTCTTTGTTTCTCAATATGGAAGTTTTATTCTATCATTGGTAACTTTTGAGTGAAAACCCACACTTGTATAGGTTCCTAGGAACAACTTAGAGCAAAAGCGCACTTGGAGGAGTGTATGCAAACAACTTAAAGTTCCTAAAGTGCACTTTGCATGGCTACTTGGAAACAATGAACAGTAAAAGCGCATTCGCCACACTAAATTAGAACAATGAAGTTTGAACAGTAAAATCACACTTGGATGGGGTTCATAAGAACAATTAACAATAAAAGTGCATCCTCGACTTAAAAATAGAACATGAATAGTGCACTATACACTCCAAAGGTGCATTGGAAAGATAACTGAAGCACATGAATAGTGAAAAAGTGCACTCTTAACACAAACTCATAACATGGGAAGTGAAAACGTAGATCTTGGAATGGTTATAGGAACTAAAAGTTCAAAAGCACAATCCCAACTCATTGTGGACAAAAAATTATGAACTTATCAGCACTTTAATATGACATCAATATGTCATTATATGCATGAAGCTTGAGTAAGAAAAGTATACATTGGTGACACTTTCCCTAGTCTTGTACGTTCTTTGATTGATTTCTATTATGACTCTCTTCTACACCTCTCACTATTGCATTCACTTTTAGTCAAGTCAAAGAGATCCATGTCTGTCTATTTTGTCACATCATTCGTTTGTAGTCTTTGGACACTAGCGCCCACTCTGGATACTAGCGCCTAGACGCATGTGTCCCTTCCAAGCACTCTTATCCTCCATATTCATTTTTCACATTTTATCATTTGTGGTTGGCCCTATTTATTTTATTATTCTTATCCCACATTCATAGTCAGAAGTTTGTGTCGCTAATGTTGAACTTCAAGCAAGAGACTCATACATATACAAAAAAATCGCACTATTATTATGGGTGGAAATTAGAAAAGGGGCTACCATATCTACATACTACCACTAATATTCAAAGGGATTACATTTTGGGCTACACACACAACATAGGAAGGGGAACTATTGAATTCCATACCACACATTTTCATCAAAGCTAGATATATCCCACTATCTTTGCATCATTGGCGCGAGGCAAAACCTAAGGACATTATTTCACACACAAGCACACAAAACTACATGGATTCTTAAATATAGTTGTAGTACTCTGGTACTAATTTAACTCATCAAGTGACCACTCGGGGTCAGTCCGACTTCAAATATTACATATTTTATTCACATTCCTAATATGTTTTTGATATTATGTACAGATAACTAGGGTTTCTTTTGTCAGGTTATAGGTGTTATCAAAACCCTAATAAAAAAATTCATAACTGATAAAAAGAGATATTTGAGTGAATACCCTTAGTGCCAATGAAAAATAGCAGATCCTGAATCTTCACATAGAAACTAGTTCCCAGATGCATACATAAGTACACGGGAAATCCTGTCTTGATTTCAGAGCTCGTGCCTAGCACAATTCAAAGTCCAAGAACTCATCTACAAGTGATTATGACATCATCTTCTAGCCAATTAGGTCTAGTAGAAATACACATTCCCAAATACCTCTAGGTTATACAAAAATCAGCTAAGTCATCTATCACTGTCACTTTGCTTAGAGTTTTACATTGTTGGAATATTTTATACTGTTTACATAATAATGTCATAGTATCATTTGATATATCACTTAGTTAGAATAAGTTACTCTGACTTTAGATTTAATACAGTCTATTATAATAAATAATCTAGTCAACCCACTCCTCACTTGAACTCCTTGCCCTAGGATTCAAATTCATTATGGCTAAAAAAAGGTAGCTATCCTAAAATCACCATATGACCTATATTAGAATACAACCAACTTTTTCCAAAGCATCTAAAGGATCTGAAATTTTTTACCGCATGCAAAATCCTCAATATGATCCAAAATTCATCCAACAACTTCGTTCCTTCTAAGAATCTCTTCATGCTATGTTTCCAAATACCTTACTTGTTGGACAGTTTCTCTTGTCCACAAACCTTGATGAGATATTCTCCCTTATCTACCATAGCCACGAATGATGTTCCATTCTCCTCTCTTTGTACTATGGAAACTACTAGCATTAATATATATCCTTTTCATGATGAGGTTTTCTTGCTTGCGAAAATATGGATGATAGTGACTTTGGTTATGATAATGATAATGCACATATCAATTATGGTCATTATTCTATTAAACTTGTTGAATGTGAATCCATACCTCCTACCCTTCCTACTTCTAAAATTATTTCCAATGATTACCATGATATATTTAATGCTAACACTACTATAGATTCTTTATATATTGATGATAGTCTTAATGACATTCTTTCTTGTGAAAATATCGATGATAGTGAATATGATTCTGAGAATCATACCGCACATGTTAATGATGATGTTTCTTCCATTAAGATTTTTGAATGTGAATACTACACCTCCTCTTATCTTCTACTTATGAAGGTTATTTCCAATTAGGGACTATGTTGACACCATATGATACTCCTAGGGCACCTCCTATTATTCCTAATAAGCATACACCAGTTGACCCCTCACATATTACACCTCTAGAGCCTGATGCCTACATTCATCTACTTCCTATAACCTCTCGTCACCTTCCGCAAGCTCCCATGATCACTCATAATGGCAAGATTCAACCCCTCAATGTGACTGTCTCTGCCCTAATCCATTCCTTCATATGACATCCTGCCCCTCATGCATATTGTAGTTGATTTTAAAAACAAGGTCCACACCCTTAGCTTATAAAGGAAATCTTATTATGCCTCCATTGACCATAATACCCTTCTTGGTAATCCCATTCTAAATAAATTTCACAATTATTTTTTCCCCAATGGTTTCACTATGCCTATTTTCTCATGTTTTGATGGCTTGGGACAATCCCTATTTCCATCTAAAATATTTTCGATTAGCCATGGGTTCCTATTCCAATGACAGATTATTACTAAAATCTTCATGTCACAACCTTGTTGATATCGCTCTCCAATGGTACACTCACTTACTAGATTGTATATATTAGTACTTATTATGATATGGAGGATTCTTTTCTTAGACGTTTTACTTATAACAATGGGCCTAAAGTTATATATGAATTATTTCCTTCTTTGCATAAATGACAGAGAAAGAACCATTATTATATTACATTTTACACTTTAATTCTTGCATGCATGATTTCACTGTTTCCATTGCCTATTGATATAGAAATGCAATTTATCTGTTTATCGTGGCTTAACTCCTCCATTAAAATTAAAGCTATTATACGATACATATGATTCATTTACTATTATTTTCTATAAGGTTATTAGATTTAGAAAAATACTTAAATTGCAGTATCGTGTTATAACAAATCGAACTACTTAGCTTATACTCTTCCTTTTCATGGTAAGTCTTCTTCTGTGCCATCTTTTAACCCCCATTGATGGTCTCCATCAGCTCCTCAATGCGTAAACATCCTCCTTCCTCACCACCACGTGCTATCATTCCCCTAAGTCTTCCCCAACTCCCACCCGTGAACCATTATACTTTTCACATGGTTGATAAACCTCATGATGTGTTTTGCACATTACTTGATAAGTGGTTGATCTGTTTACCTTCCAACCAGCATCATCCCTCTCATCAGTTGCACCACCATCATGACCACCCTTTTTACAAATTTCACCTCATCAATGGACACTATGACAATGATTGTTATGCCCTTTATGATAGACTTTAAAAATTACAATATAAGGGTGTCATTTCTTTCCGCATCCACCCTCCTAATCGACCTCTCTCTCCTCCTCCACATAAGAGAGCCTTTGCACACGCGACCTTATCTCATTCACCTCCTCCTAAGGTTATTATCTTTCCACCTCCTAAGTTCATCATTCATTTGCCTCCTCTAGTTGTCCCACCTTTTGCCACATCCTCTCACCCTACCCACATTGCTACTACATCTCATTGGCTTCCTAAGCGGCCCACTTCCATATTTCCCACCGTTACACCTCCTATTTTGGCACCATCTCCTATGATATTCAATTTGGCACCTATACACACGCTTCTATTATTCTAAGTTCTCTTGATGATCATCACAAGCCTCTTCACCTATGGTATATGATCTTCTCCATATCATTACCCATGTACACACTCATGTTCTCAAGGTTCATACATGACTGTTAAGTGAATTGTCACTTAAATGAATCTCACTCTCACATTGAGGTTGAACTATTATTTCCCCCCTTCATCCACATCAAACTCAATTATATATTTTTTGTTCCGCATTTCATTACTATACAATTATCATGACATCATTATTTGTATTCTCCTACATTGCCTACACACGTTACCATTTCTCTTTATATGTCATATTCATTACATATATACATCTCTATTTACCATATGTTATAATATTCATTGTTATTCGTATGTAATTCCAATTTGATCCATCACTTAGCAATTCTTTCCACGTCATAATGAATTTTAGCAATCAATAATAAATATCCAAGAAACCATTCCAAAAATGCATATAGAATCAAACAAACTAAATAATTGCTACCAAGTGTAAATCACAATAATCATATAGTGTACAAATTAACACCAACACCAAATACAATATCAACATGCGTATATATACATACATACATACATATCAAAAAAATCATAGCTACAAAATACAATCATTGGGGGGAAGCCCCCATGCCTCAATACATCATACATCATCCTCACTACTACAATATACAATCACAGGACCTATAGAACTCAAAGCTTCACCACTAACTCTACACCACCAATCTCAGCCTCTATATCTCTCAACCTGGATCAGCAACACAACAATCACTTTCACCTACTCTGCATATTGTCCTTGGAGCTCCACATATCGTTCAAATGCACCTTGAGCTAAGGTACTGTCGACACTAAAATTTTCCTCCAAAATTTCCATTTCATTAATATATGTATTAGGAATAGGATGTTGTTAAGTGTAATTAGTAGTAGCGTCCGATAGAAGATAACGGCGCCGTTAGTACGGTGCCGCCAATAATGTGGAGTACGGTAACAGTCAAAGTACAATAGGAATGTTGTAAAAAGTAAATATTTGTCGTAAGTGGTCCGGTAATGTTAAAATGTCAAAGTTTGGGTAATTAGAGAAGTAGGGTCTACATGATTAGGAATTAGAAATATTATATTGGTAATAAGGACAAGGAGTGAGGTCATAAATATTTTGTGTATTTTATTTGTAAAAATTCTAAAAATGTGGAACCCATGTAAAATGATAAGGTTTATCTTATCTTAACAGATAAGCTTACATGTACAGATAAGAGTTAAGGTATGGAATATGATTCGTCAGAGTGGATTTCTTATCCTATCTTAGAGATAGGATGGATAAGCCTGGAAGTTCTATAAATAGAGAGGCCACCCCCCTCATTTAGCATAGAAAAGAAGTAGTGAGAAATATTGTAGGAAGTGTGCGAAGGAAGCCATCAGTTAAAGGTGTGTTGAAGAAGTCATCGAGAGGTGTAATTGTAAAGTTTCTCCCATAGTCTTGTTGAAGAATCTCATGGGTGAGATTGTAACAGTTTCATGTTAATATTATAATTTATTTTGATATTTCAGATTTTTTGTCATTCTGTCTTATCATAGTCAATGGTATTCTTGTGTTATGTTGTTGTTTTGTTTCCAGATTACGTCCACCAAACTAAAGGCTGTGCATTAGTAAATAATCATAGCACGAGGAGTTCCCGGTGAAGAATTATCATAGTGCCGGATTGCTGATGACATTTTGGTTCCGTTGCCGGGACCATTCCTCGTTGGTGGATTTTCTGGAGAGATATTCCCACTAAGTCAAAAATCAATTGGAGGGTAACCTTGTTTTTACTGTGCATAGTAGTTACCATGGTAAAGTCATTTTTACCGTGAATAGTAGTTACCATGTTAAAGGCATTTTTGCCATGAATAGTAGTTACCCTGGTAAAGTCCTTTTTGCTGGGAATAGTAATTACCGCAGTAAGGTCACTTTTTACCATGAATAGTATTTACCGCAGTAACTTCACTTTTTACTGTGAATAGTGTTTACCACAGTAAAGTCAGTTTTTTACCGTAGTAAGTCAAGTTTTACCATAGTTTACCGTGGTCATTTCTATTTTACTGTAGAAAGGTGTAAAGTCACTTTCTAGTATAGTGATTCCAATTATTTGTGCACATAAGTCTTGTTAATTGTACTTGTGGGTTGGTATTTCACGGTGGTTACTTTTGAAAATGGGAAAGATTCCTGTTTTTTTCAGCTCAATCTAATGAAGATGCTTCTTCTTTCATTCAAGAGTTTAAACGATCTTGTATTTGTAATGGCCTTATAAGAAGGGAACAATGGACTGAATTTTTTCCTACCTTTTTGGATGGTTCAGCACTTAGGTGGTTTGAAACACTAGGTGATAATGTGAAAAATTCATGGGATTTATTAACTGAAAGTTTTCTTGAAGAATTTGGTGAACAACAGAAATATGCAGATCTCATGATCGAGATCACAAAGCTATCCCAAGGAGAGAAGGAGAAGATAAGGGATTATCATGCTCGTGTTCTAGAGCTAAGGAGGAAGCTCGATGCCTAGATCCGGAAGGAAGGACTAGCGGATGGGTTGATGAATGGCGTGGATAATCTCCTCTGTAAGCACTTCATTCTTGGGATGAAGCCAGAGATCAGACAACGAGTGAAGTATGACCGCCCAGCCACCATTGAACAAGCAAAGGAGATTGCAAGAAGGCAAGAAGAAAGCATGGAAGAGGAGCCCAAAGAAATTGTTGCTAAAGTAGAGCCTACACCAGCACCTTTGGTCCTGAATCCACAACCACTCCCGGTGAGCACAAATATTTCTCCTAATACATCTACTGAGTATGAAGATCTGCTCAAAAAGATGGGTCAGTTAACTATTAATCTTCTTCAAGGAAAGGAATTTAGTTCTCAGGGAGGAGATAGAGGTCCAAAGAGAAATATTTATGAAGTTGTTTGTTATGGTTGTTATAAAAAGGGTCATTATAAGTATAATTGTCCAGATAGAGCTTCTACATCTAGTAAGGGAGATAATGATAAAGGAAAAGCACCTGTGAATTCTTTTGATGTAGTAGATAAGAGCAGAAATAATGAAGTAGATGTGTTTGTAACAAAAAGAAAGAAAGAGAAATATAATCAAAATGGAAATGATCCTAAGAAGATGAAAGAAGAAACTAGTAAGAAACATAGGAGAAGAAAGTTGGTTGTGCAGGATTTTCTGATTTCACAGGGGCAAGGACCATACTCCATCTTGGAAGATCTGTCCAAAAGGCCTGCAAATATTACATATGGTCAACTCTTGGCTATGTCTTCTGAGAAGAGGCGGGAGTTGCGAGGTGGACTCAATGTTCAAAGAAGGAAGGAGGTTGAGGTCCCTGTTTTGGAGGCAGAGGCAGATCCCTATGCTCCACAAGCTGAGGTATTATGTAATGGTATTTCAATTCATGATGTCTTAGTTGATGGAGGTGCTACAGTTAATGTAATGACTGAGTCTGTAATGAATATGTTGGGGTTAAAAATTGATCGCCCTTCAACACTTATGTTAAGGTCATTAAATAAGGGAAAAACTAAACCAGAAGGTGTAATTTCAAATGTGGCAATATCTGTTATGATTGTGGTATGTGTGGTAGACTTTCAGGTGATGAAAAATGGTACTGTTGCGTACCCAATGCTGCTAGGAAGACCATGGCTAAGGAGAGTTCATGCAAGAAACTACTGGAATGAAGGTTTCATGACACTTGGACGTGGTAGAGAGAGGGTGAAGATAAACGTGATCCCTCGACATCATAAAGTGGAACCTGTGGATTCAAGTGATGAAACTGATGATTGGACATCCTCTGATTACTCTAGTACCAGTGAAGTGGACACTGAAGATGAAGAAAGCGAGGTGGATGTTTCAGTCATGGATATCCTGCCAGTCACACCAACTCATGACCCCATAAAATTATCTGAAGAAGAAGTTGATGATCATCTCCAACAAATAAAGATTGGTGATGCTGTGATGGAGAGTGAGAAGGAATCCTACCTCCAGCTCTTTTGAAGGTACATACACCTATTCACTTTTGATTACAAGGAACTCCGCCAAGTAAGTTGGGTAGAACATTGTATTGAGCTGGTAGATGGTGCTAAGCCCATAAAGCAAATGCCATATAGAATGAATCCTAATTTTTCCAAGACTGTAAAAGAAGAAATAGATAAGTTGCTTGATGCAGGATTCATATTTGCTGTGGAGAATTCAGAATGGGTTTCTCCCATTGTGATCTCAATAAAAAAGAATGGGAAGCTACGCATTTGTGTTGATTATAGGAAGCTCAATAAGGCAACAAAGAAGGATCATTACCCTCTTCCATTTTTAGATCAGATCTTGGACGAAGTAGCTGGCCAGGAGTGCTATAGTTTTGCTGATGGATATAGCGGCTACAACCAAGTTCGTATAGCAGAGAAAGATCAGCTAAAGACCATGTTCACCACTCCTTGGGGAACGTTTACTTATAGAGTTATGCCTTTTGGGTTGTGTAATGCTCCAGCAACATTCCAGTGTTTAATGAATAGGGTGTTCGAACCCTACATTGGGACCTTCATCAGAGTATTTCTGGATGATTTTTGCATCTATGGGAGCAAGTTGGACCACCTGCACCAGATGCAGACAACATTTCAAAGGTTAGATGAAGCACAAGCCTCACTAAACCCTACAAAGTGTGTCTTTGGATGTTCTAAAGGTATTTTGTTAGGGCATGTTATATCCAGAGATGGTATTGGTACTGATCCTGATAAAGTTTCAAAAATCAAAGATTTACCATTTCCTATAAATAGAAGTAAGTTGAGATCATTTTTAGGCCATGTGGGTTACTATAGAAGGTTCATCAAGAATTTCTCAAAGATTGCACAGCCACTAACCCAGTTCTTGAAGAAGGATGTTGCTTATGAACCAGGAAACAAGGCGCATGAAGCTTTTGGACAACTGAAGGAAGCCCTGGTGTCTTCACCTGTTTTGAAGAATCCAGATTGGAGCAAGCCATTCATTGTGTACACTGATGCCTCAGATGCAGCACTAGGTAGTACTTTGAGCCAAAAGGATGAAAATGGGAATGAACATCCAATTTACTTTGGGAGCAGACAAATGAGCAGTGCTGAGGTAAACTATACTATAACTGAAAAAGAGGCTCTGGCTATCATTTTTGCTGTAAAGAAGTTTAGAAATTACTTGCTAGGGCAGAAATTTATAGTTGTAACGGATCATCAGGCTCTGAAATATATTGTCAATAAGCCTAACCCATCAGGGAGGATAGCAAGATGGATAATTTTGCTACAAGAATTTGAATTTGATATTATAGATAGGCCAGGAAAGAAGCATGTCAATGCAGATGCACTCTCTCGAGCCTATGATGGTTTAGGATCATCTTGTGATGATGATGATTTTCCCGATGCAGCATTGTTCTCCCTTGACACAATCCCTAGTGAATACATAGATATTTGGAATTATCTGAATGAATTCAAGTTTCTAGATGGTGCCAATGCAAAGACTAAGAGAAAGATTACTCAAGCCAGTCGTCCATACTCTATTCTGCATGGAGCATTATTTCGAATAGGACCTGATGGACAGTACAAGAGGGCAGTTGGACGTGATCAAGGAAAAGAGCTTCTAGAAGAATTCCACAATGGTACATGTGGAGGGCACTTCTCTGGACAACTTACAGCAAGAAGGATCTTGGATGCAGGTTATCACTGGCCCACTCTTTTTAAAGACTGTTATAATTATTGTAAGACATGTGATATTTGTCAAACACATGGTAACCGTAAGACTTCATCAGCTCCATTATGTCCTATTCTTCCCCTTGGTCCCTTTGAAAAATGGGGAATAGACATTGTAGGTCCACTTCCAACTACATCACGTCAAAATAAGTATATTGTAGTTACCACAGATTATTTAACCAAGTGGGTTGAAGCTAGGCCATTGAAAGCAGCTTCCATGGATGAAGTGGCAAGGTTCATATATGAACGCATTGTCACCAGATTTGGTTGTCCATTAGAAATTGTAACAGATCAAGGAAGCCACTTCATTAATGAGGTGGTAGAAGCCCTAGTCAATAAGTTTTCTATCAAGCACAGGAAGGCAACAACATACAAGCCAAGCACAAATGGACAGGTGGAACGAACAAATTTTGTGCTGTGTCAAATTCTAGCAAAAGATGCAGCCTTGCAGGTACATAAATGGGATAAAAGGATTCATGCAGCATTGTGGGCATATAGGGCAACATCAAAGTCAGCAACAGGATACTCCCCATTTCAGTTGGCCTATGGCATTGATCCAGTTCTTCCTATTGAGTTTGATATTCCCACTGTGAGAGTTATGAAAAATGAAAGGATGGATGAAAGCGATTCAGTAAAAGAAAGGTTGGTACATCTTCATTTGCTAGAGGAAATGAGGGAAATAGCAAAGGATACAAGCCATAAGAAGAAAATGAAGCAGAAGGAGTACTTTGATCAAAAGATCCGGTGGTCTCCATTTCAAGTAAATGACTTGGTTCTAGTATATGATTCCAGATACAAAAAAAAGAAGACAGAGAAAATTTCTTCCAAAATGGATGGGGCCCTACAAAATAGCAGTTGTGCATGAAAATGGTACGTACCGACTGGAGGAATTGGATGGCACTCCCATTACGAAATGGGTCAACCACGACAAGTTGAAGATTTTCCAAGCACCACAATAGTCTACTCCGAGGACGGAGTAGAAGCTAGGAAGGGGGAAGATGTCGACACTAAAATTTTCCTCCAAAATTTCCATTTCATTAATATATGTATTAGGAATAGGATGTTGTTAAGTGTAATTAGTAGTAGCGTCCGATAGAAGATAACGGCGCCGTTAGTACGGTGCCGCCAATAATGTGGAGTACGGTAACAGTCAAAGTACAATAGGAATGTTGTAAAAAGTAAATATTTTTCGTAAGTGGTCCGGTAATGTTAAAATGTCAAAGTTTGGGTAATTAGAGAAGTAGGGTCTACATGATTAGGAATTAGAAATATTATATTGGTAATAAGGACGAGTGAGGTCATAAATATTTTGTGTATTTTATTTGTAAAAATTCTAAAACTGTGGAACCCATGTAAAATGATAAGGTTTATCTTATCTTAACAGATAAGCTTACATGTACAGATAAGAGTTAAGGTATGGAATATGATTCGTCAGAGTGGATTTCTTATCCTATCTTAGAGATAGGATGGATAAGCCTGGAAGTTCTATAAATAGAGAGGCCACCCCCCTCATTTAGCATAGAAAAGAAGTAGTGAGAAATATTGTAGGAAGTGTGCGAAGGAAGCCATCAGTTAAAGGTGTGTTGAAGAAGTCATCGAGAGGTGTAATTGTAAAGTTTCTCCCATAGTCTTGTTGAAGAATCTCATGGGTGAGATTGTAATAGTTTCATGTTAATATTATAATTTATTTTGATATTTCAGATTTTTCGTCATTCTGTCTTATCATAGTCAATGGTATTCTTGTGTTATGTTGTTGTTTTGTTTCCAGATTATGTCCACCAAACTAAAGGCTGTGCATTAGTAAATAATCATAGCACGAGGAGTTCCTGGTGAAGAATTATCATAGTGTCGGATTGCTGATGACAGTACCCCCTCCCACATCCTAACTTGGTCACTTTATCTCTTCATGAGCCTCATCACGCTCACTCAATAAAACTGTGCATGTGGGAGGAATTATGTCCACTGACTCAAAAAAATGGTCATGTTCACCTGTAATCACGTCCACCCACTCTAACATCCCTCCTCCCACGAGAACATCTTGGGCCACGTTCCTGTTTAATGTGCATATAGAGGATTCTACAATCACTGTCCTATAGGAATCACTTGCGATCACATTATAAACAACCTCATATTAGCACTTACATATTGTTGTATTCGCTAACCAAATTAACAAAGTCAACAAAGCACAATATATCATACTTGAATTATACTCATGTCATTGTTATATCATATACCTTAGAGGAGGGTGCATGGCTCTCAACTCCTCCAATTATTGGCCCACTTGTCTCCCACCACTAACTATACACATCAGTGCACCCTACGTCATCAACCTATATTATCCCTATGGTCGGAACTTCCTTATCTAGACCTAGAGCCACCAGTTGTTCTCTTGTAGTCCCTGGCCTTGACCCTGGCTATCTCGCTACCCTAGTAGATCGACACCATATATATGGCTCTAAGGGTATGTCATGAGCCATACCAAATTTTCGAGACACTCACTCACCCTGGAATAACTCTGCTACTCCTAGGAACAGATCCTTTAACCACATGGTGTGCCGAATGCACCTGCAGACACAAAATCTATGCACTTGGGTACATTTCTTGGTCCTAAAATCATGCTAGTATTTACATGATTCCTAAGTAAGAAAACTAGCAATTAACAACTCCCTTTAGCCTTTTGCTTTGACTTATGCACTTTTATTGGCTTTATACATCTTGCACTCTTGTCGACATTTAACTATTTTATTTTTCTATGGCCTCGAACACTAGCTCTCAGTTGAGACACTAGCATCAGGTGTTCCTACCCTCTTGGGTGCTCATGTCCTTATTTACCTTTTTCTTATTCTTTTTTACCCCTTTCACTTCTTGATTACTTTTTTACTACTTTGGGTTGGCCTTCCAACTGTCAATTACAAAATTCAAACAAGGGAATCATATAAATGCATAGTTATTATTTCAAAATAAAAGGACCAAGCACTAAGCATTACATACTATTACCTAAGCTTGCATCCAAAGGCATAAAGCACTTCAAAGCATCCATATTGCACACTTATTCAAGGGACAAGGGCTGCATCACTCTGCGTACACAACATAGGAGGGGAAGTCTATTCTATTCCATTACACACATTTACATCTGGAACATTATAGATCTATTTCACTATCTTAGTGCAACTTACACAAGGGCATCCTAGGGCATCATTACACACACTCTCACACAAAACTACATGGAGTCTGAAATGTAGTTCAGTACTCGGTACTAATTTCACTCTTTGGGTGACCGTCGGGGTCTATCTGACTCCACATTCTACATATCTTTTTAATTAGATTTGATGTGGTTTTTGGCCATGTGCAAGTAGATAACTTGTTTTGTAGGTTATATGTACATTCAGATGATCACAGGAGTGAAACCAAAGTGAACAAATAGAGACTGGTAGTGAAGTTGGTCCTGACACAGAAGAGAAAAGATACAGATCATTCACACATACTAGCGCCCAGAACGAACACTGGTGCCCAAGCGCTCTTATGTCCTCCCCGTGGGCGCTTTTGTCTAGAAAAAACCTGTGTTTCAGCCACATCCATGATAGAAAGCATTGGCGACACTCTATCTTAGATTTGTTTCAGCTACTCACCTACCCAGATCACTTCCAAATTTCTCTAAAATCAGCTAAGTCTCGCTATCTCCCTCTCTTTCTTAGGGTTTCATATTTTTACATGCTTTGTTTTCTTGTGTCTTTACTGTACATTAGCATTTGTATATCATTCATTACATTAGTTACTCTGCAATTATATTTAATACCATTTATATTAAATAATTTGGTGAACTCCACTCATGATCAAACATTTGGATCCTTATTTTTCCTATTATATCGATCATCTTTCATGACACCTAAAGTCTCCTTGCATCAATTACTTCAAATGCACCTACCTTGCACATATGTTCTCCAAAAATCCCTAGACACTATGTATCTTCCTTGCAATATGCCACCTTCACAAGTAAGTGCCATCTTCGATCGTCTCTCTAATGACCCTATTGGTCATGATACCACAACCAATCAATCCATTTGCAAGTCAATTCAAGCTTTACATTGTTTATTTCAAGATAAAATTCAAGCTATGGAAACCACGATTACATCTCTCACAGCTGAAATCCAACATCTTAAGGATGCTTCTCAGGCCCATGTTAGTTCTTCTTCTACACCTCATCTTAATCCTATGTCTTCTACATGTGCTCATATAAGTGAACCCCAAGTCTTACTAGCTAACAACACCTCTCAAGTTTGATCTAAATGTTAAGCAACATGATATTCTTCCTGAGCTCCTCAATCACCAATTGATCAACTTGCCAACTACTCATTACTACCCTCCTTATTAGCTTTCCAAATACATAGGTCTCCCATTTTGTAATTATCATAGACTTAATGGACATCATGAAAATGATTGTTATGCTTTAAAACAAAGAATTAAGCACCTTGAGCATCAGGGCTTTATTTCATTTGCTACACAACATTTTTCTACATGCTCATCTCCAATTGCTAAATCCTAATGGGGTGCCAAATATGATCCCTCTATTTCTAATGAGAATCATGCCATAATTAATAATGTTCCTTCTTTGGTCAGTCAAGATCCTGCTACCTAACCCATTCAAACTAAGCAACCTCCTTTAAAAATACATCATACATCCCCTCCTTGTATCAAGTCTTCTACAGCGTTACCAATTCCAACTAAGCAACCACCTCTCAAAATTTTTACCCCATCAACCCCAGTCTTCATCCATACCCTGGATCCTATTTAAAACTTTGCTCCTTCATCCTCTCACTGTGATGACCACTATGCTAAATGTTACCAATTCCAAATCAGCAACCACCAAAAGAGAAAAACCAACCAATTAACCCTGTGATAGCTAACCTCTTTAAAATTCCACCTATCAACCCACAATCCAACCATGGTCCTACTCTTACTTCTACCCCTCGTCGTGGAAACAATATAATTTCTTATGATACATTTCAAAAGCCTATCACCATCGTAATATCTCTATTAGATCATCACATAGCTCTCTATCAATGGCACACTTGGGAGGCATCTACACAAGTTTCTGTTCTCCTCTTCCATCATGTATCAAGTTGTCTCTAGTATCTACTGTTGACACTTCACGCTCGCACACTTTATGAATGCTAGGTATTTCTTAACACTCCTACATCTTGTAGTACACATGCATTGTACCATCATTACATTGATGACAAACTCTAGTGCAATATAAAGAGTTCACACTTTGACCTGTTGAGGGCACACTTCATCGAGATGAACCTCACATCCTCTGAGTGCTACACTACATTTCAGCTCACTTCACGATGCATCTTTCATAACATATACTACTCTCTCTCACTCCACACTTCATGACTATATTTCTGAGCATCACCACATCATTGGTTCCCATACTTTCTCTTCATTTCCCAATGACGATCTCTAGTGTTATGGTTCACACTTGACTGTTGAGGGAAAACTTCATCTAAAAACCTCACATCCTCTACACTTTGCACTATTTTCTTCATGATATATCTTTCTAGCATCTACTCTCACATGGATGCTACACTGCATTTCTGGATGACACACTATTGTTCTATGGTTCATTCTTGACTGTTTAGGCGAGCATTTATAAATGAACACATCATCTCATACACATCCACTAGGGGGAATTTTAATCCTATCATCATTGACACTATTGGATAGGCCACACCATCACAGTGACGCAACATTTACATGTCTTGGTTGCATTTACTCTTATAATATTAGACTACCAACATGTTTCGACTTTGTTTACTATGGTGAGCCGGGGTCTTAGGGATGTCCTGGGAGTTGTCATGTACACATGTGCATGGATGTTGGTGTCTGGATCCATAAAATATAAATCGATTACAAATCCCGACTGGGCTGTAGGGTGATGCTAAGACAAAATAGAAATCAAAAAACCAATGTGGAAAAGAGACTCCTCGAATAATCGTACCAATTACTAGTCTCACACACTTACATATCACAAAATCTATTGTAACATGCTAGTATGCTATTTAGGACTCATTAAATGTACCCAAGTGTGTAATTTTCACTTGTATACACACCCCATCACATAGATATCCATTATCTTGCCCACTTGGGGGCATCACACCCCCCCTCTCTATGTACTATCAATTATCTCTGCAGGATCAGTACCACAATGGTATACCTCACACTCGATGTTTGCTTCATGATTGCTATTGTCTTTCTTAGCTACTCCTACACTTTTGGTACAAACATTGTATCATCGTTGTACTCTTACGACGCACTCTAGTCATCCATGGTTCATACTTGTGACATTATGAGCGGTGTCCAATGTCTATAACCTGATTTTTCGCGGTCCACTTTTTTATTTCACGCTTGCTTGCTTACATTGATATTCTATTACATGTTAGTATCTATTCTCACACTAACACATGTACCTGATGACAAACTCTTGTTCTCATGGTTCCATGGTCTCTAACATGTTGAGAGTCCCCTACCCCCTAAAAGAAACTCCATCTCATACATGCATATTCATATTGGGGGCATGTTGCTCCTATGGATCTTCACATTTTGCTATACCATTATTGCATCACACCCATACACAACAGGAGGGGTGCACATCTATTGGTTGAACAATTTACTCTTTACATCTTATTTTATATGCATGTTATACTTTGTTTTCAACATGTTGGACGCATTCTCAGTATGTCATCATCTTTCTATATATATATACACACTGTGTGTTC
This sequence comes from Taxus chinensis, assembly GCA_019776745.2. NCBI lineage: Eukaryota > Viridiplantae > Streptophyta > Pinopsida > Cupressales > Taxaceae > Taxus > Taxus chinensis. The sequence continues at coordinate 301,278,403 of CM034146.1, forward strand.
ACTTAGTATTTTGAGGTGAATGGACAATATAGCACCCAGTTTTTACACGCTAGATAGTGAGCGTTTGGCACTGTACCTTTCACCAGTCCCATTGAGGCATCTTGGGGGCATCTACTTCCTGGGGACTACCACATTTTACACACTTTAGGTTTTATATGTTGCATTATTCACTATTTCTCATTACAAGTTACTCTACAGTTTTTCAGTGATTTCTACATGCCTTGACATACTAGTTATATCTTTCTGACGTGCTAACGGGTGCATTTCATGTGTAGCATTCAAAATTATCCGGACTATATACAACCATGACTATCTATATGCATTTTGTTTGATCTTGTTTTCTATTGTATCCTCATGGATTTGTGAGAGAAAATTTATACCATATGTCTTATATGATCATTGTATGCTTTTGGCGTGAGACTTTGGCCGTGATATTTTTGTGACATTGTGCAGTGATGATCACCCATGTTTGAAACTTGTTTTTAGCAGTCTATCTTGTTTAGCACACTTGATTGTTACACTTTCTTCTTCTATATGCTAGCTACTTTTGGCTACTAAGATCACTTGTAATAACCTACTTTGTTTGCATGTGCATTGGTTTCTACCATAGACGCCCCCCACCCCCTATAGGTATCCATTTTAGATCAGAACAATTCTCTATCTTTTACACTATTACATATCATGTGCATACTTTCCTTTTACATACTTTCATGCACCTTTTACTTAGGGGGGTTATACACATGTTAATTTAGTTTCTCATATACAATACTTTGACTACTCTTTCACTCTTATTTTGCAGATCTATCCTTAGTACCCAACAAGGATCAGCTCACATCAGTAAACACAGAACACTATTATGCATACACTTCATCCCTAGAGTCCACTTCCCTTTCCTAGAACTAGACACTTCACGAATTGTGGGCGCTTCACATTCCTCCCATGTGCGCTAATGTCACTGAGCTAGAGGAAACAATCACTTTTATAGTACAACACAATTTACAACATTTTATAGACAATTCTATAATAACATGCACTGACCTTCAGTCACATAATGGTTAATTTCGTATCATCCTACAATCTTGAACCATTTACGGAACTAGTTCATAACAAATTGGGATAAATGGAACAAATCGGGACAAACCAATCTACGTAATGGTCACATTATTAGGACAAAGTCGTAATAATCGGAGAGTAAAACTGGGACCTCTTTCCCTAACACCTGCTCTTGGACGTGAGATCGCCCAAAAAAATCAGACTTGACGTTTGTGATCGCCCAAAAAACTCAGACTCGGTGTGTGATATGCCCAAAAAACTCGCACTTGCCGTGAGATCACCCAAAAAACTCACCTTCAACATTCAAATCAGCAAACTTCAAGAAACATGACACTTTTCTATATTTTATTCTCTTACATATCAGGTGTACACTTTCCTTTTTACACACTTTTACACTCTTTACATATTTATACACATGTTTCCTTTATCTATCATATAAAAAAAATGACTACTTTTTTGCTCTTCTTTTGCAGGTTCATCCTTACAAGAATCAGGTCACACAAGCTACAACATCACGATACAATGCACACGCTTCACCCCTAGGGTCCACTTCCCTTTCCTAGTCTCCATGCTTCACTATGCAATCACTTCATGCTTCACTTATCCACTCGGCACACTATCGCCAACACTCTTCTTTATAGAATCGTAAGGTAGCATCTTTTATCTACTTTATGTTATCGGGTATTCACTCAACAACATAAAGTGGGGGCAAATGTAGACACAAAATCACGCACTTGGGTACAATTCTACCTTACTCACTCTTTTTGGGTCTCTTATATCTTTTTGGCATCTTTTTCACTTCTAGGTCAACCTTCCAGTTGTCAATTACAAAATTCAAACAAGGAATCATATAAATACACAGTTATGCTTTCAAAACAAAGGACCAAACACTAAGCATTATATATTATCACCTAAGCTTAGATACAAAGGTACAAAATCACTTCAAAGCATCCATATAGCACACTCACTCAAGGGAAAAGGGTTGCATTATTTTGCATAAATAACATAGGAGGGGAAGTTTATTCTATTTCATTACACACATTTGCATCTGAAGGATTCTAGATGTAGCCCACTATCTTAGTGCAACTTGCACAAGGGAATGTTAGGGCATCATTACACACACTCTCACATAGAAATACATGGAGTCTGAAATGTAATGCATCACTTAGTACTGAGTTCACTCTTGGGGTGACCATTGGGGTCAGTCTAAATCTACCTTCTACATATTTTTTATTATGTTTGATGTGGTTTTTGGACATGTGCAAGTAGACAACTAGTTTTGTAGGTTACATGTACATTCGGTGATCAAGGAGCAAAACCAAAGTGAGAAACGAATATTAGCATAGAATATCCTCCTGAATAGAAGAGACCAAATCCAGACCATTCACACAAACACTATCATCCAGAATGGACACTAGTGCCCAATTGTTCCTATCCTTTGATGGGCACTCCTGTCTGACACATTGTTGAGTTTCATAACCTCCAACGAGCATTGACGAAACTCTTCTTAGTTTGTTTCATATATTCACCTTCCCATATCACTTCCATATTGAACAAAAATCAACTAAGTATCTTTATCTACCTCTCTTTCTTAGGGTTTCATATTTATACATGTTTGTTTACTTGCATCTTATTATATATTATCATTTGTACATCATTCATTACAATAGTTACTCTACAATTAGATTTAATTAAATTTATATTAAATCAGTACCACAACTTAACACCGTCCTCCACCCATCCCCCATAATCTTTATACAACCTCCATATAATGGCCACAAGTCCCATCTGATCTAACATTGACCTATACGTGGTTGTGTCCATCCTCTTACTCCGAGTCCCCACCCACCTCATTGTAAATATCTCTAGTTGAGCCCATTCGAGCCATGGCCCACTTAGTGGCCTCACTATAGCTATATTCTCATGTACCCATACATGTAATAAAGTGATAGCTCCTACTCCACCTCCATGGTCCTCTTGAGTGAACCGAGACAAATCCTTGTATAAATGGGCCAACATACATTGTGTTCATGTATATCTTATACCGTGATCCTATCTATACTTCGGAAAATATCATGCATCCTATATAGAATGCCCACTCCTCCACCCTCAATGGCCACTGATGAAGCTAGAACTACTGCTAATAAATTTTCACAATTACAGAACCCTAGATCTCACAATCACATCCAAGCTAATATATGTCTTAGCTTGTACTCGAGACCCTACAAAATATTGTCATGTTGCCCTCATCTAACCATGGGAATCCAATATGGCCATAATATGTACTCTATCTCTGATGATAGGAAATCTACAATATCCTATATACATGCTCCAATATCACCATCATCTTGCCTTTCAGAAACCAAAATGTACAAGTCTTTGCGCACCATATCTCACACAAAGAAGTCAATAAAGGAATATTATGGGATATTTCCCCCAATCTAGTAATGTGCCACAAGCCAACATGGTCCAATATATCCCACTCATCATCACTCAAACCCAAGCCAAGTAATGTACTCAAGTGACGACCGACATAGAACTCCCTCGAGTGTATATCTCTCTACACAAAACCAAAAGTAACAAAAACACAATATTAGCACACAATACATACTTCGAAATCAATCATAACAACCTTAAATTAATTAAAAAAACACTAAATTCATGAAACAATTCCAAAAAATTAGCTCCTTGACACTAGTGTCCTAAATCCAGATCTGGAACTAGCGCCCCATATCAGGTCATTAGCATTAGGAACTAGGTGCTAGTGTCCCAAAGGACATAAATTCTGTATCCTCTTATGTCTTGGTCAGAAACGTAAAATTCTACAAAATTTTCTAAAACTGATAAAAACAAGCATATTTGACAAAAATTCCAAATTTCGTCATACATACCAAGTCCCGGTCGTTTGTGTAGCCACAACCTTCGTCGCCCTCTCAAATCTCATCTAACTAGCCGCTCTAACACGTGGCATCTTCACAACTCAAAGCTCAAAATTTCAATCACTTTTGGTTCAATTGAAATTACTATTCACTTTTTCCATATTAATATATATAGTAATTCAAATTTACTTTATACTATAGTTATTACTTGCCACCATTCTTTACAACTAATACTAGACACACAGTTTGTCTCATATCTTGAGCCTCGTTACTCCATTTTCCTCCCCATTTTTTCCATCTAGATCATGATCTCCTCTAACACCATACTATACCATTCTAACCATTCCATTTTCAAATTCAGTACATGTACTAATCAATACCTACACATACTTTTCAATACTACTACCTCTCCTATACTATCTCTCAGTTACTATTACAACCTTTCATAACCTTTCTTTTGGCTCAGTTCTCATTTCTCCACACCTCTCCCTTTTGCCAAAAGGTGGCATATAATCGATATCATCCTATAATCCCTCTTAGGATAAAACACAATCAATCAACACTCCTAATACATTACTATCACATTTTTCTTTGATATCATTCAAACACAGTTATAATTATTCTATACGACAGTCAATACTTTATGTTATTTTCAAATCTATTTCCCCCAAATGACCCAATCTCAGGGAAAATAAAAACCTCTATGTGATTAATCTTCTAAATACATCTTATTCAATCAAATTTTATCATTCAAATCAATCAATCAATACAATAATCATAGTTACTACTTCTTCCAAATGACCTAACTTGGGAGCCGCATTACATCATCATCACTTCCAAATGACCTAACTTAGAATCCATCTAACACTATTCAAATCCAAACACCTGTTACTTCAGGAGTGGTGGAAATGATATGTCATTTCCTTTCCTATACCACTCTATATGGGTTCTTCAATCAAGGGAACAAATAAGTTGCAATGAAAACTAGAACTAAACAAGTAACAATTTGTTCTTTATCCATTTACAATAGTTGGACCTTTTGGGGAAGCATCATGAAAGGAGAGAAAAATAGACATCGCTCCCCAACACTCTTCCTATGGTGGTAGGACACCCAAATCCTTCAAAAATCAACAAATTTGGTTGGGAATTTATACTCCCTACCTTATCTATCATCTTTGAAAAAAATCCAAAATCGCCAATATTATCACAAATATTTCTCCAGGTTGCTCCTTACGATAATTTGTTATCTCCTTCTACATCACATGGGTCAAAAATTTGATCCATGGTTCACCACACAACAATTTTCTATGTTCTACACGCACTTTGCAACATGGCTTATCCAAACCCTATACAGGTATGTTCCTTACTTCCTTTACACTACTTAAATTTCATTCAAATAACATAAAGGGGGGAAAATGTGGACACAAAATTATGCACATATTGCCACTTTATTATGTCAACGGTATGTTTTTATATGCATGAATCTTAAATAATAAAAGTAAACAATTATGACACTTTCCCTTGTCCTATGTACGTCTTTGATTGATTTCTATTATGACTCTCTTCTACATCTATCATTTTTTGTATTCACTTTTTGTCAGGTCACAAGGATCCTTATCTATATGTTTTATCACATCAGTCATTTATTTAGGACCATAGTCATTAGGAAACTCAGCGTAGACACTAGTGCCCAGGCACTTGTGTCCATTCTGGAACTCTGTCCTCATCATTATTTTTACACATTTTATCATTTTTGGTTGGCCTTATTTATTTTCCTATTCTTATCGTGCATTCATAGTCGGCCTTTTGTGTTACTAATGTCAAAATTCAAGCAAGAGACTCATATATATACACACACAACGTGCTCACTATTCTTTTGGCTGGCAATCAAAAAAGGGGCTAACATATCTACATTTTATCACTATTGCTCAAAGGGACTACATTTTGGGCTACACACACTACATAAGAAGGGGAAGTGTTGAATTCCATACCACACATTTACATCAAAGCTAGTTATAGCCTGTTATCTTGGCATCATTGGCACAAGGGAAAACCTAAGGACACTATTTCACACACAAGCACACAGAACTACATGGATTCTAAAATGTAGTGCAACACTTGGTACTAAGTTCACTCATCAGGTGACCATTAAGGTCAGTCTAAATTCACATGTTACATATTTTATTCAGACCTAATGTGCTTGTAAGATTGTATAGATAGCTAGGGTTTATTTTGCAGGTTATAGGTACCATCAAAACCCTAATAGTGAAGTTGGAGGGACAAATCATATATTGGAGAGAAGACCCTTAGACCCAGAAAAAGAGAAAATCTTGAATATTCAAGCAGACACTAGACACTAGCGCTTATGCACTCCTATCTTACCATGGGCACTTTTTTGCAACACATTTCAGATTACCAAAACTCTATACAATCCACGATGACATAATTTCTAGCCATATCTAGCAGATATATAGTCCTGACTACCTCCAAGTTACACAAAAATTAGTTAATTCATTTATCTCTCTTATTTTATTTAAATTTTTACACTGTGGAATACTTGACACTTGTATATTATTGTATATTATCATTTTTATATCACTTGTTACTTTAGTTACTCTGAAATAAGATTTAATTCAATTTATATTAAATCACTCACACTTGGAAAAAAATTTGGAGTTCCATGGAGGTATAATATATTATTTTAACTTTAAAAGGGCCAAAAAATACATTACCATGAATTTCAAGTCATGGAATTTTTTCCATTTTGTGTTTTATGCTAAAACCTACAAATGATTAAAATGACCATATGGGGGCAACAACCAATTTTGGCTATCAGGGAGGATCGATATGACTAGGATAAAAAATAATGCTTGGACTATGTAGATGAATCCATTAGCCTTTATTTGACAACTTTTATCACTTATGAATCCATTTATATCTCTTTCAATCCTCTATACTAGATCACTCTTATTTCAAGACCAAACCTCCCTACGTCATCACAAGCGCTAGAATGGTTTTTATTCCCAACACATATCCAATGCTCCTATAGTATGACCCTAAGTATACCAATGTGAATTAGACTCTAATAAATTTTATGTGACTACATTCAAGACACCTGAAATCACACAAAACTCAGATAGGACCATTCACAAATTGATAATCACAAAGAGGCAAAATTTGCAATATGGGCAAAATTTCTCAAAAGGGGAGACAATTTTTGGGGGGTTGTCAAGCAAAATGACTAGTGACATTTTACATACCAATAGTTGGCTCTTACTTTGGGACTTGTCTTGGGTTGAGTAGAGTGTAAACAAGGCAAAGCATGAACACCAAAACCTCACCGTTTTAAGTAGATCAATGCCTTATCTATTGGGGAAAATAGATTCAAGGTAATGTTGGTTTGAAAATCTTTCGTGAGAGAAAATCTATGGATAGACGAGCCAAAAGTGTGAAGGGCATAGCCCCTCTTTGAGTCAGCAAAGTGAAACTAGTTTATTTCTATTCTACCAGCAGGAATCTTGTGCAAGTCTCACAATATTCTGCCTTCAGGGGGTTTGGGATCTCATCCCAGTAGATTAGTTCCGACGAAGAACAGAAAGGAATGAAGGAAAGAAAGGAAAGAAGATGGATCTGAAGGGAGAAAAGAAATGAATTCCAAAGTAGAAAGGTCAGAGGGTCTACGTTTTGGGCTGGTAGTAAACAGAGCTGAACCTACTTGCATAGACAAACAAAGCAATACTGATGAACAAATGACAAAAAAAAGTAGAAATAGATCTAACAGAATAAACGCACAGATCTGACATAAGAAAGATCAGATGCACATAACACACATATTCAGCACAAAGTCTTAATATTTGTATTAATGTTTTCTTCTGTTACAAAAAGTACAAAGCCTTTTCTCCTCACTTCTATTTTTCATCTAAAAGATATCCACCTCCTTTGAATACAACAAGTATTCAAGTATATATAGAAGGAGAGAAGAAAAGAAGACAAAAGCAAACCAACAACTAAATTACAAAAATATCTTACAAGAGATTCTAAAGTCATTTGTTGACTTTTTGACAACTTTGTGGATGACATCATCCCATGGTGCAACATGGATGATGTCATCATTTATGTCAACACACTTTAGATAATTACAAGGAGAAAGTCGGGAAGAAGAAAACTATTCATCGTCGTCCCGTGGCTGAAAGGGAGTATCCTGCTTTTGCTGCTGCTCAGGCGATGAGATGTGGAACTAGGCACGGTACTCCATGAACTTGCTGATCATGGGTTGAAGTTGATCTTGGGAAGGATCCTTGTGTCGATCACTGATAGCTTCGCAAGTCTCCCGCTCGTCTGTGAGCTTTTTTGGGAGTTTGGAATAATCATTTTCTACCTCTATCAGGTACCCGATGAAGTCACGACAAGCCAGTAGATTGTTGATGGATTTGGCGTCAAAAGTGACCTCTTGTCCCAGCCCTTGCGAAATGATCTCCTTGAAGATCCAAATAGTTTCCTCTACCTTTCTTAAGGTGAAAGAAGGAGTGAGAAAACCTGGAGACATTCTCAGGACAATCTGCTCCATTTGATGCATTGCATCCAGGGCTTCCTCCTTTATCTTATCAATCTTCTCTAGGACAAACTCCAGCTGATCAACCCGATAATCCAGAGTAGAAAGGATTTTGTTGAGGGCTCTGGGGTGTCCAAAGATGCCGAACTTGACCAGATCTTTGACTGAATAGTCGAGCATTTTCTGAAAGGTCTCATGCTGCATCTTGGCGTGGTCCAGCTCTTCAGAGATGGGTCCTGCTATCGCCTAGAGCTCTTTGTTCACCCGATTGATATTCTGATATAATTCGGTGAACTTAGCGATCACTCCCTCACTTTCTTTGAGGATTTGGCTCCTCCAGGTGGAAACTGCCATGCCCTGCTCACTGATTTTGGCATATTCATTAATCTTATCCTGGCTCAAAGGCTCAGGAGTTTTGGCGGCAGTTGTAGGAGGCGCACTGCCCATTTTCTGCAAGGTGTGGAGAAGATGTTTATTTTGCTCCTTTAACAGCCTTTTCTCTTCCTTTGCTTCCTGGAGCTTCTTGCAAAGGGCGTCAACTGCAGATAGGGCCTCTCCTTGAAGGCTTTCCAAAGATGTCCCCATTGTGACTTGGGTCACTGTGTAATCTGTCGAAGACAGATCCTTTTTATCCTTTAAAGGATTGGGGTATGCTATCTCCATTACTCTCTCTCCTGACACACTCTGAGAGAAGCGGGTTAAAGGATTTTACTTCTTGGTCCCCTTTGATGGGATGACGGAGAAGTCCATCGGTGCGATGGGAACTTTCCTCTTTTGTTGGCTCAGGTGCTGAGAGATCCATGCTGGACTTATGGGAGAGGGACCGGAAATAGTAAAGGGAGCAGCTGCAGTAGTAGAAGGAAAATACATGGAGACACTTGGAGGCGGCATTGAGAGGGAGGCCGAGGAAGTGCTCACGGGAGGAAGAGGTACTGCAGGGGAGGTAGACATGGGAAAGGAAGGGAGCTGAGAGATGAGGGAAGAAATGGTGGGGGACAGCTCCGCGAGAGAAGAGAAGATGGACGATGAGGAAGGGGGAACAACAGAAGACGGGGGAGAGGATACGACTAAAGGAATGGTCGCTTGGGTCACTTGAGGAGCGGAAGGAGGAGAGGGAGAAGGGATAGAAGGGACTTCAATGGTTACAGTAGTGGCAACATCCTAAGTGGATGTGCCTATCGGAACATCTTCCGCTGCTTCTTTTTCCAGGCTTTCTAGGATTACAACCCATTCTTGTGAAGTGGAAGGAGGACTTTCAGGAGCTTCCTCTTGGGTGGAGCTTGACTCACCCTCTTTGTCTTTCCCTTTGCTCTTTGGCAGTTGTTTTGGCCTAGAAGGTGCGTTGCCCAATGGAGAAGTGGTGAAATCAACTCCAAGGTAGATGAGACCATTCATCCTGCACCAGTGCTCTGTTCTTCATAGAGTTTCTTTGACCCTTTCCTCTATTGTCTGAGGTGCTTTGGTTCTATCAATTACAGCGAAAGGCCAGTCATCCCCACCTGTGTCAAGATATACTTGATCAACTTCTTGATCAGTAGTTTGATAACCTTTTGGGATGATGGCTACGCCGTACTGGATGATTTCAGCCAAGGCCAAGCGGGAATGGTCTTTCCTCCTGAGCTCGACCTCATGATATAGGTCGATATAAATATCCTCGATCTGTGGAACGTGGATCGGATCGAGTTTGGCTCTGGGCAGGCAATTCCTTGGGTCGAAAGTGGGCCTTGCCGGGAAGTTGTGCTTTAAATTTAGCAGCTCCAGTTCTGCAAACATATCCCGTGCTTTGTGGTGAGAGAGACAAGTATACCTGCCCACTGTGAGGGGGAAAGGAGTTCCACCCTTCTTTCTCTTTAGGCACTTCTCGTGGTAGGTTATAAGTTGTCTTGACAGCTCCAACAGGATCAACTTGGGGCCGGCGTATCTCGGCAATTTGGTTGGTTCCCCCAAGAAGTTGGCTGCCCTTAGATAGGTAAAGGTGGGGAATTGTGTGAACAAGGCTCCCCATTTCTCTGTAGCTGCAACAATGCTCTTGGTCGTACGACCGTGAGTCATGTTTGGCCTCAAAAGGCAGACGATGCCGTAGAAGAAGGCATCGTTAATCTTTGTAAACTGGGGGATACTATTTTCCAGCTTTAGTTCTGGATAGTATTCATATATTTTGACTTGGGGCCAAACCCCACACCGCATTAAGGCTGGATAATCTCTTTCTGAGGCCGCAGCATAAACTACGTAGGAGTTCATGTAGAACCTCCCCATTGTGGTAAGTTGTTGGAGCTGCTCAGATATGGTGCTGCTTATGATCTCCGCCCACTCAAAGCGTTGATCTGGCATATTTTTGTTCATCGTCTCCAGGTATCTAAGCATCCATTTGTGAAAGTAGTGGGCATCAGGAAGCCCAAATACTCTGCTCAGGAACGTGATTGTATCACTGAGTTCCTCTGAGAAATCACTGTGATGAATGACTTGTGGCCATCTGGTCACCACCTTCTTGTTTTTCAGGTATACCTCATTCATCAACTGCATACACTGATCCTCATTATCTTCCCAAGCCTTGGTGCAATCTTCCTGGCTTACGGCCACAAAGTGCCGGTGGTGAGGGATGCCGAGCATTATTTCAAAGTGTCAGGTAGTGAGGTTGATCACGACCTCGCCCTTCTCATTCTGGATGCATCTTGTGTCTTTGTTGTAGCAGCGGGCTACTACCATCATGAACTCATTGTTCACAGCACTAACTGGGATCCCTCCAGCAAAATGCAGTCCACTGCCTACTAGTTTGTCCATCCACGGACTTCCTGTGACCCTTCTGGTTCTGGCCCAGAAATCCTCCATATCAATGTGACCAAGTTCCGAGTCTCTTATGTCCAGGTCACACTCTGCCTGGGATTCGGGCATCCTGACCCTCTGATATTTGTACTTCATTTCTTCCTCTGTGAGCTTGGCTTTGCCCTTAGACTTGGTAGGTCTCTTGCTTGATGTTGACATATGTAGTCCTGAACTCAGTTGCTGATCTGCAAGAAGAAGAAGTGAAACCCAACGCAGGAAAGTCATATTAGCTGTTTGATCTTCCATTAAAGCGTTGACAGAAGGAAGAGTTAGCAATTTTAAGGCCTCAGGGCGCAGGGCGCATGAATACTGCAGGTTGCAGGGTTAAATAGTATGGCGCACAGAAAAGGGGTGCTGCAAGGGATAAATCAGCACCAAAGGGCGCAGGGTGCATGGACGCTGCAGATGACATTTTTGTTGTTGCAAGCAGAAGTGCGCCTGCGCCATATATATGCATTTTATAACGGGCGCTGATATTTTTCATGTTACACGGGTACAGGATGCGCCAAAGGGCACAGGTTTAATGCGTGTAACATCATTTTTTCGTGTGCCACAGGGGAACTTGGCACGGCGCATGGAAGGTCTGCATGACATGATGTTGCTGTAATAAGGGATGCGCCTGCGCCGTTAACAGTTTTGTACTTGGCGCAAATAAGGTTGGTGTTGCATGGATGCAAGGTGCGCCAATGGCGCAAGTTTTTTCAATGTTGCATACGAGTTTGGTGTGCGCCAAGAGGGCGCAGGGTTAGCGGGTGTAACAAGCAAGGAAAGTGTGCTTTGAGGGCGCAACTTGTTTTTTATGCAACAGGCATGGTGGATGCGCCGTTGGCGCGACTGTACTTCATGTTGCAAAGGTGGCGACTGCGCCAAAGAGGAAAAAAGTAGTCTATCAATTTTTAAGTCTTTGTTCTTCCTCTGGAGGGGTTACATGTGTTAAAGTCTCTTCTGCAGGGTCCCTTGGATGATGAACGGGCTAAAACAAAGAGAACCTAGCGATTTTTTCAGAGGCAGAGTCCTCTTTACTAGCAGATCTGGAAAGAGGGAGAAGTGCATGGGGGAGGACAGCAAAAACAGCAAAGGGAGGTTTCATGGTTTCACAGATCTATTTTATCCAACCCCATAAACAAACAGCCAATAACCAAAACACAAAACACAAGAGCAATAAGGACCACTTACCAGAATATATATAATGTGAGAGGTGAAACTGGGTCCACGACGTGATACGAGAACGACAGGCGTGCTGACAGGTGCAGAGGGAAAAGAATAATCACGTGTTTTCTGACTGGTGAAAGTGACAGGGCGGATGCGCCTATATATAGGCAAAGTTGTAATAAATGCGCCAACCACTTTTTGAAGTGGCGCATCAAAACGCCTGTCGACACGGGAAAGCTTGCGCCCTTTGGCGCATCAAAACACATGTTAACACGAAGTTATGTGCGCCCTTGGCGCACCAAAAGTGCTGTCAACACGGAAATAAGTGTGCCTTTGGCGCACCAAAACGTGGCGCAACAAAAGTATTGTTGACACGAAGGCGCATGCGCCTTGGCGCATGCAAGAAAGGCGCAACATGGTGAGGCGCACCAAAATGTGTGTCGACACTTCAAACCGTGCGCCAAAGGATTTAAAGGGGGCGCATGCTTACTCTATGTTGCATAGACATTAGGTGCGCCCGACCAAAAAGACCCAAAAAAGGCTAAGTTCGGAAAACCAGATTTCCCGGAAAAGGGTTTTTTGCAACGTTCCGAACGCGGAGGGGTCCCTGACGAGGGACCAGAACAAAATTTTGGTATGGTTACCCGTAAAATTACCCTTGCCAATTTCACGGGATAACAGCTGGCTCTTTCTGGGGACTATCTCTGAACGGAAATCAGGGGTAGAGAATCCCAGATCCACATGTGCCTATCCATTGGGCAACAGAGTCAAAAACAAGGGCGACCGAAAAGGGAAACACACAACCAACAAAAGCAAACACACGACAAAAACAAACACACAACTGAAGTAACTGTACAAAGAAGAGAGCAAGCTCTACTTCCTGAAGATTTTCAGATGCTGCCCGCTATAGGGAAGCGGGAGTCCAGTTCCATCTGGATACGAGAGATAGAAGTTGTTCTCTCCATTGAGCTGTTTGATCTTGAAAGGTCCCCTCCATAGGGAATCAAATTTTCCATGCATGCCCTTTGGCTCTCTTCGTTTGTCCCACAAAAGGATGAGGTCTCCCACCTGGAAATTTCTTTGCTTAGCTTTTTTATCGAACAATCTTTTTACCTGATTCTGATGCTCGGTGATCCTGTCGACCACTCTTACTCTCTTTTCTTCGAGCTCTGCTAGATACATGATCCTCTTCTCAAGAGAATTTTGGAAAGTCTCATCTTCGATTGCTCGTGCCAAGCGCAGAGCAGGGAGTTCAGCAGAAATGGGAAGCTCGACATCGGTGCCATATAACACTTGAAAAGGTGACATGCCAAGAGACCTCTTGGGAGTGATGCGGTCTGCCCACAAAGCGTCGTATAATGACTTGTGCCACATTCGTTGATTCTCATCTACTAGCTTTCGTATGATGGTTACTAAGTTTTTATTACTGGATTCTGCCTGACCATTTCCTTGAGGGTAATAATCTGAGGCGTGAGCCAAAGCTATTCTGTATTCATAGCAAAAACCAACAACCTCTCGTGAGGAGAAGTTGGAAGCGTTATCAACAACAATCTTGTTTGGAACGCCAAACCTGACAATGATATTTTCTTTGATGAAACTGCAAACAACCTCGGAAGTGGCATGTTTGACAGGTATGGCTTCTACCCATTTTGTGAAATAATCTGTTGCCGTCAGGACATAACTATGTTTGGCACTCGATTGGGGATTGAGTGCACCAATAAAATCAATTCCCCACTGCTTGAATGGTTCGTCGACAATGACCGGCCTGAGGGGAAAAGCAGCCAATTTGGGCTTGCCGACAAACTGCTGGCAAGGTTCACACTTTGCTACCCAGGTGGCTGCATCTTGGAAAAGCGTCGGCCAATAGTACCTGGCCCGGATGATCTTGTGTGCCATCACGGAGGAGGAGAAATGGCCCCCACAGGCCGAATTATGAAAACTCTCAAGTAACTTCACTTGCTGTGGTTTGTCAACACATCGCAAGAAGATGCCATCTATTCCACGTTTGTATAAACCGTCATCCCAGATGATATATCTGGCTGCTCTGAGCTTTATAGCGTGCTTCTCCTTTGTAGTCAGATGGGATGGGCATTCGCCATAGGTGAGAAAGAAAGCAATATCGGAATACCACTCATCGCTGGTTGCGACAAATAGGACCATCGGTGGTGAATCGGTTTTCTCCAGCTGGCTTTGCGCTCCATTGGTGTAATCATCCTTTTCTTCAGGGTCTTCTGAATCTTTGTTTTCAGCCATAAGCTGACATAGGCCCTTACCCCTTACCAGCTTGGTTGGTTTTATATCTAGATCATACTCCTGGACTTTCGCAATCCAATTCCCCCGCAAGCTTCCTAACTCCTGTTGAGTTAAAATTGACTTGACTGCCGTGTCAGGGACCAGCACCACTGTATGAGAGTTTAAAATGTAATACCTGAAAGTTCTTGACTGCTTTGACAATGGCGAAGGCATGCTTTTCCAACTGAGACATTTTTAATTCGTGAGGCTTGAGGGGAGAGCTCATGAACGCAATTGGGGATTCAACATCCTCAGAATTCTTTTGCATCAAGATGGCAGATACAGTATGCTCAGATGCATAGCTATACATGATAAAATCCTTGGAGAAATTGGGACATACCAGGACTGGCGCATGAGCAACAGAGGCTTTTATTTCCTCAAACAACTTCTTCCCTTCTTCGCTCCATCGGAAAGTTGGCGACCCTTTCATCATGTCTAATATATGACGAGTCTTTTCAGCAAAATCAGGAACAAAGCGCCTGAGAAAGTTCACCTTTCCGAAAAAAGAGTGAACGTCGGTCTTGCTTGTAGGTAAAGTAAGGCTCTGAATAGCCTTAACTCTTTCGGTATCTATCTTTGTCCCTTCTTTGCTAACAACATGTCCTAGCAATTTTCCTTCTGTGACTCCGAAAACGGACTTTTTCAGATTCAGGGAGATCCCGTGCTCTCGGCATCTAATCAATACTTGCTCCAAATGATCACAATGATCATTTCATTGTTTGGAGAACACAGTTAAGTCATCTAAGTAGACTACGATGACCTTCCCCATCATACCTTTGAACGTGCGAAGTCCATCGCTTGCTGGAAAGTAGCACCAGCATTGGTCAGGCCAAAAGGCATCCTGCTGTAAGCAAACGTACCCCAAGGAGTAGTGAATGTTGTTTTAAATTGGTCTTCAGGTGAGACTTCAATCTGATTGTAGCCTGAAAAACCATCAAGCATGGACAACATTTCTGATCCAGTTACTGCTTGCAGAACCTGGTCCATTATGGGAAGCGGGTAGTTGTCCTTCAGGGACGCCTGATTCAGGTTGTGAAAATCTACACATATGCGTATCTCACCATTCTTCTTGCGCACTGGCACAATGTTTGCCACCCAAGTACTGTGATGAATAGGAAAAATGATCCGTGCGTCCAGTCCAACATTTTCTAAATTTCAGCCTGGATAGTACCTGAGATTTTAGGATTATAATGTCTCTGCTTCTGGCGAAAAGGTTTGACGTCTTCTTTCAACGGGATATCATGCTGGACGTCCTTTGGCTTGAAAGACTTTAGATCGGCATAGGACCATGCCAATACATCCATGTATTTCTTCAGCAGTTTGACAAACTTCCGCTTCTCTTCAGGTGTGCAACATTTTCCAATGTTCACAAACTGCGGATGTTCTACCGAACCTAAATTGACCGGTTCAGTTTCTGGGGAGGAATTAGGATCATCTCGCCTCTTCTTTTTAACAAAGTGATCATGCCTGTCGAACAACCGCTCTAGGGAGACCAGGCCTTTTGGGATTTTATTTCCTTTGAGCTGACATATGCCGTCGTTCCCTTTTGATTCTTTGTCTTGATCCGTAACAGATTCACGGCATGCAGAAGTGGATCCTTCAAAATGAAGTTCACTAAAATTTTCCGCCTTTTCTAGAAAGGCAATGAGTTGGTTGTCATTGTTGAATACTTGCCAATGCTGAGAATTGTCCGGCACGCTTGGGCGGAAAACCACCTCAATGGTATATTTGTCTATTTTCAAACCTGGGTGAGGGAGCATGAGGGATGCTGAAACGGCCAATGAATCGGCCATGTCATTCTGAGCTCTTGGGATGGCTTTTATTGAAAAAGCATCAAACTCCTCGATGTTGTCCCACACCGCGTTGCGGTAATGTCTGAGCCTTTCATTCTTCACTTGGTATATCCTCTTAACTTGATTTACGACCAGCTCTGCATCACCTTGTACCTTAAGATTTTTGATCCCTCTTTCCTTCGCGGCTTGCATGCCAAGCAGCAGGGATTCATACTCAGCAGTATTATTCGTGTTGAAAAACTGTAACTTGAAAGAGAGAGGAATAATCTCTTCTTCGGGAGATATAAGCACGGCACCAGCGCCACACCCACTAGTCGCGCAGCTGCCGTCGAACTGCAAAGTCCAGATCTTGTTAAGATCCTCTGCTTGGACGAGGACATCCCCCTTGTCAGACTCGGTAGACAAGAAATAGTTTCCCATCCCTGATGATTCGAAGAGAATTTGGGCTTTGGGGTCATCGGAGTTAGTAACCAGGTACTTCTTTTGCGATTCAGGCTCCAAGGTTTGCATTACACCTTTGACGGGGATTCTAGCCTTAGACCAGTCCATATGAATCTCCCCACCAACTTCACTGCAAAAGCTCCTTCCTAGTAGAATTCCATATGCTGCCGGAATATCGGCAACAAGGACGGTCATCTTTACTCTTTTCTCTGGGAACGCCGCAAATGTGAACTGAGCATCCTTGATTTGACCGATCAGCGGAACCTGTTTGGTTTCCAAGGAATAACATCTGCCGAAAGGCTTGGTAAGGGTGAGGCCCAGAGCATGGGTGACTTTTGCCGGCATGACATTATCGGAAGCTCCAGAATCAATTATGCAGTTGCTTAGTTTGTGGCCATTGATTAGGAGGGAGAGGTAGAAAGGTTCTATCTTGCCTGATGCTGAAGTCGAGGCAACATTTATGCGGGATGAAGGAGGGGTGGAAAGGATTCCTTTTGGGGAAACCTGATTAGTCATGACAGCCTGACTTTGGATGTATTCAGTCAACCTTACAAGCTGTTCGGGGTTTGACTGAAGGTACTCGGCTTTGGACATTTGAATCTTGGTCTTTTTAGCGTGGTCAATTATGTCAAACGCGGCCAAGGGTTGCGTTGATGGAGGAATGAGTCCTTCATTTCGCGATGGTAGGGTAAAGTTACTGGTCTTCATGGAAATAGAAGAAGGCTGATTTGGAGGAGAGATGGGAGGAAAAGATTTCTTTGTAAAAGACTTAACAGGGGGTTGAGCAGGAAGAGGATTACCTCTTTTAGCAATAGTTGGGGGCGTGGAAGATGCAGCCTTCTCTTTCTGCACATTGGCAGCGACCTCTGCTTCTTTTCCTTGCGAGCGGGTAAAAACAGCATATGATTGTCCGCTTGCATATCCTTGGGTACCCTCTTCTTCGTCAGATTCTTCCTCATCAAATTCCATATACCCGATAGTAGAGTCGCCAGTCGGTTCACCGACATCTTGATCATCTTCACCTTGAGACGAAGGTTCTTCGTAATTTTGTTCCTCTTCTTCGATTTCGGCTAAAGCGTTGACCGGAGGAGCCTCAAGCGCCAACCGCGGAGCAGTTGCAGGCAGACGCGGCCTATGCGGGACGCTGTTGGGAGTAAAAGTTCTTCATGGAATATCCCGGTACGAGGAACTGGGGGAAGCTTGGGCTAACTACTTCTTTAATGCGAGCAAGTCATTTGCCATCTTCTGAAATGCCGGATCAGACGAAGTGGCCTGAGAAGGATTTGCAGCTTTGAACTTGGATGACTCTCGTTTCAATTCGCCAGATATTAGCAAGTTGTCCTCTATCCGAATGGCAGCAGCCTGGGCAAGAGGCAAGGTAGCTACTTGTTCCTGCAGGAGTAAGAAACTTACTTTCGAGCTCATAGCGTTTACGAAGAAACACTTTTGATTTTCCGGTGTTGGAAGCATGGCAACAGGCACACGGTTGATTAATGCATTGAACCTGGCGATAAAATCACGCATAGTTTCATTGGCCTCCTTCTTTAGGTGAGTGATCTTTGACAGTAACGTGAACGCGTCTTCAGAAGGCTTATACCTGTCTTCAAAAGCATCCCGCAAGGTGGCCCAACTAGTAATAGATCCGGCCGGCAAATGCTGAAACCATTCTGCTGCGGGCCCTTGCAAAGTTTCTAAAAAGAGGCGAACTGACACATCTTCATGGGTCACATCTTGGATACTGCATGACATGATGAATGCAGATATGTGAATCCATGCTTTGGTTTCCGCTCCCATCAAATTTGGGAAAATTCTTTCGGTTTCCATGTGGAAGCGCGTGAACAGGATGTGGTAATGCCAAAGGGCCCATAGCATTTCCCCATGGTACTGCCATTTGAAAAGCTGGAAAGAGGACGCGAGCTGGAAGTGCGGTTCCGCTGAGCAACAGAGCACTGCAAAGTGATGTAGACGTTCCTGATGAGAGACGCTTCCTTCGTGGAGGCGAGACACTCCTGGATGACCGGTCAGCTGAACTTAGTGACGAGAAGCGAGCCGGTGTTATACTGAAGTTGTGCCTTTGAAGCAGGTCAAAGGTAAGATCGACTTCTCCGCGAGCTCTCCTGCTACGAGTAAATGGTTCACCCACCAGTGTACCTTCCAGATCTGTAATATTGTGGATCAGATTTAAAAACTCTTTTTGGTTGTACTTGCTGATTTTCTGATTTTTCTGACAAAAACCAGCAGCATGTACTTTTCTAAATATTTAAATTTTATCCCTCTTTTGAAAACCGATTGCGGTTTAATGACAAAGAACAACGAGGATAAAACAATGGTAAAGCTTAGTAAGCTGATTTTTGGATCTAGAGTTGACTTTTTGAAGAGTTTGAAAATTTTGGTAAACTGTCAAAAACTCAGATCTACGGAAAAATACAGATTTTTATAAAAACTCAGCGAACTAAAGATCTCCTACTAGGCCCGATCTATGGATCCCTGAAGAAAATTTTCAGTTTGGATCACTTTTGCAAAAATTTTGGGTTTTGAACAAAAGTTAAAATTTGCAAACAGGTAGTGATTTTTCTGATTTTCACTGATTTTTTAAACACACCACCATCATAGATCTGATAGATCTGTTCGATCCCCAGTAGAGTCGCCAAAAACTGTTGGTTTGAAAATCTGTCGTGAGAGCAGATCTATGGATAGACGAGCCAACAGTGTGCAGGGCATAGCCCCTCTTTGAGTCAGCAAAGTGAAACTGGTTTATTGCTATTCTACCAGCAGGAATCTTGTGCAAGTCTCACAATATTCTGCCTTCAGGGGGTTTGGGATCTCATCCCAGTAGAGTAGTTCCGACGAAGAACAGAAAGGAATGAAGGAAAGAAAGGAAGGAAGATGGATCTGAAGGGAGAAAAGAAATGAATTCCAAAGTAGAAAGGTCAGAGGGTCTATGTTTTGGGCTGGTAGTAAACAGAGCCGAACCTACTTGCATAGACAAACAAAGCAATACTGATGAACAAATGACAAAAAAAGTAGAAATAGATCTAACAGAATAAATGCACAGATCTGACATAAGAAAGATCAGATGCACATAACACACATATTCAGCACAAAGTCTCAATATTTGTATTAATATTTTCTTCTGTTACAAAAAGTACAAATCCTTTTCTTCTCACTTCTATTTTTCATCTAAAAGATATCCACCACCTTGAATACAACAAGTATTCAAGTATATATAGAAGGAGAGAAGAAAAGAAGACAAAAGCAAACCAACAACTAAATTACAAAAATATCTTACAAGAGATTCTAAAGTCATTTGTTGACTTTTTGACAACTTTGTGGATGACATCATCCCATGGTGCAACATGGATGATGTCATCATTTATGTCAACACACTTTAGATAATTACAAGGAGAAAGTCGGGAAGAAGAAAACTATTCATCGTCGTCCCGCGGCTGAAAGGGAGTATCCTGCTTTTGCTGCTGCTCAGGCGACGAGATGTGGAACTGGGCACGGTATTCCATGAACTTGCTGATCATGGGTTGAAGTTGATCCTGGGAAGGATCCTTGTGTCGATCACTGATAGCTTCGCAAGTCTCCCGCTCATCCGTGAGCTTTTCTGGGAGTTTGGAATAATCATTTTCTGCCTCTATCAGGTACCCGATGAAGTCACGACAAGCCAGCAGGTTGTTGATGGATTCGGCGTCGAAAGTGACCTCTGGTCCCAGCCCTTGTGAAACGATCTCCTTGAAGATCTGAATAGTTTCCTCTACCTTTCTTAAGGTGAAAGAAGGAGTGAGCAAACCTGGAGACATTCTCAGGACAATTTGCTCCATTTGATGCATTGCATCCAGGGCTTCCTCCTTTATCTTATCAATCTTCTCCAGGACAAACTCCAGCTGATCAACCCGATAATCCAGAGTAGAAAGGATTTTGTTGAGGGCTCTGGGGTGTCCAAAGACGCCGAACTTGACCAGATCTTCGACTGAACAGTCGAGCATTTTCTGAAAGGTCTCATGCTGCATCTTGGCATGGTCCAGCTCTTCGGAGATGGGTCCTGCTATCGCCTGGAGCTCTCTGTTCACCCGATTGATATGCTGATATAATTCGGTGAACTTAGCGATCACTCCCTCACTTTCTTTGAGGATTTGGTTCCTCCAGGTGGAAACTGCCATGCCCTGCTCGCTGATTTTGGCATATTCATTAATCTTGTCCTGGCTCAAAGGCTCAGGAGCTTCGGTGGCAGTTGTAGGAGGCGCACTGCCCATTTTCTGCAAGGCGTGGAGAAGATGTTTATTTTGCTCCTTTAACAGCCTTTTCTCTTCCTTTGCTTCCTGGAGCTTCTTGCAAAGGGCGTCAACTGCAGATAGGGCCTCTCCTTGAAGGCTTTCCGAAGATGTCCCCATTGTGACTTGGGTCACTGTGTAATCTGTCGAAGACAGATCCTTTTTATCCTTTAAAGGATTGGGGTATGCTATCTCCATTACTCTCTCTCCTGACACACTCTGAGAGAAGCGGGTTAAAGGCTTTTGCTTCTTGGTCCCCTTTGATGGGATGATGGAGAAGTCCATCGGTGCGATGGGAACTTTCCTCTTTTGTTGGCTCAGGTGCTGAGAGATCCATGCTGGACTTATGGGAGAGGGACCGGAAATAGTAAAGGGAGCAGCTGCAGTAGTAGAAGGAAAATGCGTGGAGACACTTGGAGGTGGCATTGAGAGGGAGGCCGAGGAAGTGCTCACGGGAGGAAGAGGTACTGCAGGGGAGGTAGACATGGGAAAGGAAGGGAGCTGAGAGATGAGGGAAGAAATGGTGGGGGACAGCTCCGCGAGAGAAGAGAAGATGGACGATGAGGAAGGGGGAACAACAGAAGACGGGGGAGAGGATACGACCAAAGGAATGGTCGCTTGGGTCACCTGAGGAGGGGAAGGAGGAGAGGGAGAAGGGATAGAAGGGACCTCAATGGTTACAGTAGTGGCAACATCCTGAGTGGATGTGCCTATCGGAACATCTTCCGCTGCTTCTTTCTCCAGGCTTTCCGGGATTACAACCCGTTCTTGTGAAGCGGAAGGAGGACTTTCAGGAGCTTCCTCTTGGGTGGAGCTTGACTCACCCTCTTTGTCTTTCCCTTTGCTCTTTGGTAGCTGTTTTGACCTGGAAGGTGCGTTGCCCAACGGAGAAGTGGTGAAATCAACTCCGAGGTAGATGAGACCATTCATCCTGCACCAGTGCTCTGTTCTTCGCAGAGTTTCTTTGACCCTTTCCTCTATTGTCTGAGGTGCTTTGGTTCTGTCAATTACAGCGAAAGGCCAGTCGTCCCCACCTGTGTCAAGATATACTTGATCAACTTCTTGATCAGCAGTTTGATAACCTTTTGGGACGATGGCCATGCCGTACTGGATGATTTCAGCCAAGGCCAAGCGGGAATGGTCTTTCCTCCTGAGCTCGACCTCATGATATAGGTCGATATAAATATCCTCGATCTGTGGAACGTGGATCGGATCGAGTTTGGCTCTGGGCAGGCAATTCCTTGGGTCGAAAGTGGGCCTTGCCGGGAAGTTGTGCTTTAAATTTAGCAGCTCCAGTTCTACAAACATATCCCGTGCTTTGTGGTGAGAGAGACAAGTATACCTGCCCACTGTGAGGGGGAAAGGAGTTCCACCCTTCTTTCTCTTTAGGCACTTCTCGTGGTAGGTTATAAGCTATCTTGACAGCTCCAACAGGATCAACTTGGGGCCGGCGTATCTCGGCAATTTGGTTGGTTCCCCCAAGAAGTTGGCTGCCCTTAGATAGGTAAAGGTGGGGAATTGTGTGAACAAGGCTCCCCATTTCTCTGTAGCTGCAACAATGCTCTTGGTCGTACGACCGTGAGTCATGTTTGGCCTCAAAAGGCAGACGATGCCGTAGAAGAAGGCATCGTTAATCTTTGTAAACTGGGGGATACTATTTTCCAGCTTTAGTTCTAGATAGTATTCATATATTTTGACTTGGGGCCAAACCCCGCACCGCATTAAGGCTGGATAATCTCTTTCTGAGGCCGCAGCATAAACTACGTAGGAGTTCATGTAGAACCTCCCTGTTGTGGTAAGTTGTTGGAGCTGCTCAGATATGGTGCTGCTTATGATCTCCGCCCACTCGAAGCGTTGATCTGGCAGATTTTTGTTCATTGTCTCCAGGTATCTAAGCATCCATTTGTGAAAGTAGTGGGCATCAGGAAGCCCAAATACTCTGCTCAGGAACGTGATTGTATCACTGAGTTCCTCTGAGAAATCACTGCGATGAATGACTTGTGGCCATCTGGTCACCACCTTCTTGTTTTTCAGGTATACCTCATTCATCAACTGCATACACTGATCCTCATTATCTTCCCAAGCCTTGGTGCAATCTTCCTGGCTTACGGCCACAAAGTGCCGGTGGTGAGGGATGCCGAGCATTATTTCGAAGTGTCGGGCAGTGAGGTTGATCACGACCTCGCCCTTCTCATTCTGGACGCATCTTGTGTCTTTGTTGTAGCAGCGGGCTACTACCATCATGAACTCATTGTTCACAGCACTAACTGGGATCCCTCCAGCAAAATGCAGTCCACTGCCTACCAGTTTGTCCATCCACGGACTTCCTGTGACCCTTCTGGTTCTGGCCCAGAAATCCTCCATATCAATGTGACCAAGTTCCGAGTCTCTTATGTCCAGGTCACACTCTGCCTGGGATTCGGGCATCCTGACCCTCTGATATTTGTACTTCATTTCTTCCTCTGTGAGCTTGGCTTTGCCCTTAGACTTGGTAGGTCTCTTGCTTGATGTTGACATATGTAGTCCTGAACTCAGTTGCTGATCTGCAAGAAGAAGAAGTGAAACCCAACGTAGGAAAGTCATATTAGCTGTTTGATCTTCCATTAAAGCGTTGACAGAAGGAAGAGTTAGCAATTTTAAGGCCTCAGGGCGCAGGGCGCATGAATACTGCAGGTTGCAGGGTTAAATAGTATGGCGCACAGAAAAGGGGTGCTGCAAGGGATAAATCAGCGCCAAAGGGCGCAGGGTGCATGGATGCTGCAGATGACATTTTTGTTGTTGCAAGCAGAAGTGCGCCTGCGCCATATATATGCATTTTATAACGGGCGCTGATATTTTTCATGTTACACGGGTACAGGATGCGCCAAAGGGCGCAGGTTTAATGCGTGTAACATCATTTTTTCATGCGGCACAGGGGAACTTGGCATGGTGCATGGAAGGTCTGCATGACATGATGTTGCTGTAATAAGGGATGCGCCTGCGCCGTTAACAGTTTTGTACTTGGCGCAAATAAGGTTGGTGTTGCATGGATGCAAGGTGCGCCAATGGCGCAAGTTTTTTCAATGTTGCATATGAGTTTGGTGCGCCAAGAGGGCGCAAGGTTAGCGGGTGTAACAAGCAAGGAAAGTGCGCTTTGAGGGCGCAATTGTTTTTTATGCAACAGGCATGGTGGATGCGCCGTTGGCGACTGTACTTCATGTTGCAAAGGTGGCGACTGCGCCAAAGAGGAAAAAAGTAGTCTATCAATTTTTAAGTCTTTGTTCTTCCTCTGGAGGGGTTACATGTGTTAAAGTCTCTTCTGCAGGGTCCCTTGGATGATGAACGGGCTAAAACAAAGAGAACCTAGTGATTTTTTCAAAGGCAGAGCCCTCTTTACCAGCAGATCTGGAAAGAGGGAGAAGTGCATGGGGGAGGACAGCAAAAACAGCAAAGGGAGGTTTCATGGTTTCACAGATCTATTTTATCCAACCCCATAAACAAACAGCCAATAACCAAAACACAAAACACAAGAGCAATAAGGACCACTTACCAGAAATATATATAATGTGAGAGGTGAAACTGGGTCCACGACGCGATACGAGAATGACAGGCGTGCTGACAGGTGCAGAGGGAAAAGAATAATCACGTGTTTTCTGACTGGTGAAAGTGACAGGGCGGATGCGCCTATATATAGGCAAAGTTGTAATAAATGCGCCAACCACTTTTTGAAGTGGCGCATCAAAACGCCTGTCGACACGGGAAAGCTTGCGCCCTTTGGCGCATCAAAACACATGTTAACACGAAGTTATGTGCGCCCTTGGCACACCAAAAGTGTTGTCAACATGGAAATAAGTGCGCCTTTGGCGCACCAAAATGCGGCGCAACAAAAGTATTGTTGACACGAAGGCGCATGCGCCTTGGCGCATGCAAGAAAGGCGCAACATGGTGAGGCACACCAAAATGTGTGTCGACACTTCAAACCGTGCGCCAAAGGATTTAAAGGGGGCGCATGCTTACTCTATGTTGCATAGACATTAGGTGCGCCCGACCAAAAAGACCCAAAAAAGGCTAAGTTCGGAAAACCAGATTTCCCAGAAAAGGGTTTTTTGCAACGTTCCGAACGCGGAGGGGTCCCTGACGAGGGACCAGAACAAAATTTTGGTATGGTTACCCGTAAAATTACCCTTGCCAATTTCACGGAGATGTTACCCGTGTACGGATAACACCAAATGATGTTGTTTTACAAATCCATTGATTCATTGAACCTCTTTCTCAACTACTTGGGAAAGACAAGTTTTGCAAGTGGTCTCCATATACCTAAGAAATAAAAATGTTGCATTCTTCTTCTTGAGGAAGTTTGTATGAATCCTCTTGCAAGTGAATATCCATTCAGATAACTCATTGTCTTCATTACTATAAATTTTCTTTTCAAGATGCTTATCCATTTTTAAATTCATTCATGCTTCAAATTTCTTATTTTTCACTTTATTGCTACCACAGGGTTAATTCTTGGTCATGTTATGCTCACCATGTTCATGTTTAGGCTTGTGCTCTCCAACAAGCATTTGTTATTTTTTTCATGCTCTCTATAACAATTGTTTACATGAACTTGTTCTTGATAGAGATTTTTATATTTTCAACACCATCACAAACTTCTTGTCGCTTCATGTTTCCCAGTTGCTTCATACATCTCTCCTTCACACACATCATCTCATTCTCAATGTTCCACTCACTATTTTATGCCTCACATGGTGTTTCATCCTCTTTAAAGGAGAATGAACACAAGATTGGGTCCAAAATAGTGAGATTGAAATTCTTCTTGTGACCTTTTTGGGCTGAAATAGTCATCTCAGTGATGAAAATATCTTCTTCTTGAGTGAAATTGTTCTTGATAAACTCAAGTTCATTCCACTATCTCCATTTATCATTGTGAATGTCTTATTTATAAACATAAAAGAGAAAGCTTCATACCCACAATCATATTCATTAGGTAAGTCCTCATGATGGATCTTGAGAAGTTGATTGGAAACCTAGGGTTCACATCACCAAAAATCATTGGATATCACTTTCTTCCCACAATCGGTATTGTTTATCATCTTAGGGTTTCCTTTTGGCAAGTCAATATATCCATGATTCTCATCACTGCCAAGAAGAGAACCTATATCCATACTCAATTGGAAGTACACACTTTCAAATTTAGGGTCCATGAAATCATCCTTGTGTTTCTCATCTGACTCAATCATATCTGACTACTCCTCAATTAATATGGGAAGCTCAATAACTTCCTCCAAATTTATGAAATAGTTTTCATATCTTGAATCTTAGTATAGAATATATGCCCTTATGTCACCTATTTTTTGAAGAGTATATCTCATCTTATTCTTAGGTATGATCTTATTAATTTGGCCTTTAACTGGAATGGTTACATAAAACCAATCCATTTATATCTCATCTCCTTCATCTCAACAAAAACTTTTACTCAATATCACGTAAGAGGCCAGTATGTTAGCCACCAATATAGCTATCTTGGCCTTCTTGTTAGGAAAATTTTCAAATGCTACTTGAGAACCTTTTTCCTGACTAATGATAGGTTATTATTTTGTATCTTTGGAGTAAAAATGGCCAAAAAAGTGGGTGAGAGTGAGACTAAGGGATTTGGCTACTTGTGCATGCATTACATTGTCAGAGGCACCAAAGTTGATGATACACTTACTCAATTTATATCCATTGATCAACAAAGAGAGGTAGAAGGGTTGTACTTTCTCATAAGTGGATGGTGTTGAGGTAAGAAGGTTCTGAGAGGGATTGATACTAGGAGTGGTAAGTGGTTCTTTGGCAATAGGATTTATGGAACCATAATTTTAACTACTTCCTTTGATAAACTGGACAATTTTATCAAATTACTTGGGACTATTTCTCATACACTCATGCTCATAAATTTGGAATTATTAACATGGTCAACGATGTCAAAGGATGAATAGATGGACACTTCAGGAACAGTGGCAGATTTGATATGAGTAAGCGTTACATTCTTAGGAACAATAGATTTAGAGGCATAAATTGATTTGGTAGGGGGATAAGAAAGAGACTTAACCAAAGAAGGGAATGTTCCCTTGGCTGAGGTGGTCTCATGTTTCCTCTTGGCTGACTCCATGGAAGTGGGGAGCAATGATCCTTTCTTTTTTGTTAATTTTTGTAGAGTTTCCTTTTGAGGATTTAAGTGATTCAATTAAATTATGAAATATTTTATTAAAATCAGAAATGTACAGCTATGATAAATGACATAAAAATGAAATATAGATGTTAAGTAATTTATTTAATATTTTAGATGAAATAAAGTGGAAGGGGAAGGTACTTACATGAATTGGAATTACCTCGTAATGATTTCGGACTAAACAGCATGAAGGAATGACGGAATAAAGTATCGTAACAAACCTTAGAAAATTACAGCATAGGCAGATCTATCCATACTGGGACACCTAGGGAAGGATGAAGGCACCCGAGGTGCCCTGGTCTGAAATTTGGGTGCCCTGATTTGTGAAACAACTAAGAATTTAATCTTGATATGGTCGTTAGGTCTTCGCAGTACTTCTCCTTTGGTTACGTGAATGTCACACTTAGTTTAATGATGTCACCTTCAACCTACAATGAATAATCACCTGTAAAACCCCAAACAAAGTATCAAGCCCTAAAAAAGAAATATTCAAATGAAGGGGTCAAATTTTCCGCAACTTCCAAATGGATGGACTTATGATTGAGCTTTGCACTACATCTCAGACCCAATGTAGGTTTGTGTGCTTGTGTGTGCAATAATGTGCCTAGGTTTCCCTAGCACCAATGACATAGAGATATCAGGCAGTAGCTAGATAAAATGCAAAATGGTGGATGGAATAGAATGAACTCCCCTTCCTATGCAAAGTGTGATGTAAAATAATGCCCAAATGCAGTCCCTTTCTCTATGTAGATATCTAGCCCTTGATAGAAATGGTTCGTCCATAAGGTAGTGTGTATTTTGTGTTTATATAGGGATCTCTTATTCAAATTTTGACACTAAGGACCCGACATGCCAACTAGTACCTTGGGAGATGAGAGGAAAATTGAAAATACCAACCTCAAAATGAAAAAAATATAACCAAGTTTGACGGGGACCAGGGTGCCTAGAATTAGGACCAGAGTGCCCTAGGTGCCCTAATCCCTCTCTAAGCACCTTAGTCAAAAACTAGTGACGTCAACTGAGTGAGTACTGATGGATAGGAATTCCTGAGACCTGATGGGAATTGTGTGATTTGTTGACAAATGTACAAAACTAACAATGAGACCAACAAGAAAGATGATTGGACTATGGAATGGATCATCTATGAATACTTATGTAAGATCCATATATAAAACAACATACTTGGTGGTATAATAATAGTAGTAAGTGCATGATTTTGTGACTACATTTTCCCCCACTTTATGTTGGTGAGAAAATGGTCAATAACATAAAGCAGTTAGAGATTTGTACCTAAATGAATTCCAGAGAAGCCCATTTTGTAGAAGAATGTGCAGATGTGGTAGAAGAGCGTGCAGAATGAAAACATATAGCATGAAAAACCAAGGATTAGCATGTTGATCCATGTGGCGTAATGAGAGATATAATACCATGATGAAGTGAACTAAATGAGACTAATGTTTGTGATGTGGAATGCTTGACGATTTTAATTTTTTTATGATGACAATGTGACGAGGTAGGGAGTGATTAGTTCCCAACCTGATTACGTGTGTATGAAAAACTAGAAGATTTGGGTGTTCTGTCGATAGGGGAAGAGTGTAGGGAGAAAGGTGTATTATTCTATAACCTTTAACTACATCCTCAAAATATCTAGCCACTACAGAAAGACACAGATCAAATTTTTAGTGATTTTGGATCCAAAGATTTCCATTAAACATGTTCACCCATATAGGAGTAGTATAGGAAAGGTGATGACGTCTCATTGCCCCCACTCCAAGGGTGTCACCGCAATGTGTGTGATGGCTTCCAAGTTAGGTCATCTAGAAGAAAACACGAAATTTATAACTTCCCATGTTAGGTCATCTGGGAAAGTAACAAATGTAACACCTGAGTAAGGTCATCTTGGAGGCCACATGTAACTCCCAAGTTAGGTCATCTGGGATGCGGAATGTGTCGTATTGTATCAATTGAAAGGTATGATTTCAATTGTTAGAGACTTAAACATATTTGATTGGTTGATTGATTGTTTGTTTTGATTTTTTTACTCATAGAGAGATTTTACGCTTGTTTCCCCCATGTTAGGTCATTAGGGGGAATCGATATAAAATGATAAAATGTTGCATGGAGTATTAGTAAATTTTATAAAATGGAGAATTAGAAGGTTGAATGATCACGTAGTTGTGTAAGGGGAATTATAGGATGACCCCAATTGTATGCCCCCCTTTCGGCGAAAGGGGAAGTGATAATGAGAATGAATGTTGAACCGAAAGTAAGCACGTTAATAGATAGTGTATGATGGATATCACAAAAAATATGTGTAGACCGAGTAAAATATAATGCTGAGGAGAAATAGTGTGTGTGTCATGTGTATGATATGATAGTAGGTGGAATTTTGAAGAGAATTTTGTAAACGTGACTGAAATCAGAGTAAAAACGCTCAAGATATTAGAAAAATTGTGTGACGTGTATTAGTTGAGCAATGAATGTGAAGTATGACCATAATAGAGTAAATAATAAAAAGTGACTATAAATAGTAAAGTGAAAAAGTGATTAGTCAACTCATTTGTCTTTTGCACGAGTGTGAGAGTGATCTCTGAGTGTGTAAGGATGTTGCAAGTTAGAGTACTGCGACCTATCCATTTCAAAATGGTAACCACTGTCGTGACATCGCATATGATGACAGAGTTGGTAAGTGTATTTTTTTCAAAAAATGTGTGTGTAGTAGTCAATTTTGGTGATTTTTTGCAAAAAAAAATATTTTTTTCCTTGGCGTTTGGGACCTGGACAAGAGCAGTGAAGACGCTAGTGGCCTTCGTGACAAGAGCGCCCAGACATGGGCTTTGGTGTTTTTCTCCTACGTGCCCCTGTCCTACTTCTGGGCACCCATGTCCAAAAAAGTCTAATTTTTTCCAGAGTGATGTAAATGTGAAATTGGATTTGTAGTGATGTCATAAGTAAGCATGTGTGTATTTGTATTATGTCCTAACATTGTGTTTGGTGTTTTTTTTATGTGCAAAGGTATATCCATTCGAGGGAGTTCTGTGGTGGTCGTCGCTTGAGTACATTGCCCGAGTTGGGTTTTTCAGATGATGATTGGGAGGTTATGGACCATTCTAGCCTGCGACACATAGCAAGGATGGGGGATGTGCCCCATAATATGTCAATGTTGACAACATTATGTGAGATGTGGTGTGCAGACACTTGTATGTTTTGGCTACCTACATATGAGATGAGATCACATTAGAGAATGTTTATCACATACTGTGATTACCTATTGTTGGCAAGAGGGTACAAGTCATGGATGAGGAGAATATGGAGAGACAGATGAGGGCTGCTAGGTTGTATTTTGTGGGGACTCGAGTGTCTTCCGAGGTCCACATTAGTTTGGATGTAATTTTAAGATCAGGGGTTCTGTGCTTGCAGAAGTTTATAGCCGTGGTTATTATATCATCAATTGCAGTGGAGGGAGGTGGTGTGGACATCTTATATAAGATGCACGATATTTGTTGCCAGATAGATGAGGAGAGTACTAGGTATGCTTTGGCATGATGTTTGTTAGCCCACCTATATAGATATCTATACAGATTTATACAAGAGGAGCATGGAGGTGGGATTGGAGCTACTACATTATTACATGTATGGGCCTACAAGCATATAGCAGTATTGAGGCCATTTGGTGGTCCGCGAGTAGATTGGGATAGGCCAGACATATTTGCTAGGAGATGGATTTGTGTGTGTGGGAGAAATATGGATAATGACACCTATAGAGCATTGATAGATCGGATGGGGCCAGAGGCGGTGATATGGAGGCCATACCGAGACTATAGAGGTTAGCCAGAGGATGCAATAGAGTTATGATGTATATGGAGGATGATGTGGTTAGAGGATTAGTTTCCAGGGATGACCAAGTTATTCCAGGTAGAATGGGTATCTCAACAGTTCGGTATTTCCTAGGATGTGCCCCCAAAGCCATATGTGTGGGTTAGAGATGTTAGAGCACTAAGGAGGGCCGGAGCTAGACCAAGGCCCACAGGAGAACAGCTAATACCTCCCATGGCGATAGAGACTATGGACGCAGATGATGCCAGGTATATGGAGGAATACCGTGCATGGTGGGTGGTGCATTGATGAGTGTTTTTGTTTCCATTATTTGTGGATATGACGGGATTATCATAGGGAGGAGGAGTGGAGGGGAAAACACATGCCCCCAACAATGTAGCGGTGGTGATAGTGGAGTGTGAGTATCTGTATAGTTATATTATATGCTTGGTTACATGCTTATGTGATGATTATGGTTGTCTAATGTGTTGTTCTATTGGTTTTAGGTGATGCATATTGGTCCTTGATTGTGGACACATAAATCCGCACATTGACATGGAATGTGCCCACCAACATACTTATGGGTGGGGGATGTTAGAGCGTGTGGATGACATTGCGGGCGAGCATGCCCATTTGTTTGAGATAGTGGCCATAGCAGCAGCAATGTGCACTATGTTTCTCAGTGAGAGGGATGAGACACACGAGGAGACATAACAAGCTAGAGAGGCAACGGGTTGTGGTCCTTTAACGCAAGATGTGTTTACACAATTCATCACATTATAGACTCACTTTGCAGATTATTCGATAGAGGTGACACTACTACAGACACATGTGGAGAGATATCGAGGTCATGATCAGCAGCGCAAAGCTAGCATTGAGGCGTCACATTCCAGAGCACTTGTAGTACCATATAGTGACAACGATGATGAGATATGATTTGTATTGATGTATTCGATGTAGGGGAGTTTCCCCCCAGTGATGAGATGTTTTCTAACTATGATTTTAATCGATATATAAAGACGGATTTATCGGCATATGATGATTGCATTCGTTAGGTATTAATGTTATGAATTGATGATGATGTATGTTATTTTTGTTTCTATATATGATGCTTGATGTGTTGAGTTTTGTTTGTATTTTTTGAATTGATTTGTAATGCATAGTTGTCGAGTAATGAGTAATGTGATGATGATATAGTGTATAGGATAATAGACTATGTATGTAATATGATTACAAAAATAAAATTGTGATAAATGATTGATGATGTGTAAGAGTATGATTTGGTTGCGTGTGAGGAGTATGAAGGTGAGAAGTGGGAAATAGCGATGCCCCCAGTGTATAAATGATGAGGTTCATTTATATAATACCCATCAGTAGTCAAGAAAGAACTGTAAAGCAAGATTACATCATCACGAAAGGATTTGATAGGGTGCGCTAGATGAATCGATAGAGCATGTGAAAAGAGGTTCTTATTGTAGCATATCCCTCAACTGTCATGTAAGAACCGTAAGAACACAAGTGCGTCATTAGGAGGTAGGGTGATATCAATCACCTACCAAAGACCAAGGTGACACAAAGCGGTGGAAGCATGTGGAATGAAAGCAACGTGACCGTATGAACCAAAATGAATGTTATGTGGAGTGGTGGTGGATGGTGTGAATGCCGAGGATTGTGGAATCCAATGTGAAGGAGTAGCATGATATGATGGATGAGATGGATGAGGTGGATGAGATGGTGCAGAAATGGATATATGTGATGGAGAGTGTGCATGAGTGACAACCTATGGCGATGTATGAATAATGACCTTAGCAGTAGATGAAGGAGATAACTCAATCAGAGTAGTAGCTCTTTGCCAAGAGAGAGTAGATATGGACTGCTCACATGAGCGAGAACCAAAGAAAATGATGCCCTTATCCTCTAACTATTGTAACTGATCATGAAGGGTGAAGCAATCATTGTCCCTATGGCCATTAATATGGTGATAGTTACAATAGGGTCGATCATGTTGATGTTGTAAGAGATGTTGTGGATGATGATTGGTAGAAGGTAAGTGAATTAAATGCTTGTCGAACAAATAAGGCAGCACATCATGTGGTCAAGCATGATGAGATAAATACAATGGCTCACAAGAAACAGGTGTAGAATATTGAGGTGTAGCCTACCGCGGAGTAAGAGAAGAAGGGCACTTCTGTGAAGTAGTAGGTTGAAATTTCTTGCAAGGAGGAGATGGAGATCATGTAGGATGCTCAACTGATGGAAATGGATAAGAACTAGATGATGCAGTAGTAGTAATAATAGGTGTAGTATCCATAACATGTGTAGCAATGAGGTCTTGTTCTAGATCAATGACTTTATAGCATATAAGTGTGAATGATTCACATGTGTCATACTACAATCTTTGTTTTAATGTTTGAATCAAACCACGATAGAAAATGAATTGCTTCTCTAAATCGATAGGTTGAAAGACTAATTGGTGCATACAAACATTGAATCATAAGATGTAATCCATGATAGGTTCTTTTTTTCTTTGATGTGAATTAGGTAGATGATCATAAGTAACTCTAGGGCCATTGTCATCGGTAAGACTATGTCGAAAGGCTTTAAGCAATAATCAATCATTAGAATATGAAGCCATAACCATATAGTAATGCTTGAGATCCTAGTAGGTATTTCTAGTACCATCAAAACATGAAAAGATAGGCATGATAAAATCCTTAGGAAATGTTAAATTATGAATCTTCTTAGGAATAGGATTTTCATGTAAGGAATTGTTATCAATGAAAGCATAGTAGGCCTTTCTTTCTAATGTGAGTGATTGAACCTGAGACTATAAGAGACCCACAGCATGCATGAGAGACAAGATATCCTGTGAAGGAATAGTAGGGGATGGTAATAATGTGTTAAGTGGTTGTAATTTACCATTGTGAGTAATCACAGGTACATCAAGACAAAGGAGATTCCGATGTTAAAGGCACACTATGTGTAGGTGTCGATGAAGCAATAGGTGATGAAGAGCATGGAACATCCATAGAAGCGGTAGGACTAGTGGTCTACCCTCTTAGCTCAACTCTCCTTTCCCTTCAATATATTCATCCCACAGGTCCTCATACATGCTCAAGATTCCACTCACATCCTTGGATCCTTCGTAAACATCAAGCAAGCTTGTACCTCTGAATTACACTATGATCAGGTTCATAGCTCCTATATTCTAGAGGACTTCACATATAAACCTATTTATGAATGAAGAGTCAATGTAAGAAGTACAATGTTACACTTGACCCAACTCTCCTTTCATTACAATCAAACTCTTCTAACAATCTCGGTTTGTTCCTCTAGAGTACTCAGAGTCCTTTCCAAATTGTTTTCTTGATATTCAAAACAAAATAATATATAAGACATGTACTTACATAATTGAGAAGGTTTTGAGAGCTTACTTGAACAGGTTTCTGCCTGATATTGGATAGTGAATTAGATCAGCAATCTCAGGTTTGAGGATAATCACCTCCTATTTTGAATAAATATAATCATGATATGTTTTATCTTATACACCCACATATCTTATTTACCTATATTTTGACTCCTTAGATCATGAAATGTTTAATAAGATGCCCTGCATTTAAGTCAACAGATCAATTCATGTCATTGCTCACCTAATACTCCAGGGCAGATTTGTATACCTTTTTCATAACACAGTCCTAACTCTTAAGATGGTCACGACTATTTTTATTCATATGGAAATTGTTTAGATCCGCATAAACTTAAGATTTCCATACATTTTCCCCTTACATTGAGTCAAATGGCCATATTCAGGCCTTCATCTACATTATGCAAGAAACTTGTATTCTTTCAACCTCAAGACTGCCAGATGACAAATTTTATCCTATATCTCTGTTTTATGTTTTGTTCAATGCTTTCAAACTTAAGTAGAGAGGTCTTAGCATGATTCCCACATAACAAATTATGAATCCATCTTATTCTAGCCTATAGACACTATTTCTTACTATCAATTTACTAGATTGTCATCTTGTTTTTATCCTTTGTCATAGTGTTTCTCCTTTTGTATGATAGGTCTTAGATTTAGTTCTCGGACCTTATATTTGTATAGGATGTAATTCTTATAGATTAGGTCCCTGATTCCTTAGGCTTTGATAGATTCAGCATAGGTGAAGTTCTTCTGGATGTTCTATTTAAGCTTCTTTATCTAAAATTTGAAGAAATGAGGTTTAACAGGCATATGCAAATCTAGATTACAGTGATCTCATGACAGTCATCCAAAAACATGATCGTAAAGCATTATAAACACTTGGAATATACTTAAAACCATCGTTCTCATCAATCACAATTCTTGGAGCATTAAAATTACTTTAATTGCATAAATTTCACCTTACTCGGCTGTCAGTACTACTCCCACGTATTCAGAAATTTCTGTTATAAACTACTCATCACACACTTGCCCATTCGCTCAAGGATTTTGGGGACTCCTTCGTAATGATTAGGAAGAGATTCAATATTTCATTGGTGGAAATTTGAACTATTCATTACCCTAGTTCAAGGCCGAGACTTTAAAAAATATGCTTGTAAAATACCCAAAATTGATTTTCAAGAGTTCTCATAAATTCATACATGTTTATCATTTCTTACTCCTCTTCAAGATTACAGTCGGGGCATTTGATGAGTTTTTATCCTATAAAGGATTTCATGCTTGCTGACAGGTAAGGAGCTCTCATGAATATTCCTTGTCAACATAAGAAAACACAAGACAAAGCTAATAGTTTATGAAATATGCATCAATACATTATAAACTCCTGATCCACATACAATGGAGATGAAATTTAAATTCTTCCAAACTCAGGAATTGAGATTCAAGACTCAAAATCTGTCTTATATCCATGTCTCAATACAATCCTGGCATTTTGACTTAATACATCATTTTTTTCATACCAAATTACATATTTCCTTTTTTTTTCCCTGATTTAATTCGACCTCTTAACATCCACCATACCTCCTATTCTCTAGCTAGTATGATCTTAAAACAAGACTCGACTCTATCTTGTTGAGATATTCTCTCAACTAGATACAAGAATAGATAAGTTGTTTGAATACAACTTGCACAATTTTATGACAACTAAGTATAATCTCATATTATCCTAACACACCTAGTCTTCCTCCTTCTACATAGCATAGATAGGAGAACACCTCATATGCACCTAAATTTCACTTTTTTTAACTCTTACACTATGGTGAAAATTGTCACAATTCAAATATCCAATTTCTTGAATTTGGAGGAAAACTAAATAACACCCTAGTACAATTTTTCATGCATAAATAAGGTTGATTATAGCTTATTCACATCCTCCATGTACTATGAAGATGCCCCTGCATCAACTAGCATCGTAAACATCCCTAGGAGATGAAGCGTCATATGGAGATGTGATGATAGGAGGAGATGGATTAATAGATGGAGACGGAGCGATAGGAGGAGATGAACTAATACATGGAGATGAGTCATGCATATTATTATATACAACCTCATAATAAGATGACAATGGAGTAGGATATTCACACTCAGCATTATGTAAAGTAGTAGACTCATGACTATCAATTGCTTCGTTAAAATCAGAGAGAGACTCAGATATGAAAATGTCATTAACTGTATCATCAATTGGATCATCAACATAGTATGAAGAGTATGTTAACTAGTATGCGATGGATCATGAGAAGCATTATCAAAAATAGGAGAAGCATGAGATGCAGTTATATTAGTGGTCTGACTAGGAGGAGAATTAGTATGCACATGTGAACTATCGTCAAGACCAAGCATGAAATTAATAAGAGAATCATCTCAAATTTCTTTGGAAATTTCAGAAGGAGGATCACTACTAACTTTATAACATGGTGTACAACGAGTGAAGCTCGTCACATCAAAAACAATGCCAATAGTAGAATTTTCAAAGCTAGTAGGCACATTGCATTCGTTGGCTAAGAGTTGTTGAATATGATCCAGCATAGTAACATCCCGATATAGAGTTGTAAGCTCAGTTATAGTTGCCTCATCATAGATGGGATTAATACTAACATGAGGCATGATGACCCAAGAAGGAGAAGAGCTATCCTTAGCCACTAGGGTTTTAGTGGATCCTAGGGGAAAATGTTCTAACCTACAAGTTCACCAAAATGATTCAATAAAATCATGAAATATTTTATTAAAATCAGAAATGTTCAGCTATGATAAATGGCATACAAATGAAATATAGATGCTAAATAATTTATTTGATATTTTAGATTAAATAAATTGAAAGTGGAAGGTATTTACCTGAATTGGACTTACCTCACGGTGATTTGGAACTGAACAGAATGAGGGAATAACGTAACAAAGCGTCACAATGAACCTTAGAAAATTATAGCAGAGGAAGATCTAGACAAATTGGGACGCCTGGGGAAGAATGAGAGCACCTAGGAAACCATGGTATGAAATCTAGGTGCCCTGGTCTACGAAACAGCTCAGAATATGATCCTTATATAGTCATTAGGTCTTTGTAGTAGTTTTCCTTTGGTTGCATGAATGTTTCACTTCGTTCACTAATGTCGTCATCAACCTGCAATGAAGAATCACCTATAAAACCCCACATAAAGCATCAACCCCTAAAAAATAAATATGTATTTGAAGGGGTCATACTATCCTCAACTACCAAATGGATGGACTTATGATTGAGCATTACACTACATCTCAGACCCAATGTAGTTATGTGTGCTTGTGTGTGCAATAATGTGCTTAGGTTTCCCTAGTGCTAACGATGCAAAGATATCGGGCAGTATCTAGATAAAATGAAAAATGGTGGATGGGATAGAGTGAGCTCCCCTTCATATGTAGTGTGTGATGGATAATAATTCCCAAATGTAGTCCCTTACTCTATGTAGATAGCTAGCCCTTGATAGAAATAGTCTGCCCATAAGGTAGTGTGTATGTTGTGTTTATATAGGGATCTCTTGTTCAAATTTCAACACTAATGACCCGACATGCCAACTAGTACCTCGAGAGATGAGAGGAAAAACCAAAAAGACCGACCTCAAAATGAAAAGAATAAAACCAAGTGTGATGGAGACCAGGGTGCCCTAGGCGCCCTAATCCCTCTCTAGGTGCCCTAGGCAAAGACTAGTGACGACAATTGAGTGAGTATTAACATATAGGAATTCTTGAGACATAACAGGAACTATGAGATTGAGTGACAAATGTACAAGACTAACAACAATAAAGACCAACAAGAAATATAACTGGACTTGGAATGGGTCATCAGTGAATACTTTTCTTACGCAAGATCCATATATAAAACAACATACTTTGCAATATAATAATAGTAGTAAGTGTGTGATTTTGTGACTACATTAAGTGTTTCACTTAGGTAGAGGAGGAAGAGGCCTCCTTTTGTGATTGTGAGAGAGTGAAAACTAAAAAACAATAGCAATTCATATCAACCATGGACTCCTTAAAACCTGTTTCATATGAGTATTCAAAATACCCAATGTTTGCATATCCAACTTCTTCTTCTTCTCATTCAAGTTCTGATTCAACAATTTCATCTTCTTGGATTCCACATGGCACATTAACATGTAAATCCTCCAAATAAAGCATTTGGGGTGCTCCAGCAATCCAATCCTAGTTTTGATTTCAATATGGGGCATGCTAGTCCATTTTCTTCTTCAGTGTAGTCAAATCATTGACCAAATTTCATAGCAATGAATTAGTGCCCTCATCCTTGGAACTCTTGACTTTATTTTTCACCGAATGGTTCTTGATTTTCCTAACATAATCAAATCATCCTTAACATCCATCATAATATTTTGAGCATCCTCCAAATTTTTTGGTTTATCTCTTCTCAAGATGAACCCAACTTCAGGTAATTGAGTGTTTATGAATAATCCCAAATGATTCTCCTCAGTAGGTTTGACGGCTTCGGGGATCTTCTTGATCAATATATTGAATTTGGATACAAATATCTCATATATTCATGAGGTTTCTTCTTCAATTGTCACCACTAAACAATCAAATCATGATCACCTTTGGCTTATTTAATTCTAGATTCGAATTTTGATTTCATAGCAACCCAATTAATGATTGAGTTTCTCAATAGATGGTAGAACCAATCAACAGTTGCATATTGCATTGATTTTATGAACAATTTGATAAACGTGTATTCATTCTCAACCCCCAACACACCATAGGCTGTAATAAAAAAAGCAATGTGCTCATCTGGATGTTATTTTCTATCTCCATAGAACTTGGGATAGTTCTTTCTCAACCCTGTGGATAATTTGTGAAGTGGAGGATTCAAAGCCAATAGACCAATATTCTAGCCACAAGGAAGAGGTGCACTCATCTCCATAGGAAGAGTATTCAATGGTTTTGGAGAGATGGGAGATGCAACAATGCTAGGAGGAGGATTTTTAAGTAGACCTTCAGGAAGGATTTTAGTAGCTTGTCTTGGAATCTATATGGGAGCAAGTTAGAAATTATCTTGTTGCAGCTCAAATATAGGATCTACCATACCACTAGCTCTATCACCCACTATGTACATTTTACCCTCCAAATTATACTTTATGCTCTTCTCAACTAGAGTCTTCTCAATAAATCAACCCAATCGTCTTCTTCTTCCTAGACTTGTGAAGCAATATTAAAGTGGGTGGTGTTTATATAGTTCTCCCAAATAGAACACTTCAAATATTTAACTACAATTTCTTGAGTATCTTGGAACAAGAGGCCTAGATGTAATACTGGGGCATCACCAGGTATGGTCATTTTCAGTAGAGGCAAGGATATAATCAATTATAGGCATCAAGACTTTTTTTATGATTTTTGGGAAAAAAACAATTAGTTTTTAGAATTTTTGGAACTATAGGGTGATGGATAGCAAAATATGCCCCACAGTGAGGGCCAAAAATTGTTGGTGAAATATTTTTTAAGGAAAAAATGTGGGTTTTTCAAACACTTTCAAGACTAAGTCCCTCTATTATTGAATGGGGCGGCTTCCAATTATTGAAAACTAAAAATTATGTACATTAATTCTAACCTTAGGGGTGGTAAAGACAAAGGAATGTGCAGGAACCCCTTTTTGCGACTACAATGATAGATTAGAGAGGGGAGAATTTGCAAGTAGTAGAGGATAGAAGTGTAGGAAGGAAGGGGGGGAAATTAGGAGGGGAGTTATGTCAATGACAAAAATGCAGATATCATTAACCAATAACTCATAACATTTTTCTAGCTCGATTGGAAGAAACGGGAAAACATGTGTAATCAAATAATCAACATGAAACAATAAGATAAATTTACACAAAATTCAACCAATGATTCTCATTTTATTTTACTAGGTAAAAATCCATTGCATCCTTACAAAACCTGTCATATGTTCAATTGAGTATCAAGAGAGAGCATGGAGGAAAATATTGTGGAGAAATGGAAAAATACGGTATGTTATAGAGAGAGAAAAATATGATCCCTTAGAATGGATAATTCATTCCAATATATAGCCCTTTTACATGTCTTTTCATATTTTCATGTGACTTTTCATATTTTGATTAAAAATAAGACATTTTTCCTTATTTTAAGAAAAGTATTGTTATATTGAAATAATATAAAGTCACTTAAGTGAATAAAATGAAATTGGAAAAAGACACCACCCAATTAAGAAATATAAACTCTAAGTGACTTAAGTCACTTTTGAAAAAGCTAGCGAAAGAAAAGAAGTGAGAGAAGATGTATTCAAGTGAATTGATCCAAGATGGAATTTTTCTCTTCCTTCACTGTGGAGACAACTGTTGCAACTGAATATGATCTTCATCAGCTTATTCCTTTATTATAACAAGTAATTTCTTGGACTTATAAAAAATGTTCTACATATTATCTGGACTGGTCATCTTTGGTCATTTCCTAGAATTTATCTTTCAACTATTCGTCTCTGTAAATAATGATAAATCTCTCAGACTACACAAATCATCTCTTGCCACAAACATGATCTCTTTCCTCCTTAAGTGCTATGAAATATCAGAAATGATTTTTCATTGAAAGTATCCATACTCCATTGTATTATTTAGGGTCACCTGCATGAGAAATTATCTTCCACATGAGCTAATATTTGTCTTTCAAATATCAAAAAGCATGTTCCCATGTCACATATGCCCCAAAGTTGGGAAGAATACTTTCCAATTATATCTCTCAGATTTGATAGTATCAAGAACCTATGATAATTATCAAGGGCATGATTAGTAAACTTATGAATATATCATTCCTTTGAATGAAAATACCTCTTTGTGAGATGAATCATGAAATCAAGCATTGATTGAGTGATATTTCTCTTTTTCCAAATGGGAGGAAATTTTGTTATGCCGTCTCATTGGAGAATTGGGATAGTCAAATTTAATATGGGGTGGAGATATAGTCAAGAATACATGAGAACAAATGTATCCAATCATGTAATTCTACAATTTATCTACTTAGATTTGTTACATTCAACAATTTTCCATGTGCTCTCTACTTCATGTTAGCAAAACCATGAGATCATGGTATTTGGAGCTCAATACTGGAAGAGATATGTAGATGAATGATTTGAATTTTATTGTTGTATAACTATAAGTTGATATGTCTGAGAAGTGATTTGGTACTTGGGAAAGTTTGCAAAAAATGGTTTTTCTTCCTTTTCAGAAGTTTTCAATTGTATTTCTAGTTGAAACAAGATTGATCACAATAAATAAAATTATCCACCTTAACATTTAATAGATAAATAAAATTAATGGCGTTTGGAAGAGGGAGATTTAATCAAAAATTCAAGAAATTTGGTCCATGGAATATCTTGGAATGTGCAAAATGGTTGTTAGTTAACTAGGGAAAAAAGTGACTTTTCCAACTAGAAATTTCTTTTGTGGATAAAAACTGAATAATTCAATGGCTACACAAAAGGTTAGAATTTAATGAAACGTGTTTTGAATAGGATCATTTGGTTAAATTTTGGTGGATTTTAGCCCATTGAATCACTAGGAATGAGAAAAAATGTGTTTTAGCAAATTAGGGAATAGAGCTAGTTTTCATGGAGTTATGGAGCAAAAATGTTTGTTCCTCTTCTATTTGTCCATTGCTTTTCCTTTATCCTCATTATGGAAGTTTTATTTTTTTATTGGGAACTTGAACTATAATATTAAGTGTATCATAATATATAGTTTATATTTAAATAATATAGAATAATATATATTCTTATTATTTAAATATAAAATTTATATTAGGTGGTTGGTTAAACTAATTAAATCGGGGTGTGCCTCGTCACTTAAGAAGGTCATAACCCTTCGAGTTATTTAAATATGACCATAGGTCATATATTCAGGATATCGATTATATTGATCATCAGATCAAATAATAATATTCCAATGTGAATATGAAGGTAAATCCTAGTAAATACAGGGAATAGAAGTGAGGAGGGAGTTACTGGACTGGTGGATGTAAAAGTTTCTCACATAGTGGATTTATTCTCCATGGTTTTTACCCATTTAGGGGTTTTCCATGTTATATGTGGTGTTACTGTGTTTATGTGTTATTTACATTTATTTATGTTGTGTATAGTTACATTTACATTTATTTATAATGTTTAACTTTACATTTAATTAAGTTGGTGAATATATTTTCCACCCCTCGTCCTGACATGGTACCAAAGAGGGATTAATAAATTAAATTAATCCTAAATAACCTAAGGTTGTAACGGTTGGGAAGTTAGGTGGTTAAATTATTTGGAATGTTATTTAACCCCCCCCCCCTTCCCTCTCTGCATGGTTGGATTGATGTTGGTTGCACAGGTGGAAAGTTATTTGAGATTTTCAACTGCGCGTAAAAACTCATGTTCAGGAATTACCAGGCCCTGGAAACTAAGGTAAGGGTTATAAATTTTTGTGAAATATTTTATATAGTTTATATAGTGTGTAGGGAATTCAAGAAATCAAAAGGAGGAAATTAAAAATTCAAAGTGAAACTCGAGTTTACAGGGGGAGACAAGATTCGACAAAATAGGTTTTTTAAATTTTTTCATTGGTTGGGTAAAAATTCTTGTCCCCTGGTAATACATATTTTTTTACATTTTTCACTGTGAATTCTGAACCCCTATTCCATGTCCTGGATAGGGCCTCTGTGAATTATTTTGCACCTATAGTTTAATATAAACTATAACATTTTTATAGTTTTTATAAAATCTTCGTATATTATAAAAATATAATATATAATATATATATATATATATATATATATATATATATAAGTCTATGGTTTATATAAACCTAATTCTAATCTATATAAACCTAATCCTAAACCTAAACCAAAACTATAAACCTAACCATTCACTATATATAATAAAAAAACATATATTAAAAAATATATGCAAACATATATTATTGGGGGTGGCCCCCTCTAAACTGCCCCCCTCCTTGTTGAGTGTAAAGTGGCACCACCTGCTTGCCCTAGTGAGCCTTCCCCGCACCCACGTGTCCCTCGGGACCCCTCCCCATCCACTCGCAACCCCCCTCTCCTTTGCAACAGGGATTAGTCCCACATTGGGGATGGGGGATAGTGGTGGTAGGCTTTATAAGCCTTAGCACGCGGATTTGG
The DNA here is from genome assembly GCA_019776745.2 of Taxus chinensis. Lineage (NCBI taxonomy): Eukaryota > Viridiplantae > Streptophyta > Pinopsida > Cupressales > Taxaceae > Taxus > Taxus chinensis. The sequence continues at coordinate 301,322,308 of CM034146.1, forward strand.
TGGTGTGACTATGGTCACACCACCCCATTTTTTTGGAAGCCCTAGTGAGCATAACTCGATATAGAGCTCGATTTCATTGTGAGTGGCTTGGCCGCAGATGCTAGTTTGTCTCTATGCGGCTCGGTTGTGGTGATATAAGTGGCTTGGTTGGTTAATTGGTTAGTTTAGCTTGCAATAAAATTTGAAATATGGTATATCATTGGTATGAAAGCTCGGTGAATAATTCACCGTGTTGGTTAGCCAACTCGGTCGAGTTAATAGAAAATCCTACCTAATAAAGAGCAAGAGCTCCAAAATTTTTTATATATAAATCCTTTTTTTCTTTTCAAAAATTGTATATATAAATTATTATTTTAATTTTTTTTTTCAAAAATATAAACAAATTATAAAAATTATTTTTGTAAAAAATAGTAAAATAATATTGTTTTCTTTAAAAATGATATGATACGATGACAATTTTTTTGTCGTCATTTTGTTACAAAACTAAAAAAAATCACTTACATTTCAATTTAAGTTTTTGATATCATTCTAAAGTATTCGTGTATAGATTATTCAATTAACAAGACCTCCTTTTTGGCATAAATTGATCATGTTTGATTACGAGGATTAAAATACGACAAGGGGAATTTCTATAAAACTCTTATTTTAATCCTTGTTTATTAATTATTTTTATTTCTATTTTACGCAAAAATGGGGTCTAATCAATTTTCAATTGATAAATCTCAGATGTTGAATGGAAACAACTACAACATTTGGAAGATTCGATTGAAGGCAAAATTCATGGCTCACAAATTATGGGCAGTTGTGAATGGAACTGAGAGAGCTCCTACCAGAAGACATGCAACTGTTGATAATGTCATTGTGTATCAACAAAAAGTACAAGAGGTGATGTCCATTATTTTACAAAGCATACAAGATGATTTTCTGCTTCATATTAGGAATCAAGAGAGTCTGAGTGAGGCTTGGGCTCAATTGGAATCGATGCATGAAGGTATGTGTTTGTAAAAATTATTAAATTGATTTTAGAGCTTATGACAACTCCCATGAAGGGAGATGAAAAAGTGATAAATTATTTAGCAAAAATAAAAAATATTAAGTCACAGTTAGATGGATGTGGCAGTAATTTGATTCAGGATAAATTGCTTTATTTTATTATTCAATTGAATATTCATGAGAAATTTAGAAATTTCATTTCAATTTTGAATTCAAAATATCAAACAGAACAAGACATTCCAGATTTGCAAACCCTTAGTGCTCTTCTTATACAAGAAGAACAAGTAATGTCAAATTTTGATTCTAAGGAGAATGCCACATAGGCACTTCTCGCTCAGAAATCAAAAGGTAAAACCTCTAGATTCAACAAAAACCCAAAGCAAACTTTTAAACCTCCTAGCAAAGATAAGAAACTTGGAAATCTAAGAGTTAGCTTTGATGGAAAATGTCATTATTGTGGTAAATTTGGACACAAGAAAGAGGATTGTAAATTTAAAAATAATAAAATTAAATTTCAAAAGGGTAAAAAATCTGACCAAAACCAAAATCAAAATCAAAACAAGAATAAGAAAAATAACCAAAAATCAAATGTAATTGCTTTGTATGCCGCTTTTGTCACTGCAAAAGAAAATGAATGGATATTAGACAGTGGTGCCTCTAGGCACATGACCTTTAGATCTGATATCCTATCTGAACTTAGTGAATGTAATGATCAGATCTATTTGGGTGATCATTCCATTCTCGATGTTCAGGGTCAGGGAAAAGCAAAAGTTACAAATGGTTTTATTAACAATGTGTTGTTAGTTCCTAAACTTAAAATGAATTTTCTTTCTTGTTCTCAGTTGACTCAAAATAACTATAGTGTAACATTATTAAAGGATAAATGGTTTATTAAAAATGAACATAATGTTACTATAGTTGAAGGCATTCAAAGAGATGGTTTGTATGTGTTTTCTAGCTTTCCTTATACTTCTTGTTTGACAACTCAAAGAAGTGACATGCAATTGTGGCATGAGAGACTAGGTCATGTCAATTTCAGGAGCATGTATGACATGTCTCGACTAAACCTAGTAACTGGTCTACCACCTATTTCCCAAAATCATGAAACTTGTGAAGGATGCTTACGTGGTAAGCAATCTGCTAATCCTTTTCACAGTCATCATGATGATAACTCTTCTGAACCTTTAGAACTTTTCCATAGTGATGTTAGAGGACCCCTAGAAGTTCCTTCTCTTAATGGTTCTCTGTATGTTGTCACTTTCATTGATGATTTCACTTGTATGATTTGGTCGTATTTCATTAAAAAGAAATCAGATGTCTTGTCAAAATTTAAAGAATTTAAAGCTTTAGTTGAAAACTCTTCTAGTTATAAAATTAAGAGGCTTAGAACTGATAATGGGGGAGAATATGTCAGTCAAGCATTTGACTCATTTTGTGTTGAATGTGGCATTCAAAGGGAACTGACTACTCCCTATTCCCCTCAGTAGAATGGGATTGTGGAAAGGAAAAACCACACCATTCTAGAAATGGCTAGGACCATGATGCATTCTTCTCAAGTTCCTAAGTTCCTCTGGGTTGAAGCTATGAACATTGTTGTTCATATCTTGAACAAAGTTCCCACTAAAGCCTTAGTAAATTCAACTCCTTTGGAAAAGTGGTCAAACCAAAAACCTAGTGTATCTCATTTGAGAATCTTTGGTAGCCCAACTTCCCTCTTCATTCCAAAATCAAAATGGAAGAAGCTTGATCAAACCTCTTTTCCTTGTATCTTCGTAGGATACGGTGTAAAAACTAAAGGTCTTAGGATCTTTGATCCATCAAAAAGAGAAGTTATAGAAAATAGGAATGTTAAAATCTTGGAAAAACCTTTTTGTTCTTCTTCTTCATCTTCTGTTATTTATGATGATTCTAATGAAAATGAATTTGAAAATGAAAATTGTGAAAATAATGTATGTGATGAAGAAACTAGTGTTGAACCTATAGTTGAAAATGAGATTGTTCCTAGTTCCTCTGTAACTAAAAGACCTAGATGGGCTGAGTCTATTATTCAAGACTCTAATCTTGGAAACCTTCAAAAAAATACTAGAAGTCATCATACATATCATGCTTTGATGAATTTGTATGAACCTGAACCCCAATCTTTCGAAGAAGCTTCTTCTGACGAAAGATGGATAGATGCTATGAAATCTGAATATACTGCTTTGATTAAAAATCAAACTTGGGAATTAGTCCCTCCTCCTAAAAAATGAAGTATAGTCAGATCTAGATGGCTATACAAGATTAAATATAAAGCAGATGGCAGTGTAGATAAATTCAAAGCCAGATTAGTAGCTCGAGGGTTTACTCAAAAACCCAGTATCGACTACGTGGAAACATTTGCACCAGTTGCAAAAATGAGCACAGTAAGGATTTTGATTGCCTTAGCTGCTCAGTATGGTTGGGAAATCCATCAAATGGATGTCAAAAATACTTTTTTGAATGGTGATTTAAAAGAAGAAATTTATATGACCCAACCTAAAGGATTTGAAGAACCAGGTAAAGAAATGTATGTTTGTAAATTGAAAAAATCTTTATATGGTTTAAAACAAGCTCCTAGAGCTTGGTATTCTAAAATTAACAGTTTTTTCAATGAAGTTGGTTTTTCTAATTGTTCATCTGACAATGATTTATTTGTTAAAATTGAAGAAAATGTTATCATTCTCATTGTATTGTATGTTGATGATTTACTTATCACTAGTAATTCTAACAGTTTAATTATGAAAATTAAAGCAAAATTAATGCAATATTTTGAGATGATAGACTTAGGATTATTGCATCATTTTTTGGGCATGGCTATATTTCAGGATAAAAATTCTATTGTAGTATCTCAATCACAATATGCAACTAATTTTCTTAAAAGGTTTAATATGCTTGATTGTAAACCAATTGTTATTCCTATAGAAGTAGGATGTAAACTTGATCCTAAACCTGCATGTGAAAAAGCTAATCCTACTTTGTACAGGAAACTTGTAGGTAGTTTGATTTATCTAACTATTACTAGACCTGACATTGCTTATGTAGTAGGGATTGCTTCAAGGTTTATGCAGGAGCCTTATCAGGATCACTGGAAGTTAGCAAAAATAATTTTTGTCATATAAAGGGCACAATTAATTTTGGTTTACATTATATTTCATCTAACAATGCATATTTATATGGATATTGTGATTCTAACCATGTTGGTGATGTGATAGATCATAAGTCTACAACTGGATATGTATTCAAGTTTGGTGTAGGTGTCATTACTTGGAGCAATAAAAAGTAGCCAACAATTTCCATTTCTTCTACTGAGGTAGAATATAGAAGTGCAATGGAAGCAACAAAAGAATCCATGTGGCTGAAGAGGTTGTTGGAAGAGATGCACATGGAAGCTAAAGGAAGTACTCATTTCTTCTGTGTGATATCCAGAGTTGCATTTCTCTCACTAAGAATCCAGTTCAGCATCAAAGAATGAAGCATATTGAGATACATATGCACTTTATTCATGAGAAGGTTCTCTGTGGTGATATAGATCTCCAGTACTTCCCGACTGAAGATCAAGTTGCAAACTTGTTTATGAAGCCATTATTGTGTTACGAAGTTTTACAAGTTTTGTGCAATGTTTGGCCTTTCAGAGTTTCCATTGAGGGGGAGTGTGCATGGCAATGCCACCTCCTAACTTGGTCAGTTGTTGACTCCTTCTCCTCTATACTTCTATTCTGGTTTAAAAGCATTGTAAAAAGATCTTGTATGATCTAAGTAAACTGATAGAGTTTACAAGTAAATTGATAGAGTTTATAGAAAATACAGTCTAGTGTGCATCTATTTGTAAAGGAGGTCCTTGTGTTATAAAAGGCTCCTAGAGATGCGGTATAAGAATATTTCCATGAGAAACAATGAGATTTAGTCTCACAAATACATATGCTAGCCTAAACCTTTAGGGTTTATGGATTTGTAAATCCTGTTGTACAAACAGGTAATGTTGGCATATGGATCCCCACTTAATATTAAGGGGGAGTGTTAGAACTATAATATTAAGTGTATCATAATATATAGTTTATATTTAAATAATATAGAATAAACTATATTCTTATTATTTAAATATAAACTTTATATTAGGTGGTTGGTTAATCTAATTAACTAACTAATTAAATCAGGGTGTGCCCCGTCACTTAAGAAGGACATAACCCTTCGGGTTATTTAAATATGACCATAGGTCATATATTCAGGATATTCAAATCATATCAAAGATCATAGATCAAATCATAATATTCAAATGTGAATATGAAGGTAAATCTTGGTAAATACAAGGAATAGAAGTGAGGAGGGAGTTACTAGACTAGTGGATGTAAAAGTTTCTCACATAGTGGATTTATTCTCTGTGATTTTTACCCATTTAGGGGTTTTCCACATTATATGCGGTGTTACTGTGTTTATGTGTTATTTACATTTATTTATGTTGTGTATAGTTACATTTACATTTATTTATAATGTTTAACTTCACACTTAATTAAATTGGTTAATATACTTTCCACCCCTTAATGCCCACAATAAATCCTTCATCAAACCCAAGTATTCTTGGCCTATATGGCCTTAATAAAACATAAAAAACATCTTAGAAATGTTTTCTAAGTCCAATAAATTCCTTCTACATGATCCTTCAACTCTACATTATCATCTCATGCTATGAATCCACTAATATGTTCAACTTTCCTCATTAGGTCTGTGACCTAAAAAACCAATCTTCACATTTGAAGTTCATCCACTCATAATAAAACTTAATCATGCATAAATCTCACATGAATAGAAACCTCATGACATCAGGGTCATCACCAACTTCTTTTAACATCATCACTTGGATTGTTAGTGCCCAAGAACACCTCCGTAAATAGGTGACAAAAATCTACCATTACACCTCAAAAACCAGTCTTGCAAGAATGACTTCCAAAGACAACCTAAGGGATCATGCTTGTTCTAAAACCACCCTAGACATGTAGTATGAAATCCTTACTTCCTTAACCATCCATTTATTCATCTGGTCCAATACAAAATTTGAGAGATATAACAACTTATTCAGAAACTTGTAATTTTTTGTGGGGTCCACTTACTGTCATGACATATCAATGCCACCCAGAGAAAGATGGAGGAGTCCACTAAAGAATCTAATCATCAACCAAGGTCAACCAATCAATTCTTGGCCATAATGAGCAAGATGTTCACCATTACTAATTAAATATGTTTTAAGGAGGGTTTAAGACCACCTTACCTTATTAACAATTATTCATAAAAATATGCCTGCTAGACTAAAAAATAATGCCAAAAAAAATTTATCTAGGACCCTTACCCAATCTACCTTAAATATATTATCCTCCCATGCAACCTTCATACATGCTAATGAACATCAAAAAATCCTTCTTGAAATGATTTTCTTTCTTTCTAGGAGCTTAGTAAAGGCAAAAACATAATTTCTTGCTTCTTTCTTCAAACTAGGTCCTAAAAATTTTCCCACACTTTTAAGATAACCTATTGTAACTTTCCCAATGCTCACATTTTCAAAAATATCTCATAAACATATCAAATCACCTCATTAGGAAAACTAGGGTAAAAAATAGGTCTAGGTACAGACCTAGAAAGCATGTCTTATCCTCATACCCACATTTTGAGACAGCTTGTGATTGTCACTACACATCATCCTCATTCTCTCTACACTCTTACCATGCTAAAAAAACTACTACATATTTGTGAACAACCATGCCATTCCATATTACTTTATGAATGCTTGCTAGGTCTCCTTTTTGAGTGTGGAGCTTAATTGCTTCATAAGAAGCTTGCTTTTACATATTTCTGGTTTTGGACAAGTGGCCAAAATTGGTTAGGAGGAAACTGAAATTCGGTCAGGAGGTAACCGACATTGGTTAAGAAGTAGGACTGCCATCGGTCAGGTAGTGACTGACATCGGTCACCTGTGCGACAGTGAACTTTTTCTTTAAGTCACCGGAATTAGATATAACCTTTGTTATAAAGGTGATCTAATGGTTGTAAAAGCATAGCTAAAGTTCCCTAAGTTTATATATGCTTATATAAGCTAGAAAGTATAGGGTTAGAAGAGAAAATTATATAGCAATTGCTAAGCATTTTAGAATTCTTGGAGAGAGAAAAAGAGTATATTGTGAGGAAGAAAATATTGTACATCCAGAGAGGTGTGGAAGATTGCAAGATCTTCATTGTATATCCTCTGTAAATATTTGAATAATATATTGGCCATTTCTTGGTGGACATATCCCACACTGGGTGAACCACATTAAATCTTATTGTATTGTTTATTTTTCTTCTAGTTTATTTCCGTATTTATTGCTTATATGCTTACATCTAATTATAGATATTGTGTACAACTTATGTGGTTTAACCCCAACAACTTGTATCAGATCTTTTTTGTTTGAGGGTTTATTGTGTTGACATATTACTCACAGAGGGATTTCTGATTGAGTGGGAACTATAACAATGGTAGAAGATGGAAAATACTGAGCTGGGAAATTTGATGACCGTAATTATTTATGGAAGATATAGGTGGAAGATTATTTGTATCAGAAAGATCTATACTTACTATTGGATGAGCATGGCAAGACCTAAAAAGATGACTGATGAAGAATAGAAAATTCTTGACAGAAAGGCTTTGGGATCTATAAGATTGAGCATGGTAGCATCTATGGCTTAGAATATTACCGAACTAAACCATGGTAGAGTTGATGAAATTTTTAGCTAATTTATATGAAAAACCAAATGCTTCAAATAAATTTTATTTGATGAAGAAATTATTTAATTCTAAGATGCAAGAAGGTGGATCTTCATCTAGTCATTTGAATGATTTCCATTCTATTGTAAATCAATTAAAATCGGCAGAAATTTCGTTTGATGATGAAGTGAAAGCACTTTTATTCTTATGCTCTTTTCCAGATAGTTGGGATAACTTGGTAATGGTTGTTAGTAATACAATCGTTTGCTTCTAAGATTTTAAAGTTTGAGGATGTGGTTAGTATAATCCTGAATGAAGAAATACGTAGGAAAATCTATAGAAGAAGCATCATATGGAAATGATTTGAATGTAGAAAGGAGGGGAAGGTAGAAGGAGAGATCATCAAAAGCAAGAATAATGGGAAATCAAAGTCTAATACATGACAAATCTAAATCCTAGGTAAAGGAATAACCTGCTGGAATTGTGGAAAGAAAGGACATGCAAAGAAGGATTGTTGGTCCAAGGAAAACAAAGAGAATGTACATCAGACAAAGGTAAAGAGGCAAAATTTCATCTTTTGAGGTAATGCAAGATGTCCTTATTCTCTCCTTAGATAATAAAATTAGAATCATGGGTTTAGATTCCAGGAGATTCTTTCCATTCTACCCCTAATAAGGGTTATTTCAGAAATTATGTCCAGGGTAATTTTGGGCATGTTTATTTAGGAGATGATGAACCATGCAATATTATTGGTAAAGGTGATGTTCATCTTAAATTACAGAATGGAAATCCATGGATATTGAAGTATGTGAGTGCATGTGCCAAGCCTTAGGAGAAATCTAAATTTTAGCAGGACAACTAGGTGAATCTGGATGCATGGTTACATTCACAGCCGACTCTTGGAAGGTTACCAAGGGATCGCTTGTTGTGGAAAGAGGTAAGAAGGTAGGAACATTGTATTTGTCTACCATGTTACTGATTCCTTTTTTGTGCTATCTACTTCAGATTTAGATGCAAGCATGTGGCATAATCGGCTAGGCCATATGAGTCAAAAAGGAATGCAAATCTTAAAGGCTAAGGGTAAGTTATCAGATTTGAAAGATGTAGATCTTGATTTATGTGAGCATTGTATATTTGGAAAGCAAAAGAGAGTGAGATTTCTCAAAGTTGGGGCAACAAAGAAGGAGTAAAAATTAGAGCTTGTGCACTCAGATGTGTGGGGACCATCCCAGGTAGCTTCTCATGGAGGATCCCAATATTATGTGACTTTCATTGATGATGCCACAAGAAAGGTATGGGTTTATTGTATTAAAAATAAGTATAATGTTTTTGATACTTTTAAAAGGTGGAAAGTCCTTGTGGAAAATGAATCAAATTTAAAATTGAAGTTCCTTAGATCTGATAATGGTGGTGAGTACTTCAGCAAGGCTTTCAATGATTATTGTTCAGTGAATGGAATACACAGAGAAAGAACGGTTCCTAGAACACCACAGGAGAATGGTGTTGCTGAAAGAATGAACAGGACAATCATGGAATGTGCAAGAAGCATGAGGATACATGTTGGATTTTCCTTGCAAGTTTTGGGCAAGAAGTAGTAGACACGACAATTTATTTAATTACCCATGGAGCCTTCAAGTGCACTAGATGGTGGAATACCAGAAGAATCTTGGATTGGAAAATAGATAGATCTTTCTTTTCTTAGATTATTTGGCTCAAAAGCTTTTGTGCATGTTGATAAAGAAAATAGAAAGAATTTGGATGCAAATTCCAAGAGATGTACTTTCATTGGTTATGGCTCTAGTGATTTTGGATTCTATTTTTTGGATTTAGAAGATTCTAAGATTGTTAGGAGTCGTGACGTTGATTGGAATGAAAAGAGAATGTACAGGGATTAAGTTTTGGTACCCAAAACATGAACCGGTTGGATGATATTTGTGAAGAAAACTCAATTCTAAAGAAGACATCCAAAGAACCAACGTACAGTTCTATAGAAACTGATGTAGGTCAGGCTAATCGGCATCGACAGTTGATCAGATTCAGAACAGAAAACTAGTGGAACAAGTGTCGGTACTCCTCAAAAATATGTTGGAAGAGCAACTGCAGTCAGTCAGTAGACACATGAACCATGGCCGGTTACAAATCCGGGGCAGGTGACCGGCGTCAGTCACTGAGAGAGATTGACATGAATGTGCAACATACACAAAATGAGCCCCAGAAACCCCAAATCTCAGTGAGAAGGTCACAAAGGGTAAGTATACCTCCTAAATATTTTCACCTTCCTTATCTTATTTATTATTGACTGATAGTGGTGAACCAAAAAGTTTTGAAGAAGAAATGTAGGATGATACCCACAAGCAGTGGGAGCATGACATGGATGAGGAGATGGACTCCTTGGAAAAAAACCAGACATGGGATTTGGTCAAGTTGTTAGCAAGTAAGAAAACATTACAAAACAAGGGGGTTTACATGATCAAGGAAGAAGAGGGTGAACTAAAAAGATACAAGGCAAGGCTTGTGGTAAAGGGATTTACACAGAAATCAGGTATTGAATTTGATGAGATATTTTCTCCTGTAGTTAATATAACTTCTATTCATACTATATTGAGTTTGGGTCATTAGTAGAAGATTTACATTTAGAACAACTTGATGTTAAGATGGATTTCCTTCATTGTGATTTGTAGGAAGAGATTTATATGTAGCAGCCACTTGGTTATGAAGTCAAGGGTAAGGAGAAACTTGTGTGCAGGTTGAAAAAAAAAGATTATATGGGCTCAAGCAAGCCCAAGGAAATGGTGTTATGAGGTTTGATAGTTTCATGCATGAGCATGGTTATATGAGATGTAATCTATGACCATTGTGTTTATTTCAAGAAGCTTGAAAATGGGAGCTATATTATTTTGTTATTGTGTGTGGATGATTTGCTTATTGCAGGATCTAGTATGTAGGACATTGGTGAAATTAAAGAAAAAGTTAGCTCACACATTTGCAATGAAGGATTTGGGAGATGCAAAGAAAATCCTTGGCATGAAAATTCATCAGAGACATGAAAAACAAGATGTTGTATTTGTCTCAGGAGCATTATATCAATAATATTTTGGAAAGGTTTAATTTTCAAAATTCAAAAATTATAAGTACACCTATTATTAGACACTTCAAATTGAGAAAAGATCAATGTTCCTACATCACATGAGGAGGTTGAGTACATGGCACAAGTTTCATATGCTTTAGCAGTTGGAAGTCTTATGTATGCTATGGTTTGTACTAGACCAGACATTGCACAGGCAGTGGGAGTTGTGAGCAAGATTTATGGCCAATCCAGGTGAAGAGAATTGGAAAGCAGTCTAATGGATTCTTAGGTTTTTGAGAGGGACATCTAGCATGGAATTATGCTATGGAGGGTCAGATATTTCTTTATGCGGCTATGTTGATTCAAATATGGCTGGAGATTTGGATGGTAGGAGAAGCACCACTGGATATGTTTTCACAGTAGGTGGGACGACAGTTAGTTGGATTTCGAGATTGTAGAAGGTTGTGGCCTTGTCTACTACAGAGGAAAAATATGTTGTAGCTACAGAAGCTAGCAAAGAGATGATATGGATGAGCAAGTTCATGGAAGAGTTGGGAAGGGAGCAAGAGGATTACAGATTGTACAATGATATTCAAAGTTTAATTCATCTAAGCAAATAAATCAACATTTTATTCAAGAACGAAACACATTCAGTTGAGGTATCACTTCATATGGCAAGGTGTTGGAGGATGGGGAGATGAAACAAGAGAAAATTCATACAAAAGATAATATTTTGGATATGCTAACAAAGCCATTGGAAAAGGAGAATTTAGACCTACACTCCACTTCTATTGGTCTTCGAGTTTGAGACTTGAAGAGGAAGAAACAAGCCAAGGAAAGGATCCAAGAATGGAGCTTTACGGTACACTGCAGACAATTTATCTCCAAGTGGGATATTGTTGAGTTGTGGAGCTCAATTTCTTCACAAATAGCATGCTTTATTAACTTTGCTAGAATACACAATAACCGGCGTTGGTTGGGTAACCACTGTCGGTCACCTAGGGACTGACATCGGTCAAGCAAGTAGGAACCGGTATCGGTTAATGATAACTGAAATTCAATTACCTATGCGTGATTGCTTTTATTTAAGTCACAGGAATTATATATAACCTTTGATATAAAGAGTGATCTAATGGTTGTAATTGCATAGCTAAAGTTCCCTAAGTTTGTATATGCTTATATAAGCTAGAAAGCTAGGGTTAGAAAGTAGAAAGACTCGTTATAGATTAGAAGAATTGTAAGAAGGAATTATTGGAGAGAGAAAAAAGAAGCTTGTGAGGAAGAAAATATTGTACATCCGAGAGAGGTGTGGAAGATTGCAAATCTTCATTGGATATCCTTTGTAAAGCTTTAAATAATATATTGGTTGTTTCTTGGTGGACGTAGCCCACAATGGGTGAACCACGGTATATCTTTTGTATTGTTTCTTTTGGTTTATTTGCATATTTATTGTTTGTATGCTTACATATGATTTATATATCTGTATAACTGGTGTGATTAACCCCAGCATTGACATACATCCTCCTAGACGAAATGATAAAGATACTAAGTACTTAATTGACATAAGAAAAATTCCCTTCGATGTTGAAATAGCCAGGCGAGGAGATCTTGTGTTGTATTAACAATTGTGTGCATACAACAACTATGTCAAGAGACCTATGATTTATGATAGGTATTCCATTAACATAGTTCAAATTTCCTTCTTGTAAAAACTAAGATATAGATAAACCAATTTCCCATCAACCATAAATGTGCTACAAGGCTATGATAGTCTTAAGGTAGCTTCCATTAGGACCATAGTTTTCCATGTTTCCCTTGGGCTTAAAACTATCCTAACTAAATGTTACATTATAGATAAATAAATCAATTATAACATGTTAGGAAGACCTTGGATACCTAGAATAAATTCCATCCCTTCAACCCTATTTCAAGAGGTTGGGTTCTTGCATTTAGGAAAAGTATATATGGCTCAAGGTGATCCTAGACCATTTGACATACACTTGATGAATCTCAAGAGGAAGCCTAAAATTCATGTTGAGCATGAACTCTAGGTAAACCAATTAAAAAACTAGCTCCTTCAAAATAATAGCTCGTAATAATGAAATGGGTGCCAACAACAAATGCAGACAAGCGAAAAGAAATCGAAGAACCCCAAGTGGAGACATTAGATAAGGTAAGTGAAAAGGTCACTACTTTTGAGGTAGTTTTTACTGAATCCACGCTGAGATTATGAAGATTTTAAAAAATAACTCATCTATCACTCTCCATTTTTATCTGCATGGGAGTGAAAGCCTCTTGGGTTTAGTTTCCCTTCTAGAATATGATTTTTGCAATATATGTATGGTAGAAGTATCAAAGATCCAAGGAAAATCTACTAAAGAATAGGATAACTCCTTTCCTATAAACTTATGGATGCTTCATTATGATGGAACAAGTGTCATTATAGTGTAGGGGAAAGTGTGATTTTAACTTCTCTTGAGGGGAGAATCATGCCGTCTGGTTCCAAATTATATTTTGAATCCACCAAAAATGGATTTGAATATGAGGCATTGCTTTTTATGTATCTTAATTGCAAAAAGGCTGTAATTTTGAAATCATAGAGTCCTCGGGGAATCAATTGGTTGTCAAGTAGTTTTCCAAGGTTTATGAGACTAGATTTGAACACCCAGAACTATATAAAAGTGATGTGTGTAAACTTATCAAATATTTCAATTTCATCTCCATTGAAATCATTCCTAGGGGATACATCTTCTTGTAGATTCAATGGCTTCCTCTTATTCATGTTTTTTTCCTAATGTAGAGTTGCTAGAAATTTCTTTTTTCGTGTCATTACGGTCGAAGCCTTTGATACATAACACCAAGTGAATCTCTTATTTCTTATGTATAAAATAAGGATGAACCCATTACCATGGAATTCACTAAGAATGATGAGGAAATTTTAGAGTTCTTATGATTTTATGATGATCTTCCTTCAGTTCATCGTAAGAGGAGCTTTCCTCTCATTCCTTGTTCTTCATCTTACCTTAAAAATAAGGATATTCCCAGTTCTTCCACAAAGAAATTGGAAATTTTTGAAGTAGAATATGAACATCTTGAGTTCCCTCATATTCTCCCATAGTTTGAGGAGGAAAATCCTTATATGATAAAATATACCATCAATACTAACATCCGAAAAGACGAAGACCCTAAGATATTGAACATGGGTTCTATACTCTCTCCTAATGCATTGATTAACACACTAAGATCCTTAAATATCAATCACGTGATTTTTCCTTTTCCTATAAAGACATTCTAGAGTGGACCCTGAGGTGGTTTTCCACAACCTAGTAACTAAGCATGATGTTAAGCCCATTAAATAGAAGTGAATACCTATGAATCCCAAGGTCACTTTGATGGTTAAATAAGAGGCAATGAAACTTATCTAAGTGGGATTCATCAAACCTGTTGACTATTCCATGTTGAAAATATATATTAGAATTTGCATTGACTTTTGAGATATAAACAAGGCTTGTTCAAAGGATGGATTTCCTTAACCATCCATATATTTCATCATTGACACAACAACTAAATATGATTCATTATCACTTATGGATGGGTGATGCACAGGCTCTATTATTCAACAACCATCACAAGTTAGAACAATCATTTGAAAGTAATATTCAAAAGTCACCCAAATTTTCACCTTTTCACTAATGCCAAAACTAGCATTTCTTCATCAAATTAGCTATATACAATGATTAAAATATTACAAAGACTTTACACCATCTCTAATTCACTAGAAAACAGTGTTTACAAGCTTGAATAAGTCTCAGTACTTTATCTTCTCTCAAAGTCACTCTAGACATCCATACTTGCTACTAACCCTCCTAAACTACTCTTTTGACCATAAAAGACACAAAAACATGCTTCAGGATTCACTGGTAAGTTTTAACAATACCAATTTGTCTCTTTCAAGTGTCTAGAAATTTTCAAATCCTAACTCTCATCCCATCAAAACATATTCATCCTTCACCATTTTTTCTCATTCCTCTTAATTAGCCATGGTTTCTTGCAAATCTCCATATCCAGAATAATCCACACATTTTCATGCAAAGATGGAAGTATATTTGGATACCTATTATTTCATTTATTCTTTGTGCAAAATTTCATGGTTCAACTCTTTGTCAATCTCTTCCAACACCACTTTCCTTCTTTCTAGCCTTTTCTTTGTTCTACACCTATGGTTTTAAGTCAAAACATAGGGTTTGTGGATTTTTGGCTATATAAACCTCTTAAAATTATTTCTTCACCTTTATTGGACTTTTGTAAGGTCCATTCAATGCTTCCACATATTTCAAACTTCTTGCAAACTCATTTCTCTTATGGCTCATCAAGATTGCTCATTTGCTTTAAACCTACAAAGGTTGTCTATACCTTGTTTCTATCTCCCTTGATTCTTGGTCTAGTCTTCACATATTTTACCTAATCTAACCTTGTTCCTCACTTTACCTCCCTTCACCAAATTTTTCACAATCTGTCTTAGTGACCTATTGACATTCTCCTTATTTCACATTGTGTACTTGCTCTCCTAACTGAGACAACACTATCCATTATAACTATGAATAGGATTCATTTTGACCTCTAAACACCATTCACACAACTTTTATCTTCCTCTCACTTCCCATCAGTCTCTTCAATTTCCCTTCTAATTTTATTCCACCAAATCACTTTCGTAAGCCTTTAACTATTCTCAAGAATGCTTCCCCCTTTAGTTATAATAGTCATTGCTTCTTTGTTCCTTGTTCTTTCCTTACTCTGAGACATCTTTTGATTACCTAGACCCTACTCAAGAGTTACTAAGGTCCCTTTAATTGTTATATTAAAACACTTGGCCCACTATTTAACCTTGCAACTCATTTACACAGTTCTACTAAGATTGTCTCAATCTTACACCCACACCCACTATACATGCACGATTCAACTTTCACTCTTCACACTCTTTTGGTAGTCCTTTTATGGTTGCACAGAGATCATCAAGCATAAAATAAATTGATATCCTTCTTAAGTTCCCTAATTTGTGCACAGTCTGATAGTTTTCTAAGTTTCCTCAACTTCAAAGTCTCAGTCTTAATTCTCCACAGTCTTCAAGCTTCTTGATTCCTTAAAATACATTAACCCCTTCCTTCCACTGTATTATTATCATTTTCTAGTATTCTTGATAGTGAAATATCTATGGTTATTTATCAAAGAATGGGTATTCTCATTTTTAGTGTATATTTCTTGCACAGTCACCATGTATCAACTTGTATGTGTTTCTTCCATCGAAATTCGTAGACCTAAAAGTATTCTTATCAACCTACTTTCCCTTGTCAACATTAAGATCTCCTTAAGACTGTCACTGTTATGTGAAGGAAAATCCCAAAGCAGAGATATAGTTCAACACCAAATATTGCAAAGGTTTAAGGAAAACTCAACTTCAAATGATCTTGTCAATAAATCCTCACTTGTTACATACCTTTATCCCGTGCTCACCTTGAATTGGGTTTCTATTACTCCATAAGTCCAAAGTTCTAGTTTTCCATGATTCTTGAAACTCTCAAACAGAGTACAATCATTTTTTATCAACAAACTAGATTGTGCGTGACCTAGGGTTTCATAACTCCTTACAAGTATGCAGAATTCCACTCAATCACCATTATAACTTTTGTAAATATCTTCAAAGGATTTGAGAAACTTTCTTACCTTTCTATTGTATTATCACAGTGGCATTCCTTTCCTTTGTAAGCCTTGAAGCTCTCCTATTTTCTCACCTCATCTCAGCATTCATATCTTTGTATATGACCTTCTTTAACTTGTAACACCTTCTTTAAAGCATCTCCACCAATATTAAATTGTAAACATGAACCAACAAGAAAAATTAACATATTACACAAACATATACAATCATACACTTAAGAAGCCCTTCTAGTATTAGTTTTCTGAGAATTCATGGTTTCTTGAGCCCTTAGGGCTTATTATAAAGATTACACTTCACTCTCAATCATCATTCCAATCCTCACCATTTGAATACATTTCCATAATGATGGATGATTGATAAGTTTGTTAGGGATTTTATCACTGACTCACCTAGGATTATCCTAACTAAGTGAGTTAAATCCCTAGTTTAGACCGAGAGAGCATGTATGAGGTGTGAATAAGTCTCATGACCCCATATACTCATTTATTACCCTATTACAACCACCTAGTCTTAAGAACTAAAAACCAACAATTTGAAAATTCAAACATGAGGTTTTGGAGGGAAACCTCTTATTACACAAAATGAGTCCAAATGGACTATATACATCACATGGACCTCCATATGGACTCAACACACACCTAAAAATCTAAACACACCAAAATTTATTATACACAATGATGTTCCCGCATCAATGGGTTCTCATCATATAATCTAATTAGGATCTAAAAAGAAGACCAAACTAAAATGACCTTCACCAATCCTTGGGGAACCTTTTGCTACGCAGTCACACCCTTCAATTTGAAAAATATCAATGTTGCCTATCAAATATCCATGACTCATATTTTGTTAGAGTAGGTATTTACCTTAGCTCATGTTCACCTAGGTACTCTTATTCACCTTTATTGTATTTATCCTCACCCACTTATGTGTGTGGATATTTCTTTTATTTTATTTAGATATTAGGAGATATTATCTAGTTGTTAGGTATAGTTATTTCCTTGATCTATGGTATTGACTAGATCCTTGATGTCTAGTTCTCTCCTAAATCTATGGTCTTGACTAGTTCTTTGATGATTAGTTATTTCCTTGATTTATGGCTTGATCTACGACCTTGGCTGGTTCTTAGATTGTTATTCCATGCCTATTTAAGCAAGGCCCATTCTCAATGTATTGCATTGAGTTCTATAATAATATATGATATTGCTACTCATTTGTTTACAAAGGTTTATGTAAAGTTATTCTGGTGAATTGCTTTCATCTTATTGATCGTGGTGTTTGATTAGCATCTGTGTTCTTGGCTTGGTACGATCTGGTTGACATTCGTCTGTAAGTTTTATTTTGCAAATAAAATCATTGTATATTCATATATTTGGGATTTGGTTGTATTTTGTTGTTGCGTGCTTTTTTATGCAAAATAGAGGCTTCCATTGGATCCAGAAGGTGTGAAAACCCTAAGATCGACTGTAAACTTGGCCAATTTTGGAGGCAGTCATTTTTTGTGGTTTTTTATTTTTGTAGAGAAGCACACAGGTGTGCCTCGGGATTTGAGCCAAGGAAAAAAATGTGATTCCTGCTAGTATGGTCCTTAGCCCTTAGTCATATGGTATGGTCATATGAGGGCTTAAAAACTTGTGATTCCTACTAGTAGGTGCTTAACTTGAGCCCCCTCTAATTTTATTTGTGTGGTGAAGGTAACAACAATTTATTTTGTTTGAGTAGCAACTAAAATAAATAACAGAGCAAAATATTAAAAAGCTTGTAAATTTTGATCAGTAACTCAATTTTGCGTGCCGTTTTTTCTCAAAAGTGCTTGTTTTTTTCGTGATCTTTCCATTAGATTTATTTATTTTTGAGACTTGCACTATACTTATAAAATACCAAATATGCAAGAGTGTTGTAATCAATTGTGGATGCAATTTCAGCTGAGCCCGACATCCTAAATTTTTGGGAGTTTCAGTTTGTACCTATCATGGATTCTGAGAATGATATGCTTTTCTCTAAATTATGTGGACTTCAAGAGGATATTATAAAATTTGTGGAAGAAAAATAGATCGCTCAAGAAGCGAAAATCTCTTCTACAATCACTCACTCACGATAAGGATACAATAATACACTTCCTGCAAAACAAACTTGCATCACCATCATATTGTGGACAACCATATCCATGCTCCTAGTCCACTTGCAGCTATTGCTCATGAACCCACTGACATTGATCTGTCCGTCTTTGAGTCTATTCCTGCTCTTGATGCTCATACACCTATGAAGCTTGTTACTGCATGCTCTTCCACATCTGTGCCTATTACAGTACCACATGTTGTGTATCCTATTTCTTCTCAGTTGCATGGATTTTTTTGAGAAGCATACCACTGCATTCAGTATTTGTCTCTAATCTCACTTATGCCTTAATTCTCAAGAAAACTTTTTTTAACACAAAGAAAAATTAATTACATGATGCTTTTGAGTTGGTGAAAATTTTTACGTTTTCTCTACCTACTCACATGTCAACTACATCCAGTCGTCCTATGGTCCTTTACTCAAGAACTACATAAGTATCCCTTGCATGTATGCCAACCCAAGAAGATGTCGATGACTGAGAGCATGTTATTTACTTCATTATTCGTTTCCTTCTCAATTACAAACTAGATATACCCAACCAAATAAGAAGTGTCTTATCATTGTTTTCATTATTAAATTCTAAAGCACTACATGCTCAACCAAGAAACAAGGGTTACCATCAATTTTAAACAATTGCACATGTTTCTCACTCATCTTTGTCTAAAAATGCCAATCACTTCATAATAACATTTGTGAGCGAGTTTGAATTGACCTATGTAAATAAATAATTAGTTAGGGGAAAATTATTGTAGATTGGTTGGTGACCTATTGGATTGTAATGAACCAGTCAACATCGATTTTCTCAATTAATGCATATTTTATATCAATAAATTATCAATTTTTTGTGTCATCGGTACAGTGGTGTAAAAAACAACAGAATAAAATAAACTTACCCTGGAGGGGATAAATTTTAGAAAAGATGATGAATATCCATCATATCCTCTAAGTATGTTATCATTGAAGAAGTCTTGTATCAGAAATATTTTGAAGGTATGCTACTTAGATGTTTTGATGGGGAAGAGGCCCAAAGGATCCTCTTCGAAGCCCATATCGGTGTTTATGGATGACACTTCAATGGAAATTTAATTGCCCATAGGATTCATGGGATGGGCCACTTTTGGCCCACGCTTGCGCATGATGTTGTTGAGTATGTATGTAGATTTCAAAAATGTCAATATTTTCCACATGCCATACACATTCCCGCTCAACATTGCAGCTCATTGTCACAACATGTCTTGTATTCATATGGGGTTTAGAATTGATAGGTAAGTTCACCCTCACTCCAACCGAAAGCCATAATTTTATCATCATAGCCACTTAATACTTCACAAAGTTAGTAGAGGTTATTCCTTTAACCATAGTTCCAGGATTCATCATCAAAAAAAGAATCTTAAATTAAATAACCTGTAGGTATAGTATCTTCCATGTCATTATCTCTTATAATGGATCTTCTCTTTAAAATGACGAGGTACATGGATTGTGTAGAAAAATAAAAATATTCCATCACACTGCCTCCCTATACTACCCTAAAGCCAATGGATAATTTGAGGCTACTAACAAGACTTTGAAATCCATTCTCCTTAAGATAGTTCAAGAAAATGAAAGAGATTGGAATTTGAAGTTATTTCTAACATTATGGGCTTACATAACATCTATCCCCACACCCACTAGGGAAACCCTATTCTCTCTAGTCTTTAGTGTAGAAGTCATATTTCCCTTAGAATCAAAGCTCCCTAGTCTTCATATATATCTTCAAGGTATCTTAGAGGAAGACGAATATAGGAGTGTGTGACTAGAAGAATTAGAAATTTTAGAGAAAAAGGTTTAGAGTCGAACAACTTCATCAAACTTACCCAAATCAAATCTTTCACTACTAAAATAAAATGGTCCACAAATTCCCTATCCAAAAAGGTGATTTAGTATTAAGGTTTGATAGTTGAAAAATAAGAAAATTGGTTAAGGTCTGAAATTTAGACCTAAGTGGCTTGGTCCCTACCATGTAACCGAAGACTTTAAAAATGGAGTGTTTCATGTGTGCACTTTATAGGGTGAGGAGTTTGGCGAATCTGTCAACCCATTCCA
Organism: Taxus chinensis; assembly: GCA_019776745.2. NCBI lineage: Eukaryota > Viridiplantae > Streptophyta > Pinopsida > Cupressales > Taxaceae > Taxus > Taxus chinensis. The sequence goes on from CM034146.1 coordinate 301,343,029, forward strand.
CCTCAAATATTTTTACATATAGAATTATATATTCAAGCTTCCCTCATTGCATTTTCATAAATTGTTGTCTCAACATCGTCTTTTTTTGGTTAGCTCTTTTAATCTACTTATATAATAATAGCTTTGATTATTCATACATTGGAAAGTTTTCATATTCCTAATCTCCAGCAATCTCACTTCATCTACAACCCTACTATATATTTTGTAGATTTTGTTTCCAAAATTGAAGTTTAATATTGACTCTAATGAAGCTTGTACACCTTACTCCTTTATAAACCCCTTTATTTCATACATTTACTACCCATAACTTAATCTATGATATTTTTTATGACAAATCTTCCATTTCACAGTTCTCTCCAATACGAAATCTCTAACATTCTTGGCCCTATCTCGATCTTAGGTGGTGAGCCCTCGCATCTTACTGGTTACGTGGGGCCAAGGTTGGGTCCGAACATCTCTTCCCAAAAATCACAATGCAAAAGAAAGGAAAATTGTATAGTAAATAAAACAAAGTATATATATATATATATAAAGAAAAATTGCTCACATTTTCCATTATTTTTAGTCTTTGGTGATAATATTGCACCTCTTACTAGTGATGTGAGGCTAAGATAGGAGGAAAATGCCCTTGCCGATATGTGTCTTACCTTTGGTGATGAAGCCTTGTTTCTTGAAAGTAGCATGGGAAAAGATGTAGGGGTTACATATAAGGTTGTAAACCAATGTAATGTAATGCAAAGTGCCTAAGATGTAAAAAACCGCTAAAGATTGTCTAGTACCCCATGCAGAGAGAGAGAATTGTCTCCTAAAACTATATTTATTTAATTAATTTTCCATCCATAGATCTAAGCGTAGAATAACCCTACAAAATATAACAATTTTGAACCATGTTCTAAAATCTAGAAAGATAAATTATAAGTTTCATTAAATTAGCATTAAGCTTTTACTTGTTTCAAAAAATATATCACCAATTCTTGCTCATATTCACACATCTAATCGTGTATCTTGTGTCCCTCTTAACCTATGGTGATGAGCCCTCACATCTCTCTAGTTGTGTGGGGTTAAGATTAGAAAAAAACATTCTTCCTCCTTTCATTATTATCACTATCACAAAGTTTTTCCAATTAAATTCTATCTATCTAAAAAGTAGTTTTCAAGTATTATCATGTCTCGGTACATTGTTCACATACATTTCATTTTGGTATATCATTTGCACCGCTTCCATGTAATTCATTTATAATCATTAAAACTTCAAGCATCCTAACCATTCAAAGTGGATAAATAATACAAGGAATGTTGACCCAAATATATATATATATATATATATATATCAAAGTTCTAGTACATCACCATCACACCGAAGGGAAAGTGTGGTCCAAACGCACGAACATCATCATCACACCGAAGGGAAAGTGTGGTCCAAACACACGAGCATGTGTCAAAAACCCATATATATATATATATATATATATATATATATATATATATATATATATATATATATATATATATATATATATATATATATAGGCCCTAGGCTTGAGCATCACTTTAAGTTCCTTGTGAAGTAACGAGTCAAGGCCTCTTGATACGGATCCTATGATGTTGTCTACTATGACCCACCTGGGTTCCTGCATGCACTGACCAATGAGAACCCCAAATACTTGTCACTCCACTCTAGTTGCTGCATCTTTTTAGTGATATTACTTAGATAGATTTGAATATCAATAGTAATAGAACTCCAAAGAACACCAAAATATAGAGAAAATATCACAATATACAAATAGAATGACTTGCCACTTCAAGGGGGAAACCTCCAAACTATATGATAAGACTAAAGTGCTCAATATGATGATCATATACTAGTTACTAACTCCTATATATACACTAATATGTTATGCAAATCATCAAGGTTGGCCTACTACGTATATGAAAGCGTAAATGAATGTGATATGCATGATAAGATATTATTTCATCCACAAGTCAACCATCCATATCCCGATATATGACCTAGGATTAAGGGCATAGCATGCCCCTACCCTTAAAATAAAAATTGTTTCCAATGTTTGTAATCTCTAGATGTTGTTTTTGGAATGATTCATCTTCCCATGTTGCATCTTCAATGTCCAAATTCTTCTACTTGATCAGATACTCGATGATAACCCTTGTGCTCAACTTCTTCATATGTGTTTATAGGATTCCTTGAGGCTCCAAAGTGATGTGTCCCTCCTCATCAAGCTCGAGTAACATTGATTAGGAAGACACCTTCTACCCAATGACCTTCAATTGATTAAGCTAAATATGAAATATACGCCTAATTTGATTTCCATTGCAGTAGTAAATAAATAATCAATTAAGTACATAAATTAACCCCTACAAACTAAGAAATAAAGTAAAAACCCTAAGTGCAAAGAGAGGGTAAGAATCCTTAGTTGATTCACATAAATCCAAGAGGTGTATAGATCTGGAAAAATGGAATATGTGAAGCATTGATTGTCGCACCGAAGCTCAAAAAATGTAGATCTAGAAGAATAAGTTGGACTGGGGCGCCTGGAGAGGAACAGGGGTGCATACAGGTGCCCTAGACCTATTTATGGGCACTTTGGTCTACGAAAATGCTTAGGAAACCTCCTCTAAGTGGTCACGAGGTATTCTTTGTTGTTCTCCTTTGGTCCCTATGAAATTGCACAGTGATCTCCGAAGTCTTCGGAAACCTGCAATGAAGTATTGACCTGCAAAACCCTCAAATAAACATCAAATCCTAAAAAAAAAAGATGCAGAATGAGGGTTTGGACTGTCCTCAGCTATCACAATGGTGAACTTATGAATGAGAATTACATGACATCTCAAACCCAATGTAGTTTGTTTTGTGTGTGTGTAGAATTGTGCCTTAGGTGGCTCTTGTGCATGTCTCACTTGATAGCGAACAAATAAGCTAGATGTAAAGAAATGTAATAGATTTGTGCATGGAATAGAATGAACTTCCCTCCTATGAAGTGTATGTATAATAACCAACCCTTGTGTCCCTTGGATGGTGCTAGATGTATGCAATGGAGCTCTTAGATGCTTGATGGATACAACCTTAGATGGTGATAGCTAATGCTTAGTGCTTGGTCCTTTATTATAATCACATAACTTTATATTTATATGATTCCTTTTCTTGAATTTTGTAATTAACCTCGAAAAGGCTAACTACCAAAAAGATAAGTTGCTCAAACAGCTAGAAAGGAACCAAAATATGTGAAAATTTTACAAAGGGGTCAAGGTTGCCTAGAGGGGAGGAGGGCGCTTGGCGTTGGCATCCCAGCTAAGCATTGGTGTCCAGGATGATAAATGTCAAAGCATAAAAAGGAAAATTAAGCAAGTAAGGGTATAACACTAAAAGTAGAAATAGAAAGTAAATAAAGGTGGCCAAAGACATGGGTTAATTAGTACTTTTCTTTCTTAGGAATTGCATGAATAGTAGTATGTAATAAGGACTATATAATTAACCAAAGTGTGTGATTTTGTGTCTACATTTTCCCCCACTTTATGTTGGTGAGTGGAAAGCTTGGTAACATAAATTAGATAGAGATGTGTACTTGATAACCATGTATATTGATGTAGAAAGAGAGTGTCAAGGGACAAGACAAAGTGTGGAGTAATAAAAATGTGAAGAGTAGATGTGAAGAAGGAGAAAGTATAAAAAGTGATGATGAAAATGAACCTAGGGCGGAAATGCATGTGTAGATGTCGTGATGTGCAGGTTGCTGCTATCGTTTGTTTGTTTTTGTTGATGTTGTGGAGTGACTACCACTTCCCATAAGGACAGACTTGTAAAATAGAAGAACGAACGAGTAGTCAAATATGCATGTATATGATCGAAATGTGTAAGAAAGTATGTAAGGAAAGTGTGTAAAATGTGAAAATGAAAAAGGAACATGTGCACCTGGTTCATGATGAGAAAAAGGGTGTAGAAATGATCCTGAAGATGTTGTAGATGAATGATTTTTTCAGGCGATCTCATGTCAGTTGCATCGGTTGCAAGTTTTTGGGGCGATCTCACACCAAGTCATGAAAGAAGTATAGGGAGAAAAGAATGGTGTTACCCTCCAACCTTTAACTACTTCCCGCAATGTAAGAAATCACTACAGATGGTGTGAAAATTTTAAACAATTCAATCCAACATGAAAGTGTTAAGGACTGTATGCCCTGTAAAATCCAATGTGTGGAGTTTTGTAGACTGTGTTGAACTGCCAAAATGTTGTGTAACTGCCCCCTGGTTATAGGCGTCTAGGAAGGGTAGTGTTGTGTTAAGAACCCAAGTCTGATTCTGAGCCTTGAAACTGAAAACTATGTTGTACCAGTATTGTGTTGTGTTGTGTAATAACTATAAACTGTTGTATAGGGTGACTGATTCACCCAAATGATGGCCCCCCTCATTTGGGGTGCATGCGACGTTACTAAAGGAGTACACCACCCAAAAGAGGACCGACCGTTGATCTAAAATGGTGCCTTACAGGGGGGAGGGTATGTGCTTGGTAGAAACCAAGGCACATGCAAACAAAGTGGCTAGGAAACAAGTATTAGTACAAGAAAATACAAACACGCATGTAAAATGTAAGCTAGCAGACATGAAGACAATATGTAATCTAAGATGCAAGAAGACAACATAGACCGTGAAAAGTGGGTTGCAAACATGAGACATCACTCACGATGTTGCAAGGAAATCAAGGCTGACAAAGCCTAAAGCAGACAGTGTGTACACAAGACAAAGGGAAAAGCCCGCAAACAATGGCATACAATGAACAAGCAATGTAACAGACAAATGGAAGCATATAGTCCTGCAAAACAAATGATGCACGTGAAACACCCGTTAGCATGTTAAAAAGATAAAAATAATGTCAAAATGTGTATAATCTAATAAAGTAGTGTGTTATGAAACAAAATGAAACAATATCACATGTAATGTACAAAAGTGGATGCCCCCAAGAGCCATTGTGGGACTGGTACTAAGTACTACACCAAACATCCATGTTGCATGTATAGATCTGTAGAATTTGTGATCGCAACTAGAAAGGAAAGTGAACGTGCATGTGTGTATGATAAAGACAATGACATACAATATATATATATATATATATATATATATATATATATCTAGCATGTGTAATAATATGTGCATGTAACAAGCAAATGTAAGCAAGGCTAAATACAACCAAGATATGCAATATGTTGTGGATGAGACGAAATGGAATGCAGTGTGAATGATAGGAGCAGGGTGCCCCCCAAGTGGATGTGTATGTATGAAATGAGGTTCATTTATTTATCCCCCCTCAGTAGTCAAGAATGAACCGTAAACGAGATTGCATCATCGGGAAATGGTTTGAATGTGTGTACTAAATAGATGTGATCATCAAAGCGCAAAGTATAAAACGTAAACACGTGAGTGAATGAGTAAGTTGAGTAAATTCGTGAGTGTGATGAGGTCCATTTGATATGGATACCCTCAGTGGTCGAGTATGGACTGTGGAACTAGAGTGTGTCATAGGGTAAAGTGTCGTGTTGATTGTGTAAGAGATATGTGTGTTGTGTTGTGTTATTTGCGCATGAGAGAAATATATTGTTAATGTGTTGCGTGTGTGGGAGATTGATTGTGAACACATTGAGTGTATAAAGTATGGTGAATATTTTAGAGTTCTAGTAGGTTGCGTCGAATGTGAAAGTGTCAAGTATGTAGTGTGGTGTGGATGTGTAGATTGTATAAGATTTTTGTGTTGATTGTACGCAAGAGAAATGTGTTGTATGATGTAAGAGATGCGTGTTGTGAGATTTTTAAGAGAGATATGCTGTGAAAGCACCAAGTGTGAAGGATGTTATAAATTTTTCAAGTGTGTTATATGTTGTGTTGAGGATGCGAGGAGAGTATGTGTTGTTTTTTGTTGTGTTGAGGTTGTCTTGATGAATAAGCATAAATATGTATTGTTTGTATGTTGAGTATGTAGAAGGTGTCGTGTGAGCTTTGATGGTGATGAATATGTGTGAGAAATAAGATGATGTGTAATGTGGTAGGTAGTGTGATGTGTAGTGCGTGGTGTGTAAGGTTCATGTATATAGGATTCCCTCAACAGTCAAGCGTGAACCAAAGCACAAGAGTGCGTCATCGAGAAATGACAATTCGAGTGTGTCAAGATGTATATACAAAAATCTAGGTGTGAAATTGGTTCACATGTCAGCTCAGCTATTCTTCATGAGCATATCATGTTCTTTCTCCATAAACCCACAGGCCACAAAGTGCATGTTCTTCATTTTACTAACAATCTTGATCCTTTCTTAATGATGCATTCTCCTATCAATTCAAGTTTAGTTTCTGTGATATACAATTTATGATCAAATTCCTATATCTTGACACCTCTGCTTATTGAGTTCTTAAATGGACCTTCTGTCAATATGGTAAGAAGCAACATTACCAATACTAGATTACTCTTGATCATTAAGCATAGGATCTTTAAACCATATACCTGATATGACTTTACATTGATTTTCATCGTTCACTCTAAGAACCTTCTTCACACATTTCTTCCTTTGGATGTTGTCTTTTCTATACCCCTTTTGTCCTGTCTTGTTCAAGGCCTTTGATGAAGACTATGGTGTAACGAGTGAGGTAAGGAAATATCTATTACACATTTATGAACACCTTGAAAGAACTCCAATGTTCAATTCAATTCCTTATTAGACTTTAATTACATTAGAGGGAGATCAATTTAACCCATAATTCGAAGAAACTCTGATTATACAATCCACTAATGAGCTTGAATTTGGGGTTGTACAATAGGAGTGGGTAGGAAGGAGTTTCTTACACTCATATAAACCATCATTAGGATATCAAAAATTCTCTAATACCTCATTAATATCATCATCAAGTTTTAGGACATCAGAATTTACCAGAGTTGTATCAAATGTCACTTGCTCAGCTCGTTATTTTACACCCACAACTCAGAAAATTTTTGTCATGTACAAATTTTTCTACACATGGCCAATTGCTGTAAAAAATTTACATATTTTAGAAGTCTCTACAAAGAACATACGTTCCAAATTCCATACATTTTTGTTGTGGCATTTGAAAGTTATGATTATTTTTTGGGTAGACATTACGTTAACCAGTTTGCATGAATCCTCGTTACTAAAATTTTTGATGGAGCATCCAAGAAATTTTTGATTGAACACCTAAAGATTTCCAAACCTTTTCCAAACTCAAGAGGAATATTCTTAAATTATTTGTTCCAAATTTCAAAAATCAAATATTTATGGTTCATTCTCAGCATATAAATGCCTCTCCATTTATTTCTTCTTCATAACTGTTGAAACTCTGCCTCGTTAAGAATGTAAAGTAATAGTTAGCCATGAAGACATCATTTCACCATGGAAACATCATGATAAGTCTAAGAATCTAATTAATGCATTGTCAAAACCATTATTACACTTTCAAACATGATAGATTATCGAAATATTGCTTCAATTACCTCTCATTTCTCTGTTGCGTTTGCTCCACAACGCTCAAAATTTCTGTCATGAACTACTCTTTGAAAACTTAATGGTTTGGTTTAAAACTTTGGGAACTTACTTCTACCTATAAAGACAAATTTTTACTTAAAGTTATAGCAAAATTCCGCTGTTTAGAATGGGAGATATCGATTTACCTTAGTTTAGGGAAGCGAGCACACATTTAACTATAAAACTTTATATCATCAAGAACTAGAATAAATTTGTGCATGTTTAAAATCACCTTCTTCAACTAATCTAAATGACTGTAAGGTCTAGGATCTTTGTTTTCATGACCGTGGTCCGTAGGTTTTACAAGCTGCTGCCCGGTGCTAAATCCTCCCACAGTCCCAATCAAGATGCTAGAACATCTAAAACGGAGACATAGTCTCACTTGATACTGTATCACTAGACATTACAAGAAGAATTCATAGATCTAAAGAACTCAAAAGATATCAATTTATCTTATTTATACACCTGCAACACTATCATACATCACCATCCCATTACATTTGTTCTTATATCTTCTCAATATCAACACCTCCATGTTATTTTCTTCCACTTTCTAATTCCCCCTCCCGAGAGTTCGAGCTTCACTCCTTATTTTAAATAGCTTGGTCTGGTTGTTAGTTCCTTATCTTGGCATAAATTCCTTCATTAGGAGATATTTTCTCTTTTCCATACATGCTAGAAAGAAGGAATCAATTGTTCCAACTTTAGAAACAATACTTTATAAGTCATACTGACTTCCCTAGTTATTACAACTCCTTACCATGCGTATCATACTCATGACAAATCACACCCAAACCTAACTTTTCTTATTTTTAAATCACATACAAATGAGGATTTTACATGAAAATGAGATAACTATTCAAATTCCAACCTCATAAGATGGAGGGGAAAGCATTAAAATGTTAATGCATGGTCTAGTGTCTCAATACGGCTTATTCAAACTTATTAGTGTTCTTCAAGCATTTAGATGATGCTCCTGCATCAGAAATGATGTGAATATAAGATGTGTGTTGATGTTGAGGGGGAGAAATAGGTGTGATGCACCCCCAGATGTGTGGTGATGAATGTGTTATCCGATAAAAGTAAAGGATGAAGGTCCTCTACTTGATATTTGCGGTGATGAAGGCATGTGACCACACTCTAAGAGTGGTGGTATATGAGATAGACGTTGCGCAGGTGAATGAATTATATATGCATGCGACCAATGAGCATATGGTGGGCACCTTTGTGTAACAAAATTTAGAGATGATGGAGACCTATGTGAAGCAAAGCGCAGAGGTGAGGAACGCCTATGTGGAGGAGAGCGCAGAGGTGATGGACACCTACGTGGCGTGAAGCGAGGTGGTGAAGTATGCCTAGATATAGGAGTTACCCTAGTGATGGACCTAGACTGATGTACTGGACTAACATAGTGATGAGACCGCGCAAGTCGTGTGCGAACAGATGAACTAGGAGTGGATTGTGCAATAGGTTCGATGGGCTGCAGGGAACTAGATGGTCTAGGTGATGCAATCACACCCTTAAGAGGAGGTTGTGACCATGGAGTAGATGGAGGCACACCATTGATAGAGATAACTTGATTGTTATGAATGAACTTCAAACGCAAGTGATTCATGGAGATGATAGACTGAGACCTACGAATCCAATTAAGACCTAAGAGCATGTTACACCCTTCGATTCGTTGTACTACAAGGAAGGGCACAAACATGGTGAGAGTACAGACAATAATGTGAAGCTAGATGACCCCATATGAGTTATCCATTGGATATGAAATTTGTGAGAGTGGATAGCCAATAGAAACAAGAAGTGGAATAGAACATTCCCTGATATGTCATGATGAATGAAATTTAGTATTATTGAGAGGGATAGATCCGATATAAGCGCTAATGTGCAAGTGATTAGAAGAGAATTTAGCATGATAATCATGATCAGAGAAAGAAATGATCGGTGGACAAATGTCAATATGAGTAACTAGGAAATTAAGAGCCCCGATGCATGAGGAGGAACTGCGCGATATGTATGATTAGCCGAGGAATCATCCGCTTTCTTGTCATGATTTGGAAGCGGATTATTGAATATTTTGAGCTTGTGATTTTCATTTACTAGTGCATAGGTCGTAGGCTCTAGAAGCTAGAGTTTGTTATCATCGATAAGATCTTGGATGATATTGCGAATTTTGAAACACCTATTTGTAGAATGTCTGTCACATTGATGATAGTCACATCGAAATTTCTCATTGTAATTTCAACCTTTAGGACAATATGGATCCAAGTTGAGCAGAAGAGGAAACGTAATAAGATTTCTTTCAAGAAGTAGTTATAATATAAGATAAAGATCAATATTCAACTTTGTATATGTACGTGTAGACACCAAAATTGGGTCACATGCTCCTTGACCCTTACACTCACCTAACCATGGCCCCTTACACCCCACATCTAATATTAATTTAATTAATTAAATTAAATTAATCCATGTCCTCACAATATTTATTATTTAATTAATTATCCTAATTAAGATAATTCCCCACACCACCTCCTCACCTACTACACCCTCACCTAGCTAACTCACACTAAGATCTATTCTTAGTATGTAACTTATAACTAAATAAGACCTAACCAAACCCTTAAATATCAAAGCCTACATTCCCTCTAACCACATTCCTGCATAAGAAAAAGATAACTCCCGCTCTTTCCCAGATGAATAGAGATATCTGGCGGAAATCATTTCCAGGATCTCTAATTTTTTGTAAACCTAGGGAATCCCACCCTAACCGATGTCGGCTACCCCTAAACTAACGCCAGTCAACCCGGAACCATCGTCAGTCACATTTTATTCCCTTTGGTAACCTTATTTCAAGTTTAGCACATTTTTTGAGAGAAATAAAGGAGATTCAAAGCTGCGTGCAAGTGAGACAAGCATCTTTTTTATGCATCCAGACATCCATAGCAATCACCAGAATTAATCATAGATCCATCGCATTCACGGGGAGCACTTCAGGAAAGCATCACTACATGGGACCATACATGTATTCTCTGATCTACCACTTCCACCACCCAGCCAATCAGATCTTTAATACAGTAAGTATGGGCCCTAATTAGTATATTTTATTTCAATTAGTTAATCTTTATTACTCCTATTATTAATCTATTCTTTGCATGCTTATTGCTTCATCACCCACTTGCTTTGTAAATCCAAATATCCCTTCACCCACAACACCAAATCACCTAGTTCTAACCTGTCTCTATATTTTTGAGCATACCTAAGATCTCCATAGACCCCCCATTCACTCACCCAAACTTTATTCGAGCTCAGATCACCCCTACCATTTAAACCTATTTTGAGTCTCTTTCATCCTCAACCATACTGATGCTAGTTACCCATACCTGTCGTGACGGTTCTACCTAAACTGGCATCGGTCACATTTAGTCAATGTCGGGTCTCTGTGTTTTACGACCCTTCACCAAGAAAATACCCCAACAATCACTCTACCAGTTGACCTAAATAGCCTAGAATCTGAACCTGACTAAGTCCCACAACCTTGATAGACCCCTTACCTCTCAGATCCAACTACAGCATAGACTGCTGTGATTGCATTTGTTTATTGTATTAGAATGAAATACCTAAATCATATCAACTATAGTATGAACCCTTGTTTATTTCTCATATTAGCTTGTTTTAAGCAGTGGATTGATAGCCGTCTAGGAAGTATCACTCTTCCCAAAACTAGCATATGCTTGCTAGTCCCACTGTCATATATCATTAAACTATATTTTGTGGTCTTCTTTTCTATTACAGGTAGTTCCTCCTAGCTAAAAGGAAGCTTTCAAATTCAGTTGTGGATCAAGAATTCAAAACATGCGTGCAACAACCATAAACTGACCAACAATTCAATAGGTATTCCTCCTTAGCCCTTACCCTTATCTATTTCGTCATTTCAAAAAAGGTAAAGAAAATAGTGAAACATTTTGGTATGCCTAGTGTTTGACCCATCAGGGGTTGTTTTGCATTTAATTCATTCCTAGGAAAAAATTTTGTGTTTGTTTCCCTTTAAAAGGCCTACACATTAATTTTCTTCCTTAGTAATCTTCTCTTATTCTCTTATAAGTTCTAAAGGTACACATTTCTCTTTGGCCTGCATGAATAGAGAGATCTCGCAGAAATCTTTGCTTCTTGATTTCTTGCATTTTTAGTAGAACCTAGAGAATACCCTCTCCTATTCGATCCTTTTGTTTCATTGAATATAATCTTTTGATGTTGGGTTTAAAACGGATTGCATTGCATTCTGACTTGTTGCACCTTATTAACTCACATTAAAACTAAGGGAAACTTATACACTGGAAGTCATGTCCCAGGTGATGGTCTGACAGCAAAGAATCGTAGAAATCCAGATTTTTCTCTCTCTTTGTCTTAGCCAAACTTGCAAAAAATTAAATATACACATCTTTCTTAAACAACATCCTTAGCCATCAAGAACCATCATGTCAGTGATCACATGATCCGATTGGAAGGTCACTCCCTAGCTTGTTACCCCTATCGATGTCATCATCTTAGAGGATGGCCCACCACCTGCCATAACATACCTAAAAGCCTCTCCTTTTAGATATCCTTAACTTCAGTAAGGATGCCTTCCCAATTAGTATAGTTTTTGTTCTAAGTATACACAGTCAGTCCTAAATAGCATCAAGCTAAACAAACATAAGAAAATAACTATTAGGATCATGTCTTTTTCTTCAGCGTTCTTCTTGGCCTGTGTTTTGAGGTGTGAGACTATGAAGTCCCCATTTTTCTTCTTCCTTACATCACTCCACCATCACCTAGTTCTCACCTATTTTATACTTTCCCTGAGCATGTGTTAGGGCTCTACAGACTTCTCAATTCACTAGGCTTCTAGGTTTGATTCTTCACCTAATTTGACCCCTACCATTTAAACTAATTTTCCTTAGTTTTCTTTCAGCATTTAACAGTCCCTAAAGTTGGTTACCAATGACCGTCACCAGTTCTACATTTGACTTTCATCGGTTAAACCCTAACCGATGTCAGCTCTCTGGCTGTTTTACACCTTGACCAAGAACAGACCCAACAATCACCCTACCTAGTTGACCTACATAATCATCATAATCTAACCCTGACTGATATCCCAGTACCTTGACATACACCATCACTTCTCATATCCAACTATATGCCTAGCCTGTTGTAATTGGATTTTCTTATTGTATTTGAATGAGATACCTAAATCATATCAACTATATTAGGACCTTGTTTATTTCTCGCATTAACTTGTTTTAAACAGTGGATTGACAGCCGTCTAGAAAGTATCACACTTCCCAGAACTAGCATATGCTAGGCAGTCCACTATCATATATCATTTAACTATATTTTGTGGTCTTGTTTTTCTATTACGGGTAGTTCCTCCTAGCCAAAAAGGAAGCTCTCACATTCAGCATTATGGATCAAGAAGTCAGAACATGCAGCCAACAACCATCAACTGACCAACATTTAACAGGTATTCCTCCTTGGTCCTTACCCCTTATCTGTTTCATCATTTCGAAAAGGTATCAGATTGAACAGTGAAACATTTTGGCACACCTTGATCAGACCCATCAGGGGTTCTTTTGCATTTATTCATTCCTAGGTGAAAGTTGTGTGTTTTTTTCCTTTTAGAAAAACTTTCACATTAATTTTTCTTCCTTGGAATCATTCTCCTTCTTTCTATTGTCTAAAAACAATCATGTTTTTGGTGCTTTAAAAAGAACAAATCTTCCTTTCTTTTGCATTGCATTAATGAAAGAGCATCCCTCTTCCTATTCATCTCTTGCTACATCAAATATTACACTTTGATTTGGGTTTAAAACACTTGCATCATATTCTAATTTGTTGCATTATTAGCTCACATTCCTAAATCGAGGGAAATTCCCTATATCTACTGGAAGTCATGCCCAGCTGATGGTTAACACAAAGAATCATAGAAATCACATTTTCTCTCTCTAAATGTGTCTTACCAAACTTGCAAAAAATCAAATATACACATCTTTCTTAAACAACATCTTACCCATTCAGAACATCTGTTAGTGATCACATGATCCGATTAGCAAGTAGCCCTCCCCAGCTCGTTGCCTTTGTCGAGTCATCATCTCAGAGGACGCAAAGCATCGCCCGCCCAGCCATAACAGACCTGAAACCTCTCCTTTTAGATATCCTTCTTCATAGGATGCCTTCCCAACCAAAAAATTAAGTGCTTTCTAAATGTCACACAGTCAGTAGCCCTAAATAGCCCTCATAAGCTAAACAAACATAAGAAAATCACTGTTAGGATCACGCTTTTTCTTAGCATTCTTCTTGGCTTGTGTTTTGAGGTGTGAGACTACGAATCCCCATTTTTCTTCTTCCTTGCACACTCCACCATCATAGTTGGAGTATTTTGAATTTATCTGAGTGTGTCAGGGCCTCATCTTCTCATTCTCAGGCTTCTAGGTTTGATTCTTCACTTAATTTATTTCACAAAATCAATTTTCTTCAGTTATTTCTAATTTCACAGTCACCGAAGTTGGTCTAGCGACTATTGCCGGTTCACATCTGACCGTCGTCAGTTAAACCCTAATCGGTGTCAGCTTCTGGCTTTCTAGTTACTTTACCTAGAAAAACTTTCATTACTACTTCTGTTCTGTTTCCAGCCCTCATGGCATCATCATATTTATCCCTTATTGATATTTTCTGTCATACACAGTTTCACCAGTACAAATCCAACATTCCCACTTCATTTTTTTGAGACTGGTTTCTTCCACAGTGACCGGTATCGGTTTCAGAAACCGTCATCGGTGTTTTCCTAACCGTCACTGGTCATCCTGACCATCATCGGTTTTTCCCAGAACCATCACTAGTCAACCTGACCATCGTTGGTTACCTGTGTTTAATTTTTCAAAATCTAGACATTGACCAGATTCACCTCCCGGACCCCATTATTCTCTATTTTTACTATTTTTTGTGTCATCTACAGAATACAGTCTTACCAGGTCAGTCACTTGTTCACATGGTGTTGACTCGCAGCCAGACTAATGCCCTCATATTCCATGTTAGTCATCAACTGCTCCCACCTAGTCCTTCACCACCTTCCATCCTATCACCCATGGATCCAACCTTACCTACCACCATTGCTTTCTATGAATGAGGAGTTTACATGACTCCTTGATCAGAATCCCGTGGCCTTACAGTTCTACCTTTCCAACTCTTCCACCCAAGACTCCTCTGATCAATTGATATATGGCATGTCAGTATCAATCCCCCTGCCCTGGTTCCTGCTGCTGGCATTACCCTCACCTACTTCACCCCCAGTATTTTTGTGGCTAGAACCCATACCCTCCATGATCACTGCATCAATAATTTCCCTTGCGTCTGTCGTATCTATTGTCCCCTCGTCCACCACCCAAACCATATAGCACAATCCACACCCATTATCTCATAAATACCCATTGCAACATAAATTCCCATGGTGTCGGAGACCCCTACTCAATTCCAAAATCTTCTCCTCTCCATCCCACAAACACTACCCCCAATCGCTACCAGAGTCACGACAACCATCCCACCTACATACACCTACTATCAACAACCCCCTATCTCATCTGTCACCCATTCTGGATATGTGCCTTCCATGTCAGTTCCTTATTCTCAACCTCCCTATCAGGTTCAATATCCACCTCCTTACACCATAGGAGGTGTCCCCCCATCACAACCTACCAACGACCTCATCAAGTTGATGATGGAAAATATGCAAACACTAGAAGCATCGGTTTCTAGCTCACGCAATTCCCTCACCTATGATGAAATTTGTAATGAGCCTATTCACCCATCCATTCCCATTCGACCATACCCCGTACATTGGGAGATGCCAAAATTCAACTGCTTCAATAGTAAAGAAGATCCACAACAACATTTGTGGTCCTTTAAACATGGGTGTTACCTGATTGCTCACGATGACACTTTACTTTTGAGGACTTTCCCAATGTCCTTGACAGGACCTGCATTGGACTGGTACAGTGGACTACCAAGACACTCCATTTACTCATTCAATCAAGTAGCCCAAGCCTTCCTAGATCACTTCTCCATCAACATTGTTAAGAAGGTTACCATGACTGATCTCTATTCCACACATGACAATATGACGACGAGTCTATCGCTGACTTCGTCACTTGCTGGCACAGCCTCATAAACCAGCTCACATTCCAATTGCCTCAAACTGAGCTTATAGAACTATTTACTCGGGCATGTGCTAGACACATCTCACCAACCCTACAGGTGAAAACTTTTCACACTTTCGACGAGGCATTCACCATGGCATGGAAATTAGAAATTCATGCTATCAAAGAGAAGAAGATTCAACTTCATAATAAGAACATCACGTTCAAATCAAATGATACTTCTTCATCTTCGAAACCTCAAAACAACTATTCAAAGCCCAAAGGGTCTGCTAATGCCGTAGTTCTCAAATTTGGTCCCCCTCATCAATCAAACCCATCCAAACCCCCTTCTAATCTTTCTCCTGTCCAAGCTTTCTAGTTTAGACGAGAACAACAAAAGTACACTTACCTAGGAGAATATTACTCCTCCATTTTGGAAAAGCTTGTTAAGGCAGGTACATTACCCTTCCACCCATAAAACCACATACTGGTTTTGACCCTGAGCAACCCATGCCTACGTGGTATAAGGAACATGACTTTTGCAACTATCATCGGGTCAAAGGTCACAACGACAATAACTGCATTACCTTCAAAAATATCGTTCAAGAAATGATAGACAACAGAGACTTAGTCTTGGATAGCCCAAATGCACCCGCTAACCAAAGCCTACACATCTTCAAGAAGCCATTCCCTAATCATGCCCCATCTTCAAACCAAGTGGGTGATACCTCAAACAATGATAGCACTATCCGCGAGGTCCACGCTATTTTCAATGACGCACCAGTTGCTTCCCAATTGCCTCATATTCCTTCCATAGATGAAATCTTAGCCTATGCACTCCCCTACCTGCACCAGAACCTATTTCATCTACTCCTCTACCCACAGAGGAATCACCTTCAACTTCTCCTTCACTTGTGAAAGAGCCTATAATCAGCACATCGCCTTCGACCCCTCAAAATTCTGAGCCCACTTCACCAACGCAAGGAGAGCCCCACTTCGGCTGGCCCGTCCTCTCCTCTACCCATGGAGGATACTATAGAAGTACCACTGCCTATAGATGACTATTCACCATCAAAACTTCAAGATCCCATTGATCTTCTTTCGACTCTCTTACCCACAGAGTCTGAGGCTATCCATTTCCTGGTATCTCAAACACATTTTACAGGGATTTCCACTCGGTCCACGTCGGCTCCGCTTACAATAGTACCATTCTCACACTTGGCCAATCACCTAGATTATGTCGATAGAGCCTTACTTTGGGGGCATCTTCTACTTCCTGTTTCAACACAAATGTAGTTGTCACTCACTGACACCTCCACTATCTATCCAAAAGTGTTTCGGCCCACCAAACCGAACACAACCACAACTATCACAAAATCTCCCATGACACCACTCATGGCTCAACTCACACCTCTACCCATAACCCAACATGCATCTGCACCCAAACCCATGCCTATATCATCTTCCTTACCTAAACCTATCACTACCTTAGGGGTCATACCAACAGCTAGCCTTACTCATCCACCCATCAAATTAGATTTAGCTATGTCTTCCAAAACTAACACCAAACTTAACCTGACCCCTAAACAGAAGAGCCAATCTCCTAGATCTCATACCCCAACCTTGCCAACCACACCCTTATCACCTTCACCCCTTCCATCCATCCTAGGACCTCACCCTTCGACCCTGGCCAAGAAACCCTCATCCACTAGTAAACCAAGAATGCAGCAACCCATTTCCCCATCGCAGACCTCTAATATACCCAAGTGCCCCACACAACCTCCGCCCTCACCTGTAACCTTTTTACCACCCATACCTCCAATACCATCAATAACTTCTTCACTACCCATGACACTTCCTTCTCTTTCACTCATGCCTCCTACCCAACCTACGCCACCTACCTCCACAGCACCTCGGTTACCCCCATGGGTAACCCACCCTCTTCCACCATCTACTTTTCCCTCTACATCTTGTGTGCCCATATCACCTTTACCCAAGAAGGTGCAACCTAAAGCCAAAAATCCACTACCCTCCAATAAGGTAGTTAAACCAACCACACATTCTATTACTAGTTCATCTACCATGCCCCTACCCAAGTAGATATGACCAACACCTAAGACCACACCACACACCAAGCTAGTAGCCCAACCCACTCCCCCTCTTGCAAAGACTCTTCCTACATAGTCAGCCGCACCTGTACCCAAACCCACATTCACCTCCCATTGTGATCCATTAGCAGGGTCCTATGCTAAAATCCTAACCAACCTCCTTGAAACTTTTTTCATCACATTACCACCTCTTAGACCTTACGACCCACTCAAACCCAAACCAAAAGGGTTTGATGAAACCAAAATTTGTGCCTACCATCATGTGCCAGGACATGATGTAGAGAACTGTAAGGCTTTGAAAGTTTCTCTTGTCTGTAAGGTTGTGTCCTCCTGAAGAAAAATTTGACGATGATGATCTTCTTGATGAGGACCCCATTTCACCTTCACCAATTTCCACAGTTCTTCCCTCATTTCCTACTCAGCAACCAAAATCTCCACCCCCACAACTCTTAGATCCATCCCCGAGATTCGAAATTAACATGGTTCACATAAGAGAGTTGGCCAAACCACCACCCAAATGTTGATGTGCCCTACTCATCTCACAAGGGTCATACCCACCACTAGGGTTTTGTCCCTCTTGCCGCTATACCTTCCATGACACACCCTCTCCATCTAACTCCCCTCAGATTAACATGATCAACATTACCACCCATGCTCAGAAAGAAAAGGGTAAGGAGAAAGCAACTAGCCCATCAACCAACCTTGTACCCAATATACCGTCTGTACCCACACCCAAAGTCATCATTCATGGTCCTGCATATCCCATTTCTGATGGGGCCACACATCATACAATGCTAAAACAACTACACCAATCCCCCCTCAAAATGTCTTTGTATGACCTTGTCCAGACCTTGGAGTCACATCGTCAAGCCCTCATGGAGGTCCTTCAATCTATTGAAGTCTTACCAAATGACCCCACACTCGTAGCCTCCATCATTACCCCTCACCATGTAGCCTCTCTCACTAGGTCTTCCCCTTCCTCTACACCTTCACCCACTTGCCAAGTGGCCACCCTCAGTTTTGTAGATGAAGAGATCACTCCCTTTCAGTCTGATGACCCTGACCCCACTCTGTTCATCTCTGTCTTTATCGATAATATATGCATCCAACATGTTATGATCGATGGTGGTGCTAGCATTAACATCATCTCCTCCCATGCATATTCCCAAATGCAAATACCTTCCAATTGCATGTATAGTAACCCCATTATGTTGTGTTCCTTCAATGATGCCATAACCTCTACACTAGGTACCATTTTTCTCCATGTCCGCGTAGGTCCCCACACCATCCCAGAACTTTTCTATGTCCTAGAAGGGGAGTTCCAGTATAACTTGTTGCTTGGTCAACCTTGGATTCGTGCCATGGGTTGTGTCCCTTTGACGTTACATCGATGCCTCAAATTTGAACACGAGGGACATAATTACACCATCCCTTCCAACCCCTCACCTTTCAAGACCTGTAACATGCTATATTGACCCAATGATGTGCTTGTACCGGTCAAGGCATCTGCCACCAAAACCACTTCACCTCCACCCATAAGCCCATCCACCAAAATTTCCACTACTTCTACTGCATCTAACCTCGCCATCCCTACTGCAGTTGTAGCCTCCACCGCTAGTGCCCCTGCTTCCCCTTCATCTAGCGAGCCATCTATACCCGCTACCCACATACCAACTACTGATCCCTTAGAAGGTGTTTTTCAACACCTCACTCTAGGGGAATACCACCTATACAATATTGATACCTTCCTCACCCCACAAGAGTATGGGAATCTGCGTCAACACCCCAGTTATGACATTCACATTGGTGACATTTTCCCTTATGGCCCTCCCCACCTTTGCACCAACCTAACGTATGGGGGACTTGATATGGCCACCTATAAACCCAAACCTCCATCCCAAACCCAACCATTTTCCACTGACCTACACTCCCTCACTAACTGTCATTTCGCTCACACTTTCCTCCACCGGTGCACGTGGAAAGGATTTGGCTTTGGTTTTTATGAACAAGGCCGCCACACTGTCATCTCCTGTACCTCTCATAAACACAATGACCATAGTGGCATTGGTTTTGATGCTCCATCTTCTAAGAAGGTTCGCATCGACCTTATTCAGGATGAGGCATCTTCCCCCTCTCATTCACCCACATTACCATCCTCACCCACAGAGTCCATAGATCCTGAATCTATACCTCCTAACTTTTTTTTTCATAAACACCATTTCCCTGGGACTGCTGACCTATCAACGTGATGGCGAGGCTCCCTCTTCTCTCCCATTCCTATATCCTAACATGATCGATGATGATACACCTTCAATTAACATCATTCAATGTCAGGATGATGAGTCCATCCTCACCTACCTTGGTGCAGAAGACTCTTATATTCACCAGTCGTTACCCTCTGAGATGCAAACCATGTTAAATGAATCGACCATCAAAATCAACATTAATACCCAAGATGACCCACACATTCTAAAGATCAGCCAATCTTTAGATGCTACTAAATAGGAAGCCTTCACCTCTTTCCTTCAGGACCATAGCGACGCATTCACTTGGTCCTATGCTGATATGCCTAGTATTGATCCTAAAATCATGGTTCACAATATCGTGACCATTCCTGATGCCAAACCTATCAAACAAAAGCTGTGGAAAATGCATCCTTGCATTGCTCTTCTGGTCAAAGAAGAGCTTCAGTGCCTTCTCTTGGTTTCCTTCATTCTACCCATTGATTATCCCCAATGGATTTCTAACATCGTTCCTGTCATGAAAGCAACAGGGGGACTCCGCATTTGCATAGATTTCCGTGACCTCAACCTTGCCTATCCCAAAGATGATTTCCCACTACCAGGCATTGACCAACTAGTTGATCTCACTACTGGCCATGAAATGTTATCACTCATGGATGGTTTCTCGGCTACAATCAAATATTACTAGCTCCTAAGGATCAACACAAGACTGCCTTCATCACCCCTTGGGGGACTTTCTGCTATAGAGTCATGCCCTTTGGTCTCAAAAATGTTGGTGCTACATATCAGCGGGCCATGACTTACATCTTCCATGACATCATGCATCACATATTGGAGGATTATGTAGATGATCTTCTTGCCAAATCCAAACATTGAACCAAACACCTACACATTCTTAAAGTCATCTTTGACTGCCTCATCAAATATTGTGTTTGTCTTCAACCAAAAAAATGCATCTTTGCAATACTTTCAGGGAAACTCCTAGGCTTCATCATTTCTTTGTGTGGCATAGAATTCGATCCTACTAAAGTCAAGGCTATCCTTGAAATGCCACCACCCACTAATCTCCATCAACTTGAAAGCCTACAAGGTAAGTTACAATCCATTCGTCATTTTATCTTGCAGCTTTCTGACCACTGTCAACCATTTCATCATCTTCTCAAGAAATATGTTTCATTCAAATGGGATGATGAATGTCATAAAGCCTTCGAGGCCTTAAAACAATACCTCCTTCAACCACCAGTTCTCATTCCTCCTAAGGATGACCAGCCCTTCTACCTATATATTTCTGCCACTAACCATTCTCTAGGTGTCATGCTTTCTCATCGCGATGACCAACACCGGGAGCAAGTGGTTTATTACATAAGTCGTACCCTTCTTGACTACAAAACTAGATATACCCATGCTGAAAAACTTTTCCTAGCCTTAGTTTTCATCACCACCAAACTCCGCCATTACCTACTCAACCACAAAACCTTCGTCATTACTAATACGGACCCATTACACTACATGTATGCCAAACCTTATCAAAATCAACATGCCACATGCTAGCTTATGCTTGTGGCTAACCTTGACCTCAAATTCATCCATCAAAAGTCCATCAAGGGCCAAGCTATCGCTGACCAATTGGCTGACACACCTATTTCTAGGGATCAACCCTCTAACTTTGACTTTCCAGATGAGTCTATTGCTACCCTTTCCCTAGATGAACCCGCTTACCAAATGACACTCTTCTTTGATGGTTCCAAGTGTCAGCGTGGGGGTGGGGTGGGTGTTATCCTCATTCTCCTCTTGATGGTGAACCTATGCCTTTGTCTTTCAAACTCGATTTTGATTGTACAAACAATATTGCTGAATACGAAGCACTCGTATTGGGTCTCCAGGCTGCTTATGCCTTAGATGTTAAGTCAATCAACATCTTTGGTGATTCTCAGTTGGTCATAAACCAAGTCAATGGTATATACCAGTGTCGTAATGAGATACTTCAAAAGTATAAGCATCATGTGGACATACTTTTGACCACCTTTGACCGTTACGCCCTTCAAACCACCCCACGTTCTACCAATAAATTTACAGATACCATGGCCTGCTTGGCTTCTCAGATACCTGCTTCACCCGCTGACTCTAAAATCTTTGTCACCATACAAAGACTACAATCACCCTCTTATTTGCCTCGTGAATTTTACTCTATCAGAACCACTGCTCCTGACCCGAGTGACCTTTGGTATAAGCAATACATAGACTATCTTTCCCTCTCCATTTTACCCACCGATCTCACTCGTAATGGACAACGTGCCTTCCTTAAAAGTGTCTCACGTTATGTCATCATGGGTGGTCTTCTGTACAAATGCAGTTTCGACAACATTCTCTTGCGATGCCTTACCAGTTCTGAAATTCCTTACACCATTAAGGAAGTCCACGATGGGATTTGTGGAGGCCACTTTAGTGGTCTCGTTGTCGCTAAACACATTCTTCGCCTAGGCTATTACTGGCCAACCCTAAATTGTGACTATTGTGATTATGTCAAACGCTACGTAAAATTCCAGCAACATGCTAATCTCCATCACACCCCTAGTCATGCCTTACAGGTCGCACAAGACCTTTGGCCTTTCTCTCAATGGGGTTTGGATCTTGTCGGTGAGATCAACCCCCATTCTTCACAATGCCACCAATGGATCATAACCGCTACTGAATATTATACTAAATGGGTAGAAGCCATTCCCCTCATTTCCACCAAAGCCAAGAAAATATGTGAATTCATCAACCATCACATCATCTGTCGCTTTGGTGTCCCTCACCGCATTATCACGGATAATGGAAAACAATTCAAAAACAAAACCCTATGTAAACTATGTGATGCTTTTGGCATCCAACTTAGTTTCTCATCACCTTATTACCCACAAACCAATGGTCAAGCTGAATCAACCAATAAAACCTTGAACAAAATTCTTATGAAGGTGGTCAATGATACTGGGAAGGATTGGCATACGCACATTCCTTTCACCTTGTGGGCTTACCACACTAGTATTCACACTTCAACTGCTGCCACCCCCTTTTCTCTGGTCTACGGTACTAAGGTTGTCTTACCTCTCGAAGTCCAGATTCCATCCCTCTGCATCTCACTACAAGACATGCTCAACGATGATGACTTTCACCAGGATCATTTGGTGCAACTTGAATTATTAGATGAACGTCGTCTCAACACCCTGGACCATCTCCAAATCTACCAAAAATGTATCAAACGTGCCTATGAAAAATGTGTTCACGAATGAACCTTTCAAGTCGGTGACCTCGTCCTGAAGGAAAATCAACATGTAACCAAAGAGGAGAAAAGTAAACGGGGAAAATTTTCTCCTAATTGGCTTGGACCCTATATCATCACCCATGCTTATAGATCAGGTGTTTATTGTTTATCTTCACTCGAAGGTAAACCTGAACCTGAGCCCCTTAATGCCTTGCATCTTTGACCATTTTATTGTTGATATTAAGTCCTATATCACTTTCTGTCAATTGGTCACTCATCCCTTGAGCACTGTTCACTTTCCATTATTACCCATTTTTGAGGATCCACGATTAAACAAGAATCATGTGATTACCCATCACTTGTTAGCCTTGTCTTCAATATGAGTACCATGGCTCTACTCATAGCATGATTCTCATGGATACTTTTCATCTTCTTCAAGATGGAATCCCATGGTCATTCATCACTCAAAACCACCTCTTTCCTAGTTAATCTTTGTGTACTATGATCTTGTCTTCTAAAACCGGAACCTAATCATCCTCTATAATCTTGTCCATGACTTAAACGTCTAAAAAAGGGATACAACTCCTTGAGTCAAACTTCCAGAAAAAAGATGACTCCCTCAAAAAGGACATCTCTTCTTCATATTCTACCACTATCAATAGACTGCTCCCTCGAAGGACAGCTATGTACGGTCATTACAAAAATGTAATAAATATTCAGAAGCTTCCCGCATTGATCAGCTTCACGAAGACCTCAAGGAGATAATATATTCATCCCATATAGACTTCCCACATCGATCAGTCTATTAAAAACAAACAAATCAAGAAAAAGATGAAATTTTTTTTCATGGAATTGCATATTTTGGATTCTGGGTTTCTTGTTCCAAAAAACACATTGTCGTACACTAAGTTACGTTAAGCCTCTCATTCTCACCTCCTTGTCTTTTTCACCTAAATTCCTCGTTACTCAAGGGACTTTCCGCAAATGTGACATTTTGTGATCTTGTGACTTTTCTTCACCCTTAAAACAATCCATTATGCAAGGCCTGTAGGGTCTTACGTTCATAAGCCCATCTAAGGTAGGATCGACTCATCAGGGTTCTTATCAATTACAACTCTTTTACCACTTCTTACCATTTCACCTTCCTCATTACCTATTGATTATCCTATACAAGACCAGATCCTCAATGCATGTATTTAAAAATCAATCAACCATACCTATAACCTAAACACAATCATGCTTATGACCTACATCACCCATGCCTAATACCTACCTGACCATTCCACTATTTCACCTTAATCTTCCCTAGCTTATGGGAGAACTACATCAGCCTGAGGTCCCTTTTTCACCAGGACTATGTAGGCAGCACTCCAAGGGCATGGGGCCCTTGGAGGTTAGCTCGGCCACTCTCTACCCTAACCAATTCCTCCCCCCATTTTTTCCTAGTCACATTCTACCCTAGTTAGTTTCTTTTTTATATCAATAATTAGAAATTAAACCAAACAAACAACACTTGCTTCACATCTTTACCATCATCACTCATACATTCATTTCATTATGTTTTCCATTTCTTTACCATTATCATGCATTTTACTACAAAACATCTTAAAGTGACCCACATCATCATTAATTTCACCAATTAATGAATTAAACACTCAACCAACCAATTAAACCAACTCTCAACCAACCTCAACTCAACCATACCTAAATCCAACCTACAACCTGACTCAATCCTAATTCCTACAACCTGACTCAATCCATGCCTACAACCTGACTCAATCCATGCCTATAACCTGACTCAATCCATGCCTATGACCTAACTCAATCCATGCCTATGCACCTGACTCTATCATACTTAATTCACCTAGTTTCCATCACATACACAAATAATAATGGAAATTACAACAAGCACACCATCCATAGTATAAATATCATCATCTATAAATCATGACATTTGTGTACACATACATATGTACACCAATACAAATGAATCCAAAAATCTCAAAAACCCTCATGTACATCCTCACCATCTTCGGCACATAGCCGGTATATGACCAAAATCAATCAAAACTCTCGTATACATCCTCACTCTCTTCGGCACGTAGGCCGGTATATATCAAAAATAAATAACTATACAACACATGGAGGTACATACGGCTATCAAATATCACCCTACTAGATATCCTCCATATCTATCTCCCCTATCTCCTCCTCCTCCTTGGCTCTTGTATGGCATCCTGCTAGCATCTCACCACCCATCATAGGTTGTGGCTGGGTCCCTGCTAGTACCGCACCTGGAGCTGACCTCTGTGAACTGGTAGCCTCACCCTGACCCTATCTCAGGGCTCACTGGCCCCTTGTACTCTCCACATTATGCGTCTGTGACCTAGTCCTCTCACTCGAGGCATGTTGTGCCATGTACTCTCCATAGGATATAAAATCTATCCCTGCTGCCATCAAGATATCCTAATAATACCTGGTCTCACCTAGGGCATCCCACAATCTGGCTACGGGTACTATTTGTGGTGGCCCCATTGGCCTCTGACTCCGACCTTGTCCCTATGCCTGTGTCCTATCCTGAGGGACCATGTCCCGCTCCTGCCTGTATCTAGGACTAAAGAGTCACAACCTATTCCTGTGCAGTGGCCAACTGGCCCTGCAAACCTATAACATGCACCTGTAGGGTGGCCACCTATATCCCATCACCACCACCACCCTGTGTGGGTGCCTATCCTTGTGTTATCTAGGCCTGTAAACTAGCCACCTGTGCCTATAAAGTAGCCACCTATGACTCTACACCTATCAACTGCCCCTGCACCATCCCCAACTGTGTAATCAACGTGGTTACCTACCCCTATAGGGAGTCCCTCTAAATAGTGATGGTGACTAAATCCGGCTGCCCCGGCCTCGGTGGTACTTCTCGTAGGTGTGTAACCCACCACTATCTGTATCTATCAGTCACCCTGGTATCATCGATCCACCTTGTCTCTCACTAGCTCCTCCTACCCTGTAGTCACTATCAGCTGGGGCAGAGGAAATGGCCTCTCCACATCATCCCTCCTGTACTATGGGAAGGGTGTTGGTATATCCTGTGACAACATGAACTTTCACCTAACCCAGTCTACGGGTATCATCTCATGCTCTTCGGAACATTGCCCCTATATCCATCTAATAAGATGCAATCCATCTAACTCTGCATCCATCTTCCCATATGATGGATAACCCACATAGGGCCTCTAAATGATGTATACACCGGAAAACCCCTCCAGTAACCACCTATAGTAGGTGACATCATGTGTCACCCTACCCACTCGACGCTCTCCAATAACTGGCACCCATCACTTGTAGCCCACACAAACAAAACCTAGCTTGAATGCATCATCTCGGGGCATACCAACTAGGTGCACACACAATGTGCTCATATGCCAAACAATGTAATAGAAAAGTGCAACACAAGCTGAACCACCGAAGCCGCCCATATTCCCATAGCTCCCTGTATAGCTACACTAGGAATGTTGGTGCCCATGTAAAATGAGTTTGGTCTATCACCATATCATGTAGGATCCCCATCAGTGATCTTGGGAATCTCCCACCCTCTGCATCTAGCAGTGCAAAGTAGCAGACTACCTCCATCAACAACACAATAAGCCCTGTATCCTCTAGACAAGGGCCTAGTACATCTCTCCGTAGCTCATAGCTGGCACTGTGGGACCTCATCTCTGCCAACCCCTCTCCAAAAATTGTCATCATCAATTCCTCAGATACCTATGAAGAGATCAAATATACCTTGCGTGCCCCCACTGTTGGCTAACCATAAGATCCTGTATACATCCTCCAGCATGACTCTGATCTCACCCATTAGTAGATGGAATGTGTTAGTCACTGAATCCCATCTATCAATGAGGGTGGCCATCAAACTAGGATGCCATACTACATGTTCGGTAGCACCTAACCCCCAATTAGGCCAACTGCAGAAACATGCTCACCAATCCTCAACTGTCGTACCTCCTCAAACTATCATGAGTAGGGGAAACACCCTATCTCACATCTACGGCTAGTCTCTCACGTACATCCAACAAAACATCACATTAATACAAATTGATCATACCCATAATCACTCTTGACACTTCCCCTATACTTATTACCCTCACTCTTTTTTCCCCTCACAACTTACTTTCTTATCACATATTTTATCTACCCACCCCAATCCTCACCTACTATCAATCATACCATACCTCTTTCAACCATCTTTCCCATGATTTTTTTTTCATCAACAACATCTTCCTTTCCCACTATCTATCTCACCCAACCATCATAGATCTTTGTTGGACCCTTTTTCGCCACATGTTAACTAGTACCGGTTACTTATAAACTGACCACGGTCTATCCCACACCAACATCGGTCACCTTATCTATGATCGAATACCAGTTTGAAACCACTGACATGTTGACCACCCCTTGACTGATGTCGGTCAGTTTCGTGTAAAAATCCATGACACCCAAACCCCCTTTTTTCCTAAAAACACTACCTTCTTCTCCCCATTCCTACCTACTCTCTACCCTCATCTCCTCCCCACCCCCCATACACCTAACCACACATATACCCATTCCTATTCTACCCAATTTTCCTTCCCCAATTCAAAATCCCTTTTCCACCCAAAAAACCTGATTTTCCCTCCCTACCCTATCTACCCAATCTACCTCCCGAAACCAATACAAGGAGATTGAATATTACCTCATCGCATTGGCGTCTCTGTGGGGGGGGGGGGGGGGGGGGTACATTGGGCCGCTACACTGGTTATCCACTTGATCCCTCTCCCGCCTTTGTCCATGTCCACTAACCAAAATCTAATCCTCCTACTCTCCACCCAATCACAATCAATCCACATATGCTTATGAGCCCATCCACCTAGATCCTCTAACCAACCAAATCCCTCCACCTTGGCAAGATATCATCCTTCGTCTTTTTCTCCCAAACAAAGCACACCTCATTCAATGCTCTATCATTTTCAAAAAAGCCAAAACATATAAATGAATCTGTATTTATACGGATATTTCTTTTTATAAACTCACATTGACCTAACCGACGCTGGTTATACCTAAACCAACATTGGTCATGTTCTTTAGTTCACCGTGGTTGGCTATACCAAGACTGACATTGGTCATCTACCCTCAGTAAACCGTGATTATCTTACCTTAACCGTCCCTGGTCATGTTTGACCAGCATCGGTTACCTATCATATTCTTGCCTACCCTAGTTCATCGTGGTTGGCTATACCAAGACTAACATCGGTCATCTTCCACAGTAAACCATGATCGTCTTACCTTAACCATTCCTTGTCATGTCTAACCAGAATTGGTTACCTATCATATTCTTTCCCATTCCCCATAACTGACTCCACTCAACCAATCCAACCACCATTTTCCCTTACCCACCCTTATTGTAGCCAACCACCATACCTACCTTACCTATACTTGTCCTTAATTACGTTTTCAGACCTTTTATTTTACCCATACCTTGACCCCTACCCATTTCGTTACCTAGCTACTTGGACCTGGAACATTTATAGTGACTTATGAACTCATAAGCTTGCAAAACCTTGCAACACTATTACTTGTGTTTTTTGACCTAATGACCTTACCTTTCCTCTTTCCATGACTATTTATCCTGACCTAACATTTGGTGTAGTGAGAACATACTTACACGTTCCTACACCTAACCTGCAAAGTGCTTCCGCACGATATCCTATACCTTGGATACCGTAATCACCTCAACGTTGTTTGGATAAATGTATAAATCTTAGACAATTGTAGAATTTGCAAGCTCTTCAACCACGTACCATGCTACAGTTTATACAAGTGTGTGAGTTTGACTGTTACTACCTTTGACCCTGACTCATTACCCGGATTACCTGATTAGAACTTTACCCCTTTACCCTCGTTGTCCCCCTCCCTCTTAATCACATTCACCTTTTATCAAACCACTCACCAATTCTACTTTCTACCTCATCAGATTCCTAGTTTGAGAGGGATCACCTTCACCCACATATGCGGACAACCACACCTTATTTTTATTAGCGTTGCTTACCAGTACAAGTTACGCAACAAAAAGGGTACAAAATGTAGACACCAAAATTAGGTCACACGCTCCTTGACTCTTCGTTAAATAATCAACTTAAACACACTCACCTAAACATGTCCCCTTACACCCCATACTAATAATAATTTAACTAATTTAATTAACATTAATCTATGTCCTCACAATATCTATTATTTAATTATCCTCATTAAGATAATTCCCACACCACCACCTCACCTATCCACCTCACCCTAAGCCTATTCTTAGTATGTTTTCATAGCTAACTAAGACATAACTAGAACCCTAAAAATCAAATCCTACATCCCCTCTAAGCATATTCCCGCATAAGAGAAGGTAATTCCCACTCTTTCCCGGAGATAAATAGAGAGATTTGGCACAAATCATTGCCATGATCTCCCATTTTTAGTAAACCTAGGGAATCTCACCCTAACCGACGCCGGTCACCCCTGAACCGGCGCCAGTCAACTCAGAATCGTCGTTGGTCACCTTTTATTCCCTTTGGTAACCTTATTTCAAGCTTGGCACATTTTTTGAGAGCAAGGAAGGAGACCAGATTTGCATGCAAGCCAAACAAGCATCCTTTTACACATGCAGCCATCTAGAGCCATCACCAACATCAATCAGAGAGCCATTGTATTCATGGGAGCACTCTAAGAAAGCACTACTACATGACCATACATGTATTCTCTGATCAACCACCTCCATCACTCAGCCATCAGATCCTTAACACATTAAGTATGGCCCTAATCAGTATATTTTATTTCATTTAGTAATCTTTATTAATCCTGTTATTAATCTATTCTTTGGATGTTTATTGCTTCATCACCCACTTGCTTGTAAATCCAAAGATCCCTCCACCCACATCACCAAATTACCTATTATCACTTCTTGTATACTTCTAAGCATACCTAAGAACTCCACAGACCCCCCATTCACTCATCCAAAATTTATTCGACCTCAAATCACCCCTACCATTTAACCTATTTTGAGTTTCTTTCATCCCGACCATACCAACGCCAGTTACCCATAACCATCATCGGTTCTACCTAAACCACCATCAGTCGCATTCAGCTGATGTCAGTCTCTGTGTTTTACACCTCGACCAAGAACAGACCCAACATCCATCCTACCAGTTGACCTACATAACCCAGAATCTGACCCTGACCAATCCCAGAACCTTGACAGACCCATCACCTCTCATATCCAACTATAGCCTTGTTGGTTGGATATTTTGTCAGGCCAAAATATGAGGTTCAACCATAGTACATGGGATTAAATCCCTCCTCAAAGACAGGTGAGGCTACCTGTTTATTACTAGTCTAAAACAAAACAGGCTACTTGTTTATTACTAGTAAAAAACAAAGCAGAAATAATATACAGTATTCACACTAATCTAACCATTGGGGTTGGGATAGAATCCTGAAATCCATATCCATAATAGGTGAAGATATTGCTCTTTCGAAATGAAATGGATCGGAAAGGAAATTATTATTATTATGGAAGAAACACAAATGGAAAGGAAATGAGGGGAACGTACTTTCTTTCGAGCAAATGCAGATCACGAAATAATCATACACATTTTTAGACAACAAATGTAATGTTTGAAATGATTAGAACAATCAAGATGCTATGAACATAAGAATAGCTTAAGATTATGAACATAAGAACAATATCTTAAGAAAGATACATCTCACAACACAAAGTTTGCAAAATAGCATCAACTCCTATTCCTCAAATGATTAAAAGAAAACACAAAGTCTTTCTTCTTCACAATAGATCTCAATATTCTAAAAATATCAACCCTTTGGAATGCATAAGCATCCCTTATTTATAATAAAATGAAGTTGAGAGAAAATAGGATAAATCCTAGAAAATAGTCTTTTTAATGAGAGTCCTATTTTTGCTTGACTCTCACGCAGGAGACCAAGTCAAAATTTTCTTCCTATGTGACGAAACAAAAATGAAAAAAGACATGTCGATTTCAGGATTGAAATGACATGCAACATTATGCCTATTTTGTTTCATCATCTTTGTCTTCCTCCAACAAAGCCTTCTTGTCCCAAAATTCTTGGAACTTTTGGATTATACCCTACATCTCATTTTCATCAGGCGCGGTGGAATGATCACTTAGAACTTCACATGTTTCTTGAGTATCGCTAGCATTGCTAGGAAGCTTTTTCAGTCTCTTGTTGAGTTTCCTCAGGGTTTCCAAAGAATGTTCAATTTTCACAAACCTATCAATGATTTCAAGGCTGAATCCATAATTTGGTTCATGCTGAATTGATTCTTGGATCTTCTTGTAAAGATCATCAATAGGCAGAATACCTGAGCTTTCACTCAACACCTTAGCGTAGATCTTGACTAGCTCTTCTTCTATGTCATTCATGCCATCGACCAATTGATCTCTTGATTCCCTCAATTTTCTGCAAGCTTCATTGAGAATCTTTATTCTGAATCTAATGGCTTTGGTTAGTTGAAAATGCTTGTCCCCATGTGGAATGATGTCTTATTTGACCAAGATGTGGGACAGAACCTATTTCAGCATATTAAGAGATTCAAAAGTTAACTTTAGGTTCCCGAATTCTGCTGAAAATTCATCATCCATTGTCTCTCCATCCTTCTTTATATCCTCCAAGGATTTGTAGACTTCCACGGTGTCTTCAATGACTTCTTTTCCTTGTAGGAGCATCCTTTGGATCCTTTCATCGACCGTTCTCCCCTTCTCATTAATCTTCTCGATCATAGGTACTGATGAGAAATCAAACCTGATAGGAGTAGAGGATGATGATTTTGACCTAGGAGGCTTTGAGAGCTTGAGTAGTACTTCTGTCAGCTGCTTTACTTTCTCTTTTAACTTATCTCTGTTTGCCTTAGTTTTCTTTAGCTTCTGGCACAACACATTCATGGCATCTTGTGCATCCTGTTGTGCTCCCTCCATTGTTACTTTTCCTATATCAACCCTTGTGATTTGATAATATGTGACCATTATATCATCCTTGGTTTTATTAGCCAGGAGTAGCAATTTCTACAAATTTATGCCCTGAGGCATCCACTGAAATCCTTGAAACTGTTTTGGGTTTCTTGGACAACTTGGTAGGAGTGACCTTGAGGGAACTAAAATCAAAGGCTGGTAATGGAACTACCACCTTCCTCTTCCTCGGAGTCTGATCTATTAACCATTGAGGTGTATTGGAAGAATTTTCTCCCATTGTAGGTGTTACGGTCACATCCTCAGGTGGAGGAAGGTTAGCTTGTGGAGTGGTGACCACTACAAGTGTAGTGTTCGTGATAATGGACTCAGGGAATGAAGGCGCAGAAGGAGGAGGCATATCCATGGTTAACTGAGGTCTAGTGGGGAGAGGTGAGAGGCTAGAGAAGATACTAGCCATGGCTGAGGAACTTGGTGAAGAAATATGAGGCAAGGAAGGCTGAATAGGAGGAGGCAATGATTCTGAAATTAGAGCTTGAGAGATAAGAGGAAGACTTACCTTTGATGAACTGTCAACCAAAAGAGGAATGGAAGATTGAACAATCTCTTCTCCTGAAGGAGGATTTCCTTGTTCTGGTTGTGGAGGTGAATCAAGAACCTCAACTATTTGTGGGAGAGTGGCCACTAATGTGGTTACTTGATCTTCTCCCTTTCTGAAAACTTAACCTTTATTGGCCTCTTGGAAGGGTTCTTATCCTTTTCCTTCTTTCCCTTTGAGGGTCCCAATTTTAAAGTATCTAGATTTGAAAAACTCCATTCTTTATAACTCATTCCCTAAGAAATGAGCCACGCCTTAGTACAGGCAAGAATTTGAGTAGCTCTCCCTGCAATAGAAGCTTTCTCAGCGATGGACCAATCAATGGCTAGGAATACATATCGGTATTCATTTAACCCATCATATGAGGTGTCAAGGACACTCTCATTATCCATGGTGCCCTCTGGGATGTCAGATAAATCTAGCATCTGGATTTCTTCAATTTTCAACCTGCTATTGTCCTTTCTTCGGATGGAAACTTCATCCTGAAGATCAACCCAAATATCTTCTATGTTGGGAACATGTAGATATAAAGTCCCATACAATTTAAGGACTCCTCGAAAATCAAATCCATCTCTGTGCTTCATGTGCTTCTTCAACTTGTCCTGAAGCTCGTGCACCACATTCTTAGCTTTAACCACTGTCGAGCATGTGTACCTTCTGATGGAAATAGGGAAGGATATGGCAGCCTTGTGTTTACTTTGTTGGAATTTGTGGAAATCCAACAATTGTCTTACCAACTCCATTAGGATCAGCTTATCACCTGGGAATCTGGGAAATCAGAAAGGATCACCTGGGTACATGACCACCGAAAGGTATGTGAACTTCTTGAACTGCAAGAAGATACAACCCCATTTTGATACTTCGGCCCATGCCTCATCAAAGACTCTTCTCTTTCTTAAGTCAGGGTTCAACATGTAGATGTTCTCATAAAAGAAGGCGTCATTCACTCTTCTGAATTGATCCTCAGACCCCTTCATTGTCAACTGAGGGAAATACCTGATATATATGTTCGGTTGACCTACTTCCCTTTGTGTCCAACCCTTGATAATTCCTCATGTCGGCTGCTACATAGGTGACATATGATGACATATAAAACTTACCAGTAGTCAAGACTGTCTTCATCTGGGAATCAATCTCATTACTTATAAGACTGCTCCAATCAATCCCTTTTTCATTCTTCTTTATAAGGACCATGAATTGATACATCCACCTGTGAAAGTCTCTTGACTCTGGGAGTCCAAATACTCGACTCAACAAGGTGATGATGTCACTGATTTCAAGGATGAAATCACTCCTGGGGACAAACTTGGGAAACCTAGAGATGGATGGCTTGGCCTTGATCAAGAACTTTTTATTCACATGCTTGATGCAATCTTCTTGATCTTTGTCCCAGGATTTCTGTGCTGACTTAAGATCTACATTGACATATTCCTCAAAGTTGGGTAATCTTAAGAGGTCATCAAAGTAACCCCCATCCAACTTCACTATGGTTTCTCCTACCTGATTTTTCACTGAGCGGGAATCTGAGTCATAATTGGAAGCACAGGCCAAAATGAACTCGGGGCATTGAGTAGACATTGGGAATCCTACTACAAGAGGGAGGCCACTGTCAGTTATTGACTTCATCTAGGGACTCTGAGAAGAATCCTTGGTTCTGTTCCAAAATTCTTCCATGTAAATGTTACCAAGCTCCGTATCTCAGATGTCGTAATTACAATCTATGTAGGAAGGGGATTCCATTTTCTGGTACTTTTATTTCATCTTTCCTGACCTGTCTGACTTATCCTTAGATGATCTACAGGATCTGACATGAGAAGTCCTGAAGAAAGAATGCCTAGATAACTCCTGTTTGAACAATCAAGACTTGGAAGCTTGCTGAGCAACCCCACAGACCCACCACACCAACCAGACTTTGAGACTTGTTAGAAAATTCGTGAAACCCAACACAATGCAGAGTATAATCAAAAACTAGGTTGTGTTGGACACTTCATGTAAAACCTGACACACAGGGCAGAAATTAGTGGTTGTTAAGAACTTTACAAAACCTGATGGTCTGCAGAATTTAGAGGATGCTGAACACTTCGTGAAACCCAACACAAGTAAAATTTTCAAGATGTCGAGCACCCTGTGAAACCCGACACAAACGGAAAGTTAAGGATGTTAAGCAACTTTCAAAACCTGATATAATGTGGAACCAGAATGGTGTTGAGCAATTCACAAAACCTGATACTATGTGGAACAAGGATGGTGTCGGACACCCTGTAAAACCTGAAACACAGGTGTCAGGTTTCTGGGATGTCAGAACAGGTAAAATTTCCACCACAGCTTGTAAGTTAAGTTTTATAGATTATTCCCAAAAACCACAAGAGTATATCCATGAAAGGAAATAAGAAAACACCCAAGATGGATTTTTAAACAAGATTTTTCATGGAAATTCAACAGAAAATGAAGAAAACAACCCTAAACCCTAAACCCAGAGGCAAGAAAAAGAAAAGAGGATAAATGCCAAAAGAAATCTACAAAAACAAACCCGAAGATCACAAAATGATAAGAAGAGAAAAATACCTTCAAGAAATTCAAAAAATGATCGAAGATGGATCACGAAATTGATCGAGAAGTTCAGTCAGGTTTGGAGGTCGAAGGAGCATGTACGAAAAATCCACGCAACAAAAATATGTTAGGTAGAAATGACATGTAAAATCAGAGTATTTATAAAGCCCTATCATTTATTACACCTCCTCCAACACGTGTGCCAACTAACAAACAACTCAGCATTAATGCCATGTCATCATGCACGGCACTTCCGAAAACTTGAAACAAAGGTTTTCTTAACAAATCAGGTTTCAGGAAACAACCGACATGAAGCATGTAAAAGACATGTCTAGATGCTATCGGGTTCCGAAAACCTGATACAAAGGATCATTTCGGGTTTCAAGTTTCAGGAATCAAGTAGCATGTAACATGTTTTTTGTAAGGTATTTTCTGATGCTCCTTGGGTTCTGAAACCCTGATACACTGGCATGTAATCAGGTTTCAGGTTTAGGAAGACACTCAACATGAAGCATGTAAAAGACATGTTTGCATGTGATGGAAACCCGAAAACCTGAAAATCTCCTTCAAAGGGCATTTTTAGGAGGTTTTGTCAAAAAAATTCTATGGTTATCTCAATTTTAGCTAGAATCACTAAAAACGAGATAACAGCTGGCTCCAGTTGGGGACTTTCTTTGAGACATCAAAGGAAGAGAACTCATATCAAAAGCTTTATCCATTGGGCTATGGAGTCTGAAGAAGAAAAACCAAAAACAAAGAAAGAAAGAAAGAAAGAAAGTAAACACACAACAAAAAATAAATTATGATACAATGCAAGAGAGCATCTTGCATTACTGGTGGAACATCTTCAAATGTTGGCCACTGAAAGGTAGAGGGAGAAACTCTCCATCAAGGTATGATAGATAGAAGCTATTTTCACCATTCAGCTAATGTATTTTGAAAGGACCTTTCCATAAGGAGTCAAACTTGCCATGCATCCCTTTCTGTTCTCTTCTCTTGTCCCAGAGAAGTACTAGATCTTCGACCTGGAAATCACGTTGCTTTGATTTCTTGTCAAATATTCTTTTGACTTTGATCTGATGGTCTGTGATGCAATCCACCACCTTGCTCCATTCTTCTTCTAGCCTGGCTAGGTACATTATCCTTTTCTCAATAGAACTTTGAAAAGTTTCATCCTCAATTGCTTTAGCCAACTGTAAGGCTAGAAATTCTATAGAGATAGGTATCTTAGCATCAATTCCATATAGCACCTAGAATGGGGACATTCCAATAGCTCATTTAGGAGTAATCTAATCAGCCCAAAATGCATCATACAATGCTTTGTGCCATGTCCTCTGATTCTCATAGACCAACTTTCTAATTATGGTCACCAGGTTTTTGTTGCTCGATTCATCCTGACCATTTCCTTGAGGGTAGTAATCGGATGAATGAGCCAACATGATCCCAAATCCATAACAAAATTCTGTCAACTCATGGGATGACAAATTGGAGGCGTTTTCGGCAACAATCTTGTGAGGCACACCGAATCTAACAATTATATTTTCTTTGAGAAAATTACAAACAACTTCAGAGGTAGCTTGTTTGATTGGAGCAGCTTCCACCCACTTGGTGAAATAGTCTGTGGCAGTGAGGACATAATTATGACTGGCACTAGAGGCAGGGTTCAATACTCTAGTGAAATCAATTCCCCATTACCAAAAAGGTTCTTCAATCACCACGGGCTTCAAGGGAAGAGCTGTCAGCTTAGGACGACCAATGAAATGTTGACAAGCTTCACACTTGGCCACCCATTCAGTTGAATCTCGAAAGAGAGTAGGCCAATAGTACCTGGCCTATAAGATCTTGTAAGCCATTATAGAGGAAGAGAAATTTCCTCACATGCTAGATTGTGGAAGGACTCTAGCAACCTTATCTGCTGAGACTTGTCAACACAACGCAGGAATACACCATCGATACCTTTCTTGTATATACCATTGTCCCACAGAATGTATCTTGCAGATCTGAGTTTAACTGTCCTCTTTTATTTTTGGCTTAAATGTGGGGGACACTCACCATAGGTTAAAAACAAAGTGCTATCTACGTACCATTCATTAGTTGTGCTTACAAAAAACACTTTGGGAAATTCTGAAGAAGTACCTTCAGTTTCTTCGCACTCTGTCTCAGCATTATTTTCTGTGATTAATTGGCACAGGCCTCTGCCTCACACCAACTTGGTAGGTCTGATGTCCAAGTCATACTCCTAGACTTTGGCTATCTAGTTACCCCATTGACTACCCAACTCTTGTTGGGTCAGAATGGATTTAACTACGGTATCAAGAACTAGAACGAGAGTGTGGGAACTCAAGACATAATACCTGAAATGTTTCACCGCTCTCACCACTGCATAAGCATGCTTTTCAATCTGTGACATCTTCAATTCATGTTCCTTTAGTGGGCAGCTCATGAAAGCAATGGGAGCTTCAATTCCTTCTTCGTTTTCCTGCATTAGGATGGCCGATACTGTATGTGCGGAAGCGTAGCTGTACATGATGAAATATTTCTTAAAGTCTGAGCATACCAAAATAGGAGCATGAGTAATTTCCCATTTGAATTCTTTAAATGCAAGCTTCCCTTTAGTGCTCCATTAAAATGGAGTTTTATCCTTCATCATTCTAAGGATATCCTTGGTTTTATCGACAAAATCAGGTACAAATCTTTGTAGGAGATTAACCTTCCTGAAAAAGGAGTGCACCCCAGTTTTGCTTATGGGTAGGGTAAGGCTTTGAATGGCCTTCACCCTCTCTGGGTCGATCTTGGTTCCTTCTCTAGTCACAATATGACCCAACAACTTTCCTTCTGTCACTCTAAACATGGACTTTTTAGGATTTAATGAAATCCCATGACGCCTGCACCTTAAGAGTACCTATTCTAGGTGATCATAATGATCACTTCGATTTTTAGAAAAGACCGTCAAGTCATCCAAATACACAACTATGACCTTGCCCATTAAATATCTAAAAAATAAGTCCATAGCCCTTTGAAATGTGGCTTCGGTGTTGATCAAACCAAAAGGCATCCTTCTATAAGCAAAGGTTCCCCATGGGGTAGTAAATGCTATTTTATGTTGATCTTCAACAGCTACCTCAACCTGATTATACCCCAAAAATCCATCAAGCATGGATAACATTTCTGCTCCAGTGATTTAGTCTGTAATACCTGGTCCATAATGGGCAATGGATAATTGTCTTTTAATGAAGACTAGTTGAGGTTCCGGAAGTCAACACAAATCCAGATTTCACCGTTCTTCTTTCTCACAGGGAAAATGTTCGCAACCCATGTGGAATGATGGATCGGAAAGATAATCCTTGCGTCTAACATCTTCTAAATTTCTACAAGAATAGTTCCCTGAGATCTTTGGGTTGTAATGCATCTTTCTTCTGCCTATAGGGTTTAACTTCAGGCTTCAAAGGAATGCTATGTTGCACATCCTTGGGCTTGAAATAATTTAGATCCACATATGACCACGCTAGGACGTCCATATATCTCTTCAAGAGTGAAGAGAATATTTCTTTTTCCTCCAGAGAACAACATTTACCAATGTTTACCATCCACAGTTGATCAGTGGAGCCTCAGGTTAACTTGATCTACCTCTGATGAGGAAGCACCTTCAGATTTGCCTTTTACCCTGAATGAAACTAGTCATGCTTGTCAAACAGACCTTCCAAAGAAACTAATCCCTTCGGAATCTTATTGCCTTTAAGCTGGATGAATTCACCATCAATTTCTTGATATGAATTCGAGACGGACTCACGAAAATCTGATTCTGATCCTTCAAAATAAAGCTCACTAAAATTATCAGCTTTCTCCAGAAAAGACAATACATGTTGGTCATCATTAAACACCTACCAATGAGCTGAGTTATCTGGAACACTTGGACGATACACAATCTCAATGGTATATGTGTCCTGTTTGAACTGTGGGTGAGGAAGAAGAAGAGATGTAGAAACAGCTAAGGAATCAACTTTATCATTGTAATCTCTTAAGACTGCTTTAATGGAAAAAGCGTCAAAGCATTCTATGTTGTCCCAAACCTTGTTTTTGTAATGTTTTAGACGGTCATTTTTTACTTGATAAATTCCCCTTACTTGATTCACAATCAACTCAGCATCTCCCTGTACTTTGATATTTTGGATTCCTTTTTGTCTTGCCATTTCTAATCCTAATAACAAAGCTTCATATTTGGCTGTGTTATTAGTATTATCAAACTGCAACTTGAAAGAAAAGGGAAAGATCTCAAAATCTAGAGATATAAGAACTATGTCGGCACCTGA
Source organism: Taxus chinensis (assembly GCA_019776745.2). Classification (NCBI taxonomy): domain Eukaryota; kingdom Viridiplantae; phylum Streptophyta; class Pinopsida; order Cupressales; family Taxaceae; genus Taxus; species Taxus chinensis. The sequence goes on from CM034146.1 coordinate 301,382,815, forward strand.
ACTAGTATTTGAACAACTTCCCATCGAACTCAAGGGTCTAGACAGTGTTAGGATCTTCTTCTTTCACTTCTACAGAGGGCACCTCAGATGTCACAGAAATAATTACCCAAGCCTGCATCTTCAAAGAGAATTTGAGCCTTAGGATCATCTGATTTAGTAACCAGGTACTTTGCTTGTGCTTGAGGATGAAGGACACAAGGAACTCCATTTACTTGGAATTTTAGTCTTTGGTCTAATCCATGTTGATTTCTCCTCCAACATCTTTGCAAAATCCTCTTCCCAAAATAATCCCATAAGCAGCCGAGATATCAGCAACTAGGATAGTCATTTTTACTCTCTTTTCCGGAAATGCAACAAATGCAAATTGTGCATCCTTGATTTGGCCAATCAAGGGGACTTGTTTAGTTTCCATGGAGTAACATCACCCATAAGATTTAGTTAGTGTGAGTCTAAGGGCATGAGCTAATTTTGTGGGCATAATATTATCAGAGGCTCCTGAGTCAATTATGCAATTGCTGAGTTTGAAACCGTTTATAAGTAAAGACAAATAAAACGGTTCAATATTTCCTGAAGAAGCGCAACAAAGGTCATATTACTCTGAGGTAAAGGCTGAGTGGGGCTAGGAAAAATGCCTTTTGAAGATGGAGGAATAGCAGCCTTGCTTCTAATGAATTTGGCAAGTTTCTCAAATTGCTTAGGGTTGGACTGAAGGTATTCGGCTTCCGACATTTGGATTTTGGTTTTCTTTACATGATCAATGATGTCGAAAGCGGTATATGAAGGAATGATGGAGGGCTCAGTTCTGGTTACATTGGTCTGAGCTGAGGTACTGGCCTTGAAAGCAAGAGAAAGAGAGTTGGAAGGTGAAGTTACCTTTTTCGTTATCTCCTTTTCAGTTTGTGCTGAGATGGGAGATCCTCTTTTCGCCATAACTACGAGAGCTTCCTTACTTTTATCCTTGGAGATTTCAACCAGCTTTCTAGGGTTCTAAGATTGGGATCGAGTGAAAACTACAAATGATTGTCCATCATGTTCATCTTCATCTTTCTCGTATTCCAAATAACCAATGTTGGAGTCGCCAGCTGAATCATTAAAAGACTCATCAGCATATCCTGAAGCTTCGAAGGCTTCATGAGAGTCGTGATATTTTGGTTCCTCATCCTCCTCAACTATTTCAACTGCTGCATTGATAGGAGGAGCTTTAATGGCCAGCCTGGTGGGAGCAGAGATCAACCGATTCCTATCTCTTACGGGGAGCACCGTTGGCATTGTTGAAATTTCATCTAGGAATATCCCGATAAGGAATGTTGTTTTCTTATTGCGACATTTTCTTCTTTAAACCAATTAAGTCATTGGCCTTCTTTTGAATCATATGATTAGTGGTACTCTGAGAAGAACTATGATTTTTAGGCTTAGATGATTCCCTTCTAATCTTCCTAGCCAGAATAAGATCATCTTCTATTTAAGTGGTTATAGCTTGAGTGGTGGCCAAATCGGGGATAACAGATCTTCTCAACAAGAATCTCACATCAGGAGGTTGAGCATTGATGAAGAAACACTTCTAATTTTCCAGAGTGGGAATGGCTAGCTCTAGAATCTTATGAATCAGCTTGTTGAATTTGGCTATGAAATCCCACATGGGTTCATAAGACTCCTTCTTCATGTGTGTAAGTTGTGCTAACAAGGTGTGAGAATCTTCAGCTGGTTTGAACCTTGCTTCAAATATAGATCTCATGGTAGTCCAGTTGGTAATGCATGCATTTGGGAGATGGTAAAACCATTATGCTGCTATGCCATGCAATGTTTCAACGAAGAGTCAGACATCTTCATGAGCAACCCCAAGAACACCACATGCAACAAAGAATGAGGCAATGTGTTCAGTTAGGATGTTGTTTTCCATCATTTTTGAACTTAGGAATATTCTTCTGTGATCCATGACGTAGGTCATGCAATGGTGAAGTAAGGGAAAGAGGACCAATAGCTGCACCCCCAAGGCATAGGTTGTGCTGTAATTCTTCTAAATGAAGTGTGTACAGGAATATGAGTATCAGACAAGAATAATGCACGACAAGTTACAGAAACTTCTTGTTCTTGAGGAATCTGAGTTCTTCGGATGGGTGAACAACTTCTTGCCCAATTAGATGCAACACTGTTGGGTGCAAGCCTGAAATTATGCTATTGAAGAAGATGAAAGAACATATCAGTTTCGCCCCTGGCTCGGCTTGACCGAGTGAAGATCTTCCTGGCCAACTTGAACTGGAAAATGGATCTTCTTGAAAATAAGGAAAATATGGAGTCGCCAGACACCAAAAGGATAAGCTTAGTCTTATCAATCCGTATTTCCCCAGCGGAGTTGCCAAAAAACTATTGGTTGGATATTTTGTCAAGCCAAAATATGAGGTTCAACCATATTACATGGGATTAAATCCCTCCTCAAAGACAGGTGAGGTTTCCTGTTTATTACTAGTCTAAAACACAGCAGAAATAATATACAGTATTCACACTAATCTAACCATTGGGGTTGGGATAGAATCCCGAAATCCATATCCATAATAGGTGAAGATATTGCTCTTTTGAAATGAAATGGATCGGAAAGGAAATTATTATTATGGAAGAAACACAATGGAAAGGAAATGAGGGGAACATACTTTCTTTCGAGAAAATGCAGATCACGAAATAATCATACGAGTTTTTAGACAACAAATGTAATGTTTGAAATGATTAGAAAAATCAAGATGTTAAACAAAGAATAGCTTAAGATTATGAACATAAGAACAATATCTTAAGAAAGATACATCTCACAACACAAATTTTGCAAAATAGCATCAGCTCTCTATTCCTCAAATAATTAAAAGAAAACACAAAGTCTTTCTTCTTCACAATAGATCTCAATATTCTAAAAATCTCCACCCTTTGGAATGCATAAGCATCCCTTATTTATAATAAAAGGAGTTGAGAGAAAATAGTCTTTTTAATGAGATTCCTATTTTGCTCAACTCTCACGCAGGAGACCAAGTCAAAATGTGCTTCCTATGTGACGAAACAAAATGAAAAATACATGTCGATTTCAGGATTGAAATGACATGCAACATTGTGCCTATTATGTTTCATCATCTTTGTCTTCCTCTAACAAAGCCTGTTTGTCCCAAAATTCATGGAACTTTCATATTATACCCTGTATCTCAATTTCATCAGGTGCAGTGGAATGATCACTCAGAACTTCACATGTTTCCTGAGTGTCGCTAGCATTGCCATGAAGCTTTTTCAGTCTCTTGTTGAGTTTCCTCAGTGTTTCCAAAGAATGTTCAATTTTCACAAACCTATCAATGATTTCCAAGCCAAATCCATAAGTTAGTTCATGCTGAATTGATTATTGGATCTGCTTGTAAAGATCATTAACAGGATTAATACCCGAGCTTTCATTCAACACCTTAGTGCAGATCTTGACTAGCTCTTCTTCTATGTCATTCGTGCCATCGACCAATTGATCTCTTGATTCCCACAATTTGTTGCAAGCTTGATTGAGAATCTTTATTCTGAATCTAATGGCTTTGGTCAGTTGAATGATGCATTCTTCGATAAAGATGCGGGACGGAACCTGTTTTAGCGTTTGGAGAGCTTCAAAAGTTAACTCTAGGTTCCTGACTTCTGCTGAAAAATTCATCATTCATTTTCTCTCCATCCTTCTTTATATCCTCCAAGGATTTGTAGACTTCCACGGTGTCCTCAATGACTTCTTTTCCTTGTAGGAACATCCTTTGGATCCATTCATCGACCGTTCTCCCCTTCTCATTAATCTTCTCAATCATGGGTACTGATGAGAAATTGAACCTGATAGGAGTAGAGGATGATGGTGTTGACTCAGGAGGCTTTGAGAGCTTAAGTAGTACTTTTGTCAGTTGCTGCACTTTCTCTTTTAACTCATCTTTGTTTTCCTTAGTTTCCTTTAGCTTCTGGCACAACACATTCATGGCATCTTGTGTGTCCTGTTGTGCTCCCTCTGTTGTTACTTTCCCTAGATCAACCCTTGTGATTTGATAATTTGTGACCATTATATCATCCTTGGTTGTATCAGCCGCAAGAGTAGAAATTTCTACAAATTTATCCCCTGAGGCATACACTGAAATCCTTGAAAATGTTTTGGGTTTCTTGGCCGACTTGGTAGGAGTGACCTTGAGGGAACTGAAATCAAAGGCTGGTAGGGGAACTACTACCTTCCTCTTCCTCGGAGTCTGATCTATTAACCATTGAGGTGTATTGGAAGAAGTTGCTCCCATTGTAGGTGTTACGGTCACATCCTCAAGTGGAGGAAGGTTAGCTTGTGGAGTGGTGACCAATGTAAGTGTAGTGTCCGTGACAATGGACTTAGGAAATGAAGGCGCAAAAGGAGGAGGCATGTCCATGGTTAACTGGGGTTCAGTGGGGAGAGGTGAGAGGCAAGAGAAGATACTAGCCATGGCTGAGGAACTTGGTGAAGAAATCTGAGGCAAGGAAGGCTGAATGGGAGGAGGCAATGATTCTGAAATTAGAGCTTGAGAGATAAGAGGAAGACTTACCTCTGATGAACTGTTAACCAAAAGAGGAATGGAAGGTTGAACAATCTCTTCTCCTGAAGGAGGATTTCCTTGATCTGTGGAGGTGAATCAAGAACCTCAATTGTTTGTGGGAGAGTGGCCACTGATGTGGTTACTTGATCATCTCCCTTTCTGACAAACTTAATCTTTATTGGCCTCTTGGAAGGGTTCTTATCCTTTTCCTTGTTTCCCTTGGAGAGTCCCACTTCCAAAGTATCTAGTTTTGAAAAAATCCCTTCTTTATAACTCATTCCCCAAGAAATGAGCCACACCTTAGTGCGGGCAAGAATTTGAGCAGCTCTCCCCACAATAGAAGCTTTCTCAGCGATGGACCAATCAATGGCTGGGAATACATATCGATCTTCATTTAACCCATCATACGAGGTGTCAAGGACACTCTCGTTATCTGTGGTGCCGTTTGCGATGTTAAATAAATCCAGCATCTGGATTTCTTCAATTACTTGTATTTCATCTTTCCTGACCTGTCTGACTTATCCTTAGATGATCCAGGATCCCACATGAGAAGTCTTGAAGAAAGAATGCCTAGATAACTCCTGTTTGAACAAGTGGACTTGGAAGCTTGCTGAGCAACCCCACAGACCCGCCACACTAACTAGACTTTGAGACCTGTCAGAAAATTCGTGAAACTCGACACAGTGCAGAGTATAATTGGAAACTAGGTTGTGTTGGACACTTTGTAAAACTCAACACACAGGTGGAAATCATAGGGTATTAAGCACTTTACAAAACCCAATGGTCTACGGAATTTGGAGGATGATGAACACTTCGTGAAACCTGACACAAGTGGAAGTTAGAAGATTTCGGGCACCCTGCGAAATCCGACACAAATGTAAATTAAATGATGTTAAGCAACTTTCGAAACCCAATACAATGCGGAACAAGGATGGTGTCGAACACCTTGTAAAACCTGACACATAGGTATCAGGTTTCTGGGATGTCAGAACAGGTAAAATCTTCACCATGATTGTAAGTTAAGTTTTATAGATTATTGCCAAAAACCACAAGAGTATATCCATGAAAGGAAATAAGAAAACACCCAAGATGGATTTTTAAACAAGGGTTTTCATGAAAATTCAACAAAAATGAAGAATACAACCCTAAACCCTAAACCCAGAGGCAAGAAAAAGCGAAGAGGAAAAACGTTGAAAGAACGCTTCAAAAACAAACCCAAAGATCACAAAATGATAAGAAGAGAAAAATAACTTCAAGAAATTCGAAAAATGCTCGAAGATGGATCACGAAATTGATCAAGAAGTTCAGTCAGGTTTGGAGGTCGAAGGAGCATGTACGAAAAATCCACGTAGAAAAAAAATGTCAGGTAGAAATGACATGTAAAATCAGAGTATTTATAAATCCCTAGCATTTATTACACCTCCTCCAACACGTGTGTCAATTAACCAACAACTCGGCATTAATTCCATGTCATCATGCTCGACACTTCCGAAAACTAGAAACAAAGGTTTTCTTAACAAATCGGGTTTCAGGAACCAACTAACATGAAGCATGTAAAAGACATGTCTGGATGCTATCAGGTTCTGAAAACCCAACGCAAAGGATCATTTCAGGTTTCAAGTTTAAGGAATCAAGCAGCATGTAACATGTTTTTTGTAAGGTATTTTCCAATGTTCCTGGGTTCTGAAAACCCGATACACTGGCATGTAATCGGGTTTCAGGTTTCGGAAGACACTCGACATGAAGCATGTAAAAGACATTTTTGCATGCGATGGAAACCTGAAAACCCAAAAATCTCCTTCAAAGGGCATTTTTAGGAGGTTCTGTTAAAAAAATTCTATGGTTATCTCAATTTTAGCTGGAATTACTAAAAACAAGATAGCAAGCCTAGCCTGTTGTGATTGGATTTGCTTATTGTATTTGAATGAGATACCTAAATCATATCAACTATAGTAGGACCATGTTTATTTATTGCATTAACTTGTTTTAAACAGTGGATTGACAGTCGTCTAGGAATTATCACACTTCCCAGAACTAGCATACACTAGGCAGTCCACTGTCATATATCATTTAACTATATTTTGTGGTCTTGTTTTCTATTACAGGTAGTTCCTCCTAGCCAAAAGGAAGCTCTCACATTCAACTGTGGATCAAGAAGTCAGAACGTGTGCAACAACCATCAACCGGCCAGCATTTAACAGGTACTCCTCCTTGGCCCTTACCCTTATCGGTTTCGACATTTTGAAAAGGTAAAGAAAACGATGAAATAGTATGCTTAGGCTGTTGTCATTAGAGTTATTTGATGTTGGATACAGCATTGACAGTGACCTTAGCCTCACCAGGTTTCGCAGTTGGTTTGAAGGTTGATTTACTTTGAAAGCGTGTAGAGGAGGAAGTTTGCTTTTGATACTTAAGCTTGCCTAGAGATAAGAGTTTAGTTTCGCGTAGCTTGAGAGTGTGACACAGTTGATCAAATGATGAAGATGTCTCAAATAGAACTCTCTCCTGAAGAGATGGTAATAGAATTTGAATGAATGAGTCTTGAATTTCATATTCTGCAAGCACATTTGACATCTTAGCTAGGTTGTTCTTATATCGTAATACATAGTCCGCTAGATGTTCATTAGACCCTTGTTTAAGTTTTGCAAGTTATGCATATGAGATCTTAGAATAAATTTTGATAGAAAAATGAGTAAAAAAGTATCAGTTAGATGCGTGAAAAATGTTACCGAGTGGATAGGTAGGCCATAGAACCAACGCATCGCATAATCATGGAGACTTGGAGGAAAGAGCTTAGCTAGAATAATGTGAGCATCCACAAAATCTAGATAGGCCACTTGGAATGCTTATAGATTCTCTTGTGGGTCAGCATGCTCATTGAAAATGGGAAGCTTGGGGGTGATGAAGTTAGGAGGAAGCTAGTAAGTGGATATGGCGGTTGTGAATGGAGTGTGTAGTAATATAGTGGAATACAAAGATAGAGACACACGAGAAATAGACTGTTGTAACTGCCAAATTTTTACTTGGAGGTCTTGATAAAGAGAGGCTAAATCTTGAGTTTCAATGGAAGAAACTTGTCATGTGTGAGAAACAAGAGGTGGAGTGAAATGATTGGTGGGAGTAGGAACTGAAATAGGAACGATAGATGTAGGAGGAAGAGTGGCAACATGAGGTTGAGTGGAAATAGAAGTGGGGATGCCAGCATAAGCAGTAAGCTCTGCAAGATTGATGGCCTCCTCATGAGCAGCATATAAAAGCAAGTCTATATCTTGGGGATGCTAAGCAATATGATCATTAAGGGATTTAAGATGGTCTTCAATAAATTCACCATAAGATTTAGTCATGGTGATAAAAGGATAACAGCTCTGAATGGAAGGTGGATTCGAAGATTGGGTTCACCAAAATGATTAAACTAAATATGAAATATATGCCTAATCTGATTGTTATTGCAGCAGAAAATGAATAATCAATTAAGTACAGAAATTAACTCCAGCAAACTAAGAAATAAAGTGAAAACCATAAGTGTAAAGAGAGGGTAAGAAGCCTTAGTTGATTCTCAAAAATATCGAGGGTGTAAAAATATGGGAAACTGGAAAATACGAAGCATAGACCATTGCATCGAAGCTCTGAAAAATGCAAATATGGAAGAACAAGCTAGACCGGGGTGCCTGGAGAGGGACATGGGCGTTTGTGGGTGCCCTAGACCTGTTTCTGGATGCCTAGGTCTATGAAAATGCTAAGAAAATATCCTCTGAGTGGTCGTGAGGTATTTGTTGTTGTTCGCCTTTGGTCGTTATGAGATCACACAGTGATCATCGAAGTCACTAGAAACCTACAATGAAGTACTAACCTGCAAAACCCTCAAATAGACATCAAATCCTAAAAAATAAAGATGCAGAGGTCAGACTATCCTCAGTTGTCACAATGGCGAACTTACAAATGAGCGTTGCACTACATCTCAAACCTAATGTAGTTATGTGTGTGTGTGTGAAATTGTGCCCTAGGTGGCTCTTGTGCATGTCACACTTGATAGCGAGCAAATAAGCTAGATGTAAAGAAATGTAATAGATGTGTGGATGGAGTAGAATGAACTTCCCTCTTTTGAAGTGTATGTATAATAACCAGCCCTTGTGTCCCTTGGATGGTGCTAGATGTATGCAATATAGCTCTTAGACGCTTGATGGATGCAACCTTTGGTGGTGATAGCTAATGCTTAGTGTTTGGTCATTTATTATGATCACATAACTTTATATTTATATGATTCATTTGCTTAAATTTTGTAATTAACCCCGAAAAGGATGACTACCAAAAAGATAAGATGCTCAAATGGCTAGAAAGGACCCAAAAAATGTGAACAAAGTACAAAGGGGTCAGGGGTGCCCAGAGGCGACAAGGGCGCCTAGCGTTAGTATCCTAGTTGGGCACTAGTGTCCAAGATGATAAATTCTAAAGTATAAAAAGGAAGCCTAAGCAAGTAATGGTGTAAGACCAAAAGTAGCAATAAAAATCAAAGAAAGGTGACCAAAGACATGGGTTGGATATTACTTTTCTTGTTTAAGAATCACATGAATAGTAATATGTAATTAGTAGTAATATGAATAGTAGTATGTAATGAAAGACATGGGTTAATTACCCAAAGTGCGTGATTTTGTGTCTACATCAAGAAAGAAACATGCAAATTTGGCTTTATTTTAGTTGACTAAGGAAGCTCCATTTTATATGCCACACTACCAATTTTTTACAACACTTGATGAGGGTCGTAGTATTTAGGTGAAATCTTGTTATCTTTCTTTTTTTGTTTCAAAGACAATTGATTATATGGTTATAATCGCATAAAAACAAATTCTTCAACTTCAAATCTTTTCTCACTATATTGTTGATCATCTTGTTACTTCATGTGGTTTTGTGTTATTTCCAAATTCTCTTTAAGGCTAGAGAACACCCCTTATTGGTGTTGAATGTGCTCTTCAAGTACTCTCACTTTAGGTCGGATGCTCAAGTTGGAGGTGAGGGATTGTGGATGGTAACCATACAATTCCAAGCATGGATACATTTTGGATGAGGTATGAACTGAAGTGTTATGTCACCATTCTACAAGTGGTACCCATTAAACCCATCTCTCTTGCTTATTTAAAGAAAATCACCTAAGATACCCCTCCAAACATTTGCTTACTACCTTAGTCTATTCATCATATTGGGGATGATATGATGAACTATGAGCCACTAGAATTCCCAAACATGAGAATAAATCAGTCCAAAAATTATTAGTAAATATAGGGTCATGATCACTTACTATAATCTTGGGTGTATCGTGTAGCTTTCGAATTATATCCATAAATGATATGGTGATTGTACTTGTTGTAAAGGGACATGACAAGGCACAAAAATGATAATACTTGGTGATTTGATCCACAACCACTGTAATTACATTTTTCCCCTCAAATTTTGGCAATCCTATAATGAAATTCATGAAAACCTTTTCCCATTGCTCACTAGAAACAGATAGAGGTTGCAAAAGGCTTGGTTTCTTAATAGTTTCTCCCTTATTACACTAACACACCAAACATTATGCCACAAATTTATGGACATCCCCTTTTAACCCTTCCAAGAAGAAATCTTGCTTAATTTTGTGATAAGTATTTAGGAACCTGGAATGGTCACCCATGGGAGAAGCATGGAGCTCTGAGAGAACCTAAATTTAAAGGGTAGAGATCTTGCATAAGTATAATTGATTCTTGTACCACAATGTATCCCTCTTCCATAGATTTTTTTGTAAAATGCTCAGATCCTGTTGGAGATTATAAATGAGAGTGTGGGTCTCTATCTCATTTTCCCATTATGATTCATTTTGATCTACCCAATCTACATGTAATATGAACATGACATATAGCAATGCTTTTGTAGACTCGTCTCTATTGGATACAGCATTAGCCACCACATTTTCCTTTCCTTTCTTATAAATGATCTCAATGTCATATCCCAACATCTTTGTGACTCATTTATATTGTTTTTCAGATGATATTCATTTCTCCAAGAAGTATTTGAAAATTTCATGATTTGTATCCATCTTGAAGTGAAGACCCATGAGATTTGGTCTCCATTATTTGACTGCATGAAGAAAATCCATCATTTCCTCCTCATAAGTTGGTGTTAATAGGTTCTTACCTTTGAGTTGACAACTCTCAAATGCAATGGGGCAACCCTTTTGCAATATTATTGCACCTATGCCAAACCCTGAAGAATAACAATCGACAATGAAGGTTTTACAGAAATTTGGGGTACCCAGAACTAGAGTGGTACACATGGCCTGCTTCAGTGTCTCAAATGTTGATGTTATTTCCTCATTCCAATGAAAGGAGTATTTATTCAATGAATTCGTGAGTGGTGTTGCGATTCCACCATAATTCCTCACAAATCTATGATAGTAATTTGTAAGCCCAAAGAAACCCCTAAGTTTTTTAGGGTTTTAGGAATCTTCCAGTCCACCATGACTTGGATTTTGTGAGGATCCACTTCTACACCTTCATGAGAAACATTATGACCCAAGTATTCCTCCAAAATCACACTTAGAGGGCTTAGCATAAAGGTTTTGTTATTCAAGAGTGTCCAAAACCTTATTGACATGATGTAAGTGTTCATTCCATCTCTTATTGTAGATTAACATAGCATCAAAGAATATCACAACAAACTTTCGCACTAATGGCTAAAAGATTGGACTCATTAAACTCTAGAATGTAGAGGTTGCATTTGTAAGGCCAAAACGCATTACGAGAAATTTATCAACATCTTCATCACGAATTTTGATTTGATGATATCTCATTGAAGATCCAATTTCGTAAAATAAACAACGTCATGTAATTCATCTAAAAAATCCTCAATGACAGGAATAGGAAATTTATATTTTACTATGTATTTTTTGAGCTCCTTGTAGTTTAGATGCATGCGTCAACCTTCATCTTTCTTTTGTACCATCACCACTGGAGAAGCGTATGCACTCTGACTATGGCGAATAATATGTGCTTTTAACATCTCTTGTACCATCTTTTCAATCTCGCTCTTTTGTAGATAAGAGTGTTGATAAGGTTGAATATTGGGTATTCAGTTTCCTCATACTAGCTGAATAGTTTGATCATGATCTCTTTTGAGAGGTAACCCTTTCGACATATCCCCAAAAATAACGATTGTTCATTAATAATTGCTTGTAGATATGATGGTATATGACTTTTTATGGTTGATATTCTAGTGAAAATAGTTATGCCACAAACCCATCTACACCCCTCTTAAGCATCTTCTACATTTGATGAGAACTTACCAACTGTGGAGATTTTTCCTTCATATCGTGTAACTCAAAAATCCTCCCTTTAAAATGGAACCACATGAACAAATCCTGGAAGTTCATCTCAACAATTCCCAAGTTAGTAAGCCATCGGACCCCTAACACAATATATGCGCCCCCATTGAAATGGAATACATACGGCTCTTTGGCAGCACTTTTTTGAACAACTAACTTTACCTCCATTTGTAATCATGACCTAGAACTTTAGGGCTAGATAAACGAATCAATTTAAGCATAAGGCAAAATTATGATTGATGAAGTTATGAGTACTTCCAAAGTCATTTATTATCGACACCCTTTGTTCTTTATGAACCCAAAACCCTTGAGGGTTTTTGGGGTGCTAGTTCTTGAAATGGCATGTAAAGATATGGTTGAGATTCTTCAATCTCAATCTCAGGAACCTCTTCCTCTTCACCAATTGATTCTCCTCATCTTCTTCCTCATTGGGACCCTTAATGTAGAATAATTTATTCTCAAGACATTTATCCCTTGCTCCACTTGTTATCACAATTGTAACAAAGACATTTTTCTTGCTTCTCTCCAATTTATCGAGGATTTAATTGTGTTGGTTGGGGAAATTATGGTGTTGAAATCATGTGTTCCTTGTGAGTAATGAAACCTTTCAATTTTACCAAATCTCTTTCCTCCACTTGACAAGCAACTATCATGAATTCTAATATCGAACCTAGATTAAGAAGACGAACATCGAGTTGGATTTTATCTTTGAGTTCACCTAAGAACAGATTATTTATATGATCCTTTAAGATGACATCCGCATGTAAGGATAGATTTTGGAACTACTGGATATAATCCTTGACCATCTTAGTTTGTCGTAGCTTTGTTGTTTAGCTGAAATCGTTATGTGTAACACTTTTATTGTAGTTTGTTTATAGCTCATCAATGAACATAAATCAAGTATCAGGGAGAACCTTGTTTTTCATATTCTAATACATTCATCTATACCAAATGAATTGGTCTAGTTCCATATACAAAGATGTCATTAGCACCTTTTGTCAACTTGGGACTTAGTACAAATCAATAAAATTCTCCATTTGATTGATCCAAGTGATTAGATCATTCCCATTGAAATTTTGCCTTTCCACTTTAGGAATCATGTTTCACCACTAGCAGTAAGATCCATCGGGTTGTGCAGAGGATCCACCTTGGTTGGTGTCATTTGAATTTGAGTGGGAATTACTTGAGGAACCCATATGACTTGAATTATACTCATGTCATTCTTTATGAATGAGCTAATGGACATCAAGTCCTTCCTCAATTATTCAAAATACACCTTCATTTCACCCTTCATAATTCAAATTCTTCCCATATTGATTGAAGATCATGGGTGAGGACGTCCTTATTCACCATATTTTTAACCTTTTCCCGAAGTTGAATGACTAGCTCTGATACCCCAGAAGCTGAAGATTCATAATCCATATCTTCCTTTTTTGGAGACTTTCCTAGAGTGACTTGCCCAGAGTGACTTGCCCCTTCCCTTAAGCTCTAGTTTGTCTCCCTATCATGATGTAGGGCTTGGGTCTTAGGGTACAAGGATTAGGATAAGAATTTAGGGTTTAAGGTTTTATACGGTTCTTAGCCAAACAGAGAAAAATACATAGAAATAACCCTTACTAATTTTAGGTAAGCTTTCATAAAATGTAAGGAACTTAGAAAAATTCGAAAAATTGCAACCTATGGAGTGAATTTATGAAAAAACTTAAAATGAATATAACTTGTGCAAAATAGGTCAAAAGACCTTGAAATTCAGAGAGAACCTTTCTTGAATGGTTTCACTACTTTACTTTTAAAAATTGTAGAATAATTTGTCACCTTTTAGGAGAAATAGTTGAATCTTCAAAATTAAGGCTTTGAGTTAATTTTGGCCCAAATTAAAGTTTTGATACCACTTGTAATGAAATTACTTAGATAGATCAAAATATTAGCATCAATAGAACTCCAAGGTACACCAAAATATATATAAAAGATCACAATATGCAAGTAGAATGACTTTGCCACTTCGAGGGGGCAACCTCCAAACCATACAATAAACTCGAGTGTTCAACATGATGATCATTTACTAGTTACCAACTCCTATATATACCCTATTATGTTATGCAAAACACCAAATCCGACCTATAGGCATATGAAAGTATAAATGAATGTAATATGACATGATAATAGATTATGTTAGCCACAAGTCGACCATCCATATCCCAATATATGATCTAGGAATAGGGGCGTATCAAGCTCCCTCCATTAGCAAGTATTTGGTGATAGTTTGATACATGTTACCACAGAGAATTATTCTCTACTAGGAGAGCCTAATTCGTGATAAGTCTAGAAAACGTGTCCATGTCATGCAATGCCAGGGGAAAGACGTTTATATGATGATTGGTGTGTGTCGCTAGCCCTAGGTCCATGAGCAAGGCATCCCACATCATCTTAGAGGGAAAGGTGAATAGGTATAGGGTAGTATGTCGTATAAGCTCTCTCCACTCTAGGATGGTGCCTACAATCACAACACACGCACACACACATAACAAGTTAGAAAGATTCAACTAGCAATTAATCAAACATAAACTAATGATAAAGAAGAGAAATCAAAAGTTACCAGGATCACCCTCCTACCAATTTGGGTCAGGCTCACGAGGCATCTCTACCTTCGCCTCTACCTCCTCCTTGCTCTCCTCTCTGGGGGATCCAATCCTCTCCAACACCTACTCCCTCAATTTGAGGAGCTCCTCTATGTCCTCTCCTAGCTCATGCAGCTTGTCTAGGTACACCTGGGGGTTGATCTATTGGCACTCCTAGCACCATGGTTCTTCATAGCAACCTTTGGAACCTATTGTCTCTAGTCTCTTTGCTCCCTCTTAGCACAATTAGTACACCTGAAAGATGATCAACATATGGGTGCCCAAATTGTTGAAGCACTCGTGCTACCGAACACACCTCTCTCTACCCCTCCTATCAATCAGGTCTATAGTCCCCGAACAAACAGGTAACAATGTCCCATAACCTACCCATGCTTTGAACATGTCATCATAAGGCTATGCAATCATGTCATCGATCATCAATGTGTCAATTGCCTAGGGTGTCACCCTAATGGGAGCCATATCCACCCATCTCGTTGCCCTCATGGCAACTGGAACTGCAATCTCAATACATCTTTGATAGGGGATGACCCTCTCATACACCCATGACACAACTGGAGTGGGGTGGCTCAAAGACAATGAATGCATCTAACAATCCAATACAAGTCATGATTTGCAGTGGCGAGGATGTCCTAACCCCGAGAAAATACCCTGCCATGGTCCTCTATGTTCTAAACAATGGGGGCCCAACAATATAAGAATTTATCCCCACCCTTGTCCATGATAACTAGTCTAACTCCCTACTTGGCTCCCACATCGAGTGCCCTTACATCCCCAGAATAAGTTGCCCACCTACGGGCCTCGTCAAATGAGCTAGCCTCCTTAAGGGCTAGCTCCCTCCTAGTGATAAGTACTCTCAAAATCCTGTAGATATCTTGTAGTGTGATAGTCCACACTCCGCAAACATTAGAAAATTGAGACATGTTCCAATCCGTATCCCAATAGGTCAAGAAATCACATAATAATTTGTTGGCTGGAGCAACCAGCATAGTCTGTGCCAACCTCCATATACCTTCCCTTTGCAAACGATCAATCTCGGTCTATGTCAACAAAGGTATAACCTGAGCTAGCTACTCCTACTCTATGGCTCTGCTCCACCTCACGTAGTCCCCCAACATCGTCAAAACAACAGGGAATTAGGTGATGCATCAAATCACAATAAAACCATGCAAAAAAGGTAACAGTTAGCAAGTTTTTGAACTTCTCGGGCAGCAGTTACACAACCACATGTTTACCTTTAGCAGCAGGTATACAACCATCAGTCATCCTTGAGCAACGGTTGCAAAACCGCCACGACAATTTCGTCCCCAAAAGCAGCCATGACTCCGCACATATATAAACACAAAAAAGAAAGCATAAATCTTCAAAAACAAGATTTGTGTTCCTATTCCCCATCCCCATGTGACCATTTTTACTATAAATTTGCACAATTTCACCCCCCAAGCTATTTTTCAAACAAAAACTTAAAAACCAAGGCATGGGATAAAAACAAGCACAACTCACCTATTCCTAAGGCCCATCGACTGCCACTAAGTTCACTGCCATCCTTGTTGAGCGCTCTCTGAATAGACTACCTCCATGCATCAAAGTCTCCAAAAATTCAAAGCTCCAAAAATTGCAAACTCACGAACGTCAAATGATTTCCAAAATTAGAAATAGCTTCATATATATATGGTGTTTTTAACACAAAAAAAATTGTTACTTTAACACTTGTGCAAGTTTTATAGTGCTAGTGAGGTAGATAAGTGGTATTTTCTCCCCCACTCAAATGGTAAGTAATTTTGTTTTTTCATTTTTAAAAATTTCAATTTTTACTAATATTGTTCTTGATTCTTATTTTAATTGCAAATGACAAAATGTCTCAGTTGGCATCACTTCACAATAGAAGTGGGTCAGGTAACTTGCCTAACTCTTCCATTTTGGGATACGTCGTACTCGGAAATCATGTTCTCGCCCATTCATGGCGAAAACACTACTCTAAGGGAGCAATATATACGCACCCAAAAATTACACGATGTAATATGCAAAAGAATAGTCTCAAGTGATGATAAAGTTCCATTCAAACAAGAACAGAGTTCAAATCCCTCCTCCTTGCACGACTTCTGACACTCCTCAAATTAGCCTGAAACCCAGCTTCTAATATTTTTCATTTTAAGTTGAGTATTTTGCTCAACAATAGTGAAATTGTTGGCCAATCTAAACCAGCGGTTGCGCAATCGCTACGACAGTGGTTTTGACACCAGTCAAATTAAATTAAAACACAAGTTTTCAAGTACGCAATTCACTTGTGATTTGATTTTCATTGTGTTTACTTGGTCAAATTTACTAAGAATAAGCTTGTTGATTTCTTCTTTGATTTTAACCCGTTAATTTTTTCCGCACAAGATGAGTCATCCATTCTAAAGTTAGAGTTTAATTTGATTTCTTCACTTCCAACACCTTACAAATAACCTTTTTTCATATGGTTCATGAGTTAGTTATTTAGAATATAGATAGAGGTTATGTTACCAATATTACGAGTGATTTTGTTATGGACAACCAGAAGTCTATCCAAGCCATCTTTTCATCTACATACCAACTACATTCTCACATCAGACCAGTCAACTTTCTTGATATTTTCACTACTACCTGTTGCTTCAGCCATTTCTTTTTACCTAGATCACATTGAACTATACATTTTGAAGGAGCACAAATATGAGGAGACACAAAATTACCACCAAGAAGCTTGGGACAAGTTGCCACAAGGCTGCAGTGACCAAGTTGAGGGTGTATTTCTGTTTCCTTTTGTTTTATCAGAGTAGTTGTTGGAAAGGTTTCTGGAAAAGCTTTGTTATTGGATTCAAATCTGCAAAAGTCTTGTCTGAGAATTGAATTGGAAATCATTGGAAAGACTTTTGTGAACACTTCCCTTCTTATTTATTTCTTTACATTTGTATAGAAGTCCCTACTATTGATAATCAATCCTCAACTAATTCCTTGTGAATTTGCTTAGGGAAATATTGGAAGTATGAAAGAAAGTGGTAGTATTCTATTTTATTTCTCGTCTTACATTCGAAAAAACAGTTCTTGCCCAGGAAACTTTGTTCAAGTTGAGAGAAAAAGATTTTGAGAAGCTTCTCCTCCCAAAGGAACTAAGGCTAAAAGTCTTGTTCTAGGAAGCTTTCATTTAACAAGGGATTAACTTGCATCATATTTGTCAAAAAGCTTTCATTTCCATTTTTATGTTAATAGTCCTGCAGCAGAGGCATAACTACATCTGGTTATTCCTTGTTTAGTTTAGTTTTATTAAAAAGGCAATAGGTTAGATTCAATTTATTTATTTCTTCCTAGGTCATTAGTTTTTCTAATCATTTCTAATATTTGAAAATCTCAAAATTATTAGATAATTGTTTATTCTATTTCATTTATTGAAAAGTGCATTTTAAGAAAATACGAAAAGTTAAGAGTGAATTGTTATTTTGCTTTAATAATGAATAGTCAGAAGTGAATTCAATAAATTAAAAGCAATGTCATTAATCTTTTGATTTAAATAAATTTACTTTTCATTATTCATTTATTGTTATAGCTTTAATTGATCCAACCAGAAAACAAAACACAAAACATAGCTATTAGGAGCTCATGTTACCCGTATTTAACCCCTAATTCTCCTTTAGCTCTTTGTTCGTCCTCCCCTCGTGAGTTGATATCCGCATATGACCATTCATGGTCCGAATCGACTTCATAGGAGAATTTTCAGACTTACAGTCAATCCACCTGGGTACCGATCCGTATCAAGGAGACATAGACTTAGGATTGCGCACACTAATCTTTCGCTCTACTCTTTTACCACCTTTGATCATCAACTAGCTTAAAGCATTAAACAAACATCTCTCTATTGCTGACCAATTTTGGTTTGATCCATTGCGCCCTTTTAGATCTGCAAATCCATAATTTTATCATCTCATACCATCCACACTGTTATATGTCCCTCTTTGGAGAGGAACGTCTTCAAAGAGATGGACACTTTCCTAGGCTCCTAGAACCTAGTCGTAGGTTATTCTGTATAACCGACATAGATCGAGAACTACGCGCTTCCATCATTCTTGATTGTAACATCTCTTGTGAAGAAATTTCATTGTCTTGGATGAACAAGTCACATTCTCGTGAATCCATCAACGGTGATCAATTACCCATCTCACCTCAACTACTAGCTATCCATACCTTCAAAATGCATAACATCCTCCATTGCTTTCATCACCACACACAATCTCCACCTTCGCCCTATCTTATTACATGTCGGTTGTCCCAACTCGACTTCGGAAAGTCGAGTGCATGGGTTAAACATGTCATTTATCATATGTATAAATCCTAGTGACCCGACATGAAGGACTAGTTCTTTTCATGTTTTCCTTTCTTTATTTTCTTTTATTCCACCCTTGGGTATTTATAAAGGAATTGTTGACGGAGTCTAAGGAATCAATGATTGATAATGCAGGCAATTCACAAAATAAAAAGGAAAATGTAATAGGGTGGATCAATTGGGATAGATGAGATATAGATGGAGTAACTTCAACTTAAAATGTTGAAGACACCTCTACTATAATTACATTACAAATGTATCTCTTCTCAGGGAACAGCATCTACAAAGTAGGTGTGCCCTAAGTCTCAGAACTTGCCAAAAACTTACACGTCATACTCAATCCAGTCTCTGCCAAGTCTAATCAAAAAACCTCTCAAGATTTTTTTAAAGAATAGGCAAATTGAAACAATACCAAAATCATGACCATTTGTGGCCAACTCTCAAATTCTTTCCAAATGAAAAAAACTACAATGGAAAGGGCAAACAGGGCTAAAAATCTCTTTTCTCATCATTTTTATCATCATTTTCTGGTCAACTCTCATTTTCAAACCAACCCCGCCCATCGAAAACTGATGTTTGCAGAGATTTCAAAAATTCATCATTTGGGAACATCAATTTTGATCTAAGCACAAACATTTTCAACTAAGGACCAACTTTCTCAGTTTTCACCGGGCCATGCAAACTACCAATTTTATTTTATTTTTTACATTTTTTTCTTCTGTTGACATGGTTCGTAAGGAAATGGAGTTTTTTGCAAACTGTCTAATTGCAGAGCAAGCAAGCACTATGTCCTATGCATATAGTCTCAATGAACCAAGCACCCTTGTATAATAATAATTAAATTTTGTAACTGCGTTTCCTCCAATCTAATTTTTGAATATCCTCTGGCATAAGATCCACACAATGTGCTGCATGGAGGAGTCCCAATATGTTGGCATATATGTCCATCATAACCGTACCCACAACAAGATGATAAGAAGGCATCATTGGCAATGACTTGTATGTCATGCTTCATTTCCACCTCTAATGCAACTGCCTCAGGCAAATCATATGACAATTACCCATTTTTCACTTTATGGGATGCATGAATACTCTTACTAAACGTACTTTGGATATTCCAACATACGAAATCTTAAACAGTGATTTTAAATTTTCCTATGTGCTGACCCCATACAGATTACTACTTAAAAACAATATACAAAGGCTAAACATTGATGTGTTACAGCTATGGACTGTCATCCACATGCTTTATCCAAACTGCAATGTGCACATGCCCAAGTTCATACCTACAATGCTGAAAATCAGATCTCACACACCTATTTTCTCCTATCAATGTGTGAATTTCCTCATACACAAAATTCAATGGTTTAATACTGAAAACAAAAGTAGTATGCTGATTCTTTAAGTGTTATGCTTGAGAAATCAGCTCTAACATAGATTTAAAACATTTGCTTAGGCGCCAGAAGCGAAAACAGCATGACAGAAATGACAATTGAGAAAGGAATACACATAACAACAACACACGAGCACGAATGTCACAAGATATATCCTAGGAAAACCCATTATGGGTGAAAACTCCAGCAACTTGGGGCTGTGCCTCCTTATGTAAACTGAAATAAAAATGATTGCAAGCCAAGCTCTCTTTGAAGCCAACAAGAACACTGAGACTATGAACAGCAAGTCTACATTGTTTCTCCGTGCTTTCCCTGCTCTGCAACTTATTTAAACACCCTCAACATATCTTCTACACCCAACTAGAATGCTTACTACCATTATCAATCCACCTCAAGATGCTAATGCAAGAGCCATATGGGAAAATTTATAAATACATTGGATCACCAAAACAGCAAGAAAGATCCAAACTATTATTCCATCTAAACAGTAGGGATGTGAAATGCATCACTTCTATTTTGAGCTGTTGGTCTTCCTTTTTTTCCATACTGGACAAATTCAATGGCCGACAAATCTCCTTCATGTTACTGTTTTCTAAAGTCGGAAAATCCAAAGGGATATGAGAGGACCAGGATCGTCCTCAGCCTCCATCACCGTCCTCCCAACTATTTTACCTGCCTGCATCATTCTTTCCTCATGTTTGAGTGGTCTTCACATTTCTAAGGACAAGTGTGAGCGCTTGAGTTTCTTCTTAGTCATACAAACCATACAACTGATTAGAAATGACTATGAATGATCTATTGTGAATCAAATAATAATTGTGTGCCCTGTCTTGGTCCATGAAGCACAGTACTCAACCAATGTGCCATTAGAATTTTTATCATTAGCATGCAACATTAAATTCTATGTTTTACAAATGTAGGGGTGTTGTACCGTGCATTGCATGTAGCAATAGCTTGGCAAGATGGGGACATGACAACATTAAAAATGAAATACAAATAGAATGAAAAATGTCCTATAGCTTTATCAGCCTCTGTACAAACAACATTGTTCCATTTTGCACTGTCCACAGTTACCTAAGATCCAGGAATAGTGTAGAGGAATGAAAAGTCGGCTGGCAACTGCCTTAGGAGTGACTGTGAAACTTGATCACCGTAAATCGAGTAGGAATCTAAACGTTACTGCTACCACCAGTAACAACTACACCCAAAATCCGCATTAGCATCAGACTTAAACATTAGTACCCCTGCTGCCTCACTATATCAGCTTTTATTCTTTACTTTTTGGCTTTTTCTGCCAATGTGCTTTCCAATAATATGTGCATTTGTTTGTATAAATTCACAGGAACATTAATAGGTAAAAGGAGAAGGTAGTTTTTTAGGCCATCACCAAGCGAGCCACCAATTTGGTGCATGTGACCCTCCTTGAGGAAGCACATTTAGCTAACATATTTATTGAATTTTATTCTCAATTTTTCGACCTCATAACCAAGTTTACTATTAAACTCAAACTCACCAATCCATCTACACCCACAGTACAATACATCCTTTCAAAATTTTGCCATGATATTTGAATCAGTTTATGCCTCCATAGGTTTCTTTCTTGCAAAACTTACATTCGAGACTTTGCAATAAAGCAAATGCAAGCAATATATGTCATATTATAACTAGGTGTATGGTGGGAAGACTTCGGAGGTTCATATCCCTGATCTCCGTAAACTTCTCTTCACTTTGTTAAGTGTTGCATTATTTTCCGACTCCCAATATCCCCCAATCTCCCTCCACCCACTCAGCCACCCCCACTCGGCTCCACACATATAGAGCTACATAAAGGTAGTTTTTTAAGCCATGGCCAAGTGAGACATCAATTTCATGTACGAGACTCCCCTAGTTGAAGCCCAAAAGGAGATTGTTTTCTAATTGCCTTATGTATTATTCGAACTTTGTACCCTTGGGCTTTGATCCCATGACCAAGCTCAATAATAAACTTTAACTTGCAGCCCCCAGGGTTGGCCTCAATGGTATGCTGTTACGCTGGTGGCTGTTAGGTCACGAGTTAAGTTCTGATTAATATGTGGTGTCACAGGCCGGGGCGTCAACGCATCACCCGAGGACTAGCGTGTTGGACTCGCCCTGCAACTACGCACCTTCAGGTGTGCCAGGTCGCTGGGTTCTTCCAAGGCTGAAAAGGAGATAAAACACAATACCTCGGTTAACAAATAATTACTTGAATTTGCCAATCCACCTTCACATAGCATACAAAGGAAAGAGGGGAGGTGGGAGTTTCTAACAAAAAACGTCTACCCCCGCAATTGTGTATGCATACACGAGTGTATGGTGATATTCTCTCCTCGATTTTGAAGTTCACTAACACGATTAAAAAAACATTTTATCAACATTAACATTAAAGTAATTGTCTGAAGGAATGACGGCACCCATTCAAGCCTATTCAAAGAAACTTCTCCAAGTGTGCAAGAGAAGTCAAGGAGTATAGGGCTTATAAATTCATGTAAAATGGGCTTTTAATTGCATATAAACTTCATTTTTTGAAGTTAAAAAAAACTTTGAAAAACTTTGGGTTAGCAATAGGAAAAGTAATAGTCAAGAAGCAAAGATGCCCATCAGTTTTCAAGCTCGTTCAAAGTAAATTGAACAAAAAAATAGGACAACCTCCCTCCCCCTACCTTGAACCACTCCCCACCCATGAGCACATACAAAGGGATATATATGTTTAAGTTCAAAGAAAATAAAAAATATCACAAAAGCACATTTGTTGAACAATATGAAAACTAAGTGATCAAGTAAACTTGCAAATCAATTTCTATGTTTTCTTAAAGCATGCCCTTCTACATCACAAGATAGATCAAACGCATATGTTGGCCTAACAAATCCTATTAAAAAGACGGCCTACTTAAAACACCAACCTAGACTAACAAGCATAATGTATTCAAGGATCCAAAACAGCATTAAATAGTTTGTTAATAAAGACACCTTGCGAAAGCAACACTAGTTGGAAAAGAGAGGAAATGGAAGTAATTGTCACAAGGAATGAGGATGCCCGTCAAATTCCGGCCTAATCAAAGCAACTTCTTCAAGAGTGCAAGAAAAGCTTAATTTAACCTGTATAGGGCTTAAAAATTCATGTAAAATTGGGGTTTTACTTGCATATAAACTCATTTTTGAAGTTCAAAAATATCTTTGAAAGATTGTGAGCAATGGCAAAAGTAGTCGAGATGAGCAGGGATGCTCATTAGTTCCCAAGTTTGTTTGAAGTAAGTTGCCCAACAAAATAGTACAACCTCCCCTCTCCCCTACCTTTCCCCTCTTCCCATGCATGTGCACACACGAAGGAATATATTAAGTTCAAAAAAAAAAGCATACGACACATTTAGTGAACAACATGAAAACTAAGTTGTGAAGCAGAAGTGTTCATTCCATGTTTGCTTAAAGCAGGCCATTCCGCATCACAAGATAGATCAAATCTAATTTGACATATTTTGAAAATCCTATTAAACAGAGTTTTTACTTGAACCACTAACCTTAACTGAGAAGCATAATGTATCCAAGGATCCAAAACAGCATTAAATAAACAAAAAAGCAGATCAAGACACCTTCCAAAAGAGAAGCTAGTTGGAAAAGAGAGGTCTTGTTAGGAATCGGGATTTCCAGTGAACATAAATATTCCCTTATGAAATTCCCCACGTCTTTCCCTCAGTCAGGCAGTAACATGATTAGAGACCCGCCTGCAAAACACCTTGCTCATGCCTTCCAACATAATGTTCATGCACATTGATTTTGAAACCCTGTGTCCTGATAATTATAGAACTCCTTATTCTGGGTTTCTTGATACCTTTAAAATCTCTTCACAGCATAGGCACCTCCAATAAGAATTGTGCATATAGACAGAGTTCAAGTTCACGGTAAACAAAACTTTATAACATTTACAATCAATCCTATTGTACAAGTGCATCTATACTAACTCTTGCAGTGGAAACCTACTTGAAGTTTGCATCCATTGCTGATCTGTACGCGGAAAGACATTACCTGACCTGGCCTTCACTCATTGATTCTAAAGAATTTCAAGCTAGTGCTAAAGCAAAAAAGATATTACCCTATTAAATCTTGAGCTCAAAACAACATCCAAAATCAACCATGTCATAAGCATTGTGCATAAGACCACAACGCCAATCCTATTAGAAGCTACATGACAGCTTGGGCATAGTTTCAGCCTACAGAGCTTATAACAGGATTGAATAATGTGTGCCTCATAAAAATAATATGTATATTATAATAAATTCATAATACCTTGGAAAGCATTGTGCATAAGACCTCAACCATGTCATAAGCATTGTGCATAGGACCTCAACGCCAATCCTATTAGAAGTCACATGTCTGCTTGGGCCTAGTTTCGGCCTTCATAGCTTATAACAGGATTAAATGATGTGTGCCTAATAAAAATGATATGTATATTATAATATAGGTATTAGAAAGGTTCCTAATACCTCTAACCCTCTAGAAATGCGGTTTCGGCACCTCTAGTGATTTTAGGCTTTTGATTTTTCTCCACTCAACAAGGGACTAGAACAAAACATTGGAACACAAAAAACCAAAATATCCCTCCCTCGTGATCACAAACAAGCATATTCAACATTTATTATGATACAACGATGATCAGCACATGAAGATGTTGTGCTGGCTGGGCTAGATTGGTTGCATGCAAAACTTCTTCCAAAACCGTCAATCAAGAACCAAAATCCTTTACTTTCCTCCGAAGCACCATCCCAATACATGTGCACATACACGTTCTCCTGCAGAGGGATACTGCTTTGAAAAATGTGAAATGAGAGGCAATCCAAACTTCACATTGAACAAATTCAAGACAATTTGCACACATGAAATATACCTGCATCATAGGTGCAAATGTTCAACTGTTTGTTGCAACTGCATCATTATTCTCGTGATCTCTGTCTGCCTTGACAAAGCGTCCCTTGACACGCTTCCTTACATCAGCCCGAGCCTTGCGGGATTCATAACGAATGTGTTTTTCGTATCTGTTATCACAGCCTTCGTCAATCATTATAATCTTAAAAGAATGAGTTGTTAATGAATACCTTCACTTGCAAAAATTTAAAAACAGTGATATTCAAGCCAACATACACATTTTAGAAGACATACCTCCTTGTCTTCTTCTTCTCCTTGTACCGCAACATCGCATTGCCTCTAGCTTGGGCTAATTCCTCGCTGCTAAGCTTGGTTGGGTTTTGTTCAGGGTCTTCTTTACATAAAAAAGAGAGCTCATGATCCCAATTACCATTACTAGTGTCTATGCCAACCTTTATTGAGGTAGATGCCAAACCTGATTTGTCTATCTTTGCAAGATGTCTTACATCCTGTGCATTCTGATCCCCTGATGATCTTCCCAAACAAGCGCTTTGTATTGGAACCCGAGGTGATCCTGGGACTTGAACCCCTGGGCCAGGAAGATTGCTATGCAATTGTCCGGTTGAATGTATCCCACAAACCTGCAAATGAATGAAGTTGTAGGATTATCGGACTTTTAAAGGGTGCAAATATTAGTAAGCATTTCATCCTTAAGACAACACAGCATATTCTACTCCCAAAAAATTTGTTTAAAAACTTTTCCAAATACGATTCACAAGCATATATGCCATCCAAACCGCTTTGACATTAGGAGCATTTCTTCAGAGAGATCACCTTTTTGATGATTGAAGTTTAATATCTTATGATAGTTTAGAACTTCCCGTGTTGCACCAACGAGTTAGAAATGGATACTTGGAAAGGGAGGAAAAAGGAGTATTCAGGAACAGGGGCGGTAGAGTCCACTTTCAGTCAGAAACTTGGGTATAATCTTTAGGAAATGGACAAACAACAGGAAAGTGTGAAGGAAACTGTTAGCTTTTAAGAATAGAAACATAGATTTAAAAATTAGTGAAATTAGTGTAAACTTCTCAAAAGACCTAGAAATGCCAAAAATGAAAAATCTGAGAATGTCACCAAAAAGCCTGAGACGCTTGGTTTTCTGGGGACATCCTAAATGAGGGTTTTCTTTTCGAAGCGGTTTCCAGTATGCCCAGGATTGAGAAAATTGTGTCTTAGCTATCAAAAACAATATCCAAGATTCTGAGAGATCAGGGACATTTCTCCTATTACTGAATGAAAAAAGCATGTATGGGTACATTGAAAATCAGTAATTCTCGATAATGATAGACAAACAAGGGTTTTTCATGAAGCAAAGCGCATGAGACAAGGAGGCCCTAATTCTCTGACAATTTACAATAAAGTCCAGATTGATAATAAAGCTAGAGAAACTTTTCAACTTAGACAGTAGATAGCAGCTAGAATCTCTTCAAGGAGATAATGTACTGCAGGCCTTTGGCTGAAAGAACACTCAGGCTTTAAAGGTTATTCTAAATGGACTCTTACATTGGCTCTACTAGGGTTTTCTAAATAAAACTTGGTTCCTCCTGAAGGTTTTTTCGACCCTCTTCCAGATGATCAATGAAAGGGTAGGGGACTCGTCTCCTCCAAGCTTCACATACAGACAGAAAGTGGTAGGAAGTTCATCCACAACAAAGAGCAAATAGGTGGAAGCAGCAAGTTCATCCACGACAAAGAACAAAGAGGTGGAAGCAGCAATTACGGCAGCTGGAAAATGCAAAGGACCTCAAACTGCTACGAAAACTCCATGCATGCCAGCTATGGAGAAGGATCCAGTCATTATGCTGGATGCTAATGAGAAGAGGAACATTTTTGGCTTGCTGGGAAAAAGCCTGATCGGCAGATTTCTGGGAGCTCAACTACTGAGAGAAAAGATCCATGCCTACGTGGCCAAAAACTGGAACACTTGTAAGGAAGTGGAGATCAGAACCGGTGCAAGAGGCTATTTTATAGTCGTTTTTAGTAATGACCTGAATCAGGACAAAGTTTTTATGGGAGATTCATATTTCTTTAGAAATGCAGGCTTGTTCATAAAATACTGGCAAATAGGGTTCAAATCCACAACTCTGTTTAGATCCGACTGTGTGCACACCCCAAGAATTCTGATCAAAGTATGTGTTTCATATGAATGCCAACACGGTGGGAAAAGCAGTGGAAACTACTAAACCCTTGCATGGAAAAGGAATAACGAATTATGCAAGAATCTGCATAGAGTTGGATCTTTCCAAACCGCTCCTGAAGAATGTCGCCTTGATATCAGGGGAGATCAACCGGATCCAATCTTTGGATTCTGGAAGCATTCCATTCAGATCTAGAGGACGCCATGAATGCCCCTTAATGCAGAAAAATGTCTTGAGCATCAGACCTATAGAAGAAGCCACAGAGGATGATGGTGAATTCATAAAAACCCCTATGAAAGCATGTGATTAAAAATAAAGGGAAAAAAGCTGTAGAAATAGAGGAAAATGACAAAAGCATTGATGAGAAAAGAGAAACCACCAAAGAAAAAATATACCATTCCCCTTGATTGAAGAAACTAGATTGAAGGAGACAATAGTTTCTTAGTACTCAACCAAATCTATTTCTTAGTACTCAACCAAATCTATCATGGACTTCCTAAAGTCCTGATTTTCTAATTTTCCTGTAGATGGGATGCAAAAGATGAAAAGGAAATGCTCAGAGGGTTTAAGGAATCAATTATTGATGATGCGCGTCATTTACAAAATAAAGACCGAGGAAAATGGAGCAAGGTCGATCAATTGGGATAGCTCAGATAAAGATGGAGTAACTTCAGCTTAAAATGTAGATGATGTTGAAAATACCTCTACTGTTCTTACAGTTACATTACAAATGTATCTCTTCCCCAGTATTAGCATCTGTAGCAGAAGTAGGAATGTCCAACATCACAGAACTTTCCAAAAAACTCACGCCATACTCAAGACGGTCTCTACTGAGTCTAGTCACAAAAACTCTTCAAGTTTTATTAAAAGAATAGGCAACTTGCAAAACAATGCCAAAAACATTACCATCTGTGACCAACTCTCAAGTCCTTTCAGAAAGACTACAATGAAAAGTGTAAATAGGGTTTAAAAATCTAATTTCTCATCATTTCTTTACCATTTTCTTTACTTTTCTCATTTTCAAACTTTACCGCGCCTCTCTAAAAACTGATGTGTACAAGAGAAAATTTCAACATTTGGGAACCATCAATTTCGACATGGGAACAAACATTTTCAATTTGACAACCAACTTTCCAGTTTTCCTCAGTTTTTACTAGGCCGTGCTAACTACAAAATGTTTGTTTTTCAATTTTTATTTTCTGTAGATAGATGGTTTGTAAAACAATGATTTTTTTGCAAACTGTGTAATTGCAGGACAAGCAAGCTCTTTGTCCTCTATAAATTGTCTCATTGAACCAAGTACCCATGAATAATAATAAATAAGTTTTATAACTACATTTTCTCCAATCTAATTTTCCAATATCCTCTAGAATAAGGTCCAAACAATGTGCTGCATTTAGGAGCGACAATATGTTGGAATATTTGTCCATCAAAAGTGTACCCACAACAAGATAATAAGCACCACCATTGGTAATGACTTGTATGACACGCTTCACTTCCACTCTAAAGCAACTGCCTCCAGCAAATCATATGACAATTACCCAATTTTCACTTTATTGGATGCATCAACACTCTTACTAAACATTGATCTGTAATTGACTTAGATATTCCAATGTACAATTCTTAAACACCGATTTAAAATTTGACCGTGCTGACCCAATGCAAATTACTACTGAAAACCAATATACATGAGGCTAGATTTTGATGTGTTACAGCTATGGGATGTCATC
The DNA here is from genome assembly GCA_019776745.2 of Taxus chinensis. Lineage (NCBI taxonomy): Eukaryota > Viridiplantae > Streptophyta > Pinopsida > Cupressales > Taxaceae > Taxus > Taxus chinensis. The sequence goes on from CM034146.1 coordinate 301,411,888, forward strand.
TACATTTTTTATCCTAACTGCAATGTGTACATGGCCAAATTCATGTATACGCCTCTGAAAATAAGTTTCATACAACTATTCATTACACAAATTCAATGGTGTAATACTGAAAACAAAGGTAGCATGCCAATGCTTGAAGTGTTATGCTCAAGGAATCAACTCTAACATAAATTTAAAACATTTGCTTATGTGTCGGAAATGAAGACAGCGTGAAAGAAATGACAATTGAGCAACGAATAAGCATAAGAACACACAAGCATGAAAGACACAAGATATACCCTAAAGAAACCCACTATGGGTCAAAACTCCAGCAACTGGGGTCGGTGCCTCCTTATGCAAACTGAAATCAGAAAGATTACAAGCCAAAAGCTCTTTCAAGCCACCAAGAACACTATGCGACTATGAACAGAAAGTCTACATTGCTTCTTCTTGCTTTCCCTGCTCTGCAACTTACTTAATACATCTCCTACACTCGACTAGAATGCTTACCACTATTCTGGATCCACCTCAGGATGCTGATGCAAGAGCCGAATGGGCATATTTATACATACATTGGATCACAAAAACAGCACAAAAGGCCCAAAACATTATTCCATCTCAACAGTTGGGATGTGGAATGCATAGCTTCTATTTCAAGCTGTTGATCTTCCTTTTTTTTCTTTATGGAAGAATTCATTGGCCACCAAATCTGCTTCATGTTTTACTGTTTTTTAAAGTCAGAGATGCCAGAGGCATATGAGAAGACCAACCATCCTCAGAGCCTCCGTCACCTTCTTCCAACTGTTTTCCCTGCCTGCATCATTCTTTCCTCATGTTTGAGTGGTCTTCATCTTTGGAAGGACAAGTGCATGAGTGTTTGAGTTTCTTCTTAGACATACAAACTAGACAACTCGTTACAAAGGAGTATGAATGATCTATTGTGAATCAAACATGTTGCCTCTAGGACAAGAAACAAGAAAATTTATCATGGTTCTTTTCGTATGTCCAACCACCAGTAATAATTGTGCCTCCTTTCTTGGTCTAGGAAGCACAGTACTTGGCCAAATGCTATAAGAATTTTGATCATCAGCATGCAATATTTAGATCTATATTTAACAAATGTAAGGGCATTGTATCATGCATCACGTGTAGCAATAGCTTTGGCAATATGGAGACATGAAAACATTGAAAGTGAAATTCAAGTTAAACCGAAAAATATCCTTCAGCTTTATCAGCTTCTGTACAAACAAAATTGTTCCATTTTGCACCATCTAAGGTTGCCTGAGAACCAGTTGTGGTATAGAAGGAAGAAAACTCAACTGCCTATTGGTTTAGGAGTGACCGCAAAACTGAGATCACCATAATTTGAGGAGTCTTAAATGTCAATACTACCATCCGCAACAACTTCACTTAAAATCCGCATTAGAATCAAACTCAAACAAGGTAAATATGTGCCCATGCTACATATTTGGCTTTTACTGGCAATGTGGTTTCCAACAAAATGTGCATTTGTTTTTTTAATTTACAGGAACATCAAAATAGGTAAAAGGTAAAGGTAGTTTTTTTGGTCATCACCATGTGAGACACCAATTTGGTGCATGTGACCCTACTCATGGAAGCCCATTTACCTTATATATTGTTTGAAATTTTGTGCTTTTATTTACATCGTAACCAAGCTTAATAGTAAACTCGAACTAGCCAATCCACCTACACTCAAAGTACAATACATTCTTTCCGGAATAATGCCAAGATATTTGAATCAATATATGCCTCCATAGGTTTTTTCTTGCAACACTTACATTCAAGACTCTGCAAAAACGAAATTGCAAGCAATATACATCATATCATAACTAGGTGTATGGCGGGAGGACTTCAGACGTTTATGCCCCTGATCTCCAAAAACTTGTAAACCAGTTGGAACTGAAACAGATGAATTATTGAGTTTTGTGTTTACTACAAAAATTGGCTCAGTGACAAGTAGTGGCACTGATGTCATTTATTTGGATAAGATCAACCCAACATAAATTGGATTGTAGAAATTGAGGCAAGCTTAGCAGATGGCGGCTCTATCAACTTCTGGAGCTCTCTCAGAGACAAGATATTTGGCTTTTGCTTCCCAAACATGACTTCAAACTCTAGAGCCTAATCTTATACCATGTCCATTATGGCACTAATACCATGTAGACTGTCATTTTGACATTTCGTAAAAATATGATTTTGAAATAAGAGTCCATGATGATTGATAATCACATGATTAAATTTGTCCATTATAATTCTACTAATCCATAAACGGTGGTAGACCCCCTACTATTAAATAGTTTTAAAATGGATTCTCAAATTGTCACCACAAAATTCCAAGAAATTAACCCCGCAAATAATCAATCAAAATAGCATACAAGTAATGAAAACACCATAACACATGAAAAAGAGATTGATAACAGAGTTAGGCGATGAATGCCTACGTCTTTGGGTCCACTATGTGACCAATCCATTATAAATCGTTTATAAGTACAATATCAAAACTTTACAAAACAATAATGGAATTAAACCTGCAAGAAAATTTCTCAACAGACCTTCAAAGGAATCTGATCTCGATCAGTAATCTCCTCCACCTTCTTGTGGCACTTGCAAAATTGGCTTCCCCGTGTTCTACATCAAAAGCGGTGGAAAAATGTTTCAAATTGACGTCAAACGAACACAAATCGGAAAACTCAATGGCTCAAGTGAATCGTCGGGAAATTCTAAAAATATCTCTAGTTTACTCTGAGTCCTAAAAATGCCATCTGGTTGCTCAAAAATGGCCAAATGTAAAAATAGTCCATTAAAGGACCTTACACCGTCCTTGAGCCATTGCGCTTTGCCAATTTTCCTCTGTGAAATCCATCTTGCTCTCCTGTATGAGCTTCGTGAACTCCTCGAGCTCCTAGCGCTGATTGGAGTTAAGCTTGCATGCCTAGAAATAACTTTGTGGCTTGTCTTGAAATGGGGCTTGGAGGGACTTTATATAGTGCACGCGGCCCCGTAGAATGGGTTAAAACCCATATCGCCCAAGCTAATAATAGCCAAGGGTTGTGGCGCGGCAGTTAAGGCGAATGAATTGGTGGTGGTAGGTCATGGGTTCAAATCCCTCGTCGTCGCCTTTGTTTTTCCATATGGGGATAAAATCCCACATCACCCATGTAATTGCCTCCACGTTGGTTTATGTTCGGTGGCAGTCGGTGATTTGGATGTGGTTGCGGCCACGTCTTCTATTGTTTTGCCTCAATTGGGAGTTAACTCCCAGCGAGCTCATTGAATGTTGATATGGGCGACCCTGCCTGGCACGGCCTATGACTCCCCGAGTTGGTACTCGAGTTAGCGTGTTGGTGTGGTCAGTTGACTCGACCACTGTGACAGCTATCCTCGCCAAGTTGGTAGGTGTATGCAGCCAACTCTCCCATTAACTCAGTCTTGGCTCGACTGTCTAACTCATTGAGTTGGAAGACTTGGAACTCATCATGTGTCACCATGTAAACCTGCCACTTGTCAAATGGAAAATGCACCAAATATCATAAGTACAAATGGGTTAATTAACACCACCATTAATAATACAGTAGTCAGGTGTTATGTTTGAGGAGCCTGTTTTCATGTTAGAGTGTGGTAGACCTATGTGTTACACTCGGGTATTTTTTCATGGGTGGTTTATAAACCCATGGGTAATGGGTAATCGTTATGGGATGTTTTTGGGCCCATGGTTTTTCGGTACCCATTGTTTTGATACCCACGGTTTTTTACCCGTGGTTTTGATACCCACGGTTTTGTATCAAACTGCTTAAGCAATTGTCTATTTATATGGTCTTATGCATATGATAGATAGACAAGCAAATGTATTGCAGATGTGCTTTGAATTCGGGTGTGAATTCTGTAGAGTTTGTTGAGCATAGCTCCAAACAGATCTGAGTAATGTATTGAGAGAGTGGAGGCTTGTAATAAAATCTGAGCAAGTAATTCTTGGTGGACGTAGCCCAAATTGGGTGAACCACGTTAAATCTTGTCTCTCTGTGTTGTGTTGTTTATTCTACACTTTTATTTGAGATCTGTAATATTTTCTACACATTAGCTTCTACTGTTGCGATTCTGTAAGGAATTATTCCGCATATTTTATCTCTTATTTCCTAACATCAGGTCCCCTTTGAAAACAAGAGTTGAGGCCCTTAGTTGAACAACGCTTTTACGCATGTCTAAGACTAAAGATTCGCAAACCACTTTTTACCACTCGCCAACTTGTTAACCCCACGATGCATTGCCTAGCACCTCTAAATCATGCCCCAGATAGTGACACATATGCCCATTGCATGGCCAACTGAGCTTTGATCCCGTACCAACGATATTTTGCACATACGATGTATGTTTCACGCATTCCAATAGGCATTGGAAAGATAATGGAGTGCTCTTCTGTACTATACCGGTTCAGGCAGATCTTGGGAACTTCTAATGCCCAGAAAATGACCTTTGGATCACACCTCCCCGCTAATAAGGCTTTTGTTCCACCAAAAGCTTCGACTAGATCTGGTAAACTCCATATTGTCCATGGAGCTATACTAGTTCAGGCAAATCTTGGGAACTTCTAATGCCCAAAAATGACCTCTGGATCACACCTCCCCACTGATAAGGCTTTTGTTCCACCAAAAGCTTCAACTAGGTCTAGTAAACTCCATATTGTCCATGGAGATCTCTGCACTGGACTTTGTGGTCTTCAATATTACTACTCTAAAAATAGATACGTTGTTTCTAATCCAAAAGCATTGTGGAAAAGTCCAGTCACCCACTAAATCTGCTAAACGGCTCTCTACATCACCCCAATATACAGAAACCAAAATATAGCACAGTGGTTAAGGTTGCCAAAAATATTGAAATGCCAAAAATATCACAAAAGATGGATTAATGTAAATAGACACAAGGCACCTTCCAAAGAGGCAATGTCTAACTGAACCCGTGTGAATTGGCCAATATTGCAACTGCCCGAAATCGTATCAGTATGAAATAGACGACGAAATGCCAACAATAGGTGGGTGTCCACTGACCTTGCAAAAACGGCCAACTCTGCAAAATATCACAGAAATCGTTCAATATGAAATAGATGACTAAATGTCAAACATAGGCGAGTGTCCATTAATCCAGTGATCTGCAAAGTGTTGTAAATGATCAATATGAAATAGATAACCAAATGCCAAACATAGGCGATGTCCACTGACCCCTATGAAATTGTCATTCACAACAAAATATCACTGGAAAATATCATGGAAATGATTCAGAAATCAAACTGCCAAAATGCCTATAATGAGGTTGAGAGTTAGACTGAGTCCCTGAAACTGCATGTGAAGATCAAAATATCTATCCGATGTAAAATTGGGGATAGATCAAAATTGCCTGCTAAAGTCACATCCCAATCGGTGAAACTGCCCATCACTGCAAAAGATCCCCTGATGCAACTGCAAACATGATGTGCCCAAATGTGGATCTTAAAAACGAAAAAAGATACAAATCCAAAATTAGACATACTAAAAATGCCCACTAAACCTGTATAAACTGCTATCTGAATCATAATGGAAATCGTCAATCATAAATGTGAGAAGATAAATCTGATGTTAAACTTGTCACTCAACTTTTCCCTACAGGTGACACCATTAACCAAATTCAAAGCCAAAATCATATGGGAAAAAATTACTTTCTACAAACATCAAGAATCCCACAAAAGTATGCTTTTAAAAAAAATATGCATGCTAATCAACAATATCAGCTATGCAATCAAAAACCTGTAAAATCACTTATCTCAAAAAATCATTTGCACAGGATGATCTCTTATGAAAAAAAGCTTCAATATGCTTCCAATACCTGATCTCCCAATGTAAAAATGTGTCCTCCAAGTTTTTTTATTATCTTCCTTTGTGAAAAATCAGTTACAACTGATTTGTCCTCAAGTTTTAAATTAAATTTTTATATTATAAACATTATGCTCACATCAAAATGAAACTCCACTTTATAATATAAAATTGGAAGGACTTAGGTATCTTTAAAATTAAATAAATGATGACTTTATCAAACATGGGGAATGAGAAAGGGGGGGACCCACTTAACATTAAAACACACCAAATAAAATATACCACATCACCATAAGCATACGAGATCATTAAAACCATAAAATACTCTATCATTGAACCATAACCCTGTGATCATCAAAATCAAAATATCATCCAAATATAATCCAACTGCTGAAATATCAACCATTATTAAAGTGTATGACCAAATCTCATAACGTCAAATTGTCAACCACTGAAATGCATATACCAAAAATCCATGTTCAACAAGAAAAACCAGAAATTCATAACACAGCAGCACTAGTCATCCCCAACGAGATCCAGCAGTGGCACTCCCGTCTCAGTCAATAACTCAACATATTCATATGGGCCCACCGTAAGAGTGGTATGTGTGATGCCTCCAAACTCCTCTTCCACCTCCATTGTTGCACACGCTATTGATTTGTCCCAAAACATCAAGCTTGCAAACTAATTTTTGCTCATATCTCCATAATTGTGAACCCGATTTCCACCAAAATTTGTCAGTGCACTCCTTCCAAAAATGTCTTCAAGTTGGCTGTAAGAGCACTGCCATTGATGCTCTGTATAATTTACAACAGCCACTTGAAATTTGCAGCCCCGGAAGTTGCCTTTTCAGATCTGTAGAGTTTTGGCAAATGAAAAACCTCATAAACTGGAGCAGATGGTCTTGAAGTAAAACCTAAACTTTTGACACCAATTTCGTTTCAATCCAACACCCAGAAGACCTTTGTCTAAAACTACTAAGAGTGTATGGCTTCAAATGTCCAAATATAGTAAGTTTCCAAAAGCAGCAAATTCTCGGCATTCGTGATACTCCAAACAAGCAAAAACCATCAGAAGGTGAAAATTGTGAAAACTTACTAAAAATAGCCATCCTAGATCGACCCTGATAAATATAGAAAGTCTTGCAAACGGGCTCAAATCACTTGTATTAACTCACATTCCACCTATATCATTGCTTTTTGCCACAATTACGAGGCTAGAAAGTTGTCTCATGGTTCAAACGGGAGAGAAAGCCCTCACAGGCTCCCAAAACATTAGTCTCAAGGTGAATTTTGTATGGCACACTTTGATGCAAAAAGTTGGATGATTCAACTCATCCTAATTTTCATATAAGGGAATCATCATGGTTGAATCATTCGGGCAATTGTCAAGGAGGTGAATTGTGAGGTTCAAAGGGGTCACGAAGAGGAATATGATGATCACCATATTCCAACTCCAACCTTTGTGTTCAATTCTCTTTCCAAGAGGAGGAACAACATGTGAATCACATCGTGGCAAAGAACAAGTCAGAATGAACTATTGAGTGTAAAAGACTGCCACTTGAACCGCAAGCTACCAAGGTATCCGGGGTCATCTTGTTTGCAAAAAAGGGCAATCATCTTAAGTTCACATGCTGCAATTCATTTATTAGTGTTTTTGAACACACGTTCAATGCCTTAGAATATGTTTGCATCTCACGGGAGGAAGCATTTGCAATCACCGTGTTCCAACTCAACGGGTGGTCAGAGGCCAAGAATTTCATTTAGGGAGCAATCCTTCTATCTAGAGGAGAAGGCATTTTTCATTGAATAACAGACAAGCAAGAACATGTTTGAGCATCTTGAGGTTCATTGCATTCAGAAAGGAAACATCTTTGTCACGGAAGTGAATTTTGTGGCCAAGAGGAGTAAGGTAGTGATCTCCATGTCCTAACTCCTACCTTGTGATCAAAGAAGATCGTCATGTTCCCATCTCATTGCAGATCTCATAACTGTGTTTTTGAACACTTATTCAATACCCTGGAATGTGTCTATATCTCACAAAAGAAAGAGTTTGCAATCTCAGTGTTCCAATTCAACAAGTGGTCAAGGCAAGGAACTTCATTCATCATTCATCAGAAGCGGATTCTTCATCAACAAGATGTTTTCCCGTATCTAGATTTTCACTTCTCTCTCTTCTTTTCTCTTCCCTTCCCTCTCTCTAACATTATAATTCTTCATTAAGAATGTTCTTTTTCACCATTTTGTCTTATTCATGTAAGTGACCGTTTAATTTGAAATTGTAAGAGCTCTTTTTCATTAATAAGAAAAAGGCTTACTTTTATTCCCTAGGAATATATAAGGTCACAAGTGATGGGAAATGTGAAAAGTCATGTGGGGGGGAGATGAAAGGACATTTTTGTAAGCTATAAATTGGAATGGCTTCTCCATTCCAAAGGGTTGGCATTTGTTGAATGATGTAAGTTGCTGGATTTCACCATTACTTCAAGCAATAAAGCTACATTTCTTCTATCTTCTTGCCTATGTTCTTCTACTCTCTCTACTTTCCATCTTTGCAAGCATTGTAATCTAGTACAACCAAAAAGGAACTTTGTGTCCTTGATTAATGGATCTATAGAACTGTGTTTTTGATTTGCTAGTCTTATTATAGCTTACATGGTTGATTTCTTCCTATTGAATGTGGACTTACTTTGGTTAATGTGTGTGAAATTTATAAGTCTACTCACAACATTAACCCCCTCTCTCTATTTCCCCATCTCCTCTTTACCTTCCTTCAAAGCAAATTCCTCCCTTGTACACTATACAAGAAATTTGCCACAGGTTTAGTGGAGTATTCCTGTGTGATCCCCGGCCTAACAGCCACCCCAAAGTTTTATTTAGTTTGCATTCAATAAATGGGAACCTCCCCATACCCAAGGAGGGGCTTAGCCCCATGACCATTGGTGAAAACCAAAAATCTGCCTTGCAACAAATTATTTCACCAACATTATGAAAGAGAGTCTAAGTAGTAAGGAACATCATGTAGGTACAGAATTACTTGAGGAGCAGGGGTATTGAAATGTGGAAGGTAAGCTTGTCAAGCATGTTTCTTATATTCTTTTTTTGGAGGTCTTAAGGTAGTGATGCTATGTATAAGACTAAATGGGTACGAGGGAAGATCAGGAAGGATTTAGCATGGCAGAGTATCCATGTAAAGAATTTAGAGCATAGCAATTCTCTAGAAGAAGACAAACTGTCAAACCCAGTTTTGGAATAGGAGGTATTGAGGAGTTCAAGCATTATCATTAAGAAACCCCTCTTGAGGAATGTTGAAGTACATTGGTGGGGTCTTGAGAATGATGTTGATAAAAGCCTTGTGATCTTTTAGCTAAATTGAATGTTTCTTGTTCAAAAATACTTGCAACTCTGAGTTGTGTATGAGCAAATTAGGATAAAGCTTATAGTTCTGAGGAATGCATGCCAAATCATCCTAAGTCCTTGAAAGAGAAAGTTTATGCTATTTGAGACAGAGCTTTAGAGGTAGACTTTAAGTCTTAAAGTGGAGAATTAAACGACTTTGAAATTTTGAAACCTCTCGGGCCTGGTGAGACCCTAACTAGGGTTTAGGAAGAAAATTGGCCCTAAAATACATTTTACCCAATGATAATTGATGAAACTTGGTGGAGAGAGACTAAGTATGGTAGGGAGTCATACTTTCTTGGTTTTAGAAGATTGGGTACCATACGGTGGCAGTAAATAATGACAGAGTGTTTTAAGACAGTCAAACCCTACCAGAGACCTAATTAAAGCTTGTCCAAAGGTGAAACTGTGCATTTGCTCTGAAGAATCCACCTGAGAGTTTTCACCAACACATAGAGAAGCTAAATGGGTACTCAGAAAGGGTGCTATTTCAGGATTAAACCTTTTCTAGAGACTTTTATCACGAAAAATCAGGAAATGGAGGGCTAGTAGACAGGGCAGTTAGAATAGAGTGAATCAGAGTTTTCTTTTTGAAGTTTGTTGGGTCCTTGAGCTAGGGGTAGGTATGTGGACATGAGAACACCTTAATTGGAGCTAGGGAATTGTTGGGAAGCCTTGAAATAATTAACTTGAGTTCAGGCCCAGTTTAGTGTTCTAGGCCTAATGGTGGCAATATGATCTTAAGGGGAATTGACGCATGTTTGAAATAGCTGGTTGAATGAATGATATCGTGATGGTCAGAGAGGATCTTGAATATATTGTTTACATCAGTAATTAAGTGTGATGCGGGTCTCGGTCAGGTATCTCAAGGTGCTTCGATGAGGAAGAGTAAGGAGAGCTTGTATGCAGGATAAGAAGAAACTGACATAAGTGTAAGCTGTTAATTTTGAGGCAGGGTATGTTAATCTCAGGGCAGACAAGACATGGTTTTGCAACATTTAATAGTGATGAGGTATAAATCATAAGTAAAGACATGGTTAAGACCTTGGATGTTATGTAAACCGTGAATCATTCCGTAAGGAAGTCTGAGATCAGTGCAAGACACCTAAGAAAAAAGTAGTTGGTGGAAGACAATGGAGAGGCTAGTAAATGGAACTTCTTCATGACAGTGTTAAAGATCAGGCACTAGAAATCAGAGTTGATTCAGAGTAAGAGGACAAGATACAAGGAGATAGAGTGTCATGGTGCAGTCTAGCTCAGAGTATGCATTACGTGAAGATAGAGGATGAGATAAACAGAGAAAAATTCTATAAGGCAGAGAAGTTAGGAGATCATGTGGCGATTGAAACATCTTTTCAAGGTGAAAATTGATCATTCTTCCAAGAAATTGTTTGAGAATTTGATAAGGTTCTTATGATTTTGGTTTCTTGTTAGATGCTAACTTGTTTCTTGCCAAATTTGGTATGGTGTGTGCATTTCTTTGTCAGAAGTACTTAGAAAGACTCGCCTCTTTCAATCTGAAATTTTTAGCTAAGTACTTCAAAAGGCTAGCCTCTTTCGATCTGAAAATTTAGCAAGGAAACCGGTGCATGTTCTTAAGATATGTGTTTGGTAACTAAACAAAGGCCTATCCATTTATTGCAAATACAACTCTTTAATCACATTAGTGTCTCCAAGAGATATTGGCAATTTGCTTGACCATCGATTACAATCTATAGGAGACCATCTAATTTAAGGTCGGACGGAAGAAACCATGAACCAAGGAGATTTGGAGCTCCCCCTTCTAACTTAGGCGGAGTTATGGAAACTACTTGAAGCCCTAACTAAGGAAAACTATGTAGCAGTGAGTTTTTAATTCAATATGACATAGAAATGATTTGCAAGGTCATATGGATGTCAAACATGATCACAAACCCTTTTGGACAATTATAAGCATTATCACGATAGTATATTAAAGGAGTTGATGCTCACACTAGGCCATCACATATTATAAGCTTTTTAGCGTAAACCACATAAGTTATTACACCTTATCTTTTGTGAATTCTTACACTATACATTGCCTAACTCAAAGATAGAGTACAGACTGCCTTATATTCGTTTCACAATCAATAACATTTTCGTTTCCATAAAAACTAAACTTATTGTTGAACCATTTACACATCTTTCAAAAACAAACTACATACTCATTAGGGTGATCCTTGGCAAAGGGTAGGAGAGATTTTGCCTCGCATAGGTGGTATGGGAAGTTGTACAATAAACTATCCCTTGTGCACTTTTTGGGGTTCGGTTTATTATGCTTGTTGACCAAAATGAGCTCAGACTTCATTTTGGGTAACTAGTACCGATTTCCCCTTGAATGCTTCAGATTTTGATTTTTTTTTCATTTTTTAAGCACTTGGAATCTTCAAAAATGTCTTCACTTGATCGAAAAAATCTCCCTTTTTTCCAGAAAACCAAAAAAAAACCTTCAAAACTTGTTTTTGCATATTTCGGGGTTTGGGAGTTGCTTTGCGGTTTTGCAGTTTGCAGTTTTGGGGCTTGGAAGTTGCTTCGCAGTTTTGTAGTTTTGGGGTTTGGGAGCTGCTTCGCAGTTTTGCAGTTCACAATTTTGCAAATTTGCGTTTTGCAGTTTTGCAATTTTGCCGTCATTTGTGCAAATCAACGTACCATATTCAAACGCTCATAACTTTTGATCCACTCCACCAAATGATACAAAATTTATATCATTAGAAAGATCTTGAAGAGTACTACATGATAAATGCATTTGTGGGTCGCAATAAAATGTGCTTTTGGGCTGAAAATGCAAAAAAGTAACCCGTGGTCGTTTTTAGGTATGGGCTCTGCAAAAGTTGATGATGCCCATGTTGGGTCTGCAAACTTGAATGTTAATCGGTCTTTGGTGGTTGAAGAAGTAGGTGGTCTTCTTAATTTCGAATTTCCTCTCTCCCCTCTTCTTCTCCATGTGCAACTCATTTTTATTGTAATGTATCCTTCTCCATTTTTGCAAAGGCACCATGTCAAAATGTTGCCCCAAACAAATTTGAGTTGCAGACTTGCATTTTAGAGCTTGCAATGCCCTTAATGCCTCTCGAATGGATGTAACAAACTGCATATACTCTAGAGCAATTAAATATGGACATTGTGGCTCTTCTCTGCCCTTTGCTTGCATTTGGTTGTGTCTCTTACCTTTATGTTCTCTTATTTTATCAAAGTTACACGGGGACACGTCCCCTAGAATTTGGTGACATCCCGAACGTTTCGGGGACTTGGAGACTTGGAGGGGACATCCCCGATTTTTTTTAAATCTTTCAAAAGTTTTCTGATGTTTTTACTTTTAAAAACATGTTATTTTTACCAAGAACATCAAATTATAATCTTGAAAGTACCTAAAATACATTAAATACAATTTAAACCCTTAAATGTCATTGAAAAAAGTTAAAATATTGAAATATTAATTTTTATGTATTATTTTAAGAGTCGTCCCCCTGTCATCCCCAAAATTTGGGAAATTTTTTGCCGTCCCGAAAACTTCGTCCCCCCATCCCCGAGTCTAAGGTAACTATGCATTTTATATTGTGTATGAGTTATACTTGCATGTTTTCCTTTTCTTTGTGTTTTACATTGTGCGGAATGAGTAGATTTGCTTGTTTTGGGTCTGTGGCACACTTGTTTGTCCTCTCCTTCCTTCATTTCCTTCTGATTTCTCCATTATGGAGATTGATCCCCTTCTTCTTGGTGTTATCACCTCCTTTTTAGTTTAGGATTTCATTTCTTGCATCTCCCTAACCTTGATCCCTATGAATGCTTAGATTAGGCTTAGATAGTTTTTCTTTCAGTTGTAGGAGTAGTTTTAGAATTATGATAGGTAGAGGAACCAGCCTTCTCTGGAGGTCTGTCTCAAGATGCAAGATCCCACACTTGGAGAAAATCTCATGTTAGCCAAAAGTATTGATCCGCCATGATCAAATCCTAGGGTGCTACTTTTGAGCGACAACAATGTTGTCGCAGAGATCATTAACTACTAAATTGTTGTTAGGAGGGGTAGGTTGAGGAAACTCAAGGATTGAGTGAACTTAGGAACATGAGTTTTATGTAGTTGTGGAAATCCCTGGACTCGTTGACCCATAATGGATTATGGAGTCCAAATGTGACAAGATGGACTTTTCCAATCCAGTCTTGTGGCCATAAGCAATGTATACCTACTATATTGAGTAGAAAGATTTTATTTCCTAACTTCATATCCATTAGGACTGTATTCATTCTTGTTCTAGTTCATTGTCATATGCTATATGCTTAGCTGCGGTATTGACATGTATACACATTGTCTTCTTTCTTCTCATTAGATTCATATCTATCCTTATTGCAAATGGTAGGGCCACTCTCAGTGGATGCGAGTTGTGCAAGGGATCTGAAAGGCTCTATGGTTGGAGGTATAGCCCTCAATGATACTCCACATCTTACATAGTTACTTCTAGCTTCCATGATGATCTCCTACATTTTTAATGTTGGCGTTCAAGAAACTTGTCGATCTCATATGCATGTTGTAAACAAGGTATAGTATTGTATGTGTATATATTTTGGAATAGTATTCTCAAATGTATTACTGAAAATGATGTAATTTTGAGAGTTATTGGCATTGACGTAACTAGGAGAGATGTATGGAATGAACATTAGTTTGAACTTGTATCATTGAATTGGAATAAAGGTGAATCATGTATTATAAATGATTAATTTCTTATTTCCATGGGTGGTTATTCTAATCGCAGAAAGTATGAATGTTAGTAAATGTGTACTTAATTCCCAAATGAATTGTTTTAATTAGTTAGTAAATATATCGTATTGTATGTGTATATATTTTGGAATAGTATTCTCAGATGTATTACTGAAAATGATGTAATTTTGAGATTTTTTGACGTTGACATAACTAGGAGAGTTGTATAGAATGAACATTAGTTTGAACTTGTATAGTTGAATTTGAATAAAGGTGAATCCTGGATTATAAATGATTGATTTCTTTTTGCAATGGGTGGTTATTCTAATTGCAGAAAGTATTAATGTTAGTAAGCGTGTACTTAATTCCCAAATGAATTGTTTTAATTGGTTAGTAAATTTATGTGTTATTCTTATCAATTGCATTATTCATTATTTAACATGATGGAATTAAGAGTAGTTAAAAAACATTTGGAGAACAATTATAATTACTAAAAAGAAAAAATTAGGCATGTTCAAGGGTTCTCCAAAGGAGGTTCTTACACTGAACTCCATTGCATGTCCAAGATATTGTGAATTTGTTACCGCCTTCTACAAGCAAGGAAAACTGCCCTATGACAATCAAATGGACATCAAATTTGAGTGCAGCCATTTTTATTAACATCTCACACTATTACACTCACTTCTCCCACCCGACTTGGCTGCCATCATAGGTTGTGCCTATCGGCGTAATTAACGATCAAAACCTTAACATTAGCACTATCTCAAGTTGTAAATTGCCTCTATTTTGCTTAGTAGTTGTGGACTTATGCATAAGACAAGTTAGCAGGCATGGCCTCTCTATACCTCATGGCATTATAATACCATCTACTTGTAATGTGATTGTTTATGGCAAACATAAGTCTTGTTAATTTGGTTCATGTATCTATATATTGTGCTCAAAATCATGTTTAATATGTGTTGATACCTGAAAATGGGCACTTGAAGATCTTTCACATTTAGCAACAACAATGGGACTGCTTCCAAGTGTGGGACTTGGCTCCTTGAAGCAGACCTCCAAAGTGAGCTGGCTCTCTTCCTAAACTACTCTAGTGCTATCCCTGCTCTATCTATGATTGAACTACTCTAATCTAATGATCCTAAACTGGCAGTTTGACAAGGAAAAGGTGAAAGGGGAAAAGAGAAAATGATGGTGGTGAAGCAAAGATTTAGGGGTCTCTCTTTCCCTGTCTATATATGACACGGTATATTGAGCACATTCAAATATAACTCACACATGCACAGAAGGTGAGAAGTAGATCTGGGAAGATCAGAGATGGCAAGAGAAAAGCTTAAAGGGCAGCAAACAGGCATTATTAACCATTTCTATAGCAAGTAGATACACAATTGATTCCACTGTAAAATGAAGCTCTGAGTACATTACAAACACCAATATAGAGGTCTAGACACCATGAGAAAATCCAAGTAAACTCGAAGGAGACAAGAATAATCTAAATCCAAGAAAGAGAACCCCTTGCACAGAGATAATCCTGCTACTTATAAAAGAAGAGAGGAGAGGAAACTTGAGAAACAAGAAAAGAGGTCCCCATGAATATCTATGACCATCCCCGAATCTGCAAAAGATCAAACTTTGTTTTAAGCTGAAGTGACCCAATTTTCTCTCCAAAGGAAATCTAATATCCTGTGATGTGATCTCAAATGCTCAAAAGGATATACACAACCGCCAAGATCAAGCTTTTTGTCAAATCTGAATATAAGAACCTTAAGTCATAGCGCGATGTTGAAGAAGTAGATAGAGGTCTGGAAGGTGCCATGGCAATGGAAAGACTCGTTTACTCTTGAAATGATGTCCCACTTGTTGTGACTGACGCCCCAAATCTTACCATATCAATTCCATGTGTCCCAAGATCTCAGAGGCATCCTAATTCATCATTAGAAGCTCTAAATAATCCCAAAGATTTCCTACATTTGATTCTCCAATTCATTACCAAATTATTAATGGATTAACTCGTCATTTGTTTCCAAACCGAGGCTATTTTAAAACCATGTTAGCTACAAGTCAATCCTTGTGTAGTTCTTGACATGCACCACAAGAAATCTAGAGAAACCTTTGAATCTGTTGTCATAAATCTTTGACCGACTCTCCAAACCTTCAATATCCTTCATGTTTTGTGCTATAAATTAATGACTCTAGTCCTTGGGGGCAAGGGATGGGGGAGAGAGGGGGCGAGAGAGAGAGAGAGAGAGAGAGACTGCAAGGGGGGTCTCATACACCAAATTGGTGTCTCACTTAGCAGTAACTTAAAAAGCTATGTTTACCTTTTACTTTTTCCTAACATGGACTGATACTCATGACGAACAATATACCATGTGATAAGTCAACAAACTCAAAAATAAAGAGGCATCACAAAGACTGACCACAAAGAGGTAATGTATTTATTGTCAAATGTATTCATTCACGGGAATTCAAAGTTAAATATGCTCCCCCACTCAGACAAGGTTACAAGAGCATACCTTACCTAATCATCCTTATGGTACTACTCCACCTTGATAAACTAATCAAATGCAAGTCCTCTTAAAACAAGCACCAAATTCTACAACTTATTTGTACCCAACTTGAATTGTCTTACTTCCAACAAAGTTGGGGACACAAACCAATGCTCTTCGGATCTGTAATTATACAACTTATAGCTAGTAGAATTCACTGAACAGATCCTTTAAACTTTATGTAACAGAATTAAAAGTCTATGCTAATGAAAACAATATAAATATAGCAGAAATAAGGAGCTCAATTGACATAAATCTCACATTTGCAACATAATAATGGAAATCAGAAACAATGAAATAAATATCGATCCCAGGTATGTACAAGGTCTTGCCCGTTTTGGAGATTGGGAGACCCCTTCCTTTGCTCTGCTCACCTCAACATCTGCCATATCTCCCCATGAGCTCCATTCTTTTATGGACGCAAATGTATTTATTGTCAGAAATGTTAATTTGACACTCCCTCTTTGTCTTCCAAACATTTTGGACCAGTCTGGGTATTACCTCAACTCCCAGGGGTCGCTTCAACTTCCATTAGCCTTGTTTCACATGCCACATATGTGGACATCCTGTGGTCAAATACTATAATCGCCAGACTAGTTAGCTACTGTTATAATTTCCAAGAAAATTTCCACTGTTGGTTACCTATTGTTTCGGAACACCCGCAGATGGTCTGTTACTGTTGGACATCTTCATTGCTGCTTGTGATTTCTTGTGGTTTCTTGGTCAAAACTTCCAGATATGCTCCAAACTAAGTGACATGGTCTCCATTGATATTGTACACCAGTAGGTTATCCTTTCCAAATCACTACTTCTCTCTTTGGGAAAAATGGTAGGATTAGGAAAAACGGCCATTATTGGAGGGCTAAGTAACTGCACCAAAAATGATGAGCTTGTTGATGCAACGTCCTAAACTAGCATGTGTCCAATGACAGACTTGCAATAAATAGATCTTGGCCAGCCCCTGTTGTCAATGCACTAGAATTCTCATGACTCTCCTACAGTAACAATACTAACTAATAAATTACACTTGTCAGCAAGCTATTGTCAGATTTGTTACAATTACATATACACAACCACTTTGTTATCTAATGTAATAGGTTATTTTATTTATCAGCTCATATTCTGTAAATCCCGAGATGTGGTCATAATTAATAGAGATATGTAATGAATGGGGTTGATAACTGATTAAGGTTTCACTTTTTTTTGTATAAATGTGGGTTTCCCCTTTTCTTTGAGTTCAAAAATCATATAACCAATTAACAAACAACTATTTTATTGGGGGGTAGAGAAAGGGGGAGAACTGCATTTTGTTACTCCCAAGAGCAAAAAAATTTACATCAGCTGACCATTATGATTGCAAGGAAAAAATAACTCCCTACATAGGCAAGGAAAGAAACCACCTCGGATTGCACCCGAATGGATAACTTCTGAAATCAATCAAACTTAATTTTCACAATCAAAGCTAAATCTTGTCTGACAATTCACAACTTCCCCATACTAGGTGGGGAGGCATCTTCCTAAAAAGTAGCTTTTCATCTTGTTCTCCACAGGAAGTTGATAGCTGCCAACCGAATTGTATGCCATAGAATTTTGCAGTTGATTTATATCCGCGGGAACCTATTATCCCTTTAGTTCACTCTTCTTGCAGATTTTTGTTTTGTTTACTATTATATTAATTTCTTTCATAGTGTACCAAGTTATTAGAAAGGCACAATAATACTATGATGCCCAAAAATAAGCTTCAAAGAGCCAGAATCTTCTCCAAAACTGACCTTTGGTCTGGCATTTGAATCTAAGATCAGGCAAAGACTGCTTTCTCCACTCACCAAGGCCACCACCAATTGGCTAATTCATGCCCTTCAATCTTCATAATTCCCACTAACTTTCAATCTCTCATGATACATCTTTAGTAAGCAATTTCACAAGTTTTTCAGAGTCTTTTTTGCTGATATTTATGGCTAGAAGAGACTCCCCATAAGACTGTCCAATCCATTATCCAGCAAAATTAGTTTTATGATTATCCTAAAAAATCCAGATGTGCATTTTCCAAATTCCTGCTGTAATACCTTGGCTTTATCATCTCTACTGACAAAGTCTAAACTTGCCCAACAAAAGCTTACAACTAACCAAAAGTGGCTCATGCCCAAGAAACACCCTCAATGAAACCTTGTTGCTTCCTTGGCCTAGTCATCATTTTATCAGGAACATTTCCTAGGTTGTTCTTGCCTTGACAAATTTTCTTACAGCTAGCAACTATCAGCTTTGTATTACATGGTAGATCACTCAAGTATATGATCCTCAAAGAAATAAACTAGTTGGCAGATTCTGAGAATTTCTTCATTTCAGCTAGCTAGACTCGAAGTTGGCCTAGACAAGTTCATTGATAAGAAACAGGAAGTTGGTTGCAAGGATATAGTTTTATGAAGTAAAACTTTGGCAAAGTGTTAGAAAGCTGTAAGCATAAGGAAGACTTAACATTTTGACAGTACGTTAGAACGCTATAAGAGGAAGACAGCTTCTGAAATGTACTAATGCCCCAAGAGACTAATATCTAAGACAATCTTTGCAAACCCCGAGATGACTTTGTATTGAACAATAAAAAATCTCATCTGCACAGCTCAACTAAGGCTTACCTTATCTTGTTTTGATTCCAATTACTGTCATAGGCTTAGTGAAACCATCATTTTCATTCGCCTCTTTCACATGAAGGACATTGAGGAAAATTAACCTTTACAAAATTATATAGAATAATTAGTTCACAGAAAAACTATAAGTAATTTATATGTTATAAAACAAGCAAAGCACATAATCGAGATCTCACATTATCCCCCCAGGATAGATAGCTGCTAAATGGTTTGTCCAATTTCTTTAAAAAAACATTGTTTTGAATTTAATAGTGTTGAAGTCAAAGGTACCCACAAGTGAGAATAAGCCAGATTGTAAGGCACTGAAAACTACATGCTACTTACATCCTGTGAAGCAAAGTACTGCAAACATGGCTGAGAAATATGTTTTGGAGTAGAGGAACACTTTCCAATACTGATGTCCTCCAAAGGTTTTGCCGATTTTTTGCAAGAGTTTTCAAAAAAGTCATTATAATCATTAAAATTCAGTTCTGTATTAGCTGCAGTGTACCCATCCCCTCGCTCCTGACCTTCACAATTTGTCGTGCTCTGTGTTTTCAGACCCTGCGCCTGCAAAGATATTGATTACCAAGAAGTGATGCAAGACACTAAAATATCCAAATAAAACAATTATCACCAAGGAAGTCCCCATAGTTCTTTAATGCATTGCACATACAGAAACAATATTTTATTATTAAAAAGTTTCCCAGAGCCACAATCTAGCCCGCAGACAGACACAAGTTTCATTAGTTCTCGTGGTTGCTTGGGAACCAAACTGAAACCTTGAGTGAGTCCCAACAGTGGTTCACGAGTAAAGTCCAGGCTCCCCTGATTTCATGGAATGAGATATATGGGGCTAACATCAGGCGCAAGTCCTGACGATTTTTGTAGAACACAGACTCGAGCCTGGAATCTAAACTGAAATTAGTTTCTGATACGTGGTAGAGTCCCAATGATGAGTTTCAGGAAGCTGACGACAGATAAATAATTTAGAAAAGACAGATACATATGCCTTGGATGGGAAAGAGTAAGTGGTAGTACAGTTTCCTGACATGTGATTATGGATATTTCTTCTTTGAAGCCATAGCCCATTTCAGGACTCTGTATACTAAGTCATTGGACCCCAATCCCCCTAGAAATGTGAAAACGTGAAAAACCCACTTCTACACCAACAGCCTGATTTGTGATGACCATGGTAAACACATTTGATAGGGTAAGTATGTGAAACATTCTGTGAGAATGAAGCTGGCACTACATAACACCCATCCTGGCATCACTCTAGCTATTAACTAAAAACACACTATAACAGCTCCCACACCATGAACAACAACAGCAAGGAAATTTGACGACAGACATCCTAAACAATAGGACAACAGTACAAGAAATATTATGGACAACTCAACCTTTTCATCTGAGTCAATACGTGGAGCAAAGCATTATTATATATTAAATTAGACTAGTTAAACTGTAAACAGTTACATGGTGGCATTAACCTTCAAGCCATCTACATCCAATAAACTGATTTTAACACTTGAATTGTCATAAACTATAGAACAGAGACTTGGCTTCAAGTTGCAAGTCCTGCTTGGCTTGGTCCTAAAATGAAATTGAGTTGACTTGGCTAATATGACTGGGACCAAACTCATCAAGATTACAAGTACAGAAGCGGCGATTTCTGCGATAGGATTTCACACCTAAGTCACAAGGTTTGAGTTCATGTTCGAAAAGGATAAAGTTTGCTTCCAGTTCACCAATGGAAAAAGTTCAAAAACAAATGTCTTTGAGTTTGAACAAAAGAATTTTTGTATGATTTTTATTTTCTAAAACAAAATGCATAAATATGTGAGAGGGACAGAGTGGAGAGAGCTTTCTATCTGCTGCTTTCAGTTGATTTAAGAGTATATATATCATACACACATTTATAAAATAACGCAAAAGCATGTTAAAAACATCCCGTGTGAAAATAATGGATAAAGTTTGAGTTCATGTTTGACGTGGATAATGTACAGCAAAATTCACACTTTTTCAATAAAGTTTGGCATAACTTGTGACATAGTTTCATGCTCTGATATTCCATATAAATTTAGACTCTGTACATTTGAGTTTTGGATCCTTTAGTTTGTGCCTTAAACATTTGGGTGCTTTGAAGTTAAAGTGACATGAGTTTATGTCTATTTTGATTTATAGAAAGTTAATTCCCTGGAAGTGAAGAATCCGTGTTTGATGTTAAATGCATTTTTCAAAATGCCTGGTTTCTAACTGAAATGATGCTTTTAATGACTATGCTACAAATTATCTGTCATGAGATCGTTCCTCCTCAAAATAATACAGCTGAGTCTATAGCACAGTACAAGAAGCCAACAAGAAAAAGATTTAGATATTTTATTTGTGTAGGATTATCACTACGTAGAGCATTTTCATACCTGTGTTGTTTGGCTTGTGGCAGCATTGTCATTAATGCTCCACGACACTTCCAACGACAAACTATGCTGTACTGCCTCTGCATTCTGCGATTGAAAGTGATTTCCCACATCTGCGGCCGCTGGATGAATTTGCTGTTTAGGAGAATCCGGTGTCGAAACAACGGGAGGCGTTTCTTCCGAGCTCCCCTTCTCCTTGGCTAATTCCAGCAGCTGCTCAAACATGACTTGCTTATGCCTTCCAGACAGAGCTTGAGCTTGTTGCTGCTGGTGCAATTAAAGCAAGCTTAGACACAGACAACCAAAAACCTAAAAAACAAATACCAGGTAGAAGTAGACACCGGTTTACCTTCGCAGGAGCAGGGAATACACTGGCCGACAAGTTGGAAGTGGGAACGAGGTGGTCTTGAGGCGTGCACAGCCACGAATCCACACAGTCCTCAACCGCGGATACTCCCCTCGTCCATATGAGCGCGGAACAATTGCTGTCGTAAAGCTCCTTATTTTTTGTCTGTTGATCTTGATCGAAGAAAGCAGGAGAGGGCTTTTGCGTGAGATCAAAACACCACCTGGTGGCGAGGTCTTGAGCAGAGGGGCAACCGTCGAATCCTTCGAGGGAGTGGCGATGGTGATCGTGGCGGTGATTGTTTCCATGAATCTCCCAATCGCACTCCTGGCACAGCACCGCGTTGTCGGTGGCGCAACGGATCGTCACCGCCTCCTCGCCGCACTTGTCGCACAGCTGCGATCTGACGTGCTTCTTTGCTAGCGAATTCGCCGAATGTACGCGCTGATCGCACGAAAGGCAAAGCTTTGCGCTGTCTGCTCGGCAGTAGAGCAGCGCAGTGACCTCGCCGCAGAAATCACAGAGGGGAGGAGGACTGTAAACCTTCTGCTCATCCATTTCTGTTCGCCCTTGATTGCCCTACAGCTTGACTAAACCTGCGCTAAACAACCATTTCCAGAGAAGCGAGTCGAGAAAATCGCAGTGTTCCTTCCGGAAAGGATTGGTTTGCGCAATTGGAGGAGGTGGCAGGCATTTGACCACCAGTTTGCAGATTTTTTTTCCTGTCTTTTTAAATTGTGGCCCAATCCCTAGATTTTTTTCGCCAGAATTTACAAAACATGTTTTCATGTGTCAGACAATGAACATTTCCGTCGCTCGAGAAGAAGAAAAGTCAATTTGACTATAGGTATCAAATTTGCACCCGTCAAATGGAAAATTACCCGTCAAAAAAAATTGAAAAGTAAAATTTAAATGGCATTGCTAGAAGTGTAAAATATTAATGAAAAGCTCACTATACGACAACTACAACCTGTCATCTGTGATATTAGAATTAATTAGCCTCCAACTTTCAAGTGCACTATGCATATTTAGTTGGAATAAAAAATTGAAAATCGGAGAGGAGCTCAACTACATATTCATAAAAATCAAATCAAAATTTATTGGATGTACAAATAAATCTATATCGAATCTTGTTGAATTTTGGTTCTTTGAATTCGACCACCAAATGATATCAGAAAAGTAGTTATAATAGTGGAGAGTGGAATTTTCTTTTTTTATTAAATTTTGCATTCAATTTTCCGTATGTATATCAACTACCAAATACGCTTTCTCCCATATTCTTGTTGTGACGTTGATTACTCGATATAGACCTAAATGTGTATTTTCTCTTCAGTGCAACAAACCTATGGAATTTAGTCTTGCCTTTGATCCATGTATTTATCACCCTGAGTCATAAAGACAGGGATGATAAATACAGCAAAGGGGGTAATAACATGCATGCTCTCGCAACGTAGGAAGTATACAACGAAGGGGGTAATAGCATGTATGCTTTCGCAATGTATGAAGTATGGGTGCCCTACACAACATTGACATTTTGTCACCAAATGTAGCAAACAAGTGTCAGATCTAATCAAATCTCCCTTTCTAGTGTACTCCACTAAATTGTGATGTAGCGTGTAACAACCCCATAGCGGATGACTAAAAAACACACTGAAAAAAATTGCACTGGAATTTCAAATCACCCTTACACAACTAGAGATGGAAATTGATGCCTCTTAATTTCCTAGTCCTACACATAACAATCAAACACATGCAAAAAGCAATATAAAGTAATACAAGTAGTTCAAAGTTATCTAATATGGTAGATTAAGATGTGTCATTCATTTGAACTTGTATAGTTTTGCTTCCATTACAAATATAAATGAAATAACCGTGCATATAACATTAAGTATGATTATCTACATGTTTTCGCATATAATTGTTCATCCAATAAACTAAGGCATTGGAGTTGATGCAATTAAACATGTGCATACATTCCATTCATTATGTTATTGTGAACAAGAACATTATAAGTACAATTCCATTTGATTAGGTTCATTTACTACCTTAATCATAAAGCATCCAAAATGTTAACTTATAGATTACAACATGTTCACAAGTCCATAATGAGTATTACAAAAGTTTATGATTCCATTCATTTTCAAGTTTTGTGTTGAAACAATACATGGGTTTACATTTCAAGAGTCATGTCACAATTTATATATGAATAAATTATTCACTTTAGATAGTTCCCAATTCATAATGGTTCTCATAATTCAATATACAATGTTTACAATTTCTTTGTCTCAACATACAATACAATATATCTCATGAAATGCAATGCATCACAATTATGTTGTGACACATTTGTCACCTTTCACTAGAGATCTATCCCGATGTCAAATTATGCCAAAGAGAAAAAGTGTCATTGTAGCACTTTACCTCCAACTACGAGCCTTACAGATCTGCACACACCTCCCATAAAGTGAGAGTGACCCCACCCTTCATGAGAAGGAAGATGTGAGAAATCAGTAAGGTGAAAGAGAATACCATGTGTAATGCAATCACCCAAAAAGTGGTAGATATTTAAATAGGGTAGGAACATAACATCCTATAAATAATAGTACTAATGAATATGCTTTTGGCCAAAAGACTTAGGATAATATTAGGTACACATTCGTAATGAAATTTGACAATGTACCAAGGCATGAAGTAATCCTACCCAACTAATCACGAGGGAAGGCCTTAATTCTATCCACAATCAACCCCTGACACGTATCATACGTGAAAACTACATTAGGTAGACTAACACATCCATACATATCACTCTTTAGTCCATATACACCTTTCAAAACATTCCCTTTCCCCATAAAAAAATTCACCATCTCTATCTCCAAATCAAGTAATTAGAGCAAACTAGAACTAGGATACAAACAATGATAACCTTCCCAAATCTCTCGTAGCACTGGTTCACATTATTATCGTAAGTATTGTAATCCTAGTTTGTTGTCCCCATAACAATGTAAAATAAACCATGAATATGACTAGAACAATTGTAATCCTCTTAGATGTTGGATACCATCCAATACCGTTGTTATTATGGGAATTTTAAGCCTCGTTTGCCAGCATAAGAAAAGAGGTATAAGTGCTCATAAATAGTTTTAAAATGTGGTTTCAATTTTTACGTGTTTCCAAATTTGGTAATGTTTTTATAAGGTTTAAGATGTCGAACAAACATGTTTTCAATCATTGCTCTCTTCATGGTTAATATAAGTTTAAAACATCCAAATATCGTTTATACGTCAATATGTTTTCCTCGTGCTTGTTTAGTCTTAAAATCCTTGTAAGGGGTTATCAATTGTACTACAATGTTTACAATATACTCGTAGACACAAAATTTATGCACTCGGGTACATTTCTAGGTCCTAAAGCATACTAATGTATACATGATTCCTAAATAAGAAAACTAGTGATTGACAGCTCCTTTTTGTTTTATCTCTTGCAATGAATTGTTTCTTAGCTTGACTGGGCATCCTTTTAGATTTACACATCTTACAGTTTTGTTGACACTTGACTGATTTACCTTTCAATGGCCTTGGACATTGGCGCCCAAGTGCTCATATCCCTCTCTTTCTTCTTCTTACTCTTTTGGGTCCTTTTCACTTCTTGGTCACCTTTTAACACTTTGGGTCGGCCTTACAATTGTCAATTACAAAATTCAATAAGGGAATCATATATATACTTAGTTACTTCTCTTAAATAAGGGACCAAGCACTATACGCATTATCTATCGCCACCTAAGCTTGCACAAAGGCACAAGAGCACTATAAGACATACATCTAGCATTTTCATACAAGGGACAAGGGTTGTATTCATTTGCATACACTGCACAAGAGGGAAGTCTATTATATTTCATTACACACATTTTGCATACTTAGGACAATCTATATATATCCCTCTATCATCGTGCAACGTGCACAAGGGAAACCTAGGGCATGGAACACCATTTCACACACAAGCACAAAGAACTATATGGAGTATGAGATGTAGTGTACCGCTTGGTTATAAGTTCACTCTTCGGGTGACCGTTGAGGTCATTCTGACTCCACATTCTGCATCTTTTTTATTAGATTTGATGTGGTCTGTGGTCATGTGCAAGTAGTCATTTATTTTACCGGTTACAGGTATGATCGATGGTCTAATAGCCAAGCTGGAGCGACAAGGAACGAGAAACATTAAAGCTCTTCATACCTAGAAAAAGATGAGGTTCTAAGTATCTGAGTAGACACAAGTGTCTAGATCAGTCACTAGCGCCTTGGGTGCTCCTATCTTCCTGTGGGCGCTTCTGTCTTGTATATTCTTAAGGTTATGAACCCTCATCGGGCCATTTCGACACTATTCCTAGCCAGATCTAGCACTCAGATAGACTCGATCATTCCCAAGTTGCACAAAATCAGTTAAGTCATCTTTCTCCCTTCATTTGCTTAGGGTTTTGCATTGTTGAATGCTTATTTCTCGTGCACTATTGCACTTAATTATCAGAGTATCATTTGTTATAGTAAGTTACTCTGCAATAAGATTTAATTCAAATTAGATTAAATCATTTGGTGAACCCATTCACTCGAACCCTACCTTACTTCAGGGCCTTCATTTTATGCCCATCACCGATATTGGTTGTTTTAGTCCTCTTGGGCACATTGAGCTTCTGCCATCTTCCTGTAAGCTCTCTAAACTAACGGTTGACTCTAATAACCCCCTGATTAACTCAATCCACATTCCTCTTGAAAACATTGAAGCTTCTGACAGTGAACACTTATACGATTAGGACATTAATGTTCATCAAGAACAACTTGACAAGCTCACTAATTTCCATTTTGCTTCATGCAATCACCCCACACATATTTCACATGTTCTAAATGCTCAAATCACTGCTAAAAAATCTTCGGATGATTCCACACTTCCCCTCGTCGTTTCCTCCCCGGTCGCCATGACATCCACCCAACCTTCCACCATTCATGTTTCTATTGCTACAATCACCGCTCCTCGCATTCCTCCCAATACTTCCCATACACAACCTAGTTCCTCTTCAAGTACTCATGACCTCGCCTCATTATACCAAAATTTATAAGCCCAAATTCACCAATTACAACAAACCTCTTCACCCTTTTCTTTATCTCTAGATTCTTCACTGCTCCTTCATAGCCCTTTTTCACCCATCATCTCCTCTTATTCATTGCCTCCTAACTTCATCACACGTGAGCTTCCTATCTTCAATGATCATAGAGACCCTCAAGAACATCTTCGCTCCTTTCATGTTGCATGTCTTGACTATGTTGATGACCTTACACTAGTGGCAAAATTGTTTCCTCGAAGCTTACATGACTATGTTATGCGATGGTTTTATGATCTACTTGTCCATTTGGTAACATATTTTACATCTCTAGCTGACGCATTCCTTGCTCATTTTTCTATGAATATCGACACTAAGATATCTTATACAAAACTAGATAAAATCAAACAAGGATCCAATGAACACCTTGTGGACTATGTCTTGTAGTTTAAGAATAGCCTTACCAAAATGACCAATGTTCTCATTGATTCAAAATTACAAGATCTATTCATTCAAATCATTTTACCTCCACTATAAGAGTGTGTCATTTTTGAGACTTCTCCTTCCTTTGATCAATTGTGTCACATGATCAAATTGCGTGAAAGTAAACTACTATCTATGGGAAAATTGAAGTATTATGATACTTCTTCCACTTCATCTTCCAACAAGTTTCAAGCCAAATCCGCATTCAAACCATCCATTAAGCCTATCGACTCTAAAGTTACTATCAACATTATTTCTACACAAACCAATCTTCAATTACAATCCACGAGGCACACTTTTACTAAGCTACCTTATACACCTCGGTTCTTATTACCACAACTTATTGAAAGTAATTTGATTACTCTCTCTTCACCGCTCAATCTAGATCCTTCTCATCCACGTGGACGTAATTACAATGAAAATGCACACTGTGATAATCACCAATGCAATGGGTATTCTAGTTATCATTGTTTTAAGCTCAAGCATCTCATTCAAGATCTTATCGACAATAATGCAATCAAACTTCTAGAGTTGTATACTTCTAAACTGGTCAATGATAATCAAAATCTTTAATAACCCATTACCTAATCATGATAAGTCGGCTATTGATTCCTTTTCCAATCACACGTATCACGCGGTGCCTCCTCCCTCATCGGCACCCCTTGATTTTATCATTGCTACTGTTGACATGCCACCACCAGTTATTACATTCTCGGATCATGACTACTATGATACATTTTCCTCTAATTCACTACATATTGATGCTTCCATTGGTGCTCATATAGTCAACAATGTTATGGTCCATCCTTCACCCCTTTCCAATGCATGTTCTCTGGCACTCTTACTAGCTATCAACTTTCCAATCTCTCAAACTACATTTCCAATCCCCAACTCTTATAGACATGTTGCCATCCCCATTACAATTAGGTCCTTTACCATACTTGTTAGGAAATAAGGGTTAAAACGTATGCAGAACAATCCCATATAATCACAACATCATAAACTAAAACGCATAATTTATCACAGATCTGAAATTAAAGGTGTAGAAAATAAAAGAACACAACTCAGAAACAATATTTAACGTGGTTCACCCAGATCTGGGCTCCATCCACAAAACAATCAGTCCTTTTATTTGGTCTAGAAAAATACAAGAAGGGATACACCCTACAAAAAACTGCAGTAACTTCCTCTTCTCTCTATGACAAACTCCTCACGTTTACAACAAAAAAAAGAATACCAAATGAGTCGCTCCTCACAACACTTGGGTACATTTCTAGGTCCTAAATCATACCAATGTATACATGATTCCTAAACAAGAAAACTAGTGATTGACAAATCCTTTTTTCTTTATCCCCTGCACTTTATTGTTCATGATCTTGACGAAGCATCCTTTTGGCTTTTCGCATCTTACAGTTATGTTGGCACTTGACTGATTTACCTTTCATTAGCCTCAAACACTAACGCCTAGTTAGGATAGAAGTGTCTTGGCGCTCCTGTCCCTCCTGAGTGTTCTTATCCCTCTTTTTTTTCTTCTTAATATTTTGGGTCCTTTTTGCTTTTTGGTCACCTCTTAACACTTTGGTTCGGCCTTTTAGCTGTCAATTATGAAATTAAACAAGGGAATCATATATATACTTAGTTACTTCTCTCAAACAAAGGGCCAAACACTATAAACATTATCTATCACCACCTATGTTTTCACAAAAGCACAACGTGAGTTGGGTTTAGTTGGGCTCACCCTACTCCAATGTTAGTCGCCCCGGATGGAGTGGAGTTCACGAGGTGTGGGTTCACATCCCCCTTCTCCTCTCCCATTGTGCGAGGTCTAAAAAGCCTCGCCCGGGTAGGTGAGTGTCCCCCTTATCGTATTGGGGTCCCCTTTAATTGATTCATCAATTGAGTGGTTCGTTACGCTCACCCCTCACCCTTCGCCTATATAGGTGACATGGATCTATCCCCTCTATATCTATATGGGCCCAATATCTATCACTTTATCCATCTAGGGGTCCCCTCTAGATTGGAGCCCCACCCTACAGATCTCTCTGGGGACCCTGACGCGCTTGTGTGTGATCATTAGTCATGCGCGCGTACCCTTATCTATATGTTTGTCTATTTTTAGGTTGGGTTCTGGCTCCCCTAAAGGGATCAACATCTTAATCAGAATAGAAATATGTCAATTCTTCAATCAAACATAGCCAGAGACGGGGGGCCCACCCGATTACCAGGTAGAGAGCTATATCTCTCTATAGGTGTATCTTGATCGAGGGGCAGTAGATAGTTCAGGGACACCTATAGGTGATGAATGGGATGACTGGTATGACCAGTCATCATTCGTATCACTATATAATAGATTTAGATGATGTTTTAATATATGGATGATGACCCCTTCCTCTCCCCTGATATAGGGATGAGCAAGACATCAAAGGTAAACTCTAGTTCACAAATTGAATACAATTGAATTGATTTATATCTCTTCTAATATTAGATTTGGGATCTGATGAAATATCATAATTTACAAAATGATTTTGGGTTGCACGGAGATGGGAGTGCCCTACCCTCTAATTCAAAAAGTTGGAGAAGTCTCGAGCCCCCTCCCCCTCTATATCCATGAATGCGAACCCATGGGGTGGATAAGGTCGATTGCCAACCTACAACCTAAAAGTGCTTGAGAGAGAGTACCACTCTATCACACATATAGTAGGTTGAGTGTTATCCTCATGGCTCACTCAATTCTATTATATACATGATACGAAGCCCAACGATATATATATATATATATATATATATATATGGCCTTACCCTCTCTCCCCCGGGTGGGCGGGTGCTATAGAGAGATAGAGAGAGATAGAGAGAGAAGAGACTTCAGAGAGATATATTCTCATCTAGAGTGAAGAGTGAGATAGAGTGAGTTTAATTCAAAGATAGTGACCTATAAATTAATTGATAGTCCTCTTGTATCCTAAATTAAGTCGGGTTGGGTCAGGGGGGAGAGCACCAATTAAATTGTATATAGCCCATCGTTCACCCTGACTATGACTATTAACTATAGAGATTCACCCCGGACCCCAACCCCTCTATATAAAGAGATGACCCCATCCATCAAATCTGGGCGGGTGCTTATACTATATATATAGGGGTTCCCCATATATAAAGAGGTCACACTACAAGGCATACATATAGCATTTTCATACAAGGGACAGGGGTTTCATTTATCTACATACGCTGCATGGGAGGGGAGTCTATTTTATTTCATTACACACATTTTATATACTTGGGACAATCTAGATCTAGCCCACTATCATCGTGCAACTCGCATAAGGGAAACCTAGGGCATGGAACACCATCTCACACACAAGCACAAAGAGCTACATAGAGTTTGAGATGTAATGCAATGCTCAGTCGCAAGTTCACTCTTCGGGTGACCGCCGTGGTCAGTCCGACTCCACATTATGCATATTTTTTATTATACTTGATGTGGTTTGTGGGAATGTGCAGGTAGTCATTTGTTTTGCAGGTTACTAGTGTGATCGACAATCTAACAACTAATATGGAGCAACAAGGAGTAAGCAACAACGAAGCTCTTCTGACTTAGAAAAGACCAAGTTCCGAGTATTCGAGGAGACACAGGCACCCAAATTAGTCATTAACGCATGGGGCACTCCTGTCCTCTTGCAAATGCTTCTGTCCTATACATTCTTAGGGTTCTAAACCCTCATCGATCCATTTCGACACTATTCCCAGCCAGATGTAGCACTCAGACAGTTCTGATCATTTATAGGTTACACATAATCAACTAAGTCATCTTTCTCCCTTAATTTGCTTAGGGTTTTACATTGTTGAATGCTTATTGCTTGTGCACTACTGTACTTAATTATCATAATATTAGTTTTTACAATAAGTTACTCTAAAATAAGATTTAATTCAAATGAGATTAAATCACTACCATGTTTTCAAGATACATAAGTAATGTATTTATAATCTAAAAAATAATCAAGTTCTTATAGTCCAAGGGTGTATAGGATGTTGTTATCAATTCAACTCCTATCATGGTTATAACTATTAGGGAATAAAGGATAAAATATGTGGACCAATCCCTCATAGAATCGCAACAGTAGAAACTAATATGCAAAAAATATTACAGATCTCAAATAAAAGTGCAGAATAAAAATAACACAACACAAAGAGACAATATTTAACATGGTTCACCCAATTTGGGCTACATCCACCAAGAATCACTTGCTTAGATTTTATTACAAGCCACCACTCTCTCAATACAATACCCAGATTTGTTTGGAGCTATGCTCAACAAACTCTATAGAATTCAAAACACATATGCAATGTTACATCATCCCTACCATATGCACAAAACCACATAAGTAGACAACTGCTTAAGCAATTTTACAAAACCGTGGGTATCAAAACCATGGGAAAAAACCATCCCATAAACCTATGGGTCAAAAATACTGCCCATATGAGAAAATCTTGTTTCCTGGTATATCAGACACATTTTAAGGCCAAAAAAAAATTCTCGAGGGCTGCGCCCCTGAACCCCGATGAGAAAACTGTGGAAAGTGTACAGTACTCTTAGTGTATAGTCTTCAACACTTTCTCACATGAAAACAGTCTCCACAACCTAACAATCACCCACTTGGAGACTAGTTTTCCTCTGAGCAAGCTTCTCAACCCTTCACTAGTTTCCGTGAAGACCAACCAAAGCTGAACACAACTTCATTTTTTCCCTTGTGACCACCTTGGTCATCATGTCTGTAGGATTCTAACTGGTATGAATCTTCTCCAGCTTCAAATTCTCTTCCTCCAAAGTTGTCCTGATGAAATGGTACCTTAACTGTATATGTTTCGTCCTAGAGTGGAAAGCAGAGTTCTTAGCTAGGTGTATAGCACTCTGACTATCACTATGCAAGCTTTCCTTCCTCCTAATTATGCCCCAACTCCTCAAGCAATTGTTGTAACCAAATCATTTCTTTGTCTTGCCTCTGTGGCAGCAACATACTCAGCTCTCTGTGGTTGACAAAGCCACCAGCTTCTATAGTCATGAAATCCAGCTCACTGTCTATCCCACCTACATAGTGTAAACATAACCTGTCATGCTCCTCCTGCTGTCTACATCTCCAGCCATATCTGAATCTACATAACCACACAAAGTGGTGTCTGATCCACTGTAGCACAAAATTGTCCCCATGGTCCCTCTCAAATACCGAAGGATCCACTTTACTGCCTGCCAGTGATCTCTACCTAGATCACTCATAAATCTACTCACCGCTCCTACTACATGGGCAATATCAGGCCTGGTACACACCATGGCATACATCAAACTGCCAACCACTGATGAGTAAGGTACCTTCGACATCTGGTTTCTCTCCTGCTCTATCTTGGGACACTACTCCTTTGATAACTTGAAATGGCCTGCCAAAGAAGTCTCAACCGGTTTAACATCCTATATATTAAACCTCTCCAAGACCTTCCTATTGTACTCTTCCTAAGATAAAGCCATCTTCCATTCCTTCCTATCCTAAGATATCCTCATACCAAGGATTCATTTGGGTGCCCCCAAATCCTTCATGGTAAAGGATTCACTTAGTTGCTTCTTGAGTACTTTTATTTCCTGCATGTTTTTACCTACAACCAACATGTCATCCACATACAACCATACAGGATAATATAACTACCATCCTCAAATTTCTTTGTATACACGCAATGGTCAGAATCACATCTAATATAACCTTGCTCCATCATGAAGCTATCAAATTTTTTATACCATTGACGTGGAGCTTGTTTCAAGCCATACAAGCTCTTCTTCAGTTTGCACACCATCTCCTCTTTACCTTTGACCTCATAGCCCTCTGGTTACTGCATATATAGTTCCTCCTCCAAATCACCATGGAGAAATGCAGTCTTTACATCAAGTTGTTCTAAGTGCAAGTCTTCTGCTGCAACTATTCCAAGAATAGTTCTAATAGAAGTCATTTTTACTACAGGAGAAAAAATCTCATCAAAATCTATACCTTTTTTCTATGCAAACCCCTTGACCACCAACCGGGCCTTGTATCTTTTCTTGCCTCCTTCTTCCTCTTTGACTTTGAACACCCACTTGTTTTGTAATGCTCTTTTTCCTTCAGGTAGCTTCACCAAATCCCATGTCTAGTTCTCCGTGAGAGCCTGATACTCCTCATCCATGGATTGCTCCCACTTCTTCCTGGAATCTACCTGCATTGCTTCATCAAATCTCTCTAGCTCTCCACTTTCAGTGAGTAATAAATAATAAAGAGAAGGAGAAAAATGTTTAGGTTCTCTTCTTACCCTAGAAGATATCCTCAATATAGGAGTTTGGGGTTCCTGTTGAGGAGGTTCTTGAATTGATTCATGTGTCACTTTCCCATCCAGAAGATCCTCTACCACTGCATATTCTTTCTTGGATTCTTCCCTATTTTCCTGCAACTACTGCTTATACATGACTTTCTCATTAAAGACCACATCCCTAGATCGAATGATTTTATTTTCCTTAATACTCCAACATTTATATCCAAAGTCATCACCACCATAACCAATGAAAGTACATTTTTCTGATTTATCCTCTAGCTTGGTCCTATCATCCTTGTCTATATGGACAAACACCTCACATCCAAAGACTCTAAGAAATGAATAATCAACTTTCTTACCATACCAAGCCTCCTCAGGTATGCCTCCATCCAAGGCACTTGAGGGTCCTCTATTTATCAAGTACATAACTGTGCTCACTGCTTCTGCCCAAAAAGAAAGAGGTAGTCCTACATGTAACCTCATGCTCCTAGCATGTTCCATTATTGTTTTGTTCATCCTTTATGACACCCAATTCTATTGTGGAGTTCCTAGAACCGTCTTTTTCCTGCGGATTCCATTCTTAGAACAATAATCATCAAATTCATTGCTGCAATACTCCCCTCCATTATTTGACCTGAGACATTTTAGCTTAAGACATGTTTCATTCTCTACCAAGGCTTTCCATTTAACAAAAGTGTCAAATACATCAGATTTGTTTCTAATACAATAAACCCAAACTTTCCTTGTTGCATCATCAATAAAAGTAACATAATAACTTGAACCCTCAAGAGATGATACTTGAGTCGGCCCCCACACATCAAGATGCACCAGCTCTAACTTACTCTCTTTCTTTGTAGGTCCAACCTTGAGAAACCTTACTCGCTTCTGTTTCCCATATATGCAGTTCTCACAGAACTCCAAACTTGTTTCTGTATATATGGGAAAATCATTCTTTATGATCTCCATGCCCTTATGGCTCATATGACCGAGCCTATAGTGCCACAATGTTGTATCTACTTCTGAAGCCACAAGATTACAAACATTAGTGCTATAAGTGGTTAAATACAAGGTTCCAACCTTCTTACCTCTTGCCACCACAAGAGCACCCTTGGTAACCTTCCAAGAGTCTATTGTAAATATCACAGTATAACCATCACTTCCCAACTGCCCTGCCGATATCAAATTTTGTCTTAATGTAGGCACATGTCTGACATCCTTCAATAGCCAAGTATTCCCATTCTGCATCTTAACCCGAACAAGAACCTTTTCCAACTATGCTGCAAGGCTCATCATCACCAAGAAAAACATGCCCAAAATCTCCTTGAACATAATCAACAAAATAATTCCTATGTGGAGTAGCATGGAAAGAAGCCCCCGAATCTAAAACCCAAGATTCAGTAATATTGTGCAAAGAAAGAATCAAAGCATCCTGACATACATTACCCATTGCCACATTTGCCTCCTTGTTTTCTTCCTATTGTTTCTTCTTGTCCCGAAGCTCCCAACAGTCCTTCTTTGCATGCCCAGACTTTCCACAGTGCCAGCATACTATCTTGCTTTTTATTTTGACCTTGCCTAATCCTTTGATTTTCCACAGCTTCCTCTATTCTTTTGTCTCCCTCTAGTTTCCACTGTCAAAGCATTCCCTAAAGTAGAAGATTCCCCAGAGCTTTTTCTTTGCATTTCCTTGCTTAGAATCACCCCTACAACATCCTCAAACTTCAACTTTGAGTTAGCTGGAACTGAGTTGCTTACCGCCATTACCAGGTTATTCCAACTCTCAGGTAAAGAGCATAGAATTAATAAAGCCCTAACTTCTTCATCAAATTCTATTGTAACCGAAGCTAGAATATTTACAACCGTATTAAAATCATTAAAATGATCTGACTACTGAACCATTCTCAGACATCTTCATATTAAACAACTTTTTCATTAAAAATATCTTATTAGAGGCAGAGGGTTTTTCATACAACTTCCCTAATGCATCCATCAG
Source organism: Taxus chinensis (assembly GCA_019776745.2). Taxonomy (NCBI): domain Eukaryota; kingdom Viridiplantae; phylum Streptophyta; class Pinopsida; order Cupressales; family Taxaceae; genus Taxus; species Taxus chinensis. Next base: position 301,447,656 of record CM034146.1, read on the forward strand.
TTCTTTTGTAGTCTTTTCCTTTGAAACATTAAATAATACCGAAGATGAAAGACACAATCGGATTGTCCCAAGTGCCTTCCTATCCAGCAAATCCCATTCTGCATCCGTCATGCTCGAGGGTTTGTTCACCTTCTTAGACAACAGAATATAAAGATCCTTCTGATAAAGGTAATCTTCCATCTGCATCTTCCAAAGACTGAAATTTTGCCTGTTGAATTTATCAACCCTTGATCTTCCATCATCTGCCATAGCTCCCACTCAAGATAAAACTTTTCCTACGATTCAACACTTCAACAAACCAAACCAGGATTTGATACCAATTGTTAGGAAATAAGGGATAAAATATGTGGAATAATCCCTCACAGAATTGCAACAGTAGAAACTAATATGCAAGAAAATATTACAGATCTCAAATAAAAGTGTAGAATAAAATAACACAACACAAAGAGATAGTATTTAATGTGGTTCACCCAATTTGGGCTACGTCCACCAAGAATCACTTGCTCATATTTTATTACAAGCCACCACTCTCTCAATACAATACCCATATCTGTTTGGAGCTATGCTCAACAAACTCTACAGAATTCACACCCGAATTCAAAACACATCTGCAATGTTACATCATCCCTACCATATGCATAAAACCACATAAGTAGACAACTACTTAAGCAGTTTTACAAAACCGTGGGTATCAAAACCATGGGAAAAAAACCATCCCATAAACCTATGGGTCAAAAATCCCACTCATATGAGAAAATCATGTTTACCGTGTATATACTCATAGTTTTAAGGCCAAACACATTTCTCACATGAAAACAGGCTCCCCGAACCTTGGCGAGGATAACTATGAAAAGTGTACATTACTCTTAGTGTACAATCTTCAACACTGTCACACATGAAAATAGGCTCCATAACCTAAACCTCTTAATATTTACTAATAAGTAATCTGGATTGGGAACAAATTTAAGAAAACTAAGTTCCTAACTAAATCTAGATTCTAATTCAATAGGTTGGAGAAGTACTAGAGCACCAATATTTCAATTTATCAAATATCTAAGCATGAATGTTATTAATTATGATTTAATCTAACATCTATTATTTTACTTCCTTTTTTTTTTAATTTTCCATTAGATATTAGTAAAATAACTAGATCTAAAACATCTATATGAAAAAGAAAAAATGAGCACAATGTTTGAACCTTTTTCTGCAAGCATAATGGAGCCAACTTTTGATTATGGCTTATTAATCATGCCCTCGTTAGATACTCCCAATTGATGTTCATGATCCCTAGACTGGTTAGTAGTGATGTATTTAGTAGGGATTAAAAATAAGCTTGCATGCATTTTGGATTCTAGGGCCTTCAAATAGTAGATATGTAGGCTGGTTCAATCTTAGAGTAGAAGAATGGTCTGGAGTCTTTGCCCTTGTGTTCTCTTTTGATCAGAAAGATTAAATATAAAAATCATCAAAGTGCTTTGTAATGGAATCCCTAATATTTTTTGGGCTTGGTTTTCTCTCTCTCTCTGAATCAACAATGTAATAGTTGTTATCAAAATATGACTTCAAGTTTTGAGGGGTGAAAAAATGAGTGCTTACTAATGCTAAACTAAAAAGCCTCTATGTGATCTAAATCAAAGCTAGATCAAACATCAAATCTATGTCTTGGATTATACCTTACATGGTAAAATCGAAGCTGTTAACCTTTAGTGATTGATGAATTAGTGCGTTAGAATCGCAATGAGATGAAACATGTACATGGAAAAAATCACAGATACAAAATCACAAATGGTAAGTTTACTTGAGGAACTGGAGATCAATGGACATGAAACCATTGGTTGCATATGGAAACTAGTTTGCAACCATTGTAGGTGGGGGATGTGGAACCACCAATAGACAGGCTATGGAAGCAATATGGATGAACATGCAGCCATTGCATGATACAAAATCCCACTGTGATTTATAAAAAAACCTCATTTTCCTTGCATTAACCATCGCTTAAATATCATTTCCAAAACAAAAGGGGATAGCTCAGAGAGAAGGAAGAGAAAATCCCTTTGGTAAGTGCTGGGAAATGGGGGATCAAAAGAGGGCCAAAAGTGGCTCTTACATTTTTCTTGAAATAGCAAAACCTGAATTCAACTTGTAATTTGGCATGCATATGCTCAAGGTTTGACAATGGAAAGGAATAAGAAGATATAGTGTTCAATTTCTATGTATTCTAAAAGACTCTTGACATTATATTTTTTTGAAAAAGGTGGATACAAGAACCTTTCAAATGTGTAGTGGCACACACAAAGTGCGTCTATTTTTGTGTCAACAATATAACATAGTGTTGAGTGTACACCTCGCCCTATTTTTCAGAGTGGTTCATAAAAAAATTTACCTAATCCCTTTAGTATAGAGTTGACTAAGACTATGTATGAGGTCCCACTAAAATTTCATATTTTTAAAATGAATATATAATTTTTTACTAATTCTTCAAAGTAAATATAGAAGGTTATCCTTTCTTCCTACATCTTCCATGCATCCTTACAAAAATATGTTTTCGAATGTGGAGCCCATGCTCATAGCCTCTTCTTCTACATCAAGGAGTTTATTCAATACCATCATAAATTTTCATGATGTAGCTCTCAATGACCTAGCTCTACCCCTACTCATGCTCCCCCCAACATCCCAGAATTAGAACCAAAAACTCCAACTTCCCATCCCACTCACCTAACCTGCTAAAAGAGTGTTACCATAGTATCAAGGGAAAGAAGATTATTCAAAGGCCTCTTAAACATGAGCCACTCTACCCTAAAACCCAATCTTAGCATTGGTCCACTGAACAATCCAACTGTAACACCGGGTTGATTGCCATTAAAACCATAAGATACATGTTGACTTTCTTCTCATGATGGAAGCTGAATTAATTAAGCTCCACGGCCACTGCTCAAACTGGAGGAAAAGACTGAATCCAATTTCTAAGAGGTAAGTTCAAATGGAGAAGACAATCAATAGTTCCTCAGCAAACAAATCAACCAATTAACCTAGGATTTCCTTGAATTTCATACAAAATTTGTGTTAAACATATTTGTGAAGTAAGTGCATGGAGATGGGGACAAAAAGGGGGTAAAAAAGGGACACATTTTTCCTGAAATCAATGAAACCTGAACTTCATCGAATAATTTGGCATGCATATGCTCAAAATTTGACAAAGTGATAAGAATAAGTACCGTAGATCTTTGAATCTAGTTTCTAAACTACTATTTTTTTTTTAAAATGGTTGAGATTAAGAGGGTCAAATGTGGTGTGCACACAAAGTATGTCTATTTTTGTGTCAAAAAGATAAGAACCTATTGTGTGTGTGCCCCCTATTTTTTTAGTTCTATAAATTTTTTTTCAAATCCTTTGTAGAAAGTTAGCTAAGACCATGTACGAGGTCCCACTAATTTTTCATAATTTTTGGATGAATATATAATTTTTTATTAATTTTCAAAGTGCACATATCCCGAAAATGAAATATTTGTGTGTGCACCCCCATAACTTTGAGAAAAAAAGTCATTTTTTAGTTTTTTTAGTGTGTGTAGAATGGAGTTTAGAAAAAACCACTTTTTTTAAAAATTTGGATGAAAAAATCATAAATTTTGCACCAAAATGTATGCATAGGTTTTTGCAAGAAAACAAGGCACTAGTAAAAGAAATTAAGGATGAAAGCCTTAAACTAATCGGAATTTATAAAGAATTATATTGTCATCAAGGTAAAACCAAGCTTGACATTGTAGTATAATTTATTTTTGAATATTATTTTTTAATGCACAAGATATTGGGGTGCACACATGAAATTTAGATTTTTTTTATTAAACACGATTTTTATCATGTAGAACATAGGCCAAACCTCTAGTTTGGAAATCCAAGGCAAATCCAAGCCTTTGGATTGGGTGTTCAAAACCCCAACAAGATGAAACATGAGCGCATTATAATGTGCTCGTGTTATAATGTGAAAACGTTATAACATGAGTGTGTTATAAGCACTCACGTTATGGATTGCTTAAAATAGAAAGTCAACCCCAACAAGACAAAAAAAATATTTGATATTGGTCCCACTGGTCACGGGTTTTCTGCAAATTCCTGCACATTCTGATTCTTGTTAACAATTTTGTATAGTTTATGTGATATAGAGATTGTTTGTTGAAATATTTAAGCATTATTTGATATATTTAATTGTTTGTACTGTTTAATATATTCCTAACAGTCACTAACATTTTATTTGAATTATTTTGTAGTGGTGAGGTATTTTTGAGAATTATGGGGAGGAAACCAAAAAAGCAATCACTTGAGCAATTGCAAAAACAAAGGGACCGGATGAAAAAAGGGTGTGAAAAAAGAAATTGAACATGTCTTTCTCAGAGATTGAAGATGTTTCCAAAAATCGTATATCATCCAACAAATCCAAGAAAGAAGAAATAAAAAAGAAAAAAAGGGAGTGAATGCAAAAAAATCGTGAAAAAAAGAAATCAACGCATGAAGATGAAGGTATGTCATCTCTTCCAAATGAAATTGATGATGAAGATGAAACATATCTTCCAAACACCAATTGATGGTGCAACATATCAAACATGAATATTCAATGAATGATATTCAATGTAATTCCAAGTTTAAACATAGATGTTACACCAGTTGACCAACCTATTGAAAACACACACTCTTTACCAAATTATGAAGATGAACGACAAATAGAAAATGAACAATGTTTAGATGATATTCAAAAATCAATTCCATTGAAATCACCGATTAAAATTTTGCGGAAAACACCCAAAATTTTACTTGAGATTGATGAAAATATTTTAAATCCAATGCCTAATAAGATTTGTCAATGCACTTGTAGAAGAAAAGCTAATCAGATATGGAAAACATATTTTAATGACTTAAATGAAACAGGTAGATGTCAATTATTTGTTGAAATGATGAAAAATATTAATTATAGACCTACAATGAAAACCCTTGGTCTAAGAACATCTAAGACAAACAGTGAAAAATCTATTGTAAAAAATCTAATGAATGCATACCAATCAGTAGGTTCAACCTCATGTACCAAAGGTAGTAATGTTACTCGACGTGTTATTACATCGACTATAGTAAGTAAAGCAAAAAAAAAATCTCGTTTAATTAGAAAAACAAGTAGTGCACTAAAAATAAATAGGAAAACACTATATACAAAGCTCTCGAGCGTCGTGAAAGAATTGAAGATACAAATAACAATGAATTATGGGCATTCTCTAGTAGACTGCCACGAAAAGACAAAGACATAGTTGATGAGTTAAAATCATTTTTTTTAGAATTTTGGAAAATAAATACAAGGGTTTCACCTAATCAAAAAGATGTTTTAAAAATAAGAATTGGTTCTAGAAACCGTGAAGCACATCCTAAACATTTTTTGGATATGACACAAACACAATTTTTTAATAAGTTTAAAGAGGCTCATCTGAAATACAAATTAGTCAAAGGTATTTTGAAATGTTAAAACCTTTTATGTTAAAATAAATCACTCACGGACTACTTGTTGTTGTAGGATCCATATTGAATTTGCTATGCATTATGATATTTTCTGGCATATATGTGTTAATTTGCATACTGAGAATATTTTGCAGGAGTGTATGATAAATGTTCCACCTAAATCAACAAGAGAATTCATCTCAAGTGTTTTTTGTACAAGAGAAGAAGGACAATATTTTTATAACAAATCATGTTTAGAAGGAACTTGTGATAGTTGTGGTGGTTTGCAACGTTTGCAAAGATGTATACACACAAAGAATACACATGTAATTGGAAATGAACTAGTTAGTTTTGGAAAATACAAGTCAGTGACATACACTTCAAAAGATGGTAATGAATCCAAGAGGTGTGAATTAGTGAGTAATGAAATAAGTGCATCAAATTTTATCACTATATTTCGAGAGAAGATAGTGTATGAGTATGCACGACATACACACAGAGCTCGATGGTTAGATGAACAATTCAGGTTATGCAAGGACACATTTCCTCTTGGTACCATTGTTTCAGTTGTTGATTTTGTGGAGAACTATACTCTACAACCACAAAATGAAGTGCAATCACAATACTACTACTCTATTCAGGTTTCCATATTTGTACATATAGTATTCACTCATGCTCTCGACAGTACAAAGGAAGAGAGAAATATTTTGAGGGAATACCATTTCTATATTAGTGATGATCGTGGACATTCATCAGAGTTCGTACAAGGTTGTTTTGAGATCTTCTATGGCAATTTGAATAACAGAAACATCATATTTGATAAACACATCATATGGTCAGATAATTGTACTTCACAATTCAAGAATGCATGAATGTTCTATTAGTTGAGCAGGATGCATAGGAAAAGCAATGTTCAACATTTTGGGAATTTCACTGAGGCCGAACATGGAAAAGGAGAACATGATGGTGTAGGAGCATGTGTTAAAAGAGCCCTAGCAAGAGAAGAATTGAAGTACAAAGATGGTGCCAAGTTGATCGATGCAAAATCCATCGTGGAATGGTGTAACTCAATAATGAGTCCAAGTAATGAGGGTAATTCTACAGTTTGTAGGTTTTTTTGGTTGGTAGAAGAAGCTAATTTTGCAAAATTTGAAGATTGCAGTACACTAACTGGATCTAGTGAGTTGCACTCTTTTAGAAGTTCAAATGCAGGTTCATGGACTATTTATACAAGGAAAATGGCATGCTTTTTCTCTTCATGTATGTATTCATTTTGGGATGAATGTGAGTCAAAAGAGTGGGTTGATGAATGGTGTTGTAGACAATTATATCCACTCGACACCTATCAACCTCCACTAGCTCTACAACTCACAGTGAGAGAAGCAACAATTGACTTTGACCATATATCAAATCTAGTGCAACTAGGTATTATATATTTGCATTATTTTGTAAAAATTTATAGTTTTTCTCATGTTAGGGAACTTATAAATGAATCAATTATTGAAACTAATGATTTTGTGTACAATGTGATGTAGGTCATGTTTTTGCGGTTGTTGCAGAAGAATATAATAAAGAAGGAACAACTTATTATTTGTGTCATTGTGTTGAGGCAAAAAAGAAATTGATAGCCCCAATCATATATGGAGAAGGCCTAGAATATCTTACAGGGTATGTGGTTATTACTAGAACATGGCTAAGAAGATACCCAATAAAGAATTCCAATGTGTGGTTGTTTGAGGACTTTGAAACTCATAGAAATATTCTTCATTATTCTCACCTAGTTGTTGCATCTAATGTTCAATTGATTAAATATGGAGGTAGACCGCGCAATAAGGTCTTGTGGAAAGTTCATGAGTCTGACCATGAAGCAATACTTGACACCCTAAAAATTAGATCGGACCTAGATGGCTCACTGGATTGAATTTGTACAAATGAAGATACACAAAACTGCCCTTGAGCCTGCCAAGTGGCATACTTTCTCAAGTCAAAGGTATGTTCACTTAAGATTCAAGATATGTACATCTACATGAATTTAATTTGAATATTTACTTTAATTATTTTTTTTAAATTGTGTAGGTTTTAAAATTCTATTTAATTGTTTACTAACATGTTTATGTAGGTTAGTGGTGCCAAAAAAGCTTCCACCTTCACATGGTTGACACTGTTAGTAGATAATTTTTTATTCTCAAAGCTAAGAGAAGCTAAGGAATGACAAATATTGGTTGGTCCTAATATTGATATTCCAAAAGATGAACTCACTTATGAGACCTGCCAGAAATATATGAGGTTTTCCGATCCTTGTAGTGCAGAAGATGGTGGTATGAAGAATGGAGATAAGTTGTTGATGGCAACTGATGTGGGAGGAAGCTACAAGTTCTCCCAAAATGCTTACAAGTTGTACCCTTCCCTTGAGGGATTGTCACCCATGATAACTTTCATTGAGGTGCACCTTGTTGCTCATTCTAAACTATCTTCAGGCCTCATCAACTGGTATGCCATCTTATAGGTAACCTCCTCCTCTAATTCTTCTCTCATTAAGAATGCATTTCAAGTTGTTTGGAAACCAACAAGGGAAATTTGGTTCATATATCTTATTAGTATGGACAGAGAGTATTCAACTGAAAATGGCTCATCTGCTTCGGTAGGAGAACATTCAAAGAGATTCATCATAATTTTCATGTCACCTGTTGCTATGATTGTAATTTCCACATCACCTGAGGCCTTGGAATATTTTGGTGGTAATAGCCCTCCTATTTCGTTCCCTCAACTTTGTCTTTCTCTCTCAAAAAGGAAAATGACGTGCAACATTACCAACAACAAAGTTCGTAATGGTATTATGGTGGGATGAGGAATGACTCTCGAGGATCATATTCATATTCGGTGTATCACCGTCGAAGAGGGAAGATCCCCTATCAAATCATTTATCAATATGACGTGGAAGATGAGAAAAGTAAATGAAAGCTAGAGAACTTGATTTCATGGGTAATGAGTACTATCAACAAGACTAATATGGCTTCCCACTTCCCTGTCAATGTAATCATTGTACCTTGAAAATTAAAACTTTGGCAGTGCTACTTAGTAACAACTAACAAGAACATGGTGAGCTCAATACATTATGGAGGTTGGGAACATGTGACACAAGGTTTCAAACATGGAAATATGAGAAATGTGAAATTTGTTTCAGAAATGAAAAGAGAGTGAGAGTGATATTGAGATTGTGTGTGAGAGAGAAAGAATACATGAGAGGAAAAAAGAGTGAGAGGTTGTTTAATCCATTATTTTCCAAACAGTGGCTCTTGGCACCAAATGAATTGTGCCAACATGTCTAGGTGGCCTGGTAAATGCTTATGGAGGCTCTATTTCGGTGCAGGATGGTGTTGTTGCTTCTGGGCTACTTCATTCGGGCGTAGTCCCTTAAGAGCCCAAAGACTAAAAAAGGTTCTAACTTCGACAGGTGATTTCTCAATCTCTTTGGAACCAAAATATGTCTCATCTAATCCTACACCATTGTGTCGTGACAATCTACAAAATCCTATCTCAGTTTTATCCATCTCCTTTCGGTTCTCTTGGTGATCTATTATTTACAAATGTGCAAAATAGTGTAGTTTAAGTCAGTGTAAGACTGTCAAATGCAATATTTTGCAAACCGTAGCTCTTGGCACCAAATGGACTGTGCCAACACATCTAGGTGGCTTGGTAAACACTTATGGAGGCTCCATTTTGGTGCAGGATGGTGTCGTTACTTCTGGGCTACTTCGTCTGGGCGTAGTCCCTTAGAGCTCTAAGACCAAAAAATGTTGTAACTTCGACGTGTGATATCTCGGTCTCCATGGCATCTAGAGAAATCTCATCTAATCCTACACCTCTGTGTGGGGACCCTCTATAAAATCCTATCTCATTTTTCTCTATCTGCTTACGGTTCTCTTGGTGTTCTATTGTTTGCAAATGCACAAAATAATGTAGTTTTAGTTAGTGTAAGACTGTCAAATGCAATATTTTGTAAACAATAGCTCTTGGCACCAAACGGACTACGCCAACACATCTGAGTGGCCTGGTAAATGCTTATGGAGGCTCCATTTTGGTCCAAGAAGGTGGCGTTGCTTATGTGTTACTTCATCCAATCGTAGTCCCTTAAGAGCCCAAAGACCAAAAAATGTTGTAACTTCGATGGGTGATATCTCGGTCTCCATGGAACCTAGAGACATCTCGTCTAATCCTACACCTCCATGTGGGGACCCTATATAAAATCCTATCTCATTTTTCTCCATATCCTTACGGTTCTCTCGGTGTTCTATTGTTTGCAAATGCACAAAATAATGTAGTTTTAGTCAGTGTAAGAATGTCAAATGCAATATTTTGTAAACCGTAGATCTTGGCACCAAAAATACTGTGCCAAAATTTTTAGGTTGTTTGGTAAACACTTATGGAGGCTCCATTTTTGTGCAGGATGGTGTCGTTGCTTCTAGGCTACTTCGTCTGGGCGTAGTCCCTTAAGAGCTTGAAGACCAAAAAATGTTGTAACTTCGACTGGTGATATCTCAGTCTCCATGGCACCTAGAGACATATCGTCTGATCCTATATCTCCATGTGGGGACCCTCTACAAAATCCTATCTCGGTTTTCTCCATCTCCTTAAGGTTCTCTCGGTGTTCTATTGTTTGCAAATGCACAAAATAGTGTAGTTTTAGTCAGTGTAAGACTGTCAAATGCAATATTTTGCAAACCGTAGCTCTTGGCACCAAATGGATTGTGCCAACACATGTCAGGGTGGTTTGGTAAATTCTTATGGAGGTTCCATTTTGGTGCAGGACGGTTCTGTTGCTTCTGGGCTACTTCGTCTGGTGTAGTCCCTTAAGAGCCTGGAGACCAAAAAATGTTTTAACTTCGACGGGTGATAACTTGATCTCCATGACACCTAGAGATGTCTCTTCTAATCTTACACCTCCATGTGTTGGGACCTCTAAAAAATTCCTATCTAATTTCTCTCCATCTCAATAAGGTTCTCTCGATGTTCTATTGTTTGAAAATGCACAAAATAGTGTAGTTTGAGTCAGTGTAAGACTGTCAAATGCAATATTTTGCAAACGGTGGCTCTTGGCACCAAACTGATTGCGCCAAAATGTCCTGGGTGGCTTGGTAAATGCTTGTGGAAGCTCCATTTTGATGCAAGAAGGTCCATTGTTACTTCCGATGCTACTTTGTCCATGGCGTAGTCCCTTAAGAGCCTAGAGACCAAAAAATGATGTAACTTCGATGGGTGATATCTCAGTCTCCGTGGCACCTAGAGACGTCTTGTTTGATCCTACACCTCCATGTGGGGACCCTCTACAAAATCCTATATCTCGGTTTTCTCCATCTCCTTATGGTTCTCTCGGTGTTCTATTGTTTGTAAATGTGCAAAATAGTGTAGTTTAAGTCAATGTAAGATTGTCAAATGCAATATTTTACAAACAATGGCTCTTGGCACCAAACCGACTGTGCCAAGACGTCTGGAGTCTGACTTGGTAAACTTTTTTGGAGGCTTCCATTTTGGTGCTAGGACGATGTCGTTTCTTCCGGGCCACTTTGTCCTAGGTAGTCCCTTAAGAGACCGGAGGCCAAAAAAAATGCTGTAAGTTGGATGAGTGATATCTTTGTCTTCGTGGCATCTAGAGACGTATTATTTGATCCTACACATCCATGTGTGGTACCCTCTACAAAATCCTATCTTCGGTTTTCTCTATCTCCTTATATTTATCTCGTTATTCTATTGTTTCCACATGCGGAAAATGGTGTAGTTTAAGTCAGTGTAAGATTATCAAATGCAATATTTTGCAAATGATGACTCTTAGCAATGAAATGGATTCTGCCAACACGTCCGGGTGGTCATGTAAACACTTGTGGAGGCACTTCTATTTGGGTGTCAGGACGGTGTTGTTGGTTTCGGGAAACTTTGTCCGGGCGTCGACCCTTAAGAGCTTGGAGGCCAAATAACGATAACTTCGATGTGTGATATCATCAGTCTCCATAGCACCTAAAGACGTCTCGTTTCATCCTAAACCTCCATGTGGGGACCTCTATAAAATAATATCTCATGGTTTTCTCCATCTCCTTTCGGTTCTCTCGGTGTTCTATTTTTTGTAAATGCACAAAATAGTGTATTTTAAGTCAGTGTAAGCTTATGGAGGCTCCATTTCAGTATAAGACGAAGTTCTTGCTTTCGAGATACTTTGTACTAGACGTAATACCTTAAGATCCTAGAGACCAAAAAGATAATTTTGTCATATAAAATAATAAGAAACAACATTGACTCCTCCCTACATCATTAAGGATGAGTAGAAGGTGATTTTTGATAATATGAATGCAAGAACCAACCAATGGAATGACCTTTTTAGTTATCACACTCTCTCTTTCTTTTTGTCATTCTCTCACTCTCTCTCTCTCTCTCTCTCTCTCTCTCTCTCTCTCTCTTGGTGTGTAAATGTGCACCTTCATGATTCAATTTTAAAGGTGGGATGAGAACACAACAATCTCTACTTGTAAACCATTCTGTTACAAATACATGTTTATATTCATAGGTAACCTCTTCTTCCACATCACAATGTTCCTATTTGTATCACCAACTCTGGTAAGGATTACGTATACTCCAAAAACTTCACATTTCTCATGAAAAATATGGTCGTTACCACATAGATGTTCAGTACATTGGAGTCCAAAACTATAAAAAAGATTCTTATATTTTGTTGAAAAGAAAATATTCAAAGGATATCGAGAACATTTGAGGTAATTATTTGGGATCATCGCAATTAGCCAAGGAAAGAAGGCTATGTAATTAAATTTGGATATATATATCAGCCTACATACAAGTTATTAATGAGATAATGTCTCAGGTGATCTTCAATACTAATACAAATATTTGTAACTATAAATTACATAGCTTGAAATTTCAAAGATCAACTTGTCCTAGAAACTATTAAGGAACAACATTGTTTCCTTCCCGCATCCTTAACGATGATTAGAAAGTGATTTTGGATAGTATGAATGCAAAAAACCAACTAGATGGACTGACATCTTTAGTTATCATTGGCAGGCTAGAATCATCCTAATTAAATAGGCCCTTTAAGAGATTCTTACATATAGGTTTTATGGCCACCATCGCAACAAAAAAATTAATCTCAAAGGAAATGGAAGAAACATAAAGAATATAATATTTATATATCATAGATGTAATGTGCAATCTTAAGTATATTGAATGTTTTGAACACTTAATGTAAAATATTAAGTATCCTGACAACAAAAATTCAGGGAGTAAAAATAGGTTTTTGAGTTCAACAAAACACTGCAATGCAACTTAAGAAATCTAAGAATAAAGGTTGCGTGTTATATGCTGTAAAAATTACAGATTTGGGCGAAGAAGGTAAGGATTTTGTTAAAGAAAACCCGATGTTACATGAGTACAATGATGTCTTTCCCAAAGAACTACCCGGTCTTCCCCCTAAAAGGGAGTTTGATTTCACAATAGATATCAAACCGGGAATCGAACCAATTTTTAAGGCTCCCTATAGAATGACACCAACAAAACTAGTTGAGCTAAAAGCACAACTTCATGAACTCTTGTCAAAAGGATTGATCAGACTAAGTGTCTCTCCTTGGGGTGCACCGGTCATCTTTGTAGAGAAGAAGGATGGAACACTTAAGATTTGCATTGATTATTGGATTATTAATAAATCCAAAATCAAAAATAGGTATCATCTTCCAAGAATTGATGATCTCTTTGATCAGATGAGTGGAACATCAATTTATTCTAAGATTGATCTCGATCAGGATACCATCAATTAAGAATAAAAAAGGAAGATAACCACAAGACTGCTTTTAGAACAAGGTATGGACACTATGAATTCACTGTGTTACCTTTCAGGCTTACCAATGCTCTAGCAACTTTTATGAATCTGATGAATAATATGTTTAAAGCATACTTGAACAAGTTTGTACTAATATTCTTGGAAGATATTAGCATTTGTTCAAAAAGCATTGAAGAGCATAATGAACATATCAGAATAATATTAGATGTGTTAAGGAAGAGAAAACTATACAGTAAACTTTTGAAGTGTTTGTTTTATCAAAATGAAGTGCAATATCTTGGGCATATCATAAATAAGGATGGAATTTCTGTAGATCCATAAAAAATTATTGTGATTACAGAATGGACATCACCTAAAAATGTACATGAAGTGAGAAGATTCATGATATTGGATGGATATTATAGAAAATTTGTTAAGGATTTCTCAAGAGTTGCAGCTCCAATTACAACGTTGCAGAAGAAAGATAAGAAATTTGTATGGTCTGAAAAGTGTGAAAACGATTTTAATTTGTTGAAAGAAAAATTTACCACAACACTTGTATTAAAAGTTACTGATCCTAATGGGAATTTTACAGTAGTAACAGATGCCTTCGATGAAGGCTTAAGTGGTATTTTGTTACAAAATGATCATGTAATCGCTTATGAAAGTAGAAATCTCAATATGCGTGAGCTGAATTATGCTCCCCGTGACTTATATCTTATTGTTATTGTGCATGCATTGAAAACTTGGTGACATTACCTTTTGAGGAAGCCCTTTAAACTGAAAACAAATCATCTTGGGCTGACATACATCTTCACTCATCCAAACTTAAATGCAAGGCAGTGAAGATGGTTAGAGTTTTTATCACAATATGAATTTGAAATCAGCTATATAGAAAGTAAGGAAAACATAGTGGTAGATGCATTAAGTCATTTGAAGCATATTTCCACCCTTGTCACTTTGAGAACACAATTCGAGGATGACATTAAGAAAGCAATGATGGCTGATTCTTATTATCAACAAGTTAAAGTAACGCTTACTACAAATCCTAATGATAGGAGATACAAAGGATTTAGATTTGACGATGAAGGAGTCCTTAGATTTAAAAAATCAAGTTTATGTACATTCAGAAAATAAACTAAGGATGAAATTGATAAAGGAATTTCGTGATGCGCCTTATTCTGGACATCTTGGAGTGACTAAGATGCTTTCTAATTTAAAACAACAATATTTTTGGAAAGGGATGAAGAAGGATATAATGAACTATGTATCACATTGCTTAGAATGTCAGCGAGTTAAGGCTGAACATTTGCATCCAGCAAGATTGTTGTACCCTCATAGCATTATGCACTATAAATCACAGGTAATCAATATGGATTTTGTGTAAGGACTGCCTATGCCAAGGAATAAAAATGATATAATTCTTGTTGTAGTTGACAAGTTAACAAAAGTGGACCATTTCATACTAGAGAATCTAAAGGGTGATTCACATGTGCTTGCAAAAAGGTTTGTACATGAGATTTTTTAGATTGCACGGTGTACCTGAATTAATAATTTCAAATAGAGATCCTAGTATGACTTCTCGTTTTTGGTAAACCTTAAATACCGCTTCAAGAACAAAGCTAAATTTTAGTTCTACATACCATCCGAAAATAGATAAACAAAATGAAAGGGTAAATCAAGTGTTGGAAGACATGCTCAGAATGTAATGCATGGATCAGTAGTACAAATGGGAAGAATAGCTTCCATTGGTTGAGTTTGTCTATAATAACACTTATCACTCCTCGATGAAAATGGATCCTTTTGAGGCCTTGTATGGACGTAAGTGTATAACACCTGCCAGTTGGGACAACATGGAAGATAGATAAGTTATAGGACTTGAAATGTTGACTGAAATGGAACAACAAGTTAAACTCATTTGAGAATGATTGAAAGAGGCCATTGATAGACAGAAAAGCTATGCTGATTTAAAGAGAGTTGATAGCAAATTTAAACAAGGAGATAAAGTTTTCTTAAGGGTTAAGCCTCAGAAAAGTTCAATTTCGTTTGGCAAGGCAATCAAATTGTCACATCGCTATGTTGGACCCTTTGAGATTATCAAAGTAATCAACCTTATAGCATACCGACTAGTATTGCCTCCTACAGTGTCTAAGTTACATGATGTTTTTCATATCTCTTTACTAAAGAAGTATGTATCAGATTTATCACATGTGCTAAACTGGAATTCTTTAGAGGTTCTAGATCTAGGTGTCATTGTAATTGAATCCATAAGAGTGCTGGAAACTCATAAGCTGCACTTACAAAAGAAAGAAATAAGTCAGTGTAAGGTCTAGTGGGACCAATTTTATGAAGAAAGTGCTACTTGGGAGAATCTAGAAGAAATGAAAACTTATTTTCTGTATTTATTTAAGTGATAAATATGAGGATTTGATATCTGATACTATACATTTGATATGTTTATTGATTGAATGACTGGAAAAGTCATGAAATTTTACTATTTTAAGCAAAAGCTTGGTAAAATAAGGTTGTTATAGCCTAATAAAAGTATTGTTACAATTCTAGAATTGGATTAATTATAAGCTTCAGTTATGATTTTTTTGTGTGTGAAATTTTATCTTCTTAATCTGATTTCTATGAATGACATGAATTAATCATCGGGGATGATGATACTTAACGGGAGAGGTATGTCATACCCCAATAAGTCTATCTTGGATTAATAGATACTTTCCTGGCTTTAGGTGAAATTGTGATTTTTTTTTGGATTGAGGGTGTTTGAAAGGACCCACATCCTTGTACACATGAGGATTTTTGAGAGGATCCATACCCTGGTTACAATGAAGGGGACCACTCATTAGGAACCCAATTGAAGCAACCATGAAACCGAAGTGAAGATGCAGTGACCGTCGACAACGACCGCAGTGAGTGGGACAACTTAGAGTAACTACCAGCGTCGGAAGCGAGAGGAGCAGCCACCAGGATCAGCAGTAAGCGGAGCAGCCACAAGTGTCAGCAGTAAGAGGAGCAACCACGACCGCAGCGAGAGGAGTAGCAACAGTGAGCGGAGCAGCCACCAGCGTCAGCAGTGAGAGGAGAAGGAGCCACCAACGTCGACAATGAGAGGAGCAGCAACCATCGTCAGCAGTGACGAGTAATCACCAGTGTTAGCATGAGCAGAGATGCCGCCTCTAGTGGTGAAACCACCTCCGAGGAGGATCGTGCCTCGGGGGGATTTGAAATTGGGTGGGCAAGCACACAACCAAGTGTCTTGACCGCACCACTCCCACCCCATCGACAGGTGAAATTGTGATTACTTAACACGTCTGACTTGATTAAATTACAATTTAAACAATATTTTCAATTATTTAATCATGTTGATTTCATTATTTGAAATGTTTATAATGATGGATTGATTTATATTTGTAAGGTTGCTTCTTTATCAATCTTATATTGATTCATGTATTTACGTTTCTGCAACTGTGTGGAGTTAATTATTTTTATGATCTTGGTATGGTTGACTAAATTTGTGAAGACCCTTGTTGGTAAGCAAAGGTATAATTTGATAATCGGGTTATAGACCCAGGTTTCTATTTAAAACGTTATTTTAAAAGCCTCTATAAGGCATTCATACTAATGTTGACTGGTTTATAAACCAATTATAAATTTTGTCATATCGACAGAGAAATTCACACAAACACACACACACACACACATATATATATACATATGGTAGATGTATATATATACACATATATATGGATATATATATATATATATATATATATATATATATATATACACACACACATACACACACACATACATACATATGTATATAGATCTATGCTTATATTGATGTAAATGCTTTTGGCTTATGTTTTAATACATATCGCAGACCTTATTAAGGTGGAGTCATATTAGGTATGACAATGCAATGTAATATTGAATGAGAAAGGGTTGGTAGCTCGTATGAGCTCCCACCTGAGCTCGTATCGAGCTATTCGTTTAGTTGTTCACTCAGCCATCTTTAGAATGATGAACTAGCACGTTGGTCAATGTATTGAACAAGTGGAAGTTTAGGGTTAATGATTTTTGTTTAACCCTGACTATTGGATGGTGGATAACCACCCAAACGGAGGGAAGGGATTTCAAGACAATTAGGAGGAAATGCCAAAGTTAGCAGATGGTGGTTTAGTAGGGAATTAGGAGGGGTTGGAAGGAATATGGATGATTTCATTAAATAAAATTAATGAGGCTTCGTAGCCTCGAGAGAAGCGGGAAGCTTCTTGAGGAAGCCACCACCGAGCTAAGTGGTTATTTTGGTCTATCATTTTTCATTTTGGATTTTTGGCTCATCATGCGAGCTCTGCATGTAAAATTCGTCGTGGTTATTTTTGGGGCAAACTGTTGGGACTTTGCATGTAAAATTTAACTCTAGTTGTTCTGAAGGATTATATAGTCGAGTTATGGATTTTATCAAGCTCCTATGTTGATTTGAAGTTGCTCTTCAGTTTGGTTTTTTGCGTGAGCTTAAGAGGATTTCAGGGAATAAAAGGAAGTGGATTCGGTCTTCTTTGAGCATTTACAGGAATGAGATTTTCTCTTCCTCATCTTTATCATTTATAACATTAATATATTTTAATGTTAGATGGAGAAAAAAAAAATTCAGTGCCTTCATTTTCTTCATTAATGATCTGATTATGGGTTTGGTTTAGATTTATCTTTGAAAACTTTGTTTGAATTCATACAGGCTGTGAAAGCTTTATCAGTATATTATATGTACTTGTATGCAACTATTTATTTAATCTATTCATGGTCGAGTTATGCATAGGCCACAGAATATTATGGCCACGTTATTTTTGTGAATATAAGGCTAGTAATATTAAACAGTCTGTGAATGGAGGCTTGCAGGTTATAGTGAGCAATGTGTAAAAAAATTGGTATTGTTTTTATTGGCTTTCAAGGACCTCTGTAGGGTGGGGTCATCTTTGTGCTTGGTTTAGGTTATATATGATGACTTTATGGTTCCTATTTTAAATCTCAAGCTAAAAATCATGTAGCTTATCATTTTATTGTCACTGCTTAATGTTTTAGGGTATAAATATATGAGTGGGTTGTATTACCCAACTTGGCCTTTGGTTAGTTTCAGTCTGTTCATTGGGAACTATGATTTTTTAAATAAAAATAGACTTGAGCAAGATGTCGTTAATTTGGTCTTACATGTAGCAGGTTATAATTTGCATGAAATGTAATAATGTAATGTGTTCGTGTAAGGACATTATCTATTTCACTCATATGCAAGCATTGCAAAATTTGAGTGTAGATGGTGGCTCTAGTTTGATATACGACTTGGTCACCTACTGATTCTAGGGTCTGGATTATTATTATTATTATTATTTGAGACCAAGTTTTTTGTTTAGGTCGATGGACATAAGGGTGGTTTGACCACTCCACGATTCATTTTATTGATCTTCTTAGACCATTCCATGGTCGATGATGACTATGCACTTCTTGTTATTCACCGTATGGTGAAGGTTTGTGATATGTTATTTGTTAATGGTTTGTTTGATTTAGTGCTTGAAGGTGTATACGTAAGGAATAAGTCTGTAGACTTAGTTTGATTGAATGAGAAAAATATAACAGGTATTATTAGGCTTGGTCGTATACTTCCTTTGTAGGCTGTAAGGATTATTGTGACTGTTGCCTTGGTACGAATATATTAAGGATTATTTGGATAAGTTAAGGTAATCGATGAAATTCAAGTACAATTGTTTTATAAATTATTATTATTTAAACAGTTCTTAAACTCTTATTGGATGAACTAAAACTATAGTAAGGAAATGATATATAATATATTAAAATAAATGAATGTGGTTTATTATCTTATGGTTGTATGATTAGACTCTTGTATGATTAATGATTAATGATCATTTATTATTTAATCATACATATGTAAATTTTATGATTATGAATGATTGTATTACATTCAGTTGACGAGTTCAATTATTTTGTACATAAGCAAACAAAACGACAATGTTGTAACTTAGAAAAATTAGGGACTATGTTAATAATATAGTCTGTTGTCATAATTATATTAAGATGCTTAATGAAGGTACATAAACAAACTGATGGAATTTGATTATGAATAATTATCGAAACTAAGATACAGACCTTAAGATCGAATAATTAATGAGATGGAATATCGTTGCATTATGAAATATGGACCTATCGTAAAATTAATTCAATGAGGTCAATAGTTATGAAAAAACTAATACATGGTACTAGGCAGGCCAACTTTAGATGACTACTGTAGTGCAGTGTTCATCGAATGATGTGGGTCATTAAATGAATATTTTCATATAATAGTTATCCTAAGTTGTCCCTCAAGCTTCTTTTATTGTGTGTGTCATAATCAATAAGGAAATGAGTTGTTCTAAGATACAGAGGTTGTCTGTCCAGTTCAGTTTAGTTCCTTTGTACCAACTTATGTTGGCTACAGGGAAGAAATTGATTGCGTAATGATGCAAGTTGTTGTGTGATCTCTTTCTCTCCCATATGAAACCTAAGTTGGCACAGTCATGCTTTGTCTTACTGTATGAACAAGTTTGTATCATTTCCGTGACTTGAATTTAATTAAATTAAGCAAATGATTCAATTATGATAACGGAACCGAATGGCATGGTAGTGAGACATGTTTCAGATACAATGTGTAGTTTAGAAATAGAGCATGCAATGCATGACTCATAAACTTTGGTTGAAGTAGTGTATGTTCATTACACTGTTAGGTTCACCTAGTTCTAACTAAAGTGTGAAATGATGGATGTGATTCGATTGATTAAACCCCAGGTAGACATTTAGAACAACACTTGTAAAATCGATGCCGAGAAGGGCACTAATGTGTATACTTTGTATACTGACTCGAAAGAGTACTTTATGGGAGATCGAGTAGGATCTAGTTGACCCATAAGCTATGCACGTGCTTTATTGATTTGTTATCTAAAGAATTGTAATTATAAATTGTTGGATTGAAATGTTAGTTTGTACATTTAAATCAGTGAAGGATTATGTTAAATTTGGGAAGAAAAAAATTCCCGTAATTATGATGATTAGAAAGTTGGTTGTTACAGAAGGTCTAGTAAACATAAAGGAAGGCCGCATATGGTGAAAACGGAGATCCAGACACATAAATGGCTGTGGAGGATAAAAACACATGCACATGAGAGATCTAATCTTCCTAAACTAATTTAACACTTTAGACCATCCAAATTCAAATTATTTTGGTGAGAATTGGAGTTTTGAACCTGATAAACTTGAACCAAGCCACGAAGTAAGTTGGGGTTTCACATATTTTAAAATATTCAAGTTTCTTCACACCTATAAATAAAAAACATCCAAATCTATCATGCACATGCGTAAATGCAAGCTCTGATACCATGTTAGAAAATTTAAGGGATAAATAATGCTACAAATTATAAATCCATAATTTAAATTGTTGAATATTATAGTTTATTAAGTGTAGTAATTAAAACCATATATTAAGATGTTTATAATAGAGATTACATAATTTAAACACCATGAACATAAAGTAAATGAACACACTGACACGAGATATAAGTGGGAAAATCTTGGAAGGTAAAAAACCCACTGAAAATCACTTATCTTTATTGAGAATAAAATTTCACCCAACACTCCCACTATTTCTCTATTATCTCGCTCATATGGCTCAATAACATGTTACCACCAACACGTCTGTAACCGATCTCTAATGAGATCACCTTGTTATATTCAAGGTGGATGGCTGTGATCCACTCTTAAATCCAACCCGCTTTGTAGTCTATCATGCTTATATTTTAAATATAAGCTATAAGCCAAAAAAATAGTCTTTGGCAGGTTTCTAAAATAAGTAGTTTCCTTCTTAATATTATAAACTCAACAAGGTTGAATATAGTATGCTTGATGAGATTCTTTTTCAACTATTTTGTAGAGTCATCAAGCCGCGTCTTTAATAGAAGGTGAGATCCTTCTCTCCTACCATGTTAGAAAAAGCATTCAAGAAAGCTAAATGCCAAGACTATATCATAAGGGAATTTGAAAATCCTTCACCCAATAAATCACTTGTTGTCATGCATTTTATCAAGCCCAAAAATTCAAATTTTCAAGCATGACAACTAAGCCCATAATGCAAAATTCACTCCTGAGTCTTCCTAATCCCCTTTTTATTCATTTTTTATTCAGTATCATGATATTATGGACCTTTTAGGTACTCCAAATATACTAAATGATAATTTTAAAATTATCAAAGTGGTGTTTCAGGGTCAACAACTCCATTCAGTGAAGAACAATTGAAGACTAGCTCTTCAGAAGGATTAGAAAGGCCAATTTTGGCCATTTCATGGCAGGTATGCATCCTCCAAGAGGGTTTCAAGAGCTCATAATCATCCAAAGGTGGTATTAGATATTATTTAAGGTGATGTAAGTGATTTAGGAAGATTTAGGAAATATTTGGAGGTTTAGGGACAATCTGTGTAACAAGTTTCTAAGATGTAAGGAGTGTAGAGCTAAAACTACAACCTGAACTTCACCATATGATTCCAGGAGCTCCATAAGGAGTTAAGAGGTAATAAAATAGGAATTTTAAATCTAGAGGTAGTATCTACATGTTGGAAGCTTCACATTTTTCACAAGACATTTTTGTTTCTTAAGGCATCTCAATCTGTGTAGACACACCGTACTTTCCCGAAGACAAAGGGGCCAAGTTTTGGAGTTAAATAAATAATTGAGTTCTAAAAACACTCCCATTGTCATTTAAATGGTATTTATATTAAAATTAATATATGATTTCATGATAAAATACCTCGTGGAGCTTCGATAATTGTGTCGTTAAGTTCTCTCTTGTGAAGGTGAGTTACTCGTACTTAGGCAATTTTTTGAGTGACACGTGTCACCTCCTGGTGAAAGTGATTTTTGTGTCCATATTTTCACTTTCCCAAGGGGAAATAGGGGAAAAAAAATTTTACCCCTCTCTATCCCCTCATTTGGTTCTCTACACGATCAATTTTCAGCTCTTAAGTGCTTAAACATGCCATCCTCATCTCCCTCTCACCTCACCACGCAATGACACTTTGCAACATCTAATGAGGCTGTATATTTGTGTCCCTCTTATACCAATTCCTAAGGGGATATAGGGGACACAAATTTTTTTTCCATACTCAAACCTTAAACCAAAATTTTAAAAACATATGTTGCTACCTCATCCATAAGCAAAAGTAACTGCAAGGTAGCTAAAAACATGAAAAAACTAACTACCAACTTCATTTCTTCACCCAACTCGGCATTGCATGAATTATTAAATCCAAGAAACATTCATAAACATCATAACACATAGTAACCAAGTTTACTTAATCATTTCAGACTAGCTATGACTGCTAAAACGAAGCTTATTTTCATGACTCTTTATCCAGAAAGATGATTACACCAAGCTTTTCACTGATTTTTCTCCTCTCAAGCTTCCCTGTGATAAATGAAGCTCTGAGCCTCCATTAATGTCTACCATAACATCAGAAATAATTTAACCCTTGCACTATAAATTTTACTTTTTTATTTGCAATAATTTTAGCGAGCGGAACACTACAAAAATTGGAGCACGGGATCGCAGTGCAGAGCCAAATCCAATGATGATGTTTTCATTATAAATAGACACTGGTAAGTTAACATTATAAAAATATAAATTTTTCAATTCTTCCAATTACTAAAAATATAAACCCTTTGAAAATTGAAATCTTTGATCACTCAACATATATGGAAACAGTGCAAAATAACAAACAGGATAAAAATTGGCAATTTTCCTAAAATAGCAGGTTCTGAAAAATAACGTATTAAAAATAGAAAATTAATAAAAAATGGAAGAACATCATCAATGGAGGTGAATTGAGTGTTCCAGGAATTCAAAATACCAAATTTGAGCAAAAAAACTAAAAATTCCCAAAATAGCAGGTCTTGGTCCTACCTACCAAAAATAGAGAGTTTCAGTTTTCAATGCAGAAAGTTACAATTGGTTTTGTTTTATATCATCTTGCTGATTTTTTCCATCCTCACATGGTTGTAAGGTTTTCTTGTAGCTCAAAAAATATTATTCATCCTTCACAAGGATCATGAAGTATCAATTTGATCACAATTGTGTCAAGGAGCAAAACGGAGCATATCGAGGTGTAACGGGTGAAAGTTAGGGACATTGTGTAGTTGGAAAGGATTTGAAAGATGTCAAGAGATCCATTGAAATCCAAGCATCATCAATAGGAGGTCATCATAATCATAAGTTAACAAGGAACTCATCAAAAGCATCTTAGCATGAAGGTATGCAAGCATCCTAGGTCTGAGCTCATTCAAGTACTCAGAAGCAACAAAAGCTAAAAAGGTGATCTTTATGTGAATGAAAGAAAAAGGAATCATCCTAATTTCACTTGATGTCATAGTGTTCTTAAAAAATCAATAAAACACCAAGTAGCATGATCAATTCTTCAAAGGAGGTTATTATGACTCATCAGGAAAGTTAGAAACATCATTCCTCTCTCTGAAAAGTACTCAAGTGAGCATCGTGAGTCAAGCAAAGGTGATCCATCACAGCCATCCTTCTCCTCAATAACTCATACTTATCTTCAAGAACATCCAGGTATGTCTTCCCCAATGGTGAAGCTTTCCCAAAATGATCAAGAAGTGATCCTACATCAAAATCCTAAAGGTGTTCCAGTGACCAACATCATGTCAACTCCTAAAGAGCCACTCCCATGGATTTAAGAAGTGCTTAAAAGTGAGCCAAGGATAATGCATCAAGTTATAATTCCTGACCTTAGAGCTATAACCAAAACATTGAGATATAGGTGGATGAAGAAGGCACATACAACTTCTTGCTTATTCAGTAGTGTCTTAGGAAACTAGTATGTAGAAGTTGTTAGGCCTAAGAATGTAAATATTTCCGAGGAGATGAATCCATCAGATTATGAGCTAATTTGAATTTCGTTGGGTCAAGATTCACATGAGGGTGACTCTCATATGTTCAAGGAATCCTCTTCTCACCTTCTCACTCAAAATGAATAGTATAAGTGAATAATTGAGCAATTGGAGGAACTTGTAAAAACTCTCAATGTGTAGAGTCAACTATTCTTGGACCCCAACTCAACATCTTCTATTCATGTAGAAGACATTTCTTTAATCAACAGCTTTGACCCTGAGGTGATCAAGAAGGCACAAAATTATATAACACAAGGGAAGGCTATCAAGAAATGGATTGATAGAATCATCGAGAAAGGTAAGACATTGTTTCCCGAGCTCATCTCTATAATCAAGTATGTTCTTACCACTTTGTCTTAAGTAAAGAAATCAAGAGAGGAGATTGTAAAAGAGAAGATCCAATGGGAGGAGGCTTTCCCACTTGTGCCTGGGATGAGCTCCTTCGAATCTCACACCCTCATGAGTAAGAATGTGTTTGCATCAACTACTGAGAACTTATCTCTGGTTGGGACCGCATCATGGATGAAAGATATGATATGATAAATGATGCCATCTCCAAACTTAACTTTGGTGAACAAGAGGCTTTTGATATTTTGAATGAAGTCTACAACTGCGTTGAGAGACTTAGGTTCCCTCCACTCACTGAGAATTCATAATTAGAACAACTCATTGTCTCCTTCCATGAATTTGTCTAGAAATAGGTAGGTGACTATCTTTCCTTTAATAAAGATACCTTAGAGTCCCTTTCCAACATAAAAGACTCCATTTCTAAAATTGCAAAAGATCACGAAGGATGGCTCAGTCAATGCAAGAAGATCAATGACGTTCCCTGAGCTTGGATCAAAGTGTTGAGCTACATTTGTATTTCAGAAGCGGATAATTTGGCACCTACAATGGCTCACTTCGATAAAGAATTCAAAGGTCAAGAACCCACTCTAGAAACTCTTCCTCAAGTACCATAATCAACAAGTTCCTTATTAACAACATATCAGTTGATTCCTTCCCATTCTATTTTTTCTCTGTCTCTCTCTCCATATTCTAAATTTCAATTGAGAATTTAATTTTTTATTGTTTCATCCTTAAGTGACCATTAATTAAACATTGTAATTCCTTTTTCCAATGATAAGAAAAAGACTAACTTCGAACAAATATGAATTATCACAAGTGATGAGGATAGGTGAAGAGTCGTGTGAGGGGTAAATGAAATGATAGATTATAATGTTATAAATTGGAATGAATACACTATTCTAAGGGGTTGGCAATTATTGATTCAGGGTTCATTTTAAGAGACCTCTGGGAAATCAAAGGTGGTAAATTCTTGGAGAATATTCCCAAAACCACTTTCGTGAAATAGGTGAATTTTATGGGGTTTGTGTGCAACATTTTTACCTGAAATAAGCTTTCATTTTCAAGATATGAGACAACAAGGTTGTTGTCGTGTGATAACCAATTTACTGACACATGATAACAAGGTTGTTGTTGCACGACAAATATCTTATTATCACCCAACATCAAGGTTGTTGTCGCACGATAGTAAACTTGTTGTCACATGAAAGTAACCTTGATGTCACACGACATCAAACATACTATCACACAACTATAAAATTTAAATCTCTGGTCAACAAAATATCCTTATCGTGGGTCAAATAAATATTGTTTCATGTGTCAACAAGAGTACTATCGTGTATCACTAGTAGTAGTTTCGTGCGTTAACAACCACACCCTTGTCGCGCATCAGTGAAATCTCCTTGTCACGCATTAGTGAAATCTCCTTGTCGTGCGTTAGTGAAATATCCTTATCACGCGTTAGTGAAATCTCCTTGTTGCGCATCAATAAATAACACTTGTTGCTTGACTGCAAACTTCAAAATAGAACTGCACTATACATTGGTGCTTAGAGTACACAAATTCACAATACTTGATATGCTGATACCTCAACTAGTAGTTAGTTAATAGTATATTACTCAGCGAATCACCTAGGTTTTTATAGGAGATGTTCTCAAATGTAGGCGAAGCCGACCCCTAAAAAAATATGATGTAAATTTTAGGCAAACAAGACACTGACTTGCTACTAAAAATTCACCTTTTCAAATTTTCCTAAAATGAAAATTTCACCATATTACAAATATTCTCCACTAAAATTATCCATGTGTTGATTTAATGTATGTTGTTGAGATTTTCACTTCTACATCAAGTAATAAAAGCTGCAATTCTTCTATTTCTTGTTCTATGTTCCTCTACTCTTTCTTTCCAACTTTTCATGTATGATAATATTATAAAACCAAGAAAGGTGGATATGCATTTTATGAATGAATTCATGGAAGTCAGTGTCTATTATTTGTTATCTCTTATCATGGTTTGCATTATTGTGTTCTTATAATTAAATGTGGACTTACTCTAGTTGATGTATATGAATTCTTCTAGTGCCTACTCACAATATTAACCCTCTCTTTCGTAATTTCTCTCCTTTATCCCTTGTTGTTGCAAATTCCTCCCTTATACCCCGTACAAGAAATTTGCCATGGGTTCAGTGAAGTGTTCCTATGTGATCCCTGACCTATTTTTCCACCCCAAAAAATTAGGATAGTTTACATTCAACAGTGGGAGCCTTCCCATACACAAGAAGGAGGGGCTTAGCCTTGTACTATTGGTGAAAACCAAATAATTTTCCACACGAAAAATTATTTTACCAACACCACCTAAGATTGTACATGTTATTATGTATCATATAAACAATAATTCCATTGATGATGGAATCATATATACTCTCCCTCAAGGATTTTTTTTATAATAGGACCATCCATAATATTGATAATAAAAATTCCAAACAAGGAGGTTCCCACTCATATTCTTCTTCCCATACAAATTTTCACCAATATTTGTCTAAGGAGAAGTTGAGACAATGTTTACCCTAATCATTTGTCTTGGATATAGACCCCCACTCAACCTATTCCTCAATGGAATGATGAGAGACAAAAATTTTGGTGGCATACTAATTGGGTTCACTCTTATGAAAAATAACATGCCCTTTGATCCTTTTACTATACCTACCTCCTTGGTTCTTACTTTGATCATAAAGCAATCACTTGGGAGAGGTTAAACAAAGATATCAAGGAATTTGACATATCCCAACAACATTATCTTCATGATGTGTATCATTAAGTGAATTATCATCTTAGAATCTATAATAAACCACTCCCTAATCACTCTAAATCTAAATAACTGACTTCAACTCTTACTCGAAACAATAATACATCCACTAATGTTGTTTATACCTCGCATCCTTCCACTAATACATCTTTGGAAAAATCGGTAACATACAAGGTACAAAATGCATTATTTCTCACATCAAGCCTACATATCCTTTTTTTTCAGCCCAAGACTTACAAAACCATCTATCTATATCATACAATCCAAACAACACCTAAACAAGCATAAAATCATCATCCTACTATCCAAATCAATGTCACCGCCCTTATGTAAATTATTATGCATGAATAATTCCATATGTCTTCTTTCATATCCTATTACATCATTGGACCCTATATACCTACAAGACTAATCCCATCTGGTCTTACTCCATGTGATTCCCTCCATGATTCCATTGACCAATGTATCCCATGTGGTCAATGTCGTATGAGCCTATCCCTTTCTACTCCATATTCCATCGCCCCTATATAGACTCTTCTAACATGGCCAATACCATAAAGATGTCAAAAATTAACAATCTTGAAAAAAATTAATCCCCATACCTCGAAAACCTCTTCAGACTAATAACCCATAGGTTTAGACTATTACACAGTCTAGCCTTAAATATTGATAACTCTCTAACCTTCCAATTCAAATCACATTCCTCAATATTATATGTACTTCCCATAGGTATCATGAGAATATCATGTCAGCCCTTTTTTCTATGAATATCCCTCCCCCACCTACTTTAAGGCATAACCCTATTTTACATGGTTTGGAGGAGAGTATTTTATGTCAATGTGAATAGATCCCCATTCAAACCAATATTTCCCAATGAGCTTCTCTTTTGTGTAGATGATCCTCCTCTTTTTATTTATAATCAAATTGGCTGCACCATGGCTAAGTGAGCTCTCGCAGATGAAGGTTATGGTACTTTTATTTATTCACTTGATTTTATTAAAATCTTAGTTATTCCACTGATAATATTAGGTATAATTAGATCAATGTTAATATTATGATCACAAACAAATGCCCCATATGGGTTGATCTGGTTACCTATTACCATGTCTCTTCACGCTATACATCTCAAAGTCATGATATATAATTTTCCCTTGTCTTATAACATCCTTTTAGGTTGACCATGGAACCACTACATGGGTAAAATTACATCATCCACTTGTAAATGTGTTAAGTTCACACACCTATGATCTATCTATAAAGTACAAGGTGAAACTAATCCTTAGAACTATGAACTCTTCCAATAACATGGTAAATTCAAAATTCCCACTCTTTAGGAACTTCCTACTATCCCATTTAGAAAATATAAATGATTTAATTATCCCATGGATTCCCTTTTTTGCTATAGTGGTCATCCCGAGGTGGTGGGTCATACACCACCCAAAACTCCTAAACTCATATGACGATGAGCCTAATCAAATAAATCTTGAGATTAACACTTCTAACCTTCCTTATTATACTATTTCATATTCACCTCATATCTTTTTACCTTTCTCTCACAAGAAGGATACCGATATAATTCCTACCACTATTACTTGTAATTGTATCCCTTCTACAGAGCATATCGTCCAACCTAAGACTAATATTGATTTATATGCTATTGACATTAACAAACTTGAGTATGATGATTTCTATACCCTGGATAATCCCTTCCTATCAAGATTCACCCAAGCTAAGAATGCATATATCCTTCAATATCAAGAATCATTGTAATCTAATTTTAACTATAAAATTAACACTATCAGTGTCTCCTTACAAAATATGTATTATAAATTTGACCTTAAGGATGATGATATGATGGATTACATCCCTCTTATTAGTGACCTTGTGCATGAGCCATAAATTGCTCCTATGATTACCTCTTCTCCCATCATTCCTCTTGTGACATACTCTCCTCCTCCTATTATTTCCATGAATTTACCTTATGAAAGATCACGTCTAGCTCTTCTTTCCATTACAGCTCATGGCCTACTTGAGGTTGATTTGTACTACACATGGCATGAGACTCTGGGGCACAATTTTTCAAATTTTAGAGCCTATCGATAACATATGAAGAAGCTTAATGTGAAGGCTAAGAGATATGAAAAAAGGAAAGCCACGTGAACCTCTTCTTCTTCACCACTCTATTGTTCTCATTGTGGTTTTTTTCACATCGATGATACTAGTTAGGTTATCCACTATAAACTTCAATCCTGATAACCCTCTCCTCATGCACTCGATATGATGGACCATTCTTCTCCATCACATCAACCTCGTTATATTCTAATCTAGGTCTTGAAATTTTTATATTCCTCCCAACATCCTTCCCTTGTTGATATATGTTGTGAAGTTCTCACATTGATAATTGCATATATTGAAAATTATCTATTTGTTGTATGATCTGAAGTCCATCATGATATTACTAACATTCATAATAACTTATAACATCTCATGATTCATACTCGACATCACATTTTGTAATAATTAAATTACATTATAAGCGATGCATGTAAATATTTCACATGTTATATTTGATTCACTTAACTTGTCTCATATTTTTATTTTCCATCCTACTTGGGTCTCTATGGCCATTGTCTTCAAACTTCGCTACTTTGGTAATTATTATTTTTTATCCCACTTGGTTTTATCTCTCATTTTTTGGGCTAACCATTTCATTGGTTCCCATCCCATTAATCTAATTATTTCTATATTTCAACACATATTTCCTATACTATCATCGTCATTCTAGGCCTTTTGTTATTTCATTTTCTTAGCCATAAATGTGTATATATTTATGCAAAAATAAGAAGATGGAATCATCGAAGAAATCATACATCAACATCAAAACACACGTGACATCATAAAATATCATATATATATAATTAAAATTAAATACATAATGATAATGTAATGATGTAAATAATGATCAAAACAACCTTCACTATCTTAAGATAAGGTTTATAGAACTTCAAGTCCAACCAAGATTGTCCAGAATAGTTTCACAGTGTTTAAAGGAATATAGTCATATGGTTATATGGAAACATGTTGATTACATCCATTCTTCTCCCCCCATCAACCAAGAACCATATGCTCCATTCCAATTTTAATTGACAAACAAAGTTTAATATGAAAATGGGGCTCAATCAAAGTTACAACTAAACTTTTCTTACCAAGGGCTAAGTATGGGTGTTTTGGAAATCTAACACTTCCCAATAGACTCCCAAAACTTAATTAATTTACTAATTTATGATTATAAAGATGGAATAATAATCAGGATCAAATCCTACACTTCACTTCACTATTGTTTGCATGAATTACTACTCAAAATAGGGGTTACCTTACAAACAAGGCTTTAAGACACAAACGGACTTTCAAGATCAAGAATTTACAATGGGAATTGTAAATAATAATTATATAAACATGTTAATAGATTCTGTTAAGTATCTCAACCTGATGAATTCTAAGTATTCTGATCAACTCTCTAGGTTTACAAAAAAACAACTAGGTTATTGAAAAGTTCTAGGATTTTTCTCACTGTCAGGAAAAATACTGAGTTTTCATTCATTCAAGCTTATTAAAAAATTATAACATAATTATTTTGGAAATTTTCCTCTTTCCTAGATTGGGAATGCGATGTCTCATGTCATTGTTAATGAGTAAATAATCCTAAGATGACAACAAGGTTTAAAACAAGATTCTATCATACAAGAATTGTCTAAACAAGGAATAGGTAATTTATGGTAAATGTCTTCTTAGTCTCTCTTCACAAGTCTATAGAGTAATATTCTCAACTTCCAATCGGGGTCCAATGATTATATTATGATTTTGGATTCCACATACTTGATAGTGTTGAAAATGGACACAAAACCCTGAATTAGGGTTTATCATAATTGAGACAGAGGAGATAGAGGTTTAATTGAGCCTAAACCTAAATAGATATTCACTTTTCCTTGTTCTCTTCTCCATTTCACCTCTAATTGTTAAACAACATTATTCATCACTAACATAGGTTAATTAAATCCTTACTAACTCGATCAAACATCCATAACATGAAAACAAGAAAGCCAGAACTTAGTTTTACAGATTGAAACAATTTATGAAAGAAATATAGACCTTCAAGATTAATTTATAGGCATAAATAACTTTCATCAAGTCTTACTTTACTCTATTAGTGTTAAAAAATCCTTCAAGTGTTGAGATTATCATTTTATTAAAGGAATAAAACACGATCAGTATCTTCTTCACAAAAACATGGAATTCTTGACATCCACCTTAGCATGATTTCAAGAAGAAGATAATAGGGACAAAAACTTGTTTCTACCTTGGATAAACCTTATAATAGACCGTGTTCCAATTTTTAGGAGATTAGTAACATAAGAACAATTCAAAATATTTTTCTTGCTTTATTACCTAGGACTGTACATGCAAGTTAAAAAAACACTCATTCTTTTTTACCTTCAATATGTCAATTTCAAATTTCAAGATTTGTTATTTGCTTCTCTTACATTCTCCTCAAATTAATCTCTTGATGCAGGAGCATCAATTAAAACACTCATTTTGTGACAAAATTAATCATGAGCATGTATGGAGGGTCTATAGAGGTTAGTATGTGAGGTTGGAAGAAATTATAAGTCTTAAAAATTTGAATTTGAGCCTTTACAAGTTTTCCCTCCAAAAGCTAATTCAAATTTCAAACTATGGAAATTATCACCTTTTAGCCACTTTTGGAATTATATATGGGTTGATAGGTGTATAGAGAGTCTTAGAAAGCATGAATTTATTGTATAAGTCTTCTTGAGGGACATTACCGAATGTTCTAGGTGTTTGGACATGTTAACCTTAATGTAAGATCTTGACCCAAGCATGTAACTTGAGTATAAGGTCTAGTTGAGTCATGTTAAGATGGAGTTACATTGCAAATTCGTTAAGGATTCGACGTATTCGAATAAGAAAGAGGATTTTTCCTCAGGAGAGGAGAGAAGAAGGGTATTCTCATAAGAGAGATGAGGATTGCAAAAGAATACCTTTTTTTTGTAAGGAAAAGGATTGTAAAGTATGGAAAAAACAGTCATAAAAGCATATTTTGAATATGAACGAAATGAATATGGAAGGATATCACTGTATTTTATATTAGTGATTACTTTTATAATTTATTTTGAGGATGTTCTTATGTGGTTAAGGTTCTAGAAGATTTATAACCATGAAGATAGTGATTATCCAATTATGCACAAGTTAACACGTGGTAAGAACTTTGTTTGAGAATGCAAATTATCGGTTTCAAGGAATTATGGATATTTTGCATCATTATTTTGTGCTCATGAATGTTTCACATGAAATAGACATTTTCCAAGGATTTTTTGGCTTGAAATAAAATAGATTGATCTAAAAATTAATTTTCCTTCTAACCAGGCTTTAGTAGGAACCCAGAAAACTGACTGCTAAAACAAGGATTGAAAGATCTTTTTAAGGAGTTAGGAATTGAATTTTTTTGGAGATGTTATAAGTGTTATTATAGACATTTCAAAAAAAATTGGAGTCATAATATTATGATCTAGAAAAGTAATAGCAATAAGATTGCCCATTGTCATGACTGTAGTATGACAATGGCCAAATTTCTAAAATGAAGATAAAAGGAGTTATGGTTCATTCTAGGGGTTAAAATTTGACAAGAGAATTGGGAAGGAGGTAAGAAATTACATTCAAGAGGTTTCAGGTGATGAATAGGAATGGAAGTATGAAAACCATGAAATGACCATGGAAAGGGCTTGAGAAGGCCTAGAATTTTGCTAGTGGTTGAAAATGGGATCTATACATTGAATTGATACCTAGAATTTTGCATGTAGATAAAAGAGCCAAATAGGTGCTCATAAATGCCTTAATTTATAAAAAAAACTCCTTAAACTCAAGTTATGTTGAGCAGAAAAAATTCCTAATTATGAAGAGTGCGCGAAATATTAAGGCACGTCAGGGAGGTTGGCGTAGGCAAGGTGGAAACAACAACCATGAGGTTCATGCCTAGGCAGTCAAAATTCAGGACTTAGCTGATTTCGTTAATCATGGGCTAAAAATAGAAAAGTAGGATGGAGTACCGACCAAGCAAAGAGATAAAACTTAATGACTTGATGGCCAAGTAAATGATATATTTGAAGAATGAATGTGCAGATCAAACACACACATGAAGGCTATTAATAAGATTAAAGAAGATTTATTTATAGGATAATATATTATTATTTGTTTTGAAAAATCATGCATGTACTCTATTTTTTAGCACACCTATTATTAGGAGAGTGCATGAGTGGTGAAGGGAAATTCCTCAACCCTACATATATGTTGTATGCCTTTGTGATAATAGTGTGTAGTAGAGAATGTGACATGTTAAAGGAATTATGTTGTCCAGGTCTAGGGTTTGATATTAGCGCGCATGGTCCAACGCACTAGTATAATGGTTGTTATGTGTTAGTGTTATGCTACCTTGATATGATTATGTGCATGACTTTATGTTCACATGTACTGAATGTTATGTATCAATGTTTTATTATGTAGTTGTTTTTGTAGTTTAATGGATAATTGTGGATGGATTATGATAATTGATTTAACTGAGTATGGAGATGTGTTTATGCAATTGATCTTTATTATGGTTTATCTGTAGTCATTGTTTCTATATTACATGTGTTTCTAAGATGATTTGAATGAGTTAATTAAGTTTATATGAATGGATAATTGATTGAATATCATTATGATTATGCATGTTAACATCTTGAGAAGCAAAAACAAAGGAGGGACCTGGTAGTTACGCGTGCTTTAGGTGAGCATTTAGATCTCTCTGAATGAGGTGTCAATGCGCATAACACTCTAGTGAAAACAAAGACTACATTTTGGTTCTTTTTTCGGGAACTCTTTTCAAATTGTCTACCAGGATGTTGCATGTAGATGGTGTATCAGTTAAATTTGGAGAGCATTGAAAGTTAGGTAGAAGACAGACAAAATAAGTTTACACAGAGGTATAACACTGACCCTAATTTCAATGCACTTCGTTGGATGGAATATAATATTTATCATGAGCTATATGAGACTTTCTTTAGTTTATTTTCAGTAGTATTGTACAAATGGATGGGATCGTATACATCAAAGAAGGCTTGGTGTCCTAGGCCGAAGCTTTGGACACAAGAAGATTACTAGACTCTCTTTGATGTAGATGTGGAGTAAACAAGAGATTCAGATCATTGGTGGGCTGACGTGTTATGTAATTATACATTGGAGTACATTATTTATACATACTTGTGTCCAAAGGAAGTTGAGTTTAAGTTTTTATGTGAGCCCCAAGGATCTTATCTATGCACTATACCTTAAGTGATCAAGATATTGATGATAAAACTAGATTTAGAGAGATTACCCATGGCTAGCTAAACCCCCACCGCACACAGGGGCAAGAGCAGGTATGGAGAAGGATGGAAGAAGCCTAGACAAAAGATACATAAAGAGAGGAAATACATATCAAGTTTAATGAGGTGAGAGAGAGGGACATGACACGGGTGCGGGAAATTGAGGAGTGACTTGAGTTGAGGGGAATGATAGCTCACAAAGGATTTGAAGCTCTCATGGCAGACGAGGAGCCGCAACAGTAGGTCCTACCAAATTTGGGAAAGTGCAGTAGAGAGACCCCTTCGACTTCAGATGAGAGTGCATCGGAGGGAAGAATGAGGACCATAAACACACATCTAATCTCACCTAGCCACCTATCCCTTGCGCATGGTGTTCCAGATCCAAAGGTAATTGTTGAAAGGTAGTCTAGTGGAGGTAAGCAAGCAGATACGAGTAGATATCATCTTGTGTTGAACCAAGAAGTGCATCAGACTACAAATACACCCATGACAGTGTAACAAGTGCCAATGTTTAGGAGTACTCTAATAGGATTGTTTTCAGGAGCATCATCATGACATGGTATTGGTGTGCAGACCATTGGGAACACTTCTGTGGTGATGCGACCACACAAATCATAGGTGTCTAGTTAAGTACTACAATTGGGACACACGGAAGTTCATCAACTGGGCCGCAACCCACAACAGTAGGCACGAGAGGCTTAGGAGGATCAGGCTAGCCACCGCATAGAGGAAATCCTTGTGGAGGTTTAGGATCTAGATCTGGTGGACAAGGACCACAACCACCACCAAATCGGCCTCATCAAACACCACAAAACCAACCTATGTAACCAAAACAAACACTTCAAGTCTACTATGACATGTGTTGGTGCTCAAATTAGTCTCACCCCATTGACCTTTGAGATCCCTCATTTTGTGGGCTCTGTTATGTTTTTTGTCTCCTCGGGCTCAAATGGCGGCTCTCCTGCATTTTATGGTTTGACGGGTGTAGTTTCCCGGTCAAAATTACTTCTCGACATCAGTTGAAAAGTGGCCGTTTTTGGTTGGATGTGGCTTTGCGGGGCACTTTAAAAATTCTAAGGCTCATTTCAACCCAAAACATGTCCATGTGGAGGCTTCCACCGGGCCTTCCCATACTTAGACTTTTTAAGCAACTTCCTAAAGGGGCCTGGGACACGTGGAGGGACTGCGCATGTTTGGGGACCGACCCTTGAGTTTTATTTTGAAGAAGCACCAGGAGGACACTTGGAGACTCTGCCAGACTAAGACACGTGTTGGGCCCACACTTGTTTGGGGTCTCTACTTTTCGAGACCATCTCAAAATGCGCCATTGAGACATGTAGCAGGCGGGGAAATGGAGAAATGGAGCTTTAGGGTCATTCAATATTTTTTTCCTTTTGTAAAAAGGGGATAAAATTTGTAAGTTGAAGTGCAAGTTTGCTTGGACCCACATCGGGACACATGTCAAGCCCGTTTTTTGAGGGCGGAGAAAAATGTTAACCTTTTAATTTTTTCCAAAAAATTATAAAATGTCAAAAGGTGCCCCCAGACCCATTTCCAATCACATTTTGCCATGTGGAGGGCTCAGATTAAAAGTTGAAATGCAGGATCAATGGTAGCTATGCATTTCATTTGATTTTTCCACCATTAAAGCTCTAGGATGTTTGGAGATGCATTTTTGCATCATTCTTCATGAAATTTTTGGCAAAATTGTGTCATTTGGGTCTATAAAGTTTAATTAAATCGATTTGAGACCTCAATTTGTAAATCTGAAGTACTCTTGAAGTGGATTTGCTCGAGCTCGTGTAAAAACAGAAAATGCTAGATCCAGAAATTACAGAGTAAAATTTCAGAGGGAAAAAGGATGAAATGATGAAAGTACAGGTGCAAAAGGTGAAAAGGATGTTTCCTCGAGAGCAAAAGGGATGACTTGTCAAAGTCCAACTATGCAGAGGCTCTGGAAAATGATTAAAGGAGGGATTTCTCGCATGAAAGAATTAGAATGATTAAAGGGACTCTCGAAAAGTTGTGGCATGGTATCCTTGTCATTAGTCGAAGGCCCAAGAAACATGATCTATTCACAGTTGGTCCGCCTGGCAGATTTTGAATCTGAATTTGTTAAATGTCTCTATCTAAAACAAATTGGTAACAAATAAAGGTCCCTCGAATATTCTTCTCTTTTGAGGGGAAAAGGTGTTGCATGTGCCAAGAATGAAGAATATGCCTCCAGTTTGAACAATGATGTAAATATTTGCAATGATTCACCTTTTTAAAAAACACCTGACAACCTTTTTGCGAATATGTTGAATGTCACTTTCTACAATTTATGATCTGATATGTGCAACAAAGGCGCTTCGAATATTCCTCTTTTGGGGGGGAAATTGGATGTAAAGGGTGTATTATAAATGCAATGAGATTACTCTTGTAAAAGGTCAGAGTTCATTTTCACGAGAAAATTTTGAGAAAAGCTCATCCTCTGAGAAAACTTTATGAGAAACCATCTTAACTTCCTCTGTGTTAGATTTTCATTCATGTTGAGTTGGTTACAAGTGTATAGCCATCAACAAGCTCTGAGATTGTTTAAATAACTCTCCCCTGCTGATGAATTTGATAAATTTTGAGTTAATTTGTGTCAAATATCTAGAAAATTTTGTGTTTATTTCACTTTCAGAATGTCTGCAATTAGTTTTTCTTGTTCCTATTTCAATCTTGTATCAAAATCTCATTGAATCACACAGATCTCAATCCTTGTGATAGTTTAGTGGCATCTGCAATTTCATTTTTTAGAGGAGATTTCATCTGGGAATGAAATAAATGATTTAAAATCACTTTTCTTTCATCTGTTGATAGAGATTGTTTATAAGCCTCTGGGTGTACCTCAGGCGTGACTGATCTTAGATTTTGATGTTTTATTGGGTCTTCTAACTCAAGCCTTCGTGCCAGAATCTCAAAGATTATGTGAAAAAGTGCATGTTTGGGCCTCCATTGACGCACACCTTTTGGTTGAAGGAATGTTTAAACTATTTTGAAGCTTTTTGTTATTGAGTTCTCCATTTTTTGTGAAGTTTCTCAAGGATCTGGTGAAGTCCAATCTATCTTGTTGATCTCCCACCAAAAAATTATTCAAATAACCAATCCTACCCAAAACTACCCTTGTTTTTCTCTGTATATCCACAAAAGAACAAAATTCATTTGCTAAAGTATGCATAATAGATCAGGATTCCAAATGTCTTCAGTAACCTTAGCCTTTTGTTTGAAAATATCTCCATAATCTAGAAGTGACAACTTGTGAGAGTCTGATTTGGTGTGTTGATCATATTTTCCCAAGGTCTTCTCTATAAGATTTGTGCAAAAGAAGGATTTATCAACATTCTTCAATAACAGAGGTTACAAAATAGGTTCTCTTACCTTAATTGAAAGGTACAACCTAAAATAGTTAGGATAAGATCAAATCCTTTTAAGGTGCTACCCACTTCTTTCAAAGCCTGAGTGCTAAAAAGTCAGATAGATCATTTCCCTAGCTACAAAATGACACACATAATCATCTATCTACCTCTAAGTGTCTTGTCAAATCCATTATGCTGCTTGGCCTTTGAAGAAGAGTAAATCCGGGTACCAACAAGATGTCTCTCCACTTGCTAGAGTATAGAGTATTGAAGATGCAACAAAGCATGTGCATAAGTGTTAATTATTATGGCGCGCTAAAGGAATTATACCTTCAGATAGGAAGGCAAGTCAAATTTCCACTAAATTTTAAGGGTGCATGCATAGCTGGTATAGGAAGTATGGGCCACATCAAACTATGGTGGTCTACAATGATTTACACACTACATTTTTGGATGAGTTTCATATTTCAGAGTTTAAACAACAAAGCATAAGCATGTTTAAGGATATCAAAAAGGGATTATATGAAAGTGTAAGGGAGTATAATATGTGATTTAAGACTCTATTGTCCAAATTGTCTTATGATATTCATCTAATTCAACATGCACAATAGTTTGTTAGAGGATTGTTGACTCTGTTCCAAAGGGATTTATCTCGCAACACATATGTGAATCTGTGTGAGGCCTTGGAAGTAGCTCTATGCACTGAGGCGGTTGGAAGTGTTCACACTGGGGTGAGCCCATTCTTATAGGCATAGATTGTAGCCATGGAAAATCAATACGAGAATCTTTCTTCCAACTTAGCACAGTAGACACGTAGTGGTATATGGTGCACTAATTTTGAAGTTGAGGGACTTACTAAGGATAGTTTCCCACGCAAGTCAATGCATGCATTGCTACTAGATTGTGAAATTTTCCACAAGGACCATGATGTATGGAATTTTCCTCTCTTGTAACACGTGATTCAGAAGAATTTGTCCATGTATTGTAAGATTTATAATTCCCATACCCACGACACCGTCGATTGTATACTGATTGATCATATCCATGAAGCCATTGTAACATGATTATGCCAGACTAGTGTGGCGAGCGGATCAAAGGAGCAGGAAGGACAACATACTGAAGGGCTCGATAATGGGGATAAAAGGAATGGAGGATTCTAAGGGTGATATTGAGGTTGAGGTCGCAATGGTGGTAGAGAAAGGTTCACTTGAGGAACTTGTTACATTTGTGGGTCCCCTAGTCATTATCAACGTGATTATTCCTAGAATATAATTTGCTCATGGTGTGGGAAGCAACATAAGTTAGAGTATTTCTTAAACCTATATGAGCACATGAGTAAAAACAAGAAGAAGGACAAGGGCACGAGGATGATCAAGGTACATCATGTGAATACTGATAAGTGGATGCATAATAAGATGCCTGATCCAGAATTATAACTCATGTTGGTCATAATGCGCACCAAGACAGCACGCGTACATGAGGATATGAAGGCTAAACCACTCATCATGAGAGAGGATGTGATACATACTAAGTATCCAAATGTGATACATCAAAAGGAAGTCTACCAAGAGACTATGAGAATCAATAGATATCTGTAGGGTGAAATAAAATGTTTAAAGTAGCAAACACATGAGAGAGAACATGTGAAGAATATTGAGCTCCCACAAAAGGATGTGGATGACCTGAAAGAGGCGTGTAAGATGTTGCACTAGGATAATATCATCGCACTACTAGGGGAATGGATACATGAGAAAGTACCACGCACCAGAGTTGAGCGCGAATGCTAGATACTACATGTAAACTTGCCTCCACATAACCGTGAATTTGATAAGGAGATTACACTTGATGTAGTAATTGATGTTTGGTTAGTAAACAAAAATTTGATAGATACAAGTGATGAAGTGAATGTGATAACTCTGGGTCCATGTAATCAGATGTGGAGACCAAAATTGCAGCCATCTTAAAATGTGTTGTATATGGAGAATAAAACTAGGACTATGACTATTAGGGCTTTAAAGGGTGCATCCATTACCATTCAAGGAGCCAAGTTTAGAGGAGAATTTGAGGTATTGGAGCTTACTGAATAAGACAAGTTTCCAACATTACTTGGACGACCCTGGTGTTATGCAAATAATGCAGACCTATGTTTCAACAAAGGGTATATAAGATTTGAGAATAACTAAGAGCGTGTTATTATACCCATGACTAAGACCAAAACCACACCATACGTTGAGCATTTAAGTGAAGAATATTTAATCAGAATTTATGCATGCACAATGCGAGACCCTGATGTTGTCAAACCATCAAAGGAAGGTGTGTTGCAATGGGAGGATGCACAATCAATCAACAATACCACAAGTATTTCTTGTGATAACTGGACTCATGGCATGTACAAGATGGTTAGGTGTGAGATGATAGGAAAAGCCACCAAGATCATTAGGCCACGTATGGTGAGGAATTTAGGCTTAGCTCTGGTACCAAGGTATACTAGCAATGGGAAGCTCGATACATTTTTGTGTGCTATGGAAATCCAATGGAAGAATGAAGTTGATAGAAGAAATATGTTGGTTTTTACTTTGTGTGGGATATCAACGCACTAGTGGGCTACACATAGAGATAGTATCTTGGAATGACGAGAACTGATAATTACCTTTTCCATCATGTTTACTCAGAATAATGTACCTACGCACATATGTGAATATCATGGTAAGACTCCGGCTGCGGTACACATCTGTAATTGTGAGAGATTGTAGGTGCAAGGCCAGGAGGCTTTACTTCCATCCCTATGGGTACACAAATTATACTCCAACTGCACATATGTGTGTGCATGGTATGTATATGCTAAGCTAAAGAGAGAGACTACAAACTGGCATGAGATAACTACATGTATTGTTCAAACCTTTGATTATTTTTCTAATAAGCTTTATATACATGAGGCTCTATAGATTATCAAGCACATCACTTTGGGGGATAACGTGAAGGTAGAAGAGCTCATGCTTGAACTAATTGGTGAATCTTATTTCGAGGCACGCCTAGAAAGTGAAGAGATAGATGAGATACAATTGGGCCACACTTGAAAGGAAAAGGAAAAGGGAAAGCTAGAGTACATGATTTGTGATGAAGAGGTAGAGAACCTGGATGTTATCCACACAGAAGGTGCATGCAAGGTCATGGATTTTACAGATGAGAAGGCATACGTGTACCATGATCCTATGAAAATGAAGAAGGTTAACATTGGCATTGAAGATGAACCTAAGGAAGTAATAATTGGGGATCACTGGTTGGAACATGAGGTAGAAAAATCATTGAGCTCTTACGTCAATTTTAAGATCTCTTCCCAAGAGGTTACCATGCATTAAAAGGTGTGCATCCTTCTTTAGGTAAAATGAAGATAAAATTGAAAGAATGCGTGTGACCTGTTAGGAAGAGGCCTTACGGGATGAAACCAAATCCGTGTGTCAAGGTGAAAGAAGAGATTGGTAAGATGCTCAAGTATGGAATTATTGAGCCAATTTAAGAGTCTGAGTAGGTTAGTCCTATGGTTATTACTATCAAGAAGGATGGGCAGATCAAGATCTATGTAGACTACAAAGAACTTAATGCTTCATATGTCATAGATCCCTTTCCCACACCTTTCACCGAGGAAATAATGGAAGGAGTTATAGGGCGTGAAATCTATTCCTTTACAGATGGATTCTCAGGCTATCATCAGTTGTGCACTAGAAGAAGACCACTTTCAATACTGAGTGGGGAAGCTTTGCATACACAATTATGCTATTTGGATTGAAGAATACATCAACAATATTCTTGCACATTATTGTAAAGGCATTCCATGAATTTATTCACAAGTTCTTGTAGGTATACTTGGATTACTAGACTATTTATGGGCTTGTTAAAGATCATTGTGACAATATGAGGCTCATGTTTGAGAGGTGTATACAATTAAACATATCTCTTAACATAAAAAAGTGTATCTTTGCTACACCATTTGGAACTTTACTTGGGCACATCATATGCAAAGGAATATTGGTAGATCCAACAAAGATAGGTGTTATTTTAGGTTTAGAGGAGCCTACTAATCATAGTGAAGTGCATGGATTTTTGGGTCATACAAGATATTATAGAAAATTTATTAAGGGATATAAAAAGATAGTTACGCCCCTGGAGGAGTTTCTCAAGGTGAAAGGGAATTTTTATTGGGTTGATGCGCAATATTAGGCGCCTGAGACATTGAAGGAGACACTTACCACTGCACCAATATTTCATTTTCCTTCTTGGAAAAAACCCTTCCATGTGCATGTTAATGTTGGTGTAGGTGGTATATTTATTCACTTATTTAGTGTTATTCCACCTCACCAGGTGAGTCATCTCACTTAGGTGGACATGGATCTAGGTGTCATCTTAGTTATGATAGATTCTCTTACAGAATCTGTCATATGTGTAAGTGTGTCATAGGAGTTACATTCCCATTTGGGAAAGTAACTCCTCTTCTCCATTATGGAGGAATCTTCTCTTACATGGGAGTTACACATTCACTCCCCTATATGTACACCACCTCTTTTGATCTATGATAAGCCAATACAAGCTAAGCTAAGGCTTCCATTCCACTCCACTTTTCGAATCTTGAGCTCTCATATGCATGCACATTGCTTT
Source organism: Taxus chinensis (assembly GCA_019776745.2). Classification (NCBI taxonomy): domain Eukaryota; kingdom Viridiplantae; phylum Streptophyta; class Pinopsida; order Cupressales; family Taxaceae; genus Taxus; species Taxus chinensis. Next base: position 301,490,558 of record CM034146.1, read on the forward strand.
ACAAAGCTTGCTTGCTTCAATCTCGCAACTCCTACACTTTGGTGAAGTGCAACTATTCAATGCACATGAATTCCTTCCAGGTCTTCATCCTACACTCCTTCATGGTATCAGAGCATAGGGACCGAAATCATGTTGCTCACCATCATTGCTCCACCGTGTAGTTGCTTGTGCAAGCTCTTACCTTTTGCATGTGCTTTACTTGCATATTTCAAGATTCTTGTGGTTATTTTTCAGTGGTTTGTTTTTTGTGTTTCTTGTTGGTTTACATGTGATCAGGGTCAAGGAAGAATACAAGTTTATTATGTTGAAGATCCATTCTAACAGTTCACCGTACACTCGTCGGTTGACAGCTTACTGGGTTCCTGACGCGCCTTCACTTTGCACTGTTAGACGGCTTGCCTTGTGCTCACCTCTCTGCGACCAATGTGGTTTTTCTTTCACCTCACCTTGGCTTTACTACTCACCTCTACCTATAGTTCAGCATCTCTGAATGCCTCTCAGCTATCTTGAGCTCAGGCCTTCATCCAGGTGCTCGACTTGGTCGACTTGTGTTCTGTGTTGATACCGGCTCTGTCATATCTCTGCAGAATTCCACGGTTGGTGTTTTGGGGATAGCCTTGATTCTAATCTCCATAGTCACCTTCCGTTTTGCACCTGGCACTTAGAGCTAACATCTGCTATTCTCGGTGGTTTCACTTGGTATAGTGACACGTTACTTGGAAAACTTCGTCGTTTCCTTGCAAATTCGACTATCACCTTGAAGCCGACTCAGAGGGGATCTCTTAGCCTAGGTTGGCTCGTATTCAAACCCACTCGCTCCGCCTACAAATAATCCAGCAAGTTCCCATCTAGACTAGCCATGCTCATGTATAATTTCCTTCAAGCTTACTCTGCTTGGAGTCGAAAACCTCGTGCATGTTCGCTCAACAATCTGTCTGCAATACCTGGTAGCTCAGCTCGCAGGACAACTCAATTGGAAGGATCTGCTCATACCTGGGATGGTGTACTCTGCTCGATATAACTCCTCGACTCTCAATGTTGCATAGCTGTGTGGTCTCATGTTTGAAATTTCTTGTTTCTCGACATAACAGCCTCCTGCTCATTGTTATCCTGCACAGCCGTTTCATCTCAGCTCCCTCGCTCTGACCTGTGTCACAACAGTCACTGTTGGTTTCTGTTTATGCTAGGCTCCTTGCACCACGTGGACAACTGTATTGCCACCTGTCGCTGGCACTACCCAACACCTTTGACTGCTTCACGGGATTCCTACCTCTCAAACCGTTTCACACAACATCTCGTTGCCTCCAACCTGGCACAGACTTCTGGCATGACGGTTTTCCTTCTAACGTCTTGTACACATGGCATTTCATTTGCATAGCAACAGCTCGATACAGCCACATGACACCTCAACGTGGGCCCCCTCTCTCCCTTTTAGAAATATTTTAGAGGTAAAAACAACCGGTTTTTTAATGTTTTGAGGAAAAAAATTTATTCACATGGCATGTAATTATTTTTCAAGGCTGTAATTTTGCTTGAATTATGTCCTTCCTTCGAGTGTCGAAGACGGAGGGCGAGGTCCGGGGTTGGCAGGAGGCTAATCCCCCCTCGCAAGAAAAACAAACTATGCCTAAAATTTGATGTCATTTCCAACAGGTACCCACACGACACCCTTTGCACCCATTTTAGGCATTTTTTTAATGTGTTTACAACATTTATTAGCATTTTCCATTAGTTGCGGGAATTGTAATAATGCTATAACTTTTGACTGGCTGCTCATTTTTTAGTGCTTCTTTAGTCAAAGTTGCATGATTTTTTGCACTTTACATGATGGAATTGTCAATTTTGTAAACGCACTACTTTTATAAAGTGCCGCATTCTGGGGGGGTTGCTTGTACTCTTGGGCCTACACACGTAGACGCATTATCGGCCGAGTCCGACGTCTTGCTTTCGTGCACCTTGCATCTTGCATTTTTTCATCATGGAGAGTGCTCTTTCCAGATGTGAGCATCGTAGGATCACCTTACAGCCTCCGCCACTTCTCACCGAGAGAGAGAACTATTCAGCTTGGCGTGCTTCCATGGAACGTTACTTCGCCCATGAGGGTCTTTTACCCTTCTTGCTTGGGCCAGTTCCTGCACCTGCTGATCATCATCATCTAGAGGACTTCCTCGGCACTTGTGACCATGTCTTTGGTCACATGATGATGCATGTCTCTCGTTCTCTCTAGTTGCATGTGGCAGACTCAAATCCACCTCACCATGTCTGGAGCATTCTTCAGTCCCTCTATGGAGACCCTTCACATACTGCCGCCATCGTTGCTGCTGTTGATTCAGTTGTCTCCTCCATTTCTTCATGTGATGACAGTTCCACTGACACATGCTCGCTTGGTTCTACTTCTGATGACGAGGATTGTGCACCCAGTTCTGATGTCGAGAGTACTACAGAGGACTCTTCTCCTCTTTCTCTCACTATTCCAGAGAGTGTTGAAACTTCCCACATCTCATCAGATATCGAGCAGTCTTCTACTCAGTCTCACACCATCATTACACCAGCCTCCTTTCCACTTCCAGTGTACGAGGCCCATTTCACTCCTCTACCTTCATTGGATGACTCATACCTATCTGACATCGCTCTTCTGTTTGTTGAGCCCCCTCATTGGGACGAGTATCTGCCTGACCTTAGTCGTCTTTTTGTAGAGTCTACTTGTGATGCTCTACAGGTCCCTCATCCATCTACAGGTGTTTCAGAGGAGTTCATCATCTCCGTTGTTGGGAGTGCCCCTTTTGGGACTCTTACCACTTCCACTTTTCTGGAGACCTTCATTGATCCACCCTCAGCTATGGATCCCTTTTCTGTTGTGGAGGATGTTTTGTTCCCTTCACATCACTTAGATATCCTTTCCACGGGTGTTCATCTTTTATACTATGACAGTTCTACACTCGTGACATTACCTTCAGTTCCTTGGCACTCACTCACTAGACCTATGTCACACTTTTGTGCACCAGACTCAGAGTTCTTCGTGTTGCTGCCTTCAGTTTCCTTTGTGGAGTGGGCAGACTTCCAGCACATCATTTCTGTCCTTCCTAAGGGCAGGCACACAGTTCATTGCGGGTGGCTCTTCTTTAGTCCAGAGGCAGAGGATCTCGTCATCGACATTCTTTTGGGAGACCTCCTAGAGCTGCAGAGTTCAGATCCGTCCATGGCATCTTCTACATTCCTCTCATCTCCCTCTTCTTCTCTCTTCTTCTTCTTTCCGAGAGATTGCCTCTTTGTACATGGGTACCCTTTCAGGCTCGTCTATGGACGGGACCCATATTTGGCATCTTTCTTAGATTAGAGAGTGTGTTGTTCTCTTGTGGTGGATGTTTTTCCCACTGGGTTTTCCTTCACTGCTTGGGATCTTCTTCTTGTACATGGGTACCTCATCAGGCTTTGTGCCGGGACCCATTTCTCATTTCTGACTTGCCGCCTCATCCTAAGTTATGATGAAGGGGGGGTGTTGGTGTAGGTGGTATATTTATTCACTTATTTAGTGTTATTCCACCTCACCAGGTGAGTCATCTCACTTAGGTGGACATGGATCTAGGTGTCATCTTAGTTATGACAGATTCTCTTACAAAATCTGTCATATGTGTAAGTGTGTCATAGGAGTTACATTCCCATTTGGGAAAGTAACTCCTCTTCTCCATTATGGAGGAATCTTCTCTTACATGGGAGTTACACATTCACTCCCCTATATGTACACCACCTCTTTTGATCTATGATAAGCCAATACAAGCTAAGCTAAGGTTTCCATTCCACTCCACTTTTCGAATCTTGAGCTCTCATATGCATGCACATTGCTTTACAAAGCTTGCTTGCTTCAATCTCGCAAATCCTACACTTTGGTGAAGTGCAGCTATTCAATGCATGTGAATTCCTTCCAGGTCTTCATCCTACACTCCTTCAGTTAATGCTTCTGGTATGGAAATTGGAAATTTTTTGGCGCAACCTAGAGATAGTAATGTGGATCACCCCATATGCCTTGCAAGCAATAAGTTGACACGAGTAGAAAAAAATTATACTACCACTAAGCATGAGGCATTTTCTATGATTTATGCACTCCACAAGTTTTGTCAATACTTGTTGGCTACTCCATTTATTTATCATACGGATCATATGGTATTGAAATATTTGGTTAACGAGCCTATTTTGTAAGGGCGCATCTACAGATGGATATTTCTCTTTTAAGAGTTTGATTTCATAGTTAATGTAAAGCTACGCAAGAGTAATTCAGGGCCTGATCATTTATCAAGGATAAATTAAGGTGAGGATGAACAAAACATTAAAAATACTATGCCTAATGCGTAGCTGTTTAGATTAATTTGTGCACCCATAGATTTGGAGGACATAACTATATTCTTGCGCACTAGACTGGCACCAAAGGGGATGAAGACATTCAAGAAAAAGTAGCTTGCTATAAGTGTAACACCTTATCATTTAATTGGTGGCAATTTGTGAAAAATGGGAAGAGATGAAATCTTACGTCAGTGTGTTCTATAACATGAGCGCGAAGTCACTATAGAGGAGGCTCATGGTGGAATAGTAGGAGGACATTATGTAGGAGATGTGACCGTGTGTAAGATCTTGATGGTTGGAATTAGGTGGGAGACCTTATACAAAGACACCAAGGCTTATGTGAAAGCATACGATCATTGTCAGCACCTTGGGAATCCTAGACATAGAGATGGGATGTTGTTGTGACCCATAACAAATGATGAACCCTTTGAGAAGTGGGCCATTGACTTTGTAAGACCTATTACACCACACATGCATAGGACTAACGCATGCTATATTATTACTTGCATAATATATCTAACATGGTCAGTAGAGGTAACACCTACAAAGGATTGTACAATAACCACAACAACATGGTTCCTATGGGAAAGGTATGGTTGTCCATTGAGCTTGACCAGTGATAGAGGAACTCATTTCTTGAATGAAACAAACAAAATTTTATTGGCATAATTTATAGTAACACACCATAAAACCACTCCTTATCAATTTTAAGCTAATGGTACTGCAAAATATTTTAATAAGATTTTGGGACACACTCTTATGAATATTTGTGATGTTCGATGAAAGAATTGGGATGATAAAGTGTCAGTTGTACTTTGGGCTTACAAGACCACTTATAAAATATTGAATAAGGCTACACCCTTTTAGTTGGTGTTTGGTAGAAAAACTGTGCAACTGGTTGAATTCATGTTACCATCCCTGTGTATTGCACGTGCAGGTGGATTGGATGATGAACAATAAATTCAGAAGTGCATTGACAAACTAATGCAACTTGATGAGTGGCACACTATTACACGTTGGATCCAGAAGACTGAGAAGGCATAACAAAAGACATGGCATTATAGGCACATTAAGAATAAGACATTTGTAGTTGTCAAGATGGTCCTTCTCTATGACTCCAAGTTTGCATGCCACCTAGGGAAATTTAAAGTGCATTGGTTGGGACCTTTAGTAGCAACCAAGATACTTGAATCAAGCACATGTTAGTTGAAGGCGCTGGATGACACCATGTTGCCCGATTACTTCAATAGAAGTAGGCAAAATCTCTACTATAAATAAGCTTCTTAGTGTTTGTAATAAAACAATATTGCCATTTAGATCAAGTTTCTATTTCATGTTTTAATTTCCAGTTGTTTTTGTTTTCCTATTTTTTTTTGTAATAAGTGTACTTGTGCACAGGAAGTTGATTACTATCTACTGATTTCATGTGCAAAGGACTGCACATACTTTTAGTGTGGGGTAAACTAGGTGAAAGTGCACAAAAGAGAGATCCATTAGTGTTGAGATTTATATGCAGATTGGCGCGCTCATGAAGGTTGAAACAAGTGCATATGTGATGGTGTGAAGTTAGGATGTTTTCTGAAAGATTTGCACAAAAAAAAGAAAGGTAATACAGGTGCTAAGGATGATGGTGCTCATGAGGAATTGCTCGGGATGAAGACCACGTGAGGAAAAGGCCGTGCAATGTAAGGTGAGGTAGGCAACAACAGGATGGACTACTCGGTGGAAAGTGTAGAGGAAAAATGTGTAGCGGCATAGGGAAGTGCGTGTGAGGATTCCCATGGCTTGGAAGTAGTATACGTGCCTGAAGGTTATGTCTGCAGTGCACAGAAGGAAGTAGAGGAAAAAGCGTGAAATAAAAAAAAGTAGAAAAGCATAATTAAAGTTGTGGTATGGTGGCAGTTGGAAAGAAATTAATGCATGAGACTTTTGAAATATATAAATAGGGAGTTGAAGAAGGTTTATTCATCACCTTTCCTTGTGAATAATTCGAGTTGTAAAGAGTTTGAATTTGAGAAACTTTGTGTGAATTTGTGAGATTTTGTGTGAATTTAGAAACCTCGATCGAGTAAGACACACGACCCATTGAGAAACTCCTTTAGAAGGAAGTTTAAAGTGAGGAAAAGGTGTGGAGAGCTGTGGAGTAGGGATTATGGGGATATTTAGATCGCAAGGATGTGAATCCTGAATTAGGGTAAAAATTTTACTGAATAAAACTAAGGGTTTGGTGCAGGGAAATAAAACTGAGTATCTTTTGGGTGAAAGTGTTTGAGAAAGAGGATTTCAGATGCATAGGGCATAACAAATTATGAAGAGAAGTAAAAATATCAAGCACGAAAACAAGATGACACCCAAATGAGAACCCATTGCGGTGATAAAAAGAAAAGACAAGAAGAAGAGGAGACAAAGGTTGGTGCAAAGGGATGATACAGATGAGGAGGATGTGGTAGAGGAGCTTCACCAAGAAAAGGAGGTCAGAGAGTAGGAATCCCTAGTTTGAGACATGGAGGAAGAAGGGAATAGAGAAGAGAGCACCACACACGATGAAGAGATGCATGAAGTACATAAGGTGCACGAAGTCCATGAAGAGGAGGAAATAGGAGATAAGACGCTGACCAAGGATGAAGCGTCGGGTGGAACCAGTGCGTGTATAAGGAATAATAAACATGTACCCACTGGGAGACACACTAAAGGATGAAGGAAGAAGTACAAGGTCATGCACACGGATCAAGTAAGCTACATTGATGACCAATCGAAGGTGTTGCACACATAATTCTAGTGTACCATGGCAACAAAGAAGTTATATCGCTAGGAGGTCATCAACTAAGAAGGGGCATCTATGCATATAAGGAAGATGTTTCCTTAGAGCATGTAAACACATATGGATGAGCTAGATTTTTAGATTATAGGTGTCACGTTTTCCACGTATAAATTAAAGAATGTGCCAAAGAAAATATTGTGATGGTAAGTCTAACAGAGCTTACCGATGAGCAAGAAAACAACACACTAAATAATGTGGAGGAAAAAATGGTGCATAGGAATCTGGATAAGGTGGCCACCATCTAAACGTTGGTGGAGGATAAAAGGGACAAGGCATAGGAGGTCCAGTGGCTCACAAAGGAGAAGGAGAAACCTGAAAAGCTAACAAAAATTGTCCTCGCCATGGTAGTCCACGTTGCAGAAGATATTTTGGAGGCGTATCCAAAATTTGAAGAGAAAAATAAGGATATATATCCCTTGGCATTACACTGCTTGCAATATTTGGTGCATATGTTATCATAGGAGAAGCCAAGTGTGTGGGGGCCAAGTGAAGGGGATATAGTAGCTAAGAAGGAGAAGAATAAGATAATCATAGTGTGTAAAATCATGGAATATAAAGCCATGTTGAAAAAAATGAAGGATGCTTTAAGGAAGGTGGGATGGGCCTTTGACCATTGTCAAAACATTGACCCCATTCTTAAAGCATATACCACATAGGAAGAGACAGATTTGGCGAGTGCGCAGACTGTGAGGAAGGAAGGAAATCTTAGGCGAGAGGAAATCCTGGCCGAGATTGCGCAGAAGCAAGACACCCTAAAGATAGTAAGGGAAACATATGAAAATAAAATTAAGGAGCTAGGATCCCTCCTCATGCGCAAGATGGATGGCTTGGAGGGGTTAATTTCAGGCCTAGCTGGAGTGATAAGGGAGCTGAAGCATAAGTGTGAAGACATGACCCCTAAGGAGATGATGGAGAAATCTGGTTTAATTCCAAATACAACTACTAAATGTCTGGTAGAGTGGGGTGAGTTGGAGGGAACCATTAATAAGGATTTCCTCGAACTATTGCAGCCAATTGAGGAGTAGGGGATGAATGTGCAATGAAGATTCTTTTATTATTTTTGCCTTATTCTCTGTGTTCACATTCTTTATTCTTTCATGGATATTCCTTGATTAATGTTGCTGAGGACGAACAACATACCTAGTGTGGGGTAACGTTGAGAAGACAAAATTCCTAAGTATGAGGAATGGGAGGAAGATTGGGGTATGCGAGGGATGCATGGAGGCATGTGTAGGGAATATGGAAATAATGCGTAGGAGGTTCATGCCTAGGCAGACAAAAGTTAGGACTTAGTCAATTTTTCTGATCACGAGATAAAAATAAAAAAAGGATGGAGTACCAACCAAGAAAAGAGATAAAGCATGATGACTTGGCAGCCAAGTAAATGCTATTTTTGGAGAATGAACATGCAGATCAAACACATGCATGAAGGCTATTAATATGATTAAAGAAAATTTATTTATAGGATAATCTATTATTAGCTGTTGTGAAAAAGCATGCATTTAGTTTATTTTTTAGCACACCTATTATTAGGAGAGTGCATGGGCAGTGAATGGAAATTCCCCACCCCTATATATATATATATATATATATCTGTTGCATGTCTTTGTGATAGTAGTGCATAGTAGAGAATGTGACATGTTAGAGGAATTATGTTGTCTAAGTCTAGGGTTTGATACTGGCACACATGGTCCAATGCTCTGGTATAATGGTTGTTATGTGTTAGTGTTATGCTAATATGATATGGTTGCACACATGACTCTGTGTTCACATGTAATGAATTTTATGTATCAGCTTCTTATTATGTAGTTAGTTCTAAATTTTAATGGATAATTGTGGTTGGATTATGATCATTGACGTAACTGGGTATGGATATGTGTTTATGCAATTGATCTTTGTTATGGTTTATCTTTAGTCATTGTTTCCTTATTTCATGTGTTTCCAAGATAATTTGAATGAGTTGATTAAGTTTGTATGAATGGATACTTGATTGAATATCATTATGGTTATGCATGCTAAAATATTGACAAGAAAATATAAAGGAGGGACTAGGTAGCTACACGTGTTTCAGGTGAGCATTCAGATCTCTCTGAATGAGGTGTTAACACTCATAGTGCTCTAGTGAAAAAAACGCTACAAGTTATGCTCAGAAAACCCTAAAACTAGGGCTACAAGAACAGGGGCTAATTGGAAAAGAGAAGGTGAGAGAAAGGAGTTTTAACTTTGGAGTTGGGTCTTAAACATTGGTAATAAGCATGGTGAGCCTAATCGGTATCTGAAAGTTTTTTTTAATTTTTTTGGGTTGTGTGTGGATTTCTTGTAACCAATTTTGGCGAACGTCATTCCCCTTAAGAAGCCTATAAGGAAGTTTTTGAAGATGTGATTAAGTTTGATATTTTTGATAAATTACATCATATTGGTTGATCAAATTACATTGGTTAGGCCATGTGAACATGGTTCCGTGATGATATAGGCTAAAAATCCACTTTTTGCATGTTTCACGCCATTTTGGGATACTGGTCAGGATCCTTTTGCAGAGCTTTTAGGTAGTTTTTGATGTTTTTATCTATACTAACTCATTTAGTTGTCTGATTTTCTATTTGCTTTGCATCATTTTCATGTTAGAACATGAGGATTGATCTTATAAAGAGATAACAAGGATGAAGATGAAGAATCAAAGGAAAGAGAAAGATAAGGAGATAACATATTTGAGAAGTGATTTGAAGAGGTTAGAAATATTAGAGGAATGGTGTCTATAACTGAGAAGAAGTTAGTGTTGGTGCAAAATCACAGCACCCCTGAATCGCCTGGTTGTGAGTGGGGCATTCGTTGTGATTGCACAACATGGTACAATCCTTCAAGATGTGGGACTTGCAAACCTGAGATGGGAATCCTGAGAATGGTGGTTCTTGCTTCCTAATATACCTGCCACAAGCGACTCCAGTGTAGGCAGAATCTATCTAGTCCTAATCTAACCATTCCAAGGAACTAGAGAGAAAGAGGGAGTGAAAGAAATCCTACACTAAAGTGGTATTACACTAGAGAAGGAAAGGGGTGAGATACTCTATTAAGGGAGAATGAAACGATGAAAAGGGAACCGAGGGAGGTCAGACAGAAGTGATGCAGACCCAAATTTAGATCCTTCATATAAACTCCATGAAACACAACACCCTGCACCTGTAAATGTGAAATATATGCACAAGAAATAGATTTGAAAGGGAGAGGCACGGGGAAACAACAAAATATTTGAAAGGGTTGAAGAAACACCACAAAAAATCATTTTATTGCTCTATATGGGTGCACAGACCATTACATTTCTACTCAAAAGCACAAATACGCTTGTTAGGCATATGAGAAGGTTTTCAACTCAAAATGGAGTCGAGAAACAAATTTCAAAGATTATCCCTATGCCCAGAATGTCTCTCCTTCTCAAATGAGAAAATTTACAATATATATAAGTTTAAAATGATGAAAACCAGAGAGAAAGGAGGAAAAAGGACCATGTTTTGAGAATTCATCCATCCACCATAAATGCCCTGTAAATCCACCTATACTCTATCAAATTTTCCCCTCCATGTCTATAATGGTGTGTTGGAGAAGGAAGAATGGTGAATCAAATAAAATTTGGGTCGTTGAAACAATTAGATCTTGTATTGATGGCTTGAAAGATGTTTTCCTATTTTCACCCACCAACACCTGCTAAAAATGATATTTTATGCTTCCATGGCATAGAGCAGGTCAAGATCTTTCCAACAGTGCCAACTTTGTTGGGTTTCAGGAACTGGGTCGAAAGATATGTCTATTTGAATGTTTTGAGTTGGGTCCATAAAAAAATGGTGAAAACTAGTTAGCAGAATGGGTCAGTGGGCCCAAAACTCACTTTGTGCCTTTTGGCACCAAAAATACAAAATGTAAAAATTACCCCGCAATTCACTTTTGGCTACAAATAATTTTCAAGCGCAATGGTCTACTTTTTCCATTTGGGTAAAAATTCTCTCCTACGCCCCACCAGCCCACATGCAGTTAAGGCTTAACATGTGGCTCCTTTGGCATCAACGGAGGCACGACTTTTTTTTTTGTTTTATGCCTTCTTGGGGCAAAAAGTTCAAATTGACTCCAACGGCCCAGCCTCTCACTTTGACTTTTCAACAAGGCCATGTGTCCCTTTGCGGACCTTAGGAATTTTTCTTCATTTGGATTTAATATCACTGTAGGCTTGCTGGCAAAAAATTCTCTTTGCATCCTATTTGTAAAAAGCACAAAAGTTCCAAAACTCCCCGTAGACTTGCTAGCCCACTTTTGGCATTTGGGAAAATTTTCCTCTTCGGGCCCGCCATCCCACATTTTCCCTTTGGGTGAAAATTCTCAAAATATCCCTCCACCCTACCTCTTTGCATTGGTAAAAATCCTTAATAACTCCCGTCGGTCCACTTTTGGGCAAAAATACCTTCCAAGGCTCGTCATCCCGTAACTTGCAAAATATGAGGAGTTAGAAGGAATTTTGTATATTTTTGGAAAGGGGAAGAGATTTCCTATTTGATTGAAATTTTTTTAGGGGACATTAAGTTCTTGAAATATGGAAAAATTTAGATTGAAGCACAAAGAGGAAAAAATGATGTTAGTGGACCAAAAATAACTGTGATCTTATTTTGGTCAGCAATTTGTTGACTCATGGGGATATCTTCCTACTAAATGAGATGATCAGTGGCCTTGAAGCATCCACTGGGCATGGAGTCTTCCTGGTAAAAATAAATCTGATTTGAACTTTGAAAATATGATCTTTGAGCCACTTGAAAACCACTTAAATGGAGGTTGATCTCTCCAGATGCCATTCTTAATGCACTGTGCAAGAGAAAAAAAACAAACATTATTTACAAATTTGTAAATCATACACATCCCAAGTGAGATATGCAGAGTGTGTAAAATTACTTCTTATGCTGAAAGTAAACCTACCTACTTTTTTTTAACCAGAGAGAAAGAGGGGATCAAACAATAAGGGCATCGATGCAAATGATTTGACACTAAATATGGATTCTTGTGTGAGTGAAAAAATGACTATAATCTAGTCCTCCACCCAAATCATCAAGGTGTCAACTATAAATGAGACAAATAACTCTTTTAGTTTCTTTGTATTTATATTGAAGAGGCATTGCAGTTGATCCTTGGTACTTTGAAACTCATCCCCATGCTCAAAAGTAAGCATGACTGGTTTTGGATTCTCCCTTGGCTCCAATGAAGCCAAGTACTTGATTGGGTAAGGTCTGATCCTTTTAATTTTCTCACTATTCTGATATTTAACTCCAAGAATGGATTCTTCTGGAAGATCTTCTTGGATGGATGGTGTGGAAGAGATGATGAAATCCTCTTTCTCTTTCCTTTCCTCCTCTTTTGAAGAATATGGAAGATTCTTATCTTCCAACCTTGGTTCCAAAGGGCTGTTGTAAAATGTAGGTTGTTTTCCTTGAATGCTCTCCTTCATGGTAGCAAGCTCATGTACTTGGAAAATGGATGATGGATGAGAAAATGATGTGATCTCCATGGGATCTTATCCATCAAAGAAATCCTCTAAGTCAGACACATAATATGCCTCCTTGATGTCCATGCTGCATGCACTCAACCTCCTCCATGGTGTCCTCCTGATTTGAAACTTTATCACCATGGTTCCCCTCATCTTTAGACATGAAGTTTGAAAGCTCAAACTCTTCTTCAACATTAGAGTTTGAAGGGGAGGAAGTGGGAGGAAGAATTTAAGGTTCTTCTATGGTGTGCTATGTACTTGAAGCCTATTTAATTGTATGGTCCTCCTCTATCATTGGTTCATTAATCAAATCAGGCCCTTGAAATGAAAGAAAACAATCTTCAATGATGCTTTCTTCATTAAGTCGATTCAACACGTATTTGATCTCTCCTAGCTTCTCCTCTTTAATGGGGCTTAGAGCTGATTTTTCCTCCTCTTTAAATGGTTGTGCAGCTTTGGATTAGATCAGCATAATCTTCAGACAAGAGTGCCATTAGGGACACTGCATTCAGAGAAAATAGACTACTGATCTTCCTCTTCTTGTTTTTGTTCCTTCTCTACTGCAAACTCAGCCTCAACCACCACTAGTTTTTCAACCTTGACCCTCTCTCTGCTCAACCATCAAGGGGATATTTGTAAACCCAAAGAAGCCCAATGCTTTAGATATTCTACCGTTTCTTCTTTGTTGGGTTCCTCTTCTTGTTTTTCTCCTTGAATAGATTCTTGAGTCTCTTCCCAACATTTATTTGGGAAAGAAAGAGGAGTGACAGGTTAGGGGTTCAACGATATTTGCAATTGTTTGTTGTGGGGAGGAAGGTGGAACTTCTTCTTTATTTAGAGGTAATGACTGCTTCAAAGGGAAGGGGGCAAAAGAAATGAGATGGGATATGTAAGATCAAGGAGATGGAGAAGAGAAATCAACACTTGGGGCAGAAACTGAGGGGCTTGACTCTTGACACTCGCCGAAATGATAAAGTTTGAGAAAGAGAAAATGAAAGATAGGGAGTTGGTGAACTTACCCATTGACAAGGTTGTCTTATATTCAACTCATAAGCCTAATTCTTGTCAGCCCATTGTGTAAGTTGGGGCAACATTTCAACCATGAAGTCAAGCTTTTTTTGAGGGTTGTAATGTCTTGGAAAAGGGCCTTCACATGGATAAGGTTCCCTGCAACCAATTCTAAACACCTTCATTTTATTATATCCCTTGACTGAACCATGTTAGTCTCCATTTTTTGAATCTTTTTCCAGCATATTAACTTCTTCCATTTGAACTATTTTCCAAAATTGTATGCATACCATGCTTGTAATTTTTATAAGTTTCCATAGCCAAACTAGTTTTGGAAATGGTTCACCTGGGTAAGCATGATTGATTCTCGATCTGATCATAATGTTGATTTGGAGGGGTTATTGAAATAACATTGAAGATGGATCTGAATGCAGTGTTGTATGTGTGAATTCCAAGAGGGAAACGAAGTCATGATTGCACAACTTCATGGGATGGAATTAAATGAAAGATGTGGAAAGGAGAATGGATGGAAGGAAAGGTCTGCAACTTTAGAGAATGGGTTGTTGACCAAATGGAGTCACCATATATGCTTTACATGTGCCTCCAAAGGCTGAATCTCACCAAGAACACATCGACTTGATGAAACGAAGTGGTAAGGTGCTTAAAACCTATCCCATTGGGCGTGCCAAAACTATTAGTGCAAGAATCATAGTACCCCCCGAATGGCCTTGTTGTGAGTGGGGCATTCGGTGTGATTGCAAAACATGGGAGAATATCTCAAGCTATGGGACTTGCAAACTAGAGATGTACATTTGGAAAAAGTTGGTTCTTGCTTCCTAGTCTACCTACCACAAGCTACTTCAGTGCAGGCAGAATATAACTAATCCTTATCTAACCATTCCAAGGAACCAGAGAGAAAGAGCAGAGGGTGAAAGAAATCCTACACTAAAGTGGTGATACACTAGAGAAGAAAAGTGGGTGAGATACTCTATTGAGGGAAGAATGAAACAGGGAAAACGGGACTGAGGGAGGTCAAACAGAAGTGACACAGACCCAGATATAGATCCTCCATAGAAACTATATGAAACACAACATCCTACCCTGAAATACATGCACAAGGATAAATTTGAAAGGGATAGGTACAATAAAACAACAAAACAATTTAAAGGGTTGAAGAAACACCAAAAAAAAGATTGTTTTATTTCTCTATATGGGTGCACAGACCATTACATTTCTGTTCAAAGGCGCAAATACAGATTTTTAGACGTAGGAGAAGGTTTTCAACTCAAAATAGAGTCGGGAAACAAATTTGATAGAGTTTCCCTATGCCCAGAATGTCTCTCCTTCGTCAAATGTGAAGTGTTAAAATATATATAAGTTTAGAATGATGAAAAAACTAGAGAGAAAGGAGGAAAATGGACCCTGTTTTGAGAATTCAACCACCCATCATTAATGCCCTGCAAATCCACCTATAATCTATCAAATATTCCCTCCATGTCTACTTTGGCGTGTTGGAGAAGGAATAATGGTGAATCAAATCAAATTTGGGTTGTTGAAACAATTAGATCCCGTATTTATGGTTTGAAAGATGTTTTCCTATTTTCACCCACCAACACCTACTGAAAATGATATTTTATGCTTTTATGGCATCGAGGAGATTGAGATCTTTCCAACGATGCAAAATTTGTTGGGTTTCAAGAATTTGGTTGAAAGATATGTCTATTTGAATGTTTTGAGTTCAGTTCCATACAAAAATGGTGAAAACCAGTTAGCAGAACGGGTCTACGGGCCCGAAACTCACTTTGTGCCTTTTGGCACCAAAAATACAAAATGCAAAATTTGCCCTGCAACCTTGCAATTCACTTTTGGAAAAAAAAAATGTTCAGGCCCAACGGTCTGCATTTTCCACTTGGGTGAAAAGTCTCTCCCAGGCCCGTTGGCTCGCACGTAATTGACGCTATGAGACATGGCACCTTAGGCATTGGCAGAGGTGCAGTGCTCATGTTTTGGCTTTACGCCTTCTTAAGGCAAAAATTTAAAATTTCCTCCAACCGCCGACCATCTAGCTTTGAATTTTAAACATGGCCACATGCCCCTTTACGGGCCTTAAGCATTTTTCTTCATTTGGATTTAAGATCCCCCGAGGGCTTGCGGGCCCGAAATTCACTTTGCACCCTATTTGCAAAAATCACAAAAGTTCCAAAACTCCCCACAGACCCACCGACCCGCTTTTGGCATTTAGGAAAATTTTCCTCTTCGGGCCCATGTCATCCTAGCATTTTCCCTTTGGGAGAAAATTTTCAAAATATCCCACCACCCCACCTCTCTGCATTGTAAAAAAAACCTTAAAAACTCCCGCCGGTACACTTTTGGGCAAAAATACCTTCTAAGGCCCACTGGTCCGTAACTTACAAAATATGAGGAGCTAGAAGGACTTCTTTATATTTTTGGAAAGGGGAAGAAATTTCCTATCTAATGGAAATATTTTCAGGAAACCTTAAGAGAACATGTTAAGGAAGAGATTGATCAACTTATCAATAAATAAATGGACGAAGATACAATGATTTTTTATAAAAACATATCCTAAACAAGTGGTGATAAAAACTGAAAAATTCAAGTGAAGCACATAAGCATAACAAGAGAGATATAATAGACCTCATGAGGAAACACAAGGTGACAAAGGAAAATTAAAAATGTCATACATGAAAGAGAGGATGACATGTTGAAAGAGGATGAAGATCTCTTGAAAGAGAGAAAATTTTAGAGGATAAAAAAGGACAAGTAAGTCACAAGTATGATGAGGGAAATGAAGAGTTATATGAGTTTTCTTTGAGAGAAGAAATACAAATGCTAGAAGAGATATTTTAGGCTTCTAAGAAGTGTGGAATAGCAGGTGACATGTCAAATCAAGTGGATGAGGACATTGAGAAGAGTGAAGAAGAACAAGAAGTATGTGAAGACATTCAAGTGAAACATGATGCATGGAATAGTCAAAAGGAAGATCTAGCTCAAGAAAATAGAGATGAGATGAGAGTGAAAGATGAGAGGGCTATTAAAGCTCAAAATTTTCAATCTGATATTACTTTGAGTGATGTTTGTGTAGGTACATCAGATGTGATAATGATGAAGAAATCATAGTTTCTTACAAGTAAGGGTCATCACTCTTAGTTATCGAGGGTATAAAGCATTAAACAAGACAAAGTCAAGGAAAAGAACATGATTCTAAGGTCATGGATAGTCAAGAAATGATTCATGGAATGTACTAAAGCAGAGGTACATAGATGAATAAATGATATTGAATACAATTCACTATGTAAAAAAAAATTCTACAAGGAAGAAAACTTAGTCATATGACAAGTAAGCAAGTCCAAACTATGCAAACTATCATGAACGTAATCTAATCATGGAATTAAGTCAAGAAAAAACTCAATGAGATCATCTACAATTAGAAAATCAAGAAAAATAAGAAAAATCTTTATTTTACAGAAGTAATGGCACAAAATTTCTTTTCCCTTGGAAGTATGATGTAGGGAGCATCTGTTAAAACACTCATTTTGAGAAAAAATTAATTATGAGCATGTATGTAGGGTCTATAGAGGTTAATATGTGAGGTTGGAAGCAATTAGAAGCCTTAAAAATTTGAATTTGAGACTTTATATCTTTTCCCTCCAAAAGCTAATTCAAATTTCAAACTAATGAAATTAACACCTTTTATACATTTTTGGAATTATCTATGGGTTGATAGGTGTCTAGAAAATCTTATAATGCATGAATGTGTTGTATAAGTCTTCTTGAGGGACATTACCTAATGTTCTAGGTGTTTGGAATTGTTAACCTTAATGTAAGTTCTTGACTCAAGCATGTAACTTGAGATAATGTCTAGATGAGTCATGTTAAGATGGAGTTACATTGCAAAGTAGTTAGGGATTTGAGGTATTCGAATAAGGAAGATGATTTTGAGTCATGAGAGGAAAGAGAAAGGGTATTCTAAGAAAAGAGAAGAGGATTGTGGAAGAATACATGTTAGTGCATATTCACAGCACCCCCAAATGAGTTATGGATCTAATTTTCTAAGGCAAACTCATTTGATGTGAATGCACAACATTGAGCTTTCCCAAAGTGTGGGACCTTTGCAAATGGGGAAAGCTCTCCAGAGAAGGCTGGATCCTCTTCCTAAACTACCTGCCACAAGCTATTCCAGTGTAGGCAAGCTAATCTAATCCTAATCTAACTTCCAAGGAGATAGGGAGAGAGAGAAAAGAGGAAAAATAGAAGCCTACACTAAAACGGTGATACATCAGAGAAGGAAAATTGCTGAACATTTATCAAAACTGCCAGGGAACAAGAAGAGGTGAGCAATGTGAAGGATGGACAGATGCATCACAAGCCCAAGGATAGATTTCACACAGAAAATGTCCCAAAAACTCCATGAACATAGCTCCAAACCTGCAATGAACATTCAAACATCCACAGATACCTGCAATGAAGAGCGACAAGAAGAAAACAAGTAAAAAATGAGCAAGGGTGGACAGATGCACCACAAAACACGTTTTTTATTGCTCCAGAAGTTTGCACAGAACATCATTTTAATGGTAAAAGGCAAAAAAATGTCATTACAAAGCAGGGGAGGAGGAGGTTTGAACTCCATTTTCAACCCCAGGGAAGAAACGAAGGGAGGGAAGAGTAGAAAAGATGAACAACCCTTTACAAATGAGCCAAATCTGGCTTTTAATGATTAAGCAGAAGGAGAGAAAGTAAAAAACGTGGGTAAAATGGATTTATGATGCTTCAACCACTGACCAGATTCCTCAAATTACACCTGTAGAGTCAAAATGGGTACTTCCTGGATGAACCCATTACTTAGAAGTACATTTGATCATGCAGATCCAGAAAAAACAAGCCATACTTCATTAAATTTAGTGGTTGAAATGTTAATTCTAAGTTCATTTTCCACGTGCCAGAGACGTTTTTTCAAATTTCTCCCAAAATTCTCCATCAAAAAGCAAAATTGAACCCTCCATTGTGTAGAGAATTTCACTAGATTTCCAATGACACGAAGAACGTGAAAATCCGAGCTTTGGGTCAAAAGTTATGCCCTCTTGAAGATTTAGAGAAAACAGGGCCAAAATGGGTGGGCAGGACGAAAGTTTAAAATTTTCCCCCTTGTTTGACTTTGGGAAAATTTCCTCAAAATTCTCTGCCCCTCACCACTCCGATGCCACGTGGCATGTTCTGATTGGTCTGTGGGTCTTCCTGGTCCCTTTACGCCCTTTTTTGGATTTTGGAAAATTTTCCATTGGTGCCCCACGCTCTGCCCCACGCTCTGCCCCTCTGATGCCACGTGGCGCTTTCTTATTAGCCCTCAGGGGAATGCTTCTAATTTTTCCCTTGACTTCAACCATCTCCCTGAATGGGAAATGTGGTGCCTTTTCATTGGCATGGGCCTGAACTAGCTCTTTTCCTTCTGTGGACCTGCCTTAAGATTTTCATCGGCCATATGGACACGTGGTAGCTTCTGATTGGCGCGGGCCATTGGGGGTGGAGTTTCATTGCATTATTTTCCATAGTTTGGAAAAAGGGAAAAATTTCCCCCGCGCCTTCGCCCCCCGATGCTCCAAGGAAATGTGGCCTCTTTTGATTCGTTGCGGGCCTTCGAGCGCCGAGTTTGGAAAATTTTCTAACTCCTTCCCACCGGTCCGATCTCTGATGGCACCCTATACACGTGGCCTCTTTTTATTGGCTAGCCGGCCTTCAGGCCAAAAAAATCCACTGACTGCCCCTAACCAATCCTTGGCAATTTTTCAAATTTTCCTCCGCCTCCCGCCATTCCACCGCCGACGTGGCGCATTCTGATTCGTTGGTGGACCTCCCATGGGAAAATTTCCCTCCAAAACTCCGCCAGGCCATAACTTGAAAAATACAAGGAGTTAGAAGGAAAAATTTACCATTCTGGAAAGATGAGAAGATTCTCTATCCAATGAAGCCATTTCCAAAAAATTTTGAGTGCCTAAAAAGTAGAAAAATTCATCTGAGGCACAAGGGAGGAAGGAATGAAAGGAAGTTAGCCAAAAATGAGCAAGGGGCTTATTTTGGATAACAATTTGGCGACTTAGAGGGGTCATCTACTTGCTAGATGAATGATCAGTAGCCTTTGAAGCATCCATTGGGCATGGAGTCAAGAGTTGTATCTTGCAAACTGATCTGAAACTTTGAAAACTTCCTTCTGAGCCACTTGAAGCCCACTGAACTTAGAGTTGTTCTCACCAAAATGCCACTGAAATGGACTGTGCAAGAGCAAAACCAGCAGCACCAAAAACTATGTACAAAACTGAAAATCATACATGCTCCAAATGGAACATGCAGAGTGTGCACAAGCACTTCTTTTGCTGAAATACAAACCTACCTACTCTACTCTAACTGGAAGCAAAGGTGAGCTAAACAAACCCTTCAACTGGTTGTGCAAAATAGCTTCCTTTCTTCAAAATGGGCAGCCATGCAACTAATTTAGCACTGAACATGGCTAGTTGGATGAGTGGAAAATCAACAAGAAGCTAGTCTTCTACCCAAATCAGCAAGGTGTCAGCTGAAAATAAATCCAACACCTCTTTTAGTTGCTCTGCATTTGGATTGAAGAGGTATGATAACTGATCCTTGGAACTTTGCATATCATCCTCATGCTTAGAGGCAAGCATGACTAGTTGTGGCTTCTCCTTTGGCTCCAATGAAGCCAAATACCTGATTGGGCAAGGTCTGATCCATTTGATATGCCCATAACTCTGATTTTCCATTCCAAAAATGGAATCTTCTTGCAGACCTTCTTGAGTGGATGGTGTGGAAGAAATGGTAGAACTTTTCTTCCCTTTCTCTTCCTCCAATGAAGAACATGGAAGATTTAAATCTTCCAATCTTGATCCTAAAGAGCTGCTATAAGATGCAGGCTGCTCCAAATGAATGCTCTCCTCCATGACAACAGGTTCTTGTGTTTGGAAGATGGATGATGAAGGAGAAGATGGTGTGATTTCAACCGGTTCTTCTTCATCAAAACAATCCTCCAAATCAGACAGGTAAACTGCCTCATTGCTATCCTGCTGCAAATGTTCAACCTCTCCCATGGTGTTCTCTTGATCTGCAACTTGATCACCATGGTTTCTTTCATCCTCCAACATTGAGTTTGAGAGATCAAACTCTTCTTCAACACTAGAACTCGAGAGAGATGAAGTAGAAAGAAGAACTGAAGGTTCTTCTATAGCCTGCTTTGTGCTCAAAGCCTTTGGATCTGCACTTTTCTCTTTCACAGCTAGAATGTGCTCCTCTTCTTTTAGATTTTGAGTAGCTTCTCCTTCCTTTACTACTTGAAGATAAGATTTCTTTTGATAGAACTCTTCCTCTAGCATGAAGTTTGTCAAGTCAAACTCTTCAATCTGCTGCTCTAGAGGACAAGTTGGGACTGCAAGATCTTCTTCAGAGCTTTCCTCCTCCATGGCTGATTGTGCAACTTGAATTGGATCAACATTCTCTTTGGGAAAAGTGCCAACATGGACACTCAACTCATCACAAACAAGCTGCTATTTTTCTTGCTTCACTGTTGTTGTAAAATCAACCTTGTTTGCCACTTGTTCTCCAACTCCAACCTCTTCTGAAGGCTTAACCATCAATGGGATCCTTGTGATCCCATATTTGAGAGCCAAGCTTACCAAACTTATGATTTTTTCTTCTTTGTTTGGCTCTTCTTCTTGTTGTCCTTGATGACTGATTTTCTTATTTTCATTCTCCCAACATGGATTTGGGAATGCAAGAGGAGGGGTGGGTTGTAACTCAATTGATTTTGTAATTTTTTGTGGTGGTGGAGGAGGTGAAACCTCTTGTTTCTTTGGAGGAGAGGGTATTTCTATTGGCTCTTGTGGAGGGGATGACTGTTTGGAAGGAAAGAGGAAAGAAGAATTGAGATGGGGTGGAAGACTAGGGAATGGAGAAATGGATTCAACATTTGGGACAACATTCAATGGGAAGCTTGAAAATTGAAGCCCAAATTGAGATGGTGCTGCTTGAGGAATGGAAAGAGAAGAACCAGTTGATGGTGTAGAACTTACCCATTGACAAGGTTGTTCAGCACCAAGTTTATAGGCCTCTATCTCTGTTGTCCATTGTGCAAGTTGGGGCAGCATCTCCATCATGAAGTCCAACTTCTCCTGAGGGCTGAAGTGTCTTGGAAAAGGGCCTCCCCATGGACAAGGAGTCCTGCAACCAATTCTGAAATCCTTCATTTGAGCTGTTGCTCTTGATTACACCATTTTTGCCTCCATCTTTTGGATTTTCTCCACAAAATCAACATCTTCCATTTGATTGTCTTCATTGCATGTGTACCCTTGCTCTTGATGTGCTTCACAACCAAACTGATTTTGGTATTGCTCATATGGGTAAGCATGCTGACCTTGAATTTGACCAAAATGCTAATTTAGAGGATTTGTAAAACATGTTGGAGGTGGAATATACTGCTGTTGTTGTAAATGTGAATTCCATGATGGAAATGAAGTCATGATTGCACAACTTCATGGAATGGAAAAGAGTGAAAGAGATGGAAAGAGGAATGAATGAAAAATGAATGAAAATGAATGGAAAAAGGGTCTGCAACTTCAGAAAATGGGTTGCTGATCGAGATGGAGTCGCTAGATGTGTTTGCCAGTGCCTCTAAAGGCTAAAATCTTCACAGGAACACACCAACCTTCAAAAGATGAAGTGGAAGACCTCTAAGGTCCCACTGGGCGTGCCAAAACTGTTAGTGTAGATTCACAACACCCCCAAATGAGTTATGGATCTACTTTTCTAAGGAAAACTCATATGGTGTGAATGCACAACATTGAGCTTTCCCAAAGTGTGGGACCTTTGCAAATGGGGAAAGCTCTCCAGAGAAGGCTGGTTCCTCTTCCCAAACTACCTGCCACAAGCTATTCCAGTGTAGGCAAGCTAATATAATCCTAATCTAACTTCCAAGGAGACATGGAGAGAGAGAAAAGAGGAAAAATAGAAGCCTACACTAAAACGGTGATACACCAGAGAAGGAAAATGCTGAACATTTATCAAAACTGCCATGGAACAAGAAGAGGTGAGCAATGAGAAGGATGGACAGATGCATCACAGGCCCAAGGATAGATTTCACACAAAAAATGTCCCAAAAACTCCATGAACACAGCTCCAAACCTGTAATGAACATTCAAACATGCACAAATACCTGCAATGAAGAGAGGCAAGAAGAAAACAAGCAAAAAATGAGCAAGGGTGGATAGATGCACCACAAAACACGTTTTTGTTGCTCTAGAAGTTTGCACAGAACATCATTTTAATGGTAAAAGGAAAAAATGCCATTACAGAGTAGGGGAGGAGGTTTGAACTCCATTTTCAACCCTAGGGAAGAAAAGAAGGGAGGGTAGAGTAGAAAAGATGAACAACCTTTACAAATGAGCCAAATATGGCTTTTAACAATGAAAATCGAGCCCAGGAAGGAGAAAAGCACGGAAAATGCAGGTGAAAGGATTTATGCTTCAACCACCAACCAAATTGCATTAAAACATGCATGGGCACCATTGCAAATGTTCATTCGTTAGATGTTTTTGACCCTGCAAATGGAGAAGAATGCGAACCATACTTCATTAAAAATGGTGGTTGAAATGTCAGTTCTGTTTCATTTTTCACATGCCAAAGGCGTTTTTTCATTTTTCTCTCTCCAAAATTCTCCATCAAAACAAAAAATTGAACCCTCCATCATGTAGAGAATTTCACCAGATTTCTAATGACACCAAGAACGTGAAAATCTGAGCTTTGGATCAAAAGTTATGCCCTTCTGAAGATTTAGGGAAAAACTAGGGCAAAATTGAATCTTGGCGGGCCCGAAAGTTTAAAATTTTCCCCCTTTTTTGACTTTGGGAAAATTTTCCCAAAATTCTCTACCCCCCGCCGCTATGATGTGACATGGCATGTTCTGATTGGTCCACTGGTCTGCCTAGTCCCTTTACGCCCTTTTTTAGATTTTGGAAAATTTTCCATTGGCGCCCTGCGCTCCGCTGCTCCGATGCCACGTGGCACTTTCTTATTGGCCCTCGGGGGTGTGCTTCCAATTTTTCCCTTGACTCCGACCATCTCCTCAAATGGGACACATGGTGCCTTTTCATTGGCGTGGGCCTGAACTAGCTCTTTTCCTTCTGCGGACCCGCCGTAATATTTTCGCCGGCCACATGGACACGTAGCAGCTTCTGATTGGCGCGGGCCATCGAGGGCGGAGTTTCATTGCATTATTTTCCATAGTTTGGCGAAAGGGAAAATTTTCCCCCGTGCCTCCTCCCCCTGACACTCTAAGGACATGTGGCCTCTTTTAATTCATTGTGGGCCTTCAGGCCAAAAAATCCCTCTTGTGCTGAGTTTGGAAAATTTTCTAACTCCTTCCTGTCGGTTCGATCTAGGATGACACCGGAGGACACGTGGCCTCTCTTTTATTGGTTGGCGGACCTTTGGACCAAAAAATTCCTCTGACTTCCCCCGACCGATCCTTGGCAATTTTTCAAAATTTCCTCTGCCTCCCGCCATTCCGCTGTTGACATGGCGCATTCTGATTCATCGGCAGACCTCCCATGGGAAAATTTCCCTCCAAAACTCCGCTGAGCGATAACTTGAAAAATACAAGGAGTTAGAGGAAAAATTTTACCTTTCTGGAAAGCTGAGAAGATTCTCTATCTAATGAAGTCATTTCCAAAAAATTTTAAGTGCCTGTAAAAGTAGAAAAATTCATTTGAGACACAAGGGAGGACACAAGGGAGGATGGAATGAAAGGAAGTTAGCCAAAAAATGAGCAAGGGGCTTATTTTGGATAAGAATACCTTTGTTTTTTAAGGAAAAGGATTGTAATGTATGAAAATAACAATCATAAAAGCATATTCTGAATATGAATATGGAAGGATATCATTATATTTGCTGCTAGTGATTTCTTTTAAAATGTATTTGGAGGATGTTCTTATGTGATTTATGATTTAGAATATTTATAACCATGAAGATAATGATTATCCAATTGTGTACAGGTTAACACATGGTAAGAACTCTTCTTAAGAATGCAAATTATTGGTTTCAAGGAATTATGGATGTTTTTGTAGACACAAAATCATGCACTTGGGTACATTTCTAGGTCCTAAAAGCATACTTTCATTCATATAATTCCTAAAAAAAACTAGTAATTGACAACTATATTTGGCCTTTTATTTGTGTTTCATATTTTCTATTTGGTCTTACACACCCTACAACCCAGTCGGTACTTTACTTGCTTATCTTTCTTGACCTCAAACACTAATACCTAGCCAGGATGCCAACGCCCACTTGCCCTCATCCCCTCTGGGTGCCCCTAATCATTTATTTTGGGTTTTTTTTTAATGTTTTGGGCATCTTATTTTCTTATGGGCCGGCCTTCCAATTGTCAATTATGAAATTCAACCAAGGGAATCACATAAATAGAAAGCTATGTGACCAAAATAAAGGACCAAGCTCTAAACATCTATTATAATCACCTAAGATTACATCAAAAGGATTCTAAGAGCACTAAAGGCATCCATCTAACATCCATACAAGGGACTACATTTTCTGTATATAGTGCATAGGAAGGGGAAGTTCATTATTCCATCCACACATCCATTTGCATTAATACATGTAGCTATCACCCACTATCAAGTGCACTTGCACAAGGGCTTCCTAAGGCACGATTCTTTCACACACTCACAAAAACTACATGGAGTCCGATATGTATTGCAACTCTCAGTTGCAAGTTCACTCTAATGAGTGACCACCGAGGTCAGTCCGACTCCCCATATTGCATCTTTTTTTTAGATTTGATGTGGTATTGTGGGTTTTATAGGTGAATCTTTTTTTTGCAGGTTATAGGTACACTCAGCGATCAAGGTGTAACATACAAGTGACCAACAAAAAATATTAGCGACACTCTTATAACACTAAAAAAATTAGGTTTTGACCACTTTTGTAGTCACGGGCCCCCAATAGTAGACTCTGGCGCCCAGGTGCCTATGACCTACTTTAGGCACCCTAGTCCGACTTTGTTCGATAGTTCTAGATTTTACAGTGCATAGTTACGATAGTCTGACTTCTATGTTCATCAGTTTTCCTAGTCTACATCATTCCTGGATCAAGTGCAAATAAGCTAAGTCCTTTCCTCCCTCTCTCTCTCTCTCTTGCACTTAAGGTTTCATATTTTACTTGCTTATTGCTTGTGGCATATTGTATCTAACATCAATACTTCATTATTTCTATTAGTGACTTTGTAATTAGGGTTTAACATAATTATATTTTTGTTAAATCATTTAAAGAACATGTCTCTTGTTCAAACTCCTTGCCCTAGGATCCCCAAAACCCTCATGGCTAAAAATAGATCCTCTTTTGCCAAGAAAGATATGGATTATATTAGTGTGTAACATAGCCTTGATGTTACTACAGAAGCTGAGCTTAACACTCTTTATCACCATGCTCAATGTAATTCCAAAATCCTCCAACAACTTCTTGCTTACGAAAACACCATTCCCACTAGCTTTCACAACTCTAGCATTTGCATAGTCTTGCCTAACCAAAACTTCACTTCATGATTTCCTTATTCTTCTATAGTTACCCACACTGCTCCGCCTTCTTCTACTCCTATTATAGCACATGATACTCCTATTATAGATTTTATGCTTAGTCTTGCTTATGACACTGTAGATACAAATAATATTACTTCCAATGGTGAAAATGTACATGTGCATGATGTTATTTCTACTAGTAGTCAAGATGAATGCAAAGTTCTATCTCTTGCTCTTCCTACTTTTGAAAAATGTTTCCAATGACTGTAATGATCAATCTCATGTTGCTTCTCCTACTACTTCTCTATATGCTGATGATACTCTTGATGAACTACTTGCATGTGAAAATATGTCTTATAGTGATGTAGGCTATGCCTCTGATCATGAAATTGTTAGTAATGATGTTCCTTTTCTTAGGACTGCTGAAAGTGAATTTAGTACTCCTATTTCTTCTCTTTATGAAGTCATTGCACATTATAATTCAACTCCTACTACTAGTACACCTCTTATCATATATTATGATTCTACTTATATCATTTCTATTGATATGTCATGTTATTCTCCTCCTCTTCCACCGCTTTCTTCTTCTTCTACAAATGTTATTCATGATGATTCTACTATTCCTACTAGGACACCTCTTATTATTTCTTCTGCATCTACATCTAGCTTTCCCATAAAGCCTTCACGTTCTTATCCTCCTTTCACATCCACTTCTTATTCTCACATTCCCATGATCACTCACAATGGAAAAGTTCAACCTCTCAATGTGCCTCTCACTTATTCTACCATCCCCTCACATGGTATTTTATTTGTCATGCATGTTGCTGATAATTTTCAAGCTTAAGTTCATACTATCACTCTAAAAAAAAATCATATTATACTTCCATTGATAATAATTCTTTACATGGAAATCCAATACCTAATTTTTTTTTACAATTCTGCTTTCCCTAAGGATTTCATCATGCCTACATTTACATGTTTTGATGGCATTGACAACCCCTATTTACATCTCAAGCATGATTGTTCAATAATGACCTCTTATTCTAATGACCTATTGCTCCTCAAAGATTTTCGTCATAATATTGTTGATCATGCTCTTCAATGGTACACTCATTTGCCTTATGGATCTATTAACACTTACTGCAATATGGAGGATGCTTTTCTTGGGCGGTTTATGGTTAACAATGGTCTTAGAGGTACATATGATTGTTTACCTACTTTACATAAAGGAAAGAAAGAACCCATTATAGATTGCATTTTACACTTTAATTCTTATATGCATCAGTTATTATTTTAGCCCATTTATTTAGAAGAGCAATTTATCTTTTGTCGTGGCTTAATTCTTGCATTGAAAGAAAAAGTATTAAATGATACATGTGAATCTTGTAGGCTTTTTTTCTATAAATTTATAGATCTAGAAAAAGATTTAATCGTTACACATGTTATATCACCCCCTTCTACTTATTCTACTACTTATATTGTTTCTTTTTCTAATACTTCTTCTCCTCTTCTATCCTTTAAGCCTCCTCCATGGTCACCATCTCTGCCTTTACATAAGTGTCTTCCTTCACCCCCATCGCATAAACATATACCTAAGTCTTCTCCACCTCCTCAGCATGAACCGTTGCACTTTCCATATGCTGCTAAGCTGCATGATGTCTTGTGTAATTTTCTTGATAAGTACCTCATCCACTTGCCTTCTAATCAACATCATCCTCATCGTTGTTTGTATTGCCAGTGCGATCGCCCTTATTACAATTTTCACCACATCAATGGCCACCGTGACAATGATTGTTGTGCTCTACATGATAAATTATAACAATTAGAAGAAAAAAGTGTCATTGCCTTCGTCTCTTTCTCTTATTCCACATAAGCGTGCTTCCACAATTGTTCACTTGTCTCCTCCACCTACTTCTAAGGTTGTCATTGGTCCACCTCCTAAGATCATTATCCATCCACACGCTTTATTTATCTCATTCATTACGACATCATCTTACCCTCCTCACAGTGCTACTACATCCAATTGGCTTCCTAAGTCGTCGTCATTTTTGCTTCCCACCACCACACCTCTCATGATCAGCACCATTTAATTTGACATTTAGTTTAGATCTTATACTCATGATGTTGTTGCTTCACATGCTTCCACCATCCCTCACAGGCCTCTCCATCTTTGGTAGGTGGCCTTCATATGATCATTACATTACCCTATGATGCACTCTAGTTCCACGGTTCATACTCAACTGCTGAGGGTCTAAATCTGAAATTAAGCTCACCACATTCACTTTTCACACTCTATGCTTCATGATCTATCTTTCTAGCACACATTTTCAAGTCATTACTCTATGATGCACTCTAGTTCCACGGTTCATACTCGACTGCTAGGGTCTAAATCTGAAATGAACCTCACTACATTCACTTTTTCATGCTCTATGCTTCACGATCTATCTTTCTAGAACACATTTTCAAACCATTTCCCAATGACGCAATCTTGTTCTATGGTTCATTCTTAACTACTAAGGGGGAATTTATAAATGAACCTCATTTCATACACATTCATTGGGGGGACACACTACTCCTATCATGTTCACACATTGCATACCATTCCATCACACTCATGCATTGTATTTTCATATCTTGGTTGCACTTACTCTTTCTTGCTTATATTATTTACATGATGCACTTTGATTACTATGCTAGTCAGATACTCAGTATGTGATTATCTTTATCATATACACATGGACATTCACTTGGTATCTAGTTGTGAATGTAGATCTCTTACATATTTTCACATGTTGTAATGATGCTTGACACTGTACCTCTTACCAGTCCCACCTAGGCTCCTGTGGGCATCTACCATTTTCTAATCTCACACATTATAGGTGCTATTATTTCATTATTTAATACTTCTACTTTATAACACAATACTTTTCATTGATACATACAAGCCAAGTGACATACTTTTTATCTTTTCTAACATTCTAACAGGTGCTTAATGTGTAGCATTTTCCTTATAGGACTATATGCAACCATGGTTATTTAATACATTTTGCTTGCTATTGTTTGCTATTATATGTTATTGTTTATGGGCTATGCCCTATGTCTTGCTTGATCACTGTTTGTATGATTTTGGTTGCTTCGACCCTGATTGTCTTGTGATATTGTGAGTGATGTTCCATATTTGAAAACCACTTTTTAAGGTCCACTTTGTTTGCACGCTTGTTTGTTACATTGTCTTCTATTACATGCTTGATAATTTTTCTACTAACTCATGTTACTAGTCACATTGTTTTCATGTGCCTTGGTTTCTAACATGCATATCCCTTACCCCCTGTAGGTATCAACTTTATATCAGTTTCAAGTCCTCTCCTTTAGATTGCATGCCCCTATCAGCGTCACATGCACCCCAAATGAGGTGGGGCATACATTGGGTTAATTAGTCACCCCATATAGCAACTCAAAGCTATAGTTCAGATATGCATAGTACAGAATCAAAATAGTCTACAGTTATAGAAACAACTCATAATCTGACTTGGGTCCTCAGTTCAACACTGATTCCAATGCCCAGATACAAACACTAGTACCTGGGTGCTCTTGACCTCCCCTGGGTGCCTATGTCCTAGGGGAAGATACAAATACTTTCTCATATCAACACAGTTCATAGAGTAGTTTTCATAGTACAAGCACAGTCCTCCAGCAAGCGGAATGCATTCTTTCTCCATTTCAACTTGGAACAAATACAAAACTAATACAGTATGATTCAAAACAAAATAGGATCACACCATTTGTGGTGGTGTATAATCGGGAAGCAATCATGGAAGGAGAGTAACATTAGACTTCTCTCCCCAATACCCTTCTGCTGTAGTGTGAGATTACCCAAAAAAATCACTCTTGGCGTGAGATTGCCTAAAAAACTCACTCTACATAGCATTTTCAGGACATCTTTCTATCATTTTACACTCATGTTCATCAGGTGCACACTTTCCTTTTACTACTTTTACACACATTTACATACTTTTACATAGTTTTCACAATATATGACTTTGATTACTCTTTCGCTCTTCTTTTGCAAGTCCATCCTTAATACACAACAAGAAGAATCCCTACATCAAGCACAAAATAGGTACAATATGGTAAACCACAATACGCTCCACCCCTAGGATTACTTCCTTTTTCTTATCTTCCACACTTCATTTTTATCACTTCACACTTTCACTTGTCTCTTCGATACGCTATCAAAGTCACATACTACATGGTTATCAGATACACATATCTTATCTACTTTATGTTATCAAGTATTCACTCAACAACATAAAATCGTGGCAAATGTAGAAACAAAATCACACACTTGGGTACATTTCTAGGCCCTAAAATCATACTTGCATTCAATTGATTCCTAAACGAGAAAACTAGTAATTGAAAACTATATTTGGACTTTTATTTGTGTTTA
Organism: Taxus chinensis; assembly: GCA_019776745.2. Classification (NCBI taxonomy): domain Eukaryota; kingdom Viridiplantae; phylum Streptophyta; class Pinopsida; order Cupressales; family Taxaceae; genus Taxus; species Taxus chinensis. Next base: position 301,521,292 of record CM034146.1, read on the forward strand.
TTATTTTTATGTGGTCTTACATACCCTACATCCCATTTGGTACTTTACTTTCTTATCTTTCATGACCTCAGACACTAGTGCCCAACTAGGATGCTAGCACCTAGGCGCCCCTGTCCCCTCTAGGTGCCCCTAACCCTTTTTTATCTTTCTTACTTCTTTTAGGTCTCTTTTATCTTTTAGGCATCTTATTTTCTTATGGGTCAGCATTCCAGTTGTCAATTACGAAATTCGACCAAGGGAATCATATAAATACAAAGCTATGTGACCAAAACAAAGGACCAAGCTCTAAACATCTATTATCATCACCGAAGCTTGCATCCAAAGGCATCTAAGAGCACTAATGGCATCCATCTAGCATCCATATAAGGGAATGCATTTTCTACGTACACTACATAGGAAGGTGAAGTTAATTATTTCATCCACACATCTATTTACATTAATATATCTAGGTATTGCTCGTTATCAAGTGCACTTACACAAAAGCTTCCTAGGGCACGATTATTTCACACACTTACAAGAATTACATGCACTATGAGATGTAGTCCAATGCTTGATCATAAGTTCACTCTGTCAAGTGACCGCTGGGGTAAGTCTGACTCCCCATATTGTATCTTTTTTTTGGATTTGATGTGGTATTGTTGGTTTTACAAGTGAATCTTTGTTTTATAGGTTACATGTACACTCAGTGATCAAGATACAACATATAAGTGACAAACAATGAATATTAGCGACACTATAAAAATATGATGTTGACCACTTTCACAGTCATGGGTGCCTAGTAGTAGACTCTGGCACCTAAGTGCCCCTGACCCAGTCCAGGCGCCCTAATATGTCCTTGTCCGATAGTTCCAGATTTTACAATACACAATTGCGGTGGTTTTCCTTATCTGTTCATCATTTTTCATAGTATACATTAGCCCCAGATCAAGTGAAAATAAGATAAGTCCTTTCCTCTCTCTCTTGCACTTAGGGTTTCATATTTTACTTGCTTATTGCTTGTGTCATATTGTATCTAGCAGTTGTCCTTCATTGTTTTTATCAATTACTCTGCAATTAGGGTTTACCATAATTCTATTTTTGGTAAATCAATTTTGCTTCATTATTTTATGCTCAAGAATGTTTCACATGATGGAACAAACCTTTTCCAAGGATTTTGTGGCTTGAAATAATATATATTGCTCTAAAAATTAAATTTCCTTTATAACTGGACTCTATTAGGAACCTAGAAAACTAACTGCTAAAACGAGGATTGCAAGAGATTTTGAAAGAGCTAAGAATTGATTTTTTTGGAGATGTTCTAAGGGTTATTACCAACCTTCCACAAAAATTTGGAGTCATAATATTACAACCCAGTAAATTTATAGCAATCAAATTGCTCACTGTTAGGAATGTAGCAGGACAATGGCCAAATTTCTAAAATAAAGATAAAAGGAGTTAGGGTTCATTCTACGGGTTAAAAATTGGCATGAGCATTGGGAAGGAGGTAAGAAATTATATTCAAGATGTTTCAAGTGATTAATAGGAGTGGAAGTGTGAAAACCATGAAATGACCATGGAAAGGGCTTGAGAAGGCCTAAAAAGATAAGGGCTTGTGGTTGAAAAGGGGATCTATACATTGAGTTGATACTTGAAATTTTGCATGTGGATAGAAGAGCCAAATTGGTTCCCATAAATTCCTTCATTTTGTTTAAACACCTCCTCAAACTCTAGTTATGCTCAGAAAACCCCAAAATCAGGGCTATAAGAACAAGGGCTAATTTGAAAAGAGAAGGTGAGAGAAGGGAGTTTTAACTTTGGAGTTGGGTCCTAAACTTTGGTAATAAGCATGAGGAGCCTAATGGGTATTTGAAAGTTTTTTTACTTTTTCTGGGTTGTGCCTGGTTTTCTCCCAACTAGTTTTGGCGAACATCTTTCCCCTTGAGAAGCCTATAAGGCAATTTTTGAAGAAGTGATTAAGTTTGATATTTTTAATTGTTTACATCATATTGGTTGATAAAATTGCATTGGTTAGGCCATGTGAACATGGTACCTTGACAATAGAATCTAAAAACCCACTTTTTTCATGTTCCAAGCCATTTTGGGCTAGTGGTCAGGATCCTCTTGCAAAGCTTTTAGTTAGTGTTTGATGTTTTTATCTATACTAACTCATTGAGTGATATGATTTTCTATTTGCTTTGCATCATCTCTCTAACATTTAGTTACATGACATATAACCACATTTTGGTATTCTCAACCCAAAATGGTGAGAACAGTGGTTAAGTTAGACAACATACATAACAAGGAGATAGTAGGTGGATTAAACCTTCAAAATAGGTTAACAATATATCATTGGCATCCTATAAGAGAATATGAGAAATAACACAAGGATACAAACCCAATGTGACACCTAATCCTTCTTTGAAAATTCAAATTTTCAAATTACATATTTTGGAGGGAAAGTTATTTCAAGCTATTATGAGAGGACTAAACCAAATGAAATGACATGAAATAAGTCTTAAAGGAAAAAATGAGGTCCTAGACCTCCACACACTAAAACTACACTTATGTACACCTTGATGGCCCCTGCATTAGACACCCAATATAGGAAAAGATTCATGAGCTTCTACTCATGAGATTTCTTATTCCTTCTTTCTTTGCTTCTAGTTCATCTCAACTTGATGATTATTATGCACCATAGTAGGTCTTATCTTCTCTTAATTCCTTCATCATTATATATGAGTTATATAACTAAATCTTCCTCATTCTTTTGATGTTTATGATTCAAAATTGACTCTATACCTTATAAAATACCTATTCATTCTCTTTATTTTTGTCATTATCTCAGTCTATTTTTCCTCTTCTTGACTTTTTTACTAGTTCTTTATTCACCCATCTCCAAGCTATTACTACCACACTAGTCTTGTCAATATCTTTGAGCACTCTTTGAGGTGCTACTTCTTGTTTTCTTTCCTGAATGAGTTCACATGCTAATTATAGCTCTTCTATCTTCACGACATCTTCTATTGTCTTCATTTCCTTAGCAGATGTACCTCTATATACAAAAATTGACAAAGTATTAGATGTAAAACTTGGAGACTTCTTGGTCTCTCCTAATGCTTATTGTAACAACACTTATTTTTCCATAATCAAGTTTGATTCCTCTTTAGCTTTGTCTTCATTTTTCCTAGCATTTTGTGTTCTTCCAAACACTAATTCAGATGTTTGTTCCTCATGATACACTGTAAACTCTCATCTTTTTTTATTCTCTTGTGTTTTGTGACTCCATAAGCACCTTATTTGGTTCTTCCTTATAGGATCCTTACTCAACTTATGCTTATCTTCCTCGTACATTCCTTTCTGGGATCTCTTTTGAGATTATTATTCTCTATTAAACCATTTCCACATACCTTTGAGAGACTTAATTGACTCTACCAGCTCTCTTTCATCATCATTCTCTTATTTATGGTTTGTCACTTTTTTATATTTTCACGAGCTTTTCCTTGGTGTTTTTTCTCTCCTTCTTGACTAGCTCTCTACCATAGTTTGTTAACTTCCCTTACTTTGTTTTCTATCACACCATATAACCTTCTAGGTGCTTCTCATTTTGAATCAACCATTAATACTTGCATGGTTTGTCTTTAAGATCCTTGTAGAGATTCCACACTAGCATATTTATAGTCTTTGTCTTCCTTTAATGCTCTAAAGGATTCATATCCTCTCAACTCTAATTTTAATTTCTCATTTGGCACCAATGAAAAACTATCCTCTTCTTTCCTCACCTTTGGTAAGAACTCTTTGTTGGCCATCATTATCACTTTCGAACTTATTTCAAATTCTTCATTATTTCTCTGTAAGGGTGCCAAGGTTTGCCTCTTGTCATCTTTCTCCAAGGTGTAACTACTTTATTTCCTATCATGTACTACTCTTTTACCAAAATGATAAGGTCTACTAAGTAACATATGGAAAACATCCATGGGTATAATGTCACAAATGACCTCATCCTTATAGTTTCAAATCTGAAATTCAACTTGACATTTATCATTAACTAGTAATTGATGTCCTTTTTGCAACCAAGAAACTTTATAAGGAGTAGGATGTGTTTGTCTTCTTAATTCTATCGTCTTAACCATATATGATGAAACAAGATTATTTTTACTTCCACTATAAATGATAATTTTGCAACACTTAACTTTATATTTACACATGGTTCTGAAATTTGTTATTCTTTGATATGATTCCTTCACTTATTTCTTGGTTTTAGAAACACTCTCTTCATCAACAATGATTCCCCTTATTCTAGTTCTTCCACATAACCTAGTAACCCAACACTCTCTTCATGATCAACATGAACTACTTGATTTCTTGCCTCACTCTTACTATCTTTTGGACACTCAAAGGATATATTTCATGCATATTTGTTGCACTTGAAACATCTACCCCAAAACTCTCTGCCTCTTCCTCTTCCAAATGTGGGTCTTCCTCTGAAATATTGACTTCCTCTTGTGGAGTTATTTCCTTGAGAATTACTGTTAGCTTCTCCTTCATTACCCTATTGTTGATTTCTTCCACTTTGATGACCTTTACCTCTAAAATTTCTTCCTCTACCTCTAGAGTTTAAGGTATATTTCCTATTCAGATTCTCTTCTTCCTTAATAGATATTTGGCAAGCCTCTTATAATGTTCTCAAATTTAGAAAATTGATTTCATCTTGTATGTTGAACCACAATCCATTTAGGTACATGGATACCTTCTTTCCATCCTCTTCTATATGACTATCCCTGATTGGGATCTTGTAGAACCCTTTGTATTATACTTTACACTTATTTATTTTTATCTCAAATTTTGTATCTTATTAATATATTTTTCTAGTAGTTGTTAGTGTGAAATCCCAGCACCCCCAAATGAGTTATGGATCTACTTTTCTAAGGCATTGTCATTTGGTGTGATTGCATAACATTCGATCATTCCCCAAGCTGTGGGACTTGCAAATGGGAATGATCCTCCAAAGAAAGTTGGTTCTTGTTCCTAAACTACCTGCCACGAACTACTCAAGTGTAAGAAAACTAAATCTAACCTAATCTAACCATTCCAAGGAACCAAGGAGAGAGAAAGAGGGAAAAAATAGAGCCTACACTAAAGCGGTGATACACCAGCAAAGGAAGTGAGATATTCTGTTGAGGGAGAAAGAAACAGAAAAAATGGAGATAAGGGAGGTTAGACAGAAGTAACACGGTCCATATATTCAAATTCACCATTAAACTCCATGAAACACAACACCCTACACCTGCAAATGTGAAATACATGCACAGAAAAACAAATCTGGAAGGGAGAGGCACGAAGAAACAACAAAAAAATGTAAAGGGTTGAAGAACACCACAAAAACACGTTTTTATTGCTCTAGAAGGTGCACAGACCATTACATTTCTGGAATAGAGGCACAAATAAATTTTCCAGGTGTAGGAGAAGGTTCACTACTCAAAAATGGCGTCGAGAAACAAATTTGATAGAGTTTCTCTATGCCCAGAATATCTCTTCTTTTTTCAAAATGAGAAGTGTTACAATATATAGAAAGAATAAGAGAGAGAGAGAAGAGGGAAAAATCGAATCCTTCTCCAACCACCATGAGATAGTCATTGAATCCACTTTGAAATTTCAACCACTGAATATCAATGCCTTCTACAAATCCACCCACAATATGTCACTTTTGGTTCCCCAGCGGATCAAATAGAATCGGATATGGTAGTTGAAGAGCAAGAAGATCCTGCATTAAAGGCTCAAAGACATTTTCTCCATTTTTACCTACCAAGGCTAAAAAATGATTTTTTATCTTTCCATGGCGTAGAGGACGTCGAGACACTTCTAACAGTGTAAGATTTGTAATATTTCGAGCCCTGAGTCGAAAGATATGCCCCTTCAAAGTTTGTATTGAGTCCGTACAAATGGGCAGGAAAACAATTTGAAAAATGGGTCTCTCTTTACATATGGGACATGCGGTAGCCAGATTAGGGAAAAAATCAGGTTTGCGGGTCCATAATTTATCCTTTTCCCTTTTTCCGCAAAAAATGCAAAACTCAAAAAACCCCCGCGGCCTCACTGCTTCACTTGGACATGTGGCAGTCTTTGGTTGGCTAGGGAGATGTGCTTCCATCTTTTCCTTTGTGCCCTTTTTGACAAAAGGAAAATTTTCACCTTTTCCTCCGACTCCCCGCTTTAGCTTTGACTTGAGCTCAAATGCTAACCTTTTCCCTTTTTTATTTTAGAGCTTTCCCGAGTCTGTCAAATAGATTTAAGACACATATTCACGCGACAGAGTCGTTTCTTCTCTTTCTTCTCACACAGGGTCGTTTAAAATTTCATAGGCCCCGCCATTCCATTGTAGAGTCCCTCTGTAGCCAGTTTGCAAGATTTAAACATGTTTTCTCTTATTCTTTCCGTGCGGGGTCGTGACTGACCCAATATTTTACCTGGGGGGTGAAATATGGATAACAATTTGGTGACTCACAGGGACATTTGCCTACTAGATGAAGAGACTAGTGGCCTTGAAGCATCCATTGGGCATTGAGTCTGCCTGATAAACACAAAACTGATCTAAAATTTTGAAGATTTGATCCCTGAGCTATTGCAAGCTTGACTGTATGCCTTTTTTATGTTTTTTTTTACCCTGAGTCTGCACTCTCAATTTTCATAAGGAAATATTGGAAATGGAATTTCTGAGAGTAAAAATTTGTTTTAACTCTGGGGATTTCATCCATCCCTAAAATGGACTATTTTGAAATGAATTTAGTTGCTCTGCATTTTTTTTATTTAAAGATGGCAACTATTACAGGTAATTATGAGTTTCCTTGCTATGAATACTGAAGAGCCTGGCTTTATGCACCTTTGGAGCAATACAAACAAAACTTATATACAGAGACCAAATCATACATGCCTCAAATGAGACATGCAGAGTGTGCATAAGCACTTCTTATGCTGAAAGAAAAATCTACTCCTACTCCTAAACTAACTAGAGGGAAAGAATGCTAAACAAAGCCTGCAACTGGTAGAGAGAAGTAGCTTATTTTTCTCAAGAGGGGCAGCCATGTAAATGATTTGACACTGAATATAGCTGCCTGTATGAGTGAAAAACTAACAATAAGATGGTCCTCCACCCAAATCATCAAGGTATCAACATTAATGGAAAATACCTCCTCAAGATGACTTGCATTCGACTCCTAGAGGTATTGATGATGACCCTTGGTGCTTTGGTATTCATCCTCATGCCCTGAAGTAGGCATGACTGGCTCTGGCTTCTCCTTTGGCTCTAATGAAGCCAGATACCTGATTAGGCAAGGTCTGATCCATTTGATATGCCCATTGCTCTGTTTTTCCACTCCAAAAATGGAGTCTTCTTGTAGACCTCTTTGGGTGAATGGCGTGGAAGGAATGGTGGAACTCTTCTATTGTTTCTCTTCTTCCTCTTGTGAAGAGCATGAAAAGTTTGAGTCTCCCAAACTTGATTCCAGAGGGTTTCTATAAAATGTAGGTTGCTGCAATTAAATGCTCTCCTTTATGACAACAGGTTCATATGCTTGGAAGGTAGATGAAAGAGGAGAAAAAAATAGAAAATCAACTAGTTTTCCATCAAAACAGTCCTCCAAATCAGAAAAATAAATTACCTCATTGTTGTTCTACTACAAATGTTCAACCTCTTCCATGGTGTCCTCTTGTTCTGCAACTTGTTCACCATGTTTTCCCTCATTCTCAAATATTGAGTTTGAAAGATTAAACTCTTCTTCAACATTAGATTTCAATATAGATGAGGCGAGAGGAAGAACAATAGGTTCTTCTATGGCCTGTTTTGTGCTCAAAACTTCTGGGGTTGCATTACTCTCCTCCTCAGCTGGAATGCACTTCTCTTCTTTTGGATTTGGAGCAACTTTTCTTTCTTCTGCTGCTTGAAGACAATCTCACCCTTGAGTAACCTCTTCCTCTAGCATGGAGTTTGACAAGTCAAACTCTTCAATCTGCTGCTCTAGAGAACTAGTTGGGACTGCAAGATCTCTTTCAGAGTTTTCCTCCATGATGGATGTTAGGAAATAAGAGATAAAATATGCGGAATAATCCCTTACAGAATCGCAACAGTAGAAACTAATATGCAGAAAATATTACAAATCTCAAATAAAAGTGCAGAATAAATAACACAACACAGAGAGACAAGATTTAACGTGGTTCACCCAATTTGGGCTACGTCCACCAAGAATCACTTGCTTAGATTTTATTACAAGCCTCCAATCTCTCAATACAATACCCAGATCCGTTTGGATCTATGCTCAAAAAATTCTACAGAATTCACACCCGAATTCAAAACACATCTGCAATACATTTGCTTATCTATGTATCATATACATAATACCATATAAATAGACAATTGCTTAAGTAGTTTGATACAAAACTGTGGGTATCAAAACCATGGACAAAAACTGTGGGTATCAAAACCATGGGCAAAAAACCGTGGGTATCAAAACAATGGGTACCAAAAAACCATGGGCCCAAAAACAACCCATAACGGTTACCCATTACCCATGGGTTAATAAACCACCCATGAAAATTTGCTTCGGGGGCTCTGCCCCCGAACCCCCCTGACCCGCTCACCAGTGAGCAGGACCGCCGTAAAAAATACCCGAGTGTAACACATAGAAGGTGTACCACACTTTAACATGAAAATAGGCTCCACAAACATAACAATGGATTCATCAACCAAATCAGGCCCTTTGAATGAAAGTAAGGAATCTCCAATGATTCTTTCTTCTTCTGTTACTACAAACTCTGATTTGATTTCTTCCATCTGCTCCTCTTCAATGGGACTTAGAGTTGATTGTTCATCTTCTTCCATGGCTGATTGTGTAACTTGAATTGGATCAGTACTTTCTTCAAATAGAGTGCCAACGTGGACACTACATTCTGAGAAAACTGATGACTGATCTTCTTTCTCTTGTTCTTGCTCTTCTCCTGATGCAAACTCAGCCTCAGCCACCATTGGCTCTTCAACATTGACCTCCTCTATTGGTTTGATCATCAAATGGATCTTTGTAAGCCCAAATTTGGTAGCCCAACTCTTCAGATTATCTGTCATTTCTTCTCTGTTGGGCTCCTCTTCTTGTTGTTCTCTTTGATTGGATTCTTGAGTATTTTCCCAACATGGACTTGGGAGAGCAAAAGGAGTGGCAAGTCAGGGTTTAACCAGTTTTGCAATTATTTGTGGTGTGGAGGGAGGAGATGAAAATTCTTGTTTCTTTGGAGGGAATGACTGCTTGGGAACGGAAAGGGGAGAAGAAATGAAATGGGGTGTAAGACTTGGGAATGGAGAAATGGAATCAACGCTTGGGGCAACAAATGGAAGCTTGGAAATTGGAGCTTGAGTTGAGATGGTGTCACTTGAGAAAGATAAAAATAAAAGCTATGAGATGTTGGACTTACCCATTGATGAGGTTGTCTTGACTCCAAATCATAAGCCCCAATCTCCTCAGTCCATTGTGCAAGTTGGGGCAACATTTCAACCATGAAGTCAAGCTTCTCTTAAGGGTTGTAATGTCTTGGAAAAGGGCCTTCCCATGGACAAGGTGCCCTGCAACCAATCTTGAATGCCTTCATTTGTGCTATGCCCCTTGAATGAACCATGTCAGCCTCCATTTTTTGGATCTTCTCCAGTAAACCAGCATTCTCTGCATAATTATCGCCATCATATGCGTCCCCTTGTCCTTGATAAGCTTCATAGTCAAACTGGTTTTGACATTGCTCATATGGGTAAGCATAATGGTTCTGGATCTGATCATAATGTTGATCTGGGGGAGTTGGGAAATACATTGGAGGTGGACTGTATTGCTGTAAGTGTGAGTTCCATGAAGGGAATGAAGTCATGATTGTACAACCCCATGGAATGGGAGAAAATGGATGGAAAAGGTTTACAACTCAGAGAATGGGTTTTTGACCAGATGGAGTCGCCAGATGTGCTTACATGTGCCTTAAAAGGCTGAATCCCACCAAGAACACATCAACTTGATGAAATAAAGTGAAGACCTCTAGTCCCACTGGGCATGTCAAAAATGTTAGTGCAAATCACAGCACCCCCAAATGAATTATGGATCTACTTTTCTAAGGCAGGGTCATTTGGTGTGATTGCATAACATTGGATCATTCCCCAAGTTGTGGGGCTTGCAAATGGGAATGATCCTCCAGAGAAAGCTGGTTCTTGTTCCTTAACTACGTGTCATGAGCTACTCCAGTGCAGGAAAACTAAATCTAACCTAATCTAACCATTCCAAGGAACCAAGGAGAGAGAAAGAGGGAAAAACAAAGCCTACACTAAAGTGGTGATACACCAGCAAAGGAAGTGAGATATTATGTTGAGGGAGAAAGAAACAGAAAAAATGGAGATGAGGGAGGTCAGATAGAAGTAACACGGCCTAGATCTTCAAATTCTCCATTAAACTCCATGAAACACAACATCTTGTACCTACAAAAGTGAAATACATGCACATAAAAATAAGTCTGGAAGGGAGAGGCACGGAGAAACAACAAAACGATGCAAAGGGTTGAAGAACACCACAAAAACACGTTTTTATTGCTCTATAAGGTGCACAAACCATTACATTTCTGGAATAGAGGCACAAATACATTTTCCAGGCATAGGAGAAGGTTCACTTCTCAAAAATGGCATCGAGAAACAATTTTGACAGAGTTTCTCTATGCCCAGAATGTCTCTTCTTTTTTCAAAATGAGAAGTGTTACAATATATAGAAAGAATAAGAGAGAGAAGAGGGAAAAATTGAATCCTGCTCCAACCACCATGAGATACACATTGAATCCCACTTTGAAAGTTCAATCACTGAATATCAATGCCTTCTGTAAATCTGCCCACAATATGTCGCTTCTGGTTCCCAGCGGATCGAATCGAATCGGATCTGGCAGTTGAAGAGCAAGAAGATCCTGCATTAAAGGCCTGGAGATGTTTTCTCCATTTTTCACCTACCAGTTCCTAAAAATGATTTTTTATCTTTCCATGGCATAGAGGACGTCAAGATTCTTCCAACGATGTAAGATTTGCAATATTTTGAGCCCTGAGTCGAAAGATATGCCCCTTTGAAGTTTGTATTGAGTCCGTACAAATGGGCAGGAAAAATGTTTGAAAAATGGGTCCCTCTTTACATATGGGACACACGGCAGCTAGATTAGGGCAAAAATTAGGTTCGCGTGTCCGTAATTCATCCTTTTCCCTTTTTCTGCAAAAAACACAAAACTCAAAAAACCCCCGCAGCCTCGCTGCTCCGCTTGGACACATGGCACTCTTTGGTTGGCTAGGGAGATGTGCTTCCATCTTTTCCTTTGTGCCCTTTTTCACAAAAGGAAAATTTTCACCTTTTCCTCTGACTCCCCACTTTGGCTTTGACTCGGGCTCAAATTTTGACATTTTCCCTTTTTTATTTTAGAGCCTGCCCGAGTCTGTCAAATAGATTTAAGACACAGATTCATGCAACAGAGCCATTTCTTCTCTTTCTTCTCATACAGGGTCATTTAAACTTTCACAGGCCCCACCATTCCATTGTAGAGTCCCTCTGCAACTAGTTTGCAAGATTTAAATGTTTTTTCTTTGATTCTTTCCTTGCAGGGTCGTGGATGACCCAATATTTTTCCCGGGGGGCGAAATATGGATAACAGTAGTTTAATGTTATGAACTTAGGCTTCAATTTTTCTACCATCCTTTCCCATGATCTGATTTTATCTTTGCCTTTCTTCTTCCTTTCATCCTGAATATAATCCCACCAAATAGATGCATGCCCTTTCAGTTTAGTACAAGAAAATTTTACCTTTTTGTCTTTAGTTATCCCATTCATAGTTAAAGTATTTTTCCATCTCTGTTATCCATTCAATTAGATTTGCTGCATTTAAATTACCTTCATACTTAGGAACTCTAAACTTCAATTTAGATATTTCTCCAATAACTAATTTCAACTACTTTAATTCTATACTCTGTTCTTCTTCAACTTACTCTTTCACTACTTCTCCTTCTTATTCTTCTCTGTCACTTACATCTCCTACTATCACACCTCTTCTCTGAGTAAATTTCATTGCTTCTAAACATTCTTGGACATTTCTCATGAATCCATCATCTTATCTTCTCTATGTTTCCTTCTTGGACCTCCTCTTCTTTCCTTGGCTCTTTGGGCCATTTTTTTTTCTTCTTCTTCACGCCTTACTTACCTTCTCAACTATAATCTAAAATATCATTTCTCAAGGAGCTTACTATCTCTGATGTAAACAATGACCAAAACAACCTTCACTATGTCAAGACAAGGTTTATAAAACTTCATGTCCAACGAAGACTATCCAAAATATTTTCACAATGTTTCAAGAAATATGGTCCTATGGGTATATAGACACATGTTTATTATATCCCTTCTACTTTCCCCATCGACCAAGAACCAAATGCTTCCGGGCACTTTAGCTGACAAATAAAGTTTAATATGAAAATGTGGTTAAATCAGGATTATAATAAAAAAAATATTCCCAAAGGATGAGTATGGGTGTTTGGTACATCTAACACTTCCCAGAAAACTCCTAAAACTTACTTACTCCACTCCTTTAGGATGATCAAGATAGAATAATAATCATGATCAAATACTACACTTCAGGGCTACAACACACAAGAGGACTATCAAGATCAATATTTTGCAAAAGTAATATATGCTATATATTATGTTAAGTATCTCAACCTGATAGAGTCTAAGTATTCTGATCAACAACTCTCTAGGTTTGCAACAAACAACTAGGTTATTAACAAGTTCTAATAGTTTTGTCATTGTCAGGTAGAATACTAAGTTTGCAATCATTCAAGCTTCTTAAACAATTATAACATAATTCTATTGGAATTTTTCCTCCTTCCTAGATTGGGAATGGGATGTTCCAAGTCATTATTAATGAGAAAATAATCCTATGATGACAACAAGGTTCAAAATAAAATTCAATCATACAAGAAATGTCTAGACAAATAATAGGTAATTTATGGTAAACGTCTTCTTAATCTCTCTTCACAAGTCTATAGAGTAATATTATCAACTGCCAATGGGGGTCCAATTATTATATTCTAATTTTGAATTCCACATACTTAATAGTGTTGAAAATGGAAACATAACCTTGAATTAGAGTTAATCATATTTGAGATAGAGGAGATAGAGGTTTGACTGAGACTAAACCTTTAGAGACATTCACTTGTCCTTGTTCTCTTCTCCATTTCACCTCCAATTGTTAAACAACATTCTTCATCACTAACATTGGTTAATTAACTCCTTACTAACATGATCAAACATCCATAATAGGAAAATAAGAAAGCTAGAACTCGGTTTTAAATATTGAAATAATTTATTATAGAAATAGATACCTTTATGCTTAATTTCTAGGAATAAAGAACTTCCATCAAGTATTACTTTACAAGTTTCCAATAATCCTTCCAGTGTTGAGATTATCATTTTATTGAAGGAAAGGAATAAAACACATTCAATATTTTACTCATAGAAAACATAGAATAATTGGCATCCACATTAGCATGATTTTAAGAAGAAGATAATATGGATAAACACTTATTTCTACCTTGAATAAACCTTCTAATAAACTTTTTTCCAATTTTTAGGAGCTTAATAACATAGGAACAATTCAAAATATTGTTCTTACTTTATTACCTAGGACCATGCATGCAAGTTTAAAAAAAACCTCATTATTTTTTACCTTCAATATGTCCATTTCACATTTCAAGCTCTTTTGTTTGCTTCTCATACATTCTTGTCAAAATAATCCCTCTAACATTCAGTTACAATGAATATAACCACATTTTTGCATTCTCAACCGAATATGGTAAGAAAAATGGTTAAGTTAGTGTTAACACACAAAAGTTGTACCCTTTCGATGGTCATGGATGAGCATCAACATTTTTTGGTGAACATGGGTTTGTCTATGTGGGACTTGCAAAGTGAGACAATCCTCCAAAGAAGGTTAGTTCCTTATGTCCTAGCCAGCTATAAACTAACCTAGAACTAAAAAAATGCAACTAAAACTAGATCCAACCACAATTTCACAGGGTTCAAGGTTAAGAGAAAGTGAAAAAATATGTAAAATGAGAGAAAGTGATGCACCAAAACTAAAATAGGGTTCAAATATGACCTGTAGAGACACAAATAAAACCACAATGCAAGAATCTAATAAAAACACAGAGTTTTTACAAGGGACGAGTGAATAAATAAAAAAAAAGATGGCAAAATATTCACATCAAATACAAAGTATTTAGAGGAAAATACCACAATTGTGTATCATTAAACATTCGCACTTGCATTTATGATGCTAAATATCTAGATTTTCATAAATAAATTCAACAATAAATCAAATTAACTCATGAAATGGAAAGTATAGAGAAAATGAAAGTAGAATGGAGCAATTTCTATTAAATATTAGAGGGTATTTTATACAATTGCTTGCTCCTATAATCATGGAGTCAAGTCTCATCACCTTATCCTCATATCTCTCCTCTAATCCCTAGTCATACTACCACACCCCTATCCATGAGTTGTGCATGACAACTAATTGTGCACACTCACATATTATTTAAACATTAAATAATACAAATATTCAAACCATATATTCACACTATGAACACTAATTTCCTAACATTCACCCCCTTAGAGTGACAATGGGTGAGATCTGTCTAGTACCTGCTCATGTTCTACAATACGATGGTTTTCAAAGAGTACCATCAACTCCAATAGGTTTTCTAGTGGAAACATTAACCACTCTGTATGTGATGTTCTACGAGATTCAAAAAGTCTCAAATTGGTTTTTTAGTGGACCACCAGCCACTTTCATAGCAATGTACACATTTCCTCATCCAAAATTTACAAAAAAGAAAAAATATAGGAAAATATGCTCCTTACTATGAACATGAATTATCCATATGCTCTTTATTTATTACCACACGTGCTGAAATTAAACACACTGAACACAACTAAAAAAACATGGCCACCAAAGCAATATTGTGGCCTCATCAATGGTACCTGATGAGAGGTCCTCCTTCCTCCGTTGCCTCTAGCCTTCATTATGATGCTGCTAACTCAACTGAATTTGTCTTTGAGTCTCATTTTACAATTCTATTGGGTGTCAGTTTCAATCGATAATGCACCCCCTCACTATGGACATCGTGTGCAAGCGAAAATGTGTCTAATTTTTGACAAGTGGGGAAATTTTTTTTTATTATATACTTTTACAATGACTCACAAATCTACAATGATTCAACACTTTTGGATGACTGATTATGACACAACAAAGTTGACAATATTAATGGAAATACACATAAATGATTCCTAAGAGGTAGGACATAGACAATAGGACCAAAACTAAACAAATGGCTTGAGATGAATGATAATATCTTGAAGCACAAACTAATATATACCTCTCACACCATATCTAATCGCCATTCCAAATAGATGCAGAAACAAACTTTGACAAAAAAAATATTTTAATCATATACAAATTCCATAATTTCTTCAAATGCCAGAATCTATTTCACGTTTACTCTTAAACCAAAAACTGAGTTATTCTGAAATTTTAACATTAGAGCGATAAAATACGTATCTTGAAACCCAAAAAAATTCAGAAGATTTGGAATCTAGGTTTTTGAGAAAAACACGATTTACCAGTAGTTTTTTATGAAAGATCAAAATCCAAAAAATGGCCACAAAATCTTAAAAACTCTCAGATCTACATCCTAGAGGCTACGGTTTTGTCCTACAATGACTCTCATAGCTTGTCCTTTCCTGATATGATACTAGATAATGCTAAATATCTAGATTTGTATAAATAAATTCAACAACAATAAATCAAATTAACTCATGAAATGGTAAGTACAGAAAATACAGAGAAAATGAAAGTAGAATGGAGCAATTTCTATTGAATATTAGAGGGTATTTTATTCAATTTCTTGCTCCTCTAATCATGGAGTCAAGTCTCATCACCTTATCCTCATATCTCTCCTCTAATCCCTAGTCATACTATCACACCCCTATCCATGAGTTGTGCATGACAACTAATTGTGCACACTCACATATTATTTAATTATTAAATAAATACAAATATTCAAACCATATATTCACACTATGAACACTAATTTTCTAACAATTTACATAACAAAGGTTTGAGAATAATCTACAAAATGTAGTTGCAGAGGTCTGAAGGCATGTAAAATGTGAAAATATAAGTCAAATCTCCCAATCCCACATAAGAGAACCCCTTTCTTGTGTAAAATCATTTACATTTATAGAAGAATGTGGAAGGAAGAGAGAAAGAGTGGGAAAATGTGAAGTCAATTGAGCAATGAATGGAATCCACCCACCAAGGATCTTGTGCCATCATTTATTGCATTTTAAAGCATAGAAATCCTTTTTATTATTTATACAAGCCATCAAACTTCTTACACAGAAGGATGGGTGCCATTAAATCTTGGTTGGTGGGGTGGTTGGATACTTGGCTTCATTGGAACTATACTTTTCTCCTTTTATTATTGTGTTTTTCATTTTTATCCCTCCAAACAACATCAATTCTTGTGTTTCTTTAAGCCAAAATGTTTCCATGGAAGAGATGGTTTGAATACCACTAGTTTTGTATAATTTGGACCTCTGCCACAAAAGATATGACCAAAAACCATTTCTACTTTATTTTACGACTTTACCATTTGCTCCCAAAACATGTAAAGGACTTTTGTGTTTTCTTTGATTGGTGACAATTCTCCCTTTTATGTGACATTTTAAGATTTTGCGGGAATTCCAATGTTCAACAGATTTTTGTTGAATAATCCACAACTTTTGAATCTAAACATCCTCGTGGATTGAGAAACCCACAAGATACTAACTCCCGCGCACATGTGAAACTCATATCTTCCTCCTCCGTAATCTGCGGGGGCCTAACTCTTATTTTACATCCTTGTGGGATGTCCATAGCCTATGTTTCATGACATTTGAAACTATTGATCCTTTGTTTTGCAGGTTTTGGAAAACCCATGGAGCAATGAATGCTTAGGAAACCAACACAATGTTGGGATAGTGTTATGTGAATTTTTACTTTGGCCACCCCAAACTCAGCCTTTTGGCTACTTCATGACCTCTCACCTTCACCAACCTTGCACTGCGGCGTCCGAGGAACAAAACCCATTTTTTTATTTGGCCGACTTCATGTAAGATTTTTCCTAAGTCTCCTTGAGTTAAATTCCCCTTTTTTCTATGGGTTTTTGAGAACCCATGGAACACAACATTATGGAAATCCATGGATTACTTGGAAATAAGTTCCCATAGCTTTTGCAACCAAACACTACCTAAGTCCAAAATTGAGTTGATAGGTTCCAAAATATCCCTGCGGTTATTTTGGACAATAATTTGGCAACTCAACGAGGATATCTTCCTACTAGAGATATGATAAGTTTCCTTTTTGTAATCCATTGGGAATGGATTTAGCCTTTAAAAATTAAAAATATGATCATAGAACTTCGATTTTTCACCCCTGAACTTGCATGAATTTAAAATTGACTTGTAAGTGTTTCTGAAGACTATTTTTTTAGGAATTATAGATGAAACTTGCAACCTATCCCAAGATTCAATTTTTTGGCCAAGGAGGGGGCATGGAGAACTTCTGGATGCAACTAATTTTGGAGTTTAGTGAATAATCATTGAAGAATTTCTCACATCACCTCATTTCAATCATGAAATATGTTCTGACCTAAAAATGCAATAGTAAACAAGGGGCATACAAACTATGTACAAAGAGAAAATTATACATGTCTAAATGGAACATACATAGTGTGTACAAGGAACTTGTTGTAAAATAAAATAAAACTACTAATGAAACATGTGCTCAACAACACTTGGAGGAACTGAAACTAAACTAATATGTACAAGGTATAACCTTTTCTTCAAAAGCAATGCTTTAGATAGATCTCATTGACCGGGATCATAAGCTCTTCCCCATCCAATTTTGACAGTTGGAAATAATTGTGTGATTAGCAGCTAGAGATCACATAAGGACCACTCTAAATTTTATCAAATTTTGAATACTTACCTGGCTTGGCTCTACCTTGATCCCATTTAAGTACAAGGTCTCCTTCATGAAAACTCCTAACCACTACTTCCTATTCAAAACATTGTTTCACCTGAACCTGATTTAGCTCCATTGATTATATGGCTCGACCTATCAATTATTAAAGCTCCATGAGCTCTATGTATCTAATTTCAATTGCTCCAAACTCAAACATTTCTAGATGTTTGATGAGCTCCAATACTAGTAACTCAAGAGATATTGGTAGTCTTACTTCCTTACCATAAACTACCTTGTAGGGTGAGATTCCAATTGACCTTTTGGGGGTGATCCTATAAACCCATAAGGTTGATTTCAGTTTGGTGTGCCATGTCCTTTGGTTTTGTTCCAAGGTATTTCTTATGATCCTTAACAAGTTATTTTTGGCCGACTCAACCTTCCCATTTCCTTAGGGATAGTAGTTCAAAGAAGTGCTCAAGTAAATTTTATTCTTGATAGCCCAATGAAAGATCTTTGTGCCAAAAAATCCAAAGCATTATGGAAGGAATGCCAAACCTGGTTACAATGCCCTTATATAAGTCTAGTATGTTTGTTTCATTTACGTCCTTCAATGTAACCATCTCTTTCCATTTGGTGAAGTAATATGTGGCCATCAAAATCTAATTATGTCCCAAACTAGAATGCGGATTGATCACTCCAATGAAATCCAACCCCCATTGCATGAATAGTTGATTCACTGAGATGGGATGAAGTGGAAGAGTTGCTAGTTTCTCTTTTCTTGTGATAAAGGCACACTTCTTACATTTCTTAACCCATGCATGGTAGTATTTGAATATATTTGGCCAATAATAACCGCCCTTCATGATCTTGAGTGTTTTTGTCCTTACAGAAAAATACCCTCATGCCTCTCCATCATGAAACTCATGCAAAACTCTCTCAACATGATTTTCCTTAATGCACATCAAGATAAAACCATTCACATCCTTTCTAAACAAGATCCCATAAATAAGCACATAAGGGATGGATTAGAGCATAAAATACCTTTTTTGGCTTTGTTCAAGCTTTGGGGACAATGGCTTGTTTGGATAAAGTTTGTTATATCATGGGTCCATCAATGTATGAATGATCTATTAGTTTTTTGTTGATCATGTTGAAGTATTTGGATAACCTTATTTCCATTATATGGATTTAAAACTAGCCTCTCACACAAACCTTATCCCCTTACCAATTTGTTTATCTTGATTTCCACATCATACTCCATCACATTGGTGATACGACCAACCCTTTTCTCATTTAGATGTTTGTTCAAAAGGAAACCATTAGTGCCAAAATGTGATACCATTAGGTGGATCTTGTTGATGGATATCAAATGTCTAAACTTCTTCAAACTCCTTATGACAATAAGCGCATGATTCTCAAAAAATGAGTACCTCACCTTGTAATCTTCCAGACCTTGGCTAAAGAATGTAATAGGTGTTTCCACACCTTCTTCATTTAGTTATACTAGCATGGTAGATATTGTATTTGTGCCTCCAAAAGCATACATGGTGAAGTTCTTGGAGAAATCCGGATTAATAAGGGTAGGGGCTTGTGCTATTGTTTGTTTTATGGCCTCAAAACTTCCCTTCCCTTTCACGCTCCATTTGAAATGCATGTCTTTATTTAGCATAGATGTTAGTGGTTTGACATGGTCAAAAAAACATGGAATGAAATGACTAAAAAAGTTGATCCTTCCCAGGAAACTTTGTAATGCCCTCTTATGAATAGGAAATGGCAGTTCCAAAATGGCACTTACCCTCTCATGATATATTACAAGCCCTTGCTTGGAGACAATGTGGCTGGGGAGCTTACCTTTATGTGCTAGGAAGATAAATTTCTTGGGATTTAGAGAAACTCCAAACTATTTACACCTTTCAAATACTTTCTTCAGATGAAAAAGGTGGTCATTTGCATCCTTGGAGAATACTATGATATCATCAAGATAGACAAGAACAACTCTATTAATCAGCCCCTTAAATTCCATATCCATGGCTCTTTGAATTATTGCTCCTGCATTGGACAAACCAAAAGATATTTTATTATCGGTGCAAGTTCCCCACTTAGTGGTAAAGACTATTTTGATGTTTAATATGATCAACGAAATGTCAAGTTCAAAATGAACAAGGCGTAAATAATAAAAAGATGTTGATGTGATTTCCAAGCAAAGTATATTTAAAGCGAGTTTACATCCAAGCAAACCCTTAATCTCAAAAAGTGGGGGTTACAAATACGAACAACGTAACAATACCACTAATATACGTTAACCAAACTTTGTGGAAAAGTAAGGTATTAGTATCAAAATAATATTAGTACGAAGGTAACAACATCACCTTTCAAAATAGAGGTAATGTTTGCAAGAAAACCAAGGCTAAAGTATACCAAGGAATTGTTAAGGTACGCGTAGCGTAACGTTATAATCTAGACACTTAGGCCAAGTATGCAAGAAATAAGACGTAAGTATCAAAATTGTTGCGATACGATACAAGCAACATAACACTTCAATGGAGAATCGAGTGAAGAATCAAGCCTAACTATAATGACGATCTTAACTTGGGTATCAAGATCAAATGGATATCAAGATATGAAAACGTACCAACACACTTTCAACGTTTACCATCCAGTTTCAAGCAAGGATGAATATAAATAGCTGTAAAAGTGGTGGACACGATCGATTGATAACACGTGTATGGTTACTCTTATTTTGATCAACAAAGTGTCAAAAGAAAGCAAAGGAAGTAGATCAAGTGAGGTTGAAAAGTGTTTGGCCTCACTTTGGCAAATTTTCGCCTCACTTTATGGCGAGTTGAAAAAACAAAGCAAAAGTAATGCTTCACAAATTTCATGGTGAATGACATGTAGTTTGAACTTTAACGGACTCTCCCTTTGTTCGACAAAAAAAGTTTTGATTCCGAGAAAGTTCTCCCTTTGCAAAGGCTCTTTATAACAATGATTGGCTTGTTACGGTCAAGCTGGCTCCAAGACAAAATGGCTTTCCTAGGTGGTTCCCTCAACTAGGTGTCACAAGATACCCTTGCGAGCTCGATTTACTAAGAAAGTCACACTGACTAGTCTTGGAGTATCTCGGATTTACTTTACCCCCTTCAAATATAATGAGCAATAAATGCGTTCAGTTGTATTCTCACTCGGGTCGCAATACAGATAAATTTGACACTAAATCTCACCTGTAAACTAGTCAAGTAGGTGTGCGGAGTACTTCCCGTTTCATCCACAAGGTTCCCTCATGTGTGGACTACTTTGGGGTTCATATGACCAACCCCATTGTTGAGCTTAAGGCTTATGCCAAAGGAGTTATGTCCTAGTTTTAAGCGGACGGGGTGTACCCTTGTCTGAACCTGCATATATAGTGTGATGAATGTGGAGTATTTTTTATCTTTTAGACTTAATGTGGTTTAGTTGTACACGATTTGACAACCTGCATCAAATTGCATTATTATTTTGTTTCGATCTCAATTCTTTGACAAGCGTTTTGATTCTCTCCATATGACTCAAAAGCTTGGATGTATGAATGCAAGATGAAGATACCTAGCTCAACACTAATGGAGGATGCTCAAAGATGAAAATGCCTATAGATTATGTTATATGTATGCAAAGGTGTGTCTAGAAAGGGAGGAGCTTGGTCCTTTATATAACCTAAATGTTGGAGAGAGATATGCAACTTGGTGCATGTCAGATAAGGGTAAAAAAAGATTAGGAATGGATAAGGTTTCTTTATAAAAGGTAATATTGTTTTAGAAGAGTTTAGTATTGTTGGTCGTCAAAAAGGACTTCAAGAAGAGCAACAATCAGGGGACAAGAAGTCCCTCCTCTTTAATGGGAGAGGTTCCCTTATTCAGAAACGAACCTATTTACACATATACAAAGCATGATTTTTACTATGGAACTTGGATATTATGAAAGTGTTTTCTAAAAGGATCATCAATCACAAAAGGACTGAGGAATGAAAATGCAAGAATGAGTAGAAAGGCACCATTCAGAATTATAGATGACAGAGTAATTCCTTATGCATGCAAGGGTACAGTGAATTGGAATAAGATCATTTGTATCACATTAATAAGATGAAATTTGAAAAGACACAAAGTTTTGTAAATAACATCTGTAAGAATACAAAGCTTCTTAGCACAATATAGACAAATGATCTAACAAGATTAAATGAATAGCTTGAGAATAAAGGAAACCAGATAGACAAAGAATGAAAAATCCTTCTGTATTGATTTCATTATGATTTATTTACACTTTCAGAAATAAGCCAATTTCTTCCCCCTTCAAAATGGCGAGGAGAGGCCATTATATAGTTTACAAATTAGTTACTCTTGGTAACTACTTCTTTAACTAATGTTTAGTTAAAGGGATGCAAATCGCAATACCCCAACTAATTACAAAAAATATGAGAGGAAAACGGGGAAGAGAAGAGAAGAATTAGGAGAAGAAGATAGGTGCTCATGACTAGGAGGGACCCATCTGACTTTAAGATCCATTGTCTGAATCTCTTCAACGCCTCTACTATGTCTCTGCCTCGTGGGACTGATGTGTTTCTCAGTAGACTGAGTCCAAAATCTGAGACACTTCTCCATTTCTTTGTCAAATTCAACATGAGTATGATAATCCTTGTTCACTTCCTCTATAGCTGATTGAAGAGAGTAGATCTCCTTCATCTTTTCCTTGGAAATGGAACTCTCCTTAAATAGACCACCTTTGACAAAAGCTCTGAATTGAGCTTTGATTTCTTGTAAGGAGAAAGGCACACCAGAAGTCTCATCATGAAGATGGCAATGTATATCTTTGAAGGCAGATATAACTAGTGTTTTGAAGGCCTCACCCTTCTACCAGTTATTTCTTAATTCTCCCAAATCCTCCTCCAAGGACCTTTATCTTCCATTCCACACTGTAGACCCAGGACTTTGACAAATTATCCTTTGTATCTTCAAAGACCTTGCTTGCTAATAAAATGTTTTCATTTGTTTGTCCCATGAGGTGGAGATCTACTATGCAACTGTTCCAAAGTTTAAGTTCTTTATCTATGATCCCAATAGTGGAGGATAGCTTCTGTTGCAAGTTGTTCACCTTCCCATGGAGTTTGAAAGCTTCATCAATGAAGTTCAATCCTGCAACAAGCATATCATCCACCATGGCCTCCATAGCTCTGTCATAGACGAAATACTTGTGCATATCTTTGATACTCTATACTTCATCTTGGCTCAGAATTACAGGTGGTGGAAGAGTAGTCAATGGGGGTAGGATCCAAAACTTTGTCCTTGGACAAAAGGGATTTGATGAAACTTGTAAGAATCTGGGCTTGTTCTTCCAACTATTCTATGGTTTGTTGCCCTTTCTCTACCCTCCCAATGACTCTAGTGACAGTTTCCTGAAGATTTTGGATCTCAACTTCAGGGGTAGATTCTCCCATGGGAATTCTTGAGAGCTCAAGATCAGACGCTTGCAAATCTTGCTCTTGCTTGTCTGCCTTAGGCTTGGCTATCTCCATGAATTGTTGACCTTGAGCATTAGACACTATCCTGGAGGTAATTCTAGCTTTTTTGGTGTGAGTAGGAGGAGTAGTGCCTAACAATGCCACCACAGCATCAAAATTTGGTCCTGAGATCCAGGAGGAAGACTTTCTCTTCCTACTATCGACAAGAGGTTACACCCATGAAAAAGAGGAGGAGGAAGAAGCAGGTGGGGCGAGAGGACCAAGAGATAGAGAACTCATGGCGCCCAAGGTTTTTACTGTTGTTACCTCTAGTTGAGATATGAGTGGAGCGCTTGGTGCTCCTGGTGCAGAAGAATCAACAGTGCTTGGATGTTCAGTGCTCTGGACTTCTTTATCCTTATCCATTGGGGCTTCAGGGGCACTTGCAGGAGCTGGCACTTCACTCTCTTCACTTTCACTGAGAACAATAATGTTCTCTGGTCCCAAAGGCAATTCTGCATGCTTCCTCAGGGGGTCTTCCTCCACAGGCTCCTTTTTAACTTCTTTGACTTTCTTCTGATACACCTGGGTGGATGAGGAAGGAGTAGAGACTGCAGGTCCTTGGGTTGACGAGGCAGGAGGGGTTTTCACAGGTGCTTCTGAACTGGGTGTCAATCCTTCCCTCCTTGATGTTGAAGGCTCCTTGGAGGAGGATTCCCCTGAGTTCCTTCTAAGCTCACGAACTTTCCTATCAAACCAAAACATGGTCCTAACTAAGACCAGAGCTAGGATTTCAGCCAAATCATCCTTCTCCTTTTTAAACCAATCCAAGTCCTCCAAGGGAGTGTGTTTTGACCACATTTTCATACTCATATGAGTACATGTCATAATTATCATCTTGAAGTCCTTCAGGAACTTGGTACAAGCTGAGTTCTTGAATCAACTGTAGAGAAAACTTGTCGTAAGGCCTCCTTCTTGCTTCAAAATCATCAACATAGTCAGCCCAATAATCCTCTGTGTCTACCCTATGATGATAAGTGATCTTGATGTTCTGCTCAATAAAAATTTTCAAATCAAAGCAAGTTCTGGGCCTAAAGAAATGGACAGTAATGGGAGCTAGGGCCCTTTCTATATTTTGTGCATCCAGGGCTGTTTTGCAGGTGTAATTTCCCAAAGAGATGGGGGAAGTGCAAACCAGTAATTTTCTTGTCTCTGTAGGTTCTATGCAATTTTTCCAATTGCCTACACACTTCTATCAAGGCCATTTTTTCATTGCAGAACATAGGAAGCTTGAGAGGAGTGCTCTCATAGCCTGCAAGCCTTATATAAGAAAAATTTCTAAATTGGATGAAATAAGCACCGTAGTGTGATATCAAACTCATGGCTTCATCAGAAAATATTCTCGCTATGTCACTCTCAAGAAGCCAGACAATGTACATGGTGAAAGCATCATTCACCCTTCAGAAATTGTGATTGCTGGTTTCAAGGGTGAACTACGGGGCAGTAGGCATACACGGGGTCATCCTTGTGAGCATCGATGTATGAGAAACCAAACCATTGCCTCGATGTTGCTTGAGCATACATCAGGTATGAAGTCATATAGAATTTCTTTGTTTGTTGTACATTAGATAGCTACTCCGCTAGGTTCATACTGATGATCTCTACCCAGTTGATACTCTAAGTCCCTTCGCACACCATGTTGATAAGTGGGCACATCTAAAAATGGAACTCGTTGGTAGAAGGTAAGCCCATAATCCAAGCCAGTAGGATTATAAAGTTCGACAAATCCTCATTGAAATCTACATGGAAAAGAGTCTTGGACAGACAAGACGCCCCTTTTTTAGGGTTCTTAAGCCAGGACTTCGCCACCCGCGCCTTAAATTTTTCACTATCCTGATCAAAAAGGGCTTGTGCCTGGTTCTGAGAAATGACTATAGAATTGTCCATTTCTAGAATTCTTAGGGCAGCACCAATGGCGACAGCGTCAAGTTTGGCGATGAGCTCCCCATGTATGTTGGCCAACTTGCTAGAGTCGAGGTTGAAATGAGCACCATAGGAGAGCACTGTATCTGCGCATTGCACTGAGATAGGGAAACCACCGGAAAAATCCAAGCCACTATCATGGATCATTTGTGCCATAGGTGAAGGGTTTGCATCTATCATCCTTGCCCAAAAATCCCTAAAATCAAGGTGGTGAACTTCACTATCCCCGATATTGGGAACGGCAGACTCGAGTGGTGAAATTTGTTCCTGCCCCTGGAATTTCATCTTCATGTTGATAGTAACTTGGAGAGCAAAGATGCAAGCTAGACTTGGGATGGAATTACAGGGGGGAATGGATACGCGTGTAGGAATTTTGGTTACAAGGGTTCGAGCAATAGATAGCATGAAAGCAGTGTGCAAAAAAACATAGGGGAAGCTCGTTATATAGCTGTTTAGGAGAGAGAAAGATAATAAATGTGCATTAAATACACATCTACCAAATTGAAAAGCAAGATATTCGGGTTAGAGCAGGAAATATTAGCACGAATGGCACTTGGTTCATTTGGGACATGAGGGATGCGAAAGCGTGAAGTACGTGGTTCGGCTGATTCGGGCGATGCGGGGAAAATATGCTAAAATGTTCTTGGTACATGCGGGACAAAAGTACGTGGAATACGTGATTCGGTTGGATCGGATGAAAAGGAAACAACGGGTCCGAGTGAACTTGGGACATTTGGGACAAAAAGTTCTGACAGGCCTGAAAAGAACAGACTTCGGGACCCGGCCAATCAGGGAACAGAGAGCCCGAATGAACTTGGGACACGCGGGACAAAAATGTCTGACAGGCCCGAAAAACACACAAAATGACCCAAAAATGCAGATTTTCTCAATTTCTTGACTTATCACACTACCAGGATAACAGAAAAGACACTTAACCTCAAAATTTTAATTTTCAACTTCTTAAAAGCAGGGGAATTTTGAGTGGACAATAAGTATGTCATTAGTAAGTCATGGGAGTTGGAGAATGTTTTAATTAATCAAAGGTGATTAATTAATAGGTAGAGGTAAGCTTATAGAAGCTAATTAGAGGAAGATTAGTATTATTTGCGGGATGTAAGAAAAGAATTTGATCCAATAAATGGTGATTTATTGATTTAGAGTTCCAAGTGTAATTAATTAATAATAATTAATTAACCCAAGTAGAAGTGGATATTAATTAATGAAAGGTCGTTAATCGACATCCTTAATGATAAGAAGACTAATTAAACGAAAGGTCGTTAATTAATGAATATGAAGAGGAATGTTAGCTAATTAGCGAAAAAACACTAATTATTACGGAAATGACGAGAAAGAGGATAATTAGTGCAATTTTAGTATTAAAACTTTGTAAGTGGATTTTAGGCGTCTACAATGTTTTACCTTAATATTTTGTGGACATGCCAGATTAATTCATTTCCAGCTATTCTAATGGTTGTAAATTCATTTTTATTGCATAAATAATACCTACAAGCATTTGCGTGCATGTTGGTATTTATTTCATGAAGATTGGAGATGTTTTTACTAGGGTTTGAGACCCCCAAAGTTTCATACCAGTTTGTTGCCCTAGAAAAGGGTATTTCATTGTGTGAAGCTCATTTGTGGTTGATCTATTTCTATATTCAATTTGATGAGTTGCTGGTTTTGCAGTTGATTGGGATCATATTTGTGGAAAAACCCCCCTTTGTCCCTATTCAACCCCAGAAGGGACATTACAAAAGTAGAGTGCAAAGGCCTAATCCTCACCCATATCTTTAGGTTATCATATATAAGTATATATACAAAGAAGCTAGCACACATAGAAACCAAGCAAACACTGTCAGTTGACAATGCAAGCCTCCAATCACATTTGGTAGACCTATCATAAAAATGACCAATCTTTTCATGTAGCATAATGTCACTGACAAGACACATTAGGAACTGATTTAATTTAATTTGAATTAAATCTAATATTTCAGAGTCACTACTGAACCAAATGATGTATGAGTGTTGGAATGAAGAAATGACACAATCAATCTAAGATGTAATATTTAAAACCCTAAACAAAGAAGAAGGGTAGATGACTTAGTTGATTTACGCGTAGCCTAGAAATGATCTTAGTAGGGAAGAGTGATGAACAAACTAGGCAGAGTGTCGCAAATGTTGTCTGTAAATTATGGACTGCAAGAATAAGGTCAGACACGAGTGCCCACAGCAGGACAGGGGCACCTGGACACTGGAGACCTCTTTTGGATGCCTGTGATTATGCAAAAGCTCCAGATATGATCTCTGATGTGTCACAAGTATGTCGTAATTACTCTGTGTTGATCGCTAGGTAGTCGCACAATGAATGTCGAAGGTACTTGTAACCTGCAAGACAAATATTCACTTGCACAAGCCCACAAACCACATCAAATCCAAATAAGAAAGATGTAGAATATGGAGTCAGACTAACCCTGATGGTCACCCCGAGAGTGAAATTACGACCGAACGTTGCACTACATCTCTGACTCCATGTAGTTCTAGTGAGTGTGTGTAAGAATCATGCCCTAGGATTCCGTTATGCAAGTGCACTTGATAGCGGGTCGTAGCTAAATGTAGTAATGTAATAGAATGTGTGGATGGAATAATGAACTTCCCCTTCATATGTTGTGTATGCAGATTTGATGCAACCCTTGTCCCTTGAGTGGATGCTAGATGGATGCTTTAGAGTGTTTTAGATTCCTTTAGATGTAAGCTTAGGTGATGATAGTATATGCTTAGTGCTTGGTCCTTATTTTGAACCCATAACTATGTATTTATATGATTCCCCTATTTCAATTTCATAATTGACAACTGGAAGGTCAACCCATAAGTGAAAAATATGCTCAAAAGATAAAAGAGACCCAAAAGGAGCGAGTAAGGTGGAAAAGAGTCAGGGGTGCTTAGAGGGGAAAAGAGCATTTGGGTGCTGCTGTCTTGGCTGGGTGTTGGTTTCTAAATCCATAAAAGATAAATAAGTAAAATACCGACTGGGTTGTAGGGTGTGTAAGACCAAATAGAAAATAAGAGATACAACAAAGAGGCCAAAGAAAGTCATCAATTACTAGTTTTCTTGCTTAGGAATCATATGAATGCTAGTATGTGTTTAGGACCTAGAAATGTACCAAGTGCATGATTTTGTGTCTATGAGAACATTGGAAATATCCTCACTAAGCCCTGATCATAGCAACGGTCCACATATATCCTTCCTTGGATGACCTAAACATCTATCTAGAAAATTATCCTCCTCATAGCTCTATTCATCCATGTGGTCCTCTAATATATTGTATCTCCCTGCATAGATAATTGTAGTATCCTCCAAACGTCCTCTAAGGTAACAGTCATGTCCCCTTATTGAAAAATGGAAGGTACCAATCTTTGAGTGCCATCTCTCCGCTAATGTCGTCAAGTGTGCCCTATCCACTCGGATCTCTGGCATGAACATCACATGGTATAACGTTGTCACATGGAGCACCCCAATCTCATAATACATTAGCTAAGACCATAAAAGTTTTGAATGCATGTGGCCAACACTCTTGTGAAACCACTATGTGGAGAACCTCCTGTAAAATCATCACAACACATGTACTTAGTCGATAATCCTACTCTTTTATCCCAAAATCTTATCTTTTCACTCAAAATCCCACTAACCTTCCCATCTTCACCTCTAACTTACCCCTTGGCATCATTTTCACAAAAACAACACACCCCTATCGTTGTTTTCATGAAAATTACATTCCTTCTTCGCTATTTTTGATAAAA
Organism: Taxus chinensis; assembly: GCA_019776745.2. Classification (NCBI taxonomy): domain Eukaryota; kingdom Viridiplantae; phylum Streptophyta; class Pinopsida; order Cupressales; family Taxaceae; genus Taxus; species Taxus chinensis. Next base: position 301,550,618 of record CM034146.1, read on the forward strand.
TCGCATTCCCCCTTCGTCATTTTCATAATGATGTTTTCCCTATCGTTTTGGTAAGAACAACATTACCACATCATTGTTTTTGCGAAAACGATGATTCACCAAATCATAACCTAAAATCCACTAAAACAACACCTTAGGTCACAAAAATGACGTTATCAGGTGCGATAACGATGTCTGACAACATCATTTTCCCATCTAACCTACAATCCCATGTATTTATGACCTTACAAAATACCCTACCCCAAGCTAAAATTCATTAATTTAAAACATCACCTACCGGTGGTCCTACGTTTGTTGGCCTATAGTGCTCCTCAGCTCTCTCACTGTGATGATCCTTGTGTGGAATGTTCATCATCTTCGCATAAGGTTTTGAAACTCAAAGCTCAAATTTTCTAACTTGAGAGGTGAAAATGAATTGGTCTTTATTCCTACCCTTATTTACCCCGCCCCTTACACCTCTTATGACCAATTTTTGTCATCTTGACCTCTTCAACTTGTCAACTAAGCCAATACTTGGCCAACAACATGGGTATATCATCAAATTTATCGGCAATCGATCCCCCTTTTAATCATTTAATCAATAATCCAATAATCAACTTTCTCATTGAACAATCCAACAATTACAAAATTAATCAACTCAAATCAAAATCCACTCGATGTCTACGGTTTGTTCCTCTTTATCACTCAATGGGGCATGACATAGACTCGCAATGATTACAAATTGTCACAATCTCGTCCCTTCCATACCTTGTTGGCTAGGGAAAAATCTAGACTATCACAGTCTCAATCAATTGTGCTCCCTCACATATATCGTTGCCCGAGGTAACCTCCCTCCTCTCAAATCAATCTTGTGCATATATCATTTATCGGGGCATCATTTAATCTATCTCGCTCCCTTGTATGTCTTGTTGCTTGGGGCATCTCAACCAAAAACATTATCAAAAATCAACCAATCAATTGATTGATCAATCATCACAAAAAAACCAAACGCAAGTAATCATCTTGGCCATTATACTGACTTTGTCTCCAACTTGGCTTTTCATTGTCACTTTGAATGGTCACCTGCCTTGTTCCCTCCCCACATGACCCCTGGAGGGGGAATCACCCTTGCCGACATTCGTCATCTTCTTTGTTGAACATTCATTACCCTTCTCGACATTCATCATCTTTTATCAATCCTTTACTTAACAATTAATTAAAATCTTCAGCGGATGGGGTGGGAGTGGTGTGGTCAAGTCACATGGTTGTGTCTTTGCCCACCCATGTGCAAATCCCCCCAAGGCATGATCCTCCTCGGAGAGGTGGTTTCGCCGCTAGAGGCAGCATCTCTGCTCGTGCTGACATTGGTGGTTACTCCTCAATGTTGACGTTGGTGGCTCCTCTTCGCTGCTGATGTTGGGTGTTCTTCCTCTCGTTGCTGACGTTGGTGGTTTCTCCTCTCGCTGCTGACGCTGGTGGCTGCTTCGCTCATTGTTGATGCTCCTCTTGCTACTATCGTGGCTACTCCTCTTGCTGTTGACACTGGTGGCTGCTCCACTTGTTGTTGACACTGGTGGCTGCTCCTCTTGCTGCTGATACTGGTGGCTATTCCTCTCGCTTCCATCACTAATAGTTGTCCCACTCGTTGCGGTCATTGTCGTTGGTCACTGCATCTTCACTATGGTTTCATGGTTGCTTCAATTAGGTTCCTAATAGTGGTCCCCTTCATTGTAACCAGGTTGTGGATCCTCTCAAAAAATCCTCAATTGTACAAGGATGTGGGTCCTTTCAACACCCTCAATTTACCCTCAATTCCAAAAAAAAAAATTCTCTTATTTTTGGGAATTTAATATTCCCTAGCGTACCTATACCCCCTACTAACTAAGCCTCTCCTACTAACTACCTTCATTGACCCCTCATTAGCCACTAATCAAGTTTCGAATCTTCTGAGCTAATATAATCTCTCCTTCCACCACCTTCTAGATTTCTCTAAATCTAGAACCTTCTTGATTCCTCACCTTCTATGAATTAAAAAATCATGAAAATTCCCCTAAATCTAGAACCTTCTACCCTCACCTCTATTCTCAACCATTGATCTTCATCCTACATGGATCAATCTCAACCCTTCATTCCTAGCACCCAAGTAAACTTAGAGAAACTCAAGTAAACTCCATTAACTTGAAGAGCCATCAAGCATCCAACAACAAAGTGTTGTCCGATTTAAGATCCATCAACAAGTAAGATACAAGCATCCATCAGGCAATCTTGGGCACATCCATTCCAATGAATGAGCAATTGGTCATCAAGACAAAGTGAGATAATCTCTCTTCCAAGAGATATTATCTTATCTCATTGCTTCATTTGCCCAATCAGAGGTGTGCCATTTAACTCTAGTTAAAGAGTTCTAATAGTTTTTATGCCTTCTACCATGCATGCTCAGAGATAAATTTGCACACATCTATAATGTAACTTCACTGTTTTTTCTTATATTACTAATTATAATTTAATTTATTAATTTTTATTTAACTTTTATTTATCTATCTAAAAAATATAAAAAAAGTAATACTATTTAACAACTAAGAAATATGGAAAGAACATTTTTAAATATATACAATATAAGATGACTGATTTTTCCAACATTACTAATTATGATTTGATGACGTATAATTTCCTTTAGTTTTGATTTATTCATTTAAATATATATAAATAATTACACCAATAAATTAAGATATTACTTAATAAACATTACTGCTTATAACATTGACATCAAATTTTGACTATCTTTTGCTTAGTAATGTTTGGCTAATCTCCTTATGACACTTAATTTGACAATTAAAAAAGACAGAAGTTAAACTAATCCTTCAATAATAATCTCCTGCTTCATTATTATCTGGGTATTAGTGGTAGGCTTGTGACAAAACCAACTTGCTATTTGATTTATATTTTGAAAATTAATTTGAAAATCAATTATATTTTAAAAAGTTGTTTAACCCTTTTCAGTATTAGAATGCTTTTTCAATATCTAAATATTTTTGGTGGTGTTTTTTTAAATGCAAACCAATGATTTTACACAGATATCATATCTTTTAGTCATAGTTTTCTTAATACCCTTAAATAATGATTTTACACTGATATCATATCTTTAAGTCATAGTTTTCTTAATACCTTTAATTAGAAGAACAAAAAGATATTTTAATGTTCACGAGGCTACCAAAGACAGAACAAATATAACAAAAATTTCTTATAATAAAATTATTGAAGAGAGGCACATAAGAATCCATATAACAGTTTAGTTTTTTTTATTTCACTATGACACAGAGTTTGTTTATTGAGGGTATATGAATCTTCATCGAGTGTTTTTAGTGCAGAAAAAAATGGCAGCATTTTATGCCTGCCAATTATAATCATAGTCTACTGAAAAGGCTAAATTTGGGAGAGCCTGCTTAGCCTTTCCTGTCATTAATACACATTGTCACATATGTAAGGTAAGGTTGAAATCTCTGTGCGCTTGGAGGTGCACTGTGTAACAGGGGCCACTCCATGTCAAATAGAGAATAGAGAATCCCGTGACTTGAGGAATTTGTTTTGGGTGATCCCAATTCCTTAACTGTTAAAAGAATATAGTAGAAACAGAGCCTAGTTTTCACTTCGCCTATTTGCAGATGAAAGTGTACGCACATTTGGGAGAGTTGCTCCTGTAATTCCTTGGCTTCTTGTGATGTCAACAAACTGACCCAGCGCTTCATGGAATTGTTCTAATACAGACACAGGAAGTATAATAACTGAACGCTCTGATCCTGTCACCTGGAAAAATTTGAACCAAATTTCATAATCAGTAGGATATTAAGTATTGAATGATGGTCTGGGTCTAATTATAAAGATCTCGGATTCCTGATAGGAATTAACGATTTTATATAGATATCGACATCTCTGCCTATGATTATATTGGATTGCATGATTTTACATTCGACATCTGTACCTATGATTATATTAGATTGCATGATTTTACATAGATATCGGCATCTCTGTCCATGATCATATTTGATTGAACCTTAGAAACGAAAAGATAGTGCAAGACTGTTATACTCCAATAGGCTAATATCCAATTTGACTCATAATCCATCAATTATATGGAGGCAAGGAATTGCTGAAATGAACATTGAATTATGCCAACACAGCTATAGCTCTTGAACACAGGTAAATTCAATGCAGAATTTGTAAACCCAACCGCCATTAATGACCAGAAAATAGGAATGTAAAAGCTCTGTATATTTTAATTTGTAAACCCAACTGCCATTAATGGCCAGAAAATAGGGATGTAAAAGTTCTGTATATTTTGCGTGGATTAACCAACAAGTAAAAGCTTTGGAACTGACATTGCAAAAGCCTGAAAACTGAATCTAACTTAAACAGATTTAACACTCCTCATTCAAAAATTAAATACAGATGTTTATGTATCTGATCATAATTGGGCGCTGAAAACCCTTGTTAATAAATATAGAAGCCTAGGAAATGGTCCATTGGAAAAATCTAAAAAATTAACACAAACCTCTGAAATTCTGAGGAATTGGCCCCGGGAATTGCTTCCTAGATCGAAGAAAAACCTCTTCTGCTCGGCCCTGATAACTTTGGCCATCACCACTCCACCACTCTCTGCAGAAGCCGCAGCCAAAACAGAGGATTTGTCGCCCATTCCGCCATCCACAGAATTGCCCTGTGAGTGTGAACCAACCCCGGATATGAATCCTGGCGCCACCGGATCTGACAATCCTCGCAATTGCAGTTGCTCTGATGTGCCACATGCTTGTTGCTGCTTCATGATTCATCAAAATGATACAGTACACCCGTCAGCTGAATCCAAATTTGGGTATTTTTGGCACCAGCCAATTCCCACTATACAATTGCACAAAATCCCTAAAACTTCCAAGAAAAGACAAAAAACGACACACCTCTGAACCGGGTGGAAGAATTACCAAAATAGACAGATCTCTGACCTGGGTTGGAAGCAGTAATCTGGAGGCCTTATCCATCTCGGCCAGAACGTTTCTGAAGGCAGCCCATCCATCCTCGGAGGCATTAACTGTGCCTGCAGGCACAATGATCGTGCTCCGACTGCGACTCACAGATGCTTCAGACACCTGCAATGGAATCCTTCAATCACACAACACAATGCACTTAAATTTAAACAATCATGTCAAAAGAAACGGAAAAAAAAACCCGACCCTCAAAAACCGGCCCCTCTGATTCTCCCCAACATCGAAGTAGAACACCTGAAACAGCACAATGTGAAGTTTGTGAACAAATCTCAGAGACAGAACATCCAGATCTAACCTCTAAACATAAAATCTGAATTAAGAAAAAGGACCTTCGTGTCGAGCTGCAACTCCTTGCTGTAGAGGTCCCCGTCCTCGTCATCGTTGGTGCCCGTGGCATAGTAATTGAAGAGATCTGCAAACCAGGCAACGCCAGCAAGAGGAACGATAATGGTGGACCGAGATCCAGATGTTTTCTCTGAAATTTTGAGGTACCGTCCGCGTGGGTTTTCCTTGAGATCGAAGTAAAACAGCTTGTGTTCCACTTGAAGTGTCTTAGACAGAAGCTCCACGTCTGAATTCTCCATCTCTTGCAAAATTACCCACCAAAAATTCTCAGATTTTTCAGACCATGCTCGCGAAATCTAATCCCGTGTGTCAATGTTCTCCAATTCGGCTACCCAATTAATGTAGTGAGCAGTGGAGAGCGGGAGTGAGAGCGGGACGCCATGGATCTTCCCTATATTATCGTAGGTAGGAGGGGCGACACTATTTTATTTCTATAGCCCCTTATGTCGTCGCTGTAAGAAATACCATCATTGAGGATCAAGGAGGCGATGTTGTTACTATCACTTATACTAGCAATTGCAAATGAGTTGCAAGTTACGCCGGAGAGGGAATGAGATTTGTGTATACAATATAGTATGGGTACAAAGTGAAGGTGGTTTGTGTTTGTATTGCATTACAAGTGGCGTTTGCGTATATATATGTACAACTCTTAACTGATTTACTGTTGGAGTTTACCAATGGATCCTAGATTGGGGTATTGTTTTGTGCGCATGATGGGGGAAGGAGTATTTTCATGCCTTGTACGCTGTGTGACAATGATGTGTTGCAAAGTCTTTTCTCCTCCTCCTTGCGTGGTTTTACATTCTTGGTATATCTCATTTGTGCGTAGCGTTCAAACGTAAAAGCTGGTTGGATTTGTAGATCGTTGATGGCACAAACTCTTGACATTGCTGTGAATGTTAGTCCTTGACGGTCAATGTTTCCGATGTCTACTGTGGCCTTGTCAAGAGTTAGGCCCTGTGATTTGTGGATGGTAAGGCCCCAAGACATTTTTAGTGGGATTTGGCGACGATTTCCACGTGTGACAGGAGGTAGGGGCAAGTGTGTTGGGTTGAGTATGTCCCATGGGGGCCCTTGGTAGTGTTTGAAGTTGACAACAACAAAGGATGGCAAGTTTGGTGGTTGTGTTTCTGGGTTGTACACGATATCTGTCACTTGCCCGAGTGCACCATTAACCAATCCTGAGCTAACCCATAAGTTAGATGTCAACATGACCTCTTGTCCTGTGCATAGGAAAACTACCGGGTCTAGTTGAGTGTCGTTGATGTCTGAGTCAGAGTTATGTTTGCTTTGTTCTGCGATGCTCATTGCAATTGGTATGTGCAAGGATTTTAGCATTTGTTTATTGTGCTTGTTTGCTAGGTCCTTTGTTGCAAATAGGTGCTTCTCAGTCATGAACATGGATTGCTCTGAGGTAGACATGCACGACTTGGTACGTGACATGAGAAGAGACCAATCCTTAATGGTTGCTTCTGCGTTTCTGATGTTGGTCAACATTTCTCTGAATTCAAGTTGTGTCGAGTTTAATCCTTGTTGCCAAAAGTTTGTGTCCAAGGTGATCACGGTATCAAAAGCATGCCAAAGGGAGCTTCCTTCTTTGTTGCCTACATATAATGGTACATCGTTGACCGGAGGGAGCTGGCCTAAGTCTCCCACCAAAATCATTGAGCAGTTACCGAACGCATGGTTACTATGTCGGGGGAATGCCTCATGAAGTCTTTTGTTGATGTTGTGTAACATTGTAGGACCTATAAAGCTCATTTCATCTATGAGTATATAACGTATGGGACTCATACGCTCTTGGAAGATTGCTAGGGCTTGGCCTTCGAGAGGTTTCATGTCGGATATGGGTATTCGGAGGGAAGAATGTATAGTAGATGATTTTATATTGAATGCAGCAATACCTGTTGGGGCTAGTACAAGGAGGGAAGATTTTAATTTGCCAGCCATATTTTTAAGCCCATTTCTTATGCATTGTATGAGGTATGATTTTCCTGTACCAGCGGTTCCCTGAATGATCATCTTCAATGGTGGGTGTTCCCCTTGTTGAGTTGCATGTGAAAGCACAATTGAGTAGGCAAGGTGTTGTTTTGATGATAGTTGCAGAGTGTCTAAATGGGTAGGTGGAGTAACAACTGGTGGCGAATTTTCAGTGCGGGCAATGTCTATGAATTTAGGTGCACTTATTTGTAAGGCAGCAGGGATTGAATGAACCTTCCAATCGTGGTTAATGTCAAAGTCACGGAGGCCTATCATGTCTAGATCATCAATTGTTGTATTGAGTGTTGGGTGCATGCGGGATATATGCTCCCATTCAAATAGTTGTGCATGCAGCGGATTAGATCCTTGCGAGTCATTGTCGTCGCTACTTGCCCCAGGTGCAGTTTCTTCTAGAGTAGTGGCTCTATTAACATGTAAAGGGGCGTAAGAGTTTTTCATTTTTTCCCATTGGTTAGTTATTTCAGATGTGGAGATGCCAATGTCTGTTTGGATATGCCGAAAGGGCTTATAAAGTAAAAGCTCTGTCCAGCAGAAATCCTCATAGTGTATCGCATCTGGGGTGGGGACATCACTGTATCGGGGGAATACGCGGACGACAGCAGGGGTTCTTCTTTGTAGCCATTGAGTAACTTTCCTTTGGCTGTTGTAGGACCAGGAACGAGCAGCTTCAAAGAGGGAGGTGTTCTCTAATTGTGTAGGGCGTTTAATGTATGCATCTATGAATGAAGGGAATTGGAATGTGTTTCCTAGGTCTGGGAGGACACGTTTGAATACCTGCTTACCGACGGATAGGGTAATAAATGTTCGGCTACAACTGGAAAGGGGGAGTTTTTGTAACATGTGGCATGTTTCTTGTGCACCAATGTCCCGGTCGACAATAGTTTCAGAGAGGAATTTGCTGTAGGCCGTCTTTGCAGGGTGATCGACGCTAACTTCATTAGATATCCTTGTTAGCATGTGATGGTAGCTTTCTGATTTCTTCTCTGCCTTGGCTGCATATTTTGCAATGTATTGTAAGACCGCATGTCGTGACACAACGGGCTGGCAGTCGACATTGGCTCGCCATAGTGCTAGCATGTCTGAGTTGTGTATGTTGACCCGTGCATCATTGCGTGCAGGGGTGTACTTTTTTTTACCGGTTTCATCTAAGCCCAAGCTCGAATACTCTTGGAGTGGCCAAGGGGCTTTATATCTACATTGAAGTGTCCCATTTTTTTTCTGCAAGCAGGTTGCCTCAGTACATTTTGTGTGGCGTTGCACGCGGTTCAACAAGTTCTCATAGTCAGCTACTGGGTTGTTTGTAAGTATCCCGTATGTGTCTAACAAGCACGGGTCATCTTCCTGCGAACGATGTATCTGACGTTCTCCACTCTCAGGGCCCCTTGGATTCCATGCAGTTACTAATTGGTCGAAGTAAGTCTTCGCCGCATCAAGTTCACGGGGGTTGTCCCAGTTTAGGTCCTCCATGTTTGGTGCATTTGGAAGCCATATAAATCCGTGGATATGAGCCGAGCCTCGGTGTTGCCATTCGTACCTGTATTTTGCACAAAGAGGGTCTAGCTTGGTAAATGGGGTAGGCGGGGTATTGTATTAAAATCTAAGTGGTAGTGAGCTCACCTGTACCAGTAGTCAGTGCAATGCATTTTTTTCTGAAGCACCTCCTCGCAAAATATTGTAAATCTTTTTTCCATGTATGCAGAGACGATATGGGGGTGCATGTTCAAGTTCACGTTTCTCCACTGCTGGCTTGTTGTTGAGGGTGGCGTCGGTGTTCCTGGCATTGCTTTGTGTAAATCAGGCCATTTAGTATCTGCTGCACTTAAAGTGAAGAAAAGTGTAGGGCTTTCTAGTTGGGTTATCATATCTGTGAGTTCATGTCTGCGCTTGCACCAAAATGATTTAGTTCCTCGCAGGTTGGACCCAAAGCGCATTAGTTGCTCTGCAATGTGGGCATCCGGGTAGTGTGCAAGTTGCTGGCGTAACATCGAAACTGTGGTAGGCAAGTTGTCGCCTATATTTTTTTTTGTGAAAACAACAGATGTTGATTGGCTTCTGTGGCGCAACATAATGTTGAGAATGAAGTAACGAAAGCGCGGATGGCTTCCAAATCTATTATCATGGTAACGTAGTAGGTGTAGTGCGTATTCATGCATGTGAACCCTCTTGATGCGTGCTTGGTGGAACAATGCAACCCCTGTTGGGAACAATGTTGGAAAAGCCATAGATAGCAAACCCTCAGTGTCGTATTCGCTGACCGGGGCTGAACCAATGTGTGGCCACTCAATTGACTGTAGCGGAGTTTTTTTCCTGCCTTCGATGAAATTTGTTATTTGGTCAACTTCTGAAGTGGCTGGAGGGAGGGAGGACACAAAAGATGATGGCTGCCGCTCGTGGGTATTTGGTGGGGAGCTTGGGCGAAGCTCTGCTTCTGGCTGTGCTTCAGCATTGTCGGCGATAGTTGAATTGAAGTGTGGTAGGGAAGTAGATATATCAGTACTGTGATGTGGTAGGGAATGCAATGCAGGGTGGTCTAGGACAACATCCTTGTAGTAAGGGTCATGAGCTATTTTGAATTGCAATGCAGCCAAAACACGAGATCTGCTTACAAAGCAATCGTAAGCTTTATTTGTTGCTCCGATTCTTCGGATGATTAAGATGTCCAAGTCTTCGACGCGCCGAGGCAAGTGTTTAGTTATGGATGAAACTTCTTGGGGGAAGCATATGGTGTGGCCCCTATATTTGTATTGGCCACCTACAGCGTGAGTCACTTGCAATATTGGGTTGACCCTTGCTATTAACATTTCCTCAACTTGTGTAAGTGAAGATAACACCTTAGGTTGCGGGCCTGGGTCCATGTTATTCCAACTTGAGAAGCGGCGATCATCCTTTTCAACAATGCATCTGTGACAGGTGTGGGCACCTTTGTAAACCCTTGTACGTAGCCCAACATATAATTCATTACAACATGAACATGTGTTTGGAGGCGGGAGGTGATCTATTCTTTGGCGAAATTGGCGTTGTGTATCTTGGAGTGAATGCGTATTTGGTGTGTGATCTTCGAGCAGGTTGGCATGGTTGGCTATATAGACTGGCGCCTTTGTGTTCAGCTTTTGTCGTTTCATGCAAGCTATATGGCGGCGATGCTCATTGAGGTTGTTTTTGTTGGCTGCATACCTCAACCGAGCCTTTGCATTTTTCTCAGTCCGTGTTAGGCCTACAAAAAATGAGTTAAAAAGGTAACAGTAATTAGGTATAGAACGTAGTTAATGCGAGCAAAAAAGAAAAGTTCTTTTGTTTGATTGGAGTGAAGTGTAACAATGTATGTTGACAGTATTTGCATTGCTAGTATAAAGTGACTTTGATTGCACCCGAATATGTGTATTATAAAGACATATTAAGAACACAAAGTGGTGTATAAATATAGGAAAACTTGAGCACAACATGCGTTAATATTAAAGGTTATATAACTTATGAATGCAAAAACCTATATGTGGAGTAGGTGGTATGGTAAGTATGTATTGGTAAGTTGCTCATATTGTGTGGGTACAGTATAATATGTTTTCTGAGGTAGTGTAGGATCTTTTTGATCAATACATAGTTAAGGTGTTGCGAGGAATGCATCTAGTGGGGATTCCTGCATGCTGGAAGTCGTGTCCTTAACTGCAGTGACAACAGTGCACTGGGCTTTCTCTTCTGATCTGTAGACCTCTAGCTTCGCGGATATTGTGAACATGTAGCGGTGGAACAGAATTGGCTTAACAACAGGCCAAAACTTGTCAGGTGTTGGTGCAAGAAGTTGTAGCTCTTGTGCTGATATACCCATGATTGATGTAGCAACCTCATCAAAAGCAGTTACCCATGTTGTTGATGTGCCATCCTCAATGATGAAGTGTAATGCATATTTGTAGTCACAATGAGAGACGTCGTGCTTGCATTTTTGGCAATACCAAGAGGAGTTTGCAGTTAGATCAAGTTTTTTTCTTGCATTGCTGGTTGTTAACAATTGATGTGCATGTTGGATAGCTGAAGGAGGACATATTAATGTGTATAATTGTTGCTGCGGTGGAGAAGGTGAGCGGTTTACCTAGCTGCGAGGAGGATTTGATGCCTGCGATATCGGTTTTCTCAATTTTTTCCAATACTCACTGAAGGGTATGCAGTTGTAGAGGCGAGCGAAGTAAACCATGCACGCAGTGCATGAGCCTCAGTTATATCAGGATCTATGAAGATTTGTGTATTAGGGCCTGTGGCCAATGTTGTTCCTTTGAAAGTTGTAGTTTTTGCTCTCTTAATTGCAAGAACTGGTCGGATTGATGTCTGTGTAGCACATAATTCACTTAGAAGTTTGCCCTCATTGTCACTAAAAGCACCCCATAACGTTGCCTCAATACATAGTGCCGAGTTATCACTTAGTACGACTGTGCGTTTGTGGCTGAAAGTACTATCACTTTTCCTGATAGTGGAGGGGGCGGTAATGGATAGTGCAATAGCTAGTAGGTCAATGGTGGATTTGGCGGGGGTGGAGTTGATTTCTGCTATTGTTTTGAAGCGGAAAAGATATTGCGGTATGTTTACGGACTGGTTTGTACTAAGCTTTACAGAGGAGTCCAAGTCTAGGATGATGTCCCAAGGAGTTGTGGAGTTGTTGTAATCTTTTTTTGCAGGCCGCAAGGTGCCTCCTTTGATTGTGTATGTTTTACCTAGTTGTATTTGGTTGTAGTAAGAAGTTTCAGCTAGGTCAAAAGAAGTCACCACTATATCTGAGTTGCTTTTGTCGATAATGTCGAAGCTGAAAACCTGCCCTGTGCGTTTTTCCGTGTTGTAGTTGTTTAGGTTGCCTTTTTGGATGACCCTGCCTTCAATAGTCCAAACGCTTTGGTAAGGATTTAACGATTTAATTGGCGTGAGTTGCATGCAGTGTGCAGGGCGGCCTTCACGAGTAGCCGGTGCCAAAGTATCTGTGCGGGATGTCGGCATGTGTACGACCAGTTGGGGAGGAACAACGTTGGGGGCAATGGAGTCTGCGATGCTGGTGGTTCCTAAACAATAAAATAAAATGGAAATGAATTAGCAAATGGGGTAATGTTAAGTACGAGGGAGCATGCGCTAAACCATAAAGTGGGGGAAACCAAGTTATGGCCCACGTAAAGTGTTTTTTTAGAGAATAAGCACGTAAAGATATGTACAGAGGGGAAGATGTTTATATAACACAATAGTTTATACGCTCATTCTTTAAGTAAAGTACGAAACATATGTACAACAACTCTATTGTATATATCGTAATTGGAATTATACAAAACTTTTGACGACGGTTTCAAAATGGAACATGTACACCATATTTATGCAAGTATAGGTTTATCAAGTTAGACCTTCAAAAAGAGGTTACTGTGGGGTAGGATGAAAGATGTGGGCATATGTATGAGCAGTGCAAAGTCGTAGTAGGGGTGAGGTAGGGACTTAAATTAAAGGGATGCAAGATAAGCTTTGAATGCAGCTCTAATGGAGTGTTCCTCGCCGCCAGAGTAGTACTGGTCGTAGCTGAGCGAACGAAGGAAAGTGTACAATGCGTCAAGCCTAAGGTACGTTGCATCTACCTTGTGCATCATGTCTAAGACAGTGGTTAAATCACTATCGAGAATCATTGCTGATGGGATGAGGGACTCTGATATTCTACCAGAAATGGTCGAGCATGTAGCTGCAACAGAGGTAGCCAAAGTATGGACAGAAGTCGCAAGCGGTGGCTGGACACTTTGTATTGAGCTTTCGTTGGTGGTTGCTTGGGTTGCATATGACTGAGGTGTCCCATTTGAAGCGACCAGTTCAATTGGAGGGCTCCCGACAATGGCACCAGAGGTATCATCTGATATTGTGATAATGGATGGGCTTCCACTTGGAGTGGCCATAATACCTGGGAAAAGCAACCAACTTTGTTAGTATAAATTTAGCTTCTACTGACAAGTACAGAAATATATATACATTGCAAAATACATTGGCTCGCTGAAACTGAAATTGCAACTACATCCATAAATCATATATCATATATTTCATCCATAATTCTCTGTATGCAACTATGGAAATGTCAGATATGCTCATTGTAGTTTTCAGCAGAGCTTACATAAAGATTATCACTAACAGATTAAGAGCCTTTGAACTATCAGCAACAAAACATATTCCAATACAATTACTCTACCCGAGATGATTAAACAGCTGTTGTCCACTTACAGGTGAAACTATTTCATGATTATTATGTGCTTATTTATAGTATGTATCCATAGTACATTTCTTAAGATAACATGCTAATCCCAATCACGGGAGCATCTATTTCTATTACACAGAATTGGAGGTCCCAACAATTACCAAAAACAATAAAAAAACTGAAACAAAAAAATTAAATAGGTTCAATTCCATGCAATAATTGTTCGACTAAACAGTATAATCACATAGATGGCCCACTAAAGTGGCTTTTCCATACACAAGATTCGCTATGACATCTGTGTAAATAATTAATCAACTCTGCAACTGCATATTTCAGTACAAGCTCCATTTCACATCCGGACATCAAATCTTTGATCAAATTTATTTTGTTTAATACTGATCAGCTAGAAGCATTCCCAAACCAAGTTCAAGTTTCAGTCCAAGCTCAAATCCGCATTTATAAATTAAAAGTCGCCTCATATTTATACCATTTACCACTGATACGTTAATAACATTGAGAATCCAGATCAAAGACATGAGTTTTTCAACCAAATTGAGATAAAAAAACCAAAATTTGGTAGTTCTGTAATAATTTAAGCTCTTTATACCGATCATCTAGAAACATTTCTGAGAGCGGTTCAATGTTATTATAAGTTGTTTTTCAAATTTTATTGCTCAGTACCTGCTTATTTCTTTCTATTCTTGCAATTTGAAGTGATTGGAGCTGTTGCCTTGATGTTGGCTTCACTGATAAAGCATTACCATTCAACACATCTAATGGCGGCCATAGCCCCCTATGCATTCGAGTAATTTATTTGCTTGAAGGAACGTGGCAATATGATCTAAACTTCTGCATATTGCCTTGTAGTCATTAAACTTTTAGTTTTTCTGTAATGACACGCTGGGCTCCATTCATACTATTGGATTATCATTATTCATTTCTCCTAAAAGATTCTGCCATATCTAGCTGTCTAGTATATTGATTGGAAAGAGAATCAATGCAAATCGATCCAGAAGTTAGTTTTTGTATTTGATGTACATACTGTCAACCTTTCAAAGATTTCGTCCATCCAAACAATTAAAGATACAGAGGAAAGTTGTACTTGAATACAACATGAAATTGCTCTATTTAAAAACCGCAAGTATTGACTAACCTTGTGAAAAACTAATTTTCTTTGAACATGGTTTATTATCTTCGAAACTATCGCCCTTTACATCCCATAGCTTTGAATCAATTTGTACATATGACATTCTTTACTCATATTCACTATCCTTATCTAATTGATCAGTTCTCCTTACCTTTTCCTATTCTTATCTGGAATATTGTTCCTGAACCCATATTCTTCTTACTGCTATATTTACCTAAGTCTTCCCAACATTATGCTAATAAATCAGTTCTAACCACTGTAATTTGGTACCAAGGTACCCTGTTGAAAGCCTGAATTCTATGGTAAAAACTAAAACATTTCTGCAGACCCGGTTCAAGCTCTGATTATAAGTTTTTTTAGTAACTTTCGTAATACATTTTACGTCGACCCCAGCACAATGAAAAGGTGCAGAAACAAAAATTTCAGATGTATGACATCCTGTGTAAGGCAAATAAATCCTAGCACTGTGAACAATCCTAGTCGACTGGCTGGTAGAGGTGAACATTATATTAGGTACTTGAGCTTGTATAATTGTTTTGAGCTTTCAATGTAGTAACGGTTAGTATTAAAACAAGCTAAAGTGTCTTTACATGTTATCAGTCAGTAAATACAGAGAAAGAAAGAAATGCTGCTAAAAACTGATCCGGAAGAAGTTGGCATAGCAACAAAACAATACTTTGCAAACCTGTTATATCTCTGAACTGTGGCGTATATGAGGTGAGAGGGTGTTGCAAGCGCTGGCAATAACAATCAAGCGGGGAGATGGTGCAGGATGTAAATTTAAAAGAGCAGGGGTGTATTTATAGAGAGATATAGTTGAAGCAACCTGTAAGAGGAGGACAACAGGTACACATCAATGACCGACTCTGTAACAAATGCAATTACTCCTCTAAATATCGCACCAGCACACTGTGTCTGACATGAGTTTTGCACTGTTACAGAGTTGCACGTATATTTTATTGACAAGCTTTTATTCGCCCACTACTCATACACAGTGTGCAGTCTCCAACTGGAGTTATGGTGAAGCGGTGGACACGGCGACAGGAAATGATAAAAAGTGTCATGTAGCATGCAATTTTTTTTCTATGTTTTTCCTCCCGCCCACTATGCAGTCTGTTCGGTTTGCTTCTGAGCGGGCCATATTAGCAAAGGTAGTATCTTATTAATACCTTCAATAATGTCTTACACTGTTGCGGCCACACGTCGGGTATTCTGCCTACCTAACACATTTTGTCTGACAGCTGGTTATTCCGAAATTCACTGGTTGCTGAAAGGTGG
Organism: Taxus chinensis; assembly: GCA_019776745.2. Classification (NCBI taxonomy): domain Eukaryota; kingdom Viridiplantae; phylum Streptophyta; class Pinopsida; order Cupressales; family Taxaceae; genus Taxus; species Taxus chinensis. Next base: position 301,566,600 of record CM034146.1, read on the forward strand.
ATCAATTAATAATACATAATATTATATGGCTACTTATATAAAGGAATATGTGATAGGCAAATTAAGAACTAAATTCGAACCTTTTCAAATCCAATAATCAAAATCTGACAAGACTCCAATACTTTTCAGTCTCCTTACATAAGGAAACCACTCACCACAGCAACAATTTTGAAGGGGGAGATTAAGCCAAGTTCATCAATATTTAAGGATGCTTAAATCTAATGTTTTTTCTAATTGTCAATTTTTTTTACAATTAACATACATTTCACACACACAATAAAGGTTATTATAATTTGTTTGTTGCAAGTAAAAACAAATATGACATATTTTATAGTTTATAATTTTGTTTGTATTGTTACCTATTATCATATGTATGCCCACATGCTCTTGATGTGTAAGTTTTTGTAGGGTATTGTTCATGTAAAAGAGCAAAGTGGGTAGCCGGAAAGGGTTGGCCGGAAAATGTTGCCGGAATTTGACACTTTCCAGCAAAGCCTACTTCAAAGTAAACGCCTCCGGCGAAATATCATAATATCATTTTATAAGGGGACCAGTTATCCTTGCATTTACACATGCACTTGGGAGGACTCGCGTGAAGAAGTGTGTCAGGTTATTGGGGCATTAACTCATGGAGTGTGTGTGTGTATATATATATATAATCATTTAGTTTCGGTCATCGTTTTAGGTGGTATAAGTTATCCGTTCAATTCCCATAATTAATCTATAGATTATAGGGGGGTTTGTTTTGTGTTAAGAGCTTCTGAACTTCATAACATTGGACCAACTTCAATTTCCTTTAGTTAACCTAAAAAAAGAGTATTACTCTATGATAATTGTGAGACAAGGATGATCTATAAGCCTCTCCAAAAGAAAAAAGAATAATTAATTAATTGAGTGAGTGAGAATCAAATATACTTTTAAGTTGTTATTAGTTGTTTATTCATTAATATTACACTCCCTTACAATACACTTAAATTGTTGTTGACATAAAAATATATGAAGAAAAATCTTAATATACATTAATGACTATTTTTGGTAGTCATGGGCATGTGCATGGAGATGGGGGAACAAAATGTGGCAAAAAATTCAAATTTTTCTCATTTTAACCATAACGCGATGGTGTTATGGTTCGGTTGCGTTCTAATGCGATAGTGAAAAATTAAGCTCACATTATAACGTGAGCGCGGTATGGCTTGGATTTACCAAGCCATAATGCGAGCATGTTATAACGCTCTCGCGTTATGACTATAATAAAAAAACATTTGAGCCCGAGACTACAAAATCATTCCACAAAGTTAAAAAAACTATTGTGTAAATAACGCGAGCGGGAAAAAGGGCAAGCGCATTTTGGGAGGCCAAAATTTGTCTACTGATCAAATCAACCATGGCAGGGAGTTCAGAAGGTGAGTATCTAGTTGATTTTAGGGTAATTTTAATTATTAAACTATTTTTTTTTGCAATGTTCTCAAGATTTGTTTTTATCTTTATTTTTAGAGGTTTTATTAACTTCAACTGAAAACCCTCATTCACCTATAGATCTAGATGAACAAAACATTCCTAAAACACCCCCTTAAATTCCAAGACATCCTCCAAACACCCTTCAATTCAGAGGTTTCATTATAACATGAGTGCATTATGGCTCAGATTTACCAAGCCATAATGTGAGCGCGTTATAATGTGCTCGCGTTATGACTGTAATAAAAAACATTCAAGCCCGAGGCCACAAAATCATTCCACAAAGCAAAAATAACTATTGTGTAAATAATGTGAGCAGGAAAAAGGGCGAGCGTGTTTTGGGAGGTCAAAATTTGTCTACTAATCGAATCAACCATGGCAGAGAGTTCAGAAGGTGAGTATCTAGTTGATTTTAGGGTAATTTTTATTATTAAACTATTTTTTTGCAATGTTCTCAAGATTTGCTTTTATTTTCATTTTCAGAGGTTTCATTAGCTTCAACTAAAAGTCCTCATTCACCTGTAGACCGAGATGAAAAAAACATTCCTGAAACACCCCCTTCAATTCCAAGACAACCTCGAAACACCCTTCAATTCAGAGGTTTCATTATAATGTGAATGTGTTATGGATTCGATTTACCAAGCCATAATGTTAGTATGTTATAACGCACTTGCATTATGACTGTAATAAAAAACATTTGAGCTCGAGACTACAAAATCATTCCACAAAGCAAAAAAAACTATTGTGTAAATAATGTGAGCAGGAAAAAGGGCGAGCACGTTTTGGGAGGCCAAAATTTGTCTACTAATCGAATAAACCATGGCGGAGAGTTCAGAAGGTGAGTATCTAGTTGATTTTAGGGTAATTTTTATTATTAAACTATTTTTTTGCAATGTTCTCAAGATTTGTTTTTGTTTTTATTTTTAGAGGTTTCATTAGCTTTAACTAAAAGCCCTCATTCACCTGTAGACCAAGACAAACAAAACATTCCTGAAACACCCCCTTCAATTCCAAGACATCCTCCAAACACCCTTCAATTCAGAGGTTTCATTATAACATGAGCGCGTTATGGCTTGGATTTACCAAGCCATAATGTGAGCGTGTTAAAATGTGCTCGCGTTATGATTGTAATAAAAAACATTCAAGCCTGAGACTACAAAATCATTCCACAAAGCAAAAAAACCACTGTGTAAATAATGCGAGCGGGGAAAAGGGCGAGCACATTTCGGGAGGCCAAAATTTGTCTACTAATCGAATCAACCATGGCGGAGAGTTTAGAAGGTGAGTATCTAGTTGATTTTAGGGTAATTTTGATTATTAAACTATTTTTTTTGCAATGTTTTCAAGATTTGTTTTAATTTTTATTTTAAGAGGTTTCGTTAGTTTCAACTGAAAGCCCTCATTCACCTGTAGACCAAGATGAACAAAACATTCCTGTAACACCCCCTTCAATTCCAAGACATCCTCCAAATACCCTTCAATTCAGAGGTTTCATTATAATGTGAGCGTGTTATGGCTTGGATTTACCAAGCCATAATGTGAGCACGTTATAATGTGTTCATGTTATGACTTTAATAAAAAAACATTCAAGCCTGAGATTGCAAAATCATTCCACAAAGCAAAAAAACTATTATGTAAATAATGTGAGCGGGAAAAAGGGCGAGCACGTTTTGGGAGGCCAAAATTTGTCTACTGATCAAATCAACCATGGCGGGGAGTTCAAAATGTGAGTATCTTGTTGATTTTAGGGTAATTTTTATTATTAAACTATTTTTTTGCAATGTTCTCAAGATTTGTATTTATTTTTATTTTCAGAGGTTTCTTTAGCTTCAACTGAAATCCCTTATTCACCTGTAGACCAAGATGAACAAAACATTCCTGAAACACCCCCTTCAATTCCAAGACATCCTCCAAACACCCTTCAATTTAGAGGTTTCATTATAACATGAGTGTGTTATGGCTCGGATTTGTCAAGCCATAATGTGAGCGTGTTATAATGCACTCGTGTTATGACTGTAATAAAAAATGTTCAAACCCGAGACTACAAAAGCATTCCACAAAGCAAAAAATATTATTGTGTAAATAATGTGAGCGGGAAAAAGGGCGAGCGCGTTTTAGGAGGCCAAAATTTGTCTACTGATCGAATCAACCACGACGGAGAGTTCAGAAGGTGAGTATCTAGTTGATTTTAGGGTAATTTTTATTATTAAACTATTTTTTTGCAATGTTCTTGATTTGTTTTTATTTTTATTTTCAGAGGTTTCATTAGCTTCAGCTGAAAGCCCTCATTCACTCGTAGACCTATTAGGAAATTAATTGTTAGTGTTTACATAAATAAGTTAGTAAGTTATATTGTTTTGTTGTTGGTTGTATTTATTGTTGAAACAACATTTGTTACCCCTGTAATATTCTAAACAGGTCATTTGTTTCCTATTTTGTAGGAGGTAGTTTTCCTACCACTATGGCTATATCATAGCCATTGTAATGTGCAACGTATATAGAAGAAATTAATAATTTCTTGTGTCAATCTGTTGCTCCACCTTCATCTGGTATCAGAGCATGGTCGTGTCCAAATGAAAATCATTTAAAAATTTAGTCCAGCTTTGTTAGAGTTTTGAAGAGGTTTGGATAGCTGCATATACAGCCCATCCAGAGACCTGATCTACGCGGGGGAATGGTGGATATTGTCTTTTGTCAATTATTTCACCCATAATCATCTTTGTTGGTTGTTTTTTCTGATCAATTGACTCTTCACCGTGCATCGTCAACTTAGTGGTTTGAGGAGTAACTTGTCTCTACATATTTCATGTACATAGTGTCAATTATGTATTGAAGGGCATTAAGATGTACTGTGCATGTAGATCGTAGATAAAGCAAGAATTGGCAGACACATTTTCTTGGTTTACACTTAACTGTTTGTATATGCTTGGATCTTCTCCAATTCAGGACGGATCGGATAATATCTCCTTAGAAGACTTACTAGGCAATGTGTATCTAGACGCCCTCTTGATGCATGTTCTCCACGTAAGCTGGTCTTTTCTAACATGTTTGTACTCAGAAAATTTAGTAGTCGACCTCCTCTAAGTCGACAAATTCACACTCATCTCACCACTTGTTAGGGATAATAATAAATAAATAAGAGGTGTGATCCAGACAAAAGCTCAGCCTCTCCATACGACTCCACGCCTGGTGAAAGCTTGAAATTGCATTAGATCCCGATCTATCCAAACAAAGATCTCACTTCATAGCTGGAGCTTTACAAAAAAAAAATTGGTATAAGCTTGACGTCTTGATCTTTCCTTTGTTTTATTTATTATGAGTGAAGATCTTAGAATTGCACAGTCGAACATGTCGATCATATAATTGTCTAATAGTGGGTCGATTTATAAAGTTGGTATATTTAGTGTTGATATAATTAAGTTGTTGAGTATTACAGTCTTAGTTTATGACTGTAGTATTTGTTATAGTTTGAGTCTTTTATGGTCGAGATTTGCTATGGATGTCTATAGGTTGCGTTAAATTCACTTTCGTTGGATTCGTATCTTATGTCGAGTTTTATAGAGTTATAAAGTCAAGTGTGTCACTAGAATTGTCACATTTGTATAATTTAAAAGTGGTCAAGTCATTTTGTTAAGAGCCATCAAGTATTTTCATTTTGAGTGTAAAAATAAAAAAATTGTAAAAAAAAAATTGCCCCACTTTTCAATAATTGGACGCATTTTCGCTTATACGTGACGTCCATCTTGTGGGGATAAATTGTACAATGAGCTCCATGATCAAATACAATTGAGTTAGCAACAAACTAACTGGAGGTCAAAGGCAATGGAGGAAGGAGGTCATTCAATGACCTCTCATCAGTCACCAACGACGGGGCCGCATGAAGATGTGGTGGCACATTATTGTGGTGTGAGTATTTACATTCAATTTTTGCAGTGTGTTTCTTTTTAGTGTTATTGTTTTGTGTGGTTCTGGATGCTGGAAAAAGAGTTGTGTTAGAGCGGAAATGACTGTCAGTGATCCTCTGACTTCCATACTTCGTTGGAAGATGGTCTATTTGTGAATACGTTCACTTGCAATGGTGACCATGTGCAACAAGATCTAACTAGCAAGATCCAGTCAGTTGTATGTCTTCGATACATTTTTTCTTCTCAGTGTTTGTGTGCGGAAATTTCACATTGTGGGGGGGAACATGACACCAATGTTCCATTTCCACTCTATGCCTAAAACGACTAAAGTCTCGAGGTAAGCTTCTAGTGCCAGTGTCAGTTTCCTATGTTGTTCAAGATCAAGTGGCAAAGATCGACAACATTGGCAGAAATTAAGAACATTTAAATTCCTATAGTAAGTAATGTGAAATCTATTTCTAGTATGTGTTCTATTGTTCAGTTATGTAATAAGTGAGTTGCGATTCCTATATTCTTCCCTGATGTACAAGCATAATGGAAAACAAAAGCACTAGAGTAAGTCAGTTCATGGATCTTGAAAGGGTTTGTGGAAGGATTTAGAAAACCACACGAGGTGGACAGTTGATGGAGCCTATTCACGTCAAGGTTTGTGGTAAGCCTGTTAAAACCATGGAAGGAGAGAGCCTTTCTTTTGATAAAGATCATGAGTCACATTATAGGACTTGTTTCACATGGGTGATCATACTGCAATTGAGAGTGTGTATTTTTTTCTACCATGTTTGCACTAAGGGGGGAATGTTAGGAAATTAATTATTAGTGCTTACATAAATAAGTTAGTAAATTATATTGTTTTGTTGTTAGTTGCATTTATTGTTGAAACAAAATTTGTTACACCCGTAATATTCTAAATGGGTCATTTGTTTCCTATTTTGTAGGAGGTAGTTTTCCTACCTCCATGGCTATATAGTAGCCATTGTAATGTGCAACGTATATAGAAGAAATTAATAATTTCCTATGTCAATTTATTGATCCACCTTCAAGACCAGGATGAACAAAACATTCCTAAAACACCCCCTTCAATTCCAAGACATCCTCAAAACACCCAACAATTTTTTTTAGGGGAGATTGAAAATAACAAAGTTCAAATTAATGGTTTAATAGATACCCTAAGAAACCCCAATGCAACATATAACCATTGTCAAAACCTTGCTACATCATTAAATTCATTAATATATAATATCGATAATGTGTTGGGTCAAATAAACACATGGGAGGGTTACAAAATCAATAGTCACAATTTTAATGCAAACAAGTTATCTTATGATGCAATGAAGAAAAAAATCACCAAAGGCAAGTTGTTTGATTTGTTCACTGACCCTAAAACCAATGCACCCTTACTATTGAGTTGTAGAAGATTCTTGATCCACTAATGTAACCATGAGGAGATTTAAATTTTTTTTGGGATAGATGGTGGATGGTTTTTGACCAACCAATTTGCAACAATTTGAGGTACCACAATATTTCTTAAGGAAACTCTATTGTGAGTTCATCCTCAACAAAATACCAAACTATTTTGACATTTGAGAATTCCAAGTCAAAGGTAAAAGCTTTGCACATGATAGATTGGGGGCACAACATTTACATAATTGACACTTAGACCCTTTTCTCGCCCATCAATTTAGCATGTTTCAGTCCCTTCTGTTGTGAAGGAGACCGTGGAGCTTGAGACTCTTGATTCTATTACATATTTTACATATTCATTACTTCAGCATGGCACTCGTCTCTCCCAAGCTAATGAGGTTGGTTCTTTAAGGCATCACACATCATATAACAAAGTTTGGCATACTTGTGGGAGTATAGGCACCTATGTGGTTGATGATACAGCTCCACAACCTAGCGAGACTACTCCACATCCTAGTTAGGATACTCCATAGGTTGAGTAGGGTATTCGATTGGAGGAGGCACATCGTCATTTTGTGTTGGACACTATCATCATCACATATGTTCTACTGGATTCGACCTTTGATATTGACCAACATGTAATTTTACATGAAGTTAATTGCAATTTAGTATATATTTTTTGCACAAAATTTTATAATTAACAATATTAATACATTATGAATAAAACATAACGAGTCATGTGTATTTTTATAAAATTACAAGGTCAAATTATACATCCAATGTCACATTCCCCTTCTTCACACTTGTTTGCAGGCACGATAACCCCTCGGGTATAAATTTGTAATAAATTAGTAAATATTTTGTGTTTATTTGTTTTCCATATAGAGATGTTATCCTAAAATGATAATTTGATGTTGAGAGGTGAATGTTGGTATAAGTGCACATGTTGACGAATATACTAATGCAAGTTTTATTATTTTTAATCACCGTATATGAAGAGTGTATGCATGCTAAACTTTAAAATAAGCTAATTGAAAGAACCTAACACCGAGTAGATCCTAACTTAGTTAAAATCAAGCTAATAGATCATGATAAAACAAAAAGGAAAGTTGATTAACTTGCATAAAACATGACTCTAAAATTAAATGTAAACCTCCCTTTGATATTTGGATGTGCTTTAGATTGTAGATACTTCCATAAATGAGTTGAACATAGACCACACATAATCAAGGATTTCTCAAGCAAGAGGAAGAGATCTCATCAAGTATGGCTTAATTTCCATTTTTTATTCTTATCTTACTACTCTTTAGCAAGTAGGAAAGGGGGAGAGTTAACAAGCCTTCCAATAACATGAAATGCTCTTCTCAAGTATAATGTCTGTTAAGGACATGGTGTGTCTGGTGTCAAAGGTGTAAGTTTAGATAAGATGTACTAGGATTCTTATATAGCTTTCCATTTTGAGAGAATTTTGCAACATAGTGAATGTGGGATAAAGTAAACGTATGATTAGAAATAGATAAGTATGATTAGAAGAGATTAATTAGATATTATCAACTCATGGGAGTTTGGGAAGGTTTAATTAATCAACTAGGATTAATTAATAGGCTAAGTTAAGCTTATAGAAGCCATTTGGAGATGGTTTAGGGGGAGTTTAGTAGACTTTTAAGGGTTTGAGAGAGGGTTTTAACCAATAAGAGGGTTTATTGATTAAATACAAGATTGAAATATTGATTGACTAATAATGGTTATTTAATTAATTAAAAGAGGATTGTAACTAACGAAGTGTCATTGATTGACTGAGACGAATAGAAACGTTAACTAATTAGCGGGAAATCACTAGAATTATAATGAAATGATGGTAGAGAAGACAAATAATGTAATTTTTCTATTAAATTACGCAGTCGAAATTAGGTGTCTATATTTTCCGACACAAAATTATGCACTTTAGACATTATTTAGCCCGGTCTTATACTACTATTTAGAAGGTTCTCAAGTGAATAAAGTACTAATTAATCCCACCTTTTGGCCATCTTTATTTTATATTTTGTTTCGCCATTCCCACATATTTTCTTGCACTCATCTGTCCATTTCGTAACTGCCTTGTCATTTTAGCCCAAAATCAAGGCACCCCAGCCTGTACTGGGGCACCCTGGTCCAACCCTGTACTGGGGCACCCTGGTCCCACCCTATGCGCCCCGATCTATGCACATCCTTTCCCACTTCTTTTTGGGGCCTTTCTAGCCATTTTTCATCCTTATCCTTTTCCTAGTCGGCCTTGTCGGGATTAATTATGAAATTAAGCTTGAGAGCCCTATAAATATAAAGTTATAAGACCATAATGAGGGTCCTAGCGTCACATACTACTATCACTCCATCTAGAGTTGCATCCATTACATCACTTGCATCCACATAGTGTCATGCATCAAGGCTAGGATATCTACATCACACACACAACATAGGGGGAGGGATTCTATTATATTTCATGCACACATGCTATTTACATTTTCTATAGTTACTATTGCTCACTACTTCACAAAGTGTGAATGACATGAGAGCACCTAGGGCACGATATGCACACACTCACCAGAACTACATCTAGGTCTGAAATGTAGTACACCACTCAGTGATAAGACCACTAGTTTGGCGGTTGAGGTCAGTCTGACCCATTCATTTGCATCTTTATTTTTTATAGGGTTTAATACTTCCTTTTTTATTGCAGGTCATTATACAACTCATATGGAAAATCTAGTGCGACAAACAGGAAGGGTTTCGAATCAACTTGTGGCCATACCAGAATCAGTTTATGATATTTTACACAAATCGGAGCACCCAAACTGTAGACCAGGACACCTCAGTGTGCCCCAATACCCTTCCAAGTGCCTTATTCATTTCAGATCATTCAGATCTGGTCTTCACAGGGTCCCTGAGTGATCATCTGCACTTCCAAATTTTATTTTCAGATCTGCAACATTGTGTAACAGTCTCTTCAAATCAGCTAAGCCATTTCTCTTCCTTCTCTTACATACTTCGGGCTTTACTTTACTTAGAATAATTATTTTCTATTGTTTCCATACTGCTTTAGTTTATTTATACATCATTTTAGTCCTCCTAATTAGATTAACATTATTACCATATACCCCATTTAGGTTTTATTTTTGTTAATCATTTTGGTGAACCCAATGTTTTTTCATAGCACCTTCTAGGGTTTCTTGCCTCCCTTTCCCATGGCTCCTTCTCCTGAGGAATTTACTGAAGCCCACCTTAAGGCTATCAATGATCATCTTTCCGAACACCCACAGGATTTAGATCTACTTTTGCATGTGGCTCGTGAAGAAGCTACCAACTTGGTTAAACTCAAGTATTTTGTCGCTCTACCCACTTCTATAACCACTCAACCCCCTACTTCTACACTTCCACCTATCTTTATTGTTATGGTTTCAATCCCCACTCCTACTAATCACTTCACACCTCCTTTGGTTTCACATCAATGACAACACTCCTTTATTGGAAATCAAGATTTAACCTCTTTGTATCATGATCTCCAGGCCCAAATTCACAAATTGCAACAGGCCACTACATCTCCATCTTTAGATTCTACCTTGTTGTTGCACACTCCATTTGCACCTATCCTCTCTACTTATCCTCTCCCTCCTAATTTCGTCACTCCTAAATTTCCCATTTTCAATGGACATGGTGACCCATAAGAGCATCTTCGGGCCTTTCATGTTGTTTGTCTTGATTTTGTTGATGATCATCTTCTCTTAGCTAAAATATTTCCTCATAGCCTCCATGACTATGTCATGCGTTGGTTTTATGATTTACTTGTTCATTCAATAGCTTCCTTCACCCATTTAGCTGATGCTTTTCTCACACACTTCTCCATCAACATCGGTTCTAAGATATCTTACACCCAATAAGCTCAACTTAAGAAAGGACCCATTGGGCAGTTTGTTAATTATGTTTTTCAAATATAAGAAAAATCTGGCCAAAATGACTAATGTCCTCACCGACACTGAACTACAAGATCTATTTAGACAAAGTCTTTTACCACCTCTCTACGAAAGTGTTCTCTTTGATACCTTTTCTTCTTTTGATCAACTTTGTCATACTCGTAAGCTCTGTGAATCTAATCTTATATCCATCGGTCAAAATAACACGCCCTTTAAACCCTCTACATCTAAGCCCATCGATAATAAACTCATTGTCAACATCATTACCCCTTCTAAGAAATTTCAATCCCAATCGCCTAGGCGTACATTTACCAACCTTCTTATGGCACCACATCTTATATTACAACAACTCCTCGACAACAACCTCGTTACCTTTCTGCCACCACTCAAATTAGACACATCACTACCCAAAGGACGTAACTACAATGAAAAATTCCGTTGTGATTATCATCGTTGTGTAGGACACTCTACCAACCGCTGTTTGAAACTTCACACACTTATCCAAGATCTACTTGACAACAACTAACTTGAATTTCCAGAACCTACTAGCCCTCCTCTCTCTAAGGATAAGGGTAAAATAAATTTTTTTAATAATTATTCTAACCAACGCGACGAAAAGACCATGGATTCTTCAGTTAATCATACCTACCACGCCGCCCCACCTCCAGATGTGGATGCACTCGACTTCTTAGTCATTGACACTGATACAACCCCACATGTTATCTCTTTTTATAACACCAACTACCATGCTACATTCACATCTCATCATTTATACATTTAGACATCTATTGGATCAATTGTTATCAACAATACCAAGTTTGATCCATCTTCTCCTATTAGTGTATGTTTCTTGTCTTTCTTACGATTTATTGGCTACCTTCCATCACGAATCGACTACCCGTTCAAAAGACCCTATGGTGTTGTTAAGATACAAGTCATCGTTGGTCCTCCCACTCTTCTCATCCCTTTCCTTGTAAGTCAAAATGTCAAAGGTTGTGATTTACTTATCTGCCTCAATTGGATTCAAAAAATCCCAAGCTATTATTTCTATGCACCATTTTCATCTTAAATTTGTTTATGACAATAAAGTTATTTCCATTAACTTCATCCCTCCTTTACCTCCACTATCATCACCTTCTCATTATCTTACTCTTGTGTCTCCCCCTCTTACTTCCACAGCTCCTCTACAGTTGCCTACTAGACATCTTATTCCTACCTCACCGCCTTGATTGGCCCCTATGCGACCACTCCATTCCAGTAGTCCTACACATCGGCATAGGCCTATTCCTAGGACTACTACCGCATCCCACTGCCGATCACCACCTCATTTTATTCCACATGACTCGTCCTCTCCCTTACACATGACACCTCCTCGATCTCCATCGCCTACACACTTTACTATAACACGACATTCATCTTATGTACATGCATCGCATGCATATCGGCTTTATTCCCCCACGCAACATTTTTCTACCATACCACCACTACTCGAGCATCACCCTCCCCTTTCATCATCCCAGGTACTAGTCGACGAACCTTTGTCCCTCGACCTTATTGGGTCATTTCTCCTTCATGACCACTTGGGGAGAATAGCCATTACACAATCCCCCCTTCATCATATTAGTGTAGCTATATCTCTAATATTTACATTCTCATCCATTCATTTCTTCGCATATCAATATATTCATCACACATCCTAGCACCCTCATTACCCGATGACGCACTCTTGTGCTTCGGTTCACACTGGACTGTTGAGGGATTACCATTACACTGAACCCCACACATTACACTCTAGGTTCTACACATTTACATTCTATCATCATTTCTATACATAGCCTACATCTTACATTATCTTATACATCCCTCATCTATTAGTCATTTATACATCATTTATCTTATACATACTACACTAGTCATCATCTCATATGCGTCTAGTTTTACATTTCATCCTTACATTCTATATTTATGCTAGGTCACATTATATATGGGTCTAGCTTTACATATCATCACTACATATTCTATCTACAACTACCACTGCATCTTACATCATTTCCACACCCTACATTTCCTACAGTACATACCCCCCATAACACATTTCATAGATCCTATATATTCTACACGCTACACTAGATTCCATTACACATGGATCTAGTTCTACTTATCATTATTGTGTATTCCATTTCTATATACATTGCATATCATATATACATTACACATCCTATATTACATTGCTCACACCACGCATTTACATCACATATTCATCACTTGGTCGTTTATACTACGTTGTCTTCTACGTGCTGCACTCACCACCTTATGGATGCACTTTAGTTCCTCGGTCCATACTCGACTGCTGAGGGTTTACCAATCAAATGGACCTTACATTCACCATGTGACATTTTCCTCATCTGACATTTCCAACATTAGTGACATACACCTTAGGTTAAATTGTCACCCATTTTATCATCTTGTAGTGGTATACGCTTTAGGCTAAATCACCACCCCATTATCATCTTGTAGTGGCATACACTTTAGGGTACCTCACTGCTTCCTTCTTGTTCATCCCATAGTGACATATGCTTTAGGATAAATCATCACCCATTTTCACCTTTTCATTTCATAGTGATATATGCTTAGGGATAAATCATCACTCACACATTCAACAAGTCGTGGTATACGCTTAGGCTATAGGGTCCACGCATATCTTTCCATATGTCTCATCACCATCCAGTCATTCTATAGTGATAAAGGCTTAGGAATAATCATCACTCCTCCATTCGACAAGTCGTGGTATACGCTTAGGCTATAGGGTCCACACACATCTCTCCACATGTCGCATTTCATCACCACTACACATACACACTCCTCACAATGCGCTAGATACAACCAACACTACTTGACCATTTCTTGATGACGCACTCTCATTTACAGTTCATTCTTGACTACTGAGGGGGAAAAAAAATGAACCTCACTACATACATTCCATCCACTCGAGGGGTACATTGCTCCTATCATTCCATCTTACATTCGATTTCCATCCATCCACAACATATTGCATTGTCTTGGGGGCATTTACTTTTGCATACTAGTGTTTTGCATGCTCACTTTATTACACATGTTAGAATTCTTTCTTATATGTCATTATCATACACACATGTGCATTCACGCCTTTGTCTAGTGTGATCACAGATACAGGACTCTACATGCAACATGGATGCTCACCTTCTACCCTTCCTATACCGGTCACTGGGGGCATCCACATTCATCTTATCTAGGTGTTATTGTTTCATTTTGTACTTAGCATCTTATACTACTTGTTCATACATGCTTTGACATATTGGTTATCACTCTAACATGCTAACGGGTGTTCCATGTGTAGCACTTGTTTTACAGGATTACATGTTTCCATGACTACTTGTTTGTTTCTACTTGTCTACTTTGTTTGCCATTGTATGCGGGATTTTCCCTTTTCTTGTGTGCACACTTGTTTGTTTTTTGTGGCCATGATGGCCTTGAGTGTCTTGTGACATCGTGAGTGATGTCCCATGTTTGAAACCCACTTTGTGTGGTCTGCTTGTTTTCTTGCGTGTTTACACTACTTTGCTTGGTAGTTTCTACATTGTCTGTGTATTTTACACTTGTCTTATTGCATGCATGTGTTTTCAGACTAACACTTATTTTGGCTAGCCATCCCCTTTTGTGTGCACCTTGGTATCTACCAAAGCATTTTCCCTTTCCCCCTGCAGGGTAGAGTTCTCAGAGAGTGGTTGGTCCTCTTTTGGGGCTGCATTCTCCTTTCAGTGACATCGCATGCACCCCCAAAGAGGGGGGGCATCATTGAGGGTTTTCTACTAACACAACATATTTACACCGGTTCACACACAATGAGTGAGTTCAGACCAGTCTACAAACTCCATACACAGTGGCCTCAATAGGACATGGTGTCCTTTGGTAATTTTGCAGAGCAGTTATAGGCTTGGGGGTTATAGTGGGTGTGCCTCTCTACACTTCTCCATCCAGTGGTGTTGGATCACCCAAAAAACTAGGACAATACAGAGATCTCTTCACACATTTTAGCAGAAGCAGTTAAAGTTGGAGGATACAACACATTTCCTCCCTATACTTCTTCAGCCAGGGTGGCGTGAGATCACCCAAAAAACTCACGATAGTACATGATATCCTTCTACACCCTTTTTCTCTCAACATGGATCAGGTGCACATGTTCCATTTACACTTTTATTCTATCATATTTTACATTTGCGTACTTTACACATTTCTATATATAGGCGTATTTTACACAACATTTTTTTCATACATACATATTTGACTACTTGATCGTTTTCTCCTTGCAGGTTTGGATCGTATGAGAAACAATAGTCAAATTGGGGGCAAAAAACAACAATGATGATGACAACAATGACAACGATAATGACAACACACCACTACAGGCACTTGCCTTTACTAACCATGCAGGTACACTACACACAACAACTACACATGCATTCCACCCTAGGTTCACTCTCATCACTTTTTATGTGCATTTTTCATCTTTAGAATCCACGCTCCTCCACCTTTTTCTTTTTGTCATTCCACGCTTGAGTCTAGTCCATCGACACGTCTTCTTCTACACTCTACATGGATATCAGGTACGCATCTCTATCTAATTTATGTTACCGAGTGTTCCACTCACCAACATAAAGTGGGGGCAAAATGTAGACACAAAATTATGCACTTTAGACATTATTTAGCTTGGTCTTATACTACTATTTAGAAGGTTCTCAAGTGAATAAAGTACTAATTAATCCCACCTTTTGGCCATATTTATTTTATATTTTATTTTCATTCCCACATATTTTCTTGCACTTATCCATCCATTTCACAACTTCCCCGTCATTCTAGCCCAAAATCAGGGTGCCCTAGCCTATACTGAGGTGCCCCGGGGCACCCTGGTCCCACCCTGGGTGCCCCAATCTATGCACATCCTTTCCCGCTTCTTTTTGGGGCCTTTCTAGCCATTTTTCATCCTTATCCTTTTCTCAGTCGGCCTTGTCAGGATTAATTATAGAAATTAAGCTTGAGACCCTATAAATATAAATTTATAAGACCATAATGAGGGTCCTAGCGTCACATACTACTATCACTCCATCTAGAGTTGCATCCATTACATCACTTGCATCCACATAGTGCCATGCATCAAGGCTAGGAGATCTGCATCACACACACTACATAGGGGGAGGGATTCTATTCTATTCCATGCACACATGCTATTTACATTTTCTATAGTTACTATTTCTCACTACTTCACAAAGTGCGACTAGCACAAGAGCACCTAGGGCACGACATGCACACACTCACCGGAACTACATCCGGGTCTGAAATGTAGTGCAATGCTCAGTGATAAGACCACTAGTTTGGTGGCTGAGGTCAGTCCGACCCATTCATTTGCATCTTTATTTTTCTAGGGTTTGATACTTCCTTTTGTATTACAGGTCATTATACAACTCATCTGGTGAATCTAGTGCGAAGGACAGGCAAGGTTCTGAATCAACTTGCGACCATACCAGAATCAGTTTCTGAGCTTTTACATAGATCAGAGCGCCCAAACTACAGACCAAGGTGCCTCGGGGTGCCCCAGTATCCTCCAATGTGCCTCAGTCATTTCAAGATCATCTAGATCTGGTCTTCGTAGGGTCCCTGAGTGATCGTCTGCACTTCCAAATTTTATTTTCAGATCTGTGACACTGTGTGGCAGTCTCTTCAAATCAGCTAAGCCATTTCTCTTCCTTCTCTTGCATACTTAGGGTTTTACTTTACTCAGAATAATTATTTATTACTGTTTCCATATTGCTTTAGATTATTTATACAATGTTTTAGTTCTCCTAATTAGATTAACATTATTACCATATACTCCATTTAAGTTTTATTTTTAAACAAACAAACATAATTAAATAAACTTAAACAAGTAATTCTTAGGACAGTTATAGCAATGTTTTTGTTACACAACTTCAGTGGTACCCAAATGTTCGAGTTATATGACAAGGGTTAAAATGGTGCCCCAAGAAAGGATGCATGCAAGGGATTAGATGGAGGATGCAAAAGTCCTAAGAAAAAACAAACGTGCACTATGAAACTGTCCTGAGAAATGATATATGCCAAGAAGACAGACATCGCAAGTAAAAAGGTTTGTTGATGAAAGAAGATCACAATATGATCTACATGTTGTGTGTTAGAATGAGAAAGCACTAAAGTAAGATGCTTTGTAGTATAGTTTCCAATGTTTAGTGTTTTGTAATTTGCCACATGTTTTGAGATTTTGTGAATGTTTAGGATTGTTCAAATATTTTACCAATGTTTTTGGATTTTCAAGATTTTACCAATTTTTTTGGATTTTTAAAGGTTTTACCAATTTTTTTGTATTTTTAAGGTTTTCTAAAACTATGTACAGGAATAATCGAGCGTCAAGATGCCCCCATGAGAGATGAGAATATATAAGGTAAAATTCCCGCCAATATGTACAACAATAGATTAATTTAGATCAAGGCCAAGAGGGATAGGTTCAACAAGATTATGAACTCAAGCCAATAAAGAGCTAGGAAGGAGCGAGCATGCCCCCAATGCAAGATGGCCGAGAAATAGATGTGATGCAGCCTAGAATCCACCACGAACAACCCAGGCACGCTGGCACATCACTCAACCTGAGCTGAGCACTCACCCGAAGCGCGCAAAGGTACCAGGCCCCTCTTTAGAGTTGCTTGTGCAGGATGTTAGCATGTTGAAGATAGAGCATATTCACAACCATAGTAAGCACAAACATTCCACTGAGCATAAACAATCAATAATGCATAGCTAGATCTAGATCATACGGAATCATGAATTAAACAATAACTATGACAAGATTGATCATACAAGAACCAATTATAGTCATGTTAACACTTTATCCACCCAATATACCCCATTATATTAAACACTGCAAAACATAGAAGCTTCTTACATCATATAACATTACCATAAGTTTATGTGTGCATTAGATCTAACAACATAACTCTACAATAACTCATACACAATGTCTCGTGTGTCTCTCTACAAACTAATACATACTTATAGGGGTGGGGAATTTTGCTTCACCGCTTACGCACTTCCCAAAATAGGTCGCATGCTGAAAATAGCCATGCACCTTTACAATAATATGCACACATGCAAGTGTGCTAATAATAGATCTCCTATAGTTAACTGGCAGTAGTAATCCTATTATTATCCAGAACTCATGCATGGCGCTTAGTAGATGCTCATCCCCAAACTAGCATTTGTGTGTCACACACGTCTCCATCCCGTTGTGTGCTCCGCATGCTATCTTATAAAATAGCCCGTAACCATGAAAACAACTAAGTCCCAAATCAGCTTGTCCTAGTGCGTGTTTCCTTTCCTATCCTTCCGCGCCTTCAAATGTGCCTTGTTCCTACATGCGAATCTTCTGTGTGTCCTTAGAACAATATTGTCTTCTCAACATTATCCCACACTAAACTACATTGCCACCCTGGCAATGGTGATTCCTTCTGATGTTCTCAAAGAATAAAGAATAAGAATGGAAAGAATGTAAAGAATCACTGTAAAAAGAATAGACTTCTATTCTGCAGCACCCTCCTCTTCAACTGGGAGGATCAACTCTGGATATTCTGTTTTAATCTCAGCCTCCAATGTTTTCCATTCGTTCAGCACAGTTCGTGTCTTTTCTGGAACATTTGTGGCTATGGCTTCCAACTCGTCTTGGGCAAGCTCTCCTTTCTCATTCTGCAGTACTAGGACCACATTGGCCAACAAACATCCTTCCCTCCAAAAGATCCATCTTTTATGCTATGAGCTTTCCAATCTCATCTAGCCTCTCCTTATGTGGGTTTTGTGCTACTGCAAGGGCTTTGTGCTTTTGTTTTACTAATGCCAATCTTTCTACACGCCCTAAAGTCTCATCCTTCATTGCCTTCAGGACTTCATTATCTTCTATCATAGTCCTGATCCTGATCACTGCTTCTGGTGTTGCACATATGTTCAGAGCTTGATCTGCTTTCTTCAACTCATCTTGTAAATTATGGAGTAATGCCTCGTAAGATGAAATCTTCCTAACCACAGAGGCCCTTGCTCTCTCTGCTTCCTGTTCAGGATCCTTTGGCGCTGGCATTTGAATTTGTCCATCTTCAAGCACCAAACCAACTAATGTACATACATAATGCATAGCCAAGGAAACTTCTCAGGTACCTTAGACTCCAGATGTGGTCTTGCTTTTAGGACATAGTCACCAATTTCTTCTGCCATGCTGATGAAGGCCTCATTCTTTTTCTTCTCTAGATCCTTATCTCCTTTCAGACACGTTATTTCCGTAGTTTTTAGCATGTTATCTTCAAGTAGTGCTCTAATAGTGGCAGCCTTATTGATATTCCTCCACACCACCTCTATAGATACCTTAACCAAGGCATTGCTCACCTACTCATCAGACATGAGAGTGGGATTTATAGTCATGTGCTTGCTCTGAGGTGCCTTCTTCACTCTTCTTGACACACAAGACTCCTCACATACATCAAAATCTGGCTGTCCATGTGAGTCTGCATGGACCAAGACAATTGTTTCCTTGCGCACGTAGTGGCCATGTCTAGGTCCATCAGCTCCCACCCATATAACTCCTTCAGGTCCACTATGCTTTGAAAACGGGTGTAGATGATTTTTCTTGTGTCCTCAACATAGCCCATACTCGGCACAACGTATTATCCACTTGTTCTCCTTGTTCTTGTCCCCTGAGGAATATGAGTGCCAAGGTTTGGAGTTAGCCATTCGACATCCTAAGTAGTGTCATGTGTAATGAGGTTGCTCATGCTCCGATTCTTCTACCTCCTTCACCCCTTCCTCTTCATCCTTCATGTCCTCATCTCTGGGCTCCTCCATATCTTCTGGCTACACTGGGGTCCCAGGTGCGCTCTCTGTAGACTCCTTCACCTCCTCATTCAGCTTTAGCTTTCTCCTCTTCTTCTCAGTTTCCTCTTTTTGAGGGGAGAGTCATGGTGATCTTCTTACAAGTTGTGGATTTCTTACGCCTTGGGTCCTTGTTCTTCTGAATACCCTCTTAAAGTGGCACTCTTCATGGACTGCTTCCATGTCCAAGTCCTCATCTCCTTCTTGCGCCTGAGGTGGAGTATCCATGCGCTCAGTCTCCACTCTATCTATGGGCTACCTCTGGCCTCTATGATCCAAGCCTCCACTATCTTCATGTTCTTCTTCCTCCTCATCTACCTCTATAGTCATTGCAAGTGTTGGAGATGACACATTCTCCATTGTATGTTTTCCCTTAGGTGGCCCTGGGAGCATGAACTCATTCTCCACATACTTGTTATTCTCCATCCTAGGCTTAAGCTGAAGATATACGAGCACGGCTCCACTATCCCCAATAGCCAAGCTTACTGGCTTCATACTTATGACATCTGAAATGAGCCTCTCAATGTAGGAAGTCCAACCTGGATACACATATGTCTTCCTAAGGGTGTGGTAGTCACAATCTACCTTGTCTGCGTTGAAGTTTAGACGAAGCGCATCAGTAAATCTGTGAATTGAGGCCTGGAAGTAGTACGTTGTGAAGGCATAGGGAAGTTTGCACCATGGGCTCCATGTCCCATCCCTCATGGAAAACCACATGATGCAGAAGTGTTGGTACACCGCGAACTGTACTACCTTGCCTACTACTGAAGGTAGCTCCTTGGGAATGTGCCATTCCTCTTCAAACATTGCGTAAATTTGGTCATACCATATTTCTGCCCTCTGCTTAAATGGCCCACTCATTGATCCTTCACATAAATATTTTTCAAATCTCTCCGCGAGGGACTTCTTTTCCAAGGGGTACTCCCAGATCTTGTTCTTTGGCCCATCGGGCACTCCAATTTCTAAAAATACAAGAGAAAGTAGGATAGCGCCAAAACTTATCTTTTCTCCTATGCACGCTTCCTCAACAATGGTGTCTGCAATATAGCCTACTAAATTGTATACTACTCCCTGAGACATTTTCTTTGCAATATGAAGCCACATGGTGTTTACCTATGACCATCTCTCTTGGTCATTCAACTTGGTGAGCAGATGCGCGGTTTCCTGCACCATAGGAAACTTCTTCAGTTTATCTATGTCCATTCCATGCAGACCCTTGGTATACCCCAACTCCTTTCTTATTTCTATAACCATTGCTTTATCAGTCAGATCACTAACAAGGTCTACCCATGTGCCCTTCAATCCTATTAGTGTTGAAACCAGGGCTGCTGTGATCCTAACCCTTCATACGGTGAAATAAAAGAAGTCCTCATGGACTCGGCTCATAAGCCATTGGTATAAGGGTTCATATTTTCCAAAATATGGGAGCTCATACAACTGATAAACTCCTACCTGCTTCAGTAATTTTTCCCCAGCATCGTCATACACTGACATATCCTCCACCATGTGCTTGTTGGTCTTCTTATTCAGCAAAGTGTCCAAATCTCCCTTGTTTTCAGTGGTAAGGTGGTTGTAGTCACTTATTTTGCATCTGCGGATGTGGGAATCCCACTCTTGTCTGACTATTACTCCTTTCAGGTACTGCATCTCTGAAAAATTACTCTCGGGAGAAATTTCAACTTCAACTTCTACCTTCTTCTTTCCTTTTGTGCCTGTTGTAGGTGCTTTCTTCGGTGCCATCGTAAAAATACCACCTTTTGTTGTCTGTAACGAGTAAACTCAAACCCTAGCTAAAATCTACATGCCCTAGCTTGAAACTGCATGCCCTAGCTCCTTCTCAACGCTTCTGCTTCACTCAAACCCTTCACCAATGGGGATGCAAGCCTCTTCCGTGCAATAGTCTTCTCTCCACGTCTTGTTTCACAACGCTCTGCACCTCAACATGATTCCCTCAGCTCGGTCACACTTAGCTCGCTCAAATACTTGTGATCGCAAAGGTAAAAATGAACCCGCATCACGTCCTTATATAGATTTTCAAAAATTTAGTGCATTTATTGCTCCTTCACCTACCAATAATCCTCTCATTAATTGACCATTTTCACAATCTCCACACGATACATCTTTGCATTTCTTCCCCAGCTATAACCTTCTAGCATGTTGCCTTCCTACCTTCTGGCTACATAATTCTCTTCAGTGCACTTCCATGCACCCGAGTACCTTGCCACTGCACCTTCCCCTGGTAGTCTCCATGGTCACTACTTACCTCGCGTTATATTGTTCCCTCATTTATCTTCATCTATGGTCATCTTTTAGAGCAATCTCCTTTCTAACAGCTCCTTTCCACACTTAACTAGCACCTGTAACAGTTTTGTTCTCATGTGTACCCAGTTGTGAATAACCACCCCACACCAATGGTATGTGTAGTCCTCTACGCATAAAAATACTTCAGATGGTAATTAGCTTCCAACGCGCAAACACGCTTATTACACAAAACACCAAACTAAATTGACAAAGCATAGCGACAAAGAAGGAAATACATTAAAGGAAATACATAAATGAAAACCTATTCTAAATGACAATACTGCCTTATTACAAACACCAAGAAGACTTATTTATAGTAGGGCTTCAGCCTACTCCCATTGAAGTAACCGGGTAACCGTATTCCATCAAGCGTCTCTAACTGGCAAGCACCTGATTCAAGTATATGAGTGATAATATACAGTCCCAACCAATGCACTTTCAGCTTGCCTGGATGGTGCAAAAACTTAGAATCATAAAGAAGCACCATTTGTCCCATCTCAAGATTTTTTTCCCTGATGTACCTATCATGCCATGCCTTCTACCTGGCCTTTTCCTACTTCTGACTCCAACGTGCTATGGCACCTCTCATCCAACTGTATCAATTTATCAATTCTTTCTTCTAATGCTTGCTCATCAGCTAGACCTCCAGTGTGCGCAATACGCAAAGAAGGTAACATGAATTCCATAGGAAGAACTGCTTCTGCACCAAACACCAACTGAAAGGGTGTGGCCTTGTTCAACCTTTTGTATGTTGTTCTATATGCCCAAAGCACGATAGAAAATTTATCATCCCAATATTTCCTTCCAACATCACAAATTTTTGTCAATGTCTGGCTCAAAATCTTGTTGAAGGCCTCAACAGTCCCATTTTCCTGAGGATGATAGGGTGTAGTCTTATGGTGCGCAATCATAAATTCATCCAATAGTATCTTGATTGTCTCATTCAAAAAATGTGTACCTCTATCACTTGTCAAGCTTAGTGGGCATCCATACCTTGTAAGAACATTTTCCCATAAGAACCTAGTTGTTGTAGTTGTTGTACAATCCTTGGTAGGTGCTACTTCTACCCACCTTGTAAGATAATCTATGCAAGTGATGATGTAGCACGATCTAGTTATACACGCGGCTAGAAAAATAGGACCCACAAAGTCTATAGCCCATTTCTCAAATGGCTATGCACTAGTAATAGGTCTTAAAAGCATTTCATCTCTTTTCCTAGGTTTATCAAGGCAGTGATAGTGATCACACGCCTTACAATATGCTTTACAATCTTTGTAGAGGGTCTCCCACCATAATCCAGTGAGTAGAATCTTGTGCACAGTGGCGTCACCTACATAGTGCCCACCTGCAATACCACCATGAGCCTCTTTCATGATATATGTACACTCATGTTCTAGTACACACCGGCACAATACTTCATCTCGCCCTAACTTGTATAGATCACCACTGATCAACGTAAATGGTGTCGTGTGAATCGTAAGTTATTTCTTCTCTAAGTATTTCATTCCTTCTAGTGTCATACCTGTACGTAAAAAGACAACAATATCCTCCAATTCAGAAGGCACATATTGTAATCTATACAATTTTACATCTGGAATTGTGTCTTCAATTGTCTGTGCGTCCTCCCCTAATTGAATTTTTGATAAATGGTCTAGGCCAGAATTACTTTTACCTGGTTTTACCACAACTCAGAAATCAAATTCTTGGAATAAGAGCACCCATCGACATATGCGCCCATGTAAAATGGGCTTGTTTACCAAATATTTCAATGCCATGTGATCGATATAAAATACAAATGGTGTTTCTAGTAGGTATTGTCTGAATTTATGCAATGCGTAGATCATTGACAAGGCCTCGCGCTCAGTAGTTGTATAATTTTGCTCTGCAGGAGTCAACTTTCTACTAGCTGAGCTATAATACCTTCTCCATGCTGAGCTAACACTGTGCTAATGGTCATGCCAGAGGCATCCACATGTACATGAAATGATTGGTTCCATGAGGGAAAACACATAATAGGTGTTGTAGTAAGTCTCTCCTTTGATGCCTCAAATGTGCACTATTATGGTTCTCCCCAATAGAATGTCCCTTTTCCTTTTAGTAACTCTTCCAAGGGTGCGGAAATCTTAGCATTTCCTTTGATAAATTTTATATAATACCCAGTGTGACCCAAGAATTTGCACACCTCACTCTGATTGGTAGGCTCTTCCAGACCTGTAATAACTGCAACCTTAGCTGGATCCACTAAAAAATATTCCTTACAGATGTTGTGCCCTAACAAAGTGCCAAAAGGTGTAGCTTACATGCACTTATTGATGTTTAAAGAGATGCTTAATTGTCTACATCTTTCAAAAATCAAGCACAAATTGTCACAATGATCCTTAACAAGTCCATACACCATCCAATCATCCAATTAAACCTTTTAAGAAGTTGTGAATAAAATCATGGAATGCTAGAACAACTATGCGCGAAAAGATAGCAGGCGCATTTTTCAGACCAAAGGGCATCACCGTATATGCAAAACTTCCCCATTAAATGGTGAAAGTTATTTTATCTTGATTTTCCTGTGCAATCTTGTCCTGATGATACCCAGGGAATCCATCTATAAAATAATAGATTTTGCGCCCTATAATGCTTTCTAATATCTCCTCTATGAAAGGTGTAGGAAAGGGATCAATCACACATGCAACATTCAGTTCCCTATACTCCAAAAAAATCCTAATCTGGCCATCTTTCTTTATACTAATGACCATAGGGCTAACCCACTTTGATTCTTCTAGGGGCTTGATGATGGCAGATTTCAACATCTTGTCAATTTCTTCCTTAACTTTTATGCACAGGTTAGGGTTCATTTTATATGGTCTTTTCCTGACTGGGCATGCACCTTCCTTAAGCTTAATCTTTATCTCTCCCAATGATTCATGCACGCCTTTTAATTCATGGTAGCCTCTAGGAAATAAGTCATGAAAATCACATAGTAACTCAATGATTTTTTCCACTTCAGAATCAGTCCAGTAATCCCTAATTTTTGCCTCCTTAGGCTCGACATCCATGTCAATGTTTATCCGCACGCGTTTCTTGGTCTTCATACGTTCACGATAGGTGCACGCATTTTTATCCACACTGTCTAATGCCTCACGCGTACCCACGGAATGATCTATATCTAGATCTTCTACTTCCTCATCATCCATAATGTAGACCATCTTTCCTTTGTCTTTCTCAAAGAAAGTGCACTTAAGTTGCATGACATCTGTCTCTTCTTCTTTATCAAAGTGTGCTTCTGAGTCTGTCTCACCAAATAACTCCTAAATGAGTTCTTCCACCTTTTCACTATATCCCATAGTTAAGTGCTTTATAACCCTTAATGCCTCTTCCACTGGAGTTTTAGTAAAGAAGTAGTCAAAAGTCTAGATGATTCCTGCAATCAAATCTTACCAATTTCCAGTCTCTCCATGTAGCTCCACATATACATACCAAACGCATGCACAACCTTGTAAAGAGGAATAAATTTTATGCACCTTGTTGTCCCCCGAAAACTGATTTTCGTTTTCCAAGTTAAATTCAAAATTTTGAGCTCTTTCCCTCCTAAAGTATTTAAGCCAAGTTGAAAGTTTGAAGAGAGAAAAATCCATGCCGTAGAGTTGTTTCAAATCCCCAGTTTGTTTGTTTTGATAAATTTTTTGTTTTCCTGTCTGGACACGTGAAAATTTTATTCATTAGCCTCATTTGAATGAAATTTTCAATATTTCTATTCCCCAGGATCGTTGAACCTTGTATTGTTTTCAATTCCTCAGCTCGTGAAAGAAATTTGAAAATCGGGCGCGAAATGGTGGAGTTTTCTTCTTCTCTGCATTTTTTCCCACACCCAGGAACGATGGGCATTTTCTTCCCCATAAAATTTTGGCCCCATCATTCACAAGTACATGGACATACCTAATTGGAAGTCGGTTGGTGGAGAAATTTGTGTTTTTGAGCCTCTTTGTAAAAAAGGTGAAAAGTTAAAAAGTGACCCACAGCCTCGATCAGGCTATCAGGGAAAAAGTCAAAGGTGAAGTCCACAGGGAAAACGTCAAAGGTCAAGCCCACCATTGAAAAGTCAAAGTGGACGAGTGGGCCATCGGGGCACTTTTGGAAATTTAACCAAATTTCCAAAAGCGAAGTAAAATTTATAGAATGCTCTGTGGCTCCACCAAGGTCTCGGATCCGCCATTGAAAATTCAAAGCGGGAGAGCAGAGTGGCGAAGAACTTTGAAGTTTTGAGCATTTTTCTAAAAAAGTTTAAAATTGAAAAAAGCGAGCTGGCCACTCAAATAAAGCCATGTGTCAGGCCTATGGCGGAGAGGCGGAAGGGCGGACCAAAATTTCAAAAAATGCTAATTTTCTACAAATGCATAAAATGGAAATGGCATCCTCCACGTCCTCTATAATAATTTTCTCCCACGTGGATGACTCTGGTTTAAAGTTTTGAAGGCAAGATAAATGGTTCACATTCAAAGTTACAAAATTAATGTAACAACTGTATTATGAAAATTCTGGTTTTTCCGCCAATGGCATTTCTTCGCAAATCAAGAATCCGAACGGACGTAAATGATTGAAAATAAATTGTAAACTGTATCTTTCTAACAAAGAAGAAGTTGTAACCATTTCTTGGAGGAGATTTAATGGCTTCTTCATGCCATTTTCAAGGGTTGGTGATTGATCTTGTAAACTCACGAGTGCATTGTACTTAGAGAAAACAAAGGAGATAGCCATTTTTCTTCCATCCCCCCCCCCCTTTTCTCAATTTCCTCCATTTCTCTACTATGTAAAACTTCTGATTAAGCATCAATACAAGAAGAAGTATTTTGTAGCCTCTTTGATGAGGAGATTTTAGAAACTTTGAGTTCACAATCTTATCTCATCTTATTGCCATTTGCAGGGTTGTTTCTTCCCATGAATGCATGTGATGAATTTTCTAGCGTGTGCATGAATCTGATTTCCTACCTACAACATTAGTTCTCCTACCTCTTTTCTCACTCCCTTTCCCACTTTCAGAAAAAGTTCTCTCTTGCAAGTATCTGTAAACTTTGCCGCAGGGTTAGTGGAGTGCCCCTGTTGGATCCCCAGCTGAAAGGCCATCACAAAAACCCACATTTTCTCGCATATGCATATACGGTAGCTGCACCAGTTAAGTAGAGGGAATTAGATTCCCAAATTGTTAGCAAGGAATCCACAAGTTTTTCCACCTAAAAAATTCCCTCACCAATAGTTTTTGGTGCCCACAGTGGGGAAGATTTAGCAGCATCTGCACTTGAATGTGACCGCAAGGTCAGAAAATTTAAAGTTCAAAAAAGAGAAAAAAATTTGGAATTTGAATGGCTATATGAGCCACATGGCTATTCCAGGAATCCCTCTTGTTGAAAGACCTAAATTACTCTTCCACATCCAAGAAGATGTTGCTTCAAATTTGAGGGAAGCTATCTGACATAATAGACAAAGTGTCAATCACTACTTCATTGCCACAAGAATTATGGACCTTGAAGAAGAACTCGCTATTGAATTGGAGAGGCAAAGACAAATCCCAACACCGCAAAGAAGAGCATACATTTTCAAGTTGGCAAATAGAAGATTCACCTGGCAACAGAGACAAGGAGGACAAACTGATCCCCTTTTTTAGGAACTTCAAAGGAGACAAGAGCTACTCAAAATTCATAGGCTTCCTTTTCAAGCAACCGGTCATGTTGGGAACCTGAGTGTTGCCAATCCTTTGGGTGGTGAATTTTCATACATAAACGAGAACCTTGTAGACTTCATTGATGTGAAGACCAAAGAAGAAGCTAGAGAAAGAGAGGTGAGAGCCAACGAAGAAATAAGAGCTCAACTCGAAGAAATCGAGAGACTTCAAGCCGAGGCAGACAAAAGAATAGTAGCAGAAGCCGCAGCCTTAGCAAGGTTGAAAGATAGAAACAGAAATAGAATGGGGGATCGGGATCGTGAGCATGAATGGGATTGTGAAGCCTGTAGGCCTAATGTACCATGGGGAGGAAACACCGGTCCACTAGATCTTGTTCAACCAATCCATAAGCTACTGAGAGGCTTGAGAAAAAACTTCCCAAAATTCAGAGGGGATGGTTCTCAACTCCTTGAAGAGCTTGTAGCAGCATTTATCACTACTTGCGGTGTGTTGGGTGTTGAGGACGAAGATGTGTATGTTTGACTCTTTGTGGAGTCACTTCAAGAAAAGGCTGCCGAATGGTTCTACATGCTACCCCCAAGGTCTGTCACCTGTTAGGAAGATATAAGAAGTGCATTCAAACACAGGTTTAAGACCATGGAAGATTGTCAGGATATTTTGGTCCAGTTGGTACAAATGAAGAAAGAAACCTCTGAGTCAATGAGGGACTTTGTAGCAAGATATGATAGAGTGATAAGAAGGATCGCTGAAGATGTGGTGCCTCTTGAAAATAATTCGAAGAGGTTTTTCATCAATGCTTTGCCATCAAAACTAGGTTTCTTCCTTAGAAGAGCCCAACCAAGAACATTGAGGCAAGCCCAGGACTTTGCAATATAAACTGATGATGATCTAATCCTTTCTGGAAAGGTGAAAGGAACCAATGGGAAACAAAAGGATTAGAATTCAAAATCTATCTCCACAGATCCGATGTTCCAAAAAATGGCAAATGACTTGGTTGCCTTGAAGAAAAAGCTATCTCAAATCACAATGCAGAATGCTTCAAGGAGACCAAACCCTCTAGATAGGCCAATGATTGCTCCACATCCTCGTCGGCTTGCTCTTGAAGCACTACCAGTCAATGCCATCTGTGACACCAAAGAGCCAGAGGAGGAAGTAGAAAATTGATGACACTGAAGAAGAAAACATGGAAGATTATGAAAACTATCTTTAGATTGAGGAAGTTGATATGCACAATGGCCTGATTGAATATGTTGATGATGAAGATGAAGGTGATGAAGAATTTACAAGTTTCTCAAGTTTTTTTTTCACTCATGCTCAATCTAAGAAAGGGATTTCAGCCCCAACAGTTGCAGCAAAGGATAAGAAGCAGGATAAAAAATATTTTCCTCCAGAGGTTACACAGAATAAAATCATCAATAGAGGATCACCATTACCACCTTCCATGGAATCAACCAAAGAAAATATAGACTCACTGGTTGCCAAAGAGCATGCTACTATACCAATTAATTCATTTGATTCTTCTTCCAGCTCAAAAGTTGCTAAGAATAATTCTCTTCTAAATGTTGGTCTTGCAAAAACATCTAAAGTTCAGTCAAAGGCTACACCCTCACCCCCTTCCAAGCCAATTGTTACATCTGAAAAAGAGAACCCAACACCAAAAGTAGCAAAGTATCTATCATGTAGATCTTCCTCCATTTCAAGAACCTCTTCCTCACCCACCATTTCCCCATTTGACTTTGTGGAACATGTAAGCAAAACCAAAGTCCAACTCTAAGAAATATAATACCTACAAACACACCCTGCCCAGTTTGACAGGTTCATTAATATAGTTCGTGGTGGTAACCCTGTATCCTCGAGTCCTAATTCTAAAGGATTACTACCCACACCATCCACACCACCTTCCCAAAACATGCTAGCCCTTAGTTCCTCCAAAACCAACAGGGTTGAACCTTTCTACCTGTCACTCCTCATTAAAGGCTTCCAGCTAAATAATTGTATCATAGATTCCGGAGCCTCAGACAATGTGATGCCAGCCAAAGTTGAAAATGCTCTAGGCCTCACCTTGACCCAGGTAAATGGCACCTTCTACTCAATGGAATCCAAACAAGTGCCATTGGTAGGAAGAGTCAAGAATACACAGGTGGCACTAGCTGATTTTCCAGACATGAAGGTGCTCTTGACCATACTAGTAGCAGACATCCCAGCATCTTTTGGTATGCTTTTGAGAAAAAGTTTTTGTAGAGACCTAGGTGGAGAAATAAAAATGGATTGGTCATTTGCAACTATCCCAATAAAAGGCAAGATGAATAAGTTGCTACTAGTAAGAAAGATGAAGTTCACAGTATGAAAGTCTGATGATCCGAAAGCAAACATTCTCTTTCAAGATTGTGGGCTAAGAAACTACTTCCTCACATTAGAAAAAGAGGAGAACTTGCCACTTCTTGTGGAGGAAGAGGAAGATCAAATTTGGACAATGGAATTTGATGGTAGTCATTCCAGAGCAGGTTCAGGAGCTGGTGTAGTATTGTACTCTCCTTCTAATGAGGTGTACCATTTTGCCTACAAGCTGCAATTTGATAATACAAACAATACTGCAGAGTATGAAGCATTGCTCTTAGGCATGAATGTATCAAAGGACATGGGAATCAAGAAACTAAGATGCAAAGGTGATGTAGAGATTGTGGTAAAGTAGGTCCGCCAATGATATCAGCTGGAAAATCTAAGGATCAGACATTACAAAAACAGATTGTGGGATTGCATTGAATCTTTTGATGCATTTTCCATTGAAGCTATTCCAAGGGAACAAAGTGAAAAGGCTGATTCTCTTATAGTGTCAGCTTCCCTAGTGACACCTTGTCCTTCTTTTGGTAAAGACAAAGTGACCATTGAAATGGTATTCCAGCCTAGTGTACCAGAAAATGCAAATAATTGGCAAGTCTTCAATGATGATAACCAAATTCTATCCTTTTTGGAGCAAAGGGATGATTTAAATAATCTCTTCTTCGAAGGAGGTGAAAATCCACACCGAGAATCAGTCCTCGAAGAAGAGAAAGAAGGAATTGAAGGGATTGATAATGAGGGAGTAATCAAATTGAAAGGGAACAAAATTCCCAAAGGCCTCGTCTCTTTATAAGACCTCTTTGACAAACATGACAGATTCATCCAAGAGAAAGAAAAAAAATATTCTTGGTGCCCAACTGATTTTGATAAAGAAAACATTGGTACCCCGGAGGAGCCAAGGATGGTCAATATTAGAAAATGTTACTCGCCTGAAGAAAAAAGAAGGTTTGTTGCATTACTCAAGAAATACTCAGATGTCTTGGCCTACTCTTATGATGAACTCAAATCCTTCCAGCTAAAAGAAATGCATCACTCAATTCCTTTGAAGCAGGGTGTTAAGCCCTTCAGGCATAAACAAAGGCTGTACAACACAAAGATTACTGATACCATCAAGGAAGAGGTAATGAAGATGCTTAACACAAGGATCATATTTCCCATCCACCATTCAATGTGGGTGGCTAACATTGTGCCAGTATGGAAGAAGAATGGTGAAATAAGGATATGTGTAGATTTTCGCAACCTGAACCAGGCATCACTCAAGGACAATTATCCTCTTCCTATCATGGACCATATCCTGTAAGTAGTCACTGGATCTGAAATGCTTTCATTACTTGATGGATTCTTAGGATACAATCAAATCAAAGTGGTAGAGGAAGACCACACCAAGATAGCCTTTACAACACCTTAGGTCACTTTTGCCTACAGCAGAATGCCTTTTGGCCTAATCAATACTGGAGCTACATTCAAAAGGGTGATGGATTTGGCCTTTAAAGGTCTGAAGCATTGCATTTTCATATATCTTGATGATCTCACAGTATTTTTGAAGAAGATGGGAGATCATATCTATCACTTGGAACATGTACTTGTAAGGTGTAGGAAACATGGAATATCACTAAATCCAAAAAAGTGCATTTTTGGAGTCACAGAAGGCAAGTTATTGGGGCACATTGTGAATAAACATGGAGCACACATTGATCCTGAGAGGATTAGAGCCATTCAAGCATTAGCCCTACCCACAAGTAAGAAGGGATTTCATTCATTCTTTGGAAAGGTAAATTTTCTTCGTCATTTTGTGCTTGATTTTGTTGAATTGACAAAGCACATCACTTCCATGATGAAACCTCAAGAAAGTTTCAAATGGAACAATGAAGGGAAGGTAACATTTTAAGAGATCAAGAAATCCATTGCCAAGGCTCCAACCCTTGTGTCTCCAAATTTTAACAAAGAGTTCATCATGTATTGTTATGAATCAGAGCATACACTCTTTGTTGTTCTTGTTTAGAAAAATGATGAAGATGTTGAAGCACCTGTTGCTTTCATGAGTTGTCATTTGAAGAAGCATGAGATAAAGTGCAGCCAATTGGAGAAGCATGCCTATACAGTGGTCAAGGCTGTAAAAAACTTTAGGTTTTACATTCTTAATTCTCATACAGTGGTGATGGTCCTTGGTAGTGAAATCAAGCCCATCTTGACACAGAAGGATCCTGGAGCTAAAAGAGGAAATTGGATTGCAAAGACTCAAGAATATGACTTGGAGATTTGACCATCCAATTTGGTAAGGAGAAATGGCTTGTGCAAGTTGATTGATGAAGATGAAACTTTCAAAGTTCAACATGGCGAAGAAACATGTGCTTGCTCAACTTGTTCAAAAGACAACGCACTGGTTCTCTTTGTCACCACTACCGATGAGCGGTACACTGATATTTCCTATTACTTGAATAATGGAGAATGCCCTCCTCATCTTGATTACAAACAAAAAATAATACTCAAGCTGAAGGCATCCAGGTATGTGCCCCTATACTCTAGAAGATGGAGAGACATCCATGTAAATATTTTGGGGTTGGTGTGAACCCT
The DNA here is from genome assembly GCA_019776745.2 of Taxus chinensis. Lineage (NCBI taxonomy): Eukaryota > Viridiplantae > Streptophyta > Pinopsida > Cupressales > Taxaceae > Taxus > Taxus chinensis. The sequence continues at coordinate 301,599,152 of CM034146.1, forward strand.
GGCCACCTGATCCAGAACCTTGTGTGTTACCTCTACCTCCAGAACAACTAGATCTACCATAACTAAAGCAACCTATACCCCCTGATCCTCCACCTGTAGTTGTAAGCAGACTAGAAGATGTACTTCCCTGTGTCCCAACTATAGTACTGAACTAAACTCCTATAATTTGTGTGGTTGTACTACTCCAAGAAGTGAGTCCAAAATTCTACGCGCTCAAATTTTGTGTTGATGATGCACCTGAAAAGGTACCTCTAAACAAAAATGAAGACATTTTCCCTACTATGGGTGTTCTTGCTATGTGACTTACTCACGCTTCCCGACTTCCCAAATTAGCTTGCTAACTATTGGATGTACTAGATACTAGAAAACCAAGCGCAAGGGCTAGGTTTCCAGGTACATTTAGATGTGTGCCCGCGGCCTAGGTCATCTTTACTAGCGTGCTTCCTTATGAGGCCGAGGAGAGTTCCCTGTCATGCTTTCCCAAATGGGGGATTTCTAGATGCTCTGGCTCCACGCCCTCTACATGAGATCCAAATCCTTCACGAGCCATCTCTCTCCTCAACACCATCCACTCTGTAATATCCCACTGCTTCTCCATCTCCCTTTCACATGCCTCATTATACTTAAGTTTCCTTTCTTCTCTCTAGATTTCTGCCACTAGGTCTACCATCTTTCAGCAAACATGCTCATGCCCCTGCGCGTGGAGGGGTTTAGCTAGCCATCAGTTTTTCTTCCAAGTTCAGGGTCACCATCAAGATCTTGATTGCCAGTTGAATGCCTTGCAAGTAACTTCCCCTAGGATAACATAAAAATTGGAACTCATCTACCTTCGGGCAAGAATAAGTGGAAATTGAGTACTCCAGAATATAGTTGTTCAAAACACCACAGAACCAAGTATCCACAACGCATGTCCAAATCAAATTAGCATCATAAAGGGCTTGAAATTATTCCTATGTCTAGAAAAGTGTGCAATACCTCCAATTCCATTTAGACACATAAGCAATCAGCGACTCATACAGTTCTACTGGGAAGATAGCAAAGAATCTCTCATACAAACAGTCATATAGATTTTGTTCCACCCGCGTGTGTGCATCAAACTCAGATCTAGTGCTCAACCTCCATGTGCACTCTTCTTCAAAGATCTTTTATCCACTCCTCAACATTTTCTAGGGTCAACCAGTACGTCTTCATCATGAACCATCCTGAAAACAATTGAAAAAGAGGTTCCAAAAATGGAACTAATGATGCAGCCTAGAATCCACCACGAACAACCCAGGCACACTGGCACATCACTCAGCCTGAGTTGAGTGCTCACCCAAACTGCGCAAAGGTACCAAGCCCCTCTTTAGAGTTGTTTGTGCAGGATGTTAGCGTGTTGAGGATAGAGTATATTCAAAACAATGATAAACATAAACATTCCACAAAGCATAACCAATCAATAGTGCATAACAAAATCTAGATCTTACGGAATCATGAATTAAACAATAACTATGACTAGATTGATCATACAAGAACCAATTACAGTCCTATTAACACTTTATCCACCCAATATACCCCATTATATTAAACACTGCAAAACATAGAAGCTTCTTACATCATGTAACATTACCATAAATTTATGTGCGCATCAGATCCGGCAGCATAACTGTTAGAGTAGGTATTTACCTTAGCTCATGTTGACCTAGGTACTTTATTTACCTTTATTGTATTTATCCTCACCCACTTATGTGTGTGGATATTTCTTTTATCTTATTTAGATATTAGGAGATATTATCTAGTTGTTAGGTATAGTTCTTTCCTTGATATATGGTATTGACTAGTTCTTTCCTTGATCTATGGTATTGACTAGATCCTTGATGTCTAGTTCTCTCCTAAATCTATGGTCTTGACTAGTTATTTGATGACTAGTTATTTCCTTGATTTATGGCTTGATCTATGACCTTGACTAGTTCTTAGATTGTTATTCCTTGCCTATTTAAGCAAGGCCCATTCTCAATGTATTGCATTGAGTTCCATAATAATATATGATATTGTTGCTTATTTGTTTGCAAAGTTTTTATGTAAAGCTATTCTGGCGAATTGCTTTCATCTTATAATGTTTAAGCAAAACGGAGGCTTCCATTAGATCCAGAAGGTTGGAAAACCCTAAGATCGACTGTAAACTCGACCATTTCCTTAGCCCTTGGTCATATGGAATGGTCATATGAGGGCTTAAAGATTGTGATTCCTACTACTAGGTGCTTAACTTCAGCCCCCTTTAATTTTATTTGTGTGGTGAAGGCAACAACAATTTATTTTGTTTTAGTGGCAACTAAAAAAATAACAGAGCAAAATATTAAAAAGCTTGTAACTTTTGATCGGTAACTCGGTTTTGAGTGTCGTTTTTTGTGAAAGTACTTATTTTTTCGTGTTATTTCCATTGGAAATATTTATTTTGAGACTTGTACTATAATTATAAAGTGTCAAATATGGAGGAGCGTTGTAATCAATTGTGGACGTAATTTCAGCTGAGCTCGACGTCCTAAACTTTTGGGAGTTGCAGTTTGTACCTATCATGGATTTTGAGAATGATATGATTTTCTCTGAAGTATGTGGACTTCAAGAGGATATTGTAAAATTTGTGAAAGAAAATAGATCACTCAAGAAGTGAAATTCTCTTCTACAATCACTCATTCATGATAGGGATACAATAATACACTCCCTGCAGAACAAACTTGCTAGCCTACAGCATCACCATCATATTGTGGACAACCATATCCATGCTCCTAGTCCACTTGTAGATGTTACTCTTGTACCCACTAACATTGATCTGCCAGTCTTTGAGCCTGAACCTGCTTTTGATGCTTCTAAACATTTGAGGCTTGTTACTGCATGCTCTTCCACATGTTTGCCTATTACAGTACCACATGTTGTGTATCCTACTTCTCCTTGGCTGCATGGATTTTTTAAGAAGCATACCACTGCATTCAGCTCTCGCATGCTCCATTCTATGGGTCTCACTAGTGAATTCATTAGCAGACATTCACAGGGTATTGTTTCCTCTATTCCACACGAGTGGAATTCTCGTCATGACATTGGCTTTTGAGTAGATATTTCATTGGGATCACACATTGACAGAGCTCATTTTTTTGTTCGCTCAACTCTTTCTTAGGATTATGAGCAACACATGAGTTCTACATCTTCACTCAAGCTTTAGAAACCTGAGATTTCAGCTGTCAGACATGATCAACTTGACACACATTCTGATGTTCTTTTACATGCACCTATTATGTATTTTGCACCAAGTCATATGCAGGCATCTTCTTCATCCATCCGTGTTGATTTGGGGTGGATATCTGATCACTCATGGCGGTGACATAGGCATTCGTTGAGAGGACTCTATAGGCGTGGCTCCTCCACCATTCAGCCTCTTGCTCCACTTTCTATACCTTCTATATTGTGATGCTTCTTTTTTTGAGCATTTTTTTAACAGGTGTAGTGTATCTCTCTTGTTTGTTGAGAGATTTTGTATCTATATTTTCGACACTTTTGGCGTGTTGATAGTATCTCTTATGGGGGATCTATTCTGGTGTAGTCCAGTGTTATTTGGTCAGTGTTTGAGTAGTTGATTTTGGGAAACTCATACAGATTTGTAGCACCACTCCACCCATTCAGCAGTATGGGAGGGTGTGGTGTTGATTCTACTTCTTCGGGTTTCGTGTCCTTGCCTTATTACCTTGGCTTTTCTTGGATCATGACACTCTGGATTTTGTGTCCTTGCCTTGTTGCTTTGGTTTTTGTTCTTGGATCGTGGCACACCTATTTGCAGCAGTTGATCGAATTATGTTTGGTATTTTTTGCACTTTCAACATCACTTTGTTGACAGTCTCCTTGTATGGAGCTAATCTAGTGAATCCCAGTGTCAGTTGTTTTTGAGTTCTATGATCAAGCAGTGGATTCAGACCACAATGCACACCAAAATTCTTCAGCATTGTATGAGTTTTTTGATCCGAGCTTCTTGGGATGCCTTAGAGCAGGGTTTTACTCTCTTTACTTTGTTGTTACTGGTTTTGGGTACCTTGCGGTGTTCCTTTTTTCCCAGTTACTGTACATGAGTACCTCATCAGGCCTAGTTTCCAAGACTCATACTGTGGACATGTCATTTCTATTTTGGCCCCTAGCTTCACTTGAGGGGGGTGTTAGAGTAGGTATTTACCTTAGCTCATGTTAACCTAGGTACTTTATTTACCTTTATTGTATTTATCCTCACCCACTTATGTGTGTGGATATTTCTTTTATCTTGTTTAGATATTAGGAGATATTATCTAGTTGTTAGGTATAGTTCTTTCCTTGATCTATGGTATTGACTAGATCCTTGATGTCTAGTTCTCTCCTAAATTTATGGTCTTGACTAGTTATTTGATGACTAGTTATTTCCTTGATTTATGGCTTGGTCTACGACCTTGACTAGTTCTTATATTGTTATTCCTTGCCTATTTAAGCAAGGCCCATTCTCAATGTATTGCATTGAGTTCCATAATAATATATGATATTGTTGCTCATTTGTTTGTAAAGGTTTTATGTAAAGCTATTATGGTGAATTGTTTTCATCTTATTGATCGTGGTGTTTCATTAGCATCTGTGTTCTTGGCTTGGTACGATCTAGTTATCATTCCTTTCAATAACTCTATTACAACTCATACATAGTGTCTCAGTATCTCTCTACAAACTAATACCTACTTATAGGGGTCGGGACTTCCCCTTCACCACTTACGCACTTCCCAAAATAGGTCGCATGCTGAAAATGGCCATTTGCCTTTAAAAATAATATGCACACATGCAAGTGTGCTAATAATATATCTCCTACAGTTAACTGGCAGTAGAAATCCTATTATTATCCTAAACTTATGCATGGCGCTTAGTAGACGCTCATCCCCAAAATAACATTTTCATGTCACGAAGTCTCCATCCCATTGTGTGCTCCGTACACTATCTCCAAAAATAACCTGTAACCATGAAAATAACTAAATCCCAAATCAGCTTGTGTTGGCGCATGTTTCCTTTCCTATCCTTCCACGCCTTCAAATGCACCTTGTTCCCACACATAAATATTTTATGTGTCCTTAGAATACTATATTAGAATTGGATTGATAGAAGAAGATGACTCAAGAGATGAAGTAGATTTTGTTCTAAGAGCAAATAGTGAGTGGGGTGAATCAGTGTGCAATAAATTTTTTCATCCACTTATACAATTTCAACCATTAACCATTAAACATTTATCCGCAAGAACATAAGAATACAAGATAAAATCAGAGTGCAACAACAGGAGAACACCAGATGTAAGTGGGAAACCCTCAAGGGGAAGAAAACTCACTAAAACATAACTTTATTAGATCTATGAATTAAATTTATTTGAGCACCAACTCAACAAGGAGCACCAACCCCATGGTTTAGTGAGGCACCAACCCTACAAGGAGCACCAACCCTTGATTTTGTAGAGTACCAAACCTACAAGGAGGCACCAACCCCCAAGATGACTTAACACCAACCAAAGCCACCTGATATGTTTGTAACCACTAATTTTTTGCTGCAAAAACTAAAGATGACACAATGAATTTCACTCTCCTTCTTCTTCAAATTTTCTCACTAGGTCAACTAGCTCTACATCTTCTTCACCAAGTTCAATTAGATCCATTGACTTATCTCTCCAACACATAAAAACACTCTATAAAACATGCACACACTTGTTTCCCTATCTTTAAGGTCACATAGACCTCTTCATCTTTTCAAATCACCCTCCTAGCTCACACTTTTCCACACTCTCTAAATTAACTCAAATGATATTTCTAGTTTACCTTTATACCCTTCTCATGATCATAATACACATAGGTCAGCCATCATATAGTAAAAACACTTAAAACATAATTAGAACATACTATTAAAATCATTCATAAGACCATATATTTTTCCACTGTTGGAAGTGATAATGGACTGATAGGGGGGGTGAATCAGTCCCCAATAAAACCTTTCCACTGTATACTTTTTATATTTCAAACATCAAACACACATCCTCATGAAACACATATATCAATGTTTGATCACAATCAAATATACTTCACCATGAAACATACTCAATGCATGGATCAAAATATATACACAAAACCTTTCTTTATTGATATTCAAATAAGATCACAACAATTGATGGCAACAGACACAATCAAGAGATACCAATATAATCAACTTTTCCTTTTGAATATACAAGAAAGTAATCATCTTTTGCAAATTACTTCAACTCATTATCAGACCTGCAAATACTTTATATATCGTTTAATTACATACAAAATATTTGATATTAACACTCAAGCACATGACACCAACTCTGCCCTCCTTCATCAATTTGCCATAAAAAAAAAATCACCATACTTTCCTTCGCTCAAATACACCTCATAAAAATACCACCACCTACTAACCTAGAATGTAGTTCTAGGTGGTTTTGGATAGGCCCAAGTGGTTTTTATTTGCAGCAATGGTTCTTCAAAGAAGATAAAACGATTTCCAAAAGATGAGCATATTTGCACCCAAAACATCACTTTTATAGGTTCTCCTTTATTCAAATTTAAAAGAGGTCGGTTTCCCTCCCTTAGCTCTACCATACCAACTTAAAAATGTGCCATAATAATCACCACAACATTCACATATGACCCAAGTAGGTTGTCCAAGCCAAAAACCACCCACCATGCACCAAAAATTCTCAAAACCACATCATTGGGACAGGAAAATGTCCTTATGCAAAAAATATTATTATTCAAGCTCTATAAATCACCACACATGAGTAATACAACATTTAAACATTATCCATTGTCAAAATTTACATACACCAATCATATTATTTCATTTAATGGGCCCACTAGCTCATTTCCTTCTTTAAACAGTTGTTATCAACAACTTGATTTCATCTTTGGTCCTCAAGCACACCCAAAAACACTCAAATATTGCATGTGACCACTCAATGGAAATCCAAGAACCTTTATAATACTTCTAAGCATGTTATAGATCATGAAACAATCATATTTTCAAACCACAACAACTTTACCCTTAACCAAATCAAGCTTCCCATAAAGTATTTTTACAAATGCAATTGGTTTACACCCTTTCTGACACTTTCAAGACCTCAAAATTGATTTACTAGATGAAAAATTCATCCCTATTCACTTTACATGTGGTATAAAACTTCAATTCCTCCATTTATTACTCCAACCAACTCAACCTTTCTAAAAAATTTGTCTTGTCTTGTAAAGCCAAAAACCTTCTTATCCACAAAATGACCTAGAAGCCACTTAAAAACTCATTATCATGAAACCAAAATTATAAATATATATACATATATATATATATATATATATATATATATATATATATATATATATATATATATATATATATATATATATTAATACTCTTTCTATAACATATTATAACTCCTTGCAACTTGAAGTGGAAGGCCTTCAACCAAGCTGATCTCTACAAACTACCTGAAACTGCCCCAAAATTGCCCTTTGACCAGTCAACCTAAATAGGGCACACTTCAATATTTTATACATCCTCATGACCTAAAAAAGCTTTGGAAATCAATAAAAAACTCACATTCTAAAACCAATGTTCAGTTATTTTCCAACTCCTTTGGACAACCTTGTTCTAAACTGAACTTCTTCAGAAACTGACCTGTTTGAGTGGGGTCCACTCATCACCACAACCTCTACCATACCTTTATGGAAATTTTGAGGATTAATATACATTATCCAATCATCTTCCATTCATTATCAATAAATTCTTGCCACTTAGTATCATTTTCTCTCCTAACACTTTTGAGCTAGGGTTTCAAACTCATAAAACTTTGTTTACCTTCTTAACATTCATTCATAAAAATGTGATGATGAAATTACCTCATTATTTTTTTGAAATATTTTAGACTCAATGTAGAAACATACCTAAAATTCACAAGGTCCCATGAAAATCACACAATTCAGGGTGAGCATCAGAGATTGCAACTCGAGTTGGAAATGGCCTTGTTCTTGACCTTATTTCACCAAAACTAACATAGCTTGAAAAATACTCATCATGGAAACCTAAAATTTTTCCCAAATCATCACAACACACCCTAATAAAATCTCCAATCATCACCATGTCGTAAACATCTCTCAATATTTCCACCCATTGAGACTTGCACAACCAGCCCTTAGCGTTTTACACTGTAAAGGTTGGGGTCTGCCGAAACAACCACATAACTCATCATGGAAACTCTCCATAAGGTCCTAACATACCTGGTATAACATGAATAAATTTCATATATGCATTCATGAGCTTATATAGCTCCACAACTCGATCTCATACCTCCTAGTAGCCATACCTGGTCTAAATGAGCACTTGGAACTTGGTCACCAACTTGTATATGCACCCTGAAACTCATGTGAGTGCATAAACACTCTCTAATCATGTTCTCCATGCTTCTAACATTCTTCTCAAGCCAATAAGAAGCTCCAACCTCCATGCACCATCACCTAGGCTAGTAAGGTTACATGAATGGGCTTGCAAGAACAAGAAATTCTCACTTAATCAACCTATGCAACCAAGAACATGTTATAACATCCATTTCATCATCACTCTAAGCATCATCTGACTCTACTCCATCATCCACTTTTTCATTAATGTGTTTTTGCATCAATGACAACACCTAAACCACAATATGCCAACAATTTCCCCTTTTGTCATTGATGGAAAATCACTTGAACTTCTCCCCCTTTTTACATTAATGAGAAAGGCATACATGTCCCTTCATATTATTCATATTCCATAGCTTCATAGGGTCATCTCTTGGTTGGAAACATCAACAAAAGATCTCATTCTATCTCATAAACATGAGATTCTTCACAAAAACTAATTTTTGACCATTTTTCAAGCAAGAAAACACTATGCTCCCCCTAGGAAAAGCATATACATCTCCTAATTATACCAATAATCATGAAGAAAACATCATCATACCTCTGGTTTGGGCTAAAATACCATCAACCACCTTCTATGCATGCAAAACTTGTCATTTCTCACCAAAACTTTATTTTTTCCATCATGAGACCACTGTAGCAATCCAATACCTGAAGCATGCATTTCAAGAACATGCCAACAATGATTTACTTGAGCTTTAGTAAACCTCCTTACCTTCATTCTTTGGCTTACAAAATCTTATCAAGGCACAATCTTGACTTGACATAACCATCTATTGCTCTACATACTACACTGGGACTAGATTCCCTTAAATGAACCTTCGGTGCATTTTAGGCAACTTTCTCAAGGCTCTAAAAGCACATTCAACCTATTATAGACCTCCTTATGAATTTTCATATAGGACATCAGAGCAATAGGGACTGTCATATTCTTATTCTAACCTCTGTAGACATATCTGACTTATCACAATATACACTGATCCTTTGATACACAGTCATCAAGTAGCTTTATCTATAAACCAAGCCAACTAGACACACCTTTGGCCTCTTCTGAGATAACATTCACTTGCTATATCACATGGACACAACATAGATGAATTTAACACAAGACACATACATGAAGAAATATCATAATTTTCCCTTTTGCACATACTCTACACCTGTAGCTTGTAATCTTGACTTATGATGCACCAACTAGGCCATCCTAGTCATGCCACATACTATTTCCATCTTTCTTGCAAATTTTCATAGCCTAAAATATCCTTCAATCAAACATATTCATGCTCTTATAGCATCATTTTAGAACGATCAATAATATTGGAAAAAATACCTCTTGCCTCTAGATCCATAAAAACATATCTCTGAGCACACTGTGTGCTTAATCCCACATTCTCCTTCTCTGATATTGCCATATTTGGATGAGATAAACCTTGTAGTCATATCACTAACTTCCACTGAGAATATTCAGATTGCCAAGGCTAGTTAGATAAGTCATATCATGAATAAGCATGGAGAAATACCTCAAACTTGAAGAAATTTTCACGCTCTACTTGAGTGTACCTCTGAGCTTAATTTTCATTATAGTCCCATACCTTTTCTTCACAGTGATCTTTTCATTTGCATGATTTGGAGTATGTTAATAATTTTCTTTCCATTAAGACACTAGCACAAATAATGCATAGACATGCACAAGTATTAACAAAACTCAAATCATGCCAACTGAAGACCTACAGGCTTGTAGCTACACATTTGTACATGAAGCAACAAATGAACCAACCAAGCATACCAATCCTAAAGAAAACTTCTTTTCTCAACTTCAAGACTCATAACATCTTCACACATGACACTACCAATATCTTTTGATGCTTAGACCAATCAAGAATTATGTAAGATTGTTCTCACACCTGTAGATGCTCAAGATAGACCACTATAGCACAAATTTTTACCATAAAACCTTTTATACCTTCTCACTGTGACTCATCATTTGGATGAGAGGACTCATGAATACCACTCCTCTCACACTCAATATTCAATGTCAAATCCATTTGATTCATGCTTAATCAATTTGGAAAAATCATAGCTCACTGATGATGACCTACAGGCTTTCAACAAGCAATACACACTCAAATGCAAGTTTGATGCTCCAAGAATACATTAGTGCAAAACCTCACACCATTTAACCTTATACTATCTTCTTATGCTCATTCATATGTTTCACATTCTTATACATGTCCTATAAGCTCTGATAATAAACAAAAAAATTCACTATACCTTCTTCCAATCACCACAAACACACTCACAACCTACTAGCCCTTGAATAATGAAAAATTCCACTTAACGTTTTATGCATACACCTTCTCAAGAAGACCATATCAGATTTAGACACCCATTTTTCCATATTGTTTCCTTCATAAGCCTTGAACCATGTTCTTGAAGATAACTTACCCAGTTTGCACTTACATCATTTTGGAAATTAGGTCTCTTACACCCTTCCTTGCTAAAACTCAGAACTGTCAAGAACTCCATAGAACTCTGGCCTATTTAGAATACAAAACCTTTGGAATCACAATGTGCACTCGGTATAGATGACTTGTACAATGTTTTAGCATTGGAATAAAAAAAATTCACCTTCAACCTCACATTTTCTTTAATATCGCTCAATATTCACAGTTAAAACCCAGTCATGACAGAAAAGGTACAAGAATGCACAAACTTTGACTTCATGAGCTCAAACTTGACCATTAGCACTAAAATAACATCACTTAAACTCATGAGCCCCCCCCCTTTTTTTAACATGATTGAAAAGCAAGAACACCATTTGCATACCTGAATCCACCTTAATTTGCACTTGAATACACCTGATTTGACTACATCACTGCCACAAACCACTTTTGAAGTGATGGTCTGATCAAGTCATCATTTTGATAACACATTTCATTTTCAATCCTTTGTCACAGAGCAATAAAGTACTTAACATCATTATGCACACAGAACAAGTACAAATGACCTAGACCATTTGGACTTAACACACCCTAGATGACAATGATATACCAATGAATGACCATGAGACTTTAAGAGACTACTCACACCATGAATTACCTTTTGAGACCTCTTCATATCTTCGCACACATCATAGACACTTAGAACCACTTGATTCTAGCACTTGAATCTTATGAAAAACTCATGACACATAATTTATGACTCAGAATTAACTTCTTGGGATACCACAAACCTTAGACTTCTTCCATCAACTCAAACCACTGACTCTAATCAAAAGAAGAATTTATACATGAGTGATATGACACAACAGACCTATTTTGAGACATCAACATGAATTTACACTCACTAAGACATTATAGATTAACCATACATCATGACAGATCATATACAAGCTTAAGAATACTGTCATATCACACTTGAGACACTAGGACCGAGACCTAATCTTACTCCTTGATTAAACAAATAGAACAAAAAAATTGGCATAGATATTTAATACCACTTACCTTAACACCATGGAGGAGACACACATAGATCAAGATAGTTCCCCCTCACTCCAATGCTTCATATGAAGTGGTATACCTCTAAGAAGCATAGTAGATGTATATGACATCATGGAGGATCTAGAAGAAAGACCTAAGAAGGTACCAAGACTTCTTTTGGATCCTTGATTAACTCATTATTTTCTAATTCTTCATCTAATACACTAGACTCCCTTTATTGATCAATCATACCTTTGATATCCTCTTGAACACTTTGGCTAACCTCCTTCTCCTTCTTACACTCCTAGACTTGTGGATTGGATCCTTGAGTCCCTTTTTGAATTTCATGATTATTCATGGTTCTAGATCCTTTCTTCAAGTTCCCTACATCACAGAACCTTGTAATGTGCCCTACCTTATGACACCTAAAGCATTGCATCTGCCTTCTCTTGCACTCAATTTCTTTATGTCCAAAACCATTCTAAGAAAAACAATATCCATTGAACTTATTTACATACCTTCTAGTGTTTGATTGTCCATTCTTGCAATACTTTACAAGATGTCCTTTTGCATGATGGAGGTAACATTCTACACCATATATCTAACCTACCTTTTACTCCTTCTTACCTTGAAATTCCTCTTCATTCTCTCGATCACAATAATGCCTCTGATCTTTTCCATTACATTCATCCTTATTCTCAACCTTAAGACTGCACATACTAACTCTATGTCCATAAACACCACACTTATAATAGTTACCATGAAAAATTCCATACCTATATGCATTTGGTTGTCTGATAGATGATCTTCCATGACATTGAAGTTTTGAATTATGTCCCAGTTGTTTTCTATCATGAGATCTTTGACTTGGTTTTTCCTTAGTTCTCTCTGGTTTGACTAAACCCTCCTTGAATCCTAGACCTATTTTATCACCATATGCCTTTTGTTTTCCTAACATCTTATACAAACTATCTGAAGTTTCATGAAAATATAATACCTTGCTTGTAGTGTAGTTAAATCTTTCTTCAGATTCTCTTTCTCAACCTCATGTTTGAGACACTCTTACCTCTTGATCTTCAACTCAGCTAGGGCATCCTCAAGTTGAGCCTTTAGAACCTTGATGACTTCCTCATGAGATTCACACAATGTCTGCAACTTCTCTTTAAAAAATTCTACATCATACCTTAAGTATTCGATTTCAATCATCATTGTCTCCAAAGATCTCCCTTTAGCTTGTTAGGCTATTTCCAAGGGCCTTCTCTGATACTAATTGTTGGAAGTGACAATGGACTGAGGGGGGTGAATAAGTCCCCAATAAAACCTTTCCACTTTATACTTTTTATATTTCAAACATCAAACACACATGCTCATGAAACAATATATCAATGCTTGATCACAATCAAATATACTTAACCATGAAACATACTCAATCCAAGGATCATAAGATATACATAAAACCTTTCTTTATTGATATTGAAATCAGATCACAACAATTGGTGGTAACAAGACACAATCAAGAGATTACAATACAATCAATGTTGCCCTTTGAATATAAAATAATGTAATCCTATTTTGAAAATGAATTTAACTCGTTATCAGACTTGTAAATACTTTAGAGACCTTGTAATGACATCAACAAGCTCTGATATTAACACTCAACCACATGACACCAACTTTGACCTCCTTCATCAATTTGCCATCAAAGAAACTTCACCATCATTTGCTTCACTCAAATACACCTCATAAAAACACCACCACCTACTAACGTAGAATGTAGTTCTATGGGTTTATGTCTAGGCCCAAGGGGGTTTTCTTTGCAACAAGGGTTCTTCAAAGAAGATAAAAGGATTTCCAAAAGATGAGCAACTTTACACCCAAAACATCACTTTTATAGGCTCTCCTTCATTCAAATTTAAAAGAGGTTGGTTTACCTCCTTTAGATAGACCATACCTACTTTAAAAATCCCATAATAATCACCACAACAGTCACATATGACCCAAGTAGGTCAGCTAAGTCAAAAACCACTCACCATGAACCAAAATCCTCAAAACCACATCATTGGGATGAGAAAAATGCCCTCATGCCAAAACTATTTTTATTCAAGATCTAAAAATCACCACACATGAGTAATATTACATTTAAACATCATCCATGGTCACAATTTACATGAACCAATCAGATTATTTCATTTAATGGGCCCACTGGCTCATTTCCTTCATTAAACAACTATTATCAATAAACTTGATTTCATCTTTGGGCCTCAAGAACACCCAAGAACACTTCAAATATGGAATGTGACCACTAAATGGAAATACAATAACATGTAGAACACTTCTAAGCATGTTAGAGCTCATGAAACAATCATATGTTCAAACCACAACAACTTTACCCTTTACCAAATAAAGTTGCCCAAAAAGTAGTTTTACAAATGCAATTGGTTTGCACCCTTTATGAAACTTTCAAGACCTCAAAATTGATTCAAAAGATGAAAATTTCACTTTACAAGTTGTATAAAGCTTCGATTCATCCATATCATACTCCAACCAACTCAACCTTTAGAAAAAAAAATCCTCATCTTGCAAAGCCAAAAAAATTCTTGTCCACAAAATGACCTGGAATCCACATAAAAAATCAAAATCATGAAACTAATATTATACCACTAGAAATATCTTTGAATCCTCTTTCCATAACATATTGTAACTCCTTCCAACTCCAAGTGGAAGGCCTTAAACCAAGTTGATCTCTACAAACTACTTAAAACTGCCCCAAAACCGCCCTTTGACTAGTCAACCTAAATAGGGCACACTTTGATATTTTTATGCATACTCATGTCCTGAAACCTATTTTTACATCTAGAACATCTCACATGCTAAAAACAATTCTATTTATTTTGCAACTCTTTTGAACAACCTTGTTCCAAACTGTACTTCTTCATAAACTGACTTGTTTGAGTGGAGTTCACTCATCACCACTACCTCTACCATACCTTTTTGGAAATATGTAGGAGTCCTCTACATGATCCAATCATCATCCATGCACTATAACTTAATTTTTTCCACTTAGTATCATTTTCTCTCCTACCACTTTTGAGCTAGGGTTTCAAACTCATAAAAATTTGTTTACCTTCTTAACATTCGTTCATAAAAATGTGAAAATTAAATGACATAATTATTTTTTTGAAACCTTCTAGACTCAATTTATAAACATCCTTCAAATCCACAAGGTCCCATGCAAAACACATAATTCAGGGTGAGCATCAGAAGTTGCAGCTCGAGCTAAAAATGGCCTTATTCTTGACCATGTTTCACCAAAACTGACATAACTTGCAAAATACTTACCGTGGAAACCTGAAATTTTTCCCACAACATCATGACACACCCTATTAATATCTAAAATCATGACCATGTCACAAATATATCTTAATATTTCCACCCACTGAAACTTTCACAACTAGCCCTTAGGGTTTTACATTGTAAAGGCTAGGGTTAGTTGAAACAACCTCATAACTCATCATGGAAACTCTCCAAAAGGTCCTAACATGCCTGGTAAAACATGAATCAACTACATAAATTAATTCATGAGCTTATATAGCTCCAAAATTCAATCTCATGCCTCTTAGCAGCCATAACTAGTCCAAATGAGCACCTGAAACCTGGTCACCAACTGTATCTGCATGCTGAAAAATCATGTGAGTGCCTAAAACCTCTCTAATAATGTTCTCTATGCTGAAAAAAATCTTATCAATCCACCAATAATCTCAAACCTCCATGCACCATCACCTAGGCTAGCTAGGTTACTTGAATGGACTTGCAAGAACAAGTAGCTCTCACTGAATCAACCTATGCAACCACGAACATACATGAACCTCCATGTCATCATCACCTTGAGTGTCATTTGACTCTACTCAATCATCCACTTTTTCATTAATGGGTTTTTTCATCAATGACAACACCTAAACCACAACATGCCAACAACCACCATCATCTAGAACCGCCAAGACCACCATTAGGACTCAAGAAGCCCTAAAGCACCAAAACAACCAATTTTCCAAGAAGGGAATGTTCTAAAGAAAAACCACCTTCACCAAAACATGGAAAAAACTTATATATGTTATCTAAGCCTTTAACAACCTCTAGAAACCATGAAACACTCTGCAACAACATCTCAAGCCATGAAACCTACTTGAGAACATGCACAACCAAGCACCCTCAAAACTAGTCTTCAAAAAACATTCCATAGCTTCCTCAAATATCATTAAAAATTCAATCGTGATATATCTATGGAAATATCATGACCTCGGGGTCATCATCAAACTCAAACTATGCAACAAATATGACCATAACACCTCTAAAACACCTCTACAACCAGGATGCTAAAAATTGTCCAAAATTTCCCTAAAACTAGCCATGCAAGATAGGGCACAACATACCTCCAAAAATCTCATCCATGATCTTAAAACATCATGTACATAAATAATAGTTCCCATACTTCCTTAAATTCCAATTTAGTCACATTGTCCAATGGACAACTTTGGAGAAAACTAAAAACCTTCATAAACTTATCTGTATGGGTGGGGTTCACACACAACCAAAACATCTAAATACCACCTGTAGAAATATGGAGGAGTCCTATAAATTCTCCGATCATCATATTTTCTCAATCAATCAATTTTGGGCCATAACCAATTAGGTCTCTCAATACACTACTTAGCTAGGGTTTTGAGAGGTTTTAAAAGTTGATTACTTTTTTAACGATTTTTCATAAAAATATGACGATCAAAAGACCTCATTCCACATGAAAAATATTCATAATATACATATTCAACTATCCCCAAGATTTGGGTCCCCATGCAAAGCACACACTCTCCAACGAGCATTAGAAAGTCAACTTTTAGCTCAAAATCTCACCTATAAGAACTTAGTTTTAGTAAAAACTACAACATCTTTCAAAATATTCAACAAATATACCTAAAATTTGGACCACACCTTCATATAAACCCACCAATACATATTCAATGCTCGCACTTTCCCAAATATACCCAAAATTGTTGAATCCACCACACCATGACATGCTTCTTAAGGACTAGGTCTAGGAACATACCTAAAAACTCACTTTCCGTACAAAATGCTCAAAGTACAAACCTTAAATTTATCCAATAGGCTAGAAAAAACTTACCACTACTCTGACATAGCTCACATTTTCATACATAGCTCTGAAACTCATTAGTTCACCTCATTATGTCACATGGGGCTTGAGAATAGGTATAGTGAAGACCTAAAAACCATGTCCAACACCTAAACCAACACTCTAAGACACTTTTGAGTGTTCCAACACATCATAATCATGTTCCCCATGATATCGCCATGATAACATAGATGCTACCTGCTCCACTTCATCATGTCATACCTCATTGTGCTTACTAGGCCTTAAGAACAAGCACCTTAAACATGATTGTTACGCTAAATCTCACTTCCTTGTCACTTGGGCACCTTTAACTACATGAAATTACCTTCATCACACTCAATGCCATCGCAAAAACATCACCAAATAACTTGATCACCTCTATAAGCCCTCAAACTAAATCAAGACACCATGAACCATCATTAAGACCAAGCAATCACAACAAGAAACTCAACTTGACTCAACACTACCGATCAACCTTCATGTTTCGTACTCCTTTTGACATAAATGAAATTCAATGAGAAATATAGAAAACATCATCCTTTGACATCAATGACAACACAATGCCAACAGTTCCCCCCTTTTTCATTGATGGAAAGCCTATTGATGGCAAAACACACTAAACTCATTCTCCCCCTAAGGAACTCACATGCCATCATCTCATTCTCCCCCTTTTGACATTACTGACAAAGCAACATACCTGGAAAAACTTCTTCAAACAACACAAAATGCTCACCTCTTGGTTGGAAACATCACCCAAATCAAACAAGGTTCATTTCACCTTCTTCAATCTCTTTTTTGACTCATTGAGCAACATAACTTCCCCTAAACAATGCATACCTGTAAAGAACTGACATACCTTATAATGACTCCCCTTGAGTCCTTGGCTTGCTAGTAACACATGACTAATTCAAATTCACAACACCTAATTGATGCAAATTCACAACACCTAATTTATTGAAATGAACATTCTTGCTTACCTTCAATGACACATTGATCTCATCATACCACTTATGACTATCTTGCCTTCAAAGAATTTATAACTTCATGACTTTACTAGGTTCCTCCTTCTAAGATACCCATCACCCTAATAAATATATAGTTTGCATTATCTTCTATCAAGCTCCACCTTATTACATTCACCAAATTGTCTTCATAGGCGACACAAACCTAAATAAGGTCTTATGACACAACTCAAGGCCCAAGTATTCTTCAAACTAACTCATTGCCTATCAAGGCTTCTTACGATTTTTCAAAGAGCTTATCATAATAGATCATCATGAAAAAAATATGACTGTAACTATTCATGGACTTCAATCATCTTTACATACCTTCAAACTACCATTGTTCCCCCTGAATCCATAATTTCTTGATCTTCATGAATGCTTTCACCAAGCTACTTACCTGTCATGCATATGATTGACTCCCCCTTACTATAAGAACCATACAAGCCTGTTCATGGAGGAAGAAACACCTACTCTACTTCCTTTTACCACTTGACACCTCTCAACACCACTTATCTAGTCTTGATGCCACTAGATCAACCAAACCTTGATGCCAAAGTTACTCTTTATTCATACGTGCCCGATTTCAAACCAAACTATCAAATGACAATAATAAAATTACATTACCAACAACATTGTAGAAACATTAATACTTGTCATTAGGATTCTTTGTGTCTTCTTGATACTTCAAGTTGCATTTGTATAGACCTCTGTCAGACATGATCCTTCAAGATTGCTAACATGCCTTGATCCGTAAATCGGACAATATTTTTTTTCTTGACCACAGACCCTTATAGGTAATTAATTCTTTTACCGAATTCACCCCAAAATAAATCAAATTCAATCAAATGCAATGCAAGAATAAGAACCACACCGAACAAGGGTTGATAACGAAGTTCGGAAAAATACCTACGTCTCCAGGTTCATAAACTAGCTGAACCAATCCATTATAACATTTCGAATATAAGTACATAATAAACTCATATTACTACAATAAATGTTCAATCGAACATGGTGCCAATTGATTTTCTGAATTTGAACTGGTCTTGGAAAGCTTGGTGCTCTAGCACAACTCCCTGATTTGACACTCATCGGATGTCTAATGTTGGCTTTCACTTTATTGCACCTCAAGATAACCTCCACAAAGAGCTAAGTCTCTAGTAGATGACGACGATCATCTTCCACTCTATTTCTCAACCTTCATTTTATATGTAGATCTAAGATCTGACCCAAGCTCGTCAATGAGCTCCACAATGATGATGATGAATCTTCTCTATAGCCTCCAAGCAACGAACTTGGTGAAACACCCAGCGTACTAAGAGTCAGAGATTTTGTATTTCTTCAGTTCTTCATCACGTCCCTCGGCTTCCAATGGTGTCTCCGGGTTCCCGCATGAGAATAAGGTGTCAAATCGGCCTTTACAATGTCGGTGATTTAAATTAATAAATTCCATTTTTTTACAATGTGCCTATAATAATGGGACTTATTTCTTCATCACGCGTGACCAACTTATTTGCCACATCGGTGTTGTGTTAGCTAACCCCTTCGCCATCTGCTTCATCCCGTACTTGTCACACTCAACGTGTCCTCTACGACCCGATGTTGACTTCTCCACGTCACATGTTCCTTTTCTCCTTCGTACCACGTTGCTACCACGTGTCCATTGTTGTGTTGTCAGGGCAGTTGCCACATCTATCAAGGATGGCTTTGTTGCGTTGAGAGGTTTATCCCACATGTATGGGGTAGTGGATTAGTTAAGCCTTTTTAAGGCTTATAACTGCTCGTGCTACATGTGGTTGCGGCCACGTAGTCCCTTAATTTTTTCAGATGGCTAGACATTGGTTGTAGGATTTGATCTGATCTCGCTCAGTCAGTACACAACTCACCGAGTTGATGGTATAGCTTAGTCTTGAGCTTGGTACAATGTGGCAAGGTGGCAGCAGGCCACGTGGTGGCCTAAGGACACACCACATGTCAAATCCTTAGCTCATTTATTGAGCTTGATGCATAACTCGACCTGAACTCTTTATGATCTTGTTGAGTAGCTCGATGAGATGATTATCGCACTATGGAAACATGGTGCCCCTCTGAAACAAGATTGGACCCCTATCTTTGAAACCCCTTTTACACATGTCGAAGACTAGAGATTGTAATCTCAACCTTCATTTTTCAGACCATGACCCTTGAAGGTGTTGCGACAACCCATTGCCTAAATCCAACGTGGCCAATCACTACTTTTTCTATGCTCAGCCCCTGTCTTGTGAACGTCTCATTCTTGCACATACTACATCTGGAGCATACGACCTATGTTTTATGTGTTCCAATAGGTGTCAAAAAGATCACATATTGTGCTTCCCTAAGGAATAGGTTTAGGGAGATTTAGGGAAGTTATCCCCAATGATATGATCTTCGGATCACACCTCTCCACTAAGGAGGCTTTTTGTCCCAAAAATATTGTATTTCCTTTGCTTCTTGGATTCATAACCATGATGTTGTCTCAAAGAGAACTCTATAACTGACATGATGGCCTTCGAACTTATCCTCCTCTAATCAAATGATCGATTTGATCCCTATGACCTGTGGTACTTGGGCTCACTGCCTTCAATTACGCCACTTCGATCCTGAATTGGGAAGAATAATTTCCATCTGGTCTTCATGAGGACTTGATATAGAGCTTTGATTACTAATGTTGCAATAAAACACTAAGCATGATGAACCTATTGCGAAGTGTTTTCTTACTTGGTTGCTCTGGTCCTATGTCTTCTCCTTAAGATGAGGTAGATTTACCCTTGTCTTCATTGTTCTTAACCCTCTTTGCGTGTTTGTTTTGCTTCCCACACCAGATCATCCAATGGCTATTGGATCCATAATATGCACATGGATATGTCCACAATAGCTTTGGGATTA
The DNA here is from genome assembly GCA_019776745.2 of Taxus chinensis. Lineage (NCBI taxonomy): Eukaryota > Viridiplantae > Streptophyta > Pinopsida > Cupressales > Taxaceae > Taxus > Taxus chinensis. Next base: position 301,620,201 of record CM034146.1, read on the forward strand.
TAATGGGGTCCTTATTATAGTAAAATAAGACACGATCATACCTCTTCGGGCTATCAACTTTTCCTTTTATCTCATCATTCTTTTGAGAGTTTGGTATGTTCCCTGCTATAAACTACTTTGGATGGATTGGCGGCTTGGGCTCTATGCTCGATGTTGTCTCAGAGCTTTCTCCTACCTCATATCTAAGGACCATCTCATTCTTCTTGGGTCCCTTGGTGGCAACACTCTTCTAAAAATGCAGACTGTAGGAGTTACATGCTCCATCTTAGTTCAACAATCCGACATGCCTGATCTCGTTGATGCAGATTTACCATGTACAACATAGTACCTGTAGTCTCATTTACCTCTAATCCTTCTTTTAACCCCAAGTGCATCGGCCTATCACCCAAGTGTTGGGCACTCACCCAAGGTGCACGCAAGCACCGAGCCCCTCCTTTATGTGAGCCTTGTGAGAATGTTTCGACATTAATGGAGGAAGGGTTTACAAAACAAGAACACATACATTTAATCTAATACATATGTAGTAGATCTAGTTCTAAGCATAAATGCTCCATGAGATAAACATAAACATCACAACAACATAATGGAAATAGATTTGAACCATGAATAACATGAAAGCACACTAGGGTTTAGTCCATAAACATAAATACACAAAACAAAGCTCCATATATTGATTAAATCCATTTACAGTAGCCATATTACATCAAACGGGGTCATCTCAGACCATAAGCATCATGAAATAACATTCCAACCCTACAAAACTACTCTGAAATAGAGATCCTAGCTATGCTTTCCCATTACAACTCTTGTTCAAACCCAAGCACATACATATATGCTTAGTAACAACATTCTTGCAGCACTTCATTATCTCTCCAACTCTCTGCTTATTTTGGACCCAAGAACTCCTTTAAATAGAATCTAGATCCACCTCCATAGTTTCACCCATGAGCAGATCACATGCCAAGTGGAAGTGTGGTCCTCCATGATCGATCGAGTGCTTATGCTAGCTTGTAAAGGCCTCTACTAATTGTGATGATCCTCCTGGGAATATTCCTTGCATGGAATATTCTTTTCTTGACCTACAAGGCTCTAGCACCTTATCCATTCGCCTACTCCCTAATCACGCCTACTCAGGCCCTAATGTGTTTTTCCTGCGACACCACCTTCGAAATGTGTCTAAGTCCCCAAACCCTCTTTTGCTTCTGTGCGTCAACCTCTTCTCTTGTACGCCTTTCCTTGAGTACCTTCCTACTCGCTTTCCTTACACGTGCACACTCCTTCTGCCTTTGAACTTAGTCAATTTAGGGCCTAATATTACCCCACACTACGCATGTTATCTGTCCCTTGAAACACTCTGATCCTTCACCAAAGAATAAAGAATATGAGAAATTAAATAATCTGCAATTGAATAAAGAATTAAAGAATAGAAGGATCCCGTTAATGCTGCATGAGGAGTGGGAAGTCTCTTTTCACGGATTCTTCAATTTTATCCCAAGCATCTACCTCAACCTGCACATGTTGAAGTAAATCACCCACCAACACGCTAACCTCTTCAAAACTTAGTTCATCTCCCTTAGCCTTCAACGTATCTGCGATGTTTTCCATCTGCTTGCTAAGGTCACCCAACATGTCCATCTTGTGAGTGACTTGGGGGTATAATTCCTTCAGTTTATTTTTAATCAAAACCCTCAAGGTTTCGATCGCCTCTGACTTCTTCTCAACTTCTACCAAGATTTTATCTCACTCCACCTTATTGCCCTTGTTTTTCTCTTGAAACTCCTTCAAATCCACCTCATGGGTAGAAACCAATATGCTTGTTACTCTATCTTTGTCACCACAGTTGTCATACACAACTCTTTCCATTTGCATTGCATTCATCACTAAGGTAAGGAGCTCAGAGTACTGAGTTATTGTCTCCCCAATCTTTAACTTTTTTTCTTTCTTATGGGACATCATCACCTCTTCTGTCGACTCCAATGCAAGTGGTTGTCTCTCCATGGTGAGTATGCACATCAAGTCCTCCAAGCAGTGCATGGTCAACTCGTACTTCTGCTCTAGAGGGGCCAAGTTCGGGTGCTTTAAGATAATGGCATTTGAAATAACCTCTACCTTCTTGTATACTTTATGCACCTTCACCTTTTCATCCCTCAGCTCACACCTTAACTATGCATTGATCAATTCCTTCTATTTTATCTCCATGTCCCTCTTGATGATCTCCTCGTTCTTTTTCCCAAGCTCATCCTCTAAGACTTTTATTCTATCATTCCTACCGAAAATTCTTGCTTCCACCTCCACTGAAACTTTGTTGAGCACGTTGCAAACTTGCTCATATGAAAGTTATCAGACATTCACAAGAGGGTTTATTCCCTTCACATCTGGTGTCTTCATCAATGCATCACTATTAACCTCGAACTCAGGCTCATCAACGTGGGACTCAAAAGCCTAGGATAGCATTTTCCTTTTGCGTGGGTACGTACCATCCTCATCAAAAGAAGACCAAGTGAGGAGTTAGTTTGTGGACATTGTGCTTTGGAAACGTGTGCGTAGAACTTTTTTTTTATCGGTGATGTAAGTCATAGTGTGTTCCTACGCTGCTACTGTGCTCTTCCCACCTGTGCATACTACCTTGGGACTGCTAAGTTGGGGTCTCTACCCATGCTCCCATACTCCTTCCCTACACTCCCACTCTCCTCTACTTCCTTTAGCACTTCATCAGCGTTGCACTCCACCTTGTGCTCCACCAACTATTGTATAATACCCACTACCTCCTCTACTATGTCATCTATCTGTTCTCTGGTTGGGGTCGGGGTCTTCTGAACATGCATGTCTACTTCCTCACTTCCTCCTTTTTTATGGGCATCCTCCCCATCCCCATTCTTCTCTTCATCTCTTTCTTCATTAGACTTGTGTATATTGTGAACAGGAGGACTCTTACCTTCATCGTGTTCTTCATCCTCTTCCTCAGAGTCATCACCCTTCATGCTCTTTATCTCCTCAGAGTCTGAGCTTTGTGCCACTTTCTATTTCTTCTTCTTCGGTGACTCCTCTAACACATGGGACTCTCTTTTTTTTGTAACTCTTCCCTCTTGGGAGACTCTTTGACCGTGGACTTCTTCCTAGGAGTGTAAGTTTTCATGCCCATGCCGGACTCTTGTGCCCCCACAGTCTGAATCGTATAAGTGCTCGACGCCTTTTCTGCCAGAGTATCCTCTCATTCCCTCTTTCTTATTACAATGTTCTTTCTCCCGGTGGGGTCTTCTGGGATAGATACGTCATCCTTAACATAAGCACCCTTTTTAAATTTGGGCATTAGATGTATATACACCCTTGTTGTCGTTCTCCATACAATAGGTAATGTCATCAGTTTCAACATATGTATGTCATAAGAGACATACTTCTCAACATAAGCATGCTTCTTGGGATACACTAACATTTGGTGCATCTCACAGTAATCTTGATCTACTATGTTTAGATCAAATCTAAGCTTCTTCACCTCCTTAAATCGACTAACCACACTCTGAAAGTATTGTACTGTGAAAGAGAAGGGAAACTTACACCAAGGGATCTTAGTGTCATCAGTCAAAGTGAACCTATCGATACAAAAGTGTCGATATACAAAAAAATCAGCCTCTCCATCCACCAATGTCGGTAATTGTTCAGGAATTCTCCACTTTTCCCCGAATGCATCACACATTCATTTGTACCACTTCTCCAAGCGTGCCTTATGAGCAACTGTCATCATGTCACAAGTGTAGGCTTCAAATATTTTAGCAGGGGAGGGGTCCTCATCCAGGTACTCCCAAACATATTTATCCGGCCCATCAGGCACTCCAATTTCTGAAAACACAATGGTGAGAAGGACGTTACTATACATAATCTTTTCTCCATCGTGCGCGGCATCTATGATCTCCTCTGCAATAAAGGTTGAAAGGTTGTAGATTGTTCCCTTTGAGATCTTGTAGAAAACATTCAACCAACTCTTGTTTACCTGTGTCCACCTCTCTTGCCCATTCAACTTTATGACCAAGTGCGTGGCCATCCTCATGAAAGGGTCAGTGATCACGGAGACATAGAAATAGCACGAACCCTTCTTGTACTCATATTTCATAACTATCTTCTTGATGGCCTCCTTGTCGCACAAGTCATCATCTAGTGGCTCTCCTTTGCAGATAATGCTAGTGTACTTGGAAATCAGCTGAGGAGTTATGTGCATTCTCCATCCTATGAAATAAAAGTGATCCTCATGCACATGCACGACATCAGCCATTGGTATAACCTTTTGGGCTTTCCGAAATAGGGTAGCTCGTAGAGCTGCAAGAGTCCATCCTTCTCCAACTTGGTTTTCACCTCGTCATCATACACAGGTTTTCCATCATGTGTCCTCCTTCCCATGGGGCGAACTAACTGCAGTGTCATTTCTTTTTCAATGGTGTGTGTCCGATGGTTGTAGTCACTCATGGCCATCTTGCGTATGTGAGATACTCATTCCTTCCCTAAAAACACGCCATCTGGGTACTGCATCTCAGTGTACCATTCTTCATTAAAACTGGTCGAAATGACTAGTTTTGCTTTGTCCTTACCTTTTCCCTTCTTTGGTGAAACATTAGATCCCTTCCTTGGTGTCATTTCTTCTCATTCAGTCCTTGTAATCTCTTCTTTCCTTCTTTCCCTAACTCTTCTTAGTCCTATGGATTTACTCCTCTACAAAAACTCCAAATCCCTTTCCCTAGCTCTACAAACCCTAACCTAGAAAGTGTCCCTTCCACAAAACGGTGTAACACCAATGGTAATCCTCCAAACACACTTCTTTGCCCATGCCCATGTACTCCCTTTTTACTCTGGTTCACAAATCCGTTGAATCATCTGCTACGCACAGAAATCTCCACAAATTTTTCTTCGGCAGGATTCCCTAGTTCGCAAGAGCTTTTCACCACAAATGCAAAGGTAAAAGAATAACTCACCCCCAACCTTCTATTTATATATTTTTTTTTCCACACAAAATTTGATGCCACCTACCAATGTACGAACACAATAAAGTTGGATTTTTCCAATGACATCCCTCCGCGCATTTTGTCCAGCGCTTTTCCCTCTGTGTGCAAACTCACACAAAAATTTCCACAACCTTTTGGTGCTCAAGACTTCTTTAACAACAGATTAACTTGAGTGCACTCCCTATGTAAAAGTATGTCAAGCTATGCATCCTTTACCCAGTTATTGCCTTCGCCTACCTCATGTTGCTCCTGCACTTTTTACCCTTGTACATGGTTTTCTGAAAGCCTTTTGGCACCAATCTTCTCTCATGATCACTTCTGGTACGTGCACTTTTCTGAACCTACGTGCTTTTGATTTCATCACTTGGGCCACCTATACACATCGCTCCCAACACTACTCCTTACTGCATTTTTTCACAGCAACTCTTCTTTGACACCTTCCACCCCACACTAAATAGATGTTCGGTACTCTACACATAAAACCCTCTTAGATAGTAATTGGCTACCAATGCACAAGTGCGCCCAAAAAAAACCAAAAAAAGACAAAGTAAAATGATGAAGAAGGGAAACACAAAGAAAGGGAAATCCTAAGCTATGTGGCAATACTACATTATTTACAAACACACCGAAGACTTATTTATAGTATGTCTTCAGCCTACTCCCATTAAAGTAACTGGGAAACCTTGTTCCATCAAGTGCCTCTGATTGGAAAGTGGTCAAATTAAGTATTCAAGTGATAATATATGGCCCCAACCAATGCACTTTAAGTTTCCCAGGATGGCACAAAAACTTAGAATCATATAGAAGGACCATCTACCCAACCTCAAACTTTTTATTCTTGATGTGTCTATCATTTCATGCCTTCTGCCTAGATTTTTCCATTCTATGACTCCATCGAGAAATGTCTCACCTTTCATCCAACTCCATAAGCTTATCAATGTGTTCCTCTAATGCTTGTTCATCGGCCAATCCCCCTGCACGTGTAATACGCAGGGATGCCAACATAAATTCAACAGGTAACACAACCTCCAAGTCAAACACCAATTGAAATGATGTGGCATTATTTAATATTTTATAAGTATTTTGATATGACCATAACACAACAGAAACTTTATCATCCCATTCATGTCTACCAACATCACAAATCTTGGTCAACATGTGACTCAAAATTTTGTTAAAAGCTTATGTTGTCCCATTAGCTTGTGGGTGATAAGGGGTAGTCTTGTGATGGGCCACCATGAACTTAACCAACAAGATTCTAACCATCTCATTTATAAAAGGAGTACTCATATCACTCGTTGAACTCAACGAGCATCCATACCTGTTGATTATATTCTCCCATAAGAATCTAGTTGATGTCGCGACCATGCAATCCTTCATAGGCGCCACCTCACTCACCGCGCAAGATAGTCTATGCATATAATGATATAGCACAAACATGTCCTTTGCATGCCTAGGGGAATAGGGCCTATAAAGTCAATTACCCACTTTTCAAATGGCTATGCACTAGGGATAGGCCTTAATGGCATTTCATATCATTTCCATGGTTTACCAAGGTGCAGGCAATGGTCACAGGCCTTGCAATACTCGATACAATCCGTGTAATTTTTTTCCCACCAAAGGCCAACTAAAAGGATCTTGTGTGTGATTCCATTCCCCACATAGCATCCTCCTGTGATTCCACCATGAGCCCCTTCCATGATTGCAGCGCGCTCATGCTCTAGCACGCACCAGCGCAAAACCTCATCACGACCTAGTTTGTATAAGTCTTCACCAATTAACATATAGGGCACGATGTGTATGGCTAACCGATTCCTTTTTAATGCCTTCATCCCTTCTGGTGCCACACCCATTCATAGGAACAAAGCAATATCTTCCAAGTCAGAGGGTGAGCACTGTACCCTGAATAGCTGTGCATTTGGCATCATATCCTCAATGCTTTGTACATCCTCACTTGAAGTAATCCTTGACAAATGATTAGGTCCCAAATTTCTTTTTCTTGGTTTCACCACAACTGTAAACTCAAACTCTTGAAACAATAGTATCCAACAACATATGCGCCCTTGCAAAACATGCTTGTTCACCAAGTATTTCAATGTCATGTGGTCTGTGTAGAAAATAAAAGGAGTTGCTAGTAAATACTACCTAAACTTGTGCAACACATAGATCATTGTTAATGCCTCGTGTTGTGTGGTGGTATAATTTTGTTCAATCGAAGTTAGCTTCCTACTAGCAAAACATAAGGGATGATCAACAATCCCTTCTCCAGGTTGTGCTAAGACTACTCCAATCACCATCCTCGATGCATCAACATGCACATGAAAAGGCTTATCCCAAGAGGGAAAGCACAAAATGGGCACAGTAGTAAGTTTTTCCTTTAAGGTGTCAAAATCCATCTATTGCGCCTCTCCCCAATAGAACTTACTTTTATGTTTCAATAACTCTTCCAAGGGCGCATAAATCTGGGCATATCCCTTGATGAATTTCCTATAGTACCTTGTATGCCCTAGGAACCCACGCACCACACTTTGACTGGTAGGATCCTCTAATCCCACTATAACAACAAATTTTTTGGGGTCTACCAATAAGCCTTCTTTGCAAATAATGTGTCCCAACAACGTGCCAAAAGGAGTGGCAAAAACACACTTCTTAATATTCAAGGAGATGCTCAACTTCTTGTACCTCTCAAACATCATCCATAGATTGTCAAAATGGTCTTTTGCTAATCCATAAACCATCTACTCATCCAGGTAGACTTGAATAAACTTGTGAATAAAGTCCTGAAATGCTTGAACTACAATGCATGAAAACACAACAGGCATGTTCTTCAGTCCAAAAGGCATTACCATATAGGAAAAAATTCCCCATTCAGTGGTGAAATTTGTCTTCTCTTGGTCTTCCTTTGCAAATTAAAACTTAGTGATATCCTGAAAACCCATGTGTAAACGAATAGATCTCACACATGGCTACTCCTTCCAAGATCTCCTCAGTGAACGGGGTTGGGAAAGGATCAATTACACATACTGGATTTAAATACCTATAGTCAATGCAAATCCTTATCCTTCCATCCTTTTTTATACCGATGACCATCAGTGCTTACCCATTCAAATTCTTCAATGGCTTCTATGATCCCAAATGATATCATCTTATCAATATCCTCCTTAACTTTGACGTGTAAATTTAAATTCATCCTATAAGGTGTCTTCCGAATTGGGTACACACCATCCTTTAACTTGATTCTTATTTCTCCTAGTGAGGGTGAACTCCTTTAAGTTCATGGTACCCACATGGAAATAAATCCTGAAAATCACACAGAAGCTCAATAATATTTGAGACCTCCTGGTATGTCTAGTAGTCCCCAATAATAGCTTCCTTTGGTTTTTCCTCTGTACAATTGTTAACCTTCTTTGTCTTCAATGGATTGTGGTAAATGTGCACTTTCTCATCAGCACTATCTAACACTTCGTGCATACCTTCTGTATGGTTAACATCCAAATTCTCCACCTCTTCATCGTTTATCAAGTAGACCAACTTTCCTTTCTCTTTCTCCAGACAGGCGCACTCAAGCTGTACTTCCTTTGATTCTTCCTCCACGAATCGCACCCCCAACTCTAGTTCACCTAACAGTCTCTAGAATCATGTCCTCCATCATGGCACTATCTCCCAAGGTAAGGTGCTTAACTACCTGTAATGCCTCATTAATCCGTGGCTTAGTACTTTAATATTGAAATGTTTGAATAAGATCCATCATTAACTCCTACCAGTTTCATGTCTGATGCTACAACTCTGAATGAATATACCATGCACGCGTAACCCTGTAAGGTGGAATAAAACTTATACACCCATATGGAAGGAGGTAAAGCTTCTGTGTCACCTCCCATCTAAGTCTTCTCACACTCCTAAACATGGCATGAGGTGGATCCCTTCCCATCATAGTCACAAATTCGAGAATGGTGCATTGCTTCGGAGAAACCTAACAAAGAGCATGATTCTCACTTCACACCACTCTAGAAGATTATCTTGATGTGTCATCCACCAACGTGTTGTTGTCCCGCGTAAAGTATAGGTAAGCATATTCCTTCTCTCCACTTGACACTTCCATTGGGTCTCCATTTTCATGCAGAAAGACATCAGGGTTGGCTTCCCTAGTGTACCATGGAAACTGCCTTCCTCCCAAGCACCTAATTAAGCACGTTCTAAAAAATGTGATTATCAGTATCCTTCAAATGCCTTCCAACCAACTAGTATGTCCCATGCACCCAGTTATCACAAGCAACACTGGTTGTATCACTTATGGACTATGCATCATCCCATTGAATTACCCCTTCCTTGAACAAATGAATGAACTCCAGGTCCTTGATGGTGCACACATATATATTGTTTGAGTCTTCTTCACCCAATGGCTCCACATATGGTGCAAACCATTCATAGGTCAGTGGAATGATCACACGCTCTTCCTTGTTCTCAAAATTGATGTAGCCCTTATTGAAATGCAAATCAACATTGTTTTCATAACACTAAGGGTGCCCAAGTAACGTTGGGAAACTATCAGCCTCGGCAAGCTCTAGGACCTCAAAGTCTCTAGTAAAATTTTCCCCTTGAATAGTAATGGATGCACCTTTTAACACCCCTAGAGGCATGGCCTTTGTCCTATTAGCCATGTACAACACATTCAAAGATGGTTGCAATGGGGGCCTCCCCATTTGGTTCCATGCATCTAGAGTAAGGACATTGACCTCTGCACCTGTGTCAATCAATATATTACTCAGGAGCCACCCATCAATAATTGCATTCAGTGTGATCTCCTTGTCATAATCAATGTTGTGAGGAGGTAGGTTAGCATGTAAGACTTGTCTCTCACACCCTCCTCTAGCATGTGGTACCTTCTCCCTCAGCCATTCTCCCAACATGGGAATAATGTTATCCTTCCACAACATCTCAAACACACTTCCCTAACCTCATCCATATCCTGCTTTGGAACATCAACACTCTTCTACTACTCGAATTGGCATGATTTCCTTCAGGACACTGGATTTCTCCTTGAAAACTCCTATTTCACCTCCATGGTTTCTTGGTACACTTCCTTCTGGTGGGTAGGATCAGGATATTTCTCCATGTAACACCTCTTCTCTTGTGATATGGGGCCTCTACTTTGGTTACTTTTGGGCATGTGCAACTCTCAGCGTGTGTAGTGACCAAAACAATCTCTAGATTGGAGTTCAGACACTAACCCTTGCCATACTATTGTGGGTTGGTCCTCTTTATACTCACCCATCCCATTCACCTTTTTCCTTCTTCTAATTCTTTCTCATGTGGTCAATACAACTCTGGGCACTATTCATAGTGTGTGCTTCTTTCCACACCATGTAGCATTGTAACAAGGCTAAGGGAACTTGCACGCTTGTAGTGTTCAATCAATCCATAATTATAATAGGTCCCATAGGGAAAGTCACCTCTTCCTTCATGATCATTACAACCTCTGAAAGCTTCTACAAAAACCTCTTCCTCGAGCATCCTCTCATCCATGTTCTCCCTTCCTACTGACAATCCTCAGCCTTACAACTATGCTCCCAATATTGGTCTGATGCACACAACAAGATTCAACGAAATCATGGATTTGGTATATCAATCTGTAATCTTTTGTGTCATGAGTAGTAGAGGTGTAAATATTACAATAACAAGACATATTCTTACATGGATTACATATTGTAAAAAAGGGCATCTGCTTGTATCATGATCTCCATGGAAAATATCATAGTCATACTGACATGGTATGCACACTAAATTTTACGGTAAATTGTCCATTGTGTGTGTCCTTCTACTTCACAATCTAGTGCACCATAAACCACTACAAGTTCTCATGAGTTTGAGTTCGTAGAAAAATTTTCCAGCTGTCTTTTCCATGGCACCAATCTGTGCTTTCAGAAATGGGCTAACTCTGGTATCAATGCTTCCCACTACCTCATTGTGCACAAGGCAACCTCTAAGGCCTCACATGCAGATTTGTGAAGGTCTTATATGAAAATTTTCTCCTGAACAGGGTTCATTAGTCCTTCGATGAAACAATGAGCATGTTATGACAGTATGGATAGCATATGATAAATTTGATAGGAGAGTCTTAAAATGCGCGTCATACTCCTACACGCTCTATGTCACCCCTTGTTGGATTTCCTTCAATGCGCTAATGCTCTTTTTCTCAAACTCAAGAATGTGGAATTTACCAAGAAGTCATCGCGTAATGTTGTATAATCCACCATCGTCTAATGGGATTCAGAATTCTGGTACCAGCTATGCATGCGCCCTTGCAACATGGATGCAAACTGACTTTCTTTCCACTCCAGGGCAGTGATGCCCTTCACGTGTCATAGAAACTTACACTTATGTGCATGATCCACGACATCATCAACGCCCTTGTAATTAGGTAAGTGGAGTGACATCACAAAAAACACCTGTTGATGGTGTTGTGGACCTTTCCCACCAGATCCAAGGCCTTGATTCCCTCCTGTGTTTCCTCCACCACAAGATCTGCTAGATCCTATTCCTCCGGATCCACATGATCCTCCTCCCGTAGTAGGCAAGGGGTCTGATGCAGTTATGCCCTGCAAACCCACCATCGCACTAAATTACACGCCGACATTTTGTGATACTGAACCACTCCTAGATGTGTATCTTGTGTAACTTCTAGACATGATACCCAAACCTTGTGAACCCGCACCTTTTCCAAATGTTGTACTAGGTAGGATACCTCCAAACACCGAAAATGTATGTGCTGTCATAGATGTACTGAATGAAAAATTATGTACACTAGGTTTCGCTATACTACCAATACCAATACCAGTTAGATTATCGAGACTTATCTCAAGAACTAGAAAACTAAGCGCAAGGGTCTAGTTGCCATGTGGGTTAAGATGTGTGCCTGCGGCTCTCCTCCTTTCTTCATATGAAGAGCTCTCTCCAGAATCTGAGGTGGTTTCTCTTCTGCACTTGCCAAGATGGGGTAGTTCATACTGGTCAGGTTCCATGTCCTCTGCGTGAACCTCAAATCCTTCCTGTAACATCTACCTCCATAAATTCATCACTCCTATAGCTTCGTGTTGTCTCACCAACTCCCTATCTCATGCTTCATTATACTTGAGCCACCTCTCCTCTCTCTCCATTTGCACCACAAGGTCCACCATCCTTCACCACACCAGCTTTCGTGCCCCGCACCTATTGAGGTTTTAGCTAGCCATAGGGAATGCTTCTAAAATCAAAGTAATAATCAGGATCTTGTTGGTCAATGACAAAACATGCAAGAAAGATCCTTTGGGTTCTCACAAGAACTCAAACTCAGCAACTTGCGGACAAGAATAAGTTGAGATTTCGTACTCCAACATGTAACTATTAGTGTAAAATCACAGCACCCCCAAATGAGTCGTCAGATCTACTTTTCTAAGGTAGACTCATTTAGAGTGATTCGCATAACATTAAGTTTTCCCCCAAAGTGTGGAACTTTGCAAGTGGGAAAAAACTATCCAGATTAAAGGTTGGTTCCTATTCCTTTGTTTAGGTGCATGCGTGAAAAATTATAGAGGGCCTATTCCTAAACCTAATCTAAGTTTTACTAAGGAGACATGGATAAAAGGAATGCAGGAAATCAAACTAAGCTATAAGGTGATGCGCCAAAGGAATGACGAACATTTGTTTTGCTAACAGACACAAACCAACAAAATGCATATAATAACCAAGCACAGATAATTGTATCTATAATGAAAGACCAGATGAAAGAAAAAGAGACAAAAAAGGATCTAAAATCGATCACATGCATGTTTTATTACTCTGCAGATTGATACAATGCATTACAAAGTGGCCAAAAGGTAGAAAATGTATTACAGTCTAATGGAAGGTCTAAAAACTCCATGAGTTATTTTGCTAGAAGAAAAGGGGAGCCTGTAAAACAAAAGAATGTCCAACCCTTTACAATGAGTCTCAACCCGGTATTTATAGACTCAATTAGAGAGAAGAAAGAAAGAGAGAGAAACAGGAAAAGTAGGATGAAGCTCAACCACTGTTATTAATGCCTCCTACAAAATCTACCCCCAAATATGCCTTGACTATATCAATCTATGGTTCGGTGCCTTGAAGGAAGAGGAAATGGTGGAACAGATCGAATCAGATCTGGTTGTTGAGGCAGATAGATCCGCATTAATGGCCCTGAAGATGTTTTCTCCATTTTTCTTTACCTAACCTCCTCAAACTTAAAGTTTCAAATCTCCATGGTGTGGGCGAAGCCGAGATCTTTCCAACGGTGTCAGATTTGCAATATTTCGAGCCTTGAGTCAAAAGATATGCTCTTTCAAAGTTTGTATCGGGTCTGTACAAAAGGGCGGGAAAACTTGTTTAAAAAATGGGCCCCCTTTTGACCTCTAGGACACATGGAGGGCTAGCGCTTGTCTAAAGGAAGCTTCTATATTTTGCTCTTCGAATAGCGTGGGGCTGACACATGGCTTCCTTCATCAGCTCACTCAATTTCTTTGTTTCTCGGCTAAGCTCTTTGCTCGGCGGGGTCATATTCCTTGACTGGGGACACGCGGCAGTCTGACGCATGTTTGAAAACCCTCTCTCAATTTGATCCTTAAATTAGCATTATTCAGACACTTGGCACTCTCAGTCGGTCTGCCACCATGCATTGACTATTCAACTCGACTTTGTCTCCTTTTCGAGACTGGATGCGTGGAGGCTCTGCGCTTGCTAAAACTCCTGATCAAAATTTTTCCCTTGGAGGAGCGTCGAGTTAACACTTGGAAGCCTCCACAGGTCTTTGGACTTTTCAATGACCTCTCCCTTCCTTTTTGGGCCCAAGGCTACGTGGTGAACTAGCACGAGTTTGAGTCTATGCTTTAGGATCTACCCTTGGAGATGCATTACTAGGACACGTGGCACCCCCCGCCAACACTTCTATACTTAGCCTTTTTGAGGCCTACTTTGCCTACCTTTTGACCTTGGTTGACCATTTGCTACGTGGAGGATTGGTGCGAGTTTGAGTCTTCTCTTTGGACTCCCATCTTGGCTTTGCTTCGAGCCGGCACCTGGATTCTTCCTGTCTAGCCGACGACTTTTCAGCGGCCGCACAACTTTTGGGGATCTGGACGTGTGGAAGCCTGGCACTCATTTGAACTTCCTTTCTTGGATTCAACTTTGGAGAAGTGCCTTTCTGAAACGTGGCTCTCTCCACTGCCTTCTCCATACTTAGCCAATTTTTTGACTCGTCCTGAACTGTTTTAAGCCCGAAGACTACGAATCTTTACAGTTTCTTCTTTTTCTTGCCCTTGGCCTCTCAGTGACACTGCTTCTCCTTTGACCCCACTACTCTATTTCTGAGCTGACCTGTAACCCATAGTATGGATTTAAAGCCTGGGTTCACTCGACAGATCCATTTTCTAAATTCATCCTACATAGGGTTGTTTGATCCTCGCAGGCCTCCGCCACTTCCATTACAGAGTCCTCTTGCAATCTGCTTGCGGGAATCGAACGTGATTTCTTAGGTTCCTTTAGTACAGGGGCGTTCTGATCCAATATTTTACCTAGGGGAAAAATATGGATAACATTAACTAATCAACACACCTCTCCACTAGTGATCAACAACATGAGTCTAGGTCAGATCAACATCTTGCAACCGTCGATATTCCTCCTAGGTCCAAACACGAGGTCTATAGTACCAACTTGTCCTTGATGTATATACTGAGAGCCGTTCATACAACTCTTCTAGGAAAAAGTAGAATAATGTCTCATAGAGTTCATGATATAGGAAGTCAGGTCTCAATGTTGTCCAAGGTCAGATGCTCTGTCATCATACATCATTCCCACAACAACTTCAAAGGAGGTTCCAATAATGGACCAAAATATAGTCTCATTTACCTCTAATCCTTCTTTTAACCCCAAGCACAACGACCTATCACCCAAGTGTTGGGCACTCACCTAAGGTACACATGGACATCGAGCTCCTCCTTTATGTGAGCCTTGTCAGAATGTTACTCCATTAATGGAGGAAGGGTTTACAGAACAAGGACACATACATTTAATCTAATCCAGATGTAGTAGATCTAGTTCAAGCATAAATGTTCCATGAGATAAACATAAACCTCATAACAACATAAGGGAAACAAATCCGAACCACGAATAACATGAAAGCACAATAGGGTTTAGTCCATAAACACAAATACACAAAATTGAGCTCCATATATGGATTAAATCCATTTACAGTAGCCATATTACATCAAACGGGGTCATCTCAGACCATAAGCATCATGAAATAACATTCTAACCCTACAAACTACTCTAAATAGAGATCCTAACTACGCTTTCCCATAACAACCCTTGTTCAGACCCGAGCGCATACACCTATGCTTAGTAACAACATTCTTGTAGCACTTTGTTTTCTCTCCAACTCTCTTCTTATTTTAAACCCAAGCACTCCTTTAAATAGAATCTAGATCCACCTCCATAGTTTCATCCATGAGAAAATCACATGCCAAGTGGAAGCGTGGTCCTCCATGATCAATCAAGTGCTTATGCTAGCTTGCAAAGGCTTCCACTAACTGTAATGATCTACTTCCCTGCGTGTAATATTATTTTCTTGACCTCCAAGGCTATAGGCTAGCACCTTATCCATTCATCATGCCTACTCAGGTCCTCACATGTTTTTCCTGTGACACCACCTTTGCAATGTGGCTAAGTCCCCAAACCCTCTTTTGCTTCTGCACGCTAACCTCTTCTGTTGTGCATCTTTCCTTGAGCACCTTCCTACTTGTTTGCTTTACGCATGCGCACTCCTTCTACCTTGGGACTTAGTCAATTTAGGTCCCAACAGTACTCAGTAGAGTGAGTACAACTGGCCATAGTAGGGAATGGTACAAGTCCATCTCACTGCTACCGCACACAACAACCCAATTCTCAATATTAAACTTGCTTCAGAGATAACAAGATTACATGCTATATTCCTGCTCTGATACTAAACATGCTCCGTAAACAAACAATTTTTTTTTTCTTGACCACAGACCCTTATATGCAATTATTTCTTTTACCAAATTCACCCTGAAATAAATCAAATTTAATAAAATGCAATTCAATAATAAGAACCACACTGCACAAGGGCTGATAATGGAGTTTTTTAGAATGCCTACCTCTCCAGGTTCGCAAACTAGTTGAACCAATCCATTATAATGTTCCGAATATAAGTACATAATAAACTCATATTACTACAATGAATGTTCAACTGAACTTGGTTCTAGTTGATTCTCTAAATCTGAAGTGGTCTTAGAAAGCTCAATGCTCCAACACAACTCCCCAATCTGACACTCTCTTGATGTTTGATGTCGACTTTCACTCTGTTGCATGAAAGGATAACCTCTACGCATAGCTAAGTCTCTAGTAGATGATAATAACCATCTTCCACTTTGTTGCACGGCCTTCAGCCTCTACGCAGAGCTAAGATCAGACCTAGCTACATCAATGAGATCCACACTGATCATTATCAATATTCTAGAGGACATGGGAAGGCCTATAAATACATGAAAGGAAGGGGAGAATGTAGAATTAAAGATCCAAAGAGATCGAGAAGAAAAAATTTGATTATATGAGAGTAAGTCAGCAAGGACTTTCAATGTTGGAGGATATTTGTAGGAGCAAGGTGCAAGAAACAGAGAAAACAAGTAACTAGAGGGGAAGTTTACATTGTTATTCTTCTTTATACTTATTGTAATATGTAAATTGTTTATAATTGGCCAATACAAGTGGGAAGAAAGAGAAGTTTCCCTTCCCGATTGGTTTTCCCTCAACTTTGGAGTTTCTAGGATAAAATTATTGTGTTGTGTGTGGAATTCTTTTAGCATTTCTCTACAATTCTGTTCTAATCACTAGTTAATCAGTCACTAAGGATCTAATCTTCATCAAATCTATCATTTTCCAAAGAGAAAGTAGAACAACAAATTATTGTGATTTTTTCAATTTCCAAATTAGAAGTTTACAGATCATTTTGGTATCAGAGATGATTATATATCAAGGATTGTGGTATTCAATTCTTTCTTGTGATTTGTATGACAGTGACAAGGTCCAAAAGAGAAGAATTTTTACCTTACGAGCCAAATATTTCTATGAAGAAGTGGAAATAGATAATTCAAGCTCAAATGGAGGAAGAGAACTTGGTCCGTAGAGTCGAGATGCTAGAGACCATGATGGATAGGTTATATAGAAAACAACGAGAGCTTTCAAATATGTAAAACACAGATTCAGTTAAGCAAGATTTTGTAGACTCAGTGGTTTAAGCATTGGCCGAAAAATTCAGTATCGAAGGGAGCCACGATAAGGAAGATTTGGAAGGGCATGAAGAAGAGGCTATAACTGTAAGTGATAAGGTAAAATCTATTCATACTCCTTTTAATGTCAAAATAAAAGTTGAAATAAAGAATTTTGAAGGACAAGTAGATGCAGAATTACTGGATAAATGGCTAAAATAGTTGGACGTTTATTTTATTGTGCATAATCTCAATGAGGCACAAAGGATCACCTTTACATGTCTCAAAATGGAAGTTCATGCTCTGGTTTGGTGGGAAACCCACCTAGCAACTTGTGAAAAGAAGAAACATCCTATTATCATTACTTGGAAGGGTTATAAAGAGTTGTTTAGAGATAATTTCTATCCTATAGGCCATAAGACTAACCAGATGATTAAGTGGCAGTAATTTAGGTAGGGCAGCAGTCAAAATATGCAGGACTATACTACAGAGTTTCGGAGACAAGCCATGTTGCTTAATATGGACTTGGAGGATGAGAACATTCTGACAAAATATTTGGGAGGACTTCACACTCACCTTTGGAGGAAGGTAATCTCCATGAAGCCCAAGGATCTCAATGAATCTTGTGTGCAAGCATACTCTATTGATGATGAGAAGAGGCAAGGAGAAGCAGAGCCAAAGGAAGATCAATCGACAAATCAGCAGCAAAAGGAGCAGGGATCAACAAATTACAAAGGTAAATGCAAAGGTAAACAGGCCACCACTACTTTGCATACTTGTAAAGATCCTAAAAAATTCTATAAGAATTGTGATATAAATGGACATACAGACGCCACATGTTGGAAGTTACATCTGGAATTGCACCCAAAACACCGAACCGAGGATTCCAAGAAATCTCTCTAACCACTGTGAAAGCAGAAGAAAGAGTTTGAGATTGAGGATGATTTAGATGTAGACGAGAGGTTGGGATGTATGGCCACTAACATGTACGAGGGAGAAGAATAATAAGAAGAGATGAGTAAGTTATTTCAAATCAGAATCCAAACCAAGAAGACTAAGGTAAATTACTTTAGTAAATTATGGTTCTTAGTCAAATTTGATTTATGATGCGGTTATAAAATATCTTGGTCTAGAAACTTATGAGCATCCATGTCCATACGCATTGGGATGGGTAAAGAAGGGTGTAGAAATCCAAGTAACAAGAAAGTGTAAGTTTCAGTTTGGAATAAATACCCAATATATTGATTTATTAGAGGTTGATATCATTCCACTTAATGCATTTGATGTTGCCTTTGGAATTCCTTACTTGTATGCCTAGGATGTTGTGTTCACAAAGAGGGAGAACCGGTATAGATGGGTCAAGGATGGAGTCAGTTTCAACATTCGGGAACACCAAAGCAAATTAAAGAAGGCTATGGTAAGTGCCAACCAAGCACAAAGACTTATTCAGGAAAATCATCATTTTTGTTTCCTTTCATTGGAAGAAAAGAAAAATGGAGTAGAGAGCATAGATGTTTCTAACCAAAGGATGGAGAATTTGGATAGCACTTGTCAGTTTTTGTAGAAGAAGACACCACAGGAACTACTCATTCAAGGAGCCATACAAACTTCCGCTATGCAGTCACCATATCTACTTACTGATTCACTGGACCTGACAGTAGGGTAGCAGGAAGAGGAGGAGATATAAGGAACAATGGTGACTATAGCAGCAACACACATGGAGAGGATCCAAAAAATCCATCTCAAGAGACAAAGTCTGCCACACTTCATGTGGATGCCCTCAGTAGAAAGTTACAAGAGCTCGCACCTACTAGGGTCATCTATGTGTGATAAAAAAACATATAGAAGTTTCCTTCCAAAGAGGATTTTACTCGAGGTAACTTAGAGGAGGATGTCACACTGGAGCAGAAAACCAGAGATCCACAGGAGTCTTGGCAGGTTGGACGAGAAGAGAATATGCCAGGGGAAACCCGATGGTACTCGAAGGAGTAAGAGAGGGAGTCGATTCCTCTACCACTCCCCCACTAAGCTTTTGTGGGACCAAAATCCTCATAAGCAGGGGAGGTGTGATCCATAGGGATCCAAAGAAACACACCATTCCATCATATCCATTAGCACCAAGAAGGAAAAATGAAGAAAAATGAGGAAAAGGAGGTTGTCTGCAAATCAACAGAATTGCCACTCTGTGTAGAGCGACAGTTACAGAACCGCCACCCCAGATAGGGTGACGATCCTGTAACTGCCGCCCAGCCAGGATGGCAGTCCTGTGATCACTGGTTTGCACAGGGCAGCGGTCTTGACACTTTTGACGGGAAAAATAAAATCAAGGAACGAACAGTTCCATAATTCAAAGAGATGGTTATGTCTCTTCCCTTCCATTCCCTTTCACATCCTCCAGTGCATGGGAGGACATGGGAAGGACTATAAATGCATTAAAGGAAGAGGAGAACGTAGACTCGAAGATCCAAAGATATCAAGAAGCAAAAGCTTGATTATATGAGAGTAAGTGAGCAAGGAATTTCATTGTTAGAGGAGATTTGTAGGAGAAAGGTGCAAGAAACAGAGTAAGCAAGTAACTAGAGGGGAAGTTTACATTGCTATTCTTCTCTATACTTATTGTAATCTGTAAATATTTTATAATTGGCCAATACAAGTGGGAAGAAAGAGTAGTTTCCCTTCCTGACTGGTTTTCCCTCAACTTGGGGGTTTCCAGGATAAAATTATTGTGTTATGTGTGGAATTCTTTTAGCATTTCTCTACAATTATGTTCTAAGCACTAGTTACTCATTCACTAAGGCTCTAATTTTCATCAAATCTTTCATTTTCCAAAGATAAAGTAGAACAACAAATTATTGTGATTTTGTGAATTTCCAAAGTAGAAGTTTACAGAACATCGTGAGCAGCCCGTTCGTCATGTTGGTGTTGTGTTGGCCAACCCCTGTGCCATTTGCTTCGATCCAAACTTGTCACCCACCACGTGTCCTCTGCGACCCATTGTCGACTTCACCATGTCATATGTTCCTTCTCCCCTCTGTGTCATGTTATTGCCACACATTTGTTGTTGTGTTGTCAGGGTGGTTGACACATCCGTCAAGGATGAATTTGTTGAGTTGAGAGGTTTATCCCACATGCATGGTGTAAGGGATTAGTTAATCCTTTTTAAGGCTTGTAACCGCTCATGTTATCAGCGGCTGCAACCATGTATTCCCTCTCTTTTTCTAGATGGATCGGCATTGGTTATAGGCTTTGGTCCAAGCTCAGTCACTCGATGCACAACTCATTGAGTTGATGGTACAACTTGGTCTTGAGCTTGGCACAATGTGACAAGGTGGTGGCAGGCCACGTGGTGGCCTAAGGACATGCCACATGTAAAATCCTTATCTTTTTTCTTGAGCTCGATGCATAACTCAACATGAACCCTTTAAGAGCTCACTAATTAGCTCGATGAGTTGATTACCACACTGCGGTGGCCATGTCCCCCTCCAAAACAAGAGTGGACCCTTATCTTTGAAACCCTTTTATGCCTTTTGAAGACCGAAGGTTCCAAACTCAACCTTCATTTTTTATCTCCACGACTCTTAACGGCACTGCAATGACCCATTACCTAACTGTAATGTGCCAAGTCATTGATTTGCTTGATTTTCTTGCACAGACTGCATCTGGAGGATACAACCTCTATTTTATGGATCCTAATAAGCACCAGAAAGCTCGCAACATGTACTTCCATAAGGAATGGGCTTAGGGAGATTTAGGGAAGTTTTTTCATATAATATGATCTCCGGATCATGCCTTTTAGGTCGTGTAGACATCTCTAACCTATTTATCTCCTTCTAGAACATAAAATCCCATTACAACACCTTATTATATTCCTTAAACATTCTCACTCGAGGAAAAACATTCCCATCCTTAGGAGCACAAATTATTCATAACATAACTTTTGATCTTCCAACTTGACATCAAGTCTATGACAAAACTTCATGAATGATAACGAGTAAATCAAGATTCAAGCATACCTCTTTTGAAGCATATCATTATATCTTAAAACTATATTTTCACCTTCAAAGTCTATAAAAACCTTTGGAAACACCTCCAAGTTATTAAATAACCTGTCATAATGCAGTCAAATTCCTTTGTTAGTGCACTCTACCTCCTGATATCATTGTGATATATAGTTTTAACTAGTATCATGCCTTTAAGGTCACACAACCATCACTTTTATCCTTCTAACTTGTAGTTAAACTTAATACACCCACACATTTGATCCTCTCATAACAATATATTCCTTAACAAGGTCTCTTCATACACAATTTTCAATAAATGCCTTCTATCTTATAGTGCTCTGCATGTACCTACCTGTTAAGCTTCAAACATCTTCAATAGGCTTATTATGTGATATTCATGCCCAAAAATCAGACTCAAACACCTTTGAATCACCTTGAATCATATTTCATGATAGTCCATCATTCATGTACCCTTCTTATATCCTCAAGTCACTCATATTGCACAAGAACATATTGGTCTTATCATACAAATTGCCATCTTAAGAGATATAGGCTTATGTAGATTTCTAAACACAATTGTGGCTCAACAATGCATATCAACTTGTCTACAATGAATTCCATACCTTTTAACCAAGAACACACCTTTAAAGATTACAGACATACCTTACAACATCATGATTAGGTCTCCAACATGGTTCTAAACACAAGACATACTTCAAACCACTCAAACAACTTACATCACCTCTTCAAATCCTTTTGATACTCACTATCTGATAACAACTTTAAAATAGATCAATCACACCTTTAAGAGCACGCTAACCAATGTTACCAATCCTAGACAACCTCTTCAACTTATTTCAATATGCTCATAATTCCCAAACTATCTTGATATACTTCATACCTACTGGGTCAACTCAGGCTTACTACACACCTTCATGGACTAGTCATGTCTATAACACTTCTAAGCTTCGACAACAATAAATTTTGGGGTTAGCATGCCGGTTGTACAAATAATATATCATATCTAAGCATACATGCAAATAAAAATGGATATTCTACCAGAAGAAATATACACAACAAGAGACATAAATCAACACGAGATTTAGCGTGGTTCACCCAGTGTGGGCTACCTCCACCAAGAAACAAGTCAATATATTATCCAAAGCTTTGACAAGATATACAATGAAGATTTACAATCTTCCACACCTCTCAGATGTACAGTACTTTCTTTCTTTCTGCCTTTTGCTTCTTCACCAAGAATTCTCTCTCTCACCAACTTTTGCAAGTTCTTCTTAATTCTTGTTAATTCTTACTTCTAAACCCTAGCTTTCATGCTTATATAGTCGTTTATAAACTTAGGGCACTTAGCCATGCAATTACAATCAATAGATCTACTTTAATGCTAAAAATAGATCTAATTCCTGAGAGTTAATTAAAACACTCCCGCACAGGTAACCGATGTTGGTTCCTCCTTGCCTAACTGATGTCGGTCCTAGGTGATCGATGTCAATTTCCCCTAACTGATGACAGTTACTGTGTTTTCTAGTAAGTTTCACATTGCATGCTAAACTGAAGTAATTGAGCTCCACAACTCAACAATCTCCCACTTGGAGATTAATTACTGCACCATACCTGTACAACATCATTCTTGGATCCTTCCTTAGCTTTGTTTCTTCCTCTTCAAGTCTCAAACTTGAAGACCAACAGAAGTGGAGTGTAGCTCTAACTTCTCCTTTGATAATGGCTTCGTTAGCATATCCACAAGGTTCTCACTCGTATGAATCTTTTCCAGATTCAATTATCCATCCTCCAATACCTGTCGTATGAAGTGATACCTCAACTGAATGTGTTTCATTCTTGAATGAAATGATAAGTTATTTGCCAAGTGAATTGCACTCTAACTGTCACTAAATAGTTTACAATCACCTTACTCCTTTCCCAACTCTTCCATGAACCTACTCATCCATATCATCTCCTTGCTAGCCTCTGTAGCTGCAACATACTCTACCTCTATAGTAGACAAAGCCACAACCTTCTACAATCTTGAAATCTAGCTAACTGTCATCCCACCTACTGTGAAAATATATCCAGTAGTGCTCCTCCTACCATCCAGATCTCCAGCCATATCCGAATCAACATAGCCACATAATGAAATATCTGAACCTCCATAGCATAACTGCATGCTAGATGTCCCTTTCAAATACTTGAGTATCCATTGGATTGCTTTCCAATGCTCTTTACCTAGATTGGCCATATATCTACTCACAACTCCCACTGCCTGTGTAATTGTCTGGTCTAGTACAAACCATAGCATACATGAGACTCCCAACTGCTGAAGCATATTTCACTCATGTCATGTATTTGACCTCCTCTTGTGATGATGGACACTAATCTTTTCTCAATTTTAAGTGTCCAGCCATTGGTTTACTAACAGGTTTTACATTCTGCATCATGAACCTTTCTAACACCTTGTAGATATAATCCTCCTAAGAGATAAATACAATTTCTTATTTTTCTGTCTCTATGTATTTACATGCCAAGGATTCTTTTTGTAGCTCCTAAATCCTTCATAGAAAATGTGTGAGCTAGCTTTCCCTTAAGCTCACCAATGTCCTGCATACTAGATCCTGTAATAAGCATATCATCCACATACAGTAACAAAATAATATAGCTCCTATTTTCAAGCTTATTGAAATAAACACAATGGTCAGATTCACATCTCAAGTAACCATGCTCATGCATAAAACTATCAAACCTCATGTACCATTTCTTGGGAGCTTGCTTGAGCCCACATAGGCTCTTTTTCAACCTGTACACTAATTTCTCCTTACCCTTGACTTCATTAAGTGGCTTCATATAAATCTCTTCATCCAAATCACCATAAAGTAAAGTTGTCTTCACATCTAGTTTCTCTAAATGCAAATATTCTACTACAACTAAACTCAATACAGTATGAATAGAAGTCATCTTTACAACAGGAGAAAATATTTCACCAAAGTCAATACATGCTTTCTGTGTAAATCCCTTTACTACAAGCCTTGCCTTGTACCTTTTATGTCCATCCTCTTCTTCCTTGATCCTATAAACCCACTTGTTTTGCAATATTCTCTTACCTGTTGGCAACTTAACCAAATCCCAAGTTTGGTTCTATTCCAAGGAGTCTATTTCCTCATCCATTCCATGCTCCCACTATATGTGGGTCTTATCCTGCATTACTTCTTCAAAAATTTCTGGTTCACCATTATCAGTCAATAATAGATAAAATAGAGAAGGTGTAAATCTTTCTGGAGGTTTACTTACCCTTTGTGACCTTCTCACAGAATTTTGGGGTACCGAAGGCACATTCTGGACCTCCTGGACATTACTATCCAAATTTGTTAATGACCGACGACGATCACCTATAACTAACGTTGGTTCTGCTAACCGATGTCGGTTTGTATCTTCTGTAACCGATACCGGTTCTGCTGACCGATGTCGGTCAGGGGTAAACCGACATCGGTTACTGTGTAACCCTGTCGGTAATACTTTTAAATCCGAGAGTTCATTTTCATTCACAAACTTCTCAATCGGTTCATCCTTGGGTACCAAAATTTGATCCCTGTACATTCTCTTTTCATTCCATTCAACATCACGACTCCTAATAATTTTAGAATTCTCTAAATCCCAAAAATGGAATCCGAAATCACCAAATCCATAACCAATGAAAGTGCATCTCTTGGATTTTGCATCCAACTTTTTCTATTTTCCTTATCAACATGCACAAAATCTTCTGAACCAAAAACTTTAAGAAAAGAAAGATCTACCTCTTTTCCGGTCCAAGCTTCCTCTGGTATTCCTTCATCTAGTGAACTTGAAGGCCCATGGTTAATCAAATAAACTATTATATCAACTGCTTCTACCCAAAACTGCAAAGGCAATCCAGAATGTATCCTCATACTTCTAGCATGTTCCATGATTGTCATGTTCATTCTTTCTGCAACACCATTCTCCTGTGGTGTTCTTGGAACCATTCTTTCTCTACGTATCCCATTCACTGAACAATAATCATTGAAAGCCTTGCTACAGTATTCACCACCATTGTCAGATCTAAGGCACTTTAACTTAGAATTTGATTCATTCTCAACAAGGGCTTTCCATCTTTTAAAAGTCTCAAAAACATCAGATTTATGTTTAATACAATAAACCCATACCTTTCTTGTAGCATCATCAATGAAAGTAACATAATAATGGGATCCTCCATGAGAAGCTACCTGAATTGGTCCCCACACATATGAGTTTACAAGCTCTAAATTTTTGCTCCTTCTTAGTTGCCCCAACTTTGAGAAATCTCACTCTCTTTTGCTTTCCAAAGACACAATGCTCACAGAAATCAAGATCTAAATCTTTCAAATATGATAACTTACCCTTAACCTTTAAGATTTGCATTCATTTTTTACTCATATGGCCAAACTGATTATGCCACATGCATGCATCTGAATCTGAAGTAGATAATGCAGAAAAGGAATCAGTAACACAGGTAGATAAATATAACATTCCTACCTTCTTACCTCTTGCCACAACAAGAGCACCCTTGGTGACTTTCCAATAGTCTCCTGTAAAAGTAACCATGCAACCAGATTCACCTAGTTGCCCTGCAGAAATAAGATTCCTCTTGAGGCTTGGCACATGCCTCACATCTTTCAATACCCATGTATTTCCATTCTGCAATTTTAGATGAACTTCCCCTTTACCAGTAATACTGCAAGGTTCATCATCACCCAAATAAACATGCCCAAAATTTCCCTACACATAATTTCTAAAATAACCCTTATTAAGGGTTGCATGGAAAGAAGCTCTTGAATCTAAAATCCATGATTCAATTCTATTGTCTAAAGAAAGAATAAGAGCATATTGCATTACCTCTGATGCAGCAAGATTTACTTCTTTACCTTTGTCTGGTTGTTGGTTCTCTTTGTCCTTTGACCAACAATCTTTCTTTGCATGTCCTTTCTTTCCACATTTCCAACAAGTAATTCCCTTACTTCTGGATTTAGATCTGTTATCCCTTGACTTTGATTTCCCATTACTCTTACTCTTGGATCTCTCCTTCTGTCTGCCCCTTCTTTCTACATTCAAAGCATTCCCAGATGATGATTCCTCTGTACTCTTCCTGTGAATTTCTTCATTCAAGATTATACTAACCACATCATCAAACTTCAAAATATTATTAGCAGATGTTGTATTACTAACAACCATTACCAAGTTATCCCAACTATCAGGCAAAGAACATAAGAATAAAAGTGCTTTTACTTCATCATCAAATGGTATAGCAACTGATTTTAACTGATTTACAATAGATCATGAAATCATTCAAATGACTAGATGAAGATCCACCTTCATGCATATTAGAACAAAATAGTTTCTTCATTAAATAAACTTTATTTGAAGCACTATGTTTTTCATATAAATTAGCAAGATATTTCATTAACTCTACAGTAGAAGTTGCTTCTGTAATATTGGAAGCCACGGATGCTGTCAGGCTCAATCTTATAGATCCCAAACACCTTTCTGTCAAGAATCTTCCATTCTTCATCAGTCATCTTCGTAGGTCTAGACTTCTCATCCAACGGTAAATACAAATCTCTTTGATACAGATAATCCTCAATCTGCATCTTCCATAATTGATAATTTCGATCGTCAAACTTCTCTACCTTGTATTTGTTTTCTTCTACCATTGTTGTAGCTCCCACTCAATCAGAAAACCCTCTGTGATTAAATGTGTCAACACACAAAACCCTCAAACAAAGCTCTGATACCAATTGTTGGGGTTAGCACACCGGTTGTACAGATAATATATCAGATCTAAGCATACATGCAAATAAAAATGGATATTCTACCAGAAGAAATATACAAAACAAGAGACATAAATCAACACCAGATTTAACGTGGTTCACCCAATGTGGGCTACGTCCACCAAGAAACAAGTCAATCTATTATCCAAAGCTTTGACAAGATATACAATGAAGATTTACAATCTTCCACACCTCTCAGATGTACAGTACTTTCTTTCTTTCTGCCTTTTGCTTCTTCACCGAGAATTCTTTCTCTCACTAACTTTTGCAAGTTCTTCTTAATTCTCTACTTCTAAACCCTAGCTTTTATGCTTATATAGTCGTTTATAAACTTAGGGCACTTAGCCATGCAATTACAATCAATAGATCTGCTTTAATACTAAAAATATATCTAATTCCCAAGAGTTAATTAAAACACTCTCACACAAGTAACCGATGTCAGTTCACCCTAACTGATGTCAGTTCCTCCTTGCCTGACCGATGTTGGTCCTGGGTGACCGATGCCGGTTCCCCATAACCGATGATGGTTACTGTGTTTTCTAGCAAGTTTCACATTACATGCTAAACTAAAGTAATTGAGCTCCACAACTCAAAAGTAAACTCAGACCTTGAATGAAGCATTCAACTCTCCAACACTCAATAAACACCCTTCAAACCCTGATTTCACTATCCAAACTTGTATATATAGGTCAAGAAGCATCATGCTCATCACACTCTTCTCAACTTGTTCTTATCATTGTCAAGTCTTATAAATTCCCATGAATCACTTGACACTTCATGCTTTAACTTCCAAACCTCATGAGAGACAATCAATATTTAAGGACAGGTCTTTAAGGGTCTTCAACCTAATCATAGTTTGTGAATGATGATATCAATAGCAACTAACCATCATTGTTTCTTATGACTATCAAACCATTTCAAATAGCTTCTCAAATTGTCTTACAATGTATCTTTGTATTATACCTGCAACACAATCCTTCTTAACTCTTTGTAGTGCAAATATACTCACCTTATTGACTATCACAATATTAATTAGGTTCCCACACACTTAAAATGCCTATCACATATGTACATGTTCAACTATGTTGGACTGATACAAACCTAAATAAGGTCTTGAAGCACACTCTTAGGCTCTAATATTCATATCACGAATCTTCCAAAACTCTACATACACTTGATTGCATCCTTCAAAGAAAAATAGCCTTATTACAACATGAATAATTTGTAACATACCTTATGAATTCATGACAACAACTCTACAACTCCAGAACAAACCTTAATCTAGTCAATAGACCTCATGGATTCATAACTCCGCATTTACCTTGCATTCACTCAAGCCCCCCTATCTTCATGCTTCATCTAAGTGTTAAATGTCTCTAAGAAGCTAAATAGAGACACCATAAGTTATAGGACTCTAGAAAAACATCTTAAGGAGATTCCAAGACCTCCTTCTTTTGATCATCAACCTATGAACATCCTTGATTTTCTCTAACAGTTGTCTTGTCTTGATTATTTTGACTTACTCTTGGTTCCCATGCCTTGTCTTGTCTCTTCTCATGTACTCTAGGAGATTGAAACCTCTTATTTTGTATTGAGGAACCATGAACACAAAACTTTGCAACGTGACCAACCTGATTATAGTTAAAGCATGGAATCTCATTCATACCTCTTGATTGATATGAGTTGAAATTTTTCCATAATTTCATGAGCCCTCATACTTAGATGACCTTCTACATTCTTTAGCTCTATACCCAAAACCATTGCAACTATAAAAATAACCATTAAAGGAATTATCATACCTTGAAGCATTTGGTTGTCTCACAGACCTTGTCTTCTCATATCCCCCAAATTTTTTCTCTTCCTGATCTCCCTTGGAACTTGGACCAGCAACCTCCTTACTTTGAGTGGCATCTTCTTGAATCACCTATTTACCTTTTAGGTTCTCCTTGAACCCTAGACCAGTCCTGTCACTTGCATTATTTTGAATTTATAAGAGTTCATCTAGATCCTTGGATCTCTTTACAAATCTCTGAAATGATCTTTCCTTACTGGAAAATTCATTCACGTCTACCCTTAGAGACACCACTTCCTTTTCAAACCCGATGCACTATTCATCCTTAGCTTTTAAGCTTGTAGCTATAGTATCTATTTGAGTCTCTAACTATTTGATTATATTATCATATTAATTGGTGTCATTCCAATTATTATCCTTGAGAACAAGGATCTTTTCTTCACACTCTTTGATTTTTTCCTTGAGTTTCTTGTTCTTCTTCTCTGTATGCTTCAATTCTTCTTGAATATACATCAAATCAATTTCAATATCAACTCCTTCTGAATGTATACATGAGCAACCATAGATGGAACCTTCATTCTTAGAATTCCCAGCACACTTGGCCATAAAAATAACTTCATTTCCAACATCTTCATGCTTAGTTTCATATTCAAAATTAGAAACACTAGCTTCACTACTTACCTCTCATGAGCTACAACCGTCCTTGGAGTAGAAGCTCTTCTTGGACTTATTATTGTCCTCAAACTTCCTAAACGTATTTTTAATCTTATTTCACCTATGGGAATTATTTTCATCATTGTGATCATCATCATGCACCTTTCTCTTATGTTTGTGAGGACACTTTTTTGCAAAACGTCCAATCTCTCCATAGTTAAAACACTTGAATGGAAACTTACCCTCATACTTGTATGAACTTGTTTTCAAATTCCTAACAAACGTGGAATCAACTCATCATTGTAAATATCAAAAATATCATCATCTAAGTTCTTCTTACCTCTTAAATTATTCTCAACTTTGAAATCTACTTGCTTCTTGCAGGGGTTTCCACACCCCTCCTCATCTCATAAGCAGTCAAGATGTGATGGAGTTCATCCATCAACATAGTACGCAAATCCTTAGCTTCTTCTACAACAGAGACTTTAAGATCAAATTTAGGAGTGATATATCTCAACACATTTTGCACCACCGTAACTTCTTTCACATATTCACCTAATCCTCTTATGGTATCGATAATTTGATCAACTTTAAGAAGATAAGCACTAATTGTTTCTTCTTGTTTCATCTTCAGACTTTCAAACTAGTTTCTATAGGTCTAAAGCTTATCCAAATTCACTTTGGACTTACCTTCATAGATCACTTGTAGCTTTTCTCGCATAGCATTGGTAGTAGTACATTGCATCACCTTGACAAACTATGGCCCTGTCAAACCACACAAGATATCATTCATAGCTTTAGAATTGTCATTACTAGTTTTCTTACTTGTTGCATCAGTTCGAGGGTTTTAAGGAATAGTGTAGCCATCTACAACTCATTTCCATATATATCATCCCAAACACATTATGTTAGTTCCCATCATGGTACTTTAGAAATCATAATTTGTCCCATCAAACATAGGTGATTTGCTAGTAGAGGAACCACTTTATTGACTCGTCATTTATGTGCTTCAAAGGATCACCTCAAGCTTGTTAGGATTGCTTCAAAGGTCCTACTCTAATATCAATTTTTAGAATAAAAAACACTAGGGGGGGGGGGGGGGGTAAATCAATGTGCAATAAAACTTTTCATCCACCTATACAATTTCAACCATTAACCATTAAGCATGCATCCAAAAGAACATAAGCATACAAGAACAAATAAGAGTGCAATAACACAAGAATACCAAATGTAAGTGGGAAACCCTCAAGGGTAAGAAACCCTATTGAAAAAAAAACTTTATTAGAGTTATGAATCAAATTTAGTTGAACACCAAATCAACAAGAAGCACAAACCCCTGGGTTTAGTGAGGCACCAACCCCTTATTTGAGTAGAACAGCAACCCTACAAGGAGGCACCAACCCCCAAGATGACTCAACACCAACTAAAGCCACCTGATATGTTTTTCACCACTAATTTATTGTTGCAACAAATAAATATGAAACAATGAAGCTCACTCTCCTTCCTTCTTCTTGAAATTTTCTCACTAGGTCAACTTGCTCTACATCTTCTTCACCAAGCTGAATTAAGTCCAATGACCTATCTCTCCAACACCTGAAAACACTCTATAACATATACACACACTCTTTTTCATCTCTTGAAGGTCACGCAGACCTCTTTCACCTCTTGGACTTCTAGTTTGCACTTCTCCACTCTCTCTCAACTAACTCAAATGAGCTTTCTAATTTGCCCTTATACCCTTCCCATGATCATAATACATGTAGATCATCCATCATATATCAAAAACACTTAAAAAAATCATTATAAAATTCCATAAATATCATCCATAATACCATATAGGTCGCCACCATCATCTAGAACTACCTAGACCACCATTAGGACTCAAGAAACCCTAAAGCACCAAAACAACCAACTCACTAAGAAGGAAATGTTCTAGAGAAAAACCACCTTAACCAAAACATGGAACACAATTAGAATTTTTTTCTAAGCCTTTAAAAACCTCCAAAAATCCTGAAACACTCTACAACAACATCTCAAGCCATGAAACCTACTTGAGAACATACACAACCAAGCACACTCAAAACTAGTCTTCAGAAAACAACCCATAGCTTCCTCAAATATCATCAAAAATTAAAGTGTGATATGCTGATGGAAATATCATGACCTCTAGGTCATCATAAAACTTAAACCATACAAAAAATCTAACTATAGCACCTCTAAAACACCTCTGCAACTAGGATGCTTCAAATTGTCCAAAATTTCCCTAAAACTAGTCATACAAGATAGGGCACAACATACCTCCCAAAATCTCAACCATGATCTTAAAACATCATGTACATGAAGAATAGATCCCATAATTCCTTAAATGCTAATTTATTCACCTGGTCCAATAAACAACTTTGGAGAAAACTGAAAATCTTCATAAACTTTCCTTTTTGAGTGGGGTCCACACACGACCAAATCCTCTAAACACCACCTGCAGAAATATGGAGGAGTCCTCTACAACATCTAATCATAAAATTTTCTCAATCAATCAATTTTGTGCCATAAACAACAAGATATCTCAAGACACTACTTATCAGGTTTTGTGAGGGTTTAAAAGTTGTTTACCTTCTTAACGATTGTTTATAAAAACCTAACGAATCAAAAGACCCCATTCTACTTGGAAAATATTCATAATAGACCTCTTCAACTATAGTGAAGATCCTTTTTCCCCATGCAAAGCATAAACTCTCCAACGATCATAAAAAAGTCAATTTTTAGCTCAAAATCTCACCTTTGTAGTCACAAAATCACTCGCTTACTACTATAATCATACCGCCAAGTATGTTGTTTTATATACAGATCTTGCGTAAGAAAAGTATTCACTAATCACCCATCCCCTAGTCCTGTTGTCAGTATAGTTGGTCCATGTCATTGTGTGTCTTACACAGTCGTCACTTACTTGCACAGTTATGGTCGTCTCTCAGGAGTCTTAGTTGTCGTTATTAACTTAGTTGTCGTCTCTAGTCTTTGAATAGGGTGCCTAGGAATGGGATTAGGGTACCCTGGACGCCCTGGTCCTCATTTCTAGGTGCCCCAGTCCTAGTCACACTTAGTTCTCATTTAGATGTTCAAGGTCGGTATTTATGATTTTCCCTTTCATTCCCCTAGGTACTATTTGACATGTCGGGAAATTAGTGTCGAAATTTGAGCAAGATATCCCGATATAAACACAACATACATACCACCTTATGGGTGGACTATTCTACTAAGGGCTAGCTATCTACATAAGGCAAGGGACTGTATTTGGGCACTATTTTGCATCACATATTGCATAGGAAGGGGAGTCTATTCTATTCTGTCCACCATTTTACATTTTTATCTAGCTATTTCCCGCTACTTTGGCATCATTGGCGCTAGGGCACCCTCGGCACACCATTGCACACACAAAGCACATAAAACTACATCAGGTCTAAGATGTAGTGCAACGCTCAATCATAAGTCCATCTATTTGGCAGCTGAGCACAGTCTAACCCATTCATTTGTATCTTTATTTTTTTAGGGTTTGATGCTTTTGTGTGTTGTTTTATAGAAGATTTTTCATTAGATATTTATAACGACAGCAGTGAACCAAGTGTGACACCAACCTGATCAAAGGTGAAGTACTACAAAGGTTTAGCAACCTATTAGATCCAGTTTTCGAGTCACTCCATAGACCAGGGTGTCAACAGGTGCCCCTGTCTGTCCACATGCACCCCAGTCTAGTTAGATTTGCCACTTCTGTAATTTTTTGAGTTTCGTTACGACACTCAGCTTGGCTAGTACATCATCCTGTCTAGTCCTAGATTACTGTGAGGTAAGTATAATTCAGGTTAGTACCTTACACCTCTTATTTAATTTAATTTGGAATATCAAATAAATTATTTAGCATTTATATTTCAATATATTTTAGTTATTGCATTGTTGTACTTGTTAGATTATTACTAAAATCCAGATTTTAGTTAATCAACCTCTAGGAACTCATTTTTAGTAAAAATGCAATATCTTTCAAAATCTTCAACAAACAGACCCAAAATTTGGACCACACCTTTTTATCAACCTACCAATACATCTCCAATGCTTACCTTTTCCCAAATACACCCAAAAGTACTGACTCCACCACACCAAGACATGCTTCTTAAGGACTAGGTCTAGGAACAGGCCTAAAAACTCACTTTTCATGCAAAATGCTCAAAGTACAAACCTAAAAATTCACCAAATAGACTAGAAACAACTTACCATGGTTCTGATATAACTCACATTTGCATACATATCTCTGAAACAAATCATCTCACCTCATTAGGTCACCCAGGGCTTGAGAATAGGTCTAGTGTAGACCTAGAAACCATGTCCAACACTTGAACCAACACTCTAAGACACTTTTAAGTGTTCCAAACACTTCATATAATCATTATCTCAATGCTCTCGACCATACTCACAAAGTAACACACATACTTCACTTCACCATGTCATACCTCATTTTGTTTACTAGGCCTCAAGTACAAACACCTTGAACATGCTTGTTTCACTAAATCTAGCTTCCCCATCACTCAAGAACCCTTGACAACTTGCAATGAACTTCATCACACTCCATGACATCACAAAAACATCATCAAATAACTTTATCACCTCTATAAGTCCTCAAATTGACTTAAGACGTCATGAACCATCATCAATACCAAACAATCACAACAAAAAACTTGACTTGACACTACCAATCAACCTTTATGTTCTATACTCCTTTTGACATCAATAAAACTCAATGAAAACATTGACAACATCATCCTTTGATAGTAATGATAACAAATTTGGATTTGGAAGCCTCAAGAGTTATTTTAGATGTGGATTTAGGATAGAATGGTATTGACTTGCTTAAAAGATTGCATAGTGCAAATAGAAGAAAGGGATCTTGGGAAAGAGAGTGGATTGAAATGCAGGGGTCAATCAGATGTTTGATTAGAGGAATTTGGATTAACATGAATCTTTAATGGAGGAAGATGTCAGTTAGGTGACTGATTATTCCATAGAAGAAAGTCGAGTGAACAAGACTCAGGAGTTTAGGGATAATTGGTTCATAGATAGAATTGATTAGGAGATGAATGTTAAGAAGTGAAAGGTAGAATAGGTTCTCTATTATCAGTAGTGTGAGGAACCATCAGATATCTAGTCATGGTTGGCATCGTTTGATTTGAATGCCTGGACCTAGATTGTTTGATTGAAATCCTTCATATTGAAGGAAGTTCCATGTCGATTCGAGCAAAGTAATGATTGCAAACTAGACATTTTGCACAGATGTAGATGCTCATGGGAGTTTCCAAATGGAACCTAAGGAAAATGGACATCATAATGACAAAATTGTGACAATCAAGCAAGTTTGGAAAATAAATTTTAAGTGTGAGTGTCAAAATGGTTTTGACAGAGTTTCAGATTGTTCTCTTTGATAAATGAAGCCAAAATTATGAAATAATTATGATTTGTGATGAAGGATACATGACACAACCTAGACAGAGTTTCACCCTGTTCTATTATTAAAACAATGTGGTAACTCAGATAAAGTTTTACTTTGTATGAGGTTTGGTAAACACAAATATGATAGGATAAGGTGGGCCCTAATTTGAATAACTTCCTAGGGATTTTAGTTTCACTTACCAATGTTTGTCTGAACTAGTACATGTACCAAAATAAATCCTGAATATGGACTATGCCTCGCCATCTATATGAATGGTATATACCAGAAACTGACCACATATAAGTGTGTATGATCAAGCAGTCTAGACAAGAAACCTAGGGATATACCAAATGAGAATGGGTTAAGTGTTAAGCAAGAGAGCAATGTCATGATTAGCAGTGTCAAAGACTAGAATTACCAAATTTGAGTGTGTACACTTTGTGTGTGTGTGTGTGTAAATATACACATAAATACATATCAATACACATACACACATATATGAATTTATGTATATACATAAATTTGAAGTATATGTCTTAAGTAAATTGATATAAATTTGTATAAATTTAAATTTATACAAACATTTAAGATTTAAAAAATTGATCACAAGGTTTACCCAATGCCCTTCCAATTTGTAAACAATTTATACAATTAAGATTAGATAGGGTATTATTTTCCAAATCTAAGTTTCAAATTTTATAATATGGCAATAATAACAACACAAATAGTTGTATGTGAATAAGTTAAAACTCCAATAAACCTTAACGACACCCAAAAATTATCATTTCCGTTTACAAGAATGGAACACTCTCACAAAATTTCCATTTAAAACATTATTAAAAAGCGAATAGAAAAAAGCCCTTGCCTATATAATGAGACCCAGATCTAAAACTTTTCACTACAAAACAAAAGTTCGTTAACTCCCTCTCAAAGCTAGGTCAATCCTCCTTAAATGAGACCCAACTCAACTCATATCCTATCACAACAAATCTCGATAGTTTATAACACCTCCTCCACTAATCATTTATCAATGCCTTCCTAAAAATAAAAACTTTGTCATCCCAAATAAAAATTAACACCCTCAAAATAGAATGCTCAAATATATAATGCCCAAAACTTCCAAATAAACACAACCCATTCAAGAATAAAACTCATATCCCAAAATAAGCAATTACCTTAACAATAAAAACCCATACCCTCTAAATAACCTAAAACTATAACCAACACTTTTTTCCAAAAATAGCATTCCAAGTAGATCATGCTCAGCCTCATACTCAACTAGCCTCCATAAAAATGCATACCTCAAACTGAGATAACCAATGCCATTCATCCAAGGATGTAATTCAAGTTTCATAAATGTGGCCATAATGGCTTGCATGATGCTCCTTAATGTTTCAAACACCCAATTTTCCAACAATAGCCCAAATAGGGCGAGCTCAAAGTGGATCTTGTTAAAATGAATATAGGTTTTGAATTCATGCAATTGAAGTTGCATAACTATAACAAAAGCACAATGAACTTCTATTGATAGTTAGACCTGTAATTATCCCTGAAAAGTGGAATTTTAAAACATCAATCAATAATTTTTTATGCCATAGTCAATAAGAGTGACTAATCAAAGGCCAAGCTCATAATTACGTGGGAGTCAACTGCTTATGTTTTGTTTAAAAATTTTAAACTAAGTTACGAACCCAACATCCTAACAAGTGCCAAATTTATTCATAAATCATTCCATTATGCCAAGACATAAAGGTCTCTTAGTAAACGATATTCATTTGGAAATTAATATCGATGATTAATGCCAACTACAATTTCACGCAGTTTTTTATTTACCTACAAATCTTGGTCAGTTGATCTAATGCTCTTGAAAATAATACTAGTGGTCGCTCTGAGGGGAGCAAAATTATGCCGTGGGTTGCAATTTGTTATTTTTTAAAAAAAATTTGGTGGTGGTTTTTTTTTGTGTAATTTTAGTGTGTCAGTAGGATGTTTTGTAATATTGGGTATTTTATTACATGCAGCGTCTGTAGTAATTTGTTTTTGGTTTTTTTTGTTTGTTTGATTTTTTAATAATGGGTTTGTAATTTAAGAATAGGGAACATGTAATGTTGGTGCACAACAAGACTAAATTATTCTAATTGATAGGTAAAACAAAGTAAATGTGGTGACATTGTATATTGTCTGTGGGAGGGAAAAAGTAGTTTGTATATTTTTCAATAATTGTTACATGTATTGTATGGATGAAATTTTTTTAAGTAGTTCAAGAGAGGTTGGTACATGAGCTTCGAAGCTTGTGGTTTGTACATGTGGAGATTGGTAGGGTTTTACATCGGTGGTTGGTTGTTATGGAGAGGGGTGGGTTTATAATATTTTGTGTAGAACTTTTCCCTAAGAATGTAGAGGGTGTCTTCGCTGGCAATGGCTGCCTCTTGTAGGGCTATTTGTGCTTGTTCTAGTCGTTGTGTAAGCAACATTGCCAATATTGCATCGTTGTCTATAGGTGAGTCTTCCATGTATTACTCTTGTACGCATTCAGATAGTAGTTGTTGTATGTGGATACAATATGTTACAATGCGGTCTGCTATGGCATTGAATGTGGATGTCATGTTTCAAGTGCCTGCAAGGAGGTAGGTCGACAATGTATTAGGGGCGTAGATTAAAAAGACTGAAGGAAATGATCATGAACAGTTAGGTATTAAAAGGCAATATATATTTTAAAGTGGTATAAATAAGGTTTTGACTAGAAACAACAGAAAAGTAAATATGTGAGGTATGGTTCACAATCAATGTTAAAATCAAACGATTTGTAATTTGTATGGATATTTAACACCAAGAGAGTACAACATTATGAGTAACAAAAGTAGTAGACTAATGTAAGTAATAAAAGTGCCTATAAATAGGAATGGATGTGTATCAATTTGACATTGCAAGGAACTAAATCTATGTCAGAATAACCGAAATTTGTAAGAAACATAATCTATTTCTGGTTTTTTTCAATTTTATTGCACTATTTTGCATTTGATTCCAGAAAGTTACGATAAATATTAACACCATTAGTTGAGGTTAGGATGCACAGAGAATCCCTTGGCCTAGTCGATTATGGTTAATAGGATTGAGTGTCTGCATATTGGTGGCCATTATATTGTTGGTTTTCCTCTTATGGATGGTTGAAACATTTGGTCTGCATTCAAACCGAAAGAGAAGGTGAATGAGTAGGATCAAATCTGGTAGGACTATAGAGTAGCTTTTCCCATACCCTTTGTGCACTTAGGAAATGCCTCACACCAAAGTCACGTCTCAATGTGGTTGTAAGCATTAGAAACTGATTTAGAAGGAGAAGGCACAGCTAACTCTTTGACAAGAAATAATTTTTTTCATGCACAATTTGGTCCCATGAGAAACAACCAATGGATTTCCCTAAAGCATAAACACTCAAAAAGTAGGAAAACAAGGCACTACAACTTGAGATTTGCCTAGAAGAGCATTTGTGTTGCTTTGTGTTGCTATTATAATTGCTATTGGAACATGAAAAGGGGATGATGAGACAATAAGTCAATTCAAAAACAACAAATGGACGTAATAAGGATCACAAGGACAGAGGCACAAAGTACAAAAAAATGTTGGTTGACTTGGTTTGGAGGATTTGACTCACGCTAAATAGTAAAAGTACACTTTTTAGTAAGGAAAATAGTGTAAATTTGAGGCTATAATCCCTTGGCAAAGATGGAATTTACATATTGGAGGCATGCATTTGTAGCCATCTTATCTTTTTTGTGTTGTTTTTAATTTTTTTGCCCCTTTTCCTTATTACGTGCTGGTAAGAATTCATGATGAAAGGAATAAGGATATTTTAAAACCCATGGTAGAAGAAAACAATTATACCCTGGCAGAACATATTTCTTACATTATACCCTGCTCCCTAGTCAAAGAATTAACTACATATTTTTCGTATCATAGTTGCAATGTGTGGAAAGCATTGTGACAAAGAGAGTGCTCCCATTTGGGTTTTAAATACTATAAAAGTTTGTTGCATAAGATTATCATCTGTGATGCGAAAAAACTTAAACTTTAGATAGAATTATATGATCAAAACAAACAAATTCAGAGGAAAAACATTGATGCAATAGCTCAAAGGCCAAATATTAAACCAATCCAATGCATTTAAATTTTTATTTATGAATTATCCATGCATATATTCTTCTAGAAAACAAGTTAATCACAAATACCAGACTAATTGAGCTTTCTGAAGTGGAAAGCAAACACCAATGAACCAGGAACCAACCGTCAAAATTTTTTAGGAATGGGAACAATTTTACAAGCATACCACAGCTGGGGAATCTTTCAGTTTCGAAAAAATAGAAATTAAAGTCTCATAGGCTTCTTTTTTAGGGTGGACATATAAGTCACAGTTCACGAGTAAATTTTGGCAAATCCAGTATCTACTTATAATATATATATACATGTATCTATATATTTGTGTGTGTGTGTACATACACGATACATATAAAATGATGGTTAATTGCTTTTACAAAAAAATCTAATTTGTGAATCCAATTTTTGGGTCAATCGAAAAAAATATAGTATGAAATAATTTTTCCTAAAACAAACTATTTCGGTAATTCCAAGTGGAGGAGATTTTCCATGTTTGGGTACCACTTCCATACCAAACCAAACCCCCACAAGTTGGCACCCAAAGTAACAAAAGTATGTCATACATGCTAATATAGATCTTAAAAAGCTTCCCATTAGAGGATAAACAGTAGTAAACTTAATGAAGGAAAAAAAGAGAAACCTCCTCCTTCGGGCTCATTCCAAATGAATTGCAATGGTGTAACATCCCCATTTTAAGATACTAGAACAAGGGAATTTTTTATTTTTTTATACAACATTCCCTGTTATGAATTATATAATTCAAACACACGTTCAAGTTTTAATAATTGTTCTCTGCCCAAACAATGCAGTTTGGAACACACAATTTCCTTTTAAAACTAATGTTCTCTGTTCACATATTTGTAATATGGAACACACATTCAGTGCCATTCAATCATATAACAGATTCCATATGTTGTTGTAAATGACTCGAAGAACTACCGATCTCCCATTTTCATGGCTCGGAGTTTCAATGATCTCTCATTTCATGACTCGGCAACTTACTGATCCTTCATGTTCATTCATGCATAGTATAATATATATACAAGGTTCTCTTACCGTTTCCGGTTATCGAAGTGATCCATTTAAGAAGCCTATCTGAATATCTGTTACTGATATTCATCTGACATCCTGCATCTTAAATTAGGTGATCAGGACAATGCAACCAACACTTGCGATACTTTGGCCAAAGATTTTCACATGCTTTGCATGATCATATTCCAGGATGTGATACACACCAACGAAATAAGTCCTTCACCTCACTTCGTCTGTTATCTAGAATGGTCTTTCCTGGTTCCTACCAGTCTTTCCAATTTAAGGTCAAACTCTAAGTCCAACTAGCAATATGAACGAGTATAGGAAGTCACTCATGGTAACTAAAGATACGCACACATACGGTGTCGTCCCTAGACGGCTCCGTGTGTCTAGTTATCTTTAGTCCTTCGGAGTCACTCCGTATACGTGATCACACTCCTATCCCCAGCCAAGAACTTAATATTCAGCTTATGTAATCTTGATGATTTAATTCGGGAGGGCATTGTAATATGTCAACTATAACATTGTGTCGTCATAAAGACCCCGCCTTCATGAAGACACCGTGCTGTAGCTGGCGTATGCCAATGTCCTACGGAATCCTCCCATTGAGAGTACACATCCAACTCAAATGATTTGGTTATGATCTTAATATTTAAGATCAACTTTCAGCAACCATGTTGATCCTTTATCCTCGTTCTTGTTACAGTTGAATGTAGCTAAGAGAGACTAAATCCGTCTTCTAGCTTACTATGCATCTTTTCCTTCGTACCGAAGGGTTGCATTTTCTCTACTTGGTTCTTTTCTTAATCCTTGGATTAAGCAGTCTATTACCGATAGACTTATTGAGTTTAACCTATTAAACTTAACCAAGTTTTCCACAACCAAAAACAAATTCAGAATTCCAGCTTATTAGACGTCATTAAAACGACTCACGAGGTCTAATTCTCAATGAATATATTCATTTATTCTCCTTAACCTTACATAGTTAAGGTCTGTTAGCCCTGGATATATTTATCCCATATCCTTACTTTCTGAATTTACATTCGAGGCTATTAACGGAGTCTGAATACGAGGTTCAGCTGCTCCTAAGTTATTTGATATTCCTTAGCTTTCAAGCTAATCCCAAATACCAATAAGTTATGAGACCATGTTCTTCCTAATCCTTTTTAATTTCAATTAAAAATTCATCTTAACCCAAGTATGAACTAATTGCACATTTCAACGTAAAAGTTGTATTTGGGTAAGAAAAGATATCATGTTCTTTTACATTCATCCAAAAGCATTTGAATAATTCAAAATCAAGAATTAATGTTATATTCCCAACTTAATCAACAATATCAAACTGATACAGTCATTAAAATATCACACTGTATTTGTATTCATCAATCCATTTCATAATCCATACATTTGCCAGTCCAAATGACTGGACTTAGTTTATATAAAACAACATTACAACTCATAAGATAGAAGAATGTAATTTCTTCTTTTCTCAATTCCTCGTAGAGGAATAATAACTATCAAATACAATCCATCTTCAGTCAATCAAAAGAAGTATCAGAAAACAACCATGTCCTCGTTTTACTCAAATTCCATCTGCAAAATTACTTGCACGGGTCAGTTCATTGAACTGAGCATATTAAGCACTTGTCATTAAAATGAGGTGCTTCTAATTAACTGTCTCAATAAAAGAACCCTGCTTTTATGAAACGTTAATATGAACATCAATCAAGAATTAAGTATCAAAAAGAATGAACAGCATAACAACTGAACCATCTAAATACCATCCCAATCAGTCAAAGGATTGCTGTCCTATTTCCTACATAACCATTACAAGACGCAATTTCCTTCAACAGTTCCAGATTACAACATTTGTAAGAACTAGGAACACACGTATATATACTGCTGTTATAACATTAAATGCTATCAATTTCCGTCCCTTTCATTAATTATAATATCAAAGGATAAAATTTGACTGAAATATAAACCAATTACTTTCCTTTCAGTTCATGCATCTCATTTGATTTCAAGCAATCAAGTACAGATGAGAAAGGTAAACAACAATAAAATGTAGATTCTTAAACCAAAGCAATACAAAATTCGTTCCATAATGATTACAGATTTCTAACTGTATAAGAGAAGAAATGACCATTATTCCAAGTTATCCATTCTCACTCCTATTCCTTTCCTCATGACTGTACTAAAAGTTAAATCCAAACGAAAAATCAATCAAAGATAACAGTTCAGAGTCAAACTTACAAAATCCATTCGGAATTCACTTTCCAACAACAAAGAATAATTCCATTCATATTCAGCTTTTAATGAAAACTAGGAAGAATTCATCATCCATATCATTACTTCCTTCAAATCAGGCACATACGAATACCAAAAACAAGTTGGTAAAACATCGTATCCATCATAGAACAAGCAATATAAAGAATGCATACTATGTACTTACTGTACTAGAAGAATTCATACTTCCTTCACTATATTTTAACCAAATAAACAGTTATACAGTCACTTAATCAATTATTCACATGACTTTCTATATCCATGAACACACACAGTTCATAAATAACCATTTGCACATTGCTGTTACCTACAGCAAGTCCAACCCGTATGTACAGTAAGCTCTATTGCTGCTACTTCCAGAACTCAAACAGTAAGAAGAGAAATATTCATTCTTGTAATTATTTCAAAAAGAAAACACCCATTTTCTTCAACACAACAAGAATCACTCAGGTCGAGTTCGTATTTGGATGACAGTGCAAAATCAGAGATCACACAAATCATTTCATCCTTCCGTTTGTACAAAAAAACACAGCACTCAGGAACAATCTAAATGCCACTGTCATCTCTATCAAGCCGAACCTATAATGCTCAATAAATCCCCAATTACCATTTCTTCAGAATTTAAAACAGTAGAAGAAGAAGAACTCGTTTCCTTATTAATTCCAGAAAAGAAACGATGTCAAAACCAACTCGCACAGCATGTATAATTTTCATTCAACGTATCCATTTACAAGAAATACCCAGTTCGAGTTCTTTCTCAACAATCATTTCAACCCGAAATCCCATTCTTCTTTTTCACAATGATGTGCAGAACCGAGAATACAATATTCATCTAACAATACCTTTATTAATGAAAACCCGCATAGGATATTATATGCACAAGCAAGGTACAGACAGAACAGTCTCAACAGCAAGCTAATTCCCATGTTTTTCATTTATTTGCACATAAATTCAAAGCCAAGTTCGTATTCACGAAGACAGTTCGAATCAGAAGGTCAAACCGCAACCACAAAACACAATAGAATTAACTTTCCATCACAGCAAGGAGAAACATAATCAATTATAATTTCAGAAGAAAAACAGTTACTTTCTCCAACTCTCACTAATACCCAAGTCGTATTCGATCATTTTTACAAAAGAAAAGCACAGCAATAAGAATATTACTATCATAGTTAATACGTTCCATCACTCAAGTTCATATTGGCAAAAGAACGATTGCTCAACAATGAAAAACAACTCATACAGCCTATACAGTTTCATTCAATATAATCATTTACAAAGAAATACCCAGTTCGAATTCCTTATCAACAGACATTTCAACCCGAAATTCTATTCTTCTATTTCACAATGATGTGCAGATCTCAGAAATGATTCACGCACAACTAGGTATTCAAAAACATAGTTTCATAACATACAGAACGAATTCCCCAATATGGTCGAATAAATCACACAGCATGGACTGTATTTCCAACATAATAAATATGCAAAGACAGTTCAAATCACAACAACT
The DNA here is from genome assembly GCA_019776745.2 of Taxus chinensis. Classification (NCBI taxonomy): domain Eukaryota; kingdom Viridiplantae; phylum Streptophyta; class Pinopsida; order Cupressales; family Taxaceae; genus Taxus; species Taxus chinensis. The sequence goes on from CM034146.1 coordinate 301,664,195, forward strand.
TAAAACAAAATGACTCTACCCAGAATCATTTCAAACATGACAGCAAATCGAATAAACCCAAAACCCCCTTCACCAGAAGAGCAGGGTTGTTTTAATGAGACGTTTAAGCAAAGCAAGCAGTTTAAAGAGAAGGGCTTAACATCCCTGATAATATTCCTCGAAGCTTAAAGAAAACCGCGCCTACAGGAGGTATTTCCTTCCACGACGACAGGAGCAAACTTCCCAAACAATCACCTTCTGCTACGGGCTCGAAAATAGCCTTAGATTTCCAAAGAAACGGAGATAACAATCAAACACAACTGGTTCGATAGAACCATGAAAAACCAAATGCAGAGCAACTTCCAAAAACCCGAACAAACAAAATGAACAACCAAAAATTCCTCCATACTCTTTCCAAGGCGGGTTGGTCGTGAAGACCAAGAAAATTAATTGCATTGAAGGCTCTGCCTTTTTCCTATTTCCTCACGCCACCGCCGACTCGGGTTGGCGAATTGCCAATTTCAAATTTTGCAAGAAAACCAAGTTTAGTCCCATAACTAGCTATGCCTCTAGCTTTTTCCTGTTCCTGCCAAACTTGGCGCTGTCCACACAAGGACCTTATTTAATGCCCATTAAATTTCCTTCCATCCTTATCCTTTCCATCCCCCATGGGTCTGTGCATCCCCTTCCTTAGGTTAGGATTAGTTTAGGATTAACAATAGTGTCCAAATCTAGGTCATAGGTTAATAGGACTTAGATTTATTTTTACCATTATAGAATTTAAAAATCCGCTTAGGATAGTAATTAGGATATAAGGTAGAACTTAGGGTTAGATTAGGGTCTAATCCCCTTAGCACTTAATTAATAAATTTCCAATCAAGTCCTTCTGACTGACATCTAAATTCAGTGCTATGCAGGACGTTTTGTCCCACGTTCTACATACCTGAGCCACCCGCATCCAGGGCTTCATTGCCTTACGGGGTCTGGCGTTACAACAGTGCATGGTTCAAGAATCGAACCTTTTCCGTTGGCATCTACGTGCCAGCTTTTCATACCTGAAATCAGGTGTTGCACATTTATATCAACCTTCAGTCTGGTTAAAAAGTAAATCGGCAAAGCGATTACAAGAAGGTCGTGCTGTCAATCAGGGAATAGAGTTCAGCAAGCATACGAAAAATTTGTCGTCACATCAGCAAACATACAAGCAATAATAACTATTGTCCCATGTAACAATTTACAGTATGCAAGAATCCAGATTAGCAACACATTCCTTTAAGATCAAAAATATATCTTAACATGTTTGTCTTCATTTCAGCAGTTACAACATTAAGAAAGTAATCACCAAGATAACTTACAAAAATCAGGGCGTTACAAATGGAGCTTTGAGAGGCTTAAGGCATTGGGTTAATCAGGGATTGCACTGAATTTTAAATAATTACAAAATCAATGAAGCTAGGGGATGGTTCAAACAACAAAGCTGAGGCACAAGCTCTAGTGTCAGGGATTCCAATCACTTTGCAATGTGGTACACGGAACCTTTTGATCAAGGGGGACTCTAGGGTAATCATCTCAGCCATTGAGAACCAACAACAGAACCGGCATGAAGCCCAACAACATTGCTTCAGGGAGGCAAATAGCGTGGCAGATTGTATTTGCAATTTCAGGCATTGACCAAGAAATATTTTTGAGAGTGAACAATATAGTTGAATTCTGGAATGGTCTAAAGGATAGTTGCTATTTGATTTGATGCTTTATTTTCTATTTCTCTAACATCCTAGTGTAAGTCCTATTGTTTCTCACTCGAATTGATAATAGGATTGTGAAAGTAATGTCATCATAATGATGGGTTGTATGACTACCGGTAAAGGTTAGTCCATATTGCTTACCCATTCTTAAAATATCTTGAAAAATGAGAAATAATAAATTTTGAAAATAGTTTTGGAGGTAGTTGTCTTGTTTATAATTTCCACACAGTGGGCTAAAGATTTGGCATGATTTAATCTCTCAAACAGCCACCGTATTCTCTAGAACATGGGGTGGACGTGTGGCTTGCTAATAATTTAAGTGTGGATAAGGCAGATTTGGAGTGTTGTTTATGTCTACTGCCTGCCCACTCTCTACGCCATTTGGTGAATTACATTCACCCTCCTCCCTGCAATCTCTGATTTTTCCTCTGTTATTCGATGGAACCACATTTTTATCTGTATCGCTCCAAGCAGAATATGGCCTTCTGAACTCCAAGTTTGGAGGATCAACTGAAAATAAGTTTCATTATCCAAAAAGGGTAAGTTATGCAGGTGAGAAAATCAATCTTGGGTGCCAACTATTTGGAATCAGAGATGTGGATCCATATCAACTGGGAGCTGGCTTCCACATTCGTTACTAAAATTGTTCCAAGATAGGTCTGTGGTTAAGGCAATTACTCACCATTTCATTGAAGAGGAATTATGAAGGGCCTGAATGCAGTCAAGGAAGCTACTGTCATCATCCCACCTTGGAACTTGCCTATCTCTGGAACCACAGGTCATGACCTGGTATCAATGACCACTTTTATGAAGCTGGAATGTCACTTCTTTTAGTTCATTGAACATGAAGCAGTCTGAGAATTTTCATCCTCACATGAGAATGTTTGGGTTTGTGACAAGCTGTCAGACTGTGAATTCCAGTCCCTTTGCAAGCAGGCTGAGTATTCAATACCAAGTTCCAATAGGAGGATGGTAGAGGCAGGGGTAAGGACCACGGTCAAGATGCTCAATTGTGGCTGGTGTGGTGGAGACTGAGAAATGGATGGGGGAGATAGAGGATGCAAAAGGAAGATGGCTATAGGGAAATCCTCCACATGGGGTGAGGCATCTCAGGCTAGGTAGCAGGCTTCCAACGGGAGGCAGCAAGCCGAGAAACATCTAGGTGATGTCAGATCTCCAAAGGGTTGTCTTTCTATCTTCTCTTTTCTCCTGTCTGGTGTTTTCATGCAACAGCTGGTTCCTACAGTTTGATGCCATTGAGGCATATTTTATCTATGATTAGGTTCTCTAATAGGAAAGGGCAGAAGGAGGTTTTTGTAAGTCTTAGACGGCTAGTCTATTCCACTTTAGGGATTTAGCAGTTGCCTAGTCTATCATGGCAGCTAGGTACTTAGAATATGTACATGTGTTAGCCTGTGATCCCGTGAATTTGTGATGTTCGTATTTTGGAAAAAATATATGGGCGAGGCCCCTTTAACAATTCTCTTTTGACCAATCACAAAAAACAAGATAACCTGTAGCCAGGTCTCCAATCACATTAGGTTATTGAAATACCGTCCGAATGACATAACTATGTACTTGTGGTGCAGAATTCATCATCTAAAAACAGCCCAAAATATTGCTCAGTAAATTATGATTTAGGTTGTCTCGATGACAACCTAAGGTCAGTTTGTGCTGAGGATGCTTCTCATGTTAGGGCCATCCAAATCTAGACGAGGTTAGGTGCAAATCCAAAGCAAGCTTGGTGGAATAAAGTCCATTTGACAGAATAGAAACCGATACAAAGTTAATCTGAATAATCTAAATTGTGATGATGGTTGTAAATTAAGTCATACTTGGAAGCCTATTCTACATCAATTGCAACCCCACTAATCATCCATGGTAAGTTAATTAATTAACTAAATTAATTAATTGCTTGTTCCTTAGATGCATTAATTAACTTGATTAATTAAATAATCATCAAGGGTCAAAAACCTTCATAATGAAGGAGCTTATTTAATCAAGTCAATAAACTTAATATAGCTCCTTTCGTTTGCTTATTTAATTTATCTTTAGAATTAATCAATAAAGTTGCTCCATCCTTTCCTTAGCCAAATCATTCCTCTACCCTAACCCCATAACATCTCATCCCGGTATGACATGTTTAAACTATTTCAAATCTCATAAATCCTTTCAAGCTTAAGCTTCATTTCCCTGATGATGGGTCTAGGATTGGACTCAAAATGTTGGACATAAAAAAAATCTTATGCAGTATATTCAGAAAATAATCTCACTTATCATACTGCAAGATGAATCTCAAATCATCAATACAAAGTGTCTTAAAAATGTAAATGCTAACATCTTTAGGGTGAATTTCCAGAAAATAATATACCACTTGCCGTAAACAACAACCTTTCTATTTTATTTTTTACCCATTTACCAATTTCCATGAAATAAGAAATCGAGAACTTATATAATGAATTTTCAAGGGATTGAGGTATACATGAAAGTTATTAAATTGGATAGACAAATTGTCGTACTTTTTCGAAAATTTTTTTTTGCTACCATTTCTTTGCCATTTGGCTAGAATGACTAAATGATGGAAAGAGAGCGATGCTAAGAGTGCAATGAGATAGAAATAGAGGGGTCAAATTGAGTATCTCTATCTGAGGGGCATATATGACGTTAAGAATGGTCAATGGGTGTATCAAAATTAGAGCTATTATCCACGGGTTATAGATCTTTGACCACATGGAGCTTTTCAAGGTACTTAAGGATTGAGAAGTTTAGATAGTTCAATGTAGTAGTCGAGTTTGAATTTCATTTCATTGACACGAGTTCTATGACTGCTTCCTATAAAAATCATATATTATTCTTTAGATAATATGCTAACTTATTTTATCAAATATATAAAATAACCTAACTTTAGAAACTAAAATCAACATTGAAACATTTCACTGGGATTTGTAAACTTTTTTAAAAATCTCTCTTTAAAATCATAACTAATGGTAATATGGGGCACTCGTAAGGGGTTGAACAGATTTAAATCTCCCTCACCACAATAAAGTGGGCATTTATTCTAGGGCTCGCATAGCAAGGTTTAGCTATAATAATTATGGGTACATTGAGTATGGCCATTATTACAACTTACAAGTCTTAAGGATTGCATTCCAAACCTTTATTACAATGATTATGGGTACATTCAGCATGGTCGTGTTTATGAATCTTAGGCACTGCATCCAAAGCTTATCCCAACATGTAAAAATGCTACCCATAACTTCACACGTAACATATATTAAAAATGAAAAGAAACGACTACAAAGGGAATACGATAAACCCTACTAATTGAAAGTGATAAACCCTCAATTTAATTCAATGAGATAAGCTCTAGTGGTAAAAGCAAACCTGGCTTTCAACATAGAACCACAAGTTCATACTCCAGGCAAAACACGGTAAATTATTAAAATCGGGCAAGATACTGCATCCAACATTCAGGATGCTACCCTGGGTGACTTTGGGGGAATAAACATTCCTCCATCGCCATATAAGCTGAAGGTTACCACTAAAAAATAAAAAAATATTACCATATTAAAATAACTTAATTCTTGTTGACAAGGTCAGAGAAAGTCTCGGATGACTTTAACAGAAAAATACCCCCTCAAAAATTTCAATTGCTTCTTCATCATAGACTAATTTCTCTTCAACTATTCTCTTGAATTGTCGTGCTTCCATCTCAGTAGATGCTTTCTCACTTTGAATGCATGTCATCATGGCCAAAGCTTTCTCAGCGGCAGTTTGGGCAACACTTCTCTCTGTATCAAGTTTCAGAGACACAACCTTTTCTCACTTTGAATGTATGTTATCATGGCCAAAGCTTTCTCAGTGGCAATTTGAGCAACACTTATCTCTGTATCAAGTTTCGAAGACACAGCCTTTCGCACTTTCCTCTCTTGTCCGAGTTCTCTTACCAAATCACTGATTGTGTAGAGTCCATCCAACTCAGGTAGCAATGAGGTGCTTTCTAGTTGATAGCAATTATCTGATGGTGAAACCTCATCTTAAGTGTCTTTTGCATATAAATCAGATGCACGTGGAACATAAATACTTTGGGGTTGTTATTTGCTATTTGATTAGTATCAACAAAATCTTGTTTGTGAGAATTTATCCAACACTCTCAAAATTTGGCTCAATTTGTAGTGTGTACAAATTATCATGAGTTTACTTTGGGGATTTTCAAAATTTATCTTAGTAAAGCATTGTAAATTCCTTTGCATGTTTATAACATTTCTAAAATATCTAGTTTTAAGATCAACAAATCTTGTCTATGTTCTACACACTTCTACAAGGCTCATTGAGACTATTTCTAACCTGGAAGCTTGATGTCCAACAGACTTATGTAGCTAATAAATTGTTATCACACCCTCCAACAACGATTATATTTTCTTTTCCGAGTAATCCTGATGGAGTGACCTTGTTGTCTTGGGATGGGTCCAGCTCAACTTTCTGTTGCTGGTGTGCATGTCCCTAATATACATCATAATATCATGGGCATATGTACATAACAGGAAGACTATCTAGCACAGTCTCTATTGTTATTCAGTGAATTAGACAAGTTATGAAGATAACACCTCCCTTGTTGCCAACGTACCTCTCTTTATGCAATTGCATAAGAACCAAAACCATTTTTGTGAAAAAATCAATTTAAGCATCTTGAATCCACAATCGAGCTTCTTGATCTATCATTTGTGTTTTTGGGGGATTAAGTGAATTGTAGTGGGAAGGACCACCTTTTAGCATCTGTGGAGTAGGTTGTAGTGGATCACATGACCCATCCATAGATTGAAATGGGCCAACAACTAAAATTGATCTTCTCAGAGCAGGAATTCTGTAAGAACTTATCGCATTCCAGTATAATGCAACTTCCTAATGACTTTAACCATCCTTAAATCCTCCTATTTTGCACAAGGAGCAAATCTCTCCAATCTAAATCCAAGTTTTCCTTATTAAACCTCTCAACTGAATACATATTTTTACATCATCTTCACTACTAGACAATACTAAATGATCTGACTGTTTCCCTTTCCAAAGCCTAAACAAGACAAATTTCTAGGGTAATCCATCTGGCTCCACTTTCCCGAGATTTCCCGGGATCCAAGTAGAATTCCACAACCACAAAAAAGGGATTAATAAGAAAACAAAATGTCTAACAAAATTCAATATTAACTACCGTGATTATTGCTTCCGACTTGAATCTTTTTGGATTTGCAACAAATATCAAAGCTCTATTTTCAAAGCAAAATAAGTAAAGATAGTTTGGTCCGCATCAGATTTGTCGTATATCATTATCGTGATCTAAACAACCAGAAAATAGAATATTCCATGGACATTTCTTTGACATGGATCACACTTCCTCATAAACCAGAACATTTGTTTATATTATAAGTAATCCCTTTCCCCTAAAAAATCAACCATTAAAACTACAAATTAAAAGCAACAACAAAGAATTTAGGGAAATTTTCTAGGTAGCTGGTATGTACCTTGCAGAGAGCATGGGTACGGGTACGGTACGTACCCGGTATGTGGTACGGGTACGGTACGCCCTAGGTACGGCCAGGGTACGTCCAATAGTACCTGGGTACGTCTGGGTACTTCTCAGGAAGTACCCATACATACCCGGGTATTGTTGGATGTACCCTGGCCATACCCAGGGCGTACCCAACCGTATCCACAATAAAAACAACAATTTTTTAATTTTTTTCTTTTTTCTAGGAAAAAAAACTATTTTTTGGGGGTCAATAAAGGTCAATAGATGGGATTACATAAATGATTCAACTCTGGTAAAACTTCACAGAAGTACCTAAAACAATGGTTGAAACTGCAACAGTTGAGATGTGTTTGGGTAATGTAGGATCAAAAAACACATTGGCAGCATCTCCACTAGCAAGTAAGACTAATGCAGGAATAATAAGAGAAACCCCAAAGGAATCTGAACTACCAGATTTGAAGGGAGCTGATAATAGCCAAAATTCTAGTCCAGTTATGTGATTTGTTATTATTTATGTTAATAATTGGACATTGTAACATTTGGAGTTTGAACAATGTACTTGTTCGAAGTTCAATCAATGAATATCATGACAAAATGCATTGAATTATTAATATGTTATTTGGCTATTTCACTTAATTAATAATTTGTTTACTCTATTCATGTATAAGGCTGACTTTTTTGCTTATTTGGCTATATTTTTAATATTTTATATGTATATTGTACTGTCGTACCCATACCCGGGCCCCCTAAAAAAATTGTTGTATCAGCATACCAGATCCCCGTACCGGCTACCTAGGAAATTTTAAATGCTCTAACAATACTATAAATAAGCCAATGTCTTCATAGGACATACTACTCACTTATCAAATTAAACCTGGTTTATTGAGGCAAAAACTGAATTTTTTTTTAGCAATATTAGTTTTATTCAATCTGTTACTCTCAATTTCAGTGGTTTTCCTTACATCCAGCAAACATTGCTTGCAAATAATTTCTAGTTATCATTATGGCGACTACTGTTGTTTGTAAATTGTGATCTTTTAATATTAAATAAAATAAATTTTAGTAAACTACTACTCATCAACATTAAGTTGAAATAATTAATCTTAAACATTAAATACTTTTTTCTTTGGTTGCAGGCAATAATGATGTCAAACTACTTCATCGTGTTGAGTTGTTGACCACTCCACATGAAAGGTAGGTCAAATCATTCAATTTATAAATAATAAATAAATTCTTGTGAACTTCTACTCCCACATGTGAATTTCCAGTTGAAAATTCAATCATTTTTTACTGTATATTTTTTTCACTTCAAAATTCAGACATCTTACTGGAAATTTCTATAACAATTGTAAAGTAAATCACTGAAGCTTGTAGTTTAGGGATAAATTCTTATAACCTACTACTCGAACGAAGTTCAAACCTATAAATCTATCTCAACATTAAACACAGTTGATTATATTTTTTTTTTGTAAATTTCTATCAAATCATCTCAAAAAATATTTCCCCGCCCAAGCATTACCCTGATTCACAATTAATTATCAAAAGATTTTGTTTAGCAGGAAAAAACATCAAAATCCAGACAATCTTACGCTAAATTTCTTGCTTGGCAACTTCTTGGAAGAGTCCAAGGCATCCAAATATTGATCCCCTCTCAACGTTTGAATGATTTCTTCTCCTAGACGGCTTAAATTTAACAAAAATGTGTTTGTCAATGTCTACGACTTTGACTGTCACATTGCACGTAAGTTTGATTCAAAATGTCCCATTTCTCTCACCTAAATTTTCACAGAAAGACCACAAGAACGAGTATGAGTGTAAAATTATCCAAACAAAGAATCTTCAAAAAAAGAAAAAGGTGTAGACAAAAGACAAATATTCTTACCTACTTCTTTCTGTTGCTTTTTTTAAGTGTGAACAAATTCAGAAATGTGATTAGGTAAAAAATAAAAACTTAATGGTTTTAAATTTATATTGTTGTCAACAGATTGGTCTATTAGTGAAGTTTTTTATTTCAAAAGAGTTTTTTACTAATTGTTTTTGTGGAAGGTATAAACGGGACAGTAAAAACATAACTCGGATTTACAAAGGAACCTCATAGTTGAAAACATAGTTTCAGCAGATCACCATTGGCCACTCACAGTTCATTTTCACTTGGTAAGCTTCATAAGCTCGACCAATGAACTTCTCCATACACAAATCGTTGTTGCTATTAGCAAATAACTGTTATATATCAAACACGGGCATTCAACAAGGATTAGAAATGGAAAAGGGGCTTCCTAATTTTTAGTAGGGCCAATCAATTACTAGCAGGTCCGTTAATTGATTGGTTGACAAAAGGGGAAAAAAACTAATATCCCGCCACCACAAATCAAAATTCAATGCCAAACATCCTCCAAGTGCCTCTCAATTAGCCTCAAACCATGTACGCAGTTCAATGAGGCCCCGCAGACCCAAATCTGACTATCTAAAACTGCTAATTACAAGCCCGAGAAGCTGTTAGACCTATTTCCTAAATCCTTCAACCCCTATGCACATTTACATCACCCAAGACATATCTCTTTCGATTTCCCTCAATTTAACCTTTTTTTATAGATCTTGGTTCCTCCTGCAGGACAATGCTACCACTGATTGGGTTTTTTGCAGGCAAAAAACCAGATGTAATGAAATGGGGTTTAAGAGGCTAAAGTTTTGGACAGATTCAACAGCCCTGATGCAACAACATGTGAAATATGACAAAGGGCCCTTAATATTATATTTTATTTGACCATCAAAGCACCACAAATCTAAAATGTATGTATATTAAAACCCTATTGCGTTGCAGTGTGAGGCAGTCCTAAAGCATTAAGCAAAGTTTATGCCAAAATTGAAACAAAGCAAAACCCCAAGCCGATAATGGAAAACAAGCAACAGGAATGGGAAGGAAAGAAACAAGCTTATTAGTAAACAACGCCAACCGCAAAAGCAGATAGCAGGATACAACAATGTCTAGAAAGGAAACAAGAGGCAGAGAAAATAAAAGATAATTCAAATTAGAACTCAGCATGCATGGACATGTACCAGGAGGCGCTAAAGCTTGCAACGTGTTTATAGCAGCAGGTGGAAGTGCGTTATCAGGCAGGGGGAAACTGGTTAAAATGTGACGTCAGTGATGGAACAGGTCAATGACAAGAAACTGAAGCTCCAGAGCGTCTTCGTAAAGGATCTACTGCAGATAAGCCACGCCTTCAGCATAAAAATAGGAAAATGCCAAATATCACCAATATTTAATTGGTGAAAATAAGAGCGAACATGCTCATGTGTGTTGTAAGCAGTGGTGTTCATGTCTTAGACTATCCCGAGGGGCTAATGCCTCTCGACACAACCTAACTAACGTGCATTGTTACCTGCTCTCTTATTCGTCTTAACATGAAAAACCAAAATTTTAATGTCTTTTTTGGGACTTCAACGGAAGAACAAGGAATTGGCACAAACCCTGATAATATTAATTCTGATTTTCAGACCAGCAAACTGAAAATTAAAACCAGTTCAAAACAACAATCAAAATTTTATAACAGTCAAGAAATGAATAAAAAACACTTGAAACTCCGCAAATAGCTAAACCAAAAACTATATAAGTATTTTAGGAGATATCCAATATGAAATTTGAGAGAAAATACCTCTGGAAAATTAATTACAATCAATAGAAGCACAACTCCAAGAAAATTATGAAATGATCGTTTTCAAACCCCAAACTCAACAAAAAATTATTGATTATGGCTTTATCAATCATAGAAAATCTGATTATAAAACAAAATAGTAGATATGTGCCCTAGAAGGCACCAAATGACACACTAATGCAAGTCACTCCAACTGGAAGAGGCTTGTCAATGCATGCAAAAATTTGAAAAGGAATGTTTTCCTCCTTTAATTCCCAAATCTGCAATATGACTTCAATTCAATCAAGGTATGAAGGGTTTTCGTCCTCCAACCAACCATAAGAAGGGTTTTTTGTCCTTCTTGGAAAGAGCCACACACTTGTATTTTTTCCAAAGAGTGGAGAGAACTAAGAGCTCACAACCCAAAGATAACATTAGAGTAAATTCACAAAAATTAGATGGGGGCAAATGAAGTCCTTCATCTTATTTTATAGCCCAAACTTGGCGCCAAAGATAAAACAGACATGAACGATCTCCTTAGGCTTGTTTTAATAGTTTGTTGGCCTTTAATTAACTTCAAGCCAACCGACCTGTATAAAAGAGGAAAACACTAAAAAGAAATATTAAAAATTAGAAAAGAAAAATGCAATGGAAGTTCAATTCCTTTCCCAATTCATTCCACTTTGTTGTTATGGAAAAGGGAATCACTAGAAGTCCAAAATCAAGATCTCAAGTTAGAAAATGGGACATTACAATCCTCCCTTCCCAAAATTTCTTGTCCCTAAGTAATTACAATCGTGGATGCTCCAATATTGTTGCACTTTCCTATGTAGCATCCTCAAGGGTAATCCCTTCCAAGAAACCAAGTATTCCTTGATACTTTGATTCCTAACTTCTTCTCATGAACCTATAGCATACTTTCCAAAATTAGAACTAACTTACCCTCCTCATCTAATGGTGGAAACTCGTGCGAGGGAGCGAGGTGTTGTCCAAGTTCCTTTTTTAGGCATGGAAAGTGAAAAACATTATGTATCTTGCTATTTTCTGGAAGCTCAAGTTCATATGAAATTTTTCCCACCTTCTCTTTACCTTATAAGGACCATACAAGAGAGGTTTCAACTTTTCCACACCCCGTTGCTTGATAGAGGATTTCCTATAGGGTTGCAACCTTAAAAATGCCATGTCTCCCACTTCAAATGTCATTTCTTTCCTATGTTGATATGCATATAACTTCTACTGATTTTGGGCATGTAGAAGGTTTTCTTTAGGCTCTTTTAAGATATCATGACTTTTTAAAATTAAATCTTGAGCCTTAGGCTTTCTATTATCTGTCATAACCAAATCAACAAAATATGGAGCATCATAACCATACAAGGATTTGAAAGGGGACATATCGATAGATGTTTGTAAGGTGGTGTTATCCAAATAACTAGCGTTATCAAAATAACTCCCCTAGTTATTTGGACAACTTGTATTCACATTCTAGCTCTATGGCTCTACATTACACATTGTGCACACTTCAGTTATCTCTTTGGCACATTCACTTGGTTGCAGTTTCCTCGCGTGCCCTTACACACTTCCCCTTTTCTCCATCCTTTTATTTTCCTTTTCCTCTTTGTTCCAATTTCCCTCACGCATACCATTTGCACACTCGCCTTCTTCCTAGTGTTGCATGTACCCTTTGTGTGTGCCTTGGCCTTGCTCAAAATTAGCTAAGTCCCTAGCACTCTCACACGCAACACACATTATTTTGTAATAATTGTACCTCTGACATACGTTCTTTCCTTGGGTGTTTCTCCCATTTCCTTTCACACACATCACTTTTACGTGCACCCTTCCTCCATTTTTTCTCGTGCCTCATTCTTCTGCATGTATGCCTTTATGCCTTCTTCTGCACTCTTTTGTGCCATGTCATCAAATATCAGATATTGAGTGTATCACATACAACCTATCAAAGTGCGCCACTAGGGTGTCGAATCCTTGTAACAAACCAGTGTGTGACACATGGCAAAAATTACAAAACAAATCAACAGTTAGCCATTTCTTCAACCAATCCACGTGCGCTATGTGTCTTGTGTGCCCAATCAACACTACAGATCTTCTGACAATCATAACTTTTGTTCCAGAGCTCAGATCCTTGCGCGCCCAAACTTTTTGGAAAGTTGTTGATGTGGGCTACATGCTAGGCCATTCAAATTCAAATTTCAGTGGGATCTTGTAGGTGAGGAGCTGGAAAACATCTTTCACACCATTAATATGTGATCTAATTGCTTCAACCACCCATATTTGATCCAATCTACCTTCCTTCCTTCTCTAACATACCAAATAGACATGGAGAACTGCACTTGACATATTGTAGGTGGATTTGTAGACATTAATGGTTGGAGGTTGAGTTTTCAAATCAGATTTCCCTCCTTCTCTTCTTCTTCTCTCATAATTTCATCTATAAATGTAAGAGTTGGGCTCCTTGTAAAGGGTTGGACATTTTTCATCCTTTAGTGTTTGTTAAGGGTCATATATCTCTTTATTTTGAGTTGCAGACCTCTAGATCTAGCTCATGCATGTGGATATCAGCCGCTTGTACTATTGTAACAGACTCCGCATCCTTGGAAGTGATAAAAGCATCGTTTTGTGGCTATCTTCTGCCTTAACGTGTTTTATTTCTTCTTTCTTGCCTTCTTTCACATTGTATGTTTGATGTGTAAACTTTAAATTCCTTGCATTGCCATTTTTCTGGTTGTGTTTCATGAAATTGTTGGTGTAAATGCTTATTGGTTTTTCTTACATGTGCATAACCTCCCTTCATGCTTTCTCTTTCATTTTCACTCAGAACAAATAGTGTTCATCCCTCTTTTTCTAGTGTTATCTCCTTCCTTTTAGTTTTAGTTTCCCATTTTGTTATCCTTTTATCCCTGGTCCCTTGGAATTGTTAGCTTAGTTTCCCTTTCAAGCATTAGGAGTAGCAGCAACAGTAGAAATAGGTAGAGGAACCGGCCTTCTCCGGAGATTTGTCTCAAGCGTGCAAGGTCCCAAAACTTAGAGATGGTTCCATTGTTGTCTCAAACAACTCAGTTTTATCTGATCCGAGACATGAGTGCAAATTTGACCACCAACAGTTTCTGGCACACCTGGTGGGACAAGCAGTGAAATCTTAGATTTCAACATTGCTAAGTTTGGTGTGTGACTTAGAAATTTCCAGCCTTTGGAGGCTCATTTCAAACACATCTGGTGACTCCCAACACTCAAATCTACTATTTTAGTAGCTAGAGTGCCTTTTATGAGAAGAGTGCACACGAGACAAAGTGTTGCAGTTAAAGGATCCTTCGAGTACCTCTAGCTTTCACCAAGATGTACATACAGTAAAGCTCCCGTGCGTGCATCCCCATCCCCAGCATGTTGAGCACATTCTACTACTCCTCACAACAAACCTACACACCCTATCATGGCGCTAAAACCTCCTCCTCCAAGGAGCTTTGTCAGTTTCACTGGTGGAAGCCCACTCAATCTCAATGCATAACATGATATGTCAATAGGTGCGCTCAAGAGCATTCCATACTTCACGAGAGAAAATCAAGTTACCCATGTTGAACACATTCAAGATGTGGCCAATGTGTGCTCTGTTTACCTGATCATGCATGATGATGTAGTGGTTAGGTTGTTTATAGTCTCATTCAAAGGAAAGACACTCCAATGGTACCGTGGGCTGAGACCTGCATCTATTGCTACTTAGGATGAGCTTGGAACAACTCTATACAACTACTTTGAAGACAAGTCAGATCATCTATCACTAGTGGAGCAGCTGACTACAATGAAGAGGGCACCCAATGAGCAAATGATTGATTTCAACATCAGATTCTAGAAGACTTGGGACAAAATTTCTCAAGTGGTAAGGCCTACAACCCAACATGTCTTCTTGTATTATCTGAGGATTTGAACAGTGATATTTCAGTCATGATTCAATCCATGGGAGGTAGAACTTTACCAGCTTGCCTAAAACATTGCCATAAGGGCAGAAAATAGTCTCATCCAGGTGGGAAAGTTGGCTCCTAGACCTCCCGCGCCCTTATCTCTAGAGATGTCTCTAGTGCCCCAACCTTTTATTGCTTCTATTCCAGTGCAGAGTGCGCAACCTATTGCATTACATCCTACCCTCCCGTGCAGCAGAAAGAAGATGAAGAGATGAAGGTCTTAATTAGAAACTTATCAAATAAGGTCATCTAATTAGGAATAGTTCTAATTAGGCGCATAACCAAAAAAGTCATCCCTGACAGAATCAGTATGGGAATCTTGGGCAAAACCAGTAAAATGCCAGATGGCATGCTAATGCGCACTTGCCTTTATTGCATAACCTCTTCCAAACTAACGTGTTCTAGTTCAGAATAATATGGAACAAGAATTAGAGTGATTCCCTTGTAACATGCCTCACAGTCAATATCATTACGCCTAGATCCTGAATGCTTCTAACTATGAGTCATCCGTGAGCACAAGCGAGCCTGAGTTCAGAGGCTCCTCCTGAAGCCACCTTGATATTCTTTGGCACTAAGGACTTTTACGAAATCAATCAAGTTACAAATGATGTTAGTAGACCGCATGTCCAGGTTGTAGACAACACAAGATGATCAAGTCACAACTCCAACAACACAGGCTTATTCTCAAAATCATATCGAGTTATATCAGTGGTGTGCGCCCCTCCTTTGGTAGATCAAGCCTCTGCACCAGCTAAACCTGAACAATTAAGCGATGATGTTGTGCCTCAAATGCACACATCATTGTGGACTAGATCCATAAATGTTACAATGTGGGATGCCTTGACCATTCCATCTATCAATCTCGAGCCACGCTTCTGTCAATATCTGCCAAGAGCCTAGAAAGAAAATCCAGAGACCTTGAAGCTGATTAGAAACTTGTCCAACAAGGTCATATCATTGATGAGTAAATTAGGCACAACCTATAGAGAGTAGTTCTAATCAGGTGCAAAGTCAAAACTTGGTGCAATCATATGGAAACCAAGGATCTAGAATCAGTCCTACATAATGCAAATGACATGCTAATATGCATTTGTCCATTAACAAGTTGTTCCTATGCACAACCTCTTCCAGCACTCAAGCACTAGTACTTCAAGCTTGTCATGCCTAAGAAAAACATGTGCCAAGAAGAAGAGAAGCAAGAGTCTAGTAATGGTGATCCCTTAGGTAAAACTGACCTCAAGTCAAGTATCATGTGCTTTAATAATAAAAGGAGTCCTACAACTTGATGGTTCAACTGTCACTACCCTAGGAATCATCAAGTATCTCGAGTTAACCCTCCACACATGTCCAAGTCTGACAATAACTCAAGATGTGTCAATCATTTATCTGCCCCCTCTGTTTGATATGTGTCTGTCAAGGGACTTTACTGCTAAAGTGGGTGGTTACTTGTCTTTTGACTGGACCCATATGTTACTCTAGACAAGGTATGGTACTTGATTTACCATACAAGTTGAGCCAATATTTTCCTATCATGTAGAGTCATATGTCCCATTCCCCCTCCAAGCCAACTATTTAATCCAAGAAGAACAAGTTTTAGTTTATGAAGAGCTCGATCCTCACACAAGTCGTGTCTCCTATTCTACATAACTCAAGTCCTTGGATGAATGGGTAGAGAGACACAATAGATTTGATCCATATGCTAAGGAGCAAGAAGCTTATGAAACTAGGCTTGGTACCCATTGCATCCTTGAAAAATAAGTTGTGTTGTCGTGCGCACTCAAGCAAAGTGAAGAGAACCCTGGTCTGTGGAAGTTATTCTTTGATGGATTCAAAAGCAGAAACGATGTGCCTTAAATGCCCCAGTGAGATTTCCATTCTCATTTTCCAGATGAAAGGATGAGAAATTCTTGTTCGTGCACAAGTTGTAGTTCGCATGTTCCAACAATGTGGTAGAGTATGAGGCGTTGGTGCATGGTCTGTTTATCACTGAAAAGAAGAAAATCAAGGCATTGCAAATCTTTGGAGACACCGAACTAGTTATCCACCAAGTCACCAACAAGTGCGCAACAAAGAATAAGCTTCTCAAATTTTATAGACACAAAGTCTGGGATCTCCTTGAAAGCTTTGATGCTCCAAATCTGTAGGTGGTGATGCGTAAGATGAACAAGGAAGCTGGTTAAATGGCCACAATTGGTTCGTAGTTCTCCCCTGATGAGGAATTTTTTAAAGGAAACACTCAACACATCAAGATGGGAAATTAGGCCATCCATTCCAGACAACAACACCAACTGGCAAGTTTTTGATAGTGACACACAGATTGTCGAGTTCATTCAAAATGAAGCTGAGTTTTCATCAAGCATGCAAGCTGACTTGCATGACAACTATGGTGACCAAGTGATACAACTAAAGACAAACAAGTTGCCTAAAGGGTTGGTCACCTTAGAACAAATGTTTAGCCCTAATGATGAGTTTAAGAGTGAAGAAAAGTATATGCGCGTCATGTAAGAAGACTGCTCCCCAGTCACTATTACACGCAGGAAGGAGTTACTACTCAGTAAGGCTTGTGCGCATGATGAAAAGTAGGCCTTCATCTCTCTCTGTCAAAAATACAGTGATATTTTATCATGGGAGTATGAAGACCTCAAAGGTTTTGATCTAAGTATTGCTCAACACTCTATTGACCTTGATCATGGTATAAAGCCCGCTAGATAAAAATATAGGCCATTCAATCCAAAGATAGAGCCCCTCATGAGGAAGGAGTTATCCAAACTCATTGAGGTGAAGATAATATTTCCAATCAAGTATTCTACTTGGGTCACGAATCTAGTTCCGGTGCACAAGAAGAACGGTGAAATCAGACTTTGTGTTGATTTTAGATTGAACAAGGCATCTCTAAAGGATCATTATCCTTTGCCTTCTATGTTCAGATTTTGCAAACTGTGACCAACGCACAAAGATTCTCAATGTTGGATGGGTATTCTGGATTCAATCAAATCCTAGTCAAGGAAGAGGATCAATTCAAAATATCATTTACAGCCAAGTGGGGAACATACACATATGAGAAAATGCCTTCAGTCTATCAAACACAGGTGCAACGTTTCAGCGCACCATGGATATTAAATTCAAAGTATATATCAATGAGTTCATCTTGGTCTGCCTTGATGACATCACAGTCTTCTCAAAGTAAAGTGTGGATCACATGGTGCACCTGGAGAAAGTATTTGAGAGATGCATAAAGTTTGGGGTATTTATTAACCCCAAGAAATGTAATTTTGTCAATGGCGCAGGGTAAATATTCCATGGGCCATGTGGTTTCAAAGGATGGCATGATGTGATTGATCCTGAGTGTGCATTTCAGCCATCATGGTATCTTTCCTTGCTGGCGTACAAGAAGACCTTGCAATCCTTTCTTGGAAAAATCAACTTTGTTAGGAGATTCATCCCTAACTTTGCAGGACTGGTAAGGCCCATCACCCTCATGCTCAAGAAGGACACAACCTTCAGATGGACAACAAAAGGAAAGGAAAGCTTCAACAAGATCAAGCAAGAAATTTATTACGTGCACCAAAACTCATCAACCTGGACTACTCAAAGGATTTCATCATTTATGCGTATAGTGCTAATGCGAGTGTTGCTACTATTGTCCTGACATCAAGAAAATGAATAAGGACTAGAGCAACCAGTGGCTTTATTTAGTCAAACATTGAAAGATTATGAATTGAGATATAGTCACATGGAAGAAACTAGTCTACACAATCATGCACGTGCTCAAGAAGTTTAAAATTATGCTCTCCACAAACTGTATTCAAGTACTGGTCTCGCACACAAGTATGAGAGACTTCATCATGGGAGCAGAGATCAACGAAAAGAGAGCGTGATGGGTGACAAAAATCATGGAGTATGATGTGACTATCAAAGCCACCAAAGCTGGTAAGAGGTGGCGCACTATGCAAGACAACTTGCAGAGGACACATAAAATGAACCCGAGACTTCATTATTTTTGGATGAAGATCTCTCGCGCGCAAAACTTGAAGCAGAATTGATATCCCCTGGCACACATGACTGGATGAAGGACATGATCACATTCATTTCCAAGGGCACATAACCTCCTGGTCTAAACAAAGCAAAGAAAAGAAATCTAAGGTTGTAATCAATCTCATATATGTTACATTGATCCATCTTCTCTTTAGGAAGGAATCTTGATGGCGTGCTATTGCTGAAGGTGTATCAATGACAACGCGTGGATTCAAAAAGTGTTAGCAGAATTTCACGATGGATTCTCTAGTGGATAACTTCTCTACCAAGATCTACAGCAATGAAGATCATAATGGTATGACTCTTTTGGCCTACCCTATTTGTAGACACACGCAAGTGGGTCATAAAATGCAAAGAATACGCTTTCTTTGTAGGAAAGAAAATATTGGTAGTGCTTCCCCTCCGACCAATCCAAGAAGATCATGCCTTTTGCAATGTGGGGTCTTGAATTCATAGGCATGATCAATCCTCCTTCAAGCGTTGGAAAAAAGTGGGTGCTAACAGCTATAGACTACTTCACAAGATGGACAGAAGTTGTCATGCTTAAGGAATCAACTGAGTTAGCCATCCTTGACTTTCTCAAAGGTATTGTAACAAGGTTTGAAATTCCTTAAACCATTATCTTTAATAAGGAAAAATCCTTCCTTGGTACTAGAATCTCTAATTAGGCTCTTAACCTTGGAATATATTTGAAGACTTCTTCTAACTATTACCCTCAAGGAAATGGTATGGCAGAGTCAACAAACAAGAACCTGATCAGGATCATGAAACACACAATGAATATCAACAAAGATAGTGGCATACAAAGGTCTTACGTGCACTCTAGGAAGACAGAATCATAGTGAAGAAGGTAATAGGAACTTCTCCTTAAAAGCTTGTTTATGGCAAGGAGGATCTACACTTCCCTTGACACTTGAGTTGAATTCATTAGCACTTTGCTTAACAGCTGGAATTGGAGGGTGCATGAACAGAGAGAAATCATAATGGAAAAGCTGGTTAAACTTGAAGAATCAAGAAACTCTGCCATGATCAAGCTAGAACAACATCAGTAAATAACAAAGAAGTGGTTTGACATAAAGGTTAGGCTGTAAGCTTTCAAAGTTGGGGACTTGGTTTCTAAATGGGATACTAAAAAAGCTAAACCAGGTCGCCATTCAAAGTTTGATGCACTTTCGAGTGGCCCATACATCATCAATTCATGCAAGGAGGCTAACTCTTTTGAGTTAACTCATCTTGATGGAGGCGCACTGACAAATCCCAGTCAATGGGATATATCTCAAACCCTTCCATTGAATTTTTTGCATCATTTTGTATATATTACGAGTAGTTTTAATTCCTCTAAGTGCATGTTGCACACACATTATTTGATTTTGTACATAGTTCTTTCTTCTTGTGTGCTTCTTGCACACACTCTTATTTTTCTTCCAGGATATCAGTTATCTTCTCAGCATTTTTCAAGTAGTTTTGCAGGATTCATAACAGAGTTCAAGAAATGTTTCATCAAGTGACTTCAAGGGGTGGTTCTATCAAGGTCACCAGATCAGAGATTCATGATTACATAGCAAGAATCCATGCCTAATGGATGCTCCAGGCTATTGATCTCCTTCATCTAGCACGCAGATGGCCCCAAAAGTCTCCAAAACTGTTATCCAAATAACTCCCCTAGTTATTTGGACAACTTTTATTCACATTTTAGCTATGATGGTTCTACATTACAGGTTGTGTGCACTTCAAGTTATCTACTTGGCACATTTCCTTGGTTACATTTCCTCGCACGCCCTTGCGTGCTTCTTTTGCTTTTCTGCCTTCCTTCCATTTTCCTTTTCCTCTTTGTTTCACTCTTCCCTTACACACACCTTCTGTGTATTCTCCTTCTTCCTAATAGATATTCATCCTGGCACATGCCTTAGACTTGCTTTCAAAATCAGTTGAGTCCCTAGAATTTACACGCCCTTTCTCCTTGTTATTGCACATTATTTTGTAATAATTATGCCTCTGCCATACGTTCCTTCCATGGGTGTTTCTCTTATTTCCTTTCGCGCACATCACTTTTATGTGCACCCTTACTTCATTTTTCCTACACCTCATTCTTCCACATGCATGCCTTTGCACCTTCTTTTGCACCCTTCTGTGCCACGTCATCAAATGTTATACATTGAGTGTATCACACACAACCTATCAAAGCACACCACCAGGGCATCGATTCCTTGCCTACAACTTCGCGAACAAAATACATTACTCCATTACCTTACAAAGCTTCAGATGACTTAGTGGCCACCTCAATTGAAATAATTTTAAATCTCCCTGTAGATTTCAGAAAGGCCAAACTACCAAATTTTGACGAAGTTACTAAGGAAACATTTGAAGAATATATGCAAAAATACTCAGTACAATCTGGCAAACCAGAATCAAGTGGAGGAGTACCCAAGACATATAAAAGAAATAAAGTCCCTACTATTGCAAGACCCATTACTAAAGGCCAAAAAGCGTTAGCAAAAAAAGGGAATTCAAAACAATTCGCGACAAACATAGAAAAAGAAGAAGTAGAATTTGAAGACATAGAAGAAATTTTGGGGTCAAAAGAAGAAGAAGATACTCCATCACCCATACACCCACAGGAACAATAAGCACCACGAATTTTAGAAGAGGAAGAGCCATGGGTAGAAACACATTTAACAAAAATAGCCTATATGTATTATCAAAAATTCCTATCTCCATGAGGCATTTCTCAACTAGCACAAGAATACGAGGCCAGCACGCGAAGAGAACAAATGGCAATATCTGAAGCAATAGTATATTATCTAGACAATTTTGGCTCCGTACTTGAGGACGTTATGAGGTTACTCCCATATGAATTAATAAAGGAAATATAAGAACAAATAGAAGCATAAGAAACAAGCCTCCTAAAGGATCTTCAACAAGAAAGATTAGAATTAAAGAACAACAAGAAAAAGACTATTGCAGAACAAAACAAGTTCAAAGAGGTCAAAGAACTCATTGGGTTATTGATTAAAATAAGAAAGGAAAGGGAGGATAAAGCATAAAAACCCACAATTAAAGACTCAAAACACACAAAGGCAGCAGTCGAACAAGAAAAGAAGAAGAAACATATAGAAGAGGAAAAACAGAAGGCTGCAGAAGTGGCTAAACAAAAGAAAATACAATTACAAACAAAAAAATAAGAAGAAGAAAATCAGAAAGAAATAGAAAAAACTAAGAAGATAGATGAAAAGGAAAAATAGAAAAAAGAATTGGAAGTTGCAGAAAGACAAAACAAAGAAGAAATAGAAAATAAAAGGAAGGAACAAGAGGAGATAGAGAAGAAGGAAGAAGAAGAGGCAGAAAGAAAACAGAAAGAAGAGAAGGAGAACAAGGAGAGAGAAGAGCAAGGAAAAGTACAAAAAAAGAAGCAAGAAAAAGAAGAAAAGGAGAAGGAAGAAAAAGAAGAGAGAGAAAGGAAACAAAAAGAAAAATTAGAAAAAGAAGAGATAAAGAAAAAGAAGAAAGAATAAATAGATAAAAGGGAAAACGAAGAGAGGGAAAAAGAAAATAAGGCAAAGAAGAAGAAAGAAGAACAAGAAAATGAGGAGAAAGAAGAAAAAACCAAGAAGGAGAAAGAAGAAACAACCAAGGAGCAAGAACAAAAGGAAAAAGAAGAAAGAGAAAAGAAACAAAAAGAAGAAGAACAAAATAAGGAGGAAAAATAAAGACAAGCAAAACAGATCCTACAATCATCCTCCTCCATCGAAACATCTATAAGTATGGTGACAACACAAGCACCCCGTGACTCTCTAATGAAGATCAAACAAGTGTTACAATAGAGGGAAAAGGAAAATTCAATATAGTTGCAACATGGGGTAGTGGAACAAACCATAAAAGGATATAAGGTAAATTTAGATAAACTCACTCCCCTACAAAAAACAACTTGTAGCCAAGTACTTGAACAAAGTGTAAAACATGGTTGGATGCAACAGTGCATTGAGATAGAAGAAGTAATGCAAAATATACTTTCATCCATTCAAATTGCAAAGCCACATATTAGTACTACATCCAATCTACAAGTAGAGGTACAAACAGAGAAGCCAGTAGCAAAAAATATTAAAGGAAGATATAGCTCAATTTGAGACAAAAAAGAAGAAAATTCGAGAGGATGTTGTGGAAGTGTATAAACAACAAATTCTTTAGCCACAACAAGTGGAGAATCAACAAAGAAGGAAAGACATGCAATCCATGATAACCAAGTTAGAATCAGAATTACAAAATGTGGCAGCATACTACACTTATACCATTGGGTGGCCCAGTAAAACTCAGAATGAAAAGGTAGAGTTGGACAGGTTGGAACAACAAATTCATATGGATTCCACAACATATGATATCACTACGAACAAAGATGAAACCCAAAGAAGAAAAATAGTTGAGTTAAATGAAAAATATCAAACACATCACAGGGCACGGAATGAAAAGATAATAGACATGCTCGAATGTAGCACACCACTCGACCGAGCCATGATTAGAATGCAACAGAAGCTTACAACTGCCCACACTAGATGGGGCCAAGTACAAGCAACATCCACACCATATGATCTCATTCATTTGATCCAGGAGAACACATAGTTGCAAGAGTGGATAAATTAGATAGACGCTCGTATCAAGATTTCATGTCAATATTGTCAAAATCAACAGTTGGTCATTTCTTTAGCCAATCCACTTGCGCCACGTGTCTTGTGTGCCTAGTCAGCACTACAGATCTTTTGACAATCATAACTTTTGTTCCAGTGCTCAGATCCTTGCGCGCCCAAACTTTTCAAAAAGCTTCTGACGTGTGCTATATGCTAGGCCATTCAAATTCAAATTTCAATGAGATTTGGTAGGTGAGGAGCTGGAAAACATATTTCACGCCATTAATATGTGATTTAATTGCTTCAACCACCCAGATTTGATCCATTCTGCCTTCTTTCCTTCTCCAACACGCCAAACAGACATGGAGAACTGCACTTGACATATTACAGGTGGATTTGCAGGCATTACTAGCTGGTGGTTGAGTTTTCAAATCAAATTTCCCTCTTTCTCTTATTCTTCTCTCATCACTTCATCTATAAATGTAAGAGCTGGGCTCATTGTAAAGGGTTGGACATTTTACATCCTTTAGTGTTTGCTAAGGATCATATATCTTTTTATTTCGAATTACAGACCTCTAGATCTAGCTCATGCATGTGGATATTGGCCTCTTGTATCATTATAACAGATTGTGAATCCTTGGATGTGATAAAAGCATCGTTTTCTGGCTATCTTATTCCTTAAAGTGTTTTATTTCTTCTTTCTTGCCTTCTTTTACATTGTATGTGTTAATAAATAAGTGTTCATAATGTGAACATTAATTATTTGTGAGTGGAATTATATCATCTAGATGATAATATAATATTGTAATAGTTAGGTGAGTGTGAGATATTATTATTATATTTTGGGTGTACGTGAGTTGTGAGAACAACTCACTATTAGATAGTTGTGAGAAAATAAAGGTGGAGAGAATCATGTTGGAGAGATAAGTGGGGATTGGGTAATTGATTTGTGATATGGTTTGAATCCCTATTCTAAGGATGTCATTTACCTATTTATATGTAATCTCTTCATAATGAAAATAATCCTGAATGAAATATATGTGAGTGTGTTTTGATTTGTGTAGAATATATTGTGTTGATTGTATTAAACAAACCTAAACCAAAATTACATTTTGGTATCAGAGCATGTTGTTCTTATGACTTCCTATGAGATATACTATTTGCAACAAATGAGAGGTGTTACAGATGTGAGCACAGGTACTTAATTTGTGAAAGAGATTTCATTATGAAAATATAAATGTCTTGTCTTCTCTATATTGGACTCGTCTGTTGTTGTTTGTTTTATCTTCCAGATTGGATCTGCAATATTGATGTGGATGTGGATTTGAAGGAATGTTGACACTAAGTCATTTCCCATCAAAATCTAGAGAGGTATCTTTAATAAGCATCCAATTTTGTGGGTTGCCTATACTGATTGATTCAATCACAAAATCTTCGAACAATGGAGTTAAAATCATGAAATTGCATGCACAGTCTACAACTACTAAACTGGTTTGGAAGTGTTTATTCAGAGGTTTAGTTTTGGTTGCATTTATTTTTTATTGTCATCTTGTTGTCACGTTTAGGATGAGTCAAGAATAATTTTATATTAAGTCTGGTAAAGAAGTAGTTTGTTTTAAAATTTTGTTGTTTAATTAATTATTTTTTAACTTTGTCACCTCTTTGTTGTTTTGTCCATATTAGATGGATAATGTTACAATTTGATGAGCTGTTTTAGTTTATATGTTTTGTAAGTTCTTTATGTGAGTACTTTTTATTTAAAATTAACCCAAAAAAAGTCCTATAATTCTTTAGAGTTTGTTTTTAATGCTTTGTCATTCGTTATTTATTTTAAAAGATTGTTTTATTAGTCAAGGTAAAGTTCATAATATTGTTGGTTTATACAAATTATAGTTTTTAGTTTTATTTAAAAAGTACTAGACTTTTTTTAATATAAATCGTTATTGTCACTCAAAAGTCCTCATTTTGTAATTCGTCAAGTCAACATTGTCGGTTTGTCAAAGTAAAATTTTGTCAAGTAATATTTATGGAGTGTTATTTTTGAGTCGAACATTGTCCAAATTGTCTATTTTTAAAAAATTAAAAAAATTAAAAAAATTGCCTTACGAACGTAATATCACTTGTACGCGACGTCCATTTTGTTAACCTACGCTTCAAATCCTATTCAGCTAAGTAGCAAAAACCATGGAGGCTGGAGGCAACGGAGGAAGGAGGCATTTTAGTGACCTCTCGTCAAGCACCATCGACGAGGCCACAATATTGCTTTGGTGGCCATGTTTTTTCACTTGTGTTCGGTGTGTTTAATTTCAACATGTGTGGTAGTAAATAAAGAATAGATGGATAATTCATGTTCATAGTTAGGAGCATATTTTCCTATATTTCATTCTCTTTTGTAAAGTATGGATAGGGAAATGTGTACGCTGTTATGAAAGTGGTTGGTGATCCACTAGAAAACCAATTTGTGAGTTTGTGAATCTCTTAGAAAATCACATACAAAGTGGTTAATGGTTCCACTAGAAAACCTGTTGGAGTTGATGGTACTCTTTGAAAACCATCGGATTGTAGAACATGAGCAGGTACTAGACAAAACTAACCCATGTTCACACTAAGGGGGTGAATGTTAGGAAATAACTGTTCATAGTGTGAACATTACTTATTTGTGAGTGGAATTATATTATCTAGATGATAATATAATATTGTAATAGTTAGGTGAGTGTGAGATATTATTATTATATTTTGGGTGTATGTGAGCTGTGAGAACAACTCGCTATTAGATAGCTGTGAGAAAATAAAGGTGGAGCGAATCATGTTGGAGAGATAAGTGGGGATTAAGTAATTGATATGTGATATGGTTTGACTGCTTATTCTAAGGATGTCATTTACCTATTTATATGTAATCTCTTCATAATGAAAATAATCCTGAATGAAATATATGTGAGTGTGTTTTGATTTGTGTAGAATATATTGTGTTGATTGTATTAAACAAACCTGAACCAAAATTACAGTATGTTTGTTGTATCAACTTTAAATTCCTTGCATCACCATTTTTCTAGTTGTGTTTCATGAAATCATTGGTGTAAATGCTTGTTAGTTTGTGTTGTGCGTGCCTAGCCTCCGTTCATGCTTTCTCTTTCGTTTTCACTCAAAACATATAGTGTTCATCCCTCTTTTTCGAGTGCTATCACCTCCCTTTTAGTTTTAATTTCCCATTTTTAAATCCTTCTATCCCTGGTCCCTTGGCATCGTTAGCTTGGTTTACCTTTCCAACATTAGGAGTAGTAGTAGCACTAGAAATAGGTAAAGGAACTAGCCTTCTCTGGAGACTCATCTCAAGCACGCAAGGTCCCACAACTTGGAGATGGTTCCATTATTGTCTCAAACAACTCGGTTCTATACGATCTGAAACATGGGTGCAAGTTTGACCACCAACGGGTGATATTGTAACAAAACTCAGTCATGTACAACCGCTTAATCCACATTGATTGTTTCTCATAAATGTAGGTATGTAGATACCCTTCCGCCCATATATTAACTATTTCAATTTTCCCATCCATATGAGGATGGTAGTTAGTGCTAAGAGCGAGCTCAATCCCCGTTAATGAAAATAAATCTTGCCATTTAACATGCTCAAAAAGTTTATATCCCTATCACTGATTATATCCTTGGGTAGCCCATGAAGTATAAATATTTCTTTTTAAAAATACATCAACCACTATAGGAGTATTATATTTAGCTGGAAATGGACAAGAATGAGCATATTTAGTGAATCTATCAACCACCACATATAAACAATTCTTACCTTGCACCATGGGCAGCCCTATGATGAAGTCCGTAGAGATACTTTCCCATTTTTTTGTGGGAATGGGAAGTGGTTGTAGAAGTCCCGCTAGAAATATATGTTTTGCTTTGTTTTGTTGGCATATAAGACACTCCTAAATGTGTTGAAGTACTTCACCTTGTAGACCCTTCCAATAGAATCTTTTTCTCACATGCTTATATGTTTTACAATAACTCATATGACCAGCTGAGGGGTCATCATGAACAACCCTCGAGATTATATGTTTCACCTTTGATTTAGGCACCAAATAGAACCAATTTTTGTAAAGAATGAGTTCGTCCACAACTTTTTGTCTTTCATCAATTATTTCACCTATAAAAACAATGTTAAAAAACTTGGTTTTAGCATACCCAGCCAAAATTAGCGATTTCCAATCTGTTGTAATCTTAGATATGGAGAAAAAATGTGATTCCCATGACAAAACATTTTCTACCAAGTATATAACTTGAAGTATTTTTGGAAGCATACCTTGTAAAGTAACCTTTTTACCCTTATCCATGAAACTTATTTCCATGATTTGATAATTGAAGGTGAGCTCTCCCAATGAATGCAACCATTGGACCCCAAGCACAATATTCATATTAGCCATGTTAATTAAATACAAATCAACACATAACTCGTATTGTTCTAATGAAACATGGAGTTGGGAACACCTCTTGATGCATGGCATAGAGTGACCATCAATTATCTTTACCGTGAACCCTTTGAAGTATTCAATATTTAATTTCAACTTGGTCACCAAACACGCATCAATGAAATTTTGAGTGGCTCCACCATCAATCAAAGTTATGACTTCATGCCCTTATAGATCACCCTTCATACATAATGAATGGTAACTACGTGTTCCCTTCAAGGTAACAAGAGTGCTATCAAATTTTTTTGGATCCTCTTCCGGCATACAATCAAGCTTAGTCTCATCGACATTATTTTCATCATCCTCACAACATTAAAATACTTCGATATAATTTACTTTACCTTTACCCGAACAACGATGCCTACGAGTCCATGGATCCTTGCATAAGAATCACAAATTATTCTTTCAAAGATCATTTCTAGATTCTCCTTCATTTTTGGTTTTGGACATCTACTTGTGAGTACTTGGCATCCTTTGGGGTGGCTTCCTTAGCTGGTCCAAGGGAGGGTTTATAGGTTATCCCATAGATCTAGTTGGTTGCCCTCCACTTGAATTTACCTTTAGATGATTATTGTTCGTCGTTGTTTTTGGAACAACTCCTTCAATATCTAAAGCCTTTTTTATTACCTCTTAAAGAGAAAAAGTATCAAAGACTCTAATTAATCCTTTGAGTGGCTTAATCAAACCCTCGATGAAAAAAACTTTAAGTCTCTTTGCTGAAACATTCGTGATCATAACAGAAAGCCTCTGAAATTTTGTCACGTATTCATCCACCGTGCCTTGTTGCCTCAAATGAGCAAGCTCATGAAAGTGAAATTTTGGATTAACTCTATCAAACCACTCATCACATGAATGGATCTCATTGTGCTCTTGTGTCACTAAACCATGAAACCACCATTTATGAACAATCCCCTAAAGATGAAGGGTTACAAACTTGATAGTGTCATCCTTTATCACATGCTTCAAGGACAAGTATGTATCAAGCTTCTGAATCCAAGCCCTAGTTGTTCCCTTGGTTGATCCATCAAATATGGATAAATTCATCTTTCCCAACAAGTTTTACACCTCCTTCTGCAACATATGTTGTCTTGGCTCGGGCCTAGACCTTCCTCTATTTACTCTAATGAATTCGGAAAGTGAAATGGCTTCACGAATCTCTCTTGGAAGAGCCATATAATCTTCATAGCTTGTGGTAATGTTCTGCCCCCTATAGGGCCTTACTCTAATATCTAGAATAAATTCTTCCCTTAGAATAAAGGTAGGTCTTGTGGTTGATCTGTGGGCTAATCCTATAGGTCATTGTGCATTATTAGCTCCAGATGAGCTATCAAATCACCATTATGAACCCTTGGTTCAATAATCCTTTGAAGAGGTAGGGAAAGGAAGTCCATTGTGTCTACCAATCTCTCATGAATTGCAATCAACTTATCGAACTTGGCTTCTTGAGGATCTTGATTGGCCATATTATTCTCTTCTCTTAGTTGATTTGCTTTCCTTCTTCTTTGATAATATAGGAAACCCTTGTTACCCTCTTTCATGAAAACCCTAGGTGGGGAAGATCGGTGCTCTAATACCACTGCAATGTCCCTTTTTGGGACTTCAATGGAAGAGAAAGGAATTAACACGAACCCTAATAATATTAATTCTAATTTTCAGACCAATAAACTAAAAATTAAAACCATTCTGGAACAACGATAAGATATTTATAACAACAATATGTAAATTAATGAGAAACACTTAAAACTCCATAAATAACTCAACCAAAATATATATAAGTATTTTAGGAGTTATCCAAGCCACTTTCTAATATGAAATTTGATAGAAAACACTGCTGGAAAATTAATTACAATCAATAAAAGCACAACTCCAAGAAAAATATGAAATGAGGGTTTTCATACCCCAAAATCCACGAAGAATTATTGATTTCAGCTTCATAAATTGTAATAAATTTTATTATGAAAGAAAATAGTAGATATGTGCCCTAGAATGCACCAAATGACACACTAGTGCAAGTCACCCCAACTAGGACAGGCTTGTCAATACATGTAAAAATCTAAAAATGACTTCTTTCCTCCTTTAATGATCAAATCTGCAATATGACTTCAATTCAATCAAGGTATGCGGTTTTTCATCCTCCAACCAACCCCAAGAAGGGTTTTCATATTTCTTGGAAAGAGCCACACACTTGGATTTTCACCTAAGAGTGGAGAGAACTAAGAGCTCAAAGCCCAAAGATCACTTTAGAATAAATTCACAAAAAGTAGATAGGGGTAAATGGAGTCCTTAATCTTCCTTTATAGCCCAAACTTGACACCAAAGCCAAGAACATGCATGACCAACCTCCTTATGCTTGTTTTAATCTTTTATTGGCCTTTTAATAACTCCAAGCCAACCAACCTGTATAAAAGAGGAAACACTAAAAATAAATATTAAAAATTAGAAAAGAAAGATGCAGTGGAAGTTTAATTCTATTCTCAACTCATTCCACTTGATCATTTTACGCTAACCTTGTAGGGGTTTGATGGAAGTGTATGTTCTAGCATCACTAGGAATGTGTCTCATGTTATAGTCATGGAATTTTGTTGTGATGATTTTTATTAGGAATGTGGATTTTGAATTCATGATGCGTAGGGTATAAATGAAAATTGGAAATTGCTAATGATATAATATGTATGTGGTATATGTAATGAATATGAAATATCATTAAACTAATAGTTCAAACTATATATGTTTGGGAAATTGACTTTTGAAATTTAAATGTATTGAATTGTACATGAATTGTTTTATATTTTATACCATATGTTTTTTGTGTGGGTATGATGTTTTGTTTGGAGTGTGCAAGTGACAAACATGTATATTCATGAACATTGTGAAATACCAAATCGAGATGGGGGAGACCAAAAATCCAGGAATAACATGTGTTAACCATGGTCACCCTTTGTGTGTGTGTGTTGCTAATGTATAAGTGACCCTTTTGTTATTGATAATGTTTTAATTATTTTAACTCTCTTGCAGTATGTGTTTCCCCTTATGATTTTTACCTTGCTTTTAAATTGATTACCTATTTATTTTCTTTAAGTGTGTGAATTGTGGAGTCCCTTGTCCTCTTTTTTTATTTTTATAACGTATGTGATTTTTTTTATTTAATATTTTCCTAGTTTGGCTTATTTTAATTTTATGTTTTTAAGTTAATGTCTTAACCTAATGTGTTAGTCCCATGATTATAATTTATTATTATTTTTAAATGAGTGACATTTTGATTGATTGAAATGTCATTTATTATGACTTTGTCCTTGAACATAAGCATTAAGTTGATTTTGATCTTGAAAAATCAGATCTGGCCTTAGGAGTAATTTTGGGAAGTATGTGGGAGAGGGTTACCTTGTCCCACACTCCCAAAATTACCCCAAGCCCATACCTATTGGGTAGGTAGATTTTTGAAAGACTAGATTTGTCATTTTCCTTGTTTTTGATGAGATTTTTGCTTTTTATTGTGAGTTTTACTTTTTGACTTTGGGAAGAGGAGATTTTTTGGGATGATGAAATTTTAAATGAACCTCATTACATGTGAATGATTTTGAAAATATTTGCTTTTACTCCTCTTGCACATTCTTAATAGAGCTTGGCTTGTGTGCACCTAACCTTTTTGAGTGCACACGAGTTTGCCTTGCTGGAAATCCTATGTGGACTCCACCTCACCTTACATAT
Organism: Taxus chinensis; assembly: GCA_019776745.2. Lineage (NCBI taxonomy): Eukaryota > Viridiplantae > Streptophyta > Pinopsida > Cupressales > Taxaceae > Taxus > Taxus chinensis. Next base: position 301,695,880 of record CM034146.1, read on the forward strand.
CAAAAATCTATAAATAAGAGAGTTTGGAGGAGGAAAAAGGGGTTTCATGATTTATAATTTAGTGCTTTCTTGGTTACTTTTGTGATTTCTTGGTTACTTTTGGCTTTGGGAGAGCTTGGAAGGAGGACTTGAATAATTTTACTTGGTTTGGAGAGTTTGTTCAAGAGGACAAGATGTGTCCAAGGTAGGTCCTTAAAACTTCCTTGTATTTTTCTTATTGCTTGTGTTAAACTTGTTTATTTTTGGTTGTCTTGTTGTGCTCATTGTGGGTTAATATATGTTATTCCTTCTTTGTTGGGGCATGAGGATTAATGAGAATGGTAAACCTCTTTCCATTGAATTTTGGTTGGGGGTGAGCATTGCTCCCATCTCATTTTGGTTAAAGAAGGCCTTGAATCGAATGGAGAATCTATGTTGGAAGACTTGTTATTCATATTGTAAACACTTTTCCTATTGTTGTAATCATTGTGAACCATTGCATTGTTTAAATCCTACTAGAATGTTGAAGATGAATTGTTTTGAAAGTTGCAAACAAAGTTAAAGTGAAATGTGCAAAATGTGTACATTAACATGAAGGGAAAGTATAACTAGATAAATTGATCTTTGTGTAGAAATCTAAACTTGATTTCAAGAAAAAGAAGAAAGTGAATGAATATTGTATATTGCTGCATTGTTTCATTCCTACTTGAATGGTAATAAATAAATGTAAAGAGTTGTTTGAAAATGTTGTATGATCATCTCTCTTTTACTCTCTTGAAAGGGTTATTTGCATAAGTGAATGTCATTGTAGCTCGTGTAAATAAAATGGTTAAAATACTTCACTTGGATTTTAGTTAATTATTGAAATGCATCGTTATAAGTTGTGACAAATTAATAGTTGATAATCTAGCTATGAGTTTTTAATAAGAAAACTAACTAATAATTTGAAAGCTACACATGTTATATTGATGGCTAAAGAATGACTAATGATGAGACAGAAGCCGACAGAGGCACAAGTAAAAGGAAGTGACTTTTGGAATGTATTGAGTTTTGTATATTTATTGTAATTAACCTTGTGTATAAGGGTACGTCACAAGAAATGTATGTGTGAGTGGCATTTTGAGATATTTTGTACAAGAGTTGAGATAGATAAGATAGAATGAGAAGAATATGCATGTACTTGAGAATGATGTAATCATTATTGATAAATAAAGAAAGACTGGAGTTTGGGATGAAGTCTATCGTATGCTTTCTTTTATGTTTATGTTCTTAGAGTAGATGTGGTGTATTTCCTGCGTACATCCTTGACTAAGGTCGAATTTCCTAAGCCTCGCAATATTGTCAGGGTTTTAGGTCAGCAAATTTGTTTCTACAAATTGAAATCTATAAACATGTTGGAAATGAGAGCATGACAGCCACGAACACAACAGGAAAAATATCCGCTGTAAGCACAACACAATATGAGAAAGTTTTGCACTAAAAACTGTGTTTTTCCATTCACAAACCATGAATAAATGCATTCACAAATATCGCATGACCTTGAAACTTCTACAACCCTTAAGTTATTTAACTCATCTTCTTATGTTATGTACGTGACGTGACTCTTCACTTGATAACTTCATGTATGTGACCTTTATGTTCCTGAATTTTTGTTTTCACAACTCACTAATGTACAAACCAACTTTTCCATACCGATGATTAATTACCCTAACACCATCCCTTATTAATCAACCTCCAAAGAACTGCTGGTCTTTGCACTGTAATCCATATCCAATTTAGTACTGAAGAAATCTGATACGATCTAAACATCTAATTATAGAAAATATGTAAAAATGAAATAAGGAGAAGGTAAAATGGCTCATATAGCCATATGAATTATCCTTAGGGTTTTTCTAAGAAACCTAGATCTAACGACAAAGTTAGATTTAATCCTAAACCCCAAATTAAATCCTAATTTTGTACTAGGCTTACCCACTTGTCTTGTTCTTGAGTTGACTTGCTAAGACTATTAGACTAATATAATCCCATAACAATTTTATAAGTAAGTTTAAATATTATAATGATGCCTAAGTTAATTCATATTTCATAGTGATGATATAAAGAGCTTAATTATAGCAGTGTTTTTTTATTAATGGCAAATAGTTTTAATGGGACTATACCCAGACAACCAGATCAAACATGAAAACAACATCAAAAAAGGATCAAAATCCAGATGAAATATAAAGGCCAAAAGTAACCCAAACAGTAGCTACTAGGGAAAAGCAAAACATAGAAATAACTACAATTAAGCAACCAAAAAATAGCATACTATCCGAAATAGAGCAGCAACTAAAATGCCACCAGCCAGACCAAGGGGTGTTATTTCTTGGAGGCCCTTTTAATCCTTGTTTTGATTGTGCGCAAAGAAGTGAATAGCGCTAGAGTGGTAATGTGTGTTGGATCATTCATGTTCCAAGTGTGAGATATCCTAGTTTCTTTCCTTCTTAGTCCCCCAAACGGCTTCAGGGATCTCGCTCAACATAGAAATGCTTCTAACCTGCTTCTCTATAAACTCACTAATGGCATTGAAAATGGCCATATTATGGTCATGCTTGTCCTTGTCCCTCCTCAATCTATTGTCTAATGAGTTCAATTTTTGTAAATATCCTCGTTCTGATCAATTTCAATACCTGCATCATCACTTAACTTTCTTTTCCCCTTTTGCTTGGTTAAATGATGCAACTCTTTCTTGATATTCTCAACCTCTTTTTCCAATAAGTCCAATCTGAGAGGAGTAGTATCCCTCTCATACTGTAAGGTACTATCCTGACCAACATTACTAATGTGTAAAATATTTTGAACAACTTCCATTTCTTAGTTGCTTCTTAGAACACGGGCAGAGGGAGGAGAGGCCACTCTGTTGAATTTGGGGCTCTTAGATTTGGTGGCTCTGGCCTTGGAAGAGTTGGTCGGCTTGTTGGAGGGATCAAAGTGGATGGGAATGAGCAAGTCGCTGGGGGAGAGAGGAATGGTTGGGAATTTGGAGAGAGATTTTGTGTAGGAGGAAGATGAGACCCTGGTGAAGGGGGTGGCCCTGGTATGTTTATGGAATTCGAGAATGTAACGTTCAATACAATTCAAGAGGTAATGCGGGAAACAAACTGCAAAGTTTCTCCTAAAGTGGTTGAGGAAGACCAAGTGCTTCGTAGGATTAGTGACATACCACCCTTCCAGGGAAATGAATGGAACCATCATTTTAGTAACATCATCGTAGGGTTTCAGAATGGAGCTTACCTTAATGTCCGCCGCAATAAAGATGATCTCCTCCCCTTCTTCAAAAAACTTATTTGCTTTTGTAGTTTTGTCGACTCATTTGCTTTTAAAGAACTGACAACCATCCAAATCGAGACCAGTCGCCTCAACAATCAACTCCTCATTCATCAGCACACGATGACCCCCATACTTTACCTTCCTATCCTTCCAATCCATGGTAAAATGCACTGAAATTTTTTGGTCATGGCCTTGAATTTTTTCGATGAAGTTGGAAACACCCCCCTTTTAGAAGATTCCAAATCTCCAGGTTGTCCTTCCACGTGGGATTGCAGCTAGGTTCCAATTGGCATAGAGCACCCCCCATCTTCTTCCCTTTTCAATTTTTGCGACTTCCCTGCTTGAAACCACCCTTAGAAGCTCTATTTATGATATGAATAACCTAGTTTTTAAAAATCCAAGCACATGTTTGAGAATCATGTGAACTTTTATGACTGTGATTAGTATTACTTTTCTTACATGTGCAATCTATCTTGTACTTTGAAGCCCGCACAATCTCATTATAAATCATACACAATGTGTGAGTGTCCATGTTTATCTTTATTAATACCATTTTTTACCTCCTTGGGGGTGTATTTCTCATCATCCCAATAAGTGATATTGTTGTTGGTGCCATAATTAGCCAAGGTGTCCACCACCTTGTTTCCCTCCCTATAAGTATGCCCAATTTTGATATTTTTGAAAGTGTGGCAGATATTAATGGATTCCTCAATGAAATTTCGATAGTCCAATTAAGGGGATGAATCTTATTAAGATGATTGATAATATTTAAGGAGTCCACTTCCATAATGATGTTTTGGATTTTATAATCCTTTGCAAGCCTCAGCCCCTAAAGAGTTGTTAGGGCTTCTGCATAATGATTACTCTGATTACCCATTTTACCAGCATAAGTAGCAACTAAGAAGCCTTTTATGATCATGAATTACCCCTCCACTGTAGTTGCCCCTGGGTTGCCCTTGGAGGCTCCATCAAAGTTAAGTTTGTACCAAAAAATTAGAGGGGGGATCCAATGGATTGCCGACCTATCAATGTTTGGAGTTCTCCGTTTTTGCACATTTACATCACCAATCTTCCAGTTGGAAAGAATAAATTCTTCATCTTTAGGATACTTCTTATTCTTGGGAGGTTTGAATCTCTCTATATCATCTTTAATAGCATTAGCAATCTTAACAAAGCTTTTCTTGCAATGTTGGCTATTGTTTCTAAAATGATGTCATTTCTAGTTGAATTTGGAAATATAAATAAAATGGATAAGAATTATAAGTCAAATTATTGTTAAATTCCCCATTAAAATTTGTAATGGTTAAACCTTATAATGAATTATGCGCAACTTAAAATATAGTAAATTATTAATCTTATATCTAATAAAGTAATGCAAAATATGTTTTATTGTTCTTTTAATAGCTAAGGTCCAAAAATGTTAAATAGGCCCCTAAATTATATAAGTGTTATCATTCATAAAACATAGCTATAATTATAATCCAAGGATCTAAAATAACACGAATGTTAATATACTATAATGTTTGGGTAGTCTAGTTCTTGGAAACCTAATTAAGAAATTAATGAATGAACATCTTGTGTGTTGTTCTAATTACTTTGAAATTGGAAGAAATGAACCTAGTAAAAAGGTCAACCTCAGAGTAAAATTCATGTATGATTTACCCTTCTTGTATGATCACCTTCATAATGTAGAAAACTAAAATTTTAGGATGAGCCTAGCTCCTTACACTCGATGGTACCTCCTAGTTTAAGGGAAATAAGAGTCCAAATTTAGGTTACCATAAAACATGTATGCTTATCGACATTGTCGTGAACCCAATCAATTAGTATGGTATACAAAAATCTTGAACCTTAATCGTTTAAAGTATAGACTTCTTCCCTCTTGATCTCACAGTAGTTCTTATTGCATAATAAAAGTATACTGCTAAATCAGGAAAACATGTTCCTTAGAGACGAATCCTTAGGACAATAACTAGTAGCCTCATGTGTGTTTAAATGTCCCTATTAACAATCGAGTTATACAAATTAATTGCAATAAGATATATGAACCAAATTAAATGAAAACATTTGAAATTAAATGTTAAACGATATAAAAGAAATTTAGTCTGGGGAAAAAAGGAGAATGTAAGTTCACATGTTAAGTGCTCTTCAAATTCATAAGATTGATTATTGAAACATTATTGTAATAAATATGTAACCATGAAAGATTTGTATCATGGGAAGTGCCCATTTGTAAGTTTATATTGTAGTTGGATCATTGTTTGTCCTTTGTCATTGGGAATTGTGGTTGATATGCATCATGTGTTTCATGTGGTTATGTTTTCTTCTTGTTGGGGTGAGGTTGTTTATTTGAGGAATAAGGTGCAGTTAGTGAAGGGAGGAATAAGGGGAAGTGTGTGTTTTGTTTTGGAGGAACCAAAGGAATTCGTGGTTAGTCTTAGGGGAGGGATAAGTGTGTGTTATAATGGAGGGACAACAGGTTTATCGAAGTTGATATGGCATGTATGTTTTGGAGGAACCAAAGACTAGCCTAGATTCCTTCTTAGGGTGATAAGGGGTAGTTGCAATGATGACCTCTCCCATATGTATGCCTCTTAGGTAGGCTTGATAATGTGTGTTGTCTTCCCTTGTGATGTCAATCACTTCTCATCTTGTGGAACGTGTGGATCCATGTTGGTATAAATGTCTTATGTGATGTTGAGTTATCATAAGTGATCCCACGCGGTATCATATATCAAGTAATGAAAGTAAATAATAATAATATCCCAGTATTTTTATTGTTGTATTTGTGTGCTAAATTTTTGGCCGTGACAGTTGGAATCACAAACTCAACAACGAAATATTAAAAATTACATTTGTTAAATCATGAGATGAAATAAATGTTAAGCATATCGATACGATAAAATTAAATAATATTCCCAAATTTAATCATAAAGATTAAACATATGTGATTTCATCCATATAATAATAGATCCATCAACTATAAGCTGAAATTATAATAATTAAATCAATTATATAAATTAAATTGTTTTTTGTCAGCAATTAAATTTTGGGTTGTGACAATTAATGGCATTTTCTTTTATCGATGTATAATTTTTATAGGTGACAATATGGATTGCATACCAACAATTGTTTTCATCCTTTTTTCCCAATTCACTTTTTAAATTTTCAAATTTGGTTACGCTATTATCTATTGAGACATTAATCTACTTGCTTGCATGTATAGCTAGGTTATTTTGGAATTGGGTAATTCATGACGACGCATCCTCTTCAAATCTCTCTTGGGAAAGTTTTGGTGCATTTCTTCTTGTTTTACTTTAATATGCATGCACATGGGTAAGCTCGCCAATCTAGGGGGGCAAAAAGGTGTCTTAAGTGGACGTTTTTTTTTTTGAAAAATAAAAATCTTCAACTTGTATGAGTTATTTGAAATAGTTACAATCAAAATTGTAAGATGTTGTAAGAACATGAATTGTAACATCTTGAGTCTAGTTTCTAAGCTAATAATTTTTCTTGAAAATGGTTATGTTTAAGTGGGTCGAATAACTAAAATACCAATAGGGGCTATTGTTTTTGTTAAAAAACATAATAGAGTGACTTTCGTGTGCCCCACCATTTTTTAGCACCATTTAGTATTTTTGAAAACCCTTTAGGAGAAAGATAGCTAGGAGCATCTAGTTTGGGCTCCATTTTTTAAAGATTTTTTTAGTGAGTATTTTTTTAATGATTTTTATAGTTTCAAAATTTTAAATTTTGCAAAATAACGAAGCTCCGACCGTGCGTCCCCCCTAACTACCTAAAAAAATATCGAAAATTAGATTTTTTTTGAATATGTATAGAATTAGGCCTAGTTTAGGCCAGTATAATTTTTTTTCAATTTTGATGAGCCAAAAAAAAGATGCACGACGAAAGATAGAAGTGTTTAAACTTCAAAAAATAGATTAAAAAAGGCATAGTTAGAAAATAAATAATATAGAAACCTCATATTAGTCAAAAAATTTGAAAAATTATATTTTTAGAAAGAAGAAAGTCTACTCTACGTCATAGTCATATTTTTATTAAATGAATCGATTGTTTTAATTTGATTTGTGTTAGGAAATCATTTGTTAGTATTCATAATAGCATGGGTAATTATATTATCTTGGATAATATAATAATTATATGTTGTAATACGAATAATTACATGGGTAATTATTCACTAATATATAAATGAGTTGTTATTAACAACTCATATTATTTAGGGAGTGTATTGTTACGTGAGTAACAATCACTCTTGATATGGAGTTTTGGGTGTTTTAGCTACTAAGCCAAACTCCTAAAATATAGGAGATACTTGGCCTATTTATTTGTATGAACCCAAATCAATAAGTGTGAGAGTTTTATTGATTATTCTGTTGTGTCAAACTGTTCCAAAACTATTATTTGGTATCAGAGAAGTCATATTTAGATGTGAGATGGAAGAATTGAGTTTTTGATCTTTAGGAAAGGGGAAATGTAACCATTATTTATTTCCCCGAGCAATGTTATTATTTTTGTGAGAAGTCTTTTAGTTTGTTGTTGATGTCAATAATTTTATAAGTGCAGCGAATTATGCAAGAATCTTAAATATTTCTAGATTGTACTATTCATTATCATTTGTGATTTGCATCAACGGTTTTGGCTTGACCGCTTCAAAGGATGTGAGCTAAGTCGACTCTAGAGAATATTCATGACTCCACAACTTGCATACTACCGCGAGCTATATTTCATTTGGCATTTTATCCAAGAATTTGACGTCCTATATTTGTTTCTCATTCTAACATTGGTTGTTCAGATTTCAACAGCACGGTTTTGATATGTGCATGCACCATTGGTCGTACCATTTTCAGGGATATGCATTCTCATCTCTCGATATAATATTTCACATCAAAGAATTGGATCCTCAGCACTGGCAGAACTTTACACTTGTTATCAGGTCATTCATGGATTCCTATTTTAGGAGAAGAATTCACCATCGGCCCCAAATTCGCAGTCAAACTTCCATGACAACATACCTCTCCTACAGTTCACAGTGGTACTCAAAAACTATAGACTCCTTTGGGTGGCGAATCTGGTTGGTTGATATCCATACCCCGTCGATCTAATTTCTCCTCTCCTCAATGGCGATATAAGACTACATGACAGATGCATGAGACTCCTGGCTCGTACTCTACACTGCCACTCAAGTTGTCATGAATTTCAACAACGGTATTTATTTAGTAGTCGGTCAAAAGTCGAGTCATACTTTGTCTTCTTTCTTATTTATTCATGTTTAGTTTCTTAAGTTGATTATAAAGTCAAGTGTTTATTTATTATTTAGTCAATAGTTGTAAAGTATTAACAAGTATATTTCCTATTACTTTTCAAATAGGTTATTTAAATCAATACCTTTGGTGTCTAAGATACATTGTGTATAAGTATTGTCGGCTCATTATTCCATCTAGGTTTCATAGTCATCAAATTAAATATTTGAGTCATCAAAATATCATATTGGCAAGAGTCATAGGGTGTCGTTTTATTTTAGTCTTTAAAGTGTGTCAATATTGTCAAAATCTAAGTTTTCATGACAATATAAAAGTGTTTTTTATGTCTTATTATCAAATCGGTGAATTTAGGATATTTGTTTATTGTTATTTTTTAGTCAAAATAGTCAAGTTATCAAAAATTGTAAAAATAAATTACCTTATAGACACATTATCAGTGTAACCCGATGTCCACCTTGATAAATGAACCTCAGAGTCAATATCAGTTGAGATAAGCAGTGACAGATGGAGGACGGAGGCATCAGAGGTTGGAGGAAAATCAATGACCTCTCGTCAGTCACCAATGACAGGGCCACTTCACTAATTTGGTGGCACGTGTGTGCTTTTACTGTAGAGTGGAGTTCCTTACTTTACCGTGCAACGTGTTTGATTTCAACATTTCTGCTATGTACCTCGGGATATGATATTATAATGTATATGGGTTGATGGAGATGTTAATATGTGGCACACATCCCCTTATTTATATGTATGGGTTCACATGGGATATAATATTATAATGTATATAAGTTGATGGAGATGCCGACATGTGGCACATGTCCCCTTACTTAGTTATATGGGGTCACATAAGAATTAGTTATATTGGGTAATGAGTCGGCCTACATTGGGATTAGGTGTTACCCATCCTATTTAAAGGATGTGAGTATCATTATGAGGATGTCATGGATGTATGAGTTGATTCTTCTACTTGGTAGAGGTATATTGGAGGTGTCCCCCTCGAAGTAGATTCCCATCTTGGGAGATTGTGGATTTATTCCTTCCTTAATGAGCATTGTATGGTGTTACCCTACCTTAAGGGTATTATTCTACATATATTGATTATTTGGGCATCTTGGCCCACCCATATATCTTGTGTTGTGTTATATTCTGCAATTTATTGATTTATTATATGCAAAGTTTTTATCAATTTCAATTTGGTGTGGATTTCAAATTTTCAACGTGGCATGAAAAATAAAAATAGGTGTGATATGTTCTTGTTCACTGGTATGTGGTTATTCCTACATAATTCCCCAATGTAATAACATTATGAAGAACAAATAACACAGTAAAAAGCAACATCATGATACTTGAAGAGGTTGAGCAGTCAGATGTGTTCCTGTTCATACCTAAGTTTGTGGTTGGCCTCTAGAAAACCATTGAAGGTTGTTCATATGTGTTCCTACTTGAGTTCCCACACTGCTAGGTCAGATGTGTTCCCTAGAGTGTTTGGTTGATAAGCATATGATTCCTGAGCGTGTTCCCATCCTCATCGGTCAGATGTGTTCCAGACAGTGTATGGTTGATAAAAAGTTGATGTGTTCCTTCTTCTACCTTCAGTTCGAGTGTTATACCAAGATCATGAGCAAGCATGGGCGACAGGCTGTAGATGAAGTGTGAAAGTTCTTTTACTACCATGTAAACACTAAGGGTGGGATGTTAGGAAATCATTTGTTAGTGTTCACATCAACATGGGTAATTATATTATCTTGGATAATATAATAATTATATGTTGTAATATGAATAATTACACGAGTAATTATTCATTAATATATAAATGAGTTGTTATTAACAACTCATATTATTTAGGGACTATATTGTTATGTGAGTAATAATCACTCTTGATATGGAGTTTTGGGTGTTTTAGCTGTTGAGCAAAACTCCTAAAATATAGGAGATACTTGGCCTATTTATTTGTATGAACCCGAATGAATAAGTGTGAGAGTTTTATTGATTATTTTGTTGTGTCAAATTGATCCAAAGCTATTAATTTGTTATGAAAGAAGTGGCATTTTAGCATTTTAATGCAAAAACAGGATGTTTGTTGTGTTTATGTAGGTCTATGCCTCGGGCTTGGGGATCCAAACCAGATCCAAGCCTTGAGGCATGCCTTGGAAAATTTAAAAACACATAACGCGTACGCATTCTTCATAGTATAAACATTATATGTGTTTTTGGCATGCTTCTATTTACAAAAATAAATGTTTAAGTATAAGAAATAATAAAATAAAATCTAAATAATAATAAATGAAAGACTTATAATTTAAATTTATTTTAGTAAATATAAGAAATTAGGGTCACTCTGCACCTTATGGAACTAGTCTCACAACTCCATGAGTCATGGTTTAGGAGATAGTTTGTTATAATATAAACTAGTGAGTACATAGGTAATTTTTAGGATTTCAACATTCAACCTAAAGATTTTAGCGTTTAAATTCTACAATCGAAACCCTAAACCCTAAACCTGAGGCCTTAAACCTAAACCCTAAACCTTAAGCCCTTAACCCTAAACCTTGAACCATGATCCCTAAACCCTAAAACATAAACCTAAACCCTAAACCCTAAACCTTAAACATTCAACCCTTATCTGTGAGCCCTAAAACCTAAACCCTTAGCCTTAAGCCTTAAACCATGAGCCCTAAACCCTGAGCCCTGAGCCCTAAACCCTAAACCCTAAACCATGAACCATGAGCCCTAAATGCTAAACCCTAAAAACTAAATCCTTGACCCTAAACCTTGACCCCTAAACCCTAAACACTAAACCCTAAACACTAAATCCTAAACCCTAAACCCTGACCCCTAAACCCTAAACCCTAAACCCTAAACCCTGAACTATGTGACCTAAACCCTTAACCCTCAACCCTTAACCATGAGACCTAAACCCTAAACTATAAACCCTAAACCCTAAAACCAAAATAATAAACCCTAAACACTTAACACTAAATCTTGACCCTTAACCCTAAACTTTGAACCTTGAGTCATGGGCCCTAAACCCTAAACACTAAATATAGAGCCCTAAGCTCTAACCCCTAAACCTTAAACCCGTAACTCCGAACCTTGAGCCATAAACCCTGAACCCTAAACCCTAAACCCTAAGCCTTAAACCCTAAACCATAAACCCTAAGCCTTAAACCCTACACCCCGATCCTTGATCCCTGAGCCTTGAACCCTAAACCCTAAACCTTGAACCTTGAGCCCCGAGCCATAAACCCTAAACCATAAATCCAAATCCCTGAGCTCTAACCTCTAAACCTTAAACATGTAACTCTAAACCCCGAACCCTGAGTCATAAACCCTGAAACATGAACCCTAAACCCTAAACCCTAAACCCTAAGCCTTGAACCCTACACCCTGATCCCTGAACCCTAAACCATAAACCCTAAACCATGTATCATGAGCCCTAAACCCTAAACCCTGAGCCCTAAACCATAAACCCTAAACCTTAAGCCCTAAATGCTAAATACTAAACCCTAAACCATGAGCCCTAAATTCTAAACCCTAAACCCTAAACCCTAAAAACTAAATCCTAAACCCTAAACCCTAACCCTTAAACCCTAAACCCTAAACACTGAGCCCTAAACCTTAAACCCTAAACCATGAGCCCTAAACACTAAACCATAAACCCTAAACTCTACGACCTAAACCCTTAACCCTGAGACCTAAAACCTAAAATATAAACCCTAAACCCTCAAACCAAAATAATAAACCCTGAACCCTAAACACTAAATCATAAACCTTAAACCCTAAACCCTAAACCCTAAACCTTGAACCCTGAACAACAAGCCCTAAACTCTAAACACTAAATCTAGAGCCCTAAGCTCTAACCCCTAAACCTCTTATATTTTAAGTAGGTCTCATGAGTGAGTTCATCTATTTGAATATGAAATATTATGACCATATTTCCTAGTCTCGTGACTAGAACCATCATTGAGTCTGCTTATACAACTACCTTGTTTATAAGAGGTGGGAAAAGTAACTATATGGATATGGCATCTACCTTGTGCCTTGTAATGCATGTTACAAATATCTACTAAACATGTTTCTCCCCACATATACTCACACCCTTGAATGTCAATTTCTTCACACTCTGAAAAAAATTCACATTTCTCATATTTCCATGTATGGTATTATACATGCCATGATGACCTATTGGAAGCTGGAAAAAATAACCATCGCAACACAAGCATTAATATCAAAGGAAATGGAAGAAACATAAAGAATATACCAACGCGAAGGTGTAGGATTAGAACCGAATTGCTGCAGTATCCTCTCCTCTGGAGAAAGAGAAAGATCTTCTGCTACTGGAATGGATGGAAAATTTGACAGAACTTGCTGAAGTGCTCAAAATAAACATATCAACAAGGGAATGGCTAAGAACACACAAGGGTTATTAATCACCTAGTAATCTTTCTTGTTTAGTTCTGAATGGGAGTCAGCTGGCTTACAACTTAGTGACCTTTCATTCATTGATAATTCCTTCTATGATAAACCCATGGAATGCTTTCAAAAGTTCCTTAAAAAATATAGGGGTAGTCATCAAGCCTAATGAAGGGTGTGATTTGATTTCAAAACAACTTGAAATACATACATATTTAGAGGTTATAACACGAATTTACAAATATCTCTATCATTATAAATGGAAGCCAAGTAACAGTGTCTCCCTGTATCTAAGAATCGAGGACTACTGGGGTCTATGGTAGGATAAGACATTCAGGAATCATCGAGTGTCTGAATCAGAATGTTGTTGCATCTGAAGAAACATTTTCAAACATTGGAGTAATGCATCTTGGAAAATAAAATTGAACCTTTAGAAATCTCGCGCAAATTGCCATCTTACATAAACACTAGATATATAGAGCTCTGTTCTTCGAATGAAACCTTCATTCTCAACAACTTGCAATTGAAAGAATTATTCAAAAGAGTGTTAAAAACAATTAATTTTTCTTGGTATCCTAATCTTTTAGACCCATAAATACCACTGGACTAGTTATTCTTAATTTATAAAACTCTCGGAGCTCAAAATATTTCACAAGCTACATAAAAAAAGGAGATAGCTATATTAGGGTAACATTTCTTTGTACCGAATTGTTCTTGGATATCTAACATTTCCCTCCTTCAAAATATTAAGTAGATGAAAGGCATCAAATTGTGATGACTCTCTTTGAATGTTCTGCCTACGAAGCAGATGAACCCTTTTCAGTTGAATACTCTCTGTCAATACTAATAAGAATGGATAAGACACAAAACATTACAGTGAGTGAAACCCTAAACCATGATCCCTAAACCCTGAACCCTCAAACATGAACCCTAAAACCTAAACCCTGTAAGCCCTAAACCCTAAACCCTAAATCCCTAAGCCCTAAAACTTGATCCCTAAATCCTGAACCCTAAACCCTGAATCCTTAAACCCTAAGCCTTAAACCCTAAACCCTGAGCCCTATACCCTAAACCCTAAACCTTGAGCCTTAAAACCTAAACCCTAAACCTTAAATCCTAATCTTAAATAAACCTTAAACCCTAAAACCTAAAACCTAAACCATAAAACCTATACCCTAAACCCATAAAGTCATAAACCCTAAACTATAAACCCTAAACCTTAAAACAAAAACCCTAAACCCTCAAATCAACCCTGAGCCCTAAATTTTAAACATTAATACCTAAATCATAAACCATAACCCTAAACCCCTAAACCCCAATCCTTAAACATTGAGCCCTAAACCCTAAACCCTAAACCCTAAACCCCGAGCCTTAAACCCCAAGCCCTATACCATGTTCCCTAAACTATAAACCATGGCCCTTAAACCTTAAACCCTAATCCCTAAATTCTAAACCCTAAATCCTAAACCTTAAACCACAAGCCCTAAACCCTAAACCCTAAACCGTAAGCCCTTAACCGTAAGCCCTAAGTCCTAAACCCTAAACCCTAATCCCTAAACCCTAAACAATCAACCTTAAACCCTAAACCCTGATAAACCCTAAACCCTAAACCTTGAGCCCTAAACCCATAAACCCTAAACCCAAAACCTTAAGCCCTAAAACTTAAACCCTATTTCCTAAACCCTAAACCCTGAGCCCTAAATTATAAACCCTAAACCCTAAACTGTACACCCAAACCCTCGACCATAAACCCTTAACTCTAAACCTGTGAGCCCTAAACCCTGAGCCTCGAGCCTTGAGCCCTAAACCCTAAACCCTGAGCCTTGAGACCTAAACCCTAAACCATAAACCCTATTTTTACCACCCTAAACCCTAACCCCTGAGCCCTAAACCCTAAACCATAAACCCTAAACCCTAAATAATATTCCTAAATATTCCTAAATTTCCTCCAACACTTCCAAGATTCTTTGCATCACCTCCAGATGCTTAATATCTTTTTTGAACTCCCAAAAGGTGTTTGATTAGCTCAAAATGGCCTTTTTAGGCCTTCGGAGGAAGTTATCTTCCATCAAGTCACACTGAACTCATCAACCATCGTATCCAATCATCCCTGCACATTGAAACAAACTTAAAAAAACCTTGTTAATAATTTCTTTTGATCCAGGTTGAGAGTGGTACTGAGGCAGACTGGCCAGAGGAAGGACACACCATTGACCAGGAAGCGAAAGATGCATTCCCTAAGCTTGTAAAGTAGGTACTCATCCATAGTATGATTTTACCATATTTTAAGAAAAAATTAGGGATTCAAATCCATGCTTGTGGGAAAATTCATGAGTCCATATATTTGATCAGTTGTCACTATCTTTGGGAGTTGTGAGGTTTGTAAATTATAATTTGACACATTTAACACTCTTACAAATGTCAATAACCAATCCAAAAGGCCCAAAAACCTGAACAATGACTATATTCTTTCACAAAACATATATCGATTGTATAAATTAAATTGTGAAGGATTCATCATATTTAAAGGTGAAATGTGGAGCTCAAGGAGTGACTTGATGATCATCATATCCTGACTCTGTCATTGTACCCAAATCTCTCCAAAGAACAAGCTAAAATGAGCTAGTCATGCCACCGAGGTATACATGACCATCATGTGTGAAGTATTAAGGCATTGTCTATCTCCATGAGATACATATGAGCAATGACATGTATGAGAATCTTGAATTTGATTCTATGAAAGGATGATTTTAGAGCCAGGAAAGGTGAAGGGATGATCTTTATATGGAGCACCTTGTTTCTAAGAATGAACAATCATCTGAGTTCACTTGATGCAATTCACTTGGTACTATTTGTAAAAACTCATTCAACACCTAGTAGTGTGATCAAAACTTAAGGAGGAGGCACATTACAATCACCTCATTTTTTCCATAGGATAAGGAATCCCATTCAGGGAGCAATCCTCTATCTACAAAGTGAGGATCTCATTTTAGTAAGAAGTAGACAAGCATCATAGAGTTGATTCGTGGTCACTAAAGTGAATTATAAACCAAATTTCAAAATTGGTACCAATTCAAGCAGTGGTAGGGCCAAAATCCAATCTAGAAGGTCAAAAAACCTACAAAATGACTATATGTTTTCCCAAAACAAAGACTGACTACAATATATATGGCCTGAAAATTTTAGGTCATTGCTAAAATTCTGAAAATGAGTAAGTACTAACCAGATTAGATTTTGAAAAACTATCTTCTAGATTATAACTGTCAGAGCTACGTGACCACTTCCATCAGGTGTCGAGTGATCCTCATTTCTTATATTTACTTAAATAAATTGAAATTATATGATTTCTTTTATTATTTCTTATACTTAACATTTATTTTAGTAAATATGGCTCCTTCAGGCCCTTATAAACTTCATATAGCCTGAAATGTGTACGTGTTTCATAACACTAGAAACACACATGTGTTATAGCGTGTACGCGTTTTAGGTTCGTGAATCACCGAGTCAAAAAAAACATAACACAATCATGTTATTGCAAAACACGATCACGTTTTTCTCATTTTCACTTTCTTGTTCACTTTTTGGCCCCCAGATTAGTGCACAAATCCCACATACACATTATAACACGACATTTTGTGACACCTAATTTTGGCATAAGCCTTGTTAGTACAATAATTTTAGCGTAGTTCTGTACATATGGTCCCCTAATTCAAATTAGGTTCTTATTAGAGTATTTATCTTGTTTTCAACTCTTTATTCCTCTTCATTCACCCATGTACTCATCTCCTTCATTGTTATCTCTCCTTAGTATTTTGATATAAGACCCCTTAATGTTTTATGTCTCTACTTATCTTTCCTCTATTTTTGGGTGTGGGGCACTAGAGGCATTCTCTAGTGACCCTAGGACACTAACATCACCCATTAATGTAATGAGTCAATCGATACTATCCCTTGCGCACTCTCATGTTTTGATTTTTAAATGGGCACCTTTATGGCTATCTTTTACGCTATTTTGTGTAAGATTTTGCATGCCAATAGTTCGTAACTTGAAATTGGGAAGGCTATGCATACAAAGTCACTAAGGCATTATAATAACAAGTAGCTAACAATTTCATGTCAAACATCGAAGAAACTAATATGTTTAAATGGATAATACACTCAATTATACCATTTTATAAGGACCTATCTACCAAAAGAAGGCCCAAGAGAAGTTCATTTAGTTGTTTTCATTTATATAGGGTTAGAGAGAGACTTGAGTCCTCTCTCACATTGGGAGGGATAATATTCTGCATAAAATTATTTGAGCCATGATTCCACATTAATGTGTAATGGAGGTTGCCCAAGCTAAGTATTCTCTATCTTCTTGTCTTTATTTTGGTGAGTTATAAGAGGTTTGACTAAAGAGAAGATATTACAACATCCTTATACATCATCACATAAATCTAGTCATTATCTACAAGGTACATATGATGACACACAAAAAGTTTAGGACTTTTTCGAACAACAACAAATAATAATATTTAAAAAAATTAAGAATCTTTTATCTCCTTATATTTTAAAATAAAGCGTTAAGTAGACATTGTTTACCATATTTTATATGTATTATAAGATATATTTGAATGGTACACAATTACAAAAATATAAGACAACCAGACTATAACTAAATTTATTTATTTCCTAAATAAAATCAAAATGATTTCTTAAACCAATAAAAATGCAAAATAAAGAATAAGGAGTGAAGTTCAACCAACATAGACCCCTCTTTTGTTAAATTTAAATTTAGAAAGGTAAATAAAAGCTGTTTAAACCTGAAGTAAATGTCGAAAGAAAGGGACGCCGGAGTTTTTTCTTCCCATCCCCATTCTTTACCAAACCCTATTTAATGCGAATGTAGCAATGGCTTACATGATCTTTTCTGTTACAGAGAGGAAATGAGGAATAGCGCGAGAATGGAGGGTTCAAGGTTTACATTCGTGGCTGTAGCTGTTGTATTAAGCCTGCTATGCGCGGCTTCCTCAACGGAGATTCCATTCATGGTGGTGCACAAGAAGGCCTCCCTGGCTAAAGTCTCATCAGATACCGAGCGGCTTACAGTTACCATCGATCTCTACAATCGAGGATCCACGTAAGTCTAACACTTTGATTCATCCACCCTTACCGGAGTCGTCAAATTCAATTAAAATGATAGAAAATTAAATATGGCCTAGGGCTTGGACATGGGCTTTGAAATGCCTAACAGTTCAGGCCTGATTGATGTGAACGCATATTTTCTTTTCAAACTATGCTGTTGGATCGAACCGATGTTCACTCTTACGCCAGTAATGCCGGAGGCTCGTAGATCTGATTAATTTATGTGCTTGTTTTGTTTTTTTTGGGTATGAGCTTGTAGTGAGTGAATCTGGAGTAGAATCTGCACGATCCTGCCTTTCAAGTTGCTAGATTTTATTTCCCCGAAAAGCGAACTTAAGCTTAATCCCTGGTGCATTGGTTATGTCCGTCCTGATTGCCCCTAAAGATCCATCATTGATTGTTTCGATTTTTTATTACCTTGAAGAACTTCTATTAAGATGCATTTCACCACAAGTGGCCAACGATATTCAAAATAGAGAAAATAGTAGAACAGGTACAGAAAGTTGTATTAATTTATGGCGTCCGGCACCTGCCATACTCTGGAGGGAGACTTACTATCGGATTGCTACATATTGCTAGATATAGATTACAAAGCTGTGAAGGCTTAAAAAATCGTTATGGAAGTTGAAAGAGTTGAGCTTCCACACGACTCTTCACCTCTCCATGGTTGTGTGGGTTGATATTCAGATGTGCAGTATGCTCACAGGTATTCTGACAGAGCATGGGCTCTGAGATGGCCACTTGTCATGGCACAATGGTCTACATGGATGTTGCGTGTTTTGGATGTTCTATGCAGGAGGTGAGTTGCACGGTGTGTCCGCAGATGCTGCGTGGCCAGCTGATGCTGTGCAAAAGTTGCACACAGTGCTGTGCAGGCTGTGCTGATGCGGTAGTGTGCTCATCAACTCTTGTCTTGTGAGCTGTGCAATGTGCATCCTGGTGCAGCACATAGCAATGTGCATCCTGGTGCAGCACTTAAAAGTATTGTTCAAATTTTGTCTCCCTTGGGTTTTGACCTCGTGACCAAGCTTCAGAATAAACCATGATTTTGCCAATCCATCTAGACCAAAAGTACCCACCTACGCTAGGAGTACCATGAAAGAAGTTGTTACCTCTTCCCAACTTGAATAAATTAGATAGAGGTTTCTTTTTTTTACAACCTTGGAAAATTTAATTAAAAACATAAGGGATTCACTTAATTTTCCTTCTATTTTTTCTCCAAGCTTGCAATGAAAGTGTCGAGTTTCTGCTATTATGGAATTATGAGATTTCTGTTTGGCCTAAGTCTGGTTTTTCCCATCTATGCTTTACATGAGTTGTAGTTGTGATCTTGGTTGGGTAAGTAACCACAAGGAGGCCCATGGTATGTTTATCAATTGCATGTGCTGGTAGACTGAAAGCAGCAAACATCAATAGTGTTTTCCCTTGGGTAGATATTGGATGGAAAGGTTTTTTAAAACTATGCTAGCATAAGAGCTCTTTTCTATATTATTGTTGGGTGTGGTTTCAAAAACATGTTGTGATGTGGACAAATCATTAATTTGTTATGTAATGTAATGGGCTATTATGTGTATAAGCTCATGTTTCTGTTATCTTAGCGTTTAATATTTCTGGTTAGGGTCATTAGCCAGTCCTATGAAGCCTAGTCATTATGTTTGTGGGATCAAACACCCTTGGTGTTATATTGCGGGCCACTTTTACCATGGCCTTACATTGTTAAGTGTTAACATAATATCATGGCAGTTTCAGGATTATGCGGCATACATCTGCTATAAATGTATATTCTCCCTCATATGTAAGAATCTCTTCCTGTCACTATTGATGCAATTATTATTTTGAGGAAGTCTCCCTCATTGGGTGTAGAGACACTGCACATTTCTTTGTCATGGCGTTTTTTGTGTAACCTTTGTGTTTTGACAATATTTTATATGGTTGTGCTTGTCTGGTTTACTCAAGGGCTAAACTTGTTGTCATTTCATTGAGCAGCTCTCACTTGCAACTCTCAGTTCAATATACTGATACAGCTTAATACCTGCAACTGTCAGTTGATACCTGCAGCACACTGATGAGCAATACAGTAATTTTCTGGTATAGTCTACAGCAGCCCAACTGTTTTAAAGTCTGAGCAAATGACAGCAGTTGTTTCATACCAAAAAAACCAGTCAAACCCCTAAAGAGAGATTACCCTTTTTGTTTATTCCTCACGCCCCTTAATACATGCAAATCCACATCAAAAAGACAACTGCACTGAACCCCCAGCATCCTATGAAAGTCAAATGTCCCTAAAATTAGCATTTTATTTACTAAAAATAAACTAAAACTCAACTCAAGTTTCAACTGCATCTACTTGATCGGAATCCAACAAAACAGGGCTGTTACACATTTATTATCTTTAGGATAATAACTCCTGAATCCTTTTAACTGTTGGTTGACATGTGTACATCCTCCTCCCCTTCTTTCAAAATTGTGAACCTCCTGGTTCAACTGAATCTAGTTTTGTCAACTTTATGAGCTCCTCTTCTATGAACCAGGTTTTATTGAAATCTGCTAATTGTTTCCATCTCACTAACCACGTCCTATAATTCTTGGCCCCTGGAGCAGTAACCTTACTGTCGACTATCTTCTCAATCTGCTCTCTTTTTCTTTGGCAAATACCTGGTACACTCTCCAAGCATGCTTTCCTTTTGAACTTCTTCCAGACCTGCATGATAGTGATAGAGATCTGCAACATTGAAAATAGGACTGATGTTGAATTAATCAGGCACTTCTATCAAGTATGCATTTTTGTTAATCTTTTTGAGAATCTTGCAAGGACCAATTTTCTTTCGCTTCAATTTATTGTAAGTGCCTTAATGAAACCTCTTTTTACACAGGTTCACCATGGTTATCTCATCCTCTTAGTACACCTTTTTCTCCAATGCAATTCTGCTTGGCTTTTTTACTGCTCATTTGCTATTTACAGCCTTTTCTTAACGTTTTGTTGCATTTCACGTAGATGCTTCACAAAGTCTTCTGCATCTTGGCTATTCTGTTTATCCTTAGGAAGGTCAATTAAATCATTTACTCCTTTTGGATTGCTTCCTAAAACATTATGAAAAAGAGTTCTACTTGTAGACCTGTTGATGCTGGAATTGAAACCATCCTCTGCCTCTAACAAGACTAAAGCCCACTATTTTGGTGTATCCCCAACAAAACACCTCAGCAAATTTCCCTAGCTTCTGTTCACCACCTCTGTCTGCCCATCTATCTGAGGGTGATAGTCTGATACTGCAATTTGCTACCAAGCTTTATCCACAAAGTTCTCTAATTGTGACTAAGAAACTTTGTATCCGGTCACTTGTAATAGTCATGGGTAATCCATGTAAGTGCACAATCTTGCAATGCCTCCTTTCCTACGCCAAAGGCCTAAGGGCCAAATTTTAGTCTTAGCCTTGGTCATACCCAAGGGGCTAAAGACTCTAGAGGCTATTGGGTATAGATGACTTATTACCACATTGTTTTTTTTGTTATATTTTGTCGTTGACATAAAGTTGGGCGACTTGGTGGTAATAATTGTTATATTTTGTCATGGGGGGGCTCATAGTACTTTATTATTCTATTTCTTCGTTGGGGTCACTTAAGCCACTTTTAGTTCCACATGGAGCTCCCAACTTGGAAAAAGGTAATGAAAAGTTATAAAAGGAGGTTTGGGGAAGTGATAGAGCTCATTCTTTCATACATAATTATTTTCTTTCATGTGCAAATACTGCTTGCAAATTTACAGTTTGTGGAGTGAAATCCCACATGAACCCTAGCTTTAGTGGTGAGAGATCCATCCCTAGCTAGCAGGACATTCTTCGGTAGTGAGAGATCTACCCTAGCTTGTCAATTTGGGGCTGTTTTTAGGGCTTATTTACAGTGATATTTTCAGAGGTTTCGAAGGAAAGGTTTTGAGGATTTTGGAGACATTTTGTGGAGGAAATCAAAGCGTTTTCAAATCAAATTTACGGCAGCGATAAAAATAGGGTTTGACATCATTTTTAGAGGATTTCCAAAGGGTTTTGACCATCTTCCAAAGGGGGCAACTTGTTTTGGAGATTGCAGCCCTTATTTGGAGGGTTTCCGAATTGCCATTTTCAGATATGAAGGTTGGGGTTTCATTCTCCATATTAGTATATGTAATTTTCAGAATTTCATAATTTTATATTGCTTATTGGAGAAGTTATGAATTTTTGAAGTTTTACCCCTGTTTAAGGCTTTCTGTAATTTTTTGGCTGTATTATATTATTCCAAAAATTCCGAAAATAATTTTCTTATGTTCTTTATAATATTTGCAAGCTCTCCTAAAAATTTCAAGTGATTTGAGTGGGTATTTTGAGAGATATTAATTTTCTTCAGTTTGCTGCCCTAGCTGTTAAAAATCTGCAAAAATTAGAATTTGTGTTTGTTGCAATTTTATATTTTTTTGGTGCATTTTTAAGTGGTATCCAACAAGGGATATTTCAAATCTCTCTAAAGAAGAGATCAACAATCTTACTTGTATCAACAATCTTATCACATGGAATAAAGCAGGCCATTTTAGAAAACTGGTCCACCACAGCCAAAATGGAATCATTAAGTACAAGGCAATCCCAAGACAAAGTCCATTGAAACATCAACCCATGGTCCTCCAAGCTGTAAAGGTTTATACAAACCAGTGTTTTGTTGTCCGCCTTTAGACACTCGACAAATTTTGCATGTAGAAACAAATTTATTGATATCCTTATTTGAGGTCCAAAAAACTTGTCACTTACCAAGGTGTAAGTCTTATCTCCACCAAACTGACCTCCCAAGCCATTTGAATGCATTTCCTTAATCAACTTTTCGCTCCTAGACCCAATTGGAATACATAGTTGGAGTTCCTTAAACAAATATCAATCATTAAATAAGTATTCATCATAAAAATCTCCACATACAACTACTGGATTGCTCATAGGACCAATTATTTTACTGAAATACGGATTAACTGCATGTTCATTCTTTATTTATTCAAACCCAACAACTTCATTAGTCATTGTCACAAGTAGGCAATGCCTCCTATTTAAAGCATCAAACACAATTTTAATTTTTCGACTCACATGCTGCACTACAAATGTATAATTTTGCAAAAATGAGACCCATTTGGCATGCCTATGAGATAGCGGGGCTTGAGAATTTATATACTTTAGCACTTGATTGTTTGTCAATAAAACAAATTCTCTATGCAGTAGATAGTGGCTCCATTGTTTCAATGTTTGGACAATTATCAACAGCATACAATATTTTTTATCATAAGGGCAATATCTTTTTTTGGCATTATGTTTATTCACTGAAATAGGCAATTAGCTTGACTTCTTGACTCGACACTCCCCCAATTGTGACAGCTGAAACATCACCACTCAGCTGTAAAACCTTTCGAAAGTCTGGTAAAACAAGAGTTGGAGTTTTCCTCATCTTCTTTTTAAGCTATGTTACTAGGGTTTGCCCCCCACCCTCCCGTACCCCCTGGATACGTACCCGGTATGGATACGTCCCGGGTACGGTACCGATGTGTCCCAGGTATGTCCAGGTACGTCCCGGGTACATTTTGGTGTACTTGGGATGTACCCACAGGGTTGGGCAGTGGGTGGGCTCCAAAAAAGTTTAATTTTATTTTATTTTGACTCAAACAAACTTCAGTTTTATTGAGGACTATACTTAGAGGGCATGACAACCACAAGGAAACCTGGAAATTGTTTAAAATTCCTCTAGTTTATTGGAGAGAAAATATTCAAAGGATATCAACAATGTTTGATCTAATTATTTGGGATCATCGCAATTGGCCAAGGAAAGAAGCTATTCATAGAAATTTGGACATATATTTGAGCCTCTGTACCAGTTATTTATGAGATCAAATCTCAGGGGATCTTCAATACTAATAAAAAAATTTGGAATTGCAAATTGCATAGCTTAAAGTTTCAAAGAGCATCCTTTCCCAAAAACTATCAAGGCACAACATTGACTCCTTCCCGCATTCTTAAGTAGGATTAGATGGCGATTTTGGATAACATGAATGCAAGAACTAACCATTGGACTGGCTGCCCACTTCAGTTATCATTGGCAGGTTAGAGTCAATCTCATTAAACAGGTCCTTTAGGAGCTCCATATCTACATCTTTTACGGCCACCATCACAACACAAAAATTAATCTCAAAGGAAATGGATGAAACACAAAGGAATGCAATATTTGTATATCATAGAATATTTAAAATCTTAAGTATATTGAATGTTTTGAACATTGATTGTACTATATTTTTCAAATTTTGTATTTCCTATGGACCAAAAAATGAGTAAAATGAGTATATATATGCATATATAATATTTTTTTAATATATATGTACGAACGTATCCAAGATGTAGCTTACTCAAGGGTTTTGTAAAATCGACATATCCGTGTATCAAACCCGTATCCTAGCAACATAGTATTTAAGCTGTTCAAAACTTCTCTTAGCTCCTCGAGTCCAGGGAAAAACCTTTCCCTTGGTACACTTGGTTTATTAAAACAAAGTACTTGTACTGTTGAAATTTCTAACAAAGATTTTATAAAAGTTTACTAACCATGAAATCTCCTCACCTTTGTTAGGCTTTGAGGGATAGACCATTCAAGTATAGCCTTAATCTTTTTTGGGTCCATCTGCACTCCATCTGCTAAAATTACACTTCCAAAGAAAACCAACTTTTCCTTGCAAAATTCACTCCAAGAGTATCAAACACTCTTTTCACTTGTTTCAAATGCTCTTCCAGGTCTGCACTAAAAATCAATGCCATCATAGTGAACTATGACAATTTTTTCGAAGTATGGTCTAAATACTTAGCTCATATTTCACATAAAATTGGCGGGAGCATTAGACATTCTGAATGACATCACCAACCACTCATACAAACCATCCTTGGTCTTAAAGGCTGTCTTCTATCCATCCCATTCTTGGATTCGGCTTGATTGATAACACTAACTCAAATCAATTTTGGAGAAAATCTTAGCACCAGCCAAGCTATCTAACATAGCAACCATTCTACATAACAGATATTGGAACTTTATTGTAATCTTGGTTATGGCTCTAGACTACCCACACGTTCTTCATTTTCCTCCTTTGGTGATAGTAGGACTGGTGTGACACAAGGACTCGTGCTCTTCCTTATGAATCCTTTCCCTAAAAATCTGATATCTGTTTTCTCATTTCCTCAATTTTTCGTGGAGCTAACTTGTGTGAAGCTTGATTAGGAAACTTTGATCTTGGATTTAAATCAATATGGTGTATAAAGTCTCATGAGGGAGGCAAGCCTGTTGGTAATTTTGTTGGGGTTACATCAGAATACTTTGCTAATGGTTTTGGCACCTCTTGTGAGAGCTTCTCTTTATCTTGCCTTTCTTCTCTAGGGCATAATAGATAACAAGCTTCTTTAGTTTGTTTGCAGATTTTTTTTTGTAACTCCTTGTTGCTAGAGATATTTTAGACACCTCTTACTCTTTTCAAGGTTTTAAAAGATGTTTCTTCCCCTCATTTTGTACTTCATAAGTGTTCTCTTTCCCATGATGGATTACTTTTTGGTCATATTGCTAGAGCCTTCCCAACAACAAATGACATTCATCATGTGACATAACATGTTGTCTTCATATGGACCAATTTTGAAATCAACTAGGCAAGGTTGATTCACAATAACACTATGCTTCGTTTTGAACTTTGAAATTTTACAAGGAATTGATTTTGGAATGCAAGCAGGTTGTAATTTTTGCAACATTTTTATACTTGTAAGATTGTCAAAAGATCTTCCATCTACAATCACCTTGTGCACTTTGTCTGTACACTTGCATTTTGTTCGAAATACATTCTTCTTCACTCCGTTTTTAGGGCCTCTTGGTCTCTTGCCCTTAAGGTTCTTTGCAGCATCAGCCATCAAGTTGTCTTTAGTCTTGGCTTCAATTTCTTCTACTTGTGGTTCCTCCTGGGCCATCATGGGTCCATTGGAAAGTCTGGAGTTTTTAGGACAGCTAGTGGCTTTATGAGGCCCACCACAATTGAAGCACTTCAAGGGTCTCCATTATCCAAATCTTTGTTGGCCTCTACCCCTACCCCAACCTTTAAAAGCCCCGCGTCCACCATAATTAGTTTTTGGTTCCTTATCTTCCTCTAGCTCATTATTCTTTCTAGTTTTGGAAGAACTTCCTCTTCCTCCATTTAAATTGCTGCCACCCCTTTTGCTCACCTTTTTGTCCCACCTATTCAATTTTTCCTCTGCCTTTAAGTCATACTGATATGCTTCGTCAGTGGTGTTCATTTTGAGTAGGGTAGCTCATCTTGGAGTTGAAATCTTAGCCTATCAATGTACGTTGCTGCTGCGTGCTCATCATCTTTTTGCAAAGCAGTCCTGATTTGCAGCCTCAGGAATTGTTCAGTATATGTTTGTATTGACGTATCCTTTTGCCTTCGAGTTTGAAACCCCCAAAAAGCTTTTGCTGATAACCAGAGGGCATAAACTTAATTTTCAAATGTTTTAGCATCTTTGGGCACATTCTCTTTTTCTCGTTCCCTTGTCTTTTTCAACATTCTGTAGATTCTCCCACCATAAAGCAGCATGAGACTTCATTTTTGATGCTGCAACTGTGATCATTTGTGGATCAGTTTCCTCAATCCCCTCCATCTCATTGTATTTTTCTTAACTCTGGAATCCAATCCATGAATGCTTTTGGATTTAGTTTCCCTTTAAAATTAGGGACTTCAACTTTAACCTTTCCATGGGATGTATGGCTCCGACTCAATCTCTTTGAATCCTTCCGAGTCTTCCTTTGAATCCTTCTGAGTCAGCTGGGTATTCCTCTGGATCCTCATGAATCAACCTAGCCTCAAAGGCCTCTAACCTTCTGAGTAGTTCGTCTGCCACATTTCCTCTCTGTCTTGCATTTCTTCTGCCAATACCTGCCCAGTAGACAAGCGATCTCCTTTGTGCCACAGTGCTCTGATATCAATGGAAGCAGCTCTCACCTGCAACTCTTAACTCGATATATTGATACAACTTGATACCTGCAGCAAACTGATGAGAAACACGGTAATTTTCTGGCTCAGTCTATAACAGGCCAATTGTTTTGAATCATAACACTGCAACTCAGGACAACATGAAAGACAACAGAAACATAAAAGAGCAAATGACAGTTTCATACAAAAAAATCAGTCGAAACTTGAACCCAAAAAGAGAGACTATCCTTTTTGTTTATTCCTCCCCTGCTTTAATACATGCAAAATCCAAATTAAAAATACAATTACGTGGAATCCCCAGCCTCCTATGGAAGTCAACGGCCCCTAAATTTAGCATTTTATTTGCTAAAAGTAAACTAAAACTCAACTCAAGTTTCAACTACATCTACTTAATTCAACAAAACAGGGCTGTTACCCTTTTAACTGTGTCACAGGGTTCGGCGATTTTTAGACATAAAGTTCGAAAATCGCCGAACCTCATTTGACTCCCAAAAAAACGACGAATATTTGTCATTATTCGTTGTTAAAAAAAACTTAAAAACACTTTTTTAGAAAACCCTAAAAAAACCCTAAAACGACAATCTAAGTTTATAAAATGCCGCAAGAGTCGACAATCTGAGTATGAGCAGTCGAATGCAAGTTTGTCTGAGTTTGATTGTTTTTTGAGTTCGTGGCTTCGTGACTTCGGTGTGCTTTCTTGAGTTCGTGGCTTCGTGACTTAGTGACTTCCGTGGTGCTTTCGTGGTTTTGGCTTCTACATGTGCTATTCGTGGATTGGTAACCTCTTCGTTGAGTTCGTGGCCTTGGACTATGGACATAGACATTTGCGAACAAATCGTTGGACTGTGCTTCGACTGTGCCCTCAAGTGTGCCCTTTGCTGTGCCCTCTACTTCGACTGTGATTCCTCTGCTTAGAGTGTGCTTCAACCGCCGCCATCTATCAACAGCCATAGGTATGTTTCTAGTTGTACTTTTAGGTTTCTTTGTTTTAAGTGTTAAACTATAGTCTATTTACATATAAATATTTAAAGTTTGTTTAAAGTTTTAAACTATTTACATATAAAGTTTTAAAGTGTTTAGGGTTTGTTATAAATATTTACGTATAAATGTTTAGTTGTGTTTTTAAAGTTTAAAATAGTAATTTATTATTTATAGTTTATTATTGATTTATATTTTATAACTTTATAATATATAATTTTATTTTGATTTAATATTTTATTATTTATATTTAATAGTTTATCTTTTATTTGTATTATTTATTTTATCTTTTATTTAACATTTATTGTTTTAATTTTAATAAAATAATTAAACATTGATAATTTGATATAATCGTGTATAGATTTTTTATTTTTAAATATATAAAAATAATATTCATTTAAATGTGTAAATTTAAAATATTAAACATGTATAATTTTTTTATTTTTTCAAATTTATTAACATTTAATTTTTAAAATTTAAACTATGAAATATAACATTACATTATTATATTTTAACGGTATAATATTATTAAAAATATTTAACGTTTTTTTAATATTTTAAAATTTAAATGAATTTTAAAGACATTTATTTGTAAAATATAATATTTTTAATATTTATAAATGTATAATGCATTTAACTTTAAAAAAAACATATTTACAATAATTCAATTGAATTTTGTAATCATATATTTAAATTTAAAAATTAAACTTATTATAATGTATTTAATTTTGTTGTAAATTTGTAATATTAATTAATATTGTGTTATTTGAATGCAGATTGTAATTCGATGGGACCCCCAAAATCAAATGCTGAGGGATGGAAACATGTGAGCCGCGACAATAACAACCTCAAATGCCGCTTGTGTGGTCATGCTTTTACAGGGAGTTTGACAAGGGCAATGGACCACTTACTCGGGAATTCAGCTGGTCGGGGAGGAGGGGTTGCAACATGTGGATCAGTGACTCCAGAGATTAGAACTGCTCTAGAGAAAGATCAATCCGCTTCGATTGTAGGAAAGATGCAATCGACCCAAAAGAAACAAAGAGTCCAAGAGAACATGTCTAAGTTCACGACATCTGTTGTGTCTTCTTCTACCAGTATGCCCAACACCTCAATAGGTGGATCAATGGGGAGTGCAACATTGAAAAATTTGTGGAAACCATTAGAAAAACAACATGTGGATGATGCATTTGCTGATTTATTTTATTCAAGTGCTATTCCATTCAATGTAGCTAGGAATCCACATTTTCGAAACACAATTCAGAAAGCTACAGAGTTTGGCAAAGGCTACACACCTCCTTCAGAGGCTTTGAGAACAACTCTTTTATAGAGGTCAAAAAGATAGGGTGACTAAGAAATTATCTGAGGTCAAAGCCTCTTAGATGGCAACAGGGTGCACAATATTGAGTGATGGATGGTCAGATATATGTCAGAGACCACTGATTAATGTTTTGGTGGCTTGCCCTCAAGGTGTTGTGTTCTTGAAGGTGATAGACACCATGAACCATAAGAAAACTTTAGAGTATATTTTTGAAATATTAGAGGAAGCCATTATTGAAATAGGTGTGGAAAATGTGGTTCAAGTGGTTACTGACAGTGCTGCAAATTGTGTGGGAGCTGGAAAGCTAATTGTAGAGAAATACCCACAAATATATTGCAGCCTGTGTGCAGCACATTGTTTGGATTTGTTGTTACATGACTTGGCTAAATTTCCATGGATACATGAAGCAATTCACAGAGGGAGAGCAATTGCAAATTTTATCAGAAATCACCGCCTCACATTGAATCTCTACAGGCAGCATGCATCGAGGGAGTTGTTGAGGCCATGTGAAACAAGGTTTGCTTCATTTTACATCACTTTGAAAAGAGTGGTTGAAGAGAAAGCAGCTCTAAGATTTGTTGTGTTCCAATGAGTGGGAAAATTCAATGCTTTCTAAAGGTCCTAAGGGGAAGAACATAGAGCAAATTGTTTTAAATAGCAATTTTTGGGAAAGTGCAACAAAGGTTTTAAATGTGTGTGAACCAATTGTTGATGTGCTTCGCATGGTTGATGGCAACACCCCTTGTCTCGGTATGCTTTATGAGTGCATGGACCGTTGCAAGGAAGCTATTCAAAAATCACTAAATAATGTGGAAGGAGACTACATGGAGATATGGAATACAATTGATTATAGATAGAAAATGATGCACACACCTTTACATGCAGCAACATGCTATTTGGAGCCTAAGTTGTTTCAGGTAGATAGAGATAGTGATCTTGAGGTTATGACAGGGTTTTATGAAGCCATTGAGAAGTTCGAGCCAGATTCGACAACCACATATCTAATTAGAAAGCAGTGTTGGAAATACAAGGCAGGAGAAGGGATGTTTGGAATATCAGCAACCAAATCTGACATGTCACAAGCTGACATACTTGGTTACAGATGGTGGAAGTCCTATGGAGCACAAACACCTGAATTGCAATGCTTTGCCATTCAAATATTGAGTCAAGGAGCAAGTTCATCAACTTGTGAGAGGAATTGGAGCTGCTTTGACCACATCCATTCTAAAAAGAGGAACAAGTTGTTGTCTAGAAAATTGGGAGATCTTGTTTATATTCATAGCAATTTACAATTGTCTATGAACAATGCAACAAAAGACTCCACCTCTTCTTTGCAACATAAAATTCCAGATAACACAATGGATGCAGATGAGCCTGACTTTTTGGATGATGAATTGAGTGTTGCATCTAGTGATGATGATATTGCATCAACTCAACCAAGTGCTCTTGATGA
The DNA here is from genome assembly GCA_019776745.2 of Taxus chinensis. NCBI lineage: Eukaryota > Viridiplantae > Streptophyta > Pinopsida > Cupressales > Taxaceae > Taxus > Taxus chinensis. The sequence goes on from CM034146.1 coordinate 301,726,749, forward strand.
CTTGGAGCTTGTTTAAGTTTGAGTCTTGACTTTTAATTGTAACTTTTTGACGATTTCATATGTTCCTCATAGTTTAACTTTGACAAGCATGGTTTATAAATGTAACAGATACATCTTTTTACATAGATTTCAAGTTTATATAATAATGTTTTAGCTATTTTGAAAAAAATGTGCATTTATGTCTTATTTTTTAAAAAAAAAGAAAATTATAACAGCCGAATTTAATCACTAATTTTTTTGCCGAATTTTATCATTGCCGAACTTAATCCGAATTTAATCCTCGCCGAACATGAACACGAACCTGGTGACTTAGCCTTTTCCTATCTTTAGGAAAACAACTCTCGAATCCTCTCTACTATCTTCAGCTACTGTGCATAAGCTCATGTTTCTATAACCTTAGCTTATAATTTTCTGGTTAGGGACATCAGCCAGTGCTATAAAACCTAGTGGTTATGTTTATGTGGTCAAATACCCTTGGTGTGATATTGCGGGCCACTTTTACCATGGCCTTATATTGCGAGTGTAATACCATGGTAGTTTCTGGATTGTGTGGCATATATCTGCAATAGATATAGACTCTCCCCATCATATGCAAGAATCTCTCTGTCAGCATTGCTGTAATTATCATTTTGGGGAAGTCTCCCTCATCATACCAAACCTTGGGGGTAGAGGTGCTGCACATTTCTTTGTCTTGACATTTTTTTTCTGTAACCTTTGTGTTTGACAAAATTTTACACGGTTGTGCTTGTCTAGTTTAGGCAAGAACAAAAATTGTTGAGTCATTTCATTGAGTGAATGAGAGTATAAAAGGGTTATGAATGGACTGGAATTCATTGAGCCAACAATAGTATTAGACGGGTGATTCAGCAGGAGGCTATCCACCTTGCACTGAAACTGTACATGTACAATGTGGGCAAAATATGAATATGAAGAAGAAGAGGAATTGCTAGAATATGAGCTTCCCACCTTGATAAAGGAGATCGAGAAGAGGAAAAGGGCAAGAGCAAGAGAAAATATAAGAATTGTGAGTTGAGGCTGGTTATGATGTCCAAATCCTTGAGTTCAAAACCCATATTCTCCTCTAGGACAAGACAATCACATCTTTTAGCATTGTTTTGTGAGGGTTGGCATCACAATCGACAAAAGGGTCATGATGTCCTTAGAGGGAAGGCTTCAATTGGTTGGATGCTTACAATTGAAAGACGAGGAAAGAAGCAAAGCTGCATGGAGGGGCCGTTGTATGGTCTGTTTTTGGATGTCAAACACCCCATAAGCTAGCATTGTAAGTCACTTGGCCAAAAAAGTAGGAAAAAGCTCCCCTTTTGGTTTCACACCTTCTACAAAGACATGATTGTAGTTGTAGTTAGTTGGCATTGCTCTTATGAATAAAGAGGCTTGATTCTAGATCTTATCCCCCTATTGTCATAATGCCCAAGTGGGTTTTGGCTGCTATGATGACTTCCATGGTGTTTTTTAAATTTGTAACCATTTCAACACCATATGTCTCGTCTTTATGTAAGAATAGTTCTCTCAGCATGTTTTTTGTAGTTGGTAGTTCCACATTTTGAAACTTTCGAGTGAACAAATTGTGAGTCAAATAAGAGTTTAGGCGGATATGATGTTTTTTTACATTGGTATGCATTGCTCCAATTCATTTTTTGTGGTCATGGGTTCCATTCCTTGGATGTGTAGCACATGTGCTTTTATAGCTTGGTTTATCATGGCCTTATTGTTGTGGGGAGCTTGGTCCAGTGGTTTTTGAGCGGGATTTGAACTTGGGTCTTCATCGTGCCAATGGCTTGACCTTACCGCTTGGTCAAACCCTCTGGGTTATTTTATGTGCTATTATACTTCATATTTTAGATGCATGTTGTGGAAGCTACAAATAATTTTATTACAACATTTATTAAGCATATCTCCAAGTATGCAAGTGAACACATTGGCCTTATAGTTGTGGCTGAATATTTATATAACTGTCTTTGGTTTGGTGGTGCAAGATGCCTTAGGAATGTGATGGATTAATTTATTTTTTAACAAGGGAGTATTGGGCATGTGCCCATTGTGGTGTATCTTAGTATTTTGCTCATCTGATTTTAAGATCTAAACTTGGATGCTCTTTCTATAATACTTGGTCATTTTGGAAAGGTTGAACATGTAGATAAGTTTAGTGATAAAGAGCATATGTGATGTATTCTTGATGTTGCTGAAATACTTTACCTAGAGGTTTCTTCCAAAGTTACTCCTAAGGTCAATCCTGGTCAGTTGTAGGGGCCAAAGAGACTAGGATTGAATTTATAGAGATTGAGAGAAGTTTTACTTGCCAAAGCAATAATTTTAAAGGTTTCATTTTTTCGAACAATCTTCAAAATTTAAAATCTAAGTATTGGGATGATTATCAGCTAGCAGTGAGATGATATATTCATTCAACTTGAAGCTTTAAAAGATTTGACGTAGAATGATTACTTAATCGATAAGGTTTGGGATTACATTATCTTGGACATCATGTAGAAACAAAGAGGGACTCTCAAGAAAAGATCTATACTGTTAGTGTTGAAAAGCACCAGAGCGATCTTGGTATTTTGCTTTGGGCTTTAAATTTTCCTAAACAATCAAGGGACTTTCCCATACATTCAAGGGGCTTTTAAATGAAATTAAGCAATAGTCATGTTTCTATTACTCAAAAAAAGTTGTTCCCTTCTAGAAAGAAAGAATGAAATAATATTAATGTACATTGATAATGATAACCAAAGTAGGTCGGTGTGAAATATCCCTTGTGGGATACCACTTAAATAACACAAGATATTGAAAATTTGCAGCCAAATAAAATACTAATTTTTTGCAGATTTTTACCAGTTAGGGCAGCGAAATGAAGAAAATTAATAACTCCCAAAATATCCACTCAAATCACTTGAAAATTTAAAGAGAGTTTACTAATATTATAAAGAACATAAGAAAATTATTTTTGGAATTTTTCAGACAATATAATGCTGCCAGAAAATTACAGCATGCCCTAAACAGCTGGAAAACGTATAAAATTCAGATCTTCCCAAATACAAGTGCAAAAACTATGAAACTTTGGAAATAACATTTACAAATATAGGAGATGATATTCCAACCCTCAGATCTGAAAATGGCCAACTGAAAACCCTCCAAATAAAAGCTGCAATCTCCAAAACAAGTTGCCCTTTTTGGTAGATGGTCAAAACCCCTTTGAAATCCTCTCGAAATGATGCCAAACCCTTTATTTATTGCTGCCGTAAGTTTGATATGAAAACCCATTGATTATCTTCACAAATTATCTCAAAATTCCCAAGACCCTATCTCTAAAACATCTGAAAATATCTCTGTAAATCAGCCCTGAAAACAACTCTAAAATGATAAGCTAGGGTAGATCTTTCACTACAGAAGAATGCCCTGCTAGCTAGGAATGGATCTCTCATCACCGAAGTTAGGGTTCCTGCGGGATTTCACTCCACAAGCTATAGATTTGCAAACATTTGCACATGAAAGGAAATAATTAGGTATGCAAGGATATTGCTCTAACACTCACCAAATCTCTTATATAACTTTTCATTACTTTTTTTCCAAGTTGGGAGCTGCATGTGGGACTAAAAGTGAATTACGTGACCCCAACAAAGAAATAGAATAATAAAGTACCATAAGTCACCCTAATGAAGAAATAGAATAATAAAGTACTATGAGCCCCCCCAACAACAAAATATAACAATTATTACCACCAAATCGCCCACTTAATGTCAACGACAAAATATAACAAAAAGTAATGTGGTAATAAGTCATCTATACCCAATAGCCTCCAGTGTTGTTAGCCCCTCGGGTATGTCTAAGGCTAAGACAAATGAAAAAAACTCCTAGGCCATCTACTCGAAATTGGGGACATTATAGTCCTACCCTCCCGAGAAATGTGTGACCCCAAGCATTATCCTGCCATGATGTAGAAACTGAATACCACAAAGTAAGTTTCTCCCCCTCACCTTGCAGTCAACTAATGATCGGTGTGATGCAAAGTAACCAAGACACCCCATGTAGTCATCATGCTCTCCATGCCATGTAGAGAACAATGTTGCTCATGAAGTAGTATGATGCCCACATCGACTCTTCACTGGTACCCACACCAAAATTGCCAATCTATCCAATCCCTGCCAATGTAAGGCTGTCAACATGTGATCACTCAATGCATCTCCAATCAACTCCTGGGTATGAAAGTCCACTCTGAATCCTGTAGAATCCTCTGAATCAACCTGTGAAACAACCTGTATACGCACAAATGGTGCTAACTCTCCCACATGACCTGCACTAGTGTGAGAGCAAGGCTCCTCATAATGTATCTCAATGTGTCCCGTGGGGGAAAAGTCCCAAGACTCAAGTAGACAGTCAACCGACAATATCAGCTCCACACAGTCCACCTTCTGCGTTGAATGTGAACCTACTGAATAACCATGAGTCAATTTCGTCTCTCCACTAACACGTGGGAGAAGTGCTCACTGGGCATAGAAGCAGTAAAATACATAGGAGTGTTATCCCATGTCGACTCAAAAAATGATGAACTTGTAAGCTCTGACTTTTCATAGTGACAAGCCGTACATGATTGTATAAAGTTGAGGATATCCTCCCTCAACCTATGCCATATGAACCTCTCTGACATGAACTTGTAGGTCTCATTGAAGCTCAAGTGTCATGTCACGGAAGAACAATGCACATGTCGCAATATCTCCATCCTCAACCATGAATCTGACACAAGGTACAATCTGCCCTGATAGAAGATCATCTCATCCTCCAATTTGTAGCTGTCATCTTGTATGTGACCATCCAAAATCTCACAAGTGTGTCGGTTCTTGGAGTACTCAACAAGTAAATGAGATCTTCAGTTTACTGAAACCTCAGATAACCAACATAATGATAAACTCGGATGATCTGAACCTGTAATCCCAATCTCTGTAACTATCTTGTGCAACACTACTGGTTACACCCACATCCATGACTCCACTCACCCCATCTAGAGTCAAAGTCTCCATCATATCTAACCCACTCCCCAATTCAACATCATCCGACTCACTCTCCACATAAGTCATCATGGTGTGCTCTGTATCTGCAACAAGCAATCCGTTAGAATACGAGTCATCAAATATCCCACTTGTTTCATACCTTGTGATGTCACCATGATCCACAAGAGGCCGAGTTCCTTCACAATTCAACCGCTGCAATGACATGCTTCTTTCTTCACCAATCACATCTTTTGCAATCTGCCTTTGTATACCATGAAATCTGATTTCTTTATTTTCCTTGAAATTTTTCAGTTAATCCACACGAGGGATGAATGCAAATTTCCCAAAAGATGGAAGCCAATATGTCCAATGAATTATTCCAACTTCAAGTAACCCAAATGTACAAACACATTCAAGTACTTCACATCTTTTAATGACAATAAAGAAATGAGTTACCTTCTTTGTGCAAGACATATCTTTCCATGGACATAACTCATCAATTCCTTCTATGTTGGGAATACACATGGTTGCACCCTCATCATCCTTCATTCTCTTTCCCCATATTTTCATTTCATCGTAAATGCAAGAGAAAGGGAAATCAACATTAGAACTCATGCATCCATAAATTTTATCATAAGGAACTTCATACCTTTTGTTGTACCCGTTGATTCTCGTCATGAGAGAAGACAACATATTTGAAATACCATAATTGGCGCTGCTCATCATACATTTGCAACTTAGAATTTTTGATATAGGATCAACATCTTCATTCCCCTTTGATTTTTCAACGCATGCATCATCGTCTTTCTTAACATCATGAAACCATTGCATCCCAAAAACAGTCTTACCTATAACAAATTCAACCACAATAAATATACCACATACCTCATGTCCTTTCAATATCATGGGCTCCTGCATTATTTTCTTTGCCAACATATGCTTATTAGCTGAATCAAGAGCAATGTGAATGGAGTATGTGTTTATCCCATCTAGCATACCTTGAGACGTGATTATGAAATAGTCTTCCGCAATCATCCAAGCATGTAAATGTCGTCCCAAATAATAGAAACATGGCAACAACATAGGAGAACTCAACAAGCTAGGAAAATGGTAACCATGCTCATACCTTAGGATGCTAAAGTCATGAATGCACCTTGAATTCAAATCTTTTTTTTAACAGCAAATTGCACCTTGATTCTTTGAGCACTTTGAGGACCAAATGCCCCCACTAACCCTTTGAAGGGTTCCACCATGTAGCTGGTATAAAAATCAGTCATGGACTCTATTAATAAAGCATTTTCTCCTCTCTTCATGACTGTTGTTATACACAGTCCACCAGGCTGAAGATGATTAAAAAATATTCTTTTACCCTTTTTAGCAATCAAAAAACCAACGCTAGTACCTTGAGAGGTACTCTCCCTTCTTTCACCAGAGTCTCCAATGAAGAAATCATGCTTGCCAACACTTGTAATCCCAAAAGACACATTTGAATTCTTTCTTTTGCTTATGAAATCAGTCACAAAGTTTTCAAAATCAGAATTGATAGTTTTGGATAATTGCAACATATTACCAGGATCCCATACCTTATAATGCCCATGAACTCTTGTATCATGTAAGGTCTTCCATCTTTGTTTCTCTTGTATCTCCTCATAAAGAAGATCATCACTCTTTGTCTCCATGATGACTTGACTTTGATGTACCAAATTCTTAGCATTCTTATCGACAATAGGTTGAATACCATCATGATAAAACTGTTGTAATGATATAGGATGAAGATGATGAAATAAATCCATGCTAGTACTAACCTCCTTATAAAGAATATCATCAAAAGGTTCACCTTCTATTGTTGATTTAAAAACCTCCAAAACAACACCATCCCTATTGTGATTCATGATTTTAGATGGAGAATAAGTGGAACAAGAATTGACACCTTTCACAAATTTATGCTCATTACTGCTTGGTAAATCCATCCCATATGATAATGACTTATTTTTTGGAGGATTGATAGGTACCTTTTGGATTGAAATATCTTTTTCAATTTTGCAACCATCCAGCCATGTTTGTTCCTTCTTGCCACAAATATTTTTCTCACCTTTTTCTCTAGAAGCTTCTTCTTCTTTCACTTGGTATTCAATCATCTTTGGATCAACATTATCTCCATCATCTAAAATTACCTCATGTGGTGTTGTTATTGGTTGTTCAAATGAGTTCTTTTGTAATTTAGGTAGCGGAATATAATGATCTCGCTTGGGCATGCTACCAATCTTCATCATGCAATAATCTAGAAATGACAAATTATCTCTGAAACCCTTACTTAAAGATTGGTATTTCCTCCAACAAGAATCCTCATCAATCACCTCTATTGGCTGCCCTTTATCACTGTTCTCACCTTTATCCTTATTGTCCCCAAATTTTCTTTGATTCAAACTTTGAGTGAGCTGGCTCAAGTAAAGGTTAGTGGTTTCTTGTTGTTTCACCATGTTGATGAACATTTTCTTCATAAAATCCACATTGAGATCTTTCCAATCTGTCATATTTAACCCACAAAGGCTGGAGGAACAATAGCTCTGATACCACTGAAATATCTTTTGTGGGATATTTCTTAAATAAACACAAAATATGGAAAATTTGCAGCCAAATAAAATACTGATTTTTGCAGATTTTTACCAGTTAGGGCAGCGAACTGAAGAAAATTAATAACTCCCAAAATATCCACTCAAATCACTTGAAAATGTCAAGAGAGCTTGCTAATATTATAAAGAACATAAGAAAATTATTTTTGGAATTTTTTAGAGAATATAATGTTGCCAAAAAATTATAGTGTGCCCTAAACAATTGGAAAACGTATAAAATTCATATCTTCCCGAATACAAGTGCAAAAACTATGAAACATTGGAAATAACATTTACAAATATAGGAGATGATATTCCAACTCTCAGATCTGAAAATGGCCAACTGAAAACCCTCCAAATAAAGGTTGCAATCTCCAAAACAAGTCGCCCTTTTTGGTAGATGGTCAAAACCCCTTTGAAATCCTCCCGAAATGATGCCAAACCCTTTCTTTATTGCTGTTGTAAGTCTGATCTGAAAACCAACTGATTATTTTCACAAATTATCTCAAAACCCCCCAAAACCCTATCTCTAAAACCTTTGAAAATATCTTTGTAAATCAGTCCTGAAAACAACTCTAAAATGACAAGTTAGAGTAGATCTTTCACTACCAAAGAATGCCCTGCTAGCTAGGGATGGATCTCTCACCACCAAAGCTAGGGTTCCTGCGGGATTTCACTCCAAAAGTTATAGATTTGCAAACAATAGTTGCACATAAATGGAAATAATTAGGTATGCAAGGATACACTCTAACACTCCCCAAATCTCCTTATATAACTTTTCATTACCTTTTTCCAAGTTGGGAGCTCCATGTGGGATTAAAAGTGACTTAAGTGACCCTAATAAAGAAATAGAATAATGAAGTACCAGAAGTCACCTCAACAAAGAAATAGAATAATAAAGTACTATGAGCCCCCCCAACGACGAAATATAACAATTATTACCACCAAGTCGCCCACTTAATGTCAACGACAAAATATAACAAAAAGTAATGCGGTAATAAGTCATCTATACCCAATAGCCTCCAGCGTCGTTAGCCCCTCGGGTATGTCCAAGGCTAAGACGAATGAAAAAAAACTCTACTCGGAATTGGGGACATTACATGGTGGGACTTGAATGCCCAAAAAAACAAGAGGCTACAACCTAAAAGCAAAACAATATAAGATTCTAACCAATTAAAGAGGGCAAACTCAAACAGGTAAATCCTTAACATGTACAAAAAGACATTGTATTAATAATAACCATGAGAGAAGAAGACTTATTACTGAAGAAGATAATTCTGATGAAGCCCTTGGCTGTATACTAAAGCTGATCCTAATCTGTATTATAATGCAACAAAGGATTGACCTCCTCATCAACCTTAATGAAATACTCAATACAATATATGATAGATGTCGATAGGAGGACATCCTGGGCTAAGTGGGCCTGGCTAGGTGAACCTTGGGGGTCCAAACAACCCCTCCCAGAAACTTTCCTAACATCTGTGGGTGATGATCCTCAAGAAGTAAAGAGTAAGCTGGTAATATATGTATGACCAGATTGCATGGACTTTGGACCTGGAGGGATGATCATCTAAGGCAAAGAACCGTCAGTCCACAACTTCTAGAGTGAGCAAAGGATGATGATGGAGGTACCTCTGGTAGTTGCTCACCACTCAAAATTCTGGCGTCGAACCTTAAAGGGTTTTAAGTATCTGCAGATTGTTTATGAAGCTGATAAATGGCAGAAACTAGGCACGCTGTAGTCTCGATCTTAAATTATCTAGAGCAGCTCAAAGCTGAAACAAATTGCAAAATGTGTCTCTGTCTTGCCTCATTGTCTATATCAATTAAATTTGTGGCGAATGGCATGTGTGCCTAAATTATTGTTATTACCTGAACAGCTGAAGGGAGATTCAAATTTGCTTAAATATTGTGGCTATATATAAACCCCACCTAATGTGGATAACTCAAATTGTGTAATGGAGGTATTTGCCAAGCTCCTAGCATTGAGAATCCTAGGAGGCTAAGAAGCCGATGTTTGCTGAAATAATAAGCAAGCAAATAGCTATTTTGCTATTACTCAAAAAAAGAGGCTGTCCCTCTTATATAGAATTAAAGAAATCATATTAATGTATACTTATAGTGATAGCTTAAGTAGGTCAGTGGGTCTTGAATGTCCAAAAGATAGAAGAGGCGAATAAAAGCAAATCAATAAAATATTCTAACTAACTGGGGATGCCAAAACCCAAAATGGATAAATCCCGAACATATACAAAAAGACAGCATGCAATACAATCAACCATGAGACAAGAAAACTCATCACTGAAGAAGATGATTTTGATGAAGACAATGGCTGGATGCAAGGCTGGCCCTGTTATTATAATGTGACAAAGGATTAGCATTAACATTCATGAATGGTCAATACAAGATCTGATAAATGTCAATTGGACAACAGCCTGGACTAAGTGGGCCTGCCTGGGTGATTCTCAGGGAGGTCCAAAGAACCCCACTTGGAAATTCTCCTAACATTCGTGGGTGATGATCCTAGAGAACTAGACTGTAGGCTGGTAATATATGTCTAACCAGATTGCTTTGAATTCGAACAGGGATGGGTGACCATCTAGGCCAAAGAACTGCAGGTCAACCACCTCTAGAGTGAGAAGAGGATGATGGAGGTACCTTGGTAGCTGCTCGATACTCAAAAAATCTGATGTTGAACCTTAAAGGGTTTTAAGTATTTGAAGATCGATAGCGTCCTTATGAAACTGACAAAGGACAGAAGCTAGGCATGCTGCTGTTTTGAGCTCTCATGATCTACAGAAGCTGCAAGGTGAATCAAATTACGAGATGTGTCTCCATCTTGCCTCATTAGAGTAAAGTCTATATCAATTCAATGGGTGATGAATGGAATGCATGCCTAAAGTGTTGTTACCTGAACATCTAAAGAGAGATTCAAATCTGCTTAATATTGTGGCTATATATGAACTCCACCTAATGTGAATGACTCAAGAAAGTCAACTGTGTAATTGAGATATTTGTCAAGCTCCTCTAGCATTGGGAATCCTAGGAGGCTAAGAAGCTGATGTTTGCTGAAATCTCAGCTGTAATCTGTAGATTGTAAATACCAAGGGAGCAAAAAGGATACATGGAAGTGCCTTGTTGCACAGGAATTTGTAAAGTTGAAAGGTTTATGTGACTTTGCCACAGTCATCAACAACAATATTGCACTGGTCTGAGATCCAATATTTAAGGGGGCTACCCAGTCTTTAAAAAAAAACCTGCAACCAAAAGGAAGTATGTTCAGGGGTTTGGAGTCGGGTTCTAGAATACCTTCATCATGCATTAGATGTATGTTGAGAATTATGTAGGAGATTATCTTTGGGTAAAAACACAAAGGTTGTAGAAAATAAAGTCTTAAAACACTACTAGATGACTTGGATGAGGATACCCAAAGTAACTTTTGAAAACATTGAAAGTAACATGTCCAGACATCTGAAGAAGTCAATCCTAGTCATAGAGAACTGTCCTAGGGATCAGCTGTAATCTGTTTATGTAGCAGTTTGGCTCTGTTCCCCTGTAACAGCAAAAATTGTCCCCACAATTGCAGAGGCTGTACTTGAATGGCCTCTTAACTTAACACAATCAATTTTAAAACTGTATGATGATGATGACATCGAGTTTATCATCCTTTAGATCAAATTGGTGTTTTTGACGTATCAAAGTATTGACAAATTAATTTGATGCTAGCTGTGTGCTGCACAAGTTATTCTTTATGTTGTCCTTGTTTATGCCAATTTTATCTCTTTATCCTTTGACTCTTCACAAGCACCTGATAAATAAATCATAAATTTGTTAATGAAATAATTAACAAACACAAAATTGAAAGAAAGATTACATTTAACATTCTTCAGGCCAATTTTGGTCAATAAGATCTAAGAAGGTTACATGTTTATTTGTTTTAGACAGTTGTTTCTGCAAGTGTTCAGATTTTAAAATAAATTATCCAAGTTATTTTGATTGTCTGGTTTAGGATTTCATGAACCTTGTTATAATTGGTATTAATGAAAAATGATAGTCAATTGATTCCCATTCAATAATGCAGATTACAGATTTATAGGTGCTATTTCCCCGATTATCTCTCTACCCACTAAATCCCAACGAAGTCTAATAATGTGAGTTTGTTATAACACACAATCTCACATAATATATGAGTTATATAACAATTCATTTATAATCACTCACATATATATTATATTATCCCTGATAATATAATTACACACACAATTAATATTGTAAACACTATTAATTCCTAACAATTAAATATGTAGTTATGTCAATTGTAGTGGACATGTTTGAAGGAAATGTGTTTCATCCTCTATTTCTACTGATTTACTATGGGTGATGATCTGTAAACTATCAAGATTGCCTACTTAAAAATATACAAAATTACCAACTTGCTGTTCTACTGAAATTCTTTGCTTGAAATGACAAAAAGATGTTTTAGTGAACAAACTACAGACTACAGCGTATAATAAATGTAATCAAGAAGACAATAAACACAAGATAATCTCTGGAAAAACTCAGTGTTGGGAAAAACCAGTGGGCAATGGCAACTGCCTGATTCTCGTTTTCCTTATGGCCAAAGCATGAAGGTTTACAAAGAAGTTTGGAACAAGTACAGTCTCAGCTATCCAGCTCTTAAGCTTATTCTCTTTGTGCTTCAATTACAATCTACCTTCTACAACCAATCACACACTATCAATTGTTCTCTGTTTACCGATGCTTTCTCTTGAATCCAAGCCTTATTTTTTTAAATGTCTGGAATGTTGTAATATCCCTGAAAAATACTTTAGATAAATTCAGATGTTTTTGTCAAAACCCTAGGACATCAGAATAAAATATTGTCTTTTATGACAGCAGCGACAATCTGATTTTTAATAAAAAAACAGTAAGCCTCAAGGTGCCAAAACAGACTTTTATTTATTGATTTCAATCAGCTACAACAAAAGAAATTCCATAGTGCCTGAATACTATTATTTTCTCTCAATTGATGATTTAAATGGAAAGGTAGATGGAAGAGAAGAGTATGCAAACTGGTTTGATTGAATTCTACCCACAGATATTGAAGCCCCAGTTGTACTTGCTGTTCTGGATGTAAAATTAAGCCTGAAACGCATGCCCTAGCTGCACTGGATGAACCTGTATATTGAATGACCATTGCAACCCCAGAATGGAATTGCCAAGCTCAGATTTGAGGGATTTCATTCTCTATCGCTGATGTAGAAGCAGAAGCTACTCGCAGACAAATAAGTTGTTGATAAATTTTCAAGATGTGTGTAATAATAAACCCCAAATCTGTCTTTATAACTTCCAAGGCCTTCTCCAAAGTTGACGCACCCTCCAAAAATAGGAATACACAATATAAAATTGCTTTAGCCTCTCTCCCATGTTGGCACTCCATAAAAATAGAAATAAACAATAAAAATTTGCTTTATCCTCTCTCCCATGTTGGCACTCCATCGTAAAAATAGGAATAAACAATATTAAATTGCTTTATCCTCCTTCCATCCTAAAAATAGGATTTTGATGCTCATGCAACACATTCTATCTTTGGCACCTCATAATAGAATGCTCTATTTAATTTTTATTCTATATTTAGAAGTTCATCATTCTATTATTATTTTATTCTATTTTTGCTTTTTTGGATTAATAATATAATTTAAGCGTCCGTTTTCCAATTAAAATATAAAAGTACTCTTGGACCACTTAGATTAATTTATTTCCCTCTTTAATTTTTTTCTCAGATTAATAATAAGAAAAAGCTTCGGGTGTCCAAAATGAATTAATTCTGAAAAAAGGACATTACAAACATCCTTGCACTCAAAAATCCCAACAGTAACTGGATTAGGGGAAACACTCTTCTGGGCCATTAGTGGCCTTTTCTTTTGTATAGGGGCAGAACTGCTGGGTTTAGCCAGACCATCGGTTTGAAATCATTGTTGTGATTTCCCAATCGCCGCTTTGCAGATACCGGTGGTTATGCAACTGCTGCTCTGCATGAAGCGGTGGTTTTGTAACTAGCTGTAATTTACTCTCTTGGGTTTCTTGCTGACTTCTTAAACCACTTGACTTGTGTGTTTGCTAATGAAAATGACTGTTTCTTGATCCTTATGGATCAGGTGAAGGTTGTGGACACTTTTTTTACTATTTTTAATGGGTAATTTGCAAAGGCAGCCTATTGTTGCTCATACTTGTATTCCCAATAAAACTAATACACCTTGATAAGATTGTAACAAGCAATACGTTCTGATGATGGACCATTCAAAAAATTCTCAAAAATTGTATTGCAATTTCCCCAGAAAATTTTATTTGCAGCAGTTTCACCATTGCTACTCTACTGATACCGGCGGTTACGCACCTACCACTCTGCATGAAGCAATGGATCTGTAACCAGCCATAATTATGCCGATAGGTGTTCTACAATGGTAGCCTGGTGGAGTGCAATGGAGTGAGTTGTTCGCTTTTATATTTGACCTTAAAGTTGACGTCCATTTGACTGTCACTTAAATTTTTCTTTTTTTTGCACGGAGAAGTCAATTCAAAAATCACAATATATTAGCCATACGGTGGATTTTGGGCCCTGTTTTTTTTCCCTCAAAAGATTTTTTGAGCCTGACACAATGATGTAGCTAGATGGATATCATTTTCATCATTTGGAGGAAAATTGGTGGAGAAGGTAATGGAATTTTAATCAACATGATATTTGAAAAATTGAAGATAAGAATCTCTAGATTGATGATATCTCTCAGAATATTTCAGATAGATGTGTTAAGATATCCGTACTGGTTTACTCTCTTTGGAGCCTTGCTGACTTCTGAAACCTCTTGACATGCGTGTTTGCTGATGAAGGTGACTCTTTCTGGATTCTTATGGATCAGGTGAAGGCTGTGTACACTTTTGTTACTATCTTTAATGGGTAATTTGCAACGACAGCCTATTGTCTCTCATACATGTATTCCCAATAACAAATCTACACCATGTTAAGATTTTAACAAGAAATACATTCTGATGATGGACCTTACAAAAAAGTTTCAAAATTTGTATTGCAATGTCTCTGGATAATATTATTTGTTGAACGTTAACAGATTGCAAAAGGTTGAAGTCTCCAAGAAATACATTAATTATGCTGATAAATGGTAGAATGGGGTGGGATCTAATGGTGTCCGTGATATTTATATTTTGCACAGTAAATTTGACATCCATCTAATTATTATTTTTTGGTTACTTTGAGAAATCAATCAAAATATAGTAATATGCTTACCACACGGTAGAGTTTGGTGCCCTTTTGTTTATAAATTTTCAATGAAATTATTTATCAATGTGGTATGCGTAAAATCCAAAATTAGAGCCTTGAGACTGATGTCTATCAGCATTTTTCAAATAGATGTATTTTAGCTATTCTAGAAATATAATTCAGGTACCGATTTCATTGCTTTCAGGGATGTAGTCCAAATCGAAACTATGGATGACAGAGGAGTAGGACTGAATCGTGGGAACTAAGAAAATTGAAAATCTACCCTTTCATTTTCTAATTCTATGTGACAATATACTTATAGTTTCCCAACTATCATGAAGTTCTTACTTAGCCGATCCATAAGCCCAGTGCATGCATAACTTTCCACTAAAGGTTAAGTTATTGCCCTACCACGTTCAACTTTGGAGATCCGATGAATCTGTTTCTAGGCTCTTTCTATGGAAGTTGAGATGATGCTTGAAATTTGTTCATGTAAATTGAGCACTTTATGAATTTGTCAGGGCAGAGGAATTTTGCCGTCTTAAATCTTGTGTAAAAGTGAGATTTAGGCGCAATTTCCTTGGTTTATCAGATGATTTTCTTTCGGTGCATACCTTTCTTTCGCATCTATTTTCAATTGTGTTTTGATGATTACTCTTTCCATTGAGTTGTATTAAGATGAGATTGAGAGAGAAATTTATTAAGAACATTGAGTAAGTAATTCGATTTACAGCATGTGGACATGCAACATGCAACCTTGGATAAAATAAAACATTACAAAAGCAAAATGTACATCGGGACAGAGGAAAAGTCCACAGAATGTCAATGAACCATTTTATTTAATATAAAACAGATTAGTCTGTTCTGCTTGAAGAGACCCAGACATTTCAGTGTGATTGATCAACTTCTTAACATTTTAATCATCGTTTTGAATCTAGAACAGGGCATTCCTTCATCAGCAATTGCTAATAGATTGTGCCATTCAAGGCAAAAGATTTTCTTAATTGTTAGATAGGTAACAGGACTAGCTATTTTTGGGCAACAAGCCACTAATCAGTGGAATTTTTAATTAATTACAGTACAGCCTATGACGTTAGTCTTAATGATGATAGCTGGCCTAAGGACTTGTTCAATCTTGTAAGCGGTAACACTTCATCTTCATGGGACAAGCTGGACGTGTAAGTGACTCCTTGCTGGCAGCTATAGTTTAAGCATCATGCACTGGAAATGATTTATGCAGAACAGAATCCTAATTGTGGGTCATTTGCAGTGGTGCTGCTTTATCTCACTCATTTGTCCTGGAGTCAAAGGTCAAAGGACTTTTCTATGGTAGGCCCGCAGTTGTGAAGTATCGTGTTGCAGCTAAGTCCGCACTGCAGGTCTGTTGATTAGGAGCATTGGTGCTATATTTTGCATTTATTCTGTGTTTTGGTTATTTAGTGTCATTTGTTCACTATTTATCTTATTTATGAAGCATTTTGCATAATTTGTAGGAAGCTTATTCGACTCCCATTGAACCTCTTGATATCCTTGCAGAAAGACCACCGGAAAAGAAATATGAATGGGTAAAAGTCTTTTTGTTCTTCACTTTTTGTTTTAAGAGTCTTGTTTTGAAGCTGAATCTTATTTATATATATTTTTATAGTTTATCCTGAGAGTATTTATAACTTTTATTTTCTCTTTCTTTTGCTGGGCGACCATTTCAACCTGTTTCAGGCAAAGGTAAGCTAGTTCAACAGATATTACAATTATTCTAATTCATGGTTCTTTTATACAGAATTTATTTATGATATATAAAATCTCGTGTTCCTGCAGAAACTAGCGGCCAAGTATGGACCAGTTACGTCTGTCCTCTCAATAGTGGGGTTGTTTTTATACATAATGCTATCACCATCAAAATCAAATTCTTCAAAGTCTAGTAAGAAAAGACGGTAGAATACTTTTGCATATATGTTTTGACCATTTCAACGGTGGAATGTTTTTGACAAGCGTAAACAATGTTTGGAGGATGATGTTATGTTGGCAAACAACGGGGGTTTATCCCCGAGGTCTTATGTTTCTGCTTCTAGGTGCTTTTAAGCATTTCAAAGATTTTATGTGCACCATGATTACTTTCAACCAATGTGCTCTCAATTGAGCTCCTAGGAAGTAGGAATAACTGCATCCTTTTTATTTGTGGACAAGGCTGGACACCTGTTTGAAGGAAGAAAGGCTTTTGTTAAAGCATTTGATGTAGCACGACTGCTTTATAGCACAATTTCTTTCAATAATTAGCATACATAACGATGATAGTTTGAGAACATAAATGTAGTCTTTTTTTTTGAGCTGCGCAATGTTTTTCATTGACGAGAACACACCCCTTAATGCGCTCTTGGAAAAACTTTAAATGTTACATGAATTCTCAGCAGTACATTATTTAGAGAAGATAGTATTTCATCTTCATTTCATATTAGGAAGTAGGAATGTCTGCATCCTTTTTAGCTGTGGACAAGGCTGGACACCTGTTTGAGCAATGTTTGAGCAAAGTTTTTTGTTAAAGCATTTGATGTAGAATGAATGCTTTATAACATAAATTCTTTCAATAATTCGAATACATGAATGATAGGTTGAGAACATAAATTTAGCAATGTTTTCCATTCACGAGAACACACCCCTTCATGCTGTTGGAAAGACTTAAATGTTACAAGAATTATCAGCAGTACATTGTTTATAGAAGATAGTATTTCATCTTCATTTTATATAGGAAGTAGTAATGTCTACATCCTTTTTAGCTGGACACCTGTTTGAAGAAAAAAAAGGCTTTTGTTAAAGAATTTGATGTATAATGACTTTATAACATTATTTCTTTCAATAATTAACATACATAACAAAGATAGTTTGAGAACATAAATTTAGTTTTTTTTTTGAGTTGAGCAATGTTTTCCATTGACGAGATCACACCCCTTCATGCTTTTGGAAAGATTTCACTTTGCACAAGATTTCTCAGCAGTACATTATTTAGAGAAAATAGTTTTTTGATCTTCATTTCATATTGTAAGTATATCCAGAGACTCAAATATAGCCCATTGTTACCAGTTTTTAGGAATAAGCTTGATTAAAGCTTCAGAAGAAACTATATTAAAACGAAGGATTTTTTAACAATGTGATTATTTGACATGCATGGTTTTAGAGGCCGTCTGTTTTTGTCTTAGCAACCAATTTTTGGAAACCCCAAACTAAGATATATGTAAGCGTACATTGAAATGTAGGTTTCCTTTAAAATTTAATTATTGGACACATGGTTTCATCTGTTTGTGTTTCCAACCAATTTGTGGAAACTGAAAACTGGGATACATGTTAGTGTAATCAGCATTACATCAACGTTGCAAGTTTACCTAAATTTCTTTCAAAATCCATAAACATTTAACGACAACCTAGAATCCCCAATTAGTGTTGTATTGAAGCTTAATTTTTTCTGCTTTTTGTACGCGTTCCCCCTATTTTATAATATTTTGCGAGTTGGCTTATATCACAAGTTTATTGAAACTTATATAAAGTTTTAAGTGCTTTTTGGATGTGTTTAACTCTAGTTTATAGTATTTTTCATGATAGGTTTTATTGTCTTCGAAGTTATGGTATAATGGTTAGCAATTTAGATGTGGAATTATTACAATATCATATTTTGTGAAATTGTTCACTACATAAAACTGCATATATTTGTCAAAGTTATTACGATGATAACAATTATTAAAAAATGAGTGACAACTTTTGAGGTTTTTTATATGCGACTACATTTGATGGCTGGGTAAGATTGCATTTGACACTAAGGGGAGTAGTGATCAACCTTTATTACGAGTGTTGATTTCTCAGCATAACTATTTTCTATGCTTTTCAATCTTTCTAAGTGATTTGGCATTTTTTTCAAATCATAGACACTTAATATTAGTATGTGACTAGTTGATTGTTGTTGCACTTGTGTATTTATGTGTTCATTGATTATGCCGAGAGCGTTTTCTAAGTTATAATGGATCCAAACTTTGCCAATTCTAACTCATGGAGTTGGCCACTATACAAAAGACATTGTTTTTCTATTAGGTCATTGTCAGTGACCAAACATGTACATTTTTTGTATTGACAATTTGGTTAGTTCAGATTTGCTATTGCGGTAGTAGCATGTGCTGGAAATGGATCCTCAAAACAGTGTGTGGACATTTGCTGAAGCATTCTAACTTAGTTTAAGATGAGTCCACTTTCATTGTGTCACCAATCAGCATTCTAATTTCTCCATTGTGCGTTGCATTGTGATTTAAATCCACAGGAAGAGTAGAAAAACAAAATACTCTTAAGTGAAACATGATGCACGCTGTCATGAAAAAAAGGAGTTTTCAAAGCTGGCACAATCGAAACAGAGGGATTATGTAGTCCCACATTTCAATAATGCGATCCAGAGCTGCGCCCTCGCAAATATACATCCCTTGATGTTCGGCTTGGGTACAAAGATGAATAGGAACTACTTGTAATCTGTAATTACACCAAGAGGCGTTCCTACAGTGGTAGGCAAGGAGTGTAATGACGTGCGTTGATTGAATTTTTTTTTAATTTGCCAACAATATTTATTGGCTAAAATAATTTATTTTTAATGACTGACTCAATGTTTAATAAATAAAATAAATATATGATTATGTAATTATACACGAAAATGTAAGTTATTTTAAAACTGTGAAAGATAACGAGTGTTAGTCGGTAAATAATTGTGTGGGGATATTATGCGAAAGGAAATTCAAGATAGGTAGGTAACAAGTTTTTAGAATTTAACTTTTGGATGTATGTAAATTTTACTTTTTAATGGAAGATAATTAGTGCCGAATACATAATAAGTGTGAATCTATAGTTTTTAAATGTTTTTGAACTTTTAGGTTAGTTTTATTTTAATTTTTTACTTTTAAATGTATTTTTACTTTTAGATTAGTTTTATTTTAGTTTTTACTTTTAAATGTATTTTATAAATAAAACATATAAATAAATATTTTATATTTGTAATTAAAATTTAACTAGCATAGATATCTTAAATACATCTATCTAAAAGACACGAGATATTAATCTCGAGGTGTCTATCTAACTTATGTGAGAATTTCAATATAGGCACCTCTGATTGATATCTCTTGGTGTCATTTAGATAGAGATGTATTTAAGATATCTATGGTAATATAAATGTGTGTGTAAACATGTTTATGTATGTATGTATGTGTACATATGCATGTATATATATGTATGTATATGTATATATTTGTATGCATATATATATGTGTGTGTGTACGCATGTATGTATGTGTATACACTTGCAACATCAAATAGTAAGTTGCTATTTCAGCTAACTGAAAGAATATAAGAATTAATTTTCTTATACTTACATTTGTTCTCCTTGAAATGGAGCTTATAAGAAAGAGAGTGTTTTAATCTGTTGAAATTCTAGCAGAAGAGCACAAGAATCAATCCAAATAACAAATAGAAATCAAAGAACAAAACTTTGACTGCTCATCCCTTCTCAATACCTGTCGCTTCCTCATGCACCCATGTTGTCATAGACGAATTTCAAAATCACTTATTGATGCCTTTGTAATCAGACGTGATGGACACCTGCTACTAACCTCTATTCACTTCAAATTTACTTTTGTGTCTACCCTGAAACAAACATATGCTAATTTTAGTGCCGATAAATTCCTCACGAAGATTTAAGATTCATAAGACTAAGTTTAAGACTTGGGCTAGATTTCATCGTTATTATGCCAAAGGCGTTCTCCAAGTTATAGTGGAGTGGAGCTTGCCAATATTGACACCCATATGATCAACATGTTATTTGTTTATTGGGTCATTGTCATTCATTGTTGCTTGCCAAACACCTGACCACCTCTTTCTAAACTAAACTATAGATTGGTGACTGCCGAAACACCTATTTTGGCAGTTGAGATTATTATTTTATTGACAATTTGGTTAGTTCAGATTTGTTGAAGCGTTATGGAGGGGCGTTCGACATATTCTTAAGTTGCAAGTGCCCTGAGTGATATGTATGCAAATGTGGAAGCATGTGAATTTTTCGATATATTGTGGTCAGTTCAGATTTGCTAGCATGCTATGAGCTTGTGCCAAAAATGGATCCTCAAAATAGGGTGTGGAAATCTGTTGAAGCATTATGGAGGGGCATTCGACATATGCTCAAGTTGCAAGTGCCCTGATATATATGTATGCAAATGTGGAAACATGTGAACTTTTGAATATATTGTGGTTAGTTTAGATTTGCTAGTGTGCTCTAGTCTGTGCCGAAAATGGATCCCCAAAATAGGGTGTGGAAATATGCCAAAGCATTATGGAGGGGCGTTTGACAAATGCTTAAGTTGCAAAAAATGGTTTGCTTAAAAAGACTTTGGAATCTTTTAAGAAAATGCAATCGACAAGTTCAAATCAAGACTCCACGAACTTTGTTAGCGGAAATTGTAGGTTCATATGCTATGAATCTCTTTCCAATTTCTTCACACGTCTTTTAGATTTTTGGACACGATTAGACACCATAGTAATCGATTTATGTCCATAAGGAATATAGAAACACCTCTATTTCAACAGTTGTTTCAACCTAGAGTAAGTACATCAAATCTTAAATTATGAAAACAAGGAGTCTCTTTCAAACTTAGACATTACATAATACAATTTGATGGTTTTGTTAGTAAAAATCCCTTGTAAATCAGAGAACAATTTGCTCTCAACAACGTAAAAAATTGTTTGGAGTCTCAGTGTTAAACTTTCCATCAATAGATAAAATCTACCTTTTGCTCATATGACCAACCACTAGAGGGGCTCAATTATTGATGATTGCTTGCGTATGCCCTATTTTCATGCAATTACTCTAGCTTCAAAATGAAAACTGTTCTACAGGAAGCAAACATTGCGGTTAGGTTTTGAATTTAAAACCTATTGCATTTTCCTTTCTTTTCATTTTAAGTGAAAAAATTGCATTGACATGGTTATATTTTTCTGCAATTACTCGAACTTAAATGAAAATAGTTTTACAAATTGCTACAAGAAGCAAGCATTGTAGTTGGGTTTCAAACATAAAACCTATTGGATTTTCACTTTTTTCTTTAATTTTAACCCTTTTATGCGCAAATTACGCTCACATGATTAATGCAAGTGAGATCGAGAGGATAAAGTAGTTCACAGATAGCAAATATTATTTGGGTAGGATAAATTTGAGCTGTGGAATAGGTGTGGGACATGCATGTATTTAATTAACACCTTTTTTATTTTCCAATTTCCATTCATGTCTTTGTCTTATCTTACAAATTAAATTTCGTTCAATCGAAACACTTGACTTCGTAAAAATGAAAAAATAATAATAGAAAAGACCATTTTATGACAGTCACAACGGTACTGCCACCAGAGAGTCCCTACCACATGTTGAGGATGGTTCCTCCCAAGAAATCAAAGTATAGACAATCCCATGAATGAAGGATGTGGATGCCATTTCTTCCCTGGATGTGAATGAGGAATAATGTTTGTTGTATTCAAGTTCGTGGGACATAAAAATCAAACTGTGGAGGATGCCAAATTTAAAATGCGTGGAGTCTATTTAGTCTCACTGCAACACCATCAATTCCATGGTTGTTGGGCCCAACAATTTGCTTTTCACTGCTTCTGTCGGTTGTATTGTTAAAGTATGGAGGAGGCTCAAGACCACGTTCTATGATAGTCCAATTCTTCTTCGGGTGTGGTCATGTTTAATTTTCAACTTCACCTTTGGAATCATTACAATAACGCCAAAGGCATTTTTCCAAATTAGAGTGAATATGGATAGTTCTGACAACTGTCAAAGATGTGAACAACTGTGATGCATTTATTCGTTGATGCACAACTACAAGAACATCAAATCTTAACTTAAGAAAACAAACAATCTCTTTATGACCTGGACATTGCACAATACATTTTGATGGTTTTATTAGTAAAATTTCCTCCTTAAAAATTAGAGAACAATTTGCACTCAACAACGTAAATTGAAAACATATGGAGTCTCAGTCTTAAAATTTCCATCGACAAATAAAACCGACCTTTCTCTCAGATGACCAACTGCTTGAGGGACTCAATTATCCATAGTTGTTCACACATCCCTTATTTTCCTGTAATTACTCAAGCTTAAAACTTAAAATGGTTCTACAAGGTGCTACAAGAAGCAATCATTGCGGTTGGGTTTATTTTGGCCCTTTTAAGCGCAATTTACACTCACATGATTAATGCGAGTGAGATGGAGATGATAAAGTGGAGCACATATAAAAAAGATTATTTGAGTAGGGAAAATATGAGTTGTGGAATAGGTGTGTGACATGCAAGTATTTAATCACCTCCTTTTTTTTTTCGAACTTTCCATTCATGTCTTTGTCTTATTTGAAAAATTAAACTCCGTTCAATCAAACAACTTGACAATGTAAAAAATAAAATAAAATAATAGCAAATCCCATTTTATGGTGGTCACTATGCTACTGTTGCCAGACATCCCCTACCACACATCGAGGATGGTTGGCCTCCCTAGCAATCAAAGTATAGATCGCCCCCATGAATGAAGGACATGTGAGCCATTTCTTCCCTGGTTGCGAATGAGGAATAAGGTTTGTTATATTCAAGTTCACGGGACAAGACAATCAAAGTGTGGAGGATGCTACATTTTAAATGTGTGGATTGCATTCAAGCTTGTTGTAACATCATCAATTCGGTGGCCATTGGGCCTGACGATTTGTTTTTCACTTGTTTTGTCGACGCTATGCGGTTAAAGTATGGAGGATGCTCAAGACCATGTTATATAATAGTGCAATTATCCTTTAGGTGCGGGCATGCTTAATTTGGAACTCCACCTTTAGAATCAATATTATGGTGTTTTTCAAATTAAGAGTGAAGATGAGTAGTTTTGACGGCTGTCAAAGACATGAAAAACCGTGTCACATTTGGTTGTTGATTCACAAATGCATCGTAAACATCCACATTGGTGCTGATTTTGACCCCCACATTTGTCGAAGCCTTCCTTCCTTCAATGGCTTGCAAATTTTTTAGTGTCAAAGCTATCTAAAGCATACATTAATATCATTTTCCAGTAGTTGGTATGGGTCAGGATCGTGATGGATGAGGTGTGTGGTATGGTAGTAGTTATGTTATGATATACAATGATGTTCATTTTGTGGGACGAAATAGGACTTGAACATAGTCATTTATTTTTTACACAAAGCTCACCACATGATTTTAAGGAGGGGATGGTTTTGGTTACAAATCTCGACATTTTTCATAACAATCTCTACCCTAAATCTAGCCATGGTGTTGTAGACAATGAAATTGAAGACATGGATGGGAATGACATTTTGCGTATATGTATCATACCGCTTTACATGTTGCATTTATGCTTTTGTACTTCTTCGCTATATTTCTTGCAAAATTGGGTTTCCTTTCATTTCCCCAGAATTTTCATCGTTCATATATACTTGGAGGACTATGAATTTACAAGGAAGAGCATTACAAAGATGGTCTAGATTTAGAAAATTCTATGCACAACTTGCATAAGAGTCACTAGTTCGACATCCTTATCTCTACCACTCATTTATTGTCCAGAAAGATGATACTTATTAAAGAGAAAACCTAATCCACCTCTACTTAAATGGCCACCCATGCCTATAATTCGATAGATTCTATTAGGGAAACTAAAGTGTGTAGTCTTGTCTATAATTACAAATTACAGGTACCCCATAGTTGCACCAAACTCTACCCATAGGGTCTTAAAATTTATGTCAACCTTGACTGCATCCAATTTCATGAGATCGATGATGGTGAAATTGGGGGTTTTATAGGTAGGGGAAAAACTCTCATAGTTGTGCCCTCCATTGTGTACATAAATCTCTTGCCCATGTTGTATGTAAAACTGCAACGCCATCACTGCATGCTCCCTCCTCTTCGAGATGATCAGAGCATAATGTTTGGTCATGCTTGAGTTCCCATGATTTCCCATGCACCAATAAATATCAGCCACAATATCTTTCCTTGTGGATTTGTAGTTGTCATCGCCACCTCAACATTCTAGGTTATTAACACTCATTAAATCCGAAAAATAATAATGTGTATCTATACAAGAAAGGTTTCCATGATCACCTTGCTTTCATCGAGTTCACCATTGTTAGTAATGTTATCCTCAATGCTTGAACCCACGAATTGGATTCACTCTTATAATAATTACCCCACCAATGTGAATGTCACATAGATGATAACAATAATTAGTCTTAGAGTGACATTCATTAGTACATTGGGTGGAGAGGTGATTTGGCTAGCTGCATTGCAAAGTCTCCTTCATCACTGCTTGTTAAAAGGTAAAATTTCATATGTTCGAATTCCAAACTCTGCATATGTTAGATATGAATTGCATTTAGGGTTCCTTTTACTGTTGATTTCATTCACATTTGTGATTGGGATTTCTCTTTGGTGATCAATGTAGAAATTAGGGTTTCCCTTATCAATGGTCATGATGATGTCATCCATCAACAACCACGTGCACAAAACCCCTTCATTTTCCCCCTCTTCCTCTTGCAATGTTTCACACCTTCAAGTTTAACTTCTTAGACACATCCCCATTCAACGTCTCCATTGCACCATTTGTGTGCGTTTGCTAGTTATTAACATAAATTGGAAAATGGGAACCCTCTTGTGGACTTTTAATATGAATTTTTCGTTTATGTTCTGTATATTCTAGATATATATTTTTAAGTTGCTGATTGCTTTCGTGTTAGTGTATTTATGTGTTTTGTTAGGTTGTGGAGCTAAGTAGCTTCATTAGAGCATGCATTACAAAGTGACTGGGTTACATAGTGACCGACATCGGTCAGATAGTGACTGACATCAATTAGCTGTGCGAGAGTGTTTTATTTAAGTCACGGGATTTAATATAGCTTTTGTTTTAAAGCAAATCTATTGGATGTAATTGCATGGTTGTTGTGCTCTAAGTTTGTTTAGGATTATATAAGATAGAAAACTAGGGTTAGATAGTTTGGAAGAAGTAGTGAAGAAGAGCATAATCCTTGGTTGAAAGGATGAAGAAGAAGAAGAAAAAAGAAAAAGCAGATTGCATGAAGACATGAGCTTTCATAGAGAGAAGCTGAACATAAGGAAAGTGCAGGTACACTGTTGGTGAGAAGATGGTATTATCTTCTATTGTATTTCCTTTGTATTATTTAGTCTCATGTAATGGCTTGCATAGTATGCAAAGCACTTAGTGTTTCTTCTTGTTAGATCCACAGGTTGTTGTGAGATCTTGTTATTGCTCATTCTTGTAGATCCACATGTTGTGAGATCTTGTATTACAGATCCATGAGATCATGATGTATTGTTGATCCATAGGAATCTAGTATTGTAGAGGAAGTTGTCTTCATGTTTGCACAGGTTGATGCAGTGATGATGGAGAGACTTATTTCTTGGTGCATGGTTACGGTTGCACATTGGTAGACCCTTCTAGAGGTCTTGTTTGCAGATTCACAATACAATGAGAGCTTGGTTACATAGTGGCAGATGTAGGGTAGCTTTAGGTATGTGAGATTTGGTGGTGTTTCAGAGGCACGGTTGTAGTGCACTCAAGTAGATCCGGTTAGAGATATGGAGGAGACACATGTGGTGGTATGGAGGCACGGTTTAGTGTACTCAGGAAGATCGAGTTGGAGATCTGGGAGGAAGAGATACTCTTGTAGAGATACATGTAATCTTGTGCAGAAGAGTTGGTTTGTAATCTCTTGTTATATTATATATATGAGATCTCTATCTTTGGTGGACGTAGCCCACATTGGGTGAACCACGGTACATGCTGTGTTATGTGTGTGTACTTTTGTGTGATTTGGATTATTCTTGTTTATAATTCCACTGCTGTAGATTTTGTGGGGATTGTTAGATCCGTATTTGCATGTTTTGGATTTGATATTCTATAGTTGTAAATGTTTCCACATAGACCCATCCCCAACAACTGGTATCAGAGCTTGGTTTGGATTAGCTTTGTCGTATGATACCAATAAGTGGTATCAGAGCAATGGTTTTTAGTTATTTCAGAGTTTTGCTTCATGGTTTTATTAGTCGTTATTACTGACATGTATGAGAGAAGGGTTTGTTTTGCCTGATGTGAAAATTACAGGAAGAGATTGAATCTCAAGCGAGAGCTGGAAGAGTAAGTTTGCTTGAAATTATAGCGATCAATGTTGGTTAAGTGGCGACCAGGTTACATGGTAACCGTGGTCGTTACAGGGTGATCGTGGTCAGTTATTGGGCAGCCTAGTTTTAAATAGAAAATCACAGATTTGAAGAAATGGAGAGATGCATGGAATGTATCTTGTTTGCTGAGGTGTCCCTGGTTCTTAGAGGCACAAACATGGTAGTCAGATTGTAGATATGATTATTGAGGTATGGTTTTATCTTAGTTTTACAGAGTATGGTTTAATTACACATGCATGATTTTGGATTGTAGATCTAGACAAAAAAAGGAGCAGGTATGCATCCTTGGTGCAGTTAGATGCACGGGGATTTGGTAGAGAGGTTGTAGCACAAAACGAAGACAATGCTTCCATCAGAGAGGCAAGTTCTTCAGTTGAAGATATGGGTTAGTATCTTGGTGCTGGTAAGGTGAGGTATTTCACCTTGATGCAATTTATTGCATGGTTTATTGTTGTAGTGGTTTTGTACGATTTGGATGCTTCTTGAAATGACTGGCTCAACTCAACTATTGGCTTTGGTCGAAGTAGGCACCTGGTGTGGTGTTCTATGCCAAATTGTGTGGCATTGGGTTTGTTCTAGCAACATTGACATCGGTCTGAGAACCGAGGTCGGTCATAGAGGAATCGGTTAGATAACCGTGGTCGGTCTCTGTGGAAACTTATATGTATAGGGTTTTTTGCAGCAGAAGAGGGCAGATGGTTTTTTCTCTTGATTTGGAGGATTGAGTTTTTTGCACAGAGTGTACATGGCAGAGATGGTGTAGATCACTTCATGGTTTAGATCAGAAAGAGGATGGAGTTGGCTCGGTTAGTCCATTGAGACTTTGAGTCAGGTATCTCTATATGATTCATGTTTTATTTCTTTTGTTTGGAGCAACTGATATTATGTTTGGATAGTGTGCACAGATTTACACCATGGTTTTTTGGTGTTGTTTGACTTTTATTTCCCGGTTGTGTGGAATCTTGAGGACAAGGGTTTCTAGTCTAAGGATGAGATCCTCAATGAAAATTCATGATTAGAAACAGTTGCAGGTAATGAGAGATGTTGAGTACACACAGATGGAAAGAAGGTGATTCACCTACTTCACAAGAAGTCCAAACTTCTGTGATGTAGAAGTATTCTCAGAGAAGAAAGGGAATCAATTTTATAGTTCTTTCATCTGGTTTTATTTCTCACTGACATATTAGCTTTTGAGCTTGGTGTTAGAGGTAGTGCAAGGGATTTCGTGTTCAGTGGGAGCAAGCCATGGTTGTTGGCATTGCAGGATTGGATACATGATGCACATGCAGAGTGAGAGGAGATTGCTACTATTCAGAGTGGCAGGAGGCACAAGTTGGTTTTGGAGGGAAGTCACGGCTTTGTAGGTAATTTGAGTTTACTGCTTTGTGATGTCACTTTTTGTTTATTTTATGGCACCTGGATATTCCTTAGGGAAGGAAGTTGATGGTTGATTCAGTTGGTTTTAGATGATAGAGCAATTTTTAGAGTTTGAAGGGTGAAAAAAGAGAAAATCTTATGGTTATAGATACCAGTGTCAGTTAGGGTTAACCGTGGTTGGTCATTTGGTAACCGTGGTCGGTCAGGTAGTGACTGGGTCGGTTAGGAAACCATGGTTGGTTTGGTCATAGGTTTGACAAGGATGTTTATTTACCATTTTTATATGGTGCCCTTGTTTTCCTTTCATCTTGGTTGGTTTGTGGAGTATGTTGATGACATGTATGCTGGTATTTGCACTTGGTATTAGTTGCATGGTTTAACATGGTTGTTTGTTATTGACATTGATGAGCACATGATTCATATGTGGCTTTGGATTTAGTTGGTGCCATGCTTGGAGTTTCTAGAGAGCCTGGTGATATGGATGGATGTACATGGTGAGTTTGTACATGTGGATAGATTCAATTTTGTGAGTCTATGATGATGCAGATGTTTGATTTGCACATGGATGCTTTGAACATGAGTAGGGGATGTTTTTATTTCCTCTTGATTACTATGTTACTCCATGGGAGATGTTATCTACAGATGATTGTCTTGGACATGCTAGTTGTTTATGCAGAGTTGGATTTACAGATTGTAGTGTTTGGATTCTTTGAGTTATGCAGGTTTGTGGATTGATCACCCACAGTTGCAGGTAGAACTCATTTGGGTTGTCTTTACCCAGGATCTTGTTTTGCTTTCACATATTCCAATTTGACTTGTCTTGGTCAGTTGCATTGGTGGTTGCATGGAGACATGGATAGATGGATGGAGAACATGGTTGGTTTTACAGGTATGGCTATGGATGCGATAAAGGCTCAGTACTTCAGTTTGAGTGGGAGCTCTTACAGGTGTGTTAGTCATGATGGCTTATTGCATGAGGAGCTTGGTTGGCTTGATTTCCTGATACCAATAATTGGTATGGTGTTATGATTCAGTGGGAGCTTGAAGCTTGGTGTCATAGATTAGTTGTAGCTTCGTGTAGGTTTGGTAAGTCACGGTTTTATCTTCTTGGTTTGAGAAGATGGTTTGATCTTCCTGGTTTTATTGATGAGAGAATTGTTGAATAAAGATAGATGGTCTTCACGGTGTGTAGAGGATGGTGATGTACATGTACAGGTACAAAGGTTCAACAATTTATCTCCAAGTGGGAGATTGTTAGGTTGTGGATCTAAATAGCTTCACTGGAGCATGCATTACAAAGTGACTGGGTTACACAGTGACCGACATCGGTCAGGAAGTGATCGACATCCATTACCTGTGCGGGAGTGTTTTATTTATAAGTCACAGGATTTAATATAGATTTTGTTTTAAAGCAAATCTATTGGATGTAATTACATGGCTATTGTGCCCTAAGTTTGTTTAGGATTATATAAGCTAGAAAACTAGGGTTAGATAGGTTAGAAGAAGAAGTGAAGAAGAGCATAATCCTTGGTTGAAAGGATGACGAAGAAGAAGAAAAAGAAAAAGTAGATTGCATGAAGACAAGAGATTTCATAGAGAGAAGTTGAACATAAGGAAAGTGTAGGTACAATATTGGTGAGAAGATGGTATTATCTTCTACTGTATTTCCTTTGTATTATTTAGTCTCATGTAATGGCTTGCATAGTATGCAAAGCACTTAGTGTTTCTTCTTGTTAGATCCACAGGTTGTTGTGAGATCTTGTTATTGCTCATTCTTGTAGATCCACATGTTGTGAGATCTTGTATTACAGATCCATGAGATCATGATGTATTGTTGATCCATAGGAATCTAGTATTGTAGAGGAAGTTGTCTTCATGTTTGCACAGGTTGATGCAGTGATGGAGGAGAGACTTACTTCTTGGTGCATGGTTATGGTTGCACATTGGTAGACCCTTCTAGAGGTCTTGTTTGTAGATTCACAGTACAATGAGAGCTTGGTTGCACAGTGGAAGATGCAGGGTAGCTTCAGGTATGTGAGATCTGGTGGTGTTTTAGAGGCACGGTTGTAGTGCACTCAGGTAGATTCGGTTAGAGATCTGGAGGAGACACAGGTGGTGGTATGGAGGCACAATTTAGTGTACTCAGGAAGATCTAGTTGGAGATATGGGAGGAAGAGATACTCTTGTAGAGATACATGTACTCTTGTGCAGAAGAGTTGGTTTGTAATCTCTTGTTATATTATATATATGAGATCTCTATCTTTGGTGGACGTAGCCCACATTGGGTGAACCATGGTACATGTTGTGTTATGTGTGTGTACTTTTGTGTGATTTGGATTATTCTTGTTTATACTTCCACTGCTGTAGATTTTGTGGGGATTGTTAGATCCGTATTTGCATGTTTTGGATTTGATATTCTATAGTTACAAATGTTTCTGCATAGACCCATCCCCAAGAGGAAATCTAGATTGAAATCATTTATTGTCTAGAAGCATTTATTGGAAATTTCCTACTTGTTACATCTATTGAAAGAATAAGGGTGCAAGAACTTGATCGAAGGTCGGGACACTTACATACAATAGATTGGTTATTGACTTGCATTGAGTACTGATTGTTAAATTATTCAACCGAAGTAGAATAACAGGGAGACTCAAGAGTAATGGATGGATAACACATACCTCCATCAACACCTTCTATTTTGTTGTAGACGAAGGACATGAGCATGAGGTAAATATGAGCAAAAATAGAGTTAAAAAAAGCTAAGAACCTAACCCTCTTCGTCATATGTAACTCACAATAAGAAATTTTAAGTTTGAATTTAATGATCATATCTCTTACATTTAGATTGCAATATACATGGTTTTTCGCAGTGCATTATTAACGTATAACCAATTTTATCATTTATGTTTTGGTGAATCCTAACTTTGTCCAATACCCAATCAGAGGCTTCTCTATTGTAGCCTTATATGGTTAATATTCTAGCTACAGTCTATGTGATATGGTATGTGCATTTCTTCCACTTTTCTACTTTGTTCAAATTTATATTTTGAACATTTTCTTATTTGGAAACAACATTAGGTAAGCCCTAAGAAGATTTAAAATAATAATATATGTGTTTGTTTTTTTGAGCTTGTTTTATTGATTGTGTTTGTTCTTTTAAGCAAACCGTGCCTGTAGAGACTAACCCTAGCCTGCATTAGAGAACCATCAAGATAGGGCACATATATGTGTGAAATTATACACAATTATTATCACAGGTGCTCCTGGTTGTGAAATATGAGCCAAACTAATGTATGTAAATGACTTTTATGGCCGTGTACACTAAGGTAACCATAGATTTCCTAGCAAAGAAAACTCGACCAATCTTTTATATAATAGTCTCAAGTGCTATATACCTTAATGCAAATATATTAAGACAATATGAAATATATAGAAAATATGCTGCGAAAATGGAATGAAAAGTAATTGTATTGTATTGAAAAGATCATAACTACATTACAAATCATAGGCCTCTTCGTTCTTCGAGGGGACAATCTCTTTTAAGAAAAATCAATATAATATAATTTGTGAATGCCTTTACATTACTCTAAGCATCACATTTATATTACTTCCCATGTATGTGAGATTATTCTTAATAGCTCAAGGGATGACATATAAAACATATGCATTTATAGCTTTTATTACATTAAAGATTATAAAGAGAGTTAAGACGAAGGGGTCCGAATATACCCCCTTGAAAAATTTGTCTTCAAAGATGAAGGTTAGGAAATTACTATTGAATTTGGTGAAGGGGCTCCCAAGTTGTATCTTCAGGTTCCATTTTATGTCAGTGGATCAAGACCTTTGTGATGGCTTAGCTGTGAAGTTGGTGTGGACACTTATCCAAGATCATTTCTAGCTCGAGAATGAGGGATCCTGGATACACCTAATTTTTAAATTTACCAACATGTTTGTTCTTTGTAGGAATCATTGACACATTAGCTTGGAGTCGCATCCTCGAGGATATTGCTGGGAGTGGGAGTAGCCAAAAATGGTTACGTGCATCCTTTTAGTTGCATTGTGATAGTTAGTAGTGGTACTTATGATTTTTTTTTGATGTTTTTCTTCATTATATTATATGATTCACATGTCATACCCTTTGTAGTTGTCTTTTACATCCCGTGTAGTCGTTTATTACAACATCCTTACATTGTTGTATTATTATCTCTTTTTGTTCACTCTTATATCTACTTTCAACACACCCACATCTTCATCAATATCTTGTTAGAACTCCAAAACCTCTTCTTGTTAGTTTGACTTGCTTTCTTGGTTTTCCCATGCCCACATTTATTTCCTAGACAACATCGACTGTGGTCGATGTCATTTATTGAGAAGATGTACATTTCCAACTATATAGACTATTGGGTTAAAGATTTTTCACAGTCGATGACATCAACCACAATTGATACCATTGGATAACATAAAATATTAATCCATTCAATAGGCTATTTATACTAGATTGTTGAGAATCCATTCCAAATCTCATCCATCACACATTCGGTTTGCTAGTGTTAGCCAATATTCCCTAAAAGATTAGAAGGTCTTGAAGTTGGTGTTATTTGTCTTCTTCAGAGTTTACACTTGGAACATTGGGTACTTGGGACCTACAAACTTAAGAGTTGCGCTTGCTATGGTATACCAAGATTTTAGAGTTATAGGAGCATTCAATCAAGGTTGTTCCCAGGTATTCTTCTTATTCGTTTGTAGTTCCCCACATCAACTCTCTGTCATAAGGTGTTACCAACAACAATTTGAATTTAATGCACATATGGTGCCTTCATGTAGCTAAGTATATTTAATATCTCTTGTTACTTTACTTTTATTTTAGATTTAGATGTTGTGGATGTGGTCATGCATATAGTAGGATGGGGTAACAAGTCTTTTTCTATTGCATTAAAAATTCTTGCACAATCCTTGATTTTTCTTTACAATCTCTTGGATCTATCTTGTAATCTTTGCAAATATTTCCTAACAACCTCTTGTACCTCTTATCTCATTACTATCATGATTACAATCCTATTTGTAACCTTATTATCATCATTTTACAATTCGTATCTAGAGATATGCCACTACCCTATTCTAGGTTTAGGCTTTGGAACGTTATACCTCTTATAGATTGTGGAGTAACACCTTCCGAGTTTTACTTCTTCATCCACTTACAATGTAAGGTGTGCATATTTTGTATGACCCTATTATTTATCATAGTCTAGAATACCCCCACTATAGATAGATGAAATGAATTATTATTAAAATCCTTGCACAACCCTTGATTTTACTTTGCAATTCCATTGACCTCTCTTGTAGTCCTTACGAATCTTTCCTAACAACCTCTTGGACTTATTGTCTCATTAATTCCATGATTACAATCCTATTTGTAACATTATTATTATCAGTTTACAATGAGGATCTAGTTAGATGCCACTAACCTATTTTAGGTATATGATTTGGAACCCTATACCTTTTATAGATTGTGGAGTAACACCTTCCTATTTTTACGTCTTCATCCAATTGCAATATAAGGTGTTCATATTTAATGTGACCCTCTTTTTTTATCATAGTATAGAATACCCCCATTATATAGAGATGAAGGGAATTTAAGAGAGCCATTATTTATTTGCATACAATCTGGTGAACCTGACGTGAATCAAACGCAATCTTCTAATTAAGTCATCTTCACATTTCTATATCTTTCCCAATATTTTTAAAACAATCTTAAATATTTCAAAATATTTCTATAATCATATTATGACCTTGCATCATGTCTTAGGGTTTTTATAACAAGTGTCAACCCATTTAGATTCTACACGGGATGGTTTTTTCTCCATTTTTCTATCTACAATTGAAACCACATTCATGGTGCAATTTTTCATAATCTCAACCCCAAAAGGATATCCAATATAATATGGATGAATATCCACAATATGATCTCCCATTTTATTCTTGTCTTGTCATGGTTGAATATCTACAAGACGATCTTACCATCTACATGATCCATTTGAACATACCAATTTTCACCTTGGTATTAGTAATGATCCTTCATATTTTAACCTTCCCTCCAACTCTTTATTGGAAAATACCAATTGGGTACTTTAATTATTTTCTAATTTTTCATATCACCTTAAAAAATCACACAAATATGATAATATCAATCACTTAGTAGAAAATCCTGACTTTTTTCGGAAAAATTCAAAGCCCTTAGGTTGGATTGGATGCCCTGAATCAATAGGGTTGATGATGTCTATTTCTATCCTTGTCATCTTTGATTCCATCAGACATCCTGAACCAACATGGATGATTCTGTCTACTTCGGTTCCTACCATGTTTGACACCATCAACCACCCTAATTACTTCAGGGGTGATGCCATATTAGATTATTTAGCCCCACTTGACTACATCAAACACTCTAATTTTTCTACCATGGATTATTCCATTAACAAGTATTATGTTGATGACTTAATGTCATCCTACAGCATCCCTAATTCTTTGATATTTTATTTTAGCTAGATTCTTGTGTTAAACCACCATCTTGATATGAAATGCGTAAATATCAAACCTAAACACATCTACAATGCTCCATTACCTCACATTTTATCACACTTTGGGACATCTCTTGATGCCCCTCCTCTTTCATCACATTTTTGGGTATCTAACAATGCCTTTCCTTCCCTCATTTTTTGCCTTGGGGATTCTCTCAATGTTTCCATTCACTTTCTCATAATATTATTCATTTCATACTTTTATAATCTTCTTATCTTTTAGGCATCTTATTATGCCTCTTCGCACTCATCCTCTAGCTTAGAGGCATATTAAGATGCCTTCCACATCTCACCACCTGAAATTCCAACTAAAACCTTTATTATCATCAATTCCAAACAAATTCAACTCCAAGAAATATTCAAAGATAAACACTTAGCTCTTTGAATATGTTCTCCTTATGCATTTAGCAATGCATGCAACCTTGCATGTCATTACTACTTTCATTCTCCTCTTATCACATGTTTATCTTATCCTACTCTAATTTTTCTATTCCTTCCTATACATAGATTTATTTTCTTATCTTGTTGTGCCTAGTTAGTTATGTTTATCATGATTTTTCATTTAACATTTTTTTGATTATGATTTATATACTAACATGGAGCTAACATATTGTGTTTCTTCTTATAACATTTTATATTTATTTACACATTTCTTGTAGCTTTGCTTTATTAGCCTTTTATTTTTACAGCACGATCAGTTTTGAGACCTAACCTCTCCGCCAATCCCTTACATCCTTTACTATCCTTTGTTATATTCTTTTTATACGATGATCAATTCCAAGCCCTAGTTTCCCAACTAGTCCCTTATAACATTTGTTATCTTATTTTTTATAGGCCAATCTGTTCTGAGCCCTACTCTTCTAGTTGGTCCCTTACATCCATATCTATATATTTAATTCCAATTAGTTAGGTTGAGCCATAGTCTCCCAACTAATCAATTACATCCTCTTATGATCTTACATTTTTATAGGAAAATTACTCTAATGATATCATCTACCCCTTACCATTTTATAGGTCTATTAGTTTGGTTGATACCTTTCATCCTTATCCTACCCATTAGTTTTTCAGTTTAGTCGATATTTTCCCATCTAGCATTATCTAGTTTGGGTACATGGAGTTATATTACATCCTTATCTTTCCCATTATGACTATTAGTTTGGTTTATTTTTTCCCTACTAGTATTGTATACCTTGGTTTATAGATTTACAACCTAATTTTATCTACCTTCTAGTTTTTGATGCAATTGTACATTTTTAACTTTAGGATATCACTATCCATCTTCATGATTTATCTTGATACACCTCTTAATTTTTAGCTTATGTGAAGCATGGTAAGACCTTCGAGCCCTCCTCACAAGTGCCATCCACTATGATTACTTACTACATTTGTTTCCCTACCTTAGCTAGATGCCCTATTAGATAGGAATAACAATTTTTGAGAGTCTCATTTTGTCTTCTTGAGTTGGTTGCGATTATTATATCTCAACTCTTGAAATCTATCTATCTATAAATCAATAAATTGTAGAAGATAACAAAACACAATAGATGTGGGTGGGCCAAGATGCCCTAATATGCAATATATTCAGAATAATTCCCTTAAGGTAGGGTACCACCATACAATGCTCCTTAAGGAAGGAGTAACTCCACAATCTCCCAAGATGGGAATCCACTTCGATGGGGACACCTCCAATATACCTCTACCAAGTAGAAGACTCAACTCATACCTCCATGACCTGCTCATAATGATACTCACATCCTTTAAATAGGATGGGTAACACCTAATCCCAATGTAGGCTGACTCATTACCCAATATAATGAATTCCTATGTGAGCCCATATAACTAACTAAGGGGATGTGTGCCACATGTCGGCATCTCCATCAACCCATATACATTATAATATTATATCCCATGTGAACCCATATATATAACTAAGGGGATGTGTGCCACATGTCGACATATCCATCAACCCATATATATTATAGTATTGTATCCCAAAGTACATAGCATTGCCTCCCTCTTTGACATGTTTCGTCCCCGAAACATAAGAAGAAGCCATATAATGAGTGTGCTTTAAATTGTTGCACACTTGTCGCCATGCTCGATCATCCAACCACCCATAAAAAATCCTAGTGGGTGATGTTGCTCCAAATCATGATTCCATATTCCATTATGCCCATACTGATTGCATCCTGGACCATATGTGTTCCTCCTCGACATCCATGCATATCCATAATTATTATTCCTATGATTCCATGTCATATAATTATTATTCCATTGATTCCATGTATAGCCAAAATTATTACTCCTCCAATTCCCTATATATCTATATAGATTTCTGCCCTTATGTGTCCTAACATGATCTCCATGATTTTTCTCCTCTCATGATGATGTGGGTGTCTATATGGTGCAACCTTAGTATTCTCAACTTTATCAATCATTTTCCTCCACTTTCTTTTCCTCTTCCAACTTGTTTGCTATTTCTTTTTTCTCTTTAGTAGAGAAACTATTTTCTTTTTCTTTTTCATCATGTTCTTCATCCTCTCCTTCTGAGTCATCCTTATTCCCTTCTTCACCAACTTCAAATTCATCTTCATGATCCTCATTTATATATTTTTTTCCTGTTAAGTGTGATATCTTGCAATGTAATTTTCTTTTTCTTGTACCACAATTTCATGAATTTATTTTGTACATTAAGAGTAATTGTTCCCAAGCTCTCTAACCAAGGATATCCAAGAACAATATCCATACCATCCATATCTAAAGCATAAAAATCTGAATGTAAAACATATTTATCCATAGAGAGCTTTAAATCTTCAAAAACTTGAATTTGATTACCATCCATTTCAGATTCCTTGATATGCTTTGTTTGAAATTGTAGATTGTGAGCTACATCCATATTGATGAAGTTATACTTGCTACTATGGTTTATGCAAACAATTACCTTTTTTCTTTGAATGCACCCTTCAAACTAAAATATTGAAGCTTCCTTATGTGGAGATGCACTATCATGTGTAGAAGTTTCATCATCAACATTTAATTCTTCTTCTTCTTCTTCTTTAACAAAATTGTGTTTCTTTTTTGTTTCCCATCTAGCTAATAAAATGTCCTCCATTTCCTCCCAATCCCAATCCAATAGATCCATATCCAAATAATACTACCATTGTCGTGCTTTCCCACTAAGATGAATATAAAAACTAACCCATACTAAACATTCTTCAAAATACATTTGTTTAAATTGTATCCACCATTTTTTTTGCATCAATTTCCCCATTACCATAGAAAATTGGTATATCCATGATGCATAAAAATTAGGGTTTCACAAACTTACTCCTTTGACCAATATTTGAACTGATGATTTCATCAATCATTAAAGCCTCAAATTTGAAACCACAAATAAGTAAGCCCTTACTAAAATTTTGAGATATTTTTGAATATGTAAAATAATCAAAGAAAGATAGAAAATTGCAACTTGTAGGCCAGTTTTATGTAAAACCCTAAAACTCTCAATATATTCTTCAAAATAGATCCAAAAATTCTGAAATTTTTACCATAGATTTCTGAAGGGAATTCAAAATGCTGGAAAAAATTTAGAAAATTAATTCCAAAACATACAGCTTGTGAAATTTAGGAAAACCATTAAAAATGCAATAACTTCCACAAAACGCCTCAATTTTTTTTGAAATTTGGACTGTAGACTTTATGAAACCCTTTTTCAACTATGGTAAAAGAAAGTGAGAAAATATTCATAGCCATTTCCAAAATATAGCTGAATCACTAAAATTAGGGTTTAAACCCAATTTTTTTGTTACGAAATTGATGCTCTAATACCACTTGATAAGAACTTTTGCACATAATAAATGAATAATTTGTAGAATATAACACAACACAAGAGATATGGGTGGGCCAAGATGCCCAAATAATGCAATATATGTCAGAATAATACCCTTAAGGTAGGGTAACACCATAGAATGCTCCTTAAGGAAGGAGTAACTCCACAATCTCCCAAGATGGGAATCCACTTCGAGGGGGATACCTCCAATATACCTCTAACAAGTAGAATAATCAAATCATACATCCATGACATCCTCATAATGATACTCACATCCTTTAAATATGATGGGTAACACCTAATCCCAATGTAGGCCGACTCATTACCCAATATAATGAATTCCTATGTGAGCCCATATAACTAACTAAGGGGATGTGTGCCACATGTCGGCATCTCCATCCACCCATATACATTATAATATTATATCCCATGTGAACCCATATATATAACTAAGGGGATGTGTGCCACATGTTGGCATCTCCATCAACCCATATATATTATATTATTGTATCCCAAGGTACATAGCATTTTACCCATGTTGTGATGAAAATATTAATTTTGTCTATCATTGTAACAACCCTTCCTTTTTGCATCTTGCTTGGGTAAACCCAAGTAATATATGAATATCTAATGTTTTTACTACACATTTCCTATTTGGCCCATCATGGTCATTATTGAGATAACACTCTTTTCTATAGTGTGTTTCTAGAAGTATCTAAGTGTCAAGGTTTTTAGGATCTCCTTTGTCACATCTAGGTGTTTTCTCTCTTATGTTAGTCATCTTTTACAACCATTTCATCAACCTTCAATATCCGTATGGAGGAGGAAAATTAAAATCCAAAAGAAAAGAAAGCAAAATTCAAAGTCCACATTATCAAAGAAAAATCCATAAAGGACAACAAAAAAGCAAATTATTATGAATAGAAAAAGAAAAATAAAAAAAATCAGTCACAAACACAAAGACATGATATTATTATATTTCAAAATCTCCTAATCTGGTTGAAATATCAAACTCCATAGTTGGCCTAGTTGTATGGCTTGAGGTCCGTTGAAGGATGACTACCCACGAATTCAAAACATAGATATGGAAACAAATAGAAAGCTTCCCGCATTGATCAATTTTCTAAAAAAAATGTTTAAAAATCCTTATCATCTTAGGAAAGCTTATCACATTGATCAAATTTCCCTTAAAAGCGTAAGCTTCCTGCATTGATCAGCTTGCTCACTATCAAAATAAAAGTTGGGGGTCTGAGCCTAGAACCTCTAAATAACACATAGTTTATTGTACAAGATACATAAAACTCCCAAACATGTACTCAAAATTAAATAATGTACCTCAACACATCCTAAATCCATCACAAAACCTTAATGGACTAACTATCGTTACTTATATATTACCAATAGTTAAGGTTATAAGTGCATTATGTCAAAATCACCATTACATACATGCCAAATCATATTCATCACATCTTAACCATCCTTATATATACAACAATCAACAATATCAACATCAAACTAATCATATCTAAAATCCATCAAAAAAATCATCATATAATACCATCATCGTTATAACATAACCATCATCATATCTAAAATCTATCTATAATCTCATTATGTACACATCCATATGCCCCAAAATCATCAACACACATTTTTTACACATCCATATGTCTAAAAAATATCAATCTAATCAAGGATTAGGCTCTATGGCCCATATAATAAATCACATCGTGAAGTATACATCCGATATCCTCAAACCACTTGCTCCACCCTCAAGATCCCTCCAAGGATCGCTGACACTCCCCGTGCTCGCCGCAGGAACCCACTATGATGCCTGTCGCTAGCTCGCTACATACTATCCATAGCAAGACACCTTGGGTAATATCTCTCCTATCAATCCCTCATAATACCTCAACTCCTTTCGTAGGGCTTGGTACTGATCCATGCTCACCGTACCTAGCGGCCCCATTTGAACCCTTGTCCCCACTTCACCTACTCCTCTGGCCCCAAAACTTTCCTAGTAACACCCCCACTCTAGACTCAACTAGCCTCGAAACTATGAGTGTCCTACCAATCACACAAAAATGCTACCTCAACAGCTCCCGATGCTAACGATACCTATCTCACGCATGTGGAGTTTGTGCCAACTCTGCCTCCAGGGTAGCCACCCGCTGATCCCTCTCACTCACCACCCCTGTCATCCTTGTCACCTCACATCCAAGGTAATTACTCGAGTATCCCTATCACTCAACAAATACCTTAATATCACCACCTCTATCTCTGCACCTCATACATGCCATGAAAATGTCTCCTCCATCACCACATACTCCTCCACCTACTCGCATGCACCCTCATAATCCTCACCACTTAGGATATTATATGCCCTTACTACCACAATACATACTCACTTGTCACCCTGACATCATCTATCTCCATAGGTGCCACCTCCTCCTCCGCTATCTCCTTAACCTCTCGCACCTGAGCTGCAGACAAATCTATGTCCCCCTTGACCCTCCTGTATATAATAGGGTTTCCTGATAGATCATGTACTAGACCAAAATGCCATCATACCCGTCCGAAATGAACCACCTTCGCCATCTCGGATCTCCGCCCCCTCATCCACCTCTCCTGCTGCATCATTCACAACTCTTCTCCCTCTCATGGCCATGCATGGAAACCCACATATGCATACTATGTCATCTAGCCCCAACCCATCCAATAAGATAACACAATACTCTAAACTCCGCAATTAAACATCTCAGGAAAATTCACTCCTCCAACGCAAAATTCCAACACAAAAATCCCTGTCGTGCCATCTAGCCTAAGGTAGCCCACATGGCCTGATCACTCTGATGTGCTCGTAGGCCCAAAACTACAACATAAAATTCACACCAAACCAAATCTCCACCCTTCTGACCACTCCCACAACTCCCTATACACTTGTGCCAATAAAGATGGACCCCAAGCAAAAATTGTCTAAAACTCTATCATATCTACTACTACTCCTGCCAAGGCCCACATAAAATGACCACCACTAGAATCTAGTAGTGAACAACAGGTGATGCCCATTATAATCATAGTGGTCAAGGTACTACCGACCACCTCATCATCCCAATAACTCTTGAAATTAAAACCCCTAGCAACATAAGTCATGTCAAGAGTAACATCCCCATACAACCTCATCATCATTGCCCCTCACCTTGTCTCATCAATCGGTATAATCGGATCATCTTGAATAGGTAGCCGCATCCTGTAAACATCCTCCAAGGTAATCATGATCTCCCTTTTAGGCAACCAAAATATCCCTGTAGATGGGTCCCACCTCTCAAACAAAGCCACCATCATCTCTAAGTCCTGGTGAACATGCCTATAATGGCGCAATCCACCTAATCCCATCACCTCCAATATCTTCCAGTTGTCATCACCCATATAATCCTATAACCAATCTAACAAAGGCAATACCCTATCCCTCATTAATAAACGCCTCTTTGCCTGCATCCACAAAAAAACAAACAACAAATAAGGATTATTAGATTTATTTCAAATTCTAAACTCACAATAACAAAATGTAATCAAAACATGTTAAATCAGCACCGATCCTTAGTAATCGATATCGAACATACCTAATCTGCATCGATCCTAATGATCGCCATTGATCTT
Organism: Taxus chinensis; assembly: GCA_019776745.2. Classification (NCBI taxonomy): domain Eukaryota; kingdom Viridiplantae; phylum Streptophyta; class Pinopsida; order Cupressales; family Taxaceae; genus Taxus; species Taxus chinensis. Next base: position 301,769,324 of record CM034146.1, read on the forward strand.
ATATCACACTATAACAAAAAAAAGTACTAAAAAAATAAAAAAATGAACCTACCTTTGTCTATGATGGTCGTCGTCTCCTCTTTCCGCTTCTACGCTAGCCTCCATCTTTCAAACTCGTACAAAAATTGTAAATTTATAATAAGCTTATCAGAGAAAACACAACGATTAAAATGACCTCTTCTGACCATCCGCCATGCATATATATAAACACTTCGACCCGATCAACACCGATTTCTAATCAACATGTCGACTCTAGTTATGTATCGGTATCGATTGGCTACCCAATTGACATCAATCCCTTATGTCCAAATGTACATTCTTTAAATGTTGTACTTATTTTTGGTCACCCTAAGACCCCTTTTTTTCTATCTAAAACTATATCTCACATAAATTAAACTATTTTTATCAATCCATCGTGGATTCCACAGTCTCTTAGGAACATTTTTTCATGTCATTTCCTATAATTCATACGTCTATAGGTCGTGAATCCCATTGGTTCCCCTATACACTTGACTTCTCGGTCGTGTAAACCCACCTTTGTGGCAATATATTTCATCCCAGAGCTTGATGTATCCCAAATCCACAATGGATTTCGTAGCCTCAAGAGAACATTTTCCCCATCGCTTCCTACAAGTTATATGTCTATAGGTTGAAGAAACCATTGGTTCCCCTATCACTTGAATTCTCGGCCAAGTAAACCCACCTTTGTGGTAATATATTTCATGCCTAGTCTTGGGGAATATTAATCTGAAATAGATCTATCTACCGATGCAATCCTATACTAGAAGCTTACACTGCTCTTGTGTTTATCTATCTATCCATTCATTTAAACCGGTGACCATCACACTGGCTTGCAATGGCCCCCAGTTTGAGTGGGGTATCACCTATCTTAGCATCCTATCCAGCGTAAACACAACGATCTCACTTGTTTTTTTCTAATATCTTGTTCATTACAAACCACTTGACAAAAAAGGGAAAATGTATACACCTAAAATCAAGAAACCCTAATTCCCATAGGTGCGTATGCACTCTAGGAGATCACTTCACATATTCTCACATTGTCATTTTTATCTAGTCAACCAAGCCGCATTTCACCATTTTACACCCATGTAACTACCTGCAACCATAAAACAAACCAAAACAAACTTAATCAAATAAAAACAAATAAATCAAACAACTTAACACTCTAAAAAACCCTCCCACGAACTTAAAACAACTCCTAAAACCCATTAGAAAACCGAAAACCTTGTAAAAGGGAAGAAGTTAGAACCTTATTCTGCAATTGGCACTGATTTATTCTAATTGCCGATGATTCGTTGAAATGGCATTGATCATATATAAACCAACTAATGTACTTTCGCCCAAGGATCCCATATTTCTGATTCCAATTTCTATTATGAATTCCTAAACTTCTATGCTAATGTTACGTTCAAGACCTGTCCAAGTTGACTCCGAGGCACGTACCTTGCAATCAACCTGTGAAATTTGATTTCCCAACCTATGTACATGGTGTCAAGGATCCCTTTGGAGTAATCATTATGCAAAATCATTCATTTATCTCAGACTCCCTTCTGGATCAAGGTCAGTCTCTACACATTCCCATCAGCTTACAATTCATCAAGTTTCAAATCAGGTCAACTGTTAATTCCTTCATTTGGAAGATTACTTTAGATTTCCTGTCACATGTACACTCTATTTTGGTAATCTATATATCTGAGTCAAAGTCCTATTCCTACAGTAATTGGCTATAAAACGTCTTTGGATCAACACCAGTCTACTGGATTAACAATCGACATCGTGTTGAAAAACTCCTATATTACATTTTTGATCTCTCTTGTCATATTTCCTTAAAAATTAGCAAACACGACTAACCAATTATTGCCTGTAAGCCTATGTTTTTGTTAGATGACACTTCCAGGAGTAGGGTACGAATTAGAAACCATCTTCGACCTACCAATTGTGTGGGAATAGTTAGACATCAACTACGAACTAAGTCTCTGCACCATCACTTTCACACCCAATCCGGAAGAGATCATTGAGAAGTTAGAATTCCTCGAACAAAGTGACGGGGCCAACCATTATTGGGAAGACGTTTGCAACCCTCCCCAGCCTATCATCAAGGACATTGATTGAGTCATTCCATCTAGACATTATGCATCCTACTTTTTTTTTTTCTATATCATTTGTAATCTTGTCGTGATTTCTAGCTTAATTGTCTAAAAGAGAGTTGAAACTCGTCAAAGGAAGCCCTTTGGTTCTTGGGATCAACCCTTGCTAAGCAACTCACCATATTATTATCTAACATCTCTCTCGTCAACATGTTTATTTGTGTACACGTTTTCTCATTCTCTGGAAGAAAAGTATCTTACGCCTGTTTGAATCCGTACTTCTCAACGTTGTCGACACAAGTATCGTTAAACCCTGTTATTTTCTAAGTTTTAGTTGTTTGTTTCACTTAATAAGATTGAATCCTAAAATCTACTAAAATAGAGCTAGCTAATATGTTGGAGTGAGTGACTTAGTACTTGGGTGATTTGTTGTGATCTCTTAGGTAGTCCCCAAATATGTGAGCTGTGAGACAAGAAGTTTGAAGACGTGTCCTTTATTTTGAAATTAGGTTTTTAACTAGTCAATGATGGATAACAAGTGTGTCTCAGTGGTTGGTAGTGCTAATTGAGAAAGGTACATGTAGAAATTATTCATTTAGGTGCCTAGAGATTAATAAGTTGAGTTAAATACCAAGGATTTATTTTTGAATGACATAAATTTTGATTTAGGTATCTAGAGTAGGATGTAGTTGATCCTAATATTGTAATTAGATGATTATGTATCTATATAAACACGTTACTAAATTAGAGAAAGGAAATAAAAAATTCAGTGAGGAAATAGTTTAGATTGCAGTTGTAGGGAGTATTGCAATTAGAGATCTAGGGTAGTGCAAGATTAAATCATGTTGGGAAACACCACAGTGTTTGATTATTTGTAAGCATGTTGGCATTCTATGTTTTTTACTGTTGTAAGCTAGATTGGTAAAGGTGTGTGAGTTTGTGTGCACTGGTATCCATTGTATATGAATAAAAGATATTGTTATTGTTGTGACAATTTCCATTACATACATGTAATGTTTGTTTCTAGGTTACACGGTCTTAGACATCCTTCATTGGGACACCTAAACACAATGGTTGCATCAATAACAATAAGAGAGGACACAAAGGCAAATGGGATAAGAAAAGTAAGGTTAAATAGGGTAAAAGTCACAATGGACTCAAAGGAAATAGGCCAAAAGTCAAACAATACAAGGAACATGTACCAACGAAAACTTAACTTAGACCAATAAACATTTAGCACAAATATACTAATATGATAGTAATTAATTAGTCTCATATTAAATTTAGATGTGTATAATGTAAGGCCAATTTTTTTATATTTAATATAAAAAATATCTTGATTTTATATTATTAATAAAATAGCACACAACTATATCTCACATATAAATTCTACATATCTTACATTTTAACTCTAAACTTGTAACCTCTACTTTAAATAATTTAAGGATTAATCAAATAAAAATTTGGGTATATGGCTTGATATGATTAGTATTCCGGAGTGCGACCTCTTCCACCCATCTTTTGTACAATCAACATCATAATTGCTTATTTATATATATAAACATACACTTTTCAATTAAAAAAAAACAACCTTAGAATCCAATAAATTGAGAATTCCATAGTTCAACATTAAAATGATTAAAAATAGTTGTATCTCCGACCACCTGGTTCATAGCTTCCGTCAAAAACGCTACTTATATCACACGAAAAAATAAAAATAAAAAATTACAAATGAAGTGGCCAAGTAAGCATGTATGTGTTGAGGATGAGGAGGAAAAGTATTCATGCCCTTTTCTATTTTTTAATGTTTTATTTCTTTTGGGGATGAAATAGATTACAGGCATATAAATTTTAGAGGCAATTCCAAGATGCAGTTCAAGAAAAGCAGGGTATTAAGGCAATTGTTCCCTCCTCACATGATGCATACTATTTTTTTCCATACACCGAGGAATAATTGCCATCCCAAAGAAGATTGTGCTAATTCTAAGAACAACTCCACCGTTGTGTATATATGCTTGTCACATGGATATACACATAGGAAAGTGAATTGTCTGTGCTTGGAAGTGATCATGGAGGAGGAAGACTTTTACAGAGGGAATGTATATACCCCAACAATTTCGCAGCATAAATAGCTGAACCTGAAGCTTTAAAATCCAAATAACTGGGTGGATTGAATAGGTGGTAGTGGCAATGGCAATGGCGAGGAGCAGCAGCATAGACAAAGGATACAAGGACCTTCTTCTGGCTGAGTATCACACCACCTCTGTTTGTGATGAAGAAGAAAGATGGGTTACCCAAATCGTGGGGTTTCCTGCATCCCCATTTGAAAAGAAGGAGAAGCAGCTCAACCGGATCACTCCTTATGCCCTTAAAACATCGTCGCCCTCCAACAGTAGGTTTGCTTTCAATTTCTTGAATGATAGCCCTAAATTTACTAGCAGTAGGTTTTTTTTTTCAATTTCTTGAATCATAACCCTAAATTTACTGGTTTTTTATTGATTGATTTTTGTTAGTACAGGGTGTTCCTGTGTAGAACCCATGGAGAAAGCCGTGCACGGATTCAACAGACTGTCAAAGAAAGCGGAGGATTTGGCGTCAAATATATGGATCAACCGTAAGTAATGTTGTAACTGGTAATCAATTGAAAGGGAATATATTATACCAAGGTAGCAACTTTTGTACGAAGTGTATTAAACAGTCCATTACAGAAAAATACGATAAATTGCGTATATAAACAATATGATAATTTTTAATGCCTGATTGAATATTCACAATATGATAGTTCTTCTTCATTACTGTTTACATTTTAATAGTATTCTGTCTCATTTTGACATTCAGTTTGAAAAATCACAGATGTATTTGACATTTTTTTCACAGAGCATTTTGTCAAACAGTTGGCAGACAATCTATGAAACAATAGTATTTTGATTTTGATTTTGATTTTGTTTTTACATGTTTTACCATAACACACCTTACCTTTGGTTGTCACTTCTTTCCTAATTATGTATTGCAAATAGATTTCACCCTGCGTTAACATTTTTATAGATACATTTTGTTTAGAGCTTCGCAACTCTGAGAACTGCAAAATTGCAGTAAAAACAGGAGACAGCGTGCGAAAAGCGGCGTGGGGGAAAGTGAGATTGGGAGCCAAGGCGTTGAGCAGGGGAGGATTCAAACCGCTGTTTAAACACACATTTCGAGTGGAATCTGAAGAGAAATTACAGAAAACGTATGCATGCTATCTCTTCACTTCAACTGGTCCGGTTGCAGGCACCCTCTACATTTCCACCATCAAGATTGCGTTTTGCAGCGACCGACCGCTCTCCTTCATCTTCCCCTCGCGAGAAAAGGGATGGGCTTATTACAGGGTAACTTGTGAAGCAAATTTGTTGGTGTTTGTGTTACATGACGATGACGGTGACAGGAGAGTGGTGTTGTTTTGCAGGTGGCGATACCGCTGGCGAAGGTGAAGGCTGTGAATCCGTCATCTAACAGAGATGATCCCGCGAAGAAGTATATTCAAGTGGTTACTGAGGACGATCACGAGTTCTGGTTCCTGGGATTTATTAAGTACCAGAAAGCTCTCAACAACCTCCGAGCTTCTCTTACGCATCGCTAGAAATAGTATGATCCATTCATTTATTTATTTAAAGAGGTGCTTTGCACCGCCTAATTGCTGTGGGTTGGTTGTAATTTTGTTCGTATTTAGGTACTACTAGCAATTTATATATTTATTTTGTCATAGGAGAAAATAATATTATCTTAAAAAGTTCACTCGGAAAATATTGTCAGATTGTTAAGGCAATTTCATAGGTGGACGCCTACCAGTGAATTATGTGTGGACTGTTTTTTATGAGGTATGCACTTGTGTTGTTAAATTTGTTCAATATAATAATATGCTTTCAAGAATATATGTAAGCCATTTTAGGAGTGATTTTCCATTCTTAATTTGTCTATAGTGTATGGAATGGAGTATTTATTAGAAAACGTAAAAATGGGTTGTGTAAAGTTGTTGGGCCACCAATTTCACCAATTAATCCAAGAAAAAAAAAAAAATTATATTAAAAACATAAAAAAACTTTTAAATCAAAAATTATGTAGTGTTAAAGTCTCTCATATTATAAAACTAAATAAAAAATTATTATGGCAAGTTAGATATAAAGATCATAATCAAATTTATCAATGAACAACTATTTATGGTACATGTTGCCATTTGTTTCAATTTAAGCAACCTAATCAATTTTTTCATTTTTCTCACATTTCATGAGCTCGAGGTCTCTTCTTGTGTTTTCAAAATCTTCATGAGCTTTTGAGAGTTGAAAGAGCTCAAAAAACCCAAAAACTAGTGAGATATGGAAGAAGTTAGACCTTATTGGAATTCCAGAACTTTCAAACACGTTTGCGTTTTGCATGCAAATGTGCACCAAAAGTTCAAATCCTCATTTTGGTCTTTTTTTAGTGCTTGGTAGACTTTCACAATTTTTGCACTCTTTGGCATGCAAAATGTGTCCATGTTCCCAAATCTAAAAAGTCCACGAGAGACTTTGGTGGAGATCTCAAGTGCACGAATAACAAAAAACCCTACCAAGGTCTATGGCAAGGTTTTCATGTGCAAATGTACTGCAAAAGTCCATGGTAGTACTGGGCAGATATTTCACATGAAAAAGTAGGATAAATGTCAGCAATATTGTTTGGTAGGGAAATAAAGTGTAAATGAAATCTGAGAGCTTGCCCAAGACTATGGCAGATAATTCACATGCACATGTATCCCAAAACTCCACAACAATTATTATGTGTGGTCTGTTTTTGATGAGACATGCATTTAAGTAAAGCCATTTTAGTAGTGATTTTCCATTCTTAATTCATCTATAGTGTATGGAATCGAGTATTTATTAAAACATTAAAAAAAATGGGTTTTGTAAAGTTGTTGGGCCACCAAATCCACTAATTAATTTAAAAAAACACTTTCTTTTATATTAAAAAAAACATTCAAATCAAAAATCATGTAGTGTGGTAAAGTTTCTCATATTCTAAAACTAGGTAAAAATTACTATGGCATGTTAGATATAAAGATCATAACCAAGTTTATCAATGGACAACTATTTATGGTACATGTTGCCATAATAAACCCTATGTTTCATTTTGAGCAACCTAATCAAAATTTCCATTTTTCTCACATTTCATGATTTCCATGGTCTCTTTTGGTGTTTTCAAAATCTTTATGATCTTCTGATGATTGAAAGAGCTCAAAAAACCCAAAGAATGGCTAAGTATGGAAGAAGTTAGACCTTATTGGAATTCCGGAGCTTTCAAGCACGTTTGCATTTTGCATGCAAATGTGCAAAAAAAGTTCAAATCCTCATTTTGGTCTTTTTTTAGTGCTCGGTAGACTTTCATAATTTTCGCACTCTTTGGCATGCAAAATGTGTCCATGTTCTAAGATCTAAAAAGTCCACAAGAGGCTTTGGTGGAGATCTCAAATGCACGAACAACGCAAAACCCTACCAAGGATTTCATGTGCAAATGTACTTCAAAATTCCATGGTACTGTTGAGCAGATATTTCACATGAAAAAGTAGGATAAAGGTCCATAGTACTGTTTGGCAGGGAAATCAAGTGCAAATGAAACCTGACAGCTTGCCAAAGACTATGGCGGACAATTCACATGCACATGTATCCCAAAACTCCACAACAATGTTTGATAAGGATCTTAACTATAAATGTGGTTTAAAAGCCCATAGTAATGTTTGACGGACTTTCCAATTGTACACACAAGTGAAAAGTCTGCAAAAGTCAAGGCGATAGCCAATGGAGATAAGATAAGTGGTAGGGACATCTTTGAAGGTAAATTTGACAACCCTGTGGCCATTATTTGTATATCACAACTATGGAAAATTTTAGGAAGCCATACATTTTTCTCCAAAGCTCTAAAACAAGAAAAATTGGATTTGTTGGAAAGCTCTTGAGGAGTGCTTAAACATGGGAGTGGTTTCAAATGATTATTTTCCATGTTTTGTAAGCATAATGCAATCATCACTGCCAACTATCATTACTTTCCCACCAAGCATGTTTATCTTTAGTTGGGGAATGTTTGAGAATATGCCATGGGATCCATTCAACCTAAGCATCAAAATATGTTAGCATATTCCTCCCTCTATTCCCCTTCCTCTTTCTCTCCTCTCTTTTTTTTATAAAAGTTAGACGAGCTTTCATTGTAATGATCCCTCTCTCATATGAAAAGTTACCCTACTATTTTGGGTTTCTAAGCAGGTTGAGTGTCCATATCTTTATTTTGAAGCTCTTGCAATGAATCGATTGCCTCTTTCACTGATGTAGTAGGTTGTACATTTAAGCATTAATATGATTCTTCTAGTGTGGCTTATATTTGCACTCTGGCTTGTGTTATTGTTCTCTTTTCTTATTTTTTATATATTGTGAGTGGGTGTAATTTCATGGTTTTAATACACTGTGTTAATTAAGGAAGAGGGAGAGCGACCCACCAATTGCTTTGGTGCATCATCATTTTAGTTTTAGTTGTTTCCTCCCCCTTTCCCCTTGCAATTGTTGGCTAGGATTCGATTAATGGTAGCATTATGGTAATTAGGATATGAGTCAACGTTCTTCAGAGCTCTACTTCAAGGAGTTAAGGTCCCACACCTTGGAGACATTCTAATTGTTGTTTTTGAGACACCAATCCCCGTTTGGTGTTCTTGGGTGTGCATTTTCAACAACCAATGATTTTTGGCATTCCTAGTGGGACCATCTTACATTCTTGCTAAATAATTTGTAGTATTTTTATATACTAGAATAAATGCTTTGTAATTTTTAGCTAAATTTTTGTTTTTTATTAACTCATTTGATTTTGTGAACCATCCTTCAAGCACTTGACGACTCCACTAATTCAAGAACCCATTTTCTCATTTACAAATCACTCCCTTCATCTCCCTCCATATTTTATTGTTTTTAGACTTCAATGGCTCTTCATAGAGCTATTTGTTTCCCTCATTGGAGATTTAACCCTCTTCATTTGTAGTCGTGAGATGATACTCCCAAAATATCACTAGAAAATCTCCCGCTCTTTCATGGAAATGATGTTGTGAGCCTTGTTGAATATATCCAAGATGTATCCAATCATTGTGCAATACACAATATCAAAGAATATAATGTATGTCTCTGATTACATGTCTCTTCTTTCAGAGGAAAAGATGAAGATTGGTATAAAAGCTTGGCTACATAATTCCTTATGGGACCAGTTGGAAGAAAAATTGGAGAAACAATTCAAGGAGAATATAGACATCATATCTCTCTTGGAACACCTCAATGTCATAAAGAAACTTCCAATGGAATATGTTTCATTCTTCAATCTCATATTTAAGAGGAATTGTGAAAAAATTAGTCATGTTCATAAAAACCCTAATCAAGTACGAAATTCATATTTTATTTAAGATCCTTTGATAGTGATCTTACTATCATGATTTAGTCCCTTGGAACTAATGCTCTTCCTTAGGCATATGATTTTTCTAACCAAGTAGAGAAGAGTCTAATTTAGGCTAGAAAAAGAAAGTCCATCCACTTTTCTCCTCTCCTTCATTCATATTGTGACTTACCCTTGACTCTCTATGCATTTGTTGAGCTCCCTCCTGATCCACCTCATTTCCAAACAACTCTTGTTGACCTAATCTTCCCAATTTATTTGTTAAAGTCCCTCCCAAATCCACCTAAAGAATTTCCCAACCCCCAAAATCTTGATCAAGAAGTCTCGGGAAGCTAGATAATTCATAGATTTCTCCTTTCAAATGCCTAACCATTTTCAAGCCTGGTTATGATACAAAAATGATGATGGACAAAGGATTTTTTTTTTTAAATTTGTATAATAGAGCGGACACCCTACAAAACATAATGCAACACTCCAAGCCATCCTTAACGCATAACCATTGAGTCATCTCAGAGAATTACCATGGGAAAGAGAAAATCGGGCATGATTTCCTAATTTGAAAAATAACGGTCAAGAAAAGTAGTGTAGTTATTTGTATGGGGTAGTGAATCCACCACACCCACATCAAAATCGCTTAAAGACAACATCGTTGGTTATGCGGTCAATGTAAAAATATTCATGTGGGGTAGCTCTTTTTGCTTAGATATGTCAAATGGCCATGTCATGAACTCCTAAAATATCTTACTTCCTAGGTTTTTTACGAAAATTGGGAATTGACATTTTATATTTAAACATTTCTAGTGATATAATTACTTAGCCTAACAAATTTGAAATATTATAAACTCATGATCTATATACACACATCGAATAAGTAGAAACATTATTTACAAGATCACATAACTAGGAAAAGTATTTAATTATGATCATCAAATGACAACATATGAAAGAGTGGGAAATAGAACAACTAATAATCATCTCGAATGACAACAAAAACTAATATTAATTGATAAACATATTCTCAAATAACTATAAAAACCAATAGAACTCTCCATTAAAGTCAAATAAATTCAACATCATAAGAATACAATAGATAGACATATCAATGTCTAGCAGTGGAACCTTTGTTACTATCTATAGAATGACCACTAGATCCTACAAGACTCTGACCAAGTGTTACTCTACCACCGACAATAGAACCTCGCTCATCATGGGGGTTTGTAACCTGTAAAACACATAAGATCATGTATTAGTGATAAATTTTATATAGAAATTTCAATACTTAAAAAATTATAATAGTATCTAACATGCTATAATTATTTACTTACCACATTTACGTATGGGGTTTGTATATGTTGATCATATCCAATAATGTATCTCTCATGTGTTTGGTCCACCATGATGCCTAATAATATTATGTCTACGTAGATGTCAACTGACTCATCCTGATATAAAAATTTAAAAACAAATTAAACATTTTTATTATAAATTCATATAAATTCATATAATTTAAAATAAATTAAACTATTATATATGAACTTGCAAGAGACACTATGGTCAAACCATCACAAATCAAATCACCTCCATCTCCACTAACACCACTTGAAACAAGACCACATTCCATCAAATCTCCTCCACGCGGCCCAACCCCTGTCAAATCACTTTGAAGTAGACTCATGTACTAACCAACACCATGAGTGGTTGAAATAAATTTTGTCTGCTCAAGTGGCACACAAATGATACAAATTAATACTTGTATTTTATCATTTTGACACTTAAAACAATTTTTTTACATTTATAATTAACTTAAAACATACCTCAAATCCTAAAGATCCAAAACTAGGAGGAATACCAACACATCCTTGAACAAAATTTGTTAGTGAACCATGCACATAATGTGTATTAGTGACAAGCCTCTGCTAGACCCATGAATCCCTACAATCCTCTGATCTACAAACCATAGCACATTAGGGATAGGGGCACTAAAATCCATACTGGGTAAGTGCATCAATCTAAGGGGCCAAAAGGGGGTCTTAAGTGGACACATTTTTCCGAAAAAAAAAATTCAACTTGTACGAGTTTTTTGAAATAGTTACACTCAAAATTGGAAGATGTTGTATAAACATGAATCGTATCATTTTGAGTCTAGTTTGTAAGCTACTAATTTTTATTGAAAACAGATAAGTTTAAGTGGGCCAAATACCTAAAATAACAACAGGTGCTCCTGTTTTTGTTAAAAAACATAATAGAGTGACTTTTGTGCCCCCCGACCATTTTTTGAGCACCATTTAGTATTTTTAAAAACCCTTTGGTAGAAAAATAGCTAGGAGCATCTAGTTTGGGATCCATTTTTTAAAAGTTTTTTTTAGAGAGTATTTTTTTTCTTATGATTTTTCTAGTACAATTTTTTTTTTAAATTTAAAAACATTACAGAGCTCCGACCATGCCCCCCTGACTACCTCAAAAAATATCGAACATTAGATTTTTTTTGAATATGTATAGAATTAGGCCAAGTTTGGGCTAGTATAATTTTTTTAAAATTTCGATGAGCCAAAAAAAAGATACACGACAAAACATTCAAAAAATAGCTATAAAAAGGCATAGTTGGAAAATAAATAATATAGAAACCTTATATAAGTCAAAATTTTTGAAAAATTATGTTTTTAGAAAGAATAAATTATGCTCTACGTTGTGGTATAATTTGTTAAAACGAATCGATTATTTTATGTTGATTTATCATGGCGGAAGTGGAATTGTTACATTTTCCTACAAAAACACGTTGTTTGTTGTGTTTGTGCAGGTCCATGCCTCAAGCTTGGGTATCCAAACCGGATCCAAGCCTTGAGGCATGGCTTGGAAAAAGTAAAAACACAAAACACGTACGCGCTATAATGCGTACACAATATAACTCGTACGCGTTCTTCATAGTATGAACATTATATGTGCTTTTGGCATGCTTCTATTTACAAAATAAATGTTTAAGTATAAGTTTTTCATTTATTATTATTTATATTTTATTAAGTTTTTCATTTATTATTATTTATATTTTATTAAGTTTAATAAAATATAAATAATAATAAATGAAAAACTTAATAAAATATAAATAATAATAAATGAAAAACTTAATAAAATATAAATAATAATAAATGAAAAACTTATACTTTAAATTTATTTTAGTAAATATAAGAAATTATGGTCACTTTGCACCTTATGGAACTAGTCTCACAACTCCATTAGTCACGGTTTAGAAGAAAGTTTTTTATAGTATAATCTGGTCAGTACATAGGTAATTTTCAGGATTTCAGCATTCAACCTAAAACCTTAAGCCTTGAACCCTACACCATGATCCATTAGCCCTAAACCCTAAACTATGTACCATAAGCCCTAAACCCTAAACCCTAAGCGTTGAACCCTACACCCTGATCCCTGAGCCCTAAATCCTAAACCATGTACCATAAGCCCTAAGCCCTAAACTCTGAGCCCTAAACCATAAACCCTAAACCTTAAGCCCTAAATGTTAAATCCTAAACCCTAAACCATAAACTCCTAACCATGAGCCCTAAATGTTAAACTATAAACCCTAAAAACTAGATCCCAAACCCTAAACCCAAACCCTAAAAATTGAATCCTAAACCCTAAACCCTGAGCCTGAAACACTTAACCCTAAACACTAAACCATAAACCCTGAACTTTGTGACCTAAACCCTTAACCCTCAACCCTTAACCATGCGATCTAAACCATAAACCATAAAACAAAAATAATAAACCATAAACCCTGAACACTAAACCCTAAACCCTAAACCGTTAAACCTAAACCCTACAACCATAAACCATAAATCTCCTAATCCCTAAACCCTAAACCCTGAGCCATAAGACTCTAAACCCTAAACCTCATATATTTCCAGTAGGTCTCCCGAGTGAGTTCAAACCTTAAACCTTAAACTAGTCAACTCTGAGGCTCAAACTTTGAGCCATAAACCTTGAACCTAGAACCATCATTGAGTCTGCTTGAACCCTACTACCTTGATTCCTATAGCCCTGAAAACCCTAAGGAACCCCCTTAAACCCTAAACTTCTAGAAGCCCTGAGCTCTAACCCCTAAACCTTATAACCCATTTTGTGGTTTTGGCGAATATCCCTTTAACCTATTGCATTCTTTTGGTGAAAACCCTAAAACCCTAATCCCTATAGCCCTGGAAACCCTGAATGCCTTGAATCTCCTACACCCTGTTTCCCTAAGTACCCTAAACCCTCAAATTTGACTGTACCATGAAGCCCTAAACCCTAAACCGTCATTTCTTTTGCAGTGCCTAAAACCATAAACCCTAAACCTTAGCCCTCGAATGTGTAAATACTTAAACCACTCGGAGGAACCCTAAACCCTGACACATGGTATCTTTTGATTACTCATTGCCACCAGGGTTCATTTTAAGAGACCTCTTAGAAATCGGAGGTGGAGAATACCTGGCGAATATCCCTGGAACCGGTTTCGTGGGAAGGTGAATTTTTTGGGGGTTGTATGAATTTTTGAATGCCTAAACCCTCAAGCCCTACGACACAAGGCTGCAGAATCGCTACAGGACCTTAAACCTGTAAACGCGTCAAAGAACTGCAATGACGCACGTAAACACTGAGGCCTCTTAAACGCGCATGAACTAGGTTGTTGACGCGCGTCACTGAGGCCTAGTTACGCACGTCACTGCTTTAACAATGACGCGCGACAACTAAATCTCCTGTCGTGCGTTATAAACCCTAAAACCCTAAACTTTCTCATCAATAATAAACTCCTATGTCGCTCGTAAACCTTAAACTCTTTGTCGTAAACGTCTGCTAAACCTCAATACCCTATTGTAACTCCTTGTTGCGCCTAAACAATAAACACTCAAGGTCGGACAGAGCACCCTAAGCTCTAACTGCTAAACCTCACTATATTTCCAGTGACGCGCGTCAACAACCCTGAGTGACGTGCGTCATCAGGGTTTTTGACGCATATCAATGAGGTCTAGTGACGCGCATCATTTCATAGTCTTGACGTGCGACTAGCAAATCATCATTGAGTCACGCGTCTGTAGCAACTGCCCTCTTGTTGTACATCGGGAAAATCTTTATGTCGAACCCCCCAAAAAAAACTTATAGAAATCATGGCGAATACTATGCTGTAACAAGTTTCATGCAGTATCTCCTGGTCTACATATCCCTCCTTAACGCGCGTTAATAACTTACCCCCTTTTAGAGAAAATGGTAATACGGAGATATTAAAAATAGTTGAAAAATGTGAATGTACGAAGTGTTCTACCTGGTGAATAATCTAGGTGTATATAGGCGAGTACCCTATGTCAAGGGTTGACTATAGCCGAGGCCCTAAAAAATTTTTCAGTGTTTTTTTGTATGCGAACAGGTACACTTTTACCCGTGCAAAAAAAAGTGCCTTTTCAAAATGTGTGACACTTGGAATACTCGCCAGGAACATGAAAAATGACCACGTGGTATCTTTTGATTACTCACTGCCGCTTTGCCTTGCCTCATCTGACACCGTGGATCCAAAACTTTATTAAATCGGTTCATTTCGTGTGGGCTTGGAGTCCAGGGAATGCCTTTGACTTGGGGAGGCCTGAAATCCTGCCATGTGTTTGTCTGATGGGTAGAGAAGGATTAATAACTTTAATAATAAGACAAAAATAACTTATATTTAATAATCAAGGATACACCTTTGGTTGCTATTAGTTTTTTTATGTTAAGTATGTGCAACGACAAGAATGTGTTTTTTTAACAAGGCCATACTATGGAAAATCTTGCCGAAGCTATTGTCTTTTGATAAATAATGAAAATAGAATGGGGGGCCTAATTAAAATGTCTAAAATTAAAAATCACATTTATTTACAAGGTCTTGGCGTATTCTCATCGTTAATAACAACAACAACAACAAAAAATCATTCAATAATCGATGATCGAATCAAATAAAGGTGCCAAATGGTCATATTCGAATGCACAATTAGCACTGCATGTTTGGGAATAGGGATAAAGATGAGTGCCAAGTATGCCTTTGCATGCAAGTATGGAAAGCAATAGAATTAAAAAATTCTAAAAACATGCCAAAAACACACAAAACCGAAAATCATGCCACTAAAATAGAAAAAATTATTTTCCAATACAGAATAATCGCGCCTTAAACATAAAAATTTCCATTTTTGGATGCTTGGATTTTAGAAGATAGACCATATAAGTAAAAATAATAAAAGCTACTACAAATTCGTTTTTTTAGGAAACAAATCTATAGTTGTCTTAAATCAACCTTGGCTCCAAGGTGATGCCACCGTTATAACAGATGCCAATTATGTTTATATATTTTGACATCCACGAACAAGACCCTTGCTTTAAATGAAAACAAAGGATGAGGATATTTATGGAAAACACCTTTCTGAAACACAAGAAACTCTCCCCACCGTAGTGCAACTAAATAAGAATATCCTTTTCCTAACATAGAAATACACTAGGCACCTTGTGTGGGGCATCCTTGCAATTTCTTTCCAAGACCAAACATTACCTCTCCTCCTTCCAAACTCAAGCTCGAGCTCAAACACAATTATGTCCCTCAAATGGTCACAATCTATAATTGGTGCTGCAAGTAGCACTCCTCTCTTCAGATATAACCAACCTTGGTCTGTAGTGAGGGAAATGGTCTCTTCCATATCTTACAGGTAACAACACAAAATGCACAATAGCATAATCTTGAGTGTTGTAAATTATCACACCCAACATAGGTTCATATGACATTAAAAGAAAAAATTGTTGCTGAAGACAACAAGTCCATAGAAGAAACAATCTCTCAATCATTCCACAATCCTCCAAGTCCTCGTAAAAGTATCATAAATTTCTATAGTACCTATTACTTGCATTAACTCCAAATATATTAGTGCCTATTTGAACCACTTTATACCCCTTGTTGTCATCCGTAACCAGAATGCCCCTCACATAAATATAAAAGTTCCATTCATTAGCATATAACATTCGATGAAGCTTAAAGGAGGTTCCAGCCTTAATAGGATTACATACCCTTGAAACATGACTCAATTCACTCGAACAAAATAAGATTATCCCTCGATGTGAATCTTCAAACCATACCCCATCAAAGCATGATAACCATGAAAAGTTGAGAATTTTCCATGTCCTACTGTAACAGTCGTATCTCAGCCAATGATGACCACTATCATGATTTACAAGTTATCCATGGATGTTTTGTTCCTTGTTTCACTGTAATGCCTGAATAATTTGGTGGAAGACATGATTGCTTTCCATTCCTTAGAAACTAGAGAGAACCTACATATGGATTCTAATAGAAGCCAAAGCAATACGTTTTCCCAAAAATCTTGAGGTAGTGAATGATCCTACATAACACGATTTCCATGCTGCTCCTCATTCTTTGACATTAAATCATCATTCATTTCTAGGATTTGTATTTTTCCTTTTCTCGATGAAAGCTCAAAAGAAAAGGAAAAGAAAATTCAACGTGACGATTGATGATGCTAAAGGGAAACATGCATCAAGCACACGATACGAGTAGGGGGTTCAGGGTTTGTAGGTTAAATGGCCAGACAAGGTTTTAGTGCTTACATTGGAAATAACCTAGAACGAAAAGAAAATTCTGGTGTTTCAAGAAGGCGAAGACAAATCAAAAGGTGTGACATTGTAGCAATGCAAGAGTATCCACAAGAACAGGTGGCTGACAATGAAAAAATATATTTGTTGAAACATAAACAAGAGTATCCACAAGAGTGTCTCATATATTTGTTGAGATCTAGAAACAAGAGCATCTAGTTCTATAAGAGTATCTCATATATTTGTTGAAACATAAACATTACATACATAAACATTACATATCATAACATATGCATACCAAAAAAGCTATAAGACCTTAGCCTATAACTATATTATAACATAAATATTACATATCATAATATATTTCTCAATTCTTGTGCCACTTTCCTAACTGCATCGGTATCAATCTTCTTCGCTAGAGTGTCAGTCCATGGTTTGTATCAAGACACATTATTGATCAACGATAGCTCTAACAAGTGTCTGTTAAGTCTTGTCTAGGTTTTAATCACGTCAAAAGATCGTTGTACAGACTTGCAAGGATGGAAGACACTGTTTCGACTTGACTTTCCATCTGAGGGGCCACCGCCGGGGATTGATTGCCATCAATTTCCATATCCACATCGTTTATAGCTGCATGTGGAGAATCCATCGGTTCCGAGGATTTTGGATAAACAACAGAGAGTTCTAGTAATACTTCGAGAATCGGTTGCTCAGATAGGGAATCCGGTTGGAGCTCTGCAGAAGATGTTCCAAGAGAATGAATGGGAACAATGGTAGCAGTCAAATGGCCAGGAGAGGGGGTTTGGAACCAACATCATGAGGAGAATTAGAAGCAAAGAGGGCAAAGGATTTCCCAATAGTAACCTTGTTTGAGTCCGTATCAGAACTAGAAGAAACCACAACCTACTTATGGCTTGATACTGGTTTAATGTGCTCAATTTGGTCCCCCATGATTTCCAAAAGAAATCAAGTGTCGGAAAACGATCATGGGCCTTGAATTTATAACTATCGAGCGACTTCTTCGACTGGACCTTTACACGTGTCAACCAAACCCAGGTATGAATTGACAGTTAATATTAAATGAAAATCATGGTGAAAAATTTTTCATTGAAACTAACATCACTATCCCACATGCCTCCACCTGACTTTTTAAATGTCCTTTTATCATGATAGTGACGTTAATGAGCAATTATTGATAGCCTCGGCCCTTGACCCGAGTTTTATATGAAAACATTAACTACAATTTAGCTATTCATGACACATGTAAAGTGTACCACTAGAGATTTAATCCGCTGATTCAGTACCCTCACAGTTAATAAATGCCTTATCAATTTTAATTCTTGGTGGCGTTATATTTTCTAGCATGAAGGTCCAGGAAACGAGATATTTAATAAATATGGAAAAAACTTATTTCATAAAAGTAACATATTTAATAAATATGGAAAAGACTTATTTTATAAAAGCGACATATTTAATAAATATGTATATTCAAAAGTTACTAAGCTTTATGAAAAGGGCACTTACTTGCAAAATATATTGAAACAACCATCATTGCATTCAGTGATCAAATTTGAAGGGCTCCCCATACTTTAATTTGACTAGCTAGATTAAGCTTTACCTATTGTAAATGAGATATTAGAAAACACATTACCCTTCAACAGAAAAAATGAAAATGTTAATTTTATTTCAATATATATCTGATTAATTTGAATTAAAAAAAAGAAAAATGTCAAAATTATGAAATTAACATCTAAAAATAATTTTGAAACACTATATAAATGTGAAAACACTATATTTCATCAGTAATAACATCAAAAATTCTTTTGTTAGTTATTTCAATTCAAATAGTAAATAATATCAAGCAACATTTGATTTTATTCATATTCATTTTCTTTAGAAAGACTTTCTTTGATCTATTCTCATCTTAAATCTATGGATATTTGGTTTTGTATTTTGAAAATTGAACTTGTGTAATTTTTTATTTTAAAACACTTTTGATAGGAGCTATGAACCAGAGGGTTACATGACCCCACCCATACAATATAAAACAAATGTACGAAAACCTAAAAGATCAAAAAAATATGTGTACAAATATTGAGGACCCACCGAGAAGAGAATAGGATCTAAAAGGACCAACCAAAAGCCAAGGTTGAGCCTAGAAAACAAAAACCAAAATGACCAAAAGAACAAAGGAAACATGCCAATACCAACTGAATTTAGAAAACAAGAGCTTTTCCTATAGGGAATGTTTTTCTGCCACTGCCCTCCCATCACCACCCATGACTCGAGCTGCTCCACCTGCTGCGCCACTAGTGCGTCGCGAAGCTTCGTCGAACAAGAGACATAAGTCTTCCCTGGCGTGATCCCGAAATTCATTGAGGTTGTCAACGGCAGATTACAGAGGGAAGCATGCTTTAGATATATCCAGGGGGGTAGAAGGCAAGGATCTGGGTGGCCGTGTATGAGAATGGTATCCACATTTTCTACATGATGGAGTAAATCTTTGTATTTTTCATCGAGCCACTAAAACCCCCTCCCTGGACCAGTCACCATTTCATCCACTTCCTCAACCCATATTAAGGGATCCAGAAGTTGAAAATAGTTCTTCATGCAGAAAGCCTATGTGAACTGGGTATATGAGGTCTTCGGCGACAAGCTCGACATTGGCAGGAACAAGGTGGATGAGAAGACAAAAGGAAACAAACACAACCACAATGTTTGAATTGGCTTACGCCCAACGCGAGTCATGCATGAAGGAATTACATAGAATGTTCTCAATGTCTTCAGCTTCCCGAGTTGAGGAGTAGTGGAAAATATCTGAGAGACGTCTGTGAGAAATGGCCAAGGATAAGCTCGTCTCCAACTGCTCACCACGAAGTGAGATGAACAGAAAACCCAAGAACGCCATTAGAAATGAGCCATACAAGCAAAGGAGAAAGGTAGAGTAGATTGAGCCGACGACAAGTTTAATAAATTTGTATAAATTATTTATATATGTATAATATATATATTATTTATATATTTCATATATATAATTTATATATATGATATATATAATAATATAAATTATATATATAATAATATATAATATATATAAATAATATATTTATACCATAATATATATATTGGAATTTGGGATGGTCTCGAAATCATCTTAAATATGGAAGGGCCTTAAATATATGTTGTCGCCAATCTTTTCGAGCGTGTGAAGGGCCTTGTTTTTTTCCTATTTATTGTGGGTCGATTTTTTTTCATTTTCATCCTTTTTGTCGGTGAGCACCTATGGATTCTCCTCGAGTTCCCATGCTACCTTTATTTTGCAATAAAAGGGAAATAGATTTCAAGTCGTATATATTCGATAATTGTCTGTCGTGGATCTTCAAAATTGGTAATGGTAACGATCTGGAGGCAATTAAATTGGCTTTGGGGGAAAAATATCTGGTTGAGGATGGATGGAGTAGGGTTAATAACAGTGTGGCCTCATTTTTTGTGGAAAATCTTTTGATAATTGAGCCATCAAAGCCTGATGTGGTTAACCTTGCTCTCCACTGGGTTCGATTGTCTTTTTGCGGAAATTTGGTTGTAGAAGTGCAAAAGTGTAATGTTTCTTTCTGGGCAGCGGGGAAGGAGGCAAAGATCTAGGGGTGGTGTGTATTTGAGCATCTTTAGGGAACTGGAACATCGCCATGGGGAGCTAATGGAATTCACAAAGAAGCTGGAGGTGTTCAGCCGTGACAGGAATGCTGGAAGGACGCACTTTAAACTACCTTATTTGGATGCCCTTAATTATCCCATCGAGCCAATGCCACTTTGGTGGATGGAAATCAGTGAAACTGCAGGGGAAGCTTATAATCATCTTTGGTGCGGTTGGGCCAATGAAGTTGCTACTCAGGACTCTGAGGAGGGTGTGGTTAAGAGGTAGGGATCTCCAATTGTATTTTTGTCTGTGTCTTCTGATTCAAGGGATTAATCCTTGATCTAAATATATATTGTAATGCCTATAGTATAATATAGCTATACTCTCCCTTCCTTTTGGATGGATTTTGCTCGATATACCCAAAAGTCATGATTGACGAAGTTTTTTACATCTTCATGTTGTATTTGAGGGTTGGCAGCCGACCTCTCTCTTTTGTAAAGGGAACGGGACCCTTCAACCTACTTTAACAATAAAAAAATTAATGTATATAATGTATTTAAATTATATTAATTCATCCGCATGGCAGGTCTCAAACACTGTTGATTTACAACCACTTGAAGAAAAACCTTTAATCAAGAGACCTTCAATTGAGGGTATATTAAACTGGCCTTGATGATCATATATATTTGTTTTTAATCAATAATAGACTCTCTAACCTCATATATCTGAGGTATTATGTTTTTATTCTTGGGTTGAGGTATAAAGAAATTTAATAATTATCCTCCTGTAACTCCCAAGGAGAAGGCCAAGTTAGCTACCCCTGTATTGGCCTATCCATTTTCTATGCTAAAGCTCAGTGGGGTTGAAGGAGATGTGACCCTGAATGATATAAACAAGATAATTTTGATGCCTCCCAAAAGACCCATCTAACCTCTTGTTGGGGATTATGTCAGACCTCCATCTGCTGCTTCAATTGGCTCTGGGATCTCAGGGAAGGCAGTAGTTGCTCTCACCAAAATACACACACAGGGAAAAGGAACCATTACAATTATGAGGACAAAAGGTTGAGTTGTATATTACATGCATCCATGTATTATATTGTCAACTACAAATGCGTGATATTTTTAGGAACAATATTTATTATAAGACCTTTTCTCGAAAGGTACACTTTCCTAAGTTTAGAAAATCAAAGTTTTTTGAAAACCTGTTAGACATGTAGATGTTCTTCCAAAGTATTATAATGGATGAGGTGAAATCACTAAATAAAAACACCAAAGGTAGACCTAAGAGGTCAAAGGAGGAGGTTAATGTTATGAGTACAACCAAAGTAGAAGTTAAATGCTTCACAAAGAAGTAGTGGAGTTTAAGGGCATGAGAATTTTATGATTAAGAAAATGAATTAGTAGAATGTTCTTCTTACAATTAGTCTGTATTATATATGTATGTTAACTGGATTTGAGAGGTGCCAGAGATACGAGAATTGAGGAATAATGTATTGTATTGGGATTTTATGAAGATCAAATTTGTGTATTGCTGATGAGGCTTAGGGTATACGATCCACATTTGGAACACATGGATCAGGGCACTAATACAATTAATTTCAGGAAAAATACTCTCTAGCCCAGTTGCCCAATAAATGGAGTAATCCCAATGGTCAAAATAAAAAAACTTATATCGTTCGACGTTCACACTGCATTGTACACATGCAATTGCTAGTTTATTGAAAACTTTAAATTAATTTAAGAAAGAAATAATATAATTTAAGAAATCAATAATGTAAACACTATATAAATGTGAAAACACTATATATATGATGTTTAAAGGATTTTTTACTGGAGCTATGAACAGGAGGGTTAATGGACCCCATCCTTACAACTATACTCTGAACAAAAACCAAACATAAACGAACAACACAAGGCCCCACTGAATGGCCAACACAAATAAGAAGGAAACACCATTTGAACAAACATAAGTGGCTTTAAGACAACAAATACACATGGCCACAAAACCAGAAAAAACAAGCTAGAAAAGAGTATTAATCCTCATATGAAATAATTGCCACCGCCGGAAACGCCCCGACCACCACCGTTGGAAACGACACCTTCCAGCTGTTTGGTCTTACCTAGCAGAAGAAAAAAGGCCTCACTGACATTATCCCAAAACTCATTGAGGTGGTCAATGGCCGAGTCGATAGGTGAACGAGCATCACTGAGATCCAAAGGAGGCAATCTGCTAGGGTCTGGACCACCATCCCAGAATAGAACATGAACAACCTCTGCGTAGAGTAGCAGCTCCCTATACCGCTTGCTGAGCCAATATTCCCCACACTCGATGCCATTCACCTGAGCATCTTCCACCTCCACCTAGAGTAGAGGGTATGTGACGTGGTACCTATCCATTTCTTCATGTAAACCGACTCGTAGGACATGGTAAATAAAGAACTCTGCGATAACCATGACATCCACCTTAACCAGATGGAGCAAGAGGTAATTATAAACGAATGCCACAACGAGTTCAGAGTTGACTCTGGCCCTGTGAGAGTCATACATATAAGAATCTCCTATCACACGCTCAATGGCCTCGGCCTCAAGTAAAAAATCGTAGCAAAATACCTCTTGAAGCTGCATGCAGGAAATGGCCAAAGTAAAGGCCATTTCCCTTCTCTCCCCACGCAGAGTAATGAAAGGAAACCCCAAAAAAACCATTCTCTCGCAAGCCCAAAAACATGAAAAACAGAGGTAGGAAGAGAGGAATGCAAGCGACCACCAATAATAAAGGCCCAAAGTGTGGCACGTGCCACCATTAACTCTTCAAGCTTTGTGTGCGCCACCCATCATAAATGATAATATATTGCAAACCATGTCAATCTTATATATTATTAGAAATGAATTCAACTCTTGGGCCATCAATTGCCTCGTTAGCTAGATGATCTATCCAATTCCAATTTCCATGACCAACAAATTAACAATGAACAATTAATCTCGGACCCAAAATTATAAGTCATCTCACCTAAATCTGGGAGATTCTTGTCCGTCAAGGCATGAAAAAAATAAATCCACATAATTATTCCACGTGGTGTGGGAAAAAGCATGGGTTTATTATTTAAAATGTTTCAATGGCCCCCAAAAATTTCAACGACTAAGTCATTAAATGCAAACACCTGTCACCGCGGACTCGAAACTATATTATTGAATTGGTTCATTCCGCGGGCTTGGAGTCTGGGGAATTTCTTTGCCTTAAGGAGGCCCGAAAGCCTGCCATGTGGTCATCTGATAAGTGACAACTGTCATCCACTAGAATTTGATTAATGACTAAATTTGACGTCTACAAAGCACAGTGAAAGACCTAATTGTTTATAGTGATGTTGATAGTTAAAATTTTGTTTCTGGAAGGCATACTACAACAGAAGGTAGAATAGATTCATAGAAGTTGCGGACCGTGTAAGACTCAAAATTTTCATATTTATGAGTGTCATCCTGAATTTGTGTCTTGATTCTTTAAATATTATATTTTTTATAAGTAGCATTGTATAGGCCTTCGCTTTCAAATATTTCAGTATAAGGGTTGAGAAATTAGGGTTGAGGGTTTACAGAATAAAAAATTCCAAGCATGTCTACTTCCACAGGATCCCAAAGTAAAAGTAAAACCCATGGTTTTATTGATGAATATCATGATATTTATGATCTTGTAATTGGCACAAGAGATTCACAGCTTAGATACACGTCTGAGACGAAGATGTGGGAAAGTAGAAGTTCAGACCAATCAGGTAGACATAAAGCTTTCAGTTGGATAACATGGGTGTCTGGATTGGGACGCACGATGTTCCACAAAGTTTTCTCTTGACCTGAATTTTTCAATATATGTGCCCAAAATTACAATGAGACTAAAAAAGCAATTGTTGCAAAGGGCAACGGACAAGAACTTTTGTACATTATGGAGGTAAATCTTGGCAGTGCATTGGGGTTTGAAAGCAAATATTTAGGAACCATCTACATAAACCTAGAAAAAATTGCTAGCGATTATCATGCCACAAATAAAAAAGATAGAGATGCATTTTTTACAAAAATTAACATTTAATGCAGAGGTACCAAAAGGGAAGGCTCCATATGTAATCAACATATTTAAACTGTGGGTCAGGGAGACCATTTCTATGCTAGAATTTTTCCTTGGCTTTGATAGCGATGAGACAATGGATGAAACACTCTTGGAAATGATATACAATATCCATTTTGTTAATCTACCTTGTGTTATCGGCTAATTTTGACTTCGTAAAATTAATAAACATTGAAATTTTGATATTTTTCAAAAGTATTATTTTGCATAACTCCCTTGTCGCGATTGTCTCATTTTTGTGATCGTTCCGGTCTTCGTTTTGTCCATTTCGGGCAAGAACTCCCGCCAGGTTATAAACTGCATTAATAATTAATTAATTAATATTTAATTAATTTATTATCCTTTATTTGATAAAATCATTTTTTATCAACTCTTGGGTTTTTAATTAAATAAATATTAATTAAAATTCATTCGACAAATTTTTATTTAATTGCCGGGGGGAAAGTAAGCTTCCACTTCCAATTATCGGGGATGCCAAATTGGCTTCTCGTACCCAAATTTCCCCTTTCATGACAAATTCATTTTATTTCCCCGCTCATGGGATTCCTTCCACTAATTGCCAATTCAACCGATTGACAAACGGGCAAAAAAATCCTGATTTCCTACATGGGAAAATAAAATGGGGATTGTCAACCCGCCTTGCCATTTTCACTGGCAAATGGTTGTTTATTTCCCACTTTCCCTTGGCAATTAATGCCACTACTTGGGAAAGATGGAATTGGTTATTCCAATGGAAATAAGAAATGGTTACAAAAGCTTCTTTAACCATTTCTCCATCAAACTTGTTGGAAAAAGTCATGCGAAGAAGCTTTGAAGCTTTCAATATTTCTAACTTCTTATTTCCTCTGTAGAAGCATTCTTGATGGAATAGTTGGAGGAATTTTTGTTCTTTTTAATTAATTAATTCGTTCGTTTTTTATTCACTTTTTCAAAAAGTTGGAAGAAGGAAATAAGTATAAGACAAAACAGTTCAAGAATCCACGCATTGGTTTAATTGGAACACGTTTAATGCAAGAGAAGAGGAGAGGCCAAAGAAGATCATCACACATTCACGCTAAACAAGAAAACAAGTTTCCACACAGAGGTTTGAGAAGGAGGCCACACATTGTAGAGACAAGGAGAGGGAATAGATCTCCACGCAGAGGGTAAGAAAATAACAACACAATCCAAGATTCAACACTCCACGCATTGAGGGAAAACAATCCAAAACTAGGCCAAAAGAATATCCAGTTTCAGCGTAGCAGGGAGATGAAGGAAATAGCAGGTGAACAAGCAAAGAAAACAAGCATGATAAAAACATCCCAAAGGAAGCCTTGTTTCTAACACATTCATCAAAGGTAAAAAGAGAAAGAAAGAAAAATAAAGCTCAAGTTCCCACACCCAAGGAAGGAATCCACACATTCATCAAAGGAAATGAGCACAAGGAAAATAGTCCAAAATGCAGTCAAAGTGAAATATCTCTTATGGGATACCACTTAAAAATGCACTAAATATTGAAAGTTTGCAGCCAAATAAAATACTGATTTATGCAGATTTTTACAGTAAGGACAACGAACTAAATAAAATCAATATCTCCCAAAATATCCACTTGAATTACTTGAAAATTTAAAGAGAGCTTGATATTATTATAGAGGATATAATAAAACTATTTTTTGAATTTTACACAAATTAAAATGTTGCCAGAAAAAGCACATCGTGCCCTAGACAACTGGAAAACTTCAGAGGGTCGTAACTTTCTATATACAAGAGCAAAAATAAGGGTCTTTGAAAATAACATTTACTGATATATGAAAAATATTTCCACCTTCAGATCTGAAAATGGCCGATTGGAAAACCCCTAAATAAAGGCTGCAAGTCACCTCGCTTGGAATGGGGTCAGAAAATGACAGAGGCGCCTTCAACGTGCTGCCACGCCCAACCCAAATGGCTGCCGTGAATCTGATCTGGAGCCCCTCTGATTATCTTCCCCAAATGCCCCCCAAAACCCTCAAAATCCTTCCTCTTAAACCTCTGATACTGTCTCTGCCACATAGCCATAAAGTGGCTCCAAAAATGATAGATTAGGGTAGATTTCTCAGTACCGAAGAATGCCCTGCTAGCTAGGGATGGGTCTCTCACCATCGAAGCTAGGGTCCCTATGGGATTTGACTTCACAAGCTGTAGATGCGCAATAGTAACAACTGCACGTGAAGGAGGCTAAAAATGTATATGACAAAAGGTGTCTCTCCTTTCTCTCCCAGCTCCTTATATACCTTCCAAGGTAAAAGAGCCCCAAAATACCTAGACGCTTTTCATTCCACGGAGGGGTCAATAAAATAAAAATAACTTTAAGTTGATTTTCCCCTTTAAGTCGCCATGGTCCAAAAGCGACCCTTAAAGAAAAATTAGAATATTGGAACCACGTGGCCCCTTCCCATTAGCTCCCAGAGTCCACAACCCCTTGGGTTTGACCACGACTTGGACTCGACTTGACCTTTAGGCCTTTAGCGTAGAAAATGGGGCATTACACAATGGAACAACAATTTTCAACCCCTAGGAGGGAAATCAGACAAAAAAAAAGCTGGAAATCCCACACATTCATTAAGGAAGAAAACTAACTCCGACATAAAAAATAGTCCAAGGAAAATCATCACGCAGTCCTAGGCAAGCATAAAAAAATATTCCTCCCAAGCACTAGCCAAACAAATACAACTCCTCCACGCATTGGTTGAAGGAGAGAGAAAAATACATGCAGTTTCATTTGCAAGCTTCACACCTTCCGAAATAAAAAATAGTTGTCACATGTTTTTCTAGAAAAGAAATAGTATGTTGCCCATGCATTGATCAAAAAGTACACAAGGAAGGAGGAAACCCCAAAGTCTACGCATTCATAAGTTCAGACAATAGGCAACACAAAGAGCAAGGTGAATAATTAAAAATTAAATTAAATTGATCCATGCGGAATATTAAAATTGAGAAATTTTAACAAATAAATAAATATCATCATTGTTGCCAGCATCAAAATTTGAGCCGAGCCTCGGTGTGATGTATTGACATATTTTAAAAAAAAAATTGTAACCCGGGACTGATTATTATTATTATTTTAATAATAATAATAATAATAAAATGAGTCATATTTTTCTTACAGTGACGGGAGTTTTAGAGACTGAGACCCGACCCTGTTTTGCATTGTTTTACGTGCCTGAGTCATTTTTCTGTAAAATTCATAATGGCTGAAAAAACTAACAAATATGCAGGAAGATCGAGGAAGCCAATGGAGAAATCAAATAAGTCCGTACTCAGGTACGAATTCTAAGGAATCATTCCTCCCAGTTCCATCAAGTCAACATATGACAATATCACCAATACAAATCTGGGTCACATCAATGTGCAACAATTATGCGATCGGGTGAAAGCTGAAGGCAAAACCATATTCTTGGATAGGATTTACCATAGTGGTCTACCCCAAGCAATGACATTTCCGGTCTCAGTGCAATGCTCGAAGCTGGTTATCACTTGCGTGAAGCACTATGATCCCAAGAGACGAGGAATTTTTAAAGATAATCGTGAGCCTTTCCTCTTAATCACATCAGAGCACATTGAGGAGTTGCTTAACATACTTGACTTCCTCGAGAATGTAGATATCACTAGAAATTCAGCACAAGAATTTTGGGATAAAGAACCTCTCAGGTGGAGCGAGATGGTTAATAACAACTGGTTAGTGACCAAGAGGTCTCGAGTTGATCGGCTTCCTAAGGAGCTATATCACGTTGAGTTTGTCGAAGAAATTGGGGACATGATTACTCTCTTAAGTCGAGTCTTCAATTTACCCTATGCCAGGATTTTCCACCCACATATGTATCAGTTTATTTGTATCATCCTTTCCAAGAGAGATTTTGTGGATTGGGCCACCATCATCAGTGATACCCTTCACAAACAATTGATCGAAGTGAAGATGACTCGATGTTTCTACATGACATCATTCCTAATGTAGCCTAGAATTTACTAGATAACACCCTAGTCACACTGGCACATCACTCAGCCTAGACTGAGTGCTCACCCGAAGCGTGCAAAGGTACCAGGTCCCTCTTTAGGGTTACTGTAACATGATGTTAACATGATGAATGAAGTAACATATAGATTCATAACTATTCCATCATTCCATAATGCATGCTACACTCAGATCTATGAAAGAACAAGATTAAACAATAATCATGATTGAATTAATAATTTGCACTACTCAAGTATACACATAATGAACCTTAGATTCAGCCAATTTGTCTTCCATCTATTAATAAATACAAAAGCTCTTTACAGTATTATCAATCTTTACCAATGCGCATATGGAACTGATACAATAGTTTAATCATATGCATATATTTTTTGTTACACATACATACATCTCCTTCCATACATCCAGCTCTCTCTCTCTCTCTCTCTCTCTCTTTATATATCTATATCTGTATATATCCGTCCTATGCACCTAACATCATATATATAGGGTGGGGACTTGCCCTTCACCGCTTGTCTATTCCAAAAATAGGCTGCATGCTATTGATAGCCACACGCCGTTTACAATCATAGCCACACATGCAAGTGCGCTTTCTATAGTCCTCTTACAGTTAATTGAAGTGTCAATTCTATTCTTAGCTTGTCTTCATGCATAAAGGCTTCGAACCGCTTCTCCAAAGATAGACACTGCATGGCGCGCATGTCTCTGCATCGTTGATGTGTTCCGCACGCCATCTTCTAAAAATAGGTCTTCATGCTCAAAATCAGTTAAGTCTTGAAATCTGAACTTGCCTTCCACGCGCGGGTCCTTCTTTTCCTTCTGTGTCCTTGGTTCCAGGCCTTCTATCTCGCGCAGACTCCTTGTGTGATCTTTGACAAGTATTCTTTGACCAACAATACCTTACTTATGTAGTGGCTAGAAGAAAGCTATTTTCGAGATTAAAAACGAGAGGAGTCATGCGTCCGTCAAATAATGTCTTCCATTATTATCTGTGACTAAGTTTCAAAAATAGCTCTCATCATTTCAGAAGAGTTAACGATGCATTCACCTTCCGTGTGATTTGAAACTAGAATCAAAATATAGAGGAAATCTTTTCTAAAGAGGCCATGGATGTCATTTCCCAATGGGGAACATGGTTTATTCAATTTTCATCCTTTTCCTACATTCACGTAAGAGACTTTCCAGGTACTCTATGGAAGCTTCCTAAGTACATCAGTGACAAGTGGGCATTAATGGAGCTTGCACGACAACTATTCCAAGTTCACCGTCTTCTAAGTGACAAACATCGTTCAATAATTCATCCATATGTGAAGAGGTTCCAGTTTGATATCAACAGATATATGTAGAATATTCTTGGGGAAAAGTATCAGCACAACCCTACCATGGAAGATTTCTGGGCTGCCTGTTTCAACAAACATGAAGTGAGAAGGTGAGAATTTTCTCGCCTAACCCTTGCTCAGGTCAAGGCCTTTCACATAAAAAACCCTCCAAATTCATTTGTAGATGATGATGAAGATGTTATCGATCCTTCATATGATGCAATTGCTTTTAGCCCATTGTTACAAATTGATTAGACCAAAAGAGATGAATTTTCTCTTGATAGCAAGAATTAACTGATTCTCAAAAGAAGCATATCTTGGTATGAAAGAGAACTTGCCAGATTACAATAAAATCAAGATCATACCTGAGGATAAAAAAATTTGCCAACTCGAGGAGGTCTCAAGTTAACCAAAACTCCTTCTCAATCAACCTCTGTGCCATCCAGTCATATGCAACAAACAAGAAAGGAGTGGTTTCCAAAATCCACTTCACCGAAGAATGTGTCACAAGGTGAAAAATCTAAGGGTCCTAGCCCTAGCAAAGGAAGAGAGCGTGTATTGGGATTTTCCACTTAAAGTAGATATTCTTCTACTCACATTACTGATAGTTATCAGAAGCTCATTACACACAATCCTCATCCATGCCTTGCACAAGAGTCCACTCAGGTGCAGGTAGTCCAAATATTGAACTCTTTGGAACCTATAGTTCACGAAGAGATTTCCCAAAATCTCCCAAATGATCAAGAGGTAGATATCGAGCTTATTTCTCCTGAAATCAAGGTCATGGAAAGGGTTGTTATAGAATCTAATGATGTAGAGAACAATGATAATTTTGCTTCAGGCTCCACACTTTTGTATGTGGAAGTAGTGAATGATACTCCTTTTTGGGTTGATTGTGAAATCAAGAAAAGGAAGAGAGTTTTCAAGCCAATTGACATTGACTTCGATGCCCTTTTCAAACTTTTGAATGAAATAATTCCTAAGAAGCCTAAAGTGCTCTCCTGAATAATGGTGGATGATGACGGAAACAGATTTGCAGATCTTGCCATCCCACAAGTTGACAATGAGCGTGATGCCATGACATCTACTAATTATGAAGTTTCAAGACTTGGACTTGGGAAGTCCACATTGGAAAGTGACATGGCGATGGTCCGAGATTCAATTGATATCGTGCTAAAGAGACTTGAGAAATATAAGTCTAAGAACTCTTAGTTCAAGGCTGAAAAAGAATCAATTGGTAGAATGTGTTCAACATCTTCTAAATCCCATATCATCCAATTTCCTAGTACCCAAT
This sequence comes from Taxus chinensis, assembly GCA_019776745.2. Classification (NCBI taxonomy): domain Eukaryota; kingdom Viridiplantae; phylum Streptophyta; class Pinopsida; order Cupressales; family Taxaceae; genus Taxus; species Taxus chinensis. The sequence continues at coordinate 301,800,813 of CM034146.1, forward strand.
GCAGTGGCTGCCCCTGATGAAGAAATTATCAATTTATCAAAAGAAATAAACACATTAGGCCATGTCACGAAAACATGGCTTTCAAAGATTCTCATTTTAGGCCAAGAGACGATCAAAATAGCTATTAAGCTCCATGAAGATATCAGTGTATATCTTAATCCAATTCTTTCTTTCAGGGAAACTTTTGTTTCTAACATATCAAATTTGGATGAGATATTACCCAGTCTACAAGAGATGACGAGTATGGAGTCCTCAACTTTAGCCATCAAAGGAATTCTCTAATTTGAATGTTGAGGGACACGTTTTCTTTGGTGTCTACATCTCAAATCAAGAAAGACACTTCTTGAGGATTCTACGATCCATTATGAGAATGTATGCAATAAATCCTTCACTTCACTCGCCTTGATTCAAGAATTCATAGTTGAGATCCCTTGTGATCTTGTAAATGGGAAAAATCAAAGGTATTCATCAGAACATACGGAGGAGAAATTTTCACAATTGTTTAAGGACATGTATACTTCCGCCATCAATATCTCTTCAACTTCAATGAAACGTTGCATCAAATTAAAGAGCTTGTTTGCGAATGCTCAATCAAACATGGTCAATCTGAATGATATGCTAGGTAGGATCTTGGAAATCTAGGTATTTTGTGAGGCTATTCTTCGACCACATGAACCTCCAGAAGAAGAAAAAATGTTCAAAACATTGGGAAGGTTTAGATCCTTTCAATTGGTGAAGGCGACGGATCCTAATTTCACCGATGTGACAAGGAGATAGTTTTCTTCGTATCTAATGAAGTGGGAGAGTCCATTTCTCATACATTTGAGATAGATGGACCCCATTTCAATGGATAAGGCACTGGTTTTTTCATATGTTTTAAAAGTGGTATTTTAAAAAGTATGTTATTATTGAACTCACTTTTAGAAAACTGTGGATAACTTAAGTGGTTTCTATTTTTAATTACTTTTAATAAAGTTGGTTGAAAAATTAAAAGTCACTTAAGTTCCCTATTTAATGATCATGTAAACCCTAACTACTTTGTAACCAACTTTTGGGTTATAAAAGGAAGTCAGGGGCTCATTTGTAAAGGGTGAATTTGAGAGAGGAGAAGAAAATAGTTTTGTATGCAAGCTTTACTTCAAAGAAAGAAACTGTGTTCTTTTGAGAAGACATTTTAGAGTTAATGAAATATGAACTTTGTGTCCCGTTCATTGTCTCTTATAGCATTTGATGTTCTTATGTTTATTAGATGTTAGTGTTTGAATCTTGCATGGAAATATTGTCTTGGATCTTATTGTCAACACTACTAATATGTTTTTCTAGTTCACAGTGATCAAAATTTGATTATCTACTTGCTCACGTGTATTCCCTTTTACTCATTCTCATTTAGCTGATGCAAACTCCGCTTTATTTGTGTACGTTATTGATTGTTCTTATCCATGCAATATTATGCTCTACTTTTACCTAGCTCTTGCATGTTCTTTCCATTCATCCCTTTTCATTCCTTTTCTTCATTCCATTCCATCTCTTTCATTAACTTTTCTTTCCATTGATGTTCCAAAACACCCCCCACATATAATTTTGAATATACAGATGTAAATACAGTTTTGGTTTTCAATAAATGCAGCCTCACCTTCATTGAGGAGGGACTTCGTTCCCACACTGTTGCATGTCATTTGCATGCGTGCAAATCCATATGCTAACACCTTGTCAATACAGATTTAAAAGATAAAGATGTAGTAAATTTATGTATATACAATTATTAACAATCAGAGAAGTGCTCCGAGGACTGAATGTAAGTATTAGGTTCACTAAATACTTGTGCTTTTTAATTCTATGGCACAATCATGGATTATCTTGAAAAAAATGAACATGTAATGGAGCTCCATCCATAAGCCGTGAGTCTAGGATCTTAGTGGCCCCCCATAAATGCAGGATGTATGATAATAGAGGTGACTATAGTCAATTTGTGGATTGTTCAAATGCGGGTTCAGTGTATGAATGCATTTAACAAAAACTATAATGCCTAATAATAAACCTGTGAAATGTAGACATAGTCATTCATACTGGGAAAAATAAATGCTAAAGTATAGATTTGACATAAGAAATGAGCTAGTAAAATGAAAACTGTGCTAAGGTGTAAGGGAGGGAGAGTAAAGGAACTTAGCTGATTGCCAATACACTGTTTCTTAAGAGTGAGTCTGTTCCTGGGAATATACTCATGGAACATGGAAAGGGTAGATATTGTCATATTTTGTTGCTTAGCATTAAATTCTGGAATTGTTGGATGAATTCAGACCATGATTCCTGGACTAGGGTGAGGGTTCACCATTTGCACTAGAAGATCATTCTGATGTGGCACCTATGAAATCTACATAGGAACTCAAAACCTGGTTTTATGTGGTGACTCGCACTGGGTGTCATTGGTAGTCGTTGTTTGTCACATGTATGTCACACCTTATTCATAAAATGTACTTGTAACCTGTAAATATATGTTCACCTACAAAACCCTCAAACTACATCAAATCCCAAAAAAGAAATATGTAATATGGGGAGTCAGACTGACCCCAGTGGTCACCCAAGTGAGTGAACTCGTGACCGAGCACTGCACTACATCTCAGAATCCATGTTGTTCTTGTGCGTGTGTGAAATAATCATGCCCTAGGATTGCCCTTGATGCAAGTGCACAAAAATAGGCAGAGTGATAGTTCAGATGTATCAAAATCTGATAAATAGATATCCTGGATGGAAAAGCATGCCAACTTCCCCTTACAACTATGAAGTGTATACATAAACATTGGAACATGTCAAAAATTACTTCCTTTGAATGGATGTATGAGACGGATGACCTAGTCTAATCGAAAATCTATAGATGCCTTTGGATTCAATATTAGAAGATGCATGATTTCAATAGATACTGTAGAGCTAAAGAGCATCCTTTATTTTGGTCACATAGCTTTGTGATTTATGATGATTCCCTCTGAGTTGAATTTCATAGTTGACCCAACTGGAATTTTGGACCATAAGAAATTAAGTATACCCAATGAAGATAAAAAAGACCCAAGATATACTGCATGAGCATTTATTATAGAAAAGTTGGGTTTTACTGGGGCTGCTCATAGGTTGAATGGTTTGGGTGCAAGAGCACCCTGGTTGGGTTCTGGATGTCCACCAGATTTATAAAAGTCTAAAAAAATTAAAGATCTGACTCAGGCCTTGTAGGGTGTAAAATACGGAGAAAGAAAACCAAAATGCAAAACAAATAGGCCAAATATAACTATCAATTACTAGTTTTCTCGCAATTATGAATCATATGAATGCATGTATGCTTTTAGGACCTAGAAATGTACGCAAGTGCGTGAATTTGTGTCTACACTTTGTCATTGGCATTAATATTACTTGACATGACATCATCATGGTTATTTTTTGGGTTGTGTATTATATGTGGATTTGGGTGTTGGAACCTCGTAAAGAGTTTTCAATAGATGTCATCAGTCAAAATATGCTAGGCAATATTTTCTCAACATGGAAGCGAGAAGAGGCAAATGACAGAGGCAAACACATTGGTATCTATTACTCTTGGCTGAAGGCTTAACTATTTATAGAAGGCTTGTGTCACTGCCACCCTTCGAAAGATGTGTTATTTCCATAGGTAAATTTTATTCAAAATTTTATATGCACTCCTCATCTTCAGAACTAAAATGGAACAGTTCATTTCCATACGAATTGTCTTCATGTGGTGATTATCACTCTCATTGTCTTGTCTACTACCATTTTAGAAAGAGGGGAGGAACGAAGATAAGGTGCAAATTGATACAGGCTCAACCCTTAGCAACTTTGGATCTTAGCCACAATGGAAGATATTTAGTGCATGAATAATTGAGGTACACATCGACCCTTGAATCACAAGTAAATATTAAGATGCCCAAGAGGGGTTTGAAATATTGAAAAATGCAACTCTTAGCAAAATGAATGCTAAGATGGAAGTGAGTGACAATGAAGATCAAGATAAACTCAACACTTAGACTAGTGAATATTCAATATATATGGTTCTTGATTGGATTGGATTTGATGTGGTTTAAACATGAATAAAGTGAATCTTCAGCACATAAAGGATTTGATTTGATCGAATGTTCTTAAACAATGGATAAAGTGAATATCCAATGAAAAAGGTGTAAATTGTAATGAGATTAGAAGTTGTTTAAGTTTATGATTTTTGGCGAATTCAAAGACTAAGACTAAGAATGATCTACCTTTATGATTGCAGTTGGTAAGTTGAATGGACAGACATAAGTGGAATCAGTAGGCCTCATATTTTTAAGCTTCCTAGGGGTTACAGGAAACATTTTCGACTAAGAATAATAGATTCCTGAACGAGTACATTGAGCTAGAAAACTGAAAGAGGTTTTCGAAGCTATGAGAATATACCCCTCAAGGTCAATTAAGAATGGGTTCATCACCACGGGCTAGATGCTTATGATTTCCTCACGATGTATTACTATTGCAACATGGGCTGACGGAACTACCCATTTCATTGGTAAAGTCTTCCCTCAAGGTGTCAAACTACTTTAAGGATTTCTTGTGAGTACTCATAATGAGCCCTGAGCCCAAACACTAAAATGACATATTGCAACAGCGGATAGGTTTTAAGCCTTTATCTGAACCTGTAGTCTGACAATTCCAAACTATTTAGATTATCATTATCAGGAATTGATTAATAATGTTGTATAATGTATTGGGGGCAAATAAAAAATATGTAAGTGACAATAATTAGATAGTTTTAATTTATGATTGATCTACAAAGAATCTTTGATAATTTTCCAACGTTCACGTAATAGGTCCTAAACACAAATGATTAGTGATTTTCCTACATAGAAAACACGATGTAAAACAATGAAATAAATTTTACCGTTTATGATTCTCAATATCACCCAAGAGAATGGAAGAGAAGAGAATACATGGTTGGTTTGATTAGATTAGATTAGATAAATATTAAAATCAAAACAAATGTTTAGATGTTTCATTTATGAAAACCTACAGGAAAAAGGTTGAAAAAAAATTCTTAGAAAATAATTAGAAATGAACCAACACACTGGAAATTTACTAAAAATAGAAAAAGGAAAAACATAGATCACTAGCGTATGCAATCAAGTGTGCTAGCATTATTGTTAATGGTACCGCACTCAATTAGGAGCGCTAGCATGAATGTTAATGGCAGCACACTCAATTAGGTGCACTAGTGTGACTGTTAATAGTAGCACACTCAATTAGGTAAACTAGTGTGATTGTTAACGGTAGCAAACTCAAGTAGGTGCGCTAACATGAATGCTAACAGTAACGCACTCAAGTAGGTGCGCTAACATGAAGGCTAATGGTAGCACACTCAAGTAGGTGTGCTAGCATGACAAATAATTATCTTGGTGCAAAATTGGTTATGGCAGTGTGTTTGCTATTACGATAGTGCACTTCATGGGCTACGGTAGCGCACATAAACATGTGATATTTAGGCTAGCACAGGTAACTTGTAGATGAAATTTTACAAAGAGGTGTACAAGTTATATATATGGTGAAATGGATTTACTCTTTGAGACTGGTATGATGGACAGGGAGATTTTGAAAACATGATTCAATTTTTTCATACAAGGCATGTCTCAAGCAAGTTGAATGATGAATAGTGTTATTTTTAAATTTTTATTTTAGTAATGATTCAAGAAAAGCCACTTATTCTATCTCAGAATTAAGCACCACAAATATTAAATGCCTAAAGTATATAATAATGTAAATGCATTATGATTTAATACCCAACCAACATGGTGTATGCTTTATAAAAAAGAGATCAACAACATTGTGAGTGATATATAATAAATACTCATTAAAACATGACTTTGTAATATTTCTGCAATGAAAATGGAAATGAAATCAATATGATTACCTTTAGGCACATGTAAGTTTTGGGTGAGTGTTAATCCTTGTTTTAGATTCAGAACAATGTACTAAATATTTGAATATGTTAATTATTAAATGAACATTTATATCATGGGATATCCACCAATGGAAGCTTCCAACTTGATGGACCTAGATCATCTCTATCATTTGATTCACCAGATCTCTGAGAATGAATCTCTCTTTCTTGAGAGTCAACTGCTACATTAAGGGTCACTTGTATTTTTGCCATTTTTTTAGCCCCTCTCCTTTTAGTAATCAAATTCCATACTGCCAGAGCCCTGTCGTAGGGAAAGTTATCCACTTCGTACCGTGATGTATATATTCTCAATTTTCTTTCCAAATTTTTGTCAAACTTGTTTCACAATTTTGACTTTATAAGGGCCAAGGCATTGAAAATTATCTCATCTTCAACTGAACCCAAAATCATTATTTGACATACATCAACTAATGAGAAAAACTCGGGCATTGTTTGTTGTAAAATAGTACTCACCCAAAAAAATTTCCATAGCTGGGTTATTGCTCCACACTGTAAGGGATTATCCAAATCTTTGAATTGCTGAATCATTGTAGGGGCGAATTCATGAGATTGAGCAGTCAAAACGTCCTTGCTTAAAATATCTACAATATTCATTCCATTGATATCAACATGCTTACAAAAATGTTGAATCAATGTAGTCAACCTCTTGAAGTAGTCTTCCTTCATAAAAATTTCATTTTGCATAGGATTCCAGAAGGTGGATTTACTATAGCCATTGCTTCAAGTAAATCACCCTTCTAAATCGTTCCCTTATTATTCTAGTAGGGACACTACAATTTCTCTTAACCTTTCCCTTGTTGATGATACAATGTTATCAAACAATGACCGCATGACATTTACCTTCTCAACCTTACCGGCTACTACTTTAAACATGTACATCAGTATCTCATATCCATGTATAGAAGCACATACTTCCCCAAACAAGTTGAGCTTTAGAAAGATACTTACATTTCAAATCTTTATCAAATCATTCCAACCATCAAACTTTTAGACCTATAAAAACATTTTCATTAAGAAACATATATTCTATTGCCATACAAAATTGTTTCCTTCAAACAAGAAAAAATCAACAATATAGATAGTTATTTCTTGTGCTTGTTTAATTAAACGATGAATTCTCTTCCAACAAGGGAAGGAGACCACACGACATCAATACAATGAATCTATATCATTCAAATGATGTATCAAATCACGGGCCTTATCCACTTCCATGCAATTCTACCACATCACTCCTAATAAGGATTGATACTTTTTGTACACCCTATGAACTGGTTGGTACAATGAGATCCACCTGGTGTCAACATCTTTTAACAGTTTACGTCCATTTTTTAGTCCTTCTGCAAAATATTTAAAATTCCATGAACCTTTTAGGACCATGGTAGAAATAAACATGCACCTCTCAAAAAAGGTCTTCAAAAATTTGCTATAGGTTTAAATTTTCCAACTATTCTGTAAGCTAGGTTCATTCTGTGATCCATACAATGAATGAAAAATCATATAAGGGCAATGCGATGTTTGGAGTCTTACACATAGGCCAGTACAATGACCTTGGATTACATATGCCCCATCTGCCCTCAACACATACCAACTTTGATGCAATTGCAACGTCATCCATGTCACCGATCTCCTTCAAACTTTTTATCACCAACTCAGATAGGTTTTCAACATTGGAGTTCTATCTCATATTGTGAATGGAAAGTGAGTGAGGCTATCTCATAAAATTCTCAGCAGTATACAAATGCATACAAACTCAAGCCGTATTATCTACTAATGTAAACCTCATCAATAGACAAAGATATATATCGTACATAATTTAGTTTCTCTTTCAAGTATTTTTTCTCAACCATAACTAGGAATTTTGCCTAATCCCAACCACTACTTTTTTGACTAGTGAGAATGAGGAAAGTGTTCGACACCAAGAAAAGAAAACATCTTATTTTGTTTAGGAAAATATGTTATAGGACGACCTCTTTTCAAAATGTGAAAAACAATAGCTAGCTGAACTATTTTACCCAAAAGACTATTTTGAACAATCTTGTTGCATTGAGAGGTAATTGTCCCTCCATTCGCTACAACTATTATTTCATTTATCTTGTGCTCTTCAAATTATTTTTTCATACCTAATATGCAAAAAATAATCCACAGTTTTCTATCTGGAAACATTCTTCTCAACGCCATCTACAATTATCTTTTCATATATCTTTCCTACATGCTTCTCAAAATTGTATCTAACTTAAGTTGCATTATCTTGTCCCTGCCTAATTTCCTGCTATAGATTGCACATTTGTCATTCTTTGGGAGGTTCATCTTTATTCTCATTTTCAATAGGGTCGATAAATGGAAACTTAGAAACCCACTCTAACCTGAAACTCTTTCCCAAGTCCCATTTTATTCCCTTTCTATTTCTTATAGAAATAGGTGTCTGCTGAGTATTTTCCTTGGTAAAATTTATATTTCGTTGATTGTCTTTGTTAAAAGTTTCATCTCCAAAATTCACTTGGACAGGTGATGCGGTTTCATATTCATTCAATTGGGTAGGTGATGCAGTGTCAAATTCAACATCATTCAATGGAATGTCTTCAAAGGGAGGCCTTTCATTGTTGTTGTCATTGACAACATCAGGACAAATAAAAAATGAACACATTTCTCATTATGAGTTTCATTTTGAATGTAATAATTATCCCTTAATTGTGATGGTCCTTGCTGGAGAATGACAAGTTTCCTTAGATGGTTTCTCAAAATAAGATGCTATTTTTTGAATGCCAAGTACCACTACTAGGAGGGGTTGGAATAACATTTTTTCCTGAGTTTAAGCTTCCCTTTCTATGTGCCATTTTTACTGAACTCAGTGAATCTTGTAGAATTGAAAGAAATAATAGATAAAGAACATTAATATTGTGTCAGATTACCATGATATTACTATGTGCAAAAACATCTCAACATGAGTATAATATGTATAAAGAAGCATATTATGCATAGAAAACTGCATTCAGATGAATATGAGGTTTAGGTAGAAGATAACAAGCAATTTAGAATTTTAAATTCATTTGTTGAAGCAACTCAAAGGCACTCTCATTGGCTGATTGCTAATGTTACACTCTGAGTTACAAAAAAGTGATTTCAATATCCATATATTATGCTAATCATAACACTGAAATAGGTCCATTTCAAGATGTATCATATAATCTATGTCAATTGACAAATTATAGTATGCATCAAAATTTCTGGGTAATGGACTATCAATCAACATTGCAACTTCATCCAAGAAATAATAATCTATAAAAGAAGAGTCATGATGGAAACCTAGAAGAAGTTTAGATGTAAAAATAAGAAATTTAAGGAGAAAAAAATGTAACTAATCCCAATGGAATTCTGTCATAATGAGATTTGAATGGTTTGTCAAGTGATTTGTGAAATGAGGCTATATAATATTGTGTCACTTAACATGTACTAATTTTTTCAAGAGTGTTACATCTAGTCTCATGAAGAAATTATTGATTCATCAGAGGTATGAGGTGATTGTCATAATCCAATTACCAAGAGTGTTAATCATTTCAAAGGAGTTGAGACAAAATATATGGTCTTCCATCTATGACTCGTTGTGGTATGAAAGGTTGTGAATTCAAGGTTGAGAATGTATGCAGGGTTCTTTACAGCAAGGACAATGAAATGTCAATGTCTCAAAGCCAACTAAAGTATCATTATTCCTCAGAGAAGCTTGAATGATTTAATATGATGTTTCACATATGATACAATCATGATAAGGGTATTATTTGTATATTGTCGTGTTCCTACTTGGAAAATGAGTTCAAGAAACTTAAATGATACAAGAATCAAAATATCCCCAGATGTTGATGTTTTTACTTTATACTAAATATTATAGACATGTTGTCTGGACTACGACAAGGACAAGACAAGATATTGAAGATTGATCCCACTTTTGCAATCTTCTTGGAGGAAGAAGAGGTGGTGTAAAACCCTACATTATTTTCTGAAAAATTCTTGCTGTGGAGAGATAGATTCCAACTTTGCGTCAACATTAATAAAAGTGAATTAGTATTACTATAAAATTTCAGATGGATTTATAACATGATTATTTTCATGGGAAGTGCCAGAAGTGAATGTGAAGATAAAGAAAACATTTTTTTCTCCTCAGATTGTTGAAGGAATGTGCCACAGTTGATATGTTTTCGGGTAGAGAGAGAGAGAGTCCCGGCTCCCAGAGAGGTCTATGAGAGTCGTCATTCCACCAGTCTCCCAAGAGAAATGCCCTTGAGAGAAACGTGAAGACTTGCGAGAATGTACCACATTTTATATATCCTTCAGGTCTCATTGTGGGATGAGGTAGATGTTAGACGGACAAGAGATAAACAGGTCATGGTATTAGTCATGGAATAAATGGAAAGTGAAACATGGCATGGTATATGGTCGTAGAATAAATAGAAAGTGAAACCGCAATATATATATATATATATACTGCAGAAGAGAGAATATTAACAAAAAGATTAAAAGAAGATACACTTATAAAGCAAGGAATATACAGAGCAACAACTCATGGAGATGTATGATTATTTTACGTAGAATCTATATGTATCTAAGATAGGAATACTAGTTATGATTCTCTGCAAGCGGAGGACTATTCTAGATGACATAAAAAATCATAGTGGTTATGAGAATGAGGATGTTCAGGATTTGTAATAACTTACAAAGGTAGAATTGCAGATAAAGCAATTGCAACATGAAAGAAAATAAGTCTTTTATAGATTGAGGACTCACCTGCAGTAAGTGCTTATAGGATGTAAACTACAATGCAGTAGTTGAACTGCTGAAAAGACCTAGATTTATTTGAAATTTTGTAAGAAAATTGCAATATGTCGATTAGCTAAATCCCTTTCTACTACTTCGTAAATTCACAAATTGGAAAATTGCAAGAAAACATCACCTATGTGTATATATCGGGAAAATTTTGAGAATGTTTTCTTGGAATGGATAAATAAGGTTCCGTAGATTTATTGGCAAAACATTAATGTTTTCAAATCTCGACGCGTTGGTTTCTTGGCGAAACATTAATGTTTTCAAATCCCGACACGTTGATTTCTTGGTGAAACATTAATATTTTCAAATCCATGTGCGTTAATTTCTTGGCGAAACATTAATGCTTTCAAATCCCTGTGCGTCGATTTCTTAGTGAAACATTAATGTTTTAAAATCCCAATGCGACAATCACGTGGAAATATAATATAAAAATATACATTGGGATTGGAAATTCCTTGGCAATTCAGATGGGACAGATTACTGTTTATGGGATTTTTAGGTGAAACTTGGGTACTTGCCGTTGCTGTAGTATTCACCAAAATCAAATTCAGGACTAGAATACTACTATTTGCCAAACTACGAATATTCGCCACTAAATTTTTCCCTGCTTGTTTATGAGAGGTGGAGACAAGAAACTAAATGGATATGACATCTACCTTGTGCCATGTAATGCATATTACACATATCTACCAAACATGTTTCTTCCCACATGTACTTGCGCTCTTGAATGTCAAGTTCTTCACACTTTGAAACAAATTTCACATTTCTCATATTTCAAATGTATGGTATTATGCAAGCTAGGATGACCCATTGGAAGTTGGAAAAAATGGCCATCGCAACAGAAAAATTAATTTCAAAGGTAATGGAAGAAACATAGAGAATATACCAACGCGGTGGTGTAGGATCAAAACCAAATTACCTGTAGTATCCTCTCCTCTGGAGAAAGATAAATCTCTTCTACAACTGGAATGGATAATTTTTTTGACATAACTTCCTGAAGTATTCAAAATAAGCATAGTAAATAGGAGAATGGCTAAGAACACAAAGGGGTTATCAATCGCCTAGTAAATACTTCTTGTTTAGTTCTGAATGGGAGTTAGCTGGCCGACGACTTAGTGACCTTCCATTCATTGATCATTCCTTTTATGATAAACCCGTGGATGCTTTCAAAAGAGCCTTCAAAAAGATAGGGGTAGTCATCAAGCATAGTGAGGGGTGTGATGTGATTTCCAACCAACTTGAAATTCATACAGATTTAGAGGACATAACACAAATTTACAAATATCTTTTTCGTTATAAATGGAAGCCAAGTAACAGTGTCTCCCTGTATCAAAGGATCGAGGACTACTGGGGTCTATGGTAGGATTGTACATTCATGAATCATTGAGTGTTTGAATTAGAATGTTGTTTGTATCATGGAGAAACATTTTCAAACATTGGAGTAATGCATCTTGAAAAATAAAATTGAACCTCATAAATCCTCTCAAATTGCCAGCTTTACACAAGCATTGGACATATCAAGATTTTTTCTTCGATTGAAACCTTCATTCCTGACCAATTTGCAACTAAAATAATTATTCAAAAGAGAGTCAAAAACATTTCTTTGTACCAAATTGTTCATGGATATCTGAAATTTCCCTCCTTCAAAATATCAACAAATGAAAGGCATCAAATTGTGATGACTCTCTTTAAATGTTCTGCCTACGAAGCAGATGAACCCTTTTCATTTAAATACTCTCCATCAATACTAATAAGAATGGGTAAGACATATAACATTACAATGAGTGAAATAGTTCCCATGCGATGGGAAAAAGAAGATAGCTGTATTGGGTAACATTTATTGATACTGAATTGTTCTTGGATATCTGACATTTCCCTCCTTCAAAATATCAATAGATGAAAGACATCAAATTGTGATGACTCCCTTTGAATGTTTTCCTACGAAGTAGATGCACCCTTTTTAGTTGAATACTTCTAGTCACTACTAATAAGAATTGGTAAGACACATAACATTACAGTGAATGAATGGGTGAGCCTAAACCCTGATCCCTAAACCCCGAGCCTTAAACCATGAGTCCTAAGACCCTAAACCCTAACCCCTAAACCCTAAACCATGAGCCTTAGACCCTAAACCCTAAACTCTGTGACCCTAAACCATGAACCCTGACCCATAAACCATAAACCCTAATCCCTAAACCCTGAGTCCCTAAACCCTAAACCCTAAACCCAGAGCCCTAAATCCTCAAGCCCTAAATTATACACTCTAAACCCTAAACCCTAAATCCTAAACCTTAAACCCTATTTTTACTACTCAGGACCCTAAGCCCTAAACCCTAAAACCTGAGCCCTAAACCCTAAACCCTTAAGCACCTAAGCCCTAAGCCCTTAACCCTTAACCCTAAACCCTAAAACCTAAACCATGAGCCCTAAACCCTAAACCCTAAACCTTGAGCCCTAAACCCTAAACCCTGACGCCCTGAACCATAATCGCATAAGCCTTAAGCCAAAACCCTAAAACCTTGAACCCTCAAACCTGAACCCTAAACCCTAAGACATAAACCCTAAACCCTAAACCATGAGCCCTAAACTCCAAACCCTAAACCCTAAACCCTAAATAGTGAGCCCTAAACCCCAAACTCTAAACCTTGAGCCCTACACCCTAAACCATGAGCCTTAAACCCTAAACCCTAAACCCTAAACCCCGAACCCTGAGCCCAAAAACCTAAACCCTAAACACTAAATCTTAAACCCTAAACCCTTATGCCCTAAACCCTAAACCCTAAACCCTCAACCCTGAGCCTCTGAGCCCTAAGGAGGAGGCACATTACAATCACCTCATTTTTGCCATAGGAAAGGAATCCCATTCAGGGAGCAATCCTCTATCTACAAAGTGAGGATCTCATTTTAGTAAGAAGTAGACAAACATCATAGAGCTGATTCATGGTCACTAAAGTGAATTATGGACCAAATTTCAAAATTTGTACCAATTCAAGCAGTGGTAGGGCCAAAATCCAATCCAGAAGGTCAAAAAACCTACAAATGACTATATTTTTTCACAAAACAAAGACTAACTACAATATATATGGCTTGAAAGTTTTAGGTCATTGCTGAAATTATGAAAATGAGTAAGTACTGACCAAATTAGATTTTGAAAAACTATCTTCTAGATTATAACTGTTAGAGCTACGAGACCACTTCCATTAGGTGCAGAGTGACCCTAACTTCTTATATTTACTAAAATAAATTTAAAGTATAAGATTTCTTTTATTATTTCTTTATACTTTTATTATTTATGTTCTGAAATATTTAATTATTTATGTTCTTATATACTTTTATTATTAAGTATATTTTATCATACTTAACATTTATTTTAGTAAATATGGCTCCTTATGGTCCTCCTAAACTTCATATATCTCAAAACGCGTATGCATTTCATAACACTAGAAATGCGTACACATTATAACGTGAGTGCATTATAATACATACGCGTTTTAGGTTCGTGAATTCCTGAGCCTACGAAAAACATAACGTGCTTGCGTTATTGCAAATATTGACCTCGTTTCGTTCATTTTTGGTTTTTTGTCCACTTTTTGGCCCCCCAACTTGGTGCACTTACCCTACTAACAAAGAATTTTGTCCTCAAAAGGGTATGAAGTAACTAGTGGGAAACATCTCGAAGAACTAAAATATCTAAAATTCAATCTAAATTAACTGGGATTAAAAAGCTATAATCTACAAACTGTTGCATCGAAATATCGTCAATCACTAACAATAAATTTGAAGTAGACTGTATCCTACTAGGATAGTGCTCCAAAACATACTCAACACAATTAGAATTAATATTCTCAGTCTGAGTGGCCACATTAACGACCCTTTATTATAAACCAATATTCCCTATAGCAACAACAGGTCTAGCCGCCTCCACATACCTAGCATATATTTCATGGTGTTCACCAAACACTTCTTAGATCTACTCTTCCATTTCACCTCACCAATATGACATTGATTCTTTGTCTCTTGAGCTCCATATACACCTCTAACCTCTGATAGGATATGAGTTTCATAGTTTTGGTATCATCTACTATCACATAACTAGTTAGGCTATGCTTCCCATGATACATTTGCTCCATACCTTCAATATACATTCATCACACAATTTTAGATCAATCGGGCTTACCTTCTGAAGTCCTTCTTAGGAATGGTTCCCCAATGTATTTGGACTTCCTCTAATCCATATATCTCCAACATACACTTCATTACTTACTATCAACATTACTTTACTCCTATACCATTCAATACTCTTCATTTCTAATGAGACCAACGAGGTTTACATCCTCCAAATACAATCTACACACATAAGGTAATTGTCAACACTCTTACACCTCTCATTACACTCAACATAAGATGTCTTGATCACCCAATTCACCCTAAACATAAGATTCATACTCCAAACCTCCTAATTCTGCCCTTAAGCCTACTTTCCTTACTTCAAGGAAAATGTCAAGGACTTGGAATTCCGCAGGTGATCTATAGAAACTAAAGTTATTTTTAAACACACTTTACCCCTTTATAGATGTACACAAACTTTCATAGTACCTTTCTTTGTAATGTTTTATACTTCCTTTGTAATCCACACCCTAAATTTGGTCTCTTAAGGCTTCTAGATAGGTACACTCAGGGGTATATGGTGATGTACCTCTAGCTTTCTCTTAGATCTCTTTCAAGAACCTTGATAATACCTCAATAAACTCCTAATCATAATACCCTGCAGCCAAAATCTTCTTTCTTCATGAAATGGCTTGTTTATGCCTATTGTGCATGTCTATAGTCCTGCAGATGAAAGATTTGATATTTGCAAGGGTTGTACATAAGATCCAACTCTGAAATTTGGTGGGTTGAATCTACATAAAACCCCACAAATATACTAAAATTTAGAAAAATCCAACCACAGGAACTATTTTAACCATCATGCACCCTAGTTGCCAGGTTGAGAGCTAAAAATGCTTGTAAAAATGTTATCGGAGACTGTCAAGACCTGAAAAAATTCACAAGTGCTTAAAATCACCTCATCTAACTTTGTTTCTTACCAAAAAAAATTAAAATCCTAGGTATGACTATCATAAATGATGATTGCTGTCCAGAAAAAGACAACATGGATTCAAAGAACAAAAACTAATTTTTTTTTTGCTTATGATCAATTAAGTTTTTTTCACCAATCATCCTTTCCATTATGGTAATTCCTTACAAAGCATATTACAATAATTCTCTCCACACATGTGAATGCATCTCCAAATTCAAAGTGCAACTAATACCTTTTTGTTCAACAACTCCCTACAAACATGACCAAGAAGATCTCAACCTATCAACAACTTGCTAAAACAACAAGTTTGACATCAACCACCTTCTAAGGAAACATAGAAATTCGTGTCCCATCCTATATTGAGCTCTACATGATTTTATTATTTATTTAGCTATATTTGACTTTAACCAACCTATTAACCTTCATTTACCCAATTAAATGAAAATTTTACCTCCATCATGGAGTTACACACAACTTTGAGAAGTTTGAACACAAATTAGGAGGGAAAATGAACTAGACTTCCTAAGACCAATTTTCAAGCACTTAGCCACTAGATGCTCCTGCATCACTATACCTTTTACAAGTCCCATCGAGGTTGTTATGGGCATATAATTTCACTTCTACCAAATTCTACACACTTCTTGTTATATTGCTACATTATTCACTATTCATCATTACAAGTTACGCTACTTCTTCGTTAATTTATACACACTTTGACATGTTATTTATCTTTCTAACATTATAACATGTGCTTCATGTGTAGCATTTAATTTGTAGGACTATATGCCACCATGGTTATCTGATACATTTATCTTGATCTTGTTTGCTATTGTATGCTATTCTTTGCGGGCTATGCCCTATGTCTTGTTTGATCATTGTATGCTCTTGGCTGCATTGGCCTTGATTGTCTTGTGACATTGTGAGAGATTTCCCATGTTTGAAACCCTCTTTTTATGGTCCATCTTATTTGAAAACTTGATTGTTACATTCCTTTCTATTGTATGTTAGCTAGTTTTCTACTAGCACTTGTACTAGCCTCTCTTGTTTTCATGTGCCTTGGTTTCTACCATGCACATAATCCTAGAATCTGTAATTTTCCATCATGGTGCATAGAGACGAAAACAGGTCCTCTCCTTTGGGCCACATTATCCTATTATCGTCGCATGTACCCCAAATGAGGAGGGCATACATTGGGTGAACAAATCACCCCTACAACATCTTAGAGATACATTTCAGATTAGCACAGTACAAAAACAACACAAGAACATAGTCACAAAATGGGCCAAAATCTGATTTGGGTCCAAAACACAGAGCAAACACCAACGCCTAGAACTAGACACTAGCATTTGGACACTCTTGTCCTCTCATGGGTGCTAATGTTCTAGGGGCAGGCACAATCATTTTCTCAATACAACACAGTCTTCATCAGTTTACATAGCATCTCTACATTAACAAGCACTATCCTTTTGTCAAAGAACACATTCTATCTCCTACAATTAGAACAATTCAAAACAAATCAGGAAAAATATAACAAATCAAGACACACCATCTGTGGTGGTGCTTATTGGACAGAGTCATGGAAGGAGAGTAAAACTAGACCTCTCTCCCCAACACTTGTTCTTTGGCATGAGATTGCCCAAAAAACTCGTACTTGGCGTGAGATCCCCCAAAAAACTTGCACTAAGCGTAAGATCACCCCAAAAAATAGTACTTGGCATGAGATCGCCCAAAAACCTCACCTTTAGCATTCAAATTAGAAACTTCAAGCAATAAGACACTTTTCTATCTTTTACTCTTTTACATATCAGGTGCACACTTTCCTTTTACACACTTTTACAATATTTACATACTTATACACATTTTTCTCTTATCTATCATATACAAAACTTTGATTAAGTTCTTGCTCTTCTTTTGTAGCTCCATCCTTACAAGAAACAACTCACACAAACTACACTAGCATGCTATAACACACACACTTCACCCCTAGGGTCCACTTCCTTTTCCTAGTATCCATAATTCACTTTGCAATCACTCCACGCTTAACTTGTCCACTCGGCATGCTAATCAGCGCACTCTCTACAGGATCATAAGGTACGCATATTCTATCTACTTTATGTTATCGAGTATTCACTCAACAACATAAAGTGAGGGAAAATGTAGACACAAAATCATGTACTTGAGTACATTTCTAGGTCCAAAAGCATACTAATGTGTATATGATTCATAAGCAATAAAACTAGTGGTTGACAACTATCTTGGGCCTCTTTTCCTTGTTTCTTATTTTCTCTTTGGTCTTACATGCCCTACAACCCGGACAAAAGTTGATTGATTTATCTCTTATGACTTTAGACAATGGAGCCCGATTAGGACACCAACGCCCACATGCTTTTGTCCATACTGGGAACTCCTGACCCTTTCTTACCTTTACTTGCTCTTTTTTCGGTCTCTTTTATCTTTTGGACATCTTTTTCACTTGTGGGTCAATTTTCCAATTGTTAATTATGAAATTCAAACAATGGAATCATATATATACTTATACTTCTAAAAAATGAGGACCAAGCACTAAGAATTACTATCATCACCTAAGCTTGCATCCAAAGGAACTAAAGCACATCAAAGGCATCCATCTAACATCCATTCAAGGGACAAGAGCTGCATCGCTTATACATACACTACATAGAGAGGAAGTTATATTTTATTCCATCCACACATATTATACATTACTACATTGTAGATCTAGTCCGTTATCATTGTGCAACTTACACAAGGGCATCCGAGGGCATCATTTCTAGACACACACAAGAACTACGTGGGGTATGAGATGTAGTGCAATGCTCAACAATAAGTTCACTCTTCGGGTGACCACCGAGATCAGTCCGACTCCACATTCTACATCTTTTTTATTAGATTTGATGTGGTTTGTGGACATGTGCAGGTAGTCATTTTGTTTTGCAGGTTGCAGGTACCCTCAGCGATCATAGTGCAAATATCAAGCGACAGACAGGATCCAACATTTAAAACCTTACAACATAGAAGGAATAAGTTCTAGAGCATTTGCATGGCCACCAACGCCCAGATCCAGTTGTCAGTGCCCAAACGCCTCTGCCCTACACTGGGCGCTCTTGTCTAGCTCTGTTCATGAGTTCCATACTTTACAGTGAGTAGTAACGATGTTGTCTATAACATGTTTAACACTTTCACCTACCCAGATCACTTCATGCTCATTCAGAAATCATCTAAGTTTGTGTATCTCCCTTTCTTGCTTAGGGTTTCACATTATACATGCTTGTGTCATTATTGTATTTTATCATTTATACATTATTTATTACAATAGTTACTCTCTAATATAGATTTAATTCAAATTAAGTAAAATTAGATCTGTACATGACCTCGTTGATAAAAATAATCTCCATTGTTAATTTTGGAAGTCATACATTGGTTCAACGACTTGATTAGACTAGAAGCATCACTAAAACTAGATCCACATGTAGTTGAACAACCCAGTTTGTAGGGCCTTGCCTAGAGAAGCATTGAGAAAGGGACATTTATGAGTGGCGGTAAGTGACACCTTATTCTTGTCACAGGAGCTAAGTATAGATATGACCATGATGGCAATTGTCCCAATGCCAAGTGTTGCTTCGAAGTCAAAGTTTATTTCGTCTAAAACTACATCCCCCAATGGTTTTAATGTGGATTGTCCACCAAGGAAATTATTGCATAGATAGTTTGTAATGTGAGAATAATAGAAATAAACCAGACAATTTGTGAGAATAATGGAAATAAACCCACTCATATTCATTTTCATGATTGATGTGGGAGGAGTGGTCTCCATCGGATAAAATTCCACGTCACAATTTCCTTGATACAAATATTACCTTTTCCTCCACATGGATTTATGCATGGGTTGATAATTTTTTTTGGATAACAGAGGAGTCGTTACATATTACAATTAAGTACAATCTCTCCAGCCTTGTTCAACGATTTATCCTGGCGTGAGGGCAGGGACCACCAGGTGAAAAAGTTTCATACTACCTCCATTTAGTTGAAGCCTAGGTTTCATACCACCTTCGTACAATTGGTGTACACTTCATACCACCTTCATACAACTGGCGCACACTCAGGGACGTTGGTCAGACTACTCCAATAGCACCATCATACAACTGTCATACACACAGGGACATTGGTTAGACTACTCCTTCAGCACTCAAGGACATCGATTGGGCTATTCCTCACGCAACAGACATGCCAATGGGGGTTGAACCTTGGACCTCCTCTTAGTAAATGCCCAAAATTTACCAATCAGCCAAGACCCCATTGGCTGGGAGATTGAGACTTTAACGTGTTTTACAATTTTAGAAAAGTGTCAAAGATCCTAATTTTTCAACACATGGAAAGTTTGGAAGAGAGTTTCAGAGATTTTTAGGATCAAATCTTTGTGGCCTTTAATGTATTTACTTCATTGGCTTGAAAATTTGATTCTGGTGGATAAATCTCAGCTATAAAAACTCAAAATTTTCATAATATTATGTTAGGTCTTTTGGTAAGTTTCATGGTGGAAAAGATTCAAAGATTGATATTCATTAAAAATAATAAATTGACGTCCTTTCAAATTGTTCTTGTTTGATTAAGGGAGAAAATAATAAAAATAGCTTGAAGTATTATCAAATATTGCATGAAAAAATAGTGCTCAACAATTGTTTATAGGAAAATTATACTGTCTCAAAAAAAAATAATGGTGCAAATACAAAAAAATTAATACACATACAAGTAAGTAGAATTAATACTCACCAAAAATTGCATTAAAGAAAAAAATTGTTTATATTAATTATTCATTTGTTATATCATTACAACATTTATATACTTTTTTAATAATATTAGATATTTTTGGTAGAGTGGTTATTAAAATAAAATTATGATGGTGCAACATTAGTATTTCAAAAGTGTTGACCAGCTCCCCTAACTTTGTTTAGAGGTTACCTTTCAAATTCACTCATAATGTGTGTGCCTTGTATTATGTTCAGAAGACTTACTATGAGATATAATCTATGGAGAAAATTATGAAGCATTGAGCCAATGAATTTTTCACTGACCTATGTCGAATGCCTTGAAAAAATGTTGCTTCTTTCTTCATTGGATGCAACTAAACTATGTGAACCTGAAAAAATATCTTAGATTCGATTGTGTTCTCACATAACATGAGAATCCGACAAAACATTCCACTTATCAAAATTATTCGTTAAAAAATTAAGATGATGGCATAGTGTCGGTGTCGATTACGTGGGCTGACCACCTCCCCTTAACTTCATTTTTCATATCCCTATTGGTTGGCCACCTCCTCTAAATTCCTTTGTCAAAATAGAGGCCACATATGTCAATTGCTTGGTAGTAGGAAGAAAGTGTATTGTCTCAACATATAATGGAAGATAATAAAGAACCACTACATAGGAAGTTGTGATGCATTGGTCTTGAATGAGCTGACATAGGGTGTGGTTGGCCATGATATCGTGCTTCTCCTGGACCTGAATTGTAATAGTGAAAGTGTTTTATTGAATGTATAGATTCGTTTCTTAATGCCATGTGTCGTAGGTCATGTTAATGCACACTGATTAGGTATTTTACACTTATATTTTTTGGCCTACTACAAAATTCCCTTCATCATTATTATTTCATGATATATTTTGGGTTTATATGCAATCTAACACAACATCAATAAATCACTAACATATTTTAACATTAATAACTGTGATTGAGTTTTGAACTCTGAACCAATTGGATTCCCCCCTTTTTATTTTTCCCCTTTAAAAGGAAATTTCATTCATGAATAATGCAAGTAAGATTGACATAATAAAGTGAAGTACAAATAGAAAATATTATTTGGGTGGGAACAATTTGAGGCATCAAATATGTGTTGGACTTGCAAGTATTTAATTCCCACACTTTTATGTCTAAATTTCCATTCATGTCTTCATCTTATCTAGCAAATTAAATGTCATGAAATCGATAACCTTGATGTCGAAAAAATACACTAAAAACTATCACATCCCATTTTATGGGTTTTGAACCTTGAACCAATTGGATTTTCCCCCTTTTTATGTTGGTTCATTTAAGCACAAATTGCACTCACATGAATAATGCGAGCAAGATCAAGATGATAAAGTGGAGCAAAAATAACAACTGTTATTTGGGTAGGAACAATATCAACTATGGAATAGGTGTGTGACATGCAACTATTTAATTCACATCTTTTTATTTCCAACTTCATCTGCATGTCTTCGACTTACCTAACTAATTAAATGCCACCCAATAGATGAAAAAAAATCTTGTATTATGTCGGTTGCCATGATGTTTTCGTCAAACAACCCATGCCACATGATGAGAATGATTGTCCTTCCTACCAATCAAAGTATAGATAGTTCCCATGGATAAAGGACATGGGCACCATTTCTTCCCTAACTACAACTCAAGACCACCCAATACCATGCTCTTACAATATGATTAGAGGACATGCATAGTAGTTAATTTCCATAATCCAATTGAAAGCCTTGACTTCGTTATATATATATATATATATATATATATATATATATATATATATAATCTGTTATGATCCTCATGTGCGGATTTCACTAATGCCTCGAGGTTTTGGTGTAATGGTTCGTTACATTTGGTATCAGAGCGACCACCCAGGTTCAAGTCCCGGCATGGGTAGCTACGTTGGCATTGCAGTGTTCATCCAGGGCTCGTATAGGGCAGGGCGGGGGTCCCGCTACATGGGCGCAAATCTAGCCCGGGGTCTAGGATACGGAAGCGTGGAGGGATGTTATGATCCTCATGTGTGGATTTCACTAACGCCTTGAGGTTTTGGTGTAACGGTTCGTTACATAATCTCATTTTATGCTAGTGGTCATTGAAAAATAATGCCATAAGGATTTTTGACGAGGGAAACCCTCATCATTACCCTAATGGCTATAGAGACACACCAATCATAACTGTGCGTGAAATCACTACCTTGGGATGTCAGGGCCAATCCATATATCCCTATCTCTAGAGTTTCTTATGAGACACACAGGTGAATTCTTCTTACATTTACATGTGTTCTGAATATGTAAAAAACAAAAGGTCTTAATTTGTAAAGAATGACTATTAACATTAGTAGTATTTATAGACCACTCCTTATGTTCATTGATATATCCAAAATACATTGCCTCACAAACTTGCACACCACACCCCTTTCAAATGATAGACAAAAATGATAGGTGATTGTAGGAAAAAATATTTTTGTATCTATATCCTACAGCGTTTCCCCAACTCTTGCACTTCTCCTCTCTCAAACCCCTACTTAATTTCCCCTCTTTATCTCCCACTTTTTTATCTCTCCCTTTTAATTTTTCAACCCACTCCATTTGACGTTTCCATCATTCATTTCACGTATGATTACTAGTTTAAATCTAAATTAACAAATAAATACGTATCCACCACATAAACAACATCAGGAGTGACTGATGTTATACTTCTTGAGTCAACTTAAAATTGAATATACACTTCCACATGTCCAATAAAAAAACATGGTTTGAAGGAAGTTAAGATTAGCATCATAAACCTTCTTTATCTCAAAATTACTGTCAATATGGAATAAACAAACAATTACCACTAATTTCCATGTTTTTTGTCCCATATCAAAAAATATGAATTTCCTAAAATGACTGGAAATAATCAAGAAAACTAACTTATGAGTCGTTGAGGTAGAACATAAAGTATTTGACAATGAGAGAAACATGATAAGCCTTGAAATTTGTAGCAAATTGCTCATTCACAATCCCCAAATTTGGTGACAAAGGGTAATGGCAAAGCCCAATAACCCTAAATTTTTTTCCGTTAGATTGAAAATCCTCCCATGGAATCTACCAAGCTCCTTCCAAAAAATATTTAAATCTCAAGCTCCTTGTGTACCATGGTTGACGAGCAAAGGGGATTTTTGGTGTTCTATATAGAAAGAACTATCAATCTTGTTGTGTCATACCATCATGGAGAGATAATCCCTCATAATTGTTTGACATGTGGTCAACGGATAAAACTACAATGTGAATCATGCAACCCCTTCCACACTCACATTCGATTCCATTTCGTGAAACCCTAAGTATGAATTATCTTCACAGATCAAGGAAATTATATTTCCATACACTTTTTATAAATTGCAGCTTCATTATTGGCAAAGCCCTTACATCAATTTCTTTGTAGATCAAGCATTCCAATTATATTTTCTGTTAGTAGCACATTGCTGAGAGGGGGGTGAATCAGTCATACAAAAACTTTAAATTCATTTACCATATCATTCAAATCATCTATTAAACATACACAATCAATTGTGAGCTTATTAACTATGTATTAACCATTCACAAGTCTAAGAGATAAGATAGAACACATGAAAACAAGATATATGTGAGAAAACCTAGAAGGGAATAAAACCCGCTGAAACTCTACTTATATTACACAAAAAAGGACTTGAATGAATATTAAACATCGCACAAGATTTGTTTAGTGATGCACCAACCCCACAAGGAGCACTAACCCCTTGTTTAATAGGACACCAATCCTACAAAGAGTACCAACCCCTATTTAGCAAGGAACCAACCTTGCAAGGAGGATACAACCCCCTAGGATAACAAAAAAACCAACTTAGACACCTGAAGATGATGATCACCTAAGTATATATTTCTCCAATAACTGACTGTGATCAAAAGTTCAGCTCTATGCACTAAAAATCCTCTCAAACAACCTCTTCTCCTACTTCACTCAAAATTGCATCATATCATGTTGATTAGGTATAATTACCTTAAACACATGCCCCTTAGCTATTATAAACTCTTCATTCCTCTTCTCAGCTCTTCCATTGGCCCTATACAACTTTCCTTTCACTTCCTCTAGCTCAGTCACATCCCCATTATCACAACTTTTTCACAAATGAGAAAATAAATTCACTTTATATAGATGACTCATCATAAAAAAATCATAGGTTGGTCAAGATAACATGAAAAAAAAATACACACTCATATAGAACCACTCCAAGATAACCATTATGTTAGCAATATCCTAGACAAACCAAAATGGATCACAATACCTAAAACATAAGCCTTCTCCTCCAACGAATGCACTATGAACTCAAAGGGAACACTAAAACTTCATTATGACTCCACAAGATTCACACAAATGAGGAACATCCTCTAGTCATAATCAACAAGCATAATATTCTCTATAACCACCATCTACATCATGGCACACTCCATTTTGCAAGCTTTACCAACTAGTCCAAAGCACATAGAAAACCAGTCTCCAAGAATCAACACGATCACACCAAAAACCAAGGTGTCAAGGATTATTTACAACATGTACTAAAATAAAATGAATTCAACTCAATCTCCTAATCCATGAAACACCATAAAATAGGGAAAAGTACTCCAAGACCTTCAACTCTTTAACCTCGCTTAAGCATGTTGATCTTACCCATAAATAGGTCTTTAAGAACAAGATGGTTCACACCTCTAAACTATTCACCAAGGCACAAGTAGCATATGGATAGAAATATCTCATCATCAAGGACTTGTAACAACTCATATGATCCATAAAAACATGGAACATGACTTTCAAACAGGCTCATCTCTCAAATGGCTCAAACTGGCTTATAGGACTCAACAACCTGTCTTGAGGAAAACATGCTCTATCACCTCATTCATCACTTACAGGCTCAACCAACCCTTGGAACACATCAATGGAATTGTAAAACAATTCCTCAAACACTAATAAACATATGAAAAAATGGATAATATCAACCAAGCACACTTGTTCAAAACTGCTTCTTGACAATCCTAATAGGGTTGATTAGGCCATTAGGGATTAAGCAAGAAACCACCTCATCTATTCAAACAATTCACTCAAAAAATTCATCATATAACTCTACCAGCTATCTAAGTCCATAAAACACTTCTCCAATATGCATTTCTATCAAGCACACCTCAAACCACAAGACTAGTTTTGTACACTCTAGCCCTCAAGCGGTAGGGCTAATTTGAAGATCTGTCACACCAATTTTCTTCACACAACTTGTCTTAAAATTTTCATGGCCATTTAGCACACCTCCTAAGGTATTTGGAACAATATGTTTTACATCATGAAACTTACATCTCATCTTTTAACCTGCAAATCTCCACGAAACCAGGATTTTTCTCCAACTTGCTGAAACACCTGGAACATGAAGCCACCACCAATAGGAGATCTAAAGATCTCTCTGCATCTCTAAAGATTAACATTTTCATACCCAATCCATTTGGAGGCCATAAAACTCAAATCTCTCCTATCACTCTAGGTCTAGGGTTTTAGGAGTGTTTCAGACCACCTCTTCTTCTTAATGATTGTTCATAAAGCTCTGACATCCAAATGAAATATTTATTCTTGCAAAAGCTTCTTAATTCCATAAAAAAACAGCCCTAAAAGTCTCAGGTCCCTGTGAGTATCTCACATGTGTGGGCGAGAACATGAACATGCTTATTGAGCTAGTTTTTTCCTCCTCAAGAGCTTAGTAGAGCCAAAACTGAGGTTTCTTGCCTTCTTCTTTGGTATGTGACCTAAAATTTGACCCAAAGCACTAGAGGGACATCCTTCACCTATCCTAAGTCTCATCCAAGCTCCACTACATCTGAAATTCTCCATGCACTAAGACTTACCCGTGTATTCATACCTTGTCTTCAATGAACATGCTTCAAAGGACCTTGTAACTGCATTGTACCTCTGATTTATGACTTGATAATCCTTACACACCTGCTATGTAATCTCACAACACTCCAAACATGCTCTCCTTGTCTTACCTTGGCATGTTCTACTCAATTCTTCATGATATGTTCACATTAGGTCTAGGGCTAGGCCTAGAATGGCTTGACCCAACACATGACTCACAAGATCTGACCTTAACAACCTCTTACAGACTCATTAACATATTTTACTCACTGTATTGACCATGATTGACCTCATAAAGACCTCATATAGCCTCTGGAGTATACTCACTAGACCATACTAGCTTGACTATGCCTAAAACCATGCACATAGTATCAAGACAACATATGGAAGAGAACAAGATTGGACACTACCAATCAACCTTCAAGATTTATTATGAATGAAACCTTATGTAGAAACCTATGCCACCTAAACTCCCTTTTCCATTAATGACATTTGACATCAATGAAAACTACACATACACAATGCTCAACATTTTCAGGCTTAGCTTCCTATAAATTTCAGCTCCAAAATCTAGAATTTAGCACGTGATTAACTCAATGCATATATGTTTGTGTCCCTTTATTTTTATTTATGATCTGTTTCTACAGTCGAAACCATCAAATTAGGCATGAAAATTATTTGTACTGATAATTCAGCGTAGGAATAAGCACAAGAAATTTAAATTGGTTCGAATCTTGCATCTGAAGCCCTCCATGCAATGTTCCAGTATGGAGTAATTATGTCGATGGTTGTTTACTCTATTGGATGAAGGGTAGGCAGCACTGACACACGTTAGAAAATGAATGGAAAATAATTATTTATCGTGCATGCGTTGAAAAATGGTCCACGTAGACTCACAAGTATGAAAATGCAAATATATCAGAAAGAGTATGGACGGGTTATGTGAAGCATGTTTGATTATGAAACATGTCAGAAAAATAAGGGTACAAATTAAACTTCTGGTACATGCGTTGAATATGGCGGTTTATGTACCATTCAACTACAAACAATTCTGATGGAAATGGAAAAAGAATTGAAGGAAGGTGACGGTGGTATTGTTTTGGCTGTTGATGTGGGTCGGCAATAATGTAATAATCCCTAATCCTAAGCCTATATTTCATGATGTTTTGCAATTTTTGCGTCTTTGTTTCATTGTATACCCTATTTTTTAGTATCCCTTGTACTGAGAGGTATATAACGTTGTAGGTAATGAAAATGATTCTTGAAATTTTAAACATGTCATGTTTTAAAGATGCGAGGATCCAACCAAGGAATATATCACTGATGATACACAATGGAGGAAGGACATATTTTTAGTAGATCCATCAGATTAGGTTCTCGAAGGGGGTTACGAATTATTGAAGGCTTCTGTGGGAGGAAGGAATAAATATAAGAGAAGTGAGTCCATGTCGTGTGAATACGGGGGTGTCCAATGGTATGCACCATAAAAAGGAAGCTCATTTAAATTTATGTCGAGATCAGGATTTTTTTGGCCATTAGAGTCAATCCTAGGTTTTAAGGCTTGAATATTAACTAGAGTACTGACGATGGCAATGGTGTATTCAGTTTGGGTGGTGTTGGCTGGATTTTATGTCGTTGTATATTCTTGATTCACCCAATGGAAGCGTTATAAAATTAGCAATAGTTAGGGAATATCACCTATTAATAGGGTATCATTCCTATGTGTTCGAAGGGGAAATTCCCTCGTATGATGGGGTTTTTATATTTTTGGTGCTTTTAAGTGGAAAGCGTAAAAGGACAACAAAATTGACAAGGAGAAACAAAGAGAAAGGGAATGGGAAAGACGAGAATCTACAACATAATAGAATCCAAGAATTGCTGAAATGTCCTGAATATAAGCATGAAACAAAAAGTCTCTATCTTATAGGAAGGGCATAATACAATTTCGAGTGCAAAGATACAAAGAAAAAAGTCTTTAACTCCGCCAGAATGCATGGATATGGCACAAATTCCATGTACCTTAACAACCGACACAAAGTATGAATATTAAAGCATTGAATACACCACAAAGGAAAAGCAACATCAATGATATCATCCAATCATAAATAAAATAAATAATTTACAACTGAAGAGTATGGATGCGACAATGAGAAAAGAATTGCATTCCTATATAAACGAGAATAACCATGTGCACAAAGCTACAACCATTGCTCTCTAGCAGAGACAGATTGAGAGGGTCCAGAAGTAGAAATAAGAGAGAGATAAAGAGATAGAAAAGGGAAGAATATATTTATAGCTACATTTCATCCTTTTGTAGGCACATTAGCTCAAAAGTAGTTATTTTAACTACTCCATCTAACTCACCTAAACTCTAGTTTGCATAACTTGAGTCAAAAATACATTCAATTCGGCACAAATACAATATTCTAACATTACAGTACAAAATCTCAAGTTTGAAACCTTCATTGCAATCTCTCTTTAGTGAATTTTGAGAGTTCTTATGAAAATTTACAAGGAATTCGGTCCAAGAGGCAAATATGAAGAACTGGGAGGAACTACGGAATAGTTCCATCTAGGCCTTCATTCACCGATTTAACCATTTTATTTTTCTTTTACAGCTTGAGTGGTGTTTCAGAGCACCAATGGAATGGAGGAACTTTTCCTCAAGTGCTAATAAAAGCCAACTTAACCAAACTTGACATTTCTCCTTCGCTTTTGGCGGAAAGTGAGGAGTTTTGGGGAATGCAAGGATATGTTCCTTCAGTGTTGTCTGGGCCCAATTTGTATGACAATTGGTGATGGTGCGTTTTTGGAGAACTCGGGGAGAAATGGAATTGTTTCTTCTGTGCCATCAAAATATGATATATCCTATTCGTTTATTGTGTGCTTAAGGGATGGTGTAAGGCAGGCGGTCGGAGAACACAAAGAATAAAGGAACTACTTCTACTATGCCAACAAACACCAATTTTTCGAATTCCCTCATATAAATCGGTCTTGGCGGTAAACCAGTGGAATAGAGGAATTGTTTCACTTATTCTTCAAATGTTCGATTCACATGGATTTGGCCTATTTTTGCAAAAAAAGACTTAACTCTTATAAAGAGGGACTCAACAAGAGGGTGGAAACATGGTTAAAACATGAAATTTTACCCATGACTTGTAAAGTTTCAAAGTTTCATTGATCTTATGACAACATGTGGCAAGGAGCCCAACCACTTGTGGGAAAGAAACGATGTGGCACTATGCCATCAATGGAAACAAAAACACATGCTGCTTTTGGCTGGTCTATTGAAACAAAGGAGTAATGTTGAACTTCTTGCTTGTTTTTTTGGATCTTTTCCCACAATAAGAGCTAAGTTTGTCTTAGTAAAAAAATGAACATAATAGGATTTAAATAACCACATGCCCAAACCATTCAATTTTAGCCATGGTTTTGTTTCCTACATGTCTTATAATAGGGTAATTATATTAAGAGTCATTGCTTGTTGTGGAAATAGTTTATTAGCCTACTCAAAATAGTCATAATATGATAACAAAACATTTAAATATTAATATATCCAAATTTGGGGCATGCTCTATAAATCTGAGACCTACATAAATTTTTACGCCTTTTGTATCTTGCTATGGTGGATTCTCTTTCCTTCATGTTTGAGATTAATTACTTTATATTCTTTACTTGGAGCCATTTTAGCCAACATGCAAATATATGGTCAAAGAGAATTTTATTTCCAATGTTCTATATTCCTTATAGAATAAATTTAGTTTATTCTTCAAATATGTTTATGATTTTAGTAATAGGTATAGTTTCTTTTTTTATTTAATTCACTTGACGGACCATATCGATTAGATCTGTTTCGGTGTTCAATTTTTATCGACTCGAGCTTTCCATAAGGTTTTTCTCTTTTCTTCATTACTTTTACAATTCCAAAGAGGTGTCTTCATTTCTTATATAAGTAATAGTAATTATATCATTTGATTGCATTGTATAGAACTTTATCACGGGTAGAGCCATTATGGAGATATTATTTATGGGTTGTGGTTCTTTCTACCTGATACTATTCCAACATTTTGTCAATCTATTTATTGGATAGGCGCATGAATCATGTGTGCCATGTTTTTATCACACATTGAATGAATAGTTAAAGAGGTGAGAAAATAAAACATATGATTTACCTTACACATGCCTTTATGTGTATATAGCCTTCCAATTTTTAGATGTTAAGAAGTATCCCAGTTTTTTAGCCTATAAGTGCTACTATTACTTAATTGAGAATGGTGCATATGATGCATTGTTTTCTATCTTTATTCATGGTATCTAGGAAACATTGAGTTGGTTCTCAATACAATTATAGGATTAGTTCACCCAAAGAGTTTAGAATTATTTTTGAAGGAATCTTCTTGTATATATTTGTAGCTGCTTTTTAAAAATATTAACATTTTGTTTTATCTTAAATATATAAATAATTTGTAAAGGAACATGATTCAATTTTCTGTAGGCCCTAGAAAACATTTATCATGAATCAAATTATATACATCCCTTTTAATTTTTTTGGAGGAGTACGGTCATGCCACTAGAAATGTTGTTTATTAGTGCAATGAATAAGAACCACC
This sequence comes from Taxus chinensis, assembly GCA_019776745.2. Lineage (NCBI taxonomy): Eukaryota > Viridiplantae > Streptophyta > Pinopsida > Cupressales > Taxaceae > Taxus > Taxus chinensis. The sequence continues at coordinate 301,832,029 of CM034146.1, forward strand.
TTTTTTTAGATCTGTGATGAAGCTAGATGCTTTCCTTTTATCTTCATAGAATTTTAATTTTCTACCTTTCTAAGATGAATTTTGGTTGTATTTAGTATGTGTATAACTACTTGGAAATCATTGAAAAATATAATTATGTCTTTAGTTCTTTGTTTCAATAATATCAATTATTTAGTAAAAAATGGTCCTCTAAAAATGTACATTTCTGATGCTTGAATTTTAAGCACACAAAGCCAATACCAATTTGATTGTCTTTACGTTTTCAAGGAAGCCCATTGAACTTCTCTTTCTCTACTCAACTATTTATCTCATCCACACTTTCTCCTACCTACGTTCAATTCACACTCACTCCTTTGTTGGGTATGTTGTGTGGGAAAAAATTCCAACCACAATGGTGCTTCCTTCACGAAGAGATTTGTGGAGTCAATGCATTACTAAGGCGACATTTGATTCTTTGGCCTGATGAGCATGAACATGTGCATGTTTAATTATCCGTTCTCTACATACAACATAACATATATTATTTATTTTACTCTCTACTTTTTTACTTTCATTGTTCTTTCTAAAAAAATCAACAATCTTCAACACTATTGTAACTTTTGACGGTGCATGAGATTATATATGACATAACTAACACCACAAAATGTTTTGGGTTCCAATGGGCAGTAACATCATGGTCAACATGTGGTATAAAATAATGATAGCATGGTAGCTTTCTAGAGACATTGAAATCCACAACATTCAATGTAGGGCATATTTCCGTTTTTTTCTTGTTATTCTCTTTTCCTTGTGAAGTGCATAAATGGAATTCTCAAAATCATTACCCACAATTTTTGTAGCAATCATACATTATAATTATCTCATTTCTTTTTTTGTTCACCATTCACGTCCATTTGTGTGTATCCTCTCATTTTTAGTGCCTAACTCACTGTCTTTGCTCCTCGCCCTTTGTAATCTCAATTTAAGGTTGTGTGGTTTTTGATGTGGTATGGTGGCAATATTGAAGGTACGAATGATTCGAAAGTCGTAAATTTCTGTTACACTATCAAGAAATGTATGTAAAAATGAAAAGAAAGTAACATTATAAAAAAAACATCCATATTTAGTGAAGAGCAAGAGAATCCCTATTTATGAAAAAAAAACATTAGTTAAAGGAAAATATATAATGTATTGACATTTTTTGTGTTTATGTGTACATATGGGGGATGCTATGCCCATGAAAAACACCCTTAAATTGATATAAATTGAGGTTGGTGGTATGTTGAGAATACAACCCCTACAATTTATTAGTGAAAAATCTCATCGCCCGTATAAAATTTAGTCAAACACATTCTTTACATGAATAAGAAAAGTAGATAAACTATACCTAGGATGAACTTTATATAAGAATGAGCTTACTAATAACTATACCTCAATGAAATCTATCACATTATAAGCAATAAACCAACAATAATAACCAAGTTTCAAAACCACACTATATTTGATGGGATTATTCCCCTTCATCCTAATAAAGTTCAAAGTAATTCTATAGAAATCATTGTATACTTATGTTTATTTCTTAATCGAGAGAAACAACTCACAACACATGCATATTTCAAGCACCACTTGTCAAATGAAACACCATAGGTCTATTTCTATTGTGTAGTGTTTTATTAGAAATTTTTGTTATTTATTGTTTGTTTTTTGCCATACTATGTAGTTTTTTGTTAAAAATTTGGATGTCATCCTAGAAAAATTCAAGGAATTAACAAGACATGGCTCATCACTGTTTTCCTCTTCTGAGTCTCTCTCACATGAATTTGTAATTGTCATGGATTTCAAGAGATTGGAGGGTCACTTTTATAATATTCTTAATTTTGTTAGTAAACTAGTCAGTTGCGAGTCTGAGGATGCCATCAGAATGCCAATGCTCAAATTGGATGCCTTAGAGGCTCCAATTTCATTGGATGGGGAACATCTCAAGGTAGCCAATGAAGAAAAATATTACAAAACCCTTCTCAAACAAGCTGAAACTCAAGGGTTTAATATTCTTGATAAGTTCACTAGTGCTTTAATATTTTCTCATATATCATTATGAAAGACAATGTTATACTCAATAACATAACTATAAATAAAAATAAAGATACTAAAATTACATATAAGAAATCATATAAGCATTACATATGAAATTTGATACGAGAATTGTTATTTGTACTACATATTGAACTAAAACTCAAGTAGTTGAAACAATCCTCGAGCAACCCATTTCTGTTGGTTTTCATAATTTATTGCGTATCTTACATGCATGTATTGTTTTAAATGTTTACATTTGTGGGTTCTCTTTGTTTGGCAATCATTTTACTTAACCGACACATATATTTTGCCACAATGTTTCTCAATTATATATTTGAAACAACAGGAAGAAGATTTTGACAAGCAACCTTTTTTAATATATTCATTATCTTGTAAATATATAAGGGTCTTTTCATAGTATATATATTTTTTAACTTTTTCAAGTAAATTGTCCAAGCTTGTATTCTTAATTCATTGTTATAGTCATAGTCATATATTTCTTTCATATAGGAATAATGAAAGAAACCATTTGGAAACATAATAAGACAAGTGTACCCACTTATATTATAATCAACGTAGAAATAATTAAAAAGGCACAAATCCTAGGGTTGCGGAATTCTAACCTCTAGAAGGCGAAAATAAAATGAGGGTTTACATGGTGAAATTCCAGGCTAAGAAATAATTGTGTAGGTTTTATTAAAGGAAAAACCCTAAAGGTTGAGTAATCAATAAAAGTTCATGTTCACCAAATGTATTTGTAGAAAGTCGGTTTACATAGCATGTGCACTAAGCCAACCACATCACATTACCATCATTCGTAATTTTGATTTATTTTTATTTATTATTAAACGATTTTTACCGGAGCTATGAACCGAAGGGTTGGTGGGGCCCCACCCTATAACAACGTTCTGAGACAAGATATTACAATTTAAACCAACACAAACTGCGACTACTGAGCCCGCACTGACGATGTAATTTTTCCACCACCACCGTTTTTAGAGCCACCAGCCGCCACCAACACCAATGCCAACAATGTAAATTCCACTACCGTCAAGAACCTCTAACCAAAGCCATGAGCCACTTCCATCGATGATGCAACACCTGCCACCACCGATAACAGCCGTAACCCACCCGTGATGCAGCCCTTGCCACCACCAGTAAACCACCCCGAGGGGGATCGTGCCTAGCGGGATTTGAACCTGGGTGGATCCGGACACAACTGTCTGTCTTAACCAATCCACCCAAACCCCATTGACATTTGTAATTTTGATTTAATCATTAAATATATATTTAATTACGTAAAAGAGGCTACATTGACCATAAAAAATACTACTAAATGATAATATTCATTTTCACACACTTTTGTGAGCAAATTTGTATATAAATATGAGTAGAATATGTCCATTTAAGGTTTAAGACAATAAATTTATAGAAGCATTATATTGACATAACCCCTTTTTGTTAGAACATGACTATTTCTCATGGGATGGAAATGGAAGGCCTTCTACGAATATCTGACTATTTTTCTAAAATTGAATATGACTTATCGAATGCGTTACTTGTGTCCTATAATGTGAGATAGTGTTTCAATTTGTATGGATAACTCACAAATCACTATGAAATCAATGTCATTCTCAAAAACCTTATTTGACATCTTGGTCAATAAAATGCATGTAAGGAAAACTAATGTGTTTTTGTACCTATGCTAAGCTATATAAATGTCGAGGTTCTTTGATATTTATCAAGCCCCTCAACTAAAAAATTATGTGGTAAACAAAAAATGCAAGTATAATGCATTCAACATGTAGTCTTGTGTAATGCAATTAAGTTAATCCTTATCTTTTTAGTTAACATGTGTACGACGATTAAGATCTGGATACTTTTGTATGTTTTAAATCAGTCTTTTGTAGATGGGTTTTTGGAAATAACAAATTCTTTCCTTACAACTTCAATATTTGTGTCTAACTCATCATAAATTCATTAGTGCACCTTTGTATTTATATAACTTTCATATTAAAAATAGGACCTTATTGGCATGCAAGTTGACACACAATTATTAGGAAAGCTAACATAAATTTCACAAAACTCAATAAAATCAAATGTGAGTGGAAAGGGATCATAAAACACATGAAAATGGTCACTCCTATGAAAATAGAAAACATGTCAAAATTCATAAGCAATAGTGAAAATCATAATAAAAAGAGAAAACATAGGAAATTGAGGAAGAACGATGCCCGTGTGAAGAAGAATAAGAATAGAAGATTTGGAAGTCCTTATAACTATAGTATATATTTTTGGATAAAACTACAATTTTTTTTATCAAACCATCAACATTTCATATCACATGTAGTGTATCATCACGATGTATAAAATATGTAGACCTACTCTCAAAATATTATATAAATAACTATTTGAAGCACAAGATGCAAATGGGCACACTTTAATATAGTTAATAAATTCATAACTAGGCATTATAAGAATTAAATTGTAACTGCCCTTATGAAAAAAATAGATGCATACATCCTAAAGCAAAGGGGACGAATCTTAAATTTTGATGAGGATTGATCTCCATGAGCGTCTCAAACCTAATCACTTGTCCCTATTCAAATTAAGGGAGTGTTACATGATTTCCACAACACCCTTAACCGACATTAAAATTAATGGTTCTCTATTGTTAATACTTTGATGCCCTCCATATGAATAGCATGCACGTGGTTTTATGGGTGCTCGGAAAACATCCGTTTTTCTTTCCTCTCGAATCAAATTTCAGTGGCATATTAATTGATTCTTGTCTAGATAGCTCTCCTTGTTTGTCCAATGTAAGGGACACCATATGAACAATTAATTCTATATATCAGAATTCTTAGATTAGGTTTCACCATATCTTTTTTCATCCTTAACACCTTCCTTAATTTATTTTTAGAAGAAAAGTAGTCTTGATGTTTTCTATATCCTGATAATTTTGGATAACTTATTAGAGATTACTTCTATGTAAGGATGGAATACCACATGAGCATTGGTGAGGATAGTACCCTATAAACTTATACCCTCGACATCCCCTAGCTTGTCTGAAATCCTTCAAAATTTACTTCCCTTTGTAACCATGTCACTTACAAAACAATGTTAAGTTCCATATATCTTGTTCTAAGTGTTCTTCATCAAAATTTCTTAAAGCCCTCATGACATGTTTTTATAACACTACCTTTTTGTGTAGGGTGATGATGTGAAGAAACATGTATTGAAAGCTAACCTAAGAAGTGGGGTCTATAAAATTAATTACTTTTTTGGTGTCCATTACATTGGAGAAATAGGGAGGGCTATCTATACAAGGGTCAGAGAATATGTTGCTGAAATTCAACTTGAGAAGAAAGAAAAATTAGTGTTAGCTAAACACTCATAAAAAACCATGCACTCTATTTGTCTAAAGGATACCAAAGACTTAGTAATCGAAACCCATTATTTTAAGCGTTGGTTGAAGGAGGTTGTGGAAACTAGAAAAAACTCACTAAAATTGAATGAGCATGAGGGATTAGGTTTGAGCCATGTATGGAGACACGTAGCCTCAACAAACTAAGAATTGGCCCTTAACTTTAGGATATCACAATTATTATTTTTCAAAATGATAGTTATAATTTAATTGTTGTAATAGCTAATGCATTTATTTATTGTCCTAAGTTGTGCCCATCTGCATCTTGTGCTTCATGAAGTTATCTATAAATGGAGCCAAGGTAAGTAATTTATACATATTTTCTACATCTTGATGATGGATTACATGTTTTCATCTAAAACATTAATGTCTAGAATATAAACTATGTGGTTTTATCCAACGTATCCATTCCAAAAATAATAAAATTAAAATCAAGAAAAAATTAAAGGGTGTTAATTACATAAGAAAAATAACTCAATAGTCGATAAATATAATTAAAAAGTGCTAGTAAAAATTTAACTTAAGACCAATGATATATGAACTCACAAATATACTAATACAATAGTAATTAACTAGTCTTGTACCAAAATTAGGTGTCTATAGTGGGATTTGTCATTATGCCTTGATTGTTCATATCTATAATAGGTCTATCCTCTAATTTATTGAGTTTATATAGTATAAATTGCTGAGAAGAGTCTAAAATTTTCAAAAGAATCTTGTATGATGGATATTCCAAGATAAAAGGAAATGTTGTAACGATTAGTATAAATATCCTAAGTATATCTATTTGGAAAGCATTAATAGGTTTCAATCACAAGGGTATTATTTTGAATTTTATGCATATCACATTGATCAATAATGCCCTTACATTTGCTTCATATTTACCACTAACTAGTGATGAAAAATGTTTTTGAGGAAAAAATGAAAACAACCCAAAACTCTACCATATGCCCACCAAGATATTACTATTTGTAATTGACTTCTTAAACAAAAAAACTTTTAACTGACACTTAAATGAACGTCAAATTTATGGTCAAAAACACCTTTGCAAAAGTCAAATACATTTCAAGTTTAATGTACAAAATAAAATTTTATGCGGTCACACCATTAGATTCCACCCCTTGCTCCAATTGTAAACCACCTATTGATGTAATCACAATTTATTACAAGTAGTGACACACAAATAATCTTAGTTTTGAGATTTGTTTTGCATAAAGACATTTCAATGTTGAGTTGGTCTTGTTCGATAATTCAAAATCATCAAATACTCGTGAGCATAGGTGGACAAGAGAGAATCATTTGATATTGTTGTAGCTTTATTCCTCTTGTGTTGGCCGAGGCCATCTTTCTTCACACTGGAAAACCATATCTCATCACGAACATGTTGCAACGTAAGAAATGGTAGCACTAATTTCCCTTTGCATGTGATCTCAATCTGCATTCAATTCAATTATAAACCAATATTTTTTTATTGAAAAGTGCACTATTATATATAGAAAAAAGAGATATACAATGTTGATCGTACGAAATCCGGGTGGAGAAAGTCAAAATAGATTTTAAATAAAAATTATAAACCAATCTTAGTAAAAATAGAGTTAAATAAATTGAATATAAATGAAATAATTCAAATATTAACCTCTGCTAAATAAAACTAATATATTATCTAGTGTAAATCCCAAAAGTTTATCGAATTAAATGACAACCCTAACACCAACAACAAAAACATTTTGTAAAAAATCACAAAACATTTAATAAATGTTGTGGAAGAGGGTACACACAATGTAGGTGCAAAAATATTCAATGAATACAATTTATTTTCGAGTTCACATCATTTTAGGTGTGAAACCATTAGATGGACATTTTCTAAGGAAGAGTGGGAAAAGAGAACGTGCATGTTTTGCAGTAAAGGGGTAGTGGAAACAAAATGACACTACCTCCTAGAATAAACAATATATATTGACATTTGTACCAAGTATGATGATAATTTGAAAGTAGACAACCTAATGTCCTTGTTTGAGGAGAAAGGTGTCGGAAAATAATGCATCTTTTGGTCAAGGTCCATGACAAGGGATCCAACATAAAAAAAGAAAATGAATTTTACTTAAAATTGCTTGTTTAATTCTTGTAACATATTTATACACTTCAATTACAACTTTGAATTCCATAGATTGCATGATCTCACAGACATTAAATTCATTCGTTCATTCATCCATATTTGACGGAGATAATCTTTAGTTTACCTCTTTTATTTTCTTGTTATAGAAGAAAGCAAACCTCATGCTTCCATTGAACTTCCTATAATATTTTGAAAAGTAGGTTTCCATTCAACAATGAGAATAATTACTTTGAGTACATTAGAATTTACGTGAAATTTAAAATTGAATTGAATATTGTGCAAGTAACTTTTATATTATATTATCTAAGCTTGTGTAAGTATGCGTGTGGAAAAAAATGGTAGTATCATATGATCCAAGGCCCCTTGGATTATGATGTCATAGTTATTTGATCTATTCACCCAAAATTATTTAATTTATTCACAATTCCATAACTGTGATGTCTTGCTTTGATGCATGTAATTCGAGAAGTGTTCCTACACTTGGTTATATATTATATTTAAATAATAACATTTTATATTACTATTAAACATGGTATTCAAGGTGGAATTGGATATAGAAACATACTCTAATTTATTGAGATTTATTTATGTAGTACCGAAATTTTAGACCATGTGTGTTTGACAATATTATTTTGAAATTATTCCATTCACTTATTCATTAAATAATTTAAAGCTTCTTATTTTTTCATGTATCCCTAGTCCAATAGGTCACAACTATTCTCTAGCTTATCAATACACACATGTCATAATATATATACAGACTATCATCTATCTCAAGACCAATTCCAACTCTAGCCTCCATAGGTTCGTGGGCCCGTGTCAAGTTTGGTCGGTGAACCTATCCCACGTGTTACAAGCCTATCCCTTATACTTATAATGATCATATATTCAAACATACAATTTACTTGGTCTGTCTAGGTGGTAGTTTTGGGTTGGTTGAGAAATAAATCAAATCGAATGATCAACTATACATAAAAATAATCACCCTAACTCTTTAGGGTATCTACGGATCTCATATCAAATGCACACTATAAGCAGACATGAGAAAGCAAAGAAACTCCCATTCCTTATAACACTATTACAACAAGCTACTCAAATTATACATACATCTGTATTGTCTCTCTATATCACACATCTACGAGTCATAACTGAGTTGCAAGTATCTTATTGCCAAGTGCGAAGGTCAGATGGAGGGTTCCATCTTATTTGCATTCCTTATCACTCTTCATCTCATCATAAAATTGAGATAACTACATGTGGTTTGATCCCTCTTCGGAGTATTTGTGGCACTACAATGCTCATCACATCAGTGGATTTGTACTGAGGTCATTATAGCTCAAATCATGACTAACCTCTTTTAAGGTCTACAAGCAAGGAGGAGAAATATCAAGTCACGACATAATCATCACATTGATCCAAAAACATATTGTAGATATTTATATGGGTGAACTGGATCCTAGAACCAAAATTTGGCTCAAAACATCATGAAACAGATTCATATCCCTTTAGATAAGTTCAATTACAAACTCTTCCTCCTTTAGATGAACCTTTAGCACACACACTCTCATGTCCCCAAATTCCATAGATAGCTTGATGACAGTGCACAACTTCTACATCTAGCATCAACACATTGTCACATGTGGTAATATCTCTCTACCCCTAAACCCTAACCATTCTTTCATTGGTGAATGTCTCACTATGATCTTATTACACAATTTAAGACTATTGATATCACTAAATTCTATTGTTTTGAATTGTATTTACACAAATAATATCGAAGAAGGAAAGGAAAATAAACCTAATTTCCTTCTTACATTTTCGTGAACCCACTTAGATCTATAGATCCATAGCAAGCTAGGGGTTTTTCCCTCACACTTAGGATTTTAGATTTCCAAATTAATTTTCAACTTCATTGTTGATCTTTGGGTTTTTCAAAAACCATCTTGTTATGTGTCTATTTTACATTATTACGATAGTTCATGTTAATGCTTCTTTTTTCATAAATCCTAATGTCAATGCAAATGTTGAGATAATTGATAATCACACTTTGAATGTTGCGGTACATATGATAAAAGAATTAATGCAATGAATATTAGCACACCCTGACCAAACCCCTAAAATGGAATTCGTTGACTAAACCGCACTTTGGGGATCCCATGATGGCCCTTTGATTGACCTTAATCCTATTTGTAGAAGATCTCGTTACCTTTGAGTTACTAAAACCCACATGTCCACACAAGTATTTCCCTTATCTATTGTTTGTTGGAAATATTGTCATTGATGTCAAAAGAGGTGTTGAACTAGTAAACAGAAATCTGTCAGAAAGTAACAGAATTATTGAGTATGTCAATGGTAGAAAGTAACGGACAACATACCAGCAGTAGCAAAAAGAGTAGAAATCAGATAGTTTATATATGTGAAAAGGGAAGCCTTTATGCAGGAGAAATATCAGTAGTATCTGTGTAGATAGTGACACAGCATTTACAGAAAGAGGAGAGATCTCTGACATTTTATGATGAGAAGAAAGTAATACTTTATGGTCACGAAGACCATGATTTAATCCTTGGCTGGCCCAGTGATTTGCACATGATAAGAGGGCCCACGAATGTCTTAGGAGGAGCAGCACTCATGTCTTAAGGGGCTGCATTGAATGTTTAGGTGATAATTAAATGTGCATTTGGAGTAGTATTTATGGTGTGCATTAATTAATTCAAAGGGGGCAGTGATTTGGTTTTAGAAAGAATAAATGCAATAAATAAAGGCCGACTAATGTTAATGGAAAGGGTGTGATCGGTTGGAAGGTGTATGTGCCCTTTTCAAAAAGGTGCGAAAGGCTATATAAGAAGATTCATATGAGACTTTTTAAAGCATGGATTCAAGCTGAATATCTTAAGGAAAAAGAAGAAGAGGAGGAAGCGTACGGGCAGAATTTTAGAGCAGTAAATCTGAAAGTAAGAAGAAGAATTTTCCATTATTCATTGAGGAAGCAAGAAGTTCAAAAGTGGACAGCAAATTTTTGTAAGGAAGGTTGGTGCCTTCATATTCAAAGAGATTTCTGTCTCTTGCCGATGTTGGTACTTAGCAAAATGGGTGGGTACTCATATAGGTTGGTGCCTACAAAAATATAATTTGGGGATTGGTGTCTCTAGTAGGTTGGTGCTTACAAATTTTTGAGAAATATATATAAAGAAAGAAGTTTATCTCCGTGGTTTTCTGCCTGAAAGGGTTTCCACATATATATGTGTCTACTTGCATTAAGTTTTGTGTTCTTTGATTGATTTGATAAATTCACATTGCTCGTGATTATAGATCTGAGTTCAAGTATTAAATTTTGAAATAATTTCATAATATTAATTCACCCCCCCCTCTCAGTATTATCTTGTGCTCAAAAATTGTTATCAAAGTAGGTTCCTTCATGAACAATCTAATAGGTGGAAGGTAGATCTCGGGACCGCATATGGCTAGTCAAGTGCAAGAAGGATTTTCCTCAAACAAGGGTCCATTGTTTAACGGAACAAACTATGCATTTTGGAGCATAAGGATGAGAATCTATCTGAAGGCACTAGGTTTTAATATTTGGTAATCAGTAGCGGTCGGATATACCATTCCATCAACTCCGTCAACAGACCAAGATGGTAAGAAGGATTTTGAAAATAATGCCAAGGTGATGAATGCAATCTTGTGTGGTCTGTTAAAGACCAAATTTGTCAAGGTAATACAATGTGACACGGTAAAGGAAATATGGGATAAAATTCAAACAATATATGAAGGTGATGATAAGGTCAGAAAAGATAAGCTTCAAACCCATAAAAGAAAATTTGAGAGCCTAAAAATGAAGGATGAGGAAGATGTTGCAGCTTATCTTCTGTGGGTGGATGAAGTTGTCAACGCCATAAGAGGGCTTAGAGAAAAAAATTGAGGAACCTGTGATCGTCTAGAAGGTCTTAAGATATTTACCATTAAGATTTGATGCTAAGGTGTCTTCCATCGAAGAAATGAAGGATCTTGACAAGCTAAGCATGGACGGACTACATGGAATACAGACAGCTTATGAAATGAGGACCGATTATAATAAACCAACAAAGAAGGAAGCCACATTCAAAGTCTCAAAGAAAAAGGAAATCAAGGAATCTGAAGTGAATGATGACTCAAACAAGTGAATAATATGGAAAGGAAGCTTTATTCATTCGAAATCTAAAGAAAGGATCCAAGAGATATAAAGATAAGTTACCATTTAAATACTTTAACTATGGTAAAATTGGTCATTTTGTAGCTAAATGCCTAGAGAAGGAAGATAGCAAAGATGAAGAAAGAAAGCCCAAGTTCAAAAGAGAATTTAGGCAAAGCAGAGGCAAGAAAAGATTTGAAAAGCAAAAGAAGAGTCTATATTCAAAAAGAGGTAGCAGCTCATCCGAAGAAAGTGGAATAAGTGATTCAGATAGTGATGATGAAGAAACATTGTTTATGGCTATAGAAGAAGGTTCATCAACCAGAAAAGTTGATTTGAAAGGAATTGAGGACATAGAAGAAGAAGGTGAGGTAAACCTCGAAGAAGAACTCATTTTTGCGTTGGGTGAAATAAAAGCACTCAAAAAGAGAATCAGAAGCAAAGACTTCAGCTCCAGAAATATGAAGAAAAAAATCAATCTTTCAAAGCTAAGTTATCCTAAAGTCTTGAAGAATCAAAGAATCTAATCATTGACCTCAAGACCTAGATTGAAGAAGCAAAGAGAATTGAGGAAGGGTTGAGAATTCAGGTCAAGGTAAAACAAGTTGAATGTGAAAATCATGAGTCATAGATTGTTGCGATGAGAAAGGACTTAGAAAAGGTAAATACCAAACTAATGAACAACTTGAAATTTGAAAAGAGTACTAAGGTTCTAGATGAGATTCTAGAACATTCAAAGATCACCATCCAAAAAATCAGGACTCGGATACGAAGAAAAACATAGCCTAAAGCTTAAAATAACAAAGCCTTCGAGTACTCTATGCAAGCACTTCCAGCTTGGGAAGTAGACTAGAACAAGATTCAAAATAGAGTATTCATCCACCAAACCATTGGAGCTAATTCACACGGATTTGTGTGGACCTACCAGAACGAAAAGTATTCAAGGTGAGAGTTATTTTATGTTACTCATTGATGACTACACTAGAATGATATGGGTAGCATTTTTGAAAGAAAAATATGAAGCATTTGGAAAGTTCAAAGCTTTCAGGCATTAGTAGAAAATGAAACAGGGCTGAAGATAAAATGTCTAAGGTTAGATCGTGGAGGTAAATTCATGTCAAATGAATTTATTGAATATTATGAAGACCATGGAATTAAAAGACAATACTCAGTTGCAAGAACTCCACAACAAAATGGATTGGTAGAAGGGAAGAACAGAACCGTTCAAGAGATGACCCGAACAATGCTGAATGAATCTAAGCTAACAAATAGATTTTGGAAAGAAGCAGTAAGTACTACCATTTATATTTTGGATAGAGTGCAAATTAGAGTTAACTGTGACAAAACTCCATATAAATTATGGGATGGGAAGGAAGACTAGCCTCGATCAAATATTTTAAGGTATTTGGGAGTAAATGTTTCATTAAAAGAACCCGAAGAGGACTTAGGAAAATTTGAGTCAAGATCCGATGAAGGGATTTTTCTTGGGTACTCCACTAAAAGTAAAACCTTTATATGTTATAACAAGAGGTTGCAGACTATCATAGAAAGTTCAAGTGTTAGAGTGGATGAGGGTCTAGATCTAAAGACAAAAGAAAATTCAGAAGAGTCTTTAGAAATACTAAGTCTTGTGAAAGAAGAACAAGAGGAAGAAGAAGATATTGAAGAGTGGAGTAAATTAGAAAGGTATGATACCAAGACACCATCTCGCTTCATTCAAAAAAATCATGATGAAAGTCAAATTATTCAAGAACTTGATACCGAGGTTCAAAATCAGAATAAGAATTACAAATTCTTCTGAGAAAGGGTATTTTTCTCTGCTATCTAAGGTAGAACCTAAGAACTTTTTAGAAGCAAGACATGATAAACATTGGTTGAAGGTGATGGAATAATAATTAGATCAAATTGAGAAAAATGAAACTTGGGAACTGGTTCCTAGACCAAAGAGTCAGAATTTGATTGGCACCAAGTGGGTATTTCAGAAAAAAATAAATGAAGATGGTCAAGTCACTCGAAATAAGGAAAGATTGGTATGCAAAGGGTATGCTCAAGTAGAAGGTGTTTAATTTCAAGAGAACTTTTGCTCCAATTGCTAGACTAGAAGCAATCAGAATGTTCCTTGCTTTTGCAGTGTTTAAAAATTTCAAATTCTACCAAATGAATGTCAAATCAGCCTTTTTAAATGGGAATTTAGAAGAGGAGATTTACATAGAACAGCCTAAAGGGTTCCTATTATCAGAAAATGAAGATTATGTGTGTAGGTTGAAAAAGGCATTGTATGGATTAAAAAAAAGCCCCCAGAGCATGGTACTCAAGGCTTGATCAACATCTACAGGACCAAGGATTCAAGAGAGGACATGTTGACAGTAATATTTACATCAAAACTGAAGATGAACACTAGTTAATTGTGGTTGTATATATGGATGACATAATCTTTGGAGGAGACAATGAAGAACTGTCTAGAAAATTTACAGAAGACAATGCAAAAGGAATTTGAAATGTCTATGTTGGGTGAGTTATCCTTTTTCCTTGGATTGCAAATTTCTCAATCTAATAAAGGAATATTTATATCCCAAACCAAGTATGTGAAGGAGATGTTGAAAATTTTTGGTATGGAGGAATGTGCACCTGTCAACACACCAATGATCACCGGAACCAAGTTAACCAAAGATAACAAATCTCTAGATGCTGATCAATATCTTTATAGATCAATGATTGGGAGTTTATTATATGTGACAACATCCAGACTAGATATCATGCAAGCAGTGGGTATGGTGGCACATTTTCAAGTAGGGCCGAAAGAAACATATGTGCAAGTTGTAAAATGTAGATTCAGATATCTAAAGGGAACTATGGAATATGGGTTGTGGTATCCAAAAGGAAAATATTTCACATTGACAGCGTATACAGATTCAGATTGGGTAGGATGTGTAGATGAAAGAAAAAGTACAAGCGGAGGACCATTTTTTCTTGGAAACATCCTAGTATCTTGGTTAAGTAAGAAGAAATATTTTGTTTCCCTATCCAAAGCAGAAGTAGATTATATAGTAGCGGGTACTATGTTACATGCGAAAATTTTATGGATGAAGTAGACCTTGAAGGATATCAAAGTAGAGTATGATCATCCCATCTCCATATTATCTGATAATACTAGTGCAATAAGTATTTCAAAGAATCCGGTTATGCATTCTATAAACAAAGCACATTCCAATAAGATATCACTTCTTAAGAGAGCAGATGGTAGAGAAATAGGTAAATTTGGAGTATGTCACTACATTCGAACAGATAGCAGATATTTTCACTAAACCACTTCCAAAGGAGAAATTTTAATATCTATGGCATAAGTTGGGATTAATTTATTTTACATCTTTACATTGAAGATTCAAGGGTAGCACTGGTTAAGGGGGAGCTAAAACTTTGCAAAAAAATTTCAGCTCCTAGGATAACCCTTTGCCATTGATGTCAATCGAGAAGAATCGTAGTAAGGGAGAGCTATTGCAAGAGGAACCTATAAAAGAGGATATTATTATTTTTTAGGGTTTCCATCAATGAAAAAGGGGTATATTGTTGGAAATATTGTCATTGATGTCAAAAGAGGTGCTGAACTGGTAAATAGAAATATGTCAGAAAGTAACGGAATTATTAACAGAATTGTGTAGTAACTCAAGGGAAATAACCAGCAACATATACAGGGTAGCAAAAATAGTAGAAATCAGATATTTATATATGTGAAAAGAAGTCACCTTTATCATTAGAAATATCAACAATATCCGTGTAAAGATATACACAACATGATACAGAAGAGAGAGATAGATACATTGACAACCATGATGAGAAGAAACCAACACTTTTATCATGAAGACCGAAGATTTAATCCTTGGCTGGCCCCAGCGAATTTCTTAGATGAGAAAAACTCATGTCTCTAAGGAGGTTGCATTGAATGCACTAGGTGATCAATTAAATTATTTGGAGCAGTCTGATTATGTGTGCATTTAATTAAGTCAAAGGGCTGCATTAATTATTTTTTTGTTTTAGCCGAATAATGCAATTAATAATAAAGGCCGACTAATGTTAATGGAAAGGGTGTGATCGGTTGGAACGGTGTGATGCCCTTTTGAAAAGGTACGAAAGGCTATATAAGAAGATTCATATGAAACTTTTTAAGCATGGATTCAAGTTGAATATCTTGAGTAAAAATAAGAATAAGAGGAAGCGTAAGGGCAAAATTTTAGAATAGACAAATGTAAAAGTAAGAAGAAGAATTTTCCATTATTCATTGAGGAAGCAACAAGTTCAAAAGTGGACAAGCAAATTTTGTAAGGAAGGTTGGTGCCTTCATATTTGAAGAGATCGGTGTCTCTTGCTGAGTTGGTGCTTAGCAAAAGGGGTGGGTGCTTATGTAGGTTGGTGCCTACAAAAGTGTAATTTGGGGATTGGTGTCTCCAGTAGGTTGGTGCTTACAAATTTTTGAGAAATATATATAAAGAAATAATTTTATCCGTGGTTTTATCCCAAAAGGATTTCCATGTATATATGTTTCTACTTACATAAAGTTTTGTGTTCTTTGATTGATTTGATATATTCACATTGCTCGTGATTATAGATCTAAGTTTAAGTATTGAAGTTTGAAATAATATCATAATAGTGATTCACCCCCCCTCTCAGTATTATCTTGTGCTCAACATTGTTCCTACTATTTGACTATGGAGGCATCACATGTTGCTCTCTAAGTTACCATTCCTATTCCTAAAAAGCATATGGATTCATTACCACACCTAGCACTATGTATGTGTAGTTCCCCATCCTGTCGCAACCCTTCTGCAACCCTTCTCTAAGGCCGACATATCATAACAGGATCATTTCAAAGGTTTCTTTTGTTAACGATTCAATTGTCGTGAATCCTTTACAGCGATCGTTAATCAAAATGTTATAGGTTATCATCGTAATCTACTCTATGATTGATACTTCACCAAGTTAAACACGGAGCCCCATGAGACCCCGTGGCAATGTGCGTAGTTGAATTCGAGTTATCAACTCTGTAATGCCACCCATCATGTCCTCCCCTTAGATATGGTATTTTTTCGTGGATTGAACATTTTGGAGGGAAGTTTTGATTTATGCAAAATGTATAAGGTCATGGAGGTGTATTTAATTAAATAACCAATTTCTGCACTTGAGACTCTTATATGGGAAAAGTTACACTATTTGCGATGACGAAGAGATATATCGAGAACCTCGAACTAGCTATAAAACACAAGTTGAACAAGCCTAAGTTGGAGGATACTTGTGAAGGTTGTTTTGGTGATCGCGTTTAACCTTTGAGAGGGAAATACTATTACAATTTTTCAAATAGTAGTATCTTGTTAAATCGATATCTTGGTGTGAGTCTTATCATCAAATTGTAAATTGAAAGGTTATTGCCTCATCTTGAACTAGTTGCTTTTGCGGGCGTTACTTGCACTTCGAGTCGTGGACCTTGAGCTCCTGGAAACCCGATGGTGAGATTTAAGGAATGCAGAAGAATTGTCGCTAATTATATAAAAGTGTTGCTTCAGACTTTAAATTATATAATTTATAACCTTGCTCTAGTAAACGTAAAGCCATTCTCTCTGAGTCATTCGGGAACACAATCTCGGAGGATTTTTAAATAATGAGGTGGAATAAATTTAAGGAATGAGAGATAAGATTAAGTAGATTTAATTTTGCCCGTATATGATAGTTTAATTAAATAAATAAATAAAAAGGTTGAAACATATTTAATTACGCAAAAGGTGTTACCCCTATGGGAAAGGGCTTTGCGGACATTCATGGGACTGTGTCAAATTTGACGGTCTAAATGACAGTTTTGCTATTTGTAACAATTTTGCTTTTTTCTTTTCTAACAATTTTACTTTTTTTGATTTTGCATGATGCTTTCGCTTTCCTATTTTTAAATTTTATTTTATAGCTTTTGCATGCATTAACCTTTAAATATTGATCACTAACACTATAATTTCATTATTCAGGCTCTCCAAGTTCTACTCAATCCCCTACGTTAAATCGAATTTTGCAGGTATACATTTAAATTCATAGTCAATTCATTGAATTCATTTGATCTCAACATTCTTGTCCAAAGCTTCTCAAAATCCTGCAAAAATTTACATAATCCTAAATAGGCGAAAAAAACTCACAAAAACATGAGTACAAAAATATACTATTTGATTGGTAATATTTAGGCACATCTTCATATTGGAACCGGGCTTCAATCTTAGATACAAGGACATAATTACCATGCAGATCTCTATGAATATTTTAGCATTCTCACTAATTATAATCGTTTCCTCCTTGTTGCATCATCAGACTTACCTATCACAGGCATGTGCCACAAGAAATAGCTACAAAAATGGTGTCGTCGGTAAGGAAATCTGAAATGTGACTATGGTGAAGCAGAGCTGCTAACATTCCACTCATTGGAAGATAGATTCTCCAAATAAAACCCCAAGGAAAAATTAAAAAAGAGTTCCCAGCAAAGAAATTTATGGAGTTATGAACCGCATAGACATAGTTAAATGACTATTTCAATTCATATGTGTTTCCATATGCAGGTGTAGTATTAAGACATTTAGTTTTTACTAAAAACACTATGTTTTTTAATTGTGGATTTTCATAGGAATATTAATATCTTTCTAAACACAATCAAGAGTCTTGAACCTTGGCTGATTCGATGATCTAGAATCATTTTATAAACTTTGCTTCTTAAAATTAAATTTCAAGTCCACGAGCATTTACGTTGCCGACCATCAAAACCACAGTCACAAAGAAAACCATGTTAATCCCCTTGTTTTTGGGTGGAAAACAAAATTTAAACTACATCTCTTCAATACAATCTCTTGAAATAAATGTTTTTAAACAACATAAAATTTATTATATCAATATTGTAGTTAATTATGATGATGATTAGAACTCCAAAAGACAAATATAAAAAAAAAAATTCATATATTATCATTAAGATATGAAATGAAAGTATGGTAACACAATAATTTTTAAAGCGGTAACTATATCTTTCTTGAAGTGCGTTTTTTCTAGACAATACATCTGGAAATGTAAATCAATATCTTAATCATGCGCATTTCCATTTATTTTGTCAGGGTATTTATTCTCATTTTTCAAGCCTAGGAATTGTGCTTGAACAATTAATCTTTCTCCATTTTAAAAACCTGTTTCTCGTCTTTATTTTATGGCATTACTAAAGCATCATGTAACATAGTGTTATGGTTTAGATTTAAAAAATTGTGTGCCTCTTAAGCATGCTTAAATATATCTTATGATAGATTGAAATAAGTACTCTTTGTCAATGAAGAGCTACCCAAGATTCAAGTATTTTTTACTCAACATCATTGTGTGTCACCGAAGCCAAGCTACAACAGTTGTTTTCATAAAACATGACATCAAAAAAGGTTTCCCTCCTACAACAGGGGATCTACGGCAAACAATTTATGATAACCCTGAAAATCAACTCCCAAGAAATTTGATGCAATTTGGCAACATTCTTCAAGGAACACGTTCTTGTTGGTCAAAAAGTGGATGCGAACAAAATATATTCATAGATGCACCCAGGATGACCCTTTCCTCTTAAACGCATAGAAAATTCTAGCTTCCAACCCTCTCTCGAACTTGGAAGAGCTATTGAATTGAGATCAACGCCACACCAAATGCTCAGAGAAAACATGTTTATGAGAAACAGAAAAAGGGCTTCAATGTCAATACAACACCCCTTGGGAAATGTGGCCGCATTTTGAATTTATTGTTAGCAATGATGGGAAAGTTCAATATTTTCCTTCTAGGAATGATGTCAGGCTAAACATAAATAATCAAACAATTTTGTCCATCTGGAGAGCCAATATTGACTATCACCCCATACTATCAAAACATATAGTATCAAAGTACATTATAAAATATGCTTCCAAGGTTGGACAACGATCTGAATCCTACCATTAGATGTTGTCTAACTTCTAATTTCATATTGTTATGACCCTGACCAGTAATCACATGTTTCCTTTCCGAAAATGCTAATAGATAATGTTATTGAGCATGATATGAATGCACAGGAAGCCTATCATATATTGCAAAAATTGATTTTTTTTTCAAGTTCCAGTCGTTATTATGTCTCCTTGAATGTATGGAAAATGGTGTTACGATGTATCGCTTAAACAAAATAACAAGCCAACCAATCATCTGATTTTATTGATGCTTACATGATACGTCCATCAGATATGGACTCTATTTCACTTATTGAGGCTGCCCGGTCTTGGTATTATAGTGCACAACATGTTAAAGACAAATGGAAGGCACGTGATATATTTTTTGAAGTGATCTCCTTTTATACAAGCCATTTCAAAACATTTCTTCAGACATAGGCAACACATGCAAAAGATTACTTCAAATTGGGATTTGATGCGGAATGATTTTCATGCATGGCATGTCAACCAAGAACCCATTCAACACGAGAAATCTTTAGGAGCAAAATTTGTAGTTGAAGATGAAATGAAAACATCATCCACTATAATGGATGAATGGGAACTTCTTTCACAAGTGCATACCCAAAATCATAACCCATGATAGTCTGCATATGTTATGACACAAAAAAATTGACATACATTACATTTTTTTTTATAATCATATTCCTCTTTCATTACTAAATTCCGAGTTATCTTTCATTGAAGCATGCAATCACTCAACTTCAACACTGCCTTCTCTTCATTTGTCGCATGAACAAAAAATAACTTTTGATACTATTCTTCAACACTTCATGCACATAGAACACTTACTACCACTTCAAGTGATAACTCAAGCTATAGATGGGAAAGGTAAATCATATCTCATAAATACTATTAGGTTAACATTATCTTCAATACCAGATACAAATTACTCACCTCTTTTAATGCTTGCACCTAATGGAGTCGCTGACTTCAATATCTCTGCATTAACAAAACATGTCTGCCTGCACATTTCTATTAGAGATATCAAACCACTTGAAGGACATGCCCTTGCATTTCTTCAAGACTCCCTTAAACATGTTCAGTATATTCTCATAGATGGATGAGCTTCATTGTTCCCAATTTATTAGCGAAGATCGATTTGCGTCTTCATGAATCTTTCCCTTGCTTCGAAACATCTATATTTGGTAAAAGATCCATCACTCTTTTCGGTGACCTTGGTCAGTTGACTCGTGTCAGTGACATCTCATTGTATGTTTGCCACTCATTTGGTGCTAAGCTATGGAAAGGCTTCTCCACCTCAATTACACTAAGAACAATCTTTCGACAACAAGGTTCGACTCCACTACAAGTTTCTTTCCACAAACTCTTAACCAACATCCAGGGATGCAGGTCCTACTTCCATTTTCACATTTTTGCAATTCAATGTCTCTTATAATGTAATTACTTCGTTTAATATGAGATTTTTTTCCTTTTTTTAAACTTTTTTTCCATATTTCAGTAACTTTCTATGTCTTCTCTTCTTTAATTCATTTTCCGCAATGGTTCATTCCCTCTACCATCCCTTTCGGGGTTCACATCACACACCACACGTGGGATTGCTAGTCATACTCATTAGTTTTAAGAAATTAAAAAAATGTAAAGCCCGTATAGTGCTGGGCGAGTTAGGGAAAAAAGGAAATTTTTATTTCTTTTGTATTTTTTTAGTTTCTAACTTTTTATTCTCCCTACTGGAGCCACCACCATGGTGGGATAAGGGAGAGCTTCTGCCAAGGTGGGAGAGCTCTACGGTTGTCTCAAAAATGTTTGAGACTAGTACAAAAAATAGAATTTCAGGCTCCTCTTTTGTTTTGTCTGCTAGCATCCGCCCAACCTCTGTCACAAGCAAGGGGGGATTAAGCCCTAGGCAAACTAGGCAACTGCCTAGGGCGCCAACACTAAGGGGGCGCCTAAATTTAAAATATATATATATATATATATATATTTTGTTATTATTATAACTTAATATTAATTTTTTTTTACCTAAAGTCAATATTGATTGACCCTTTTATTGATATTATTATAGAGTAATATTAATTGCATGCATAAACATAAAAATGTACTATAATATTTTTACAAGTAAAATAAATATGCATATTTTTAAGCTCGTCCAATTTTCTTGGTATTATTACCCTTTCTTTAATGTAGTTCTAGATAATTCAACTGTGTAATTTTTTCTTAGAAATGTCTCATGTATATTTTATAATGTCACGTTGCAACTAGTAGAGCCAAGTACAATTGAAGGAAATAATTATTTAATTCTCTATTCCTAATGTTTTAGGGGAAATGTCTCTTTTTTTATGGAGGGATTAGTAGGCTTGGTCCAGATACCAAAATGCATAAAATGATGGGAGCCACCTAAGAAATTTTTTTCTTTCAAAAAAGCGGTGCTTATTTTAGCTTTAAGTATCATCACCTACTTGATATTGGTAAATAAGACAAGTAACCAAGCTTGGATACAAAATTGTATTTTTCATATTCTAAGCACCTCCTATGATTAATTATCTCCATCCGTGGATTATCACTTCTGCTTATTTGATAATTTTATAGGTTATTTTTAATCCTTTTGTATACCAATTTCTCTAAATTAATGATGTATTATGATCCTTATGCAAATTCTAAAAAATGATAATATACGTGGATTTTATTTAGTTATTTTATGGGAATAAATTATTAACTAAAATTTTAGGAAGGGCATCCACTTCATTTACTGCCTAGGGCACTCCTAACCTTTAATTAGGCCCTGGTCACAAGGGAAATTTAGAGCAGAATGAGAACAATTATTTTTCAAATAGAGAGCTTTGGAATTGGGTATGACGTCCAACAAAATAATGGAGGCGCAGAGGGGAAAAAACGTGGCTTGTGGCAGCGAAACCATGGCCATGTGAGCCTTGTTTTTCTTTTTTTCTCTCAGACTTGTGGAGGGGGTGTGTAGATGCTCCAATGGGGTTTTAGCTCTTTTTGCCAGCATGTTTCCTCTATATGTGACCAAGATCAGCGCTCTGGAACAGATCTTGGATATCCATCCTCTGTCAGATGTTATTGTAGATCCCTAGATGTCGTTTTGCAAACTGGTCTGGTTTAAAAAATAAAATAAAAAACTTGCAGGAAAATGTGTAGTGTCATTTCAACTCACCCTCTATTTTTGCTGTGAGTGTGAGTTTTACAGCGACGGCATTGGAATTGTGGGCACCCAGCTTCGGCGAAAAAGGAGATTTCTTCTAAAAACATATTTATATATGTCCCAGCAGTTTGCATGTTCGAGCTTTGTTTTGCTTTTGTTCTTTGTTGTTGTTTGGGTTTTAGACACCATTGTCGTGCCAAGTTAAGAGCTTCTTTTTTTCGGTGTTGTCTTTCCTTTGGATGGCGCCCAACCCATGTTACCCCTACCAGCATCCTCCATGGCTGTGCCATCCACACCAATGAAGTAGATTACAAAAGCCATAGGCATCCTCATGAAGAATTACCACTGTTTCACCAAATAGAACCAACTGCTGTCCACATGAATGGTTCACTTTTGTTGGCGTACCCTCAGCCTTGTTAAAATGGGAGCTTTAAAAGAGGGCATGGATTTATACCAAAGCGTAATGGAGAATGGATAGGTCTTTGATAGATGTTGTTGTTGCAATTACCAGGTAGATATGTTTGTAAAATGCAGAAGCATGAATTTGACACACGAACTGTTTGACGAAATGTCTGGACAATAGCGAGGTAGCAAACAACCCTCCTTTTTCTAGTTCGTCCGAAACAAGCATGGGATTATTCCTCTCTCACTATCTAGTTTTGTTTTCGTGTAATGATGGCATATTATATTATAAGTTTTAATGTCAATTGTGGTGTCATGTAACAAGCAATGAATGACCAAAAAAAAATTATTTCAGTAATTTTACTGTTGATTTTGGGGGTGTAAATTGGTTGGCACTACAATATGTTGTTTCAAATTTTATTCATAATCTTTTTTCTCAAAAAAAATATGACATGCAAGTTCAATTAACACTTGTAGCAAAAGGAGAATCTCATGTTAGTACAAGTTGTATTGTTCTACTTGAGAATCCATTTGTCCATGAGGTGCTTAAATAGCCTCTACCACTTTCCTTTATCTCACCTGATTTCTCCTTATACAATAGAAATACCAATGCACAACAACATGTGTGCCTTTATCATATCATTTAGTACTTTGCAGATAAAGTTACATAACTAGCCAAGCTTTTTCCAAACGCTATTAAGGAGCATGCATTATATTTGTTTTATACCCTTCCTCAAGGTTTGGTTCGTACATGAATCCCATGTTTGTACAAGTATTTCTCTACTTGAGAATTCATTTGTCCATGAGGTAATTAAATAGCCTCTACCACTTTCCTTTAAGTCCCCTGAGTTCTCCTTATATAATAGCAAGACCAATGCACAACATATATGTGTCTTTATTGTTTGTTTGAGGTACATATATGTTTGGTTCATGCATTACACCCTTTGGTTGATAGTTTCCTCTATCATTTTCCATCAACATTGGCTAACTCCTCTCCTTTTCCCGAATCACCCAAATCAAGCCACAATATGATTGGTAGTACATGTGGACTACGTTACAAAACCATGATTTGTTAAAACCAAAGTATATCAATAAGGAAGAGTTACTAGAAGTATTCATTGCTAGCCTTATCCTACAACTTATGAAAAAATCATGTTTTCTAGCTTCATATTCTTTGAATACCCATGTTAGGCAATCAAAAACTATGAAACTAAGATCTTTGCATCCAACATGCTAAAATATGGTGACAAAACATCTACATCTAATCGATACAAGTTCCAATCAAAACCATCCTATAAAGGAAAGATGAATGACAATAAAAATAATTGTGACAAATCTCTCAATGTTGCACAACAAGCTCTACCTATTGTCCATTCTTCTACTTCACAAATATAATGAACCCGTTTGGCATATCCTCCTCATAAGATATTACAAAAGCTTCCAGAATGCAATCTTGTCAATTTACCTCAACCCAATATGGTCCTCATGTAATTGCCATAAAACTAGACATTCCATAGCAATTCTTATTTTGATCACCACAAAGGCATCGGACATACCACCAACAAGTGTTATAAGTTACATATTATAATCCAAAAGCTTATTAACAACATTATTTCTACACATGTCTTAGATACCCCTACCAATGCAATGGTTGCTCAACCCAATTATAAGCTAAAGGTGTTTACAAATCCCTTTCCTAATCATATAGAAACTCATAAGAGTGACAAATTACACATGATTTGTCAAAGGGTCCCTCCAAAACATTACACTATTGATCCTCATCCTATCAATGACATCATTAGCTTGACTATACAAATACCATAATCAACACCTCTGATTACATTTGATGACTTAGAGATTCCTCTTAATGATGAGGTAGCTACTAGACCATTGTATATTCGAGCACATAATGATTCACATCCAACTCACAATGTTATGGTAGAAAATGGATCTAGCAAGAACCTTTGCATTATGACATTCATTGCTACTTTGGGATACACTAGACGAGACATAATTGGTACAACATATACATTCCAAGAATTTGATCGACAACATAAGAACCTAGTCGAGGGTATTATGTTACCTTTATAAGTTGTTCCAAATAACATTGCCAAATGATTCTAAGTAGTCCCTTCTAGCAAAAAAATAACATGATACATAGATGCGCATGGATTCACTATATACAATTTATCCCTTCCAATTTACAATCCTATGTATTCCTTATGAACACCCTATTTTTCCTATCACATTATCCATTGTTGCTTCAAAAAAACATGTATCGCAAACACGTGTATAAATTTCACAACCCATTTAACGTCAATATCGATAGGTGCTTGATCTTATTCCTATACAAACTCCATAGCATCCATCAATACATACTCATTTTGGTCGATCCTTAACTCTATCACCTCATTGAGTAAACCCTTTGTACATAAATGTACATGACACATTGCATATTGATAATAGCCTTAAAAGTGTGACCCATAAAAAATTAGACACTAAAATTTGGTAACTTTCCCTTGTGGAATGTCAATTTTTATCATGTTCCCTTGCTAAAACAAATGCTCACATTTGGAATCCAATATTTTCATCTATTTAGCTCTCTCGTGACTTGATTATCATTACACTCTACTTTTTCATCAATTTTGAGAATATTATGTGATAAAAGCAATAAACAACACATGTGCTTCATGTACAAACTTTCTATTTTACTGTTCCTCCTCTCTACCCAAAACTATACAACTAGGTCATCATGTGCGGTCCGGTCTTGGCCGACGTGTATGGTCTTGGATCATTAAATTCATCGAGTTTATTTTCAATTTGAATATCTTCTTTGGGTCATTTCATCTTCATAAGGTCAGTCTTATTATAATATTTCACCTACATAAGGCTATATAAGCAAGTCAATGTCACTTTATAACTCACATGGCACTCTTACAAGCTCCTATTGCAAATATCATTCCAAAAGCACTCAAAGGGTTCCTAAATCTTCCCAAATTAGTTGCACATCATCATGAGCAGTCCCTACTACATGTTTGAAGCACTCAACCATATCAAAGAGTCTAGTTTCCTCCATTTCCAAGCATGTAAATGTCATAGAGCCATGTCTTAGCAAGAGGAAGATCACTACAAACATTGTTCAAAGGTTTCAAGGAAAGGGTTAGGTCACAATTGAGGCACACATCACACTACTACTACATTGGCTACATTCTGTATTATACATTTAGCCCAATATCTTGGTGTCAAGAGACACGAGGGCACCCCTAGGGGGTTAATTAGCTATTCAAACTCGCACAACCACCTAGGAGAAGTACATGATCTACTTGATCCCTAAACAAGGGTATGTAGTGCAACACTTGAATTGGTTCAACAACTAGGAATCTAACTACCAAGGGTATTCTAGCCTCAACCCCACACACATGTTTTCACCTTTTAGTTTTCTAGTACTATAATGAAGGATTCTACAAGTTTATAGGGTTTCTACTTTGTTCCATGTGATTACAGGGCATCCCAACATTGTGTACATAAGAGTGAAATAGAGTGAAGGTATTTTCCAGACAAGCAAAGCGCACATAAAGTTTTATATCAAGACTACCAAAGAGTCCAAGGCTATTCAATTTCAAGTCACGATTGTACAGTTCCATCCTAGACCATACAGTAGTTGTACAGTCCTACCCCTGTTGAGTTTTTAGTTACAAAAGTTGCATCAAATTACTCACAATTTATAATATGTATGTTCTACCATCGTGCACATCCAGATCATCCTTGTTTTTCCTTGTATAACTAAGTTTCTCTCTCCTCTTGTTTATTAGAGTAATTACTTATCATTTATAAGTTTTTGTGTATGAATGCATTATTCTGATTGTGAATGATTAATGTTGGAAATTAATTAGATCAATAGTCTACCTATTGCAAACCCTTGCATCTTTTTCATTTGTTGTGTATCGCATAACACCTCTCTCTATAAATTTAATTAGGGTGTAAACAACAGGACACCAATGCACTCTCCCAATAACAAGGGGGATCCTGGTTAAGAAGACTATTTGTGACTCATGGGTTACATATTCACATGTCGCTGACAATGGTATATCAAGATTCTAATTCATCCATGCTTAGACCTCAGTATTATATCATAAATTCATTATTCTTAGTACTTTTCAACATCATACGCACTTTTTAGCACTTGATACATGACATCTACATGATTATCCCATTAATGAAATTGTAAGATGGAGTTCATAGGTGTCTTTTACTCACATTTGAGATTGTAATCACTTGTACATAGATTCTCCAACACATACATGTTATTTCTTCTTTGAAAACAATGGTCTTGCTTGTTTACACCTAATCTATGATCAATACCTAAGGCATTACCTATTGATGCAATACATTTTAGGGGTTCAATGTGATTATTGAGGGAATCATAATTACATGGGATCCCCTTCCTTTTCTTATATTGTTTACAACAATGGCTCAGGGGGGGCTTAATACATTACAAATTTACACTTTTTCATGTCCCTTATGTCAGAAAATTAAAAAATAATACAATATGGCAAAAATACAAAACCAATACTTGTAAGTGACTGACCTATTCATGACATATACATAATCATTTTCATCGTGTGGGTTTAGTATTGTACATACCTTACTTCCTTACACAATTGTTCTTAATAGTATAAATGAGACATTTACATATAAACATAGTCTATAAACATTAATACACATGATTTGTGGATTCCTAAGCCCTACACCCAACGAAAACCTTCCACATTAGCGGCATGCCTACACCAGAGTCATCTTTCATATAGAACTTACTCAAATTATATCTTTTACACTCGTCCGTTGGTGATATAGAACTTATAATGCTTATCTTAGACTACCTTATATCTTATTACATGTGTTGTATTATGTTTCATTTGGTGATCACACTATTTTCATCCAGGTATTGATTTGATATGTTCCATTTTTTACTCGTTGATCATGTTACTTTCATTAGATACTTAACTATTTACAACCGTAAGTCATCCCCATATATAATCTATTTACAACCGTGAGTCATCCCCATATGTTGTAAATAGATTATATATGGGGATGACTTACGGTTGTAAATAGTTAAGTATCTAATGAAAGTAACATGATCAACGAGTAAAAAATGGAACATATCAAATCAATACCTGGATGAAAATAGTGTGATCACCAAATGAAACATAATACAACACATGTAATAAGATATAAGGTAGTCTAAGATAAGCATTATAAGTTCTATATCACCAATGGACGAGTGTAAAAGATATCATTCTCCCCGCACTACATGGTCATTGCTCCTAATATGAAACACCCATTTAACACAATCGTCTAATACCTTTGCACAATAATTATTACAGAAAGCCTTTGAAAAACATAGTTTTCACAAATACAAAAGTCTCTAGAAGTTGGTTCAGTTTGCATGCACAAAAAACTAATCACATAACACCGGAAATAATAAGAAATAACACATCATTATTGATTCATCCGGGATGTCTTATTAGATAAGGTAGAGGTTACAATATATAGAAGATTGATCTCCTTGATTCTAAGGAGTCAACACTCAATCCCACTAATCTACTCAGAATCCCACAATATCTCGTCCCAATACCTACTTCTCACTCAAAAAACCTAGAATCTCTCTAAGGGATCTCTACGAGTTGTCACCAACTCATTATTTGCACAATAATAATAATGTTCACAATATTAAAATATTGCTAACATTCACTCCCCTATTGTTAACATTATTATTTCCACACATACACTCCCCTAATGTGAACAATGTAGAGAAAAACATTCACACGTCTTCTACAGCTTGCCTACCTCTGCATGCTCATGATCTTGGTATGCTGAACCTCTGTTCACCAAATACAAACCCCTGTTCGACAATAACGGACCTCTATCCTAGGTACGAGCCCCTGCTCATGAACCTCTGTTCATCCTCTTCAAGAAAAACATGATGCTGCTTTTTCTTGTGCTTTTATCTTTCTACTATCACATATTTACATCAGGAGGTTATAAAAGGAAATACAATTCTGAATAGGAATGTAACATCTGTTCTTATTATAAAACACACAATAATGGAATCAAACACACAACTGAAATACTTGGCCACCAAATCAATACCGTGGCCTCGTCGATGGTGCCTAAAGAGAGGTCACTGATTGCCCTCCTGCCTCTGTTGCCTCCAGCCTCCATCTGAATGTCCATGCTAACTCAGCAGAAAGTATAGCCGAGGACGATACGCGTTCCCTGTCGCGATATAGGGCAGGGTCGAGGGGCGGAGCCCCCGAAGCCAAGAACCGTTTTCATTTTCATTTTTCCTTAAAAAATTGATTGTCAGATTACACCGAAAATGCACTCATTTGTCCTTTTTTTTTTATTATTTTAATAACTTTTCGACTCAATTTTGATGACAATAGAATGAAAACAAACAGATACCCTAAAATCACCTATTTTTATATTTTTAATGACTCTCAAAGACACTAAAAAATAACTCAAGACTTCAAAAAATATCAAACCTATTGTATATCAACTAAATAAGTTAAAACTCGCATCGACCTTATAAAGACTGCAGACTCAATCTTGAATACAATTATAATACTAATTTACTTATTGACTTATACAGACTGTATACTCTACACATGATGTGTGGACAATATAATAAACAAAAAAATCTTAATAACATTGGATTGGGCTCACCAATATTAGAATTGATCCACATGATATGTGTTGAAGGGAATCTAGACAGGGTACTTCACAATGGTCAGCCAAGAACAATTATTGATAACTTCCAAATGACACGGTTAGATAGATCCACCCACAGCTTGTTTTATGGACGATTGATTGTGATGATTGATGAGCATGTCATCAAGAAGTGATCCGATCTCACATAACACTACATTCGTCTGGCGTTTATTGATAGAATATGCACAATTTGCCCCAAAAAATTCTAGATTCTGGTAGTATTTGCTATGCACACGAGTCCATCTGAAATAGATCTGGAAACCACATTAAAAATAATGTCTCCAAAAAGTAGTTCAAAGCAAATGTGATTCAATGTAAACCTTACTACACGCAAATACTGTCAATCAAAATGAATCACATGAACCAAGCACGTCCTTCATTCCTCTCAACCCATCAACAGGAGTACTGGAGAATTAAATGGATGTCCACGAATCCACGATGGATTAGTGAAGGTTATTGATCTCGTTAAACAGAAGATGGAAAAACTGGCGGATAGATCAATGCTGGGGAGGTAAACTCTTTTATAAAGCCATGTGGAGATTTTTCACAATAGGATACATGCAAGATAGGTGGAAACCATATTCCCTAGAGTTGTTGATGCAAATCTCTGCCAAGTCGTGTCTTCCTAATCATCTAAAAGCAAACCGAAGCAATCTTCAATGTAAATGCAGATGTGTGCATGTGTTAGGTAGATCTACAAATGTGGGCGGAAATGCATGAGCCGAATCCACGTGGTGAGAAATGCCAATGCAAATCACGGTGCAAATATCAAATACAAGCTCATAATTCCTTGGCTGCAAACAAGATCCTCCTTACACAGGTACGCAGATTCACAAATAAAATCACGAACTAGCAGTACAATACATTTTTCAATACACAGCCCGTAGATGTATGCTTACATCTGTGTCGAATGAAGTGTAACATTGGCAGCTACAAATCCACTATTCAATGTTGCACGGTGTCTCCGTCTATAGGATCAAGTGCAGGGCTTTGATGATCAAAGGCATTTGATAAATCAGACCATCGTTACTGAAGACTCCACAACAGTGATCGACCATGCTCTGATACCAAATCTAGAAGTTGGTTCAGTTTGCATGCCACAAAAAACTAATCACATAACACCGGAAATAATAAGAAATAACACATCATTATTGATTCATCCAGGATATTTTATTAGACAAGGTAGAGGTTACAATATATAGAAGTTTGATCTCCTTGATTCCAGGAGTCAACACTCAATCCCACTAATCACTCAGCATCCCTATAATATCTCGTCCCAATACCTACTTCTCACTCAACAAACCTAGAATCTCTCTAAGAGATCTCTACGAGTTGTCACCAACTCATTATTTGCACAATAATAATAATGTTCACAATATTAAAATATTGCTAACAAAGTCAAGGTCTATCTATTGACGAGAAATGGGAATTGTGAATTCAATGTTGATGTGAGAAACTAAAGTACGGAAAGCAACAAAGAAAAAATAGTGTATCGTAGTATTGTAATGGTGGAGATATAGTAGTAATATTACTTATATAGTCATTTCTAACTTTTTTTTTTCATTTGTTCATCTAATTTTGTTAGATACGTGATTTAGTATCTGGGGTATAGTTTTTTTTGGAATAAGGAATTTCTAAGGTACGTATGAATAATGAAATCATTGTATTATATGTTTAAGTATTTTTTAATTTTTTGGTGTGTTTTTTTTTGTGTGGATGTGTTATGATTATCTTCTACTCTCTCTTTATTTTGGGTTGCATGCAAATTCAAACTTGTCACATGTTTCAAACACCACCGTCTCTTATTTGATCTTTTTGCCATCTCACTTCCATGGATTAGTTTGAGTTTTCTCAAGGATTTGTCATTTCCTATTTGCATCTTGAACTTCTCACGAGCCTTTTGTGTACATCCTATCATTCTCTGTCTACCATTCATTTCCCACTTCAAGATCTTTGATATCACATCCTTTATTATTAGTCCCCTACGGTATCTCAGTTCTTGAAAAATGTGACTCAATAACTTGGATAAAATTAATTGAATCTTGTTCTACTTCTAATTAGTTACTCTCCATCAATCTAGATATTAAGATGGATTAAAAGGATCCACCATTGTCATTTTTTTCTCCCTTTTCAACGAGCTTCCTCAGATTTATACTACACTCACATTTGGTTTTAAGTTGACACCTCGTCACTTGCTTGGCTCGATGGTCAAGCACTAGAAATAATGTTTTTAACCTATCTGTTTTAATGTTAATAATTGCTTACATTTAATATAGTCATGTGATTGGAGCTCGAACCATGATGTGGCTTAAGAAAAAAGCTCAAAATTAAATGTGTGAGTTGATCAAAATGTATTGCGGAATTATTTGTTTATTTCTTATTTTCAAATAAATTTTTATTACAGTCATAACACTTACAACAATAAGTGTTATGAACATAACACTTACAATCATGACACTTATAGTAGTGAGTGTTATAGTCGTATTACTTATAGTAGTGAGTATTACAATTATAACCTACTCATCCACGTAGGCCCACATCAGCAATGTATTTAAGAAATAATGTTACATTCGAAACACTACAACAAACAAGCACTTTTTACAACAATTAATCCACAAAATACTACAATTTACGAGAAATGTAGAATATTTGTGAAAGTTTCACAATTTTATTTTAGTGATAATAATGTGTAGAGATATCACATCTTGAAACTTTCATATTAGAAAATCCACATACAAACAAATATATCATAAAATTGTCCACCACACTTGTGAGGAGAATTTTAACAAGATTACACATGGAATTATATTAGTGTTGAAATTCCACATTAAATACTTTGAAAATGCCACATTACCCAAAATTTAGAATTATTTACATATTCTAAAATGACTTCTATGAATTTAAAATTAAAATACTATAAAAATATCACATTGCCAAAAATGTATTTTTAACATAACATATATTAAAAACATTAAATATTGTGTATTATTATACTATTTAAAAGAAATACCTTTTTAATTTATCATATTAATAACCTTCTATTCTTACCCGATGGGTTATGGGTGGAGTGGTTAAGACAAATGGTTGTATCCGACTCCACCCAAGTTCAAATCCCACTTAGGCACGATCCCCGTTCAAGGTAGTAATGTCCGGAGAGGCACGCCTCACAGACTGATTTAATAGTGGTGGATTCTGGTTCGAGATTGTCTGCGCTAGAAGTGTGTTCATGTGTGGTGGATCTGGTTCGCTAATTGTTGAGCTTAATGCTATATCTTGGTTGAATGTACTTCAGTTCATAGCTCTGATCAAAAACATTTATCTATCTAAAAAATATAACCTTCTATTCTTACATAGTATATATTTTAATAAAAATAATTTAAAATTATAAATGTGGAAAAGTCACATTTAAAAAAAAAAAAATGAGTTTTTACATATTTAATATTATGATAAATTAGCTCTTTTTACTAAAATTATTTTACAATATCTCTATATCGATGAATATTTGTGGAAACTCTATAACAATTTCATTTTTTCATTTACATGATAAATGTTCTACTTCAATCATAGTTATGGTAATTTGTTTACATCATTTCAGTTTAAAAAATAACCTTTTTTAATCCATTAAGTGGATATAATGTTTTCACCTTTCCATGTGTTTATTATTGTCCCAACCAAATTTAAGTGCACTTAGTTATTATATGTGTGAGTTGATCAAAATGTATTGTGGATTTATTTGTTTATTTCTTGTTTGCAAATAAACTTTTATTACAGTCGTAACACTTACAACAATAAGTGTAACACTTACAATCATGACACTTATAGTAGTGAGTGTTATAGTCGTATTACTTTAGTAGTGAGTATTGCGATTATAACCTACTCATCCACGTAGGCCCACATCAACAATGTATTTAAGAAATAATGTTACATTCGAAACACTTCACAAACAAGCACTTTTTACAACAATTAATTCACAAAATACTACAATTTAGGAGAATTGCAGAATATTTGTGAAAGTTCCACAATTTTATTTTAGTGATAATAATTTGTAGAGATATCACATCTTGAAACTTTCATAGTAGAAAATCCACATACAAAAAAATATATCATAAAATTGTCCACCACACTTGTAAGAAGAATTTTAACAAGATTACACATGGAATTATATTAGTATTGAAATTCCACATTAAATACTTTGAAAATGCCACATTACCCAAAATTTAGAATTACTTAGATATTCTAAAATGACTTCTATGAATTTAAAATTAAAATACTATAAAAAAATCACATTGCCAAAAAATTTATTTTTAACATAACATATATTAAAAACATTAAATAGTGTGTATTGTTATACTATTTAAAATAAATACCTTTTTAACTTATCATATTAATAACCTTCTATTCTTAGCCGATGGGTTCTGGGTGGAGTGGTTAAGACAGATGGTTGTATCCGGCTCCACCCAAGTTCAAATCCCACTTAAGCACGATCCCCGTTCGGGGTAGTAATGTTCGAAGTGGCGTGCCTGACAAGCTGATTTAACAATGGTGGATTCTGATTCGAGATTGCTTGCGCTAGAAGTGTGTTCATGTGTGGTGGGTCTGGTTCGCTAATTGTTGAGCTTAATGCTATATCTTAGTTGAATGTAATCTGGTTCATAGCTCCGGTTAAAAACATTTATCTATCTTAAAAAAATAACCTTCTATACTTACATAGTATATATTTTAATAAAACTAATTTAAAATTATAAATGTGGAAAAGTCACATTTTTAAAAAAAAATTGAGTTTTTGCATATTTAATAATATGATAAATTAGCTCTTTTTACTAAAATTATTTTACGATATTTCTATATTGATGAATATTTGTGTAAACTCTATAACAATTTCATTTTTTCATTTACATGATAAATGTTCTACTTTAATCATAGTGATGGCAATTTGTTTACACCATTTCAGTTTAAAAAATAACCTTTTTAATCCATTAAGTGGATATAATGTTTTCTTTGAAACATAATAAATTTTACCAATTTCTTAGCCATTTATTTCCCTTATAACTAATAAATAATGTTTTTCCTCACACTTAAAATTATTGATTAATAAAATATAAAAATATCCTATTAGGCATTAACTACGAACCAAAGATAACTTTGATAAACTTGACTCATCTTGTAATTAATATTCATATGTTGTAGCATTGTCATGATTATAGGTTCATTTAGATGCATGAAGTGATAGTAAATTTAACTAAAATTGAAACAAAACCATGCAATCATGTGTTTATGAACGGATTGAATATAAAGTGTCTTCAACCTTTGATGAGGGAAGTAGATCAATGGCTTCGCTAGGTTGGACATTTTCATTAGTTTGAAAAAATCTAAATGATCCTATGGAAATGATAGAAGAAATGAATGTTACCATAATTTCTCAATGTATTGAAAAAAGAATGGAAAAATTGGAGATTTTTTTTTAGGTATTTTGAGCAGATGCAAGGACTAAATGACCTTGATGATGAATAAATGGTAAAATTTAGCTTTTTATTTTTCTACAATATATGGTGTATGTTGTAATCTCATAGAAGTGTTATTTATTAAAGAAATTCAATGAAAATTATGTGCTTTTTGATTTTATCACAGAGTGTTCCAAATTCAACTTAAGTGGGTAAAATCTTAACCCAATCACCTCCTACACATTTTGAAGTCGTGTCAAAATTGTTAATGGAAACCTTGTTTTAATTCATCTCTCGTTTGCATTAATATTCATTTTAAATGCTAAGCCTCTCTACATGGCACTAGGAGAATGAGCTTGAAATGTGCACTGGGTGACATTGCAATTTTATTATATAATTGATCAAAATTGGTATTATTTTATTTAATCTTTTTTTTTACCAAAATAGCAGGAAAATGGAGATGAGGCATTGAGAGAGAGAGAAGGAAATTTGCAAAGAGGGTGGAATCACTCAAGAAAGAGGGATCTAAGGAGACACATGTTGGTTGTGCTTGATGAAAAAATGTCATAACTTTTAAGGATTACATAAGTTGTAGTTAGGAGTTTCCATGGGAAGACGTGATGCATTCATTTGGTCAAATGCATTTTCCTTATCATGCATCCACAAAAACTATGTTTTGAACCTACAACAATGGTACTCCATGAGACCATAGATCAACAAACGAATTTGGACATCAGTGAGGGTCCATGGTGGTAATATTAGAGATATATTATATTGGGAGAGGTGTTAAGTCACTTGGGTAAATAAAAGAATGTCATCTCTTGGAATCAGAGCAAGGAAAGAGCAATGATCATTTGGGTTGTGTTTCCTTTCATGTGTGTTTCCCGTAGTTAATTTTATCAAATCTTCTATATTACTGTCCCCCACACTTAACATCTTGGATGGGAAAAACAAATTATGAAAATATATACGGATTCGTCACTTAATTTTTTTTAGAGTTTTACACTTTGAAACACTTTGGTGGTCACATATTGTTAATATTAACGTATTCTTACCATTTCACCTGCATGGTTAATTGGATGCTATTTAGTCTTGGACTCTATTTTTTTATTTATCTCTTTAATGATATTGAATATTTTATTTTTAAAGTTATTATTAAATCTTTCAAATTATTTTATTTATTCTATTTGATAAATATATTTTATTTGAGATGCAAAAATATTTTATTACGTCGAAGGCGTTCCCCCTATGGTAAAGGACCTCTGGACATTTTAGCAACGATGTTAAATTTGACGGCCGTTTACACGTTGTTTTCACTTTTGCAAGCAATTTTTAACCGTGGCTTTTTAGTTTCTATTATTAACTACACCAAAGAAAACCCCAAGAAGAACCAGGGCAAGGAGTCAAATAGTTGTTGCCAAAGATGCAAAGAAAATCAAAAGAAACAAAAACCTCATACGCAGAACAAATCCATTCTTACCGCCAACTAAAATCTATGTTCAAACAACGATGGAGTTCACAGTCATGCCATACTTACGTGCACTGCAACTGTAGCATACCAGATGCTATGGCAAATACCACTTCCCATGCTTTAATGTTGCAGTCCTGCACAAATGTTCAAACTTTAAGCCAAATCCATGGCTGCATCCTCGTGGCTGGGATAAACATGAATAAGTTTTTAGGTGCTAAACTTGTTGACAAATATGCCGCTTTTAGTAACGTAGAGAATGCATGCCAAACGTTTGACACAATGTACGAGCGAAATGCCTTCTCGTGGACCACAATAATCAGAGGGTATGCCATGAATGGATATTTTGAGGAGGCTTTTTCCCTCTTTCACCAAATGCAGCTTGCTGGAATGCAATCAAATAATTTCACCTTTCCCTTTGCAATCAAGACATGCGCTAGCCTCTCGGCTCTGCAAGAGGGTAAACAAATACATTCTCGCATACTCAGAGTTGGTTGCAGTCGAATATTTATGTTGTAGCTTCGCTTGTAGACATGTATACCAAATGTGGGTGATTAGAGTATGTGCGAAAAGTGTTTGACATAATATCTGAAAGAGATGTTGTCTCGTGGACTACCATTATCGTTGGACATGCGTAGAATCGGTGTCTTAATGAGGCTCAAATTCTCTTTCATCAAATGCAATTGGAGCAGTTGAAGCCCGATCTTGTTGCTGTGAAAGCGTGTTGTCAGGATGTGCTCAATTAGGAGCTCTGGAACAAGGCAGTTCTCTTCATAGTGTTATATTTAAGAGTGGGTTTGAGTTGGATGTTTCTATGATGAATTCCTTACTGGATATGTATGCAAACTGTGGTGAGATAGAGTTTGAATGGAAGTTGTTTGACAAAATGTGTAAAAGAGACGTGATCTCATGGAGCAGTATGGTTGCTGGGTGTGCCAAGAATGGAGCTTCCAGTAACACCATAAATCTCTTTAATCAAATTCTACTTACACACATAAAACCCAACTTTGTTACTATGGTGAGTGTTCTCCTTGCATGCACGCACTTAGGAGTTTGGTAGCTAGGAGAGGGGATGCATGGTTACATAATTAGAAGCAGATTGGAGTCCAATGTTTCTATGGTAGCTGGACTTATGGACATGTATGTTAAATGTGGAAATATGGATAGTGCTCACAAAATGTTTTGCATAAATTCTAGAAACGATGTTGTCTCATGGAGTGTGATGATTACAGGTTATGCCCAGAATAAACTTGCTTCTGAGGCATTTGCATTTTTTAGTCAAATGCAGCTAGCCAACATGAAACCAGACTCAGTTACCATTGTGAGTGTTCTCCAAGCATGTGCCCAAATAGGTGCCCTACAACAAGCAAAGTGTTTGCACAATTACATAATTACAAGTGGACTGGGGTTAGATGATTTTGTGGAAACTGGCCTCATAGACATGTATGGAAAATGTGGGAGCATAGAGATTGCACGCTACTTATTCAATAAAATGCCTTCTAGAGATGTTGTCTCATGGAGTGCTATAATTGCAGTTTATGGAATCCATGGGCATGGGATTGACGCCCTTGATGTATTTACCCAAATGCAGCAAACGTTCACTCAACCTAACCATGTCACCTTTGTTTTGGTTTTATCAGCTTGCAGTCATGCAGGCCTTGTGAATCAAGGTTGGCATTACTTTAATTGCATGAGCCGAGATTATTACATCACACCAAGAGCTAAACATTATGCTTGTATGGTTGATTTGCTAGGCCGTGCTAGAAATCTGGATGAGGTAGAGAAGTTTATCCTGAAGATACCAATAGAGTCTGATACTGGTATATGGGGGGCATTGCTTGGTGCCTTCCGTATTCATTGTAATGTGACATTAAGAGAATGGGTAGCAAAACATTTGTTTAGCTTAAGTCATGCAAATGCTGGATATTATATCTTGTTGTCGAACATATACGCCGCTGCAGGCAGGTGGGATGATGTAGCAAAGATGAGATTAATGATGAAAAAGACAAGGTTCACAAGGACACCAAGATGTAGCTTTATTGAAGTAAACAACAAGGTCCATGCATTCCATATGGAAAACTACACACCTTTAGCCTAAAAAACCTTCCACACTGTTAGTACAATATTGGAGATACATGCCATATGTAGGTTTTACAGATGGTTATTGCTTTAGGTTTTCTAGCACAAGCCTAGGGTTCCCTATCCACTATGCTCAGAATCTTTTGTCTATGATAAGTGTTAATGGCACTCATACTTCTGCAAATAACGAGTCAACCAAGTACACGACTGTGGTTGAAAATCATAAATTCTGAGAGCTTGTCTAAGCTATTCGTGCAAATGCATATTGACAAACTCCATGTACATCACGGTGTATCATATGTTTTATATGACTCAAATTTGCACCAGTCAGAAATGGAGGAAAAGTGCAGGAGTCTTGCGTGCAAGTGGTCTTGAGTATGAGCCAAAAATAAATAAAATAATTCAAAGCTATATCATTTAATATCTTTGCTGAAAAATTGTTTAGGTAGAGGCTCTGCATGCGAGTGTGGAATGTATGTTAGTAGCCGGTTGTGAAGAAAGCATTGATTAAAACTGAGGTATGGTTCTGACTCTGGCTTTTTCTATGGCATTTTAAGGAGGTATGTTCTATTGCCTCTCAGATGAAGTGTTGTTAACCATCATGACAAAGCTTCCTCCTATCACTGTTGTTTAATTTTGACGGTCGTTTGGACGTCATTTTCACTTTTGTTGGCTATTTTTAGGGATTGCTTTTTCGTGGCTATTTTTAACAGGTATTGTAAGGTCATTAGTTAGACCATTATGTGTGTTTTTGCAATGATTCTTTGCACATAATTTTTTTAAGGTTGGGAAGAATTTTACACAGAGCTTGGAACAACAGGGGCAAGAAAAACCTACACAATGCTTAGAACTGTAGGGAGTTTTGGTGTCATGGTCATTGCGATAAAGGATTTGTTTGTAAAGCTTGAAGAGCTGAGCTTTAATGGCGAACATGTTGTTTGGATCTCTTATCTTGAAGTGTACAATGAAGCTGTGAAGGATCTCCTATCACCTAACAAGGCTCTTATTCTTAGAGAGGATAAACAGGTGTGTTATATCCCCCTCCCAAGATTTTTGTGTGAACACTTTCATTTCCTTTGTTGACCTAGATGAACTGATCTTGGACCTTTTTGTTCCCGGCTAATGTGTCTGCAGGGCTCGCTCGACATAATGATTATTCAACTGAAGAGGTATGATTTTATCATCGAATTCCAACCTCATTTTACTTTTATACGCAATAATGAAGTCTCTCCATATGGAAGCTCTGCGATTACACTAAAAAGACCAAGACCAGAGATAGCAAGTTTCCCTGTATACCACATTGAGTCTCCAAATCAGTATATTGAACTGTAACAGTTATCTTTTTCATGAACTTTAACAATAATAGTTAAGGAACAGTACCAATTCTACTTCTGTACTCCAAATCTATAATATGAAAATGATTAATTTGTGGGTCTGTATTTATAGAGTTCAAACTTGTAGGTGGGTGTGTATTTATAACAATCCTCCAGTTGTAATCTCTGATATTTGTTTGCCTTGCAGAAGCCTTGCCAATTGGGCACAATCCTCCTCTTTTTTGGGGGAGAGTCTTCAGGATTCGTTATTTTGGATCTATTCATGGTTATTGATGGACACATTTAATTTTCTCTACTTCCATAAAGGGTAGGTTCGCTGCTAGGATTCGTGAAGAGTCCAACCCTTATCCCTTCTTTGCTTCTTTTTAATATTTCACTAAAGAAATTAAACATTCAAGGCTTTTACAAAAAAAATAAATTTAGACGTTTCCATCATCAACATTTTCTTGATAATGGATGATTGGTAGTGATCTTCAAAGTGGGTTTTGCAAGTATTCGTTGTTTAATTGGTGTCAATGATGGTTCCCTGCATTTCTCTAAAAAGCACAAAGTGGTCTTGGGTCCATCTCTCTACTAATCATAAAAAAAAGTATATTTACCATGCATTTTCTGATTGCTTGAAAGAATGAACTTCACTAAACTCTCTGATTTGATTTTTGTGATGGTCGGAGAGTTGTACTCTTCTAAAATAAGTTCTTACATGGAATTTGCTATTTGAATTTCAGAATCTTGGAAGTTGTACTTATTTGTAAGTTATTTCATGTTATATTTTTTGCTGCTGATCAATCATGTATATGATGATTGTGGAAGGGTTCTGTCAAGCGCATTAAGCATGCATATATAATACACCCGTAGTCTAATAAGTCTAGCAATATTTTGTTATTGCTTTTACAGGAATCTGTCCTCAAACAATTTTAAGGGAGCAATTCCGATAGAGCTGGGATATATTATAAATTTAGATACACTGTGAGTTTAATTATTTTTTTATTTTTTGGTTATGCTTCCAATATGCTATTAAGAATTGTGTTTGGAGTGAAATTTACTGTCTAGATGACAGTTATGAAAGACTTCCAAAAGTTTTGTTGATCACAGTTATCATTGAGATTTTTTCCTATTGCTTGGTCATTATATACCACCTTGCCTTTGCATGAGAAAAATTGGATGTGCAATAGTTTCTAGATCAAGAAAATTTAAGTTGGTGTTGATTGGAATTTAGTTTTGTAAGATGAGAACCCTCCACATGCTTAAGGTTCTTTTATTAATAACACTTGCATTGTGCAGTAGTTGATGGTAACAGCCAAGATGGATGGAACTATCCTTACACAACTTTCTACTTAGGTTCAGATGCTTCAGGCACAATGGGTAACCCTACCTTTCTTCAACTTTGTCATTTTTTTTGCCAACTTATCATTTTGTAGTTTTTTTTTTTGTTCGTTTCTGTGGGAAACTGGTATAATAACCATTATGTCAAATGCACTTGCACCCAAAATCTTTTGCTCTGTTGTTTTGGTGAGGAAATGGGTAACTGATGCAGGAAAATGCTTCCAACCAGTGGTTCATCAAGTTGAATCCTGAAGCTCTAATCATAGTATATACACTCAAGTTTTTGGCCATTAGATTATTTTGAGAAAAAAACATTAGGGTATCTTGAGAACAACCCTGATTGAAGGTGTAATCCATTAATTATTGTCTTGTTTTGTTCTTTGTTGCAACTGGTACTTGTGGATATGGGAACTTGTATTCTCAAGGATATGGTCTCACCACAACTGCATTGAGCACTGCTTTGTTCAACAATGAAGAGGCTTGTGGTTCATGCTTTGAGATTAAGTGTGGATGATCCACAGTGGTGTCTTTCAGGGAGTCCTCCTGTGATTGTCACAGCCACCAACTTCTGCCCTCCAAATTATACCTATACCTCTAAATCAAATAACATTTATCATTCGGCATTCACATTGCATTCAACACGTGCGATTGCTAGTTTTTAATTACTAATAACAATTTAATATGTAAAAAATATATTAATGTTTTAAAATTAAATTGAAGTAATTAAAATACAATCATATGATGCAAACAAATTTATATGAATATATTATTATAATTTAATTGTAAGATAATTTTTTTGTGGAAAATAAAACCTTTACCATGTTAATAAAAAAGTGAACCTTCCACATACAAGCTTGTTGTTGAAATTGCCACACATATTACATTGTGATTAAGGATACAAAATTGTAAATTGTGTAATATTTACAAAGATTAAATATTTAGACAAACTATAATTTTTACAAAATTGTGGAAATTTGACAAAAACAAAAATTGTAGGAAATTTACAAACATGATAAATTGTGGACATAATACAATTAAATTTTTTTTAGTTAAACTATAAATTTCATAAATTGTAGAATTTCCATGGTTTAATAAATTGTAAAAGAGCTACAAAAACATACCAATATGTGGATAAGTACAACTCCAATTCCACATTTTATATTTTTAGTATACTTACAACAACAAAAATATTGTTAAAAAGTTGTGACAAAAAACCTAGTTTCTTGTAGTGACAACTTGCTCATAATCTATGCACCATAAATTAATCATGCAAAATATATAAAAGTGAGCCACAAACTCCGCCCACCCAATACATAGTTGCATTGTTTCGTATAATTAAAATCTCATCCTAACATTTTCTATAACATTTTTTTATAGTACTCTCGAGTTAGATGCAAGATATACAAGTTACACATGTTGATGAACTCATATAGCACCGGGAGGCAATCTGTTCACATTGGCTGCATGCCCGCACTCGGTTTATCTTATGTTTTGGTTTTGATTTTGTTTCTGTAGTGGGCATTATGTGTTTTCAGTGAGTTCTCAATCCATGTATAGCCCTGTAGGACATTGGCCTATCTTGTGTTTAATCCATACTTATCATAGATATTCCATAACTGAATCATCATTACAAATTTTTATCTTTCCAATAAACAACTTAGTTGATTGCATTTTTCCCTTATGTTTTGCTTAAGAGATGTGCTTATAAAATAAGCCTACATATACAATAAATATGCTTGATTGTTTGGTGCTGTTTAGACTGTTTTGTGACGATTTACAGATCATAAACCTCTTAAAAATTAATAGTAAAAAAGCAGAAAAATATGAATTTGTGGGTGGTTGAAAGGTACCTCTGATTCGCTCAACAACCCCAACTTGCTTGCCACGTACTTTTTCACCAGCAGTATAGTTATTGTTTCATCTCTGTAGCAACAGATTTCCACCAGGTCAGAACTACTTCACACAAATATATACGCTTGTGTTCATAATTAGAAATAAGTACTGTTGCCTTTCATGAGATTTGGGTTTATGAACACCAACTTAATTCTTAAATAGGTCTTTGGAATCTGTGGCAACAGGCGCTCCCCATCCCTGCATGCAAATCACACAACTAACATCAGCTAAGATGATAACATCTCGTCTAAAAAAACATTTGCATTTTCAGGCAATACCAACCTAGATGACATTTTGTTTACTATAAATTAAATTTGAGAAACTAAAATAAAAGAAGTGATAACATTTAATATTCATCATCTTACTTGGTTGGCGCAACCTGCAAGATGAACCATACACCAGTTTTAGGTCTAGTAGGCTTGGCAACATTTGCACTACTGCATGGCTTCTGCATTGATTCGCACATAAACAATGGCTGCACTGCCACATGACATTGGGTATTTCCGACGGCCATGTCATTTGAAAGTAATTTTCTTCCACCTGATATATCTGAAATGCGTGGTCCAACATTGAACTGTGCAGAAAAATCCCCATTGCAGCTCCAGTACTGTCCCCAAGCTTTTGTTCTTTCTCTTGATTGTCCTGAATTCTGACATGGACCAGATGTTAAGATTATAGTGCCATTTTTTTCTTCAAATTTCGTACCTGGTTGATTGTGCAAGGTATACTGAGCTGAGAACTTGGTTTCCGGGGAGGAGAACAATCCATTCCTGCACGAATATGGGGATGAGAGCTGAGAACAATCTTCTGTCACTGACCTAGGATATGCATCATTGTGCTGTGTAGCCAGGCTTAATTCCAGCCACTCCCCCATTTCTGATCCAGGGTTAGGGTTAGGGTTAGGGTTAGGAGTCAGGAGTCAGGAGAAATCTGATGTCTATTGCATTCTCCCATGACACCTACCATTGACCCAAAAAAACACATCTGTGTATCTCAAAAGTGAAAGCATTAAAGCAGGAAAATGACCGAAACAAAAGGGTTGACCTCTTTAATGATTAAAGGC
Source organism: Taxus chinensis (assembly GCA_019776745.2). Lineage (NCBI taxonomy): Eukaryota > Viridiplantae > Streptophyta > Pinopsida > Cupressales > Taxaceae > Taxus > Taxus chinensis. The sequence continues at coordinate 301,876,705 of CM034146.1, forward strand.
AGAAGGATTGCGCTGCTCCTCGCTTTTTGGTCAGCAAAGCCTTTATACAGGGGATCGATCATGGCAATGGGCAGATATACTGAAAACTCTTGTAAAAAAGTATTGAAAAGCTTATTCACCTTGCTTTTGACGTCGCCATTGTCCAATGGACTCGGCTCGGCTCCTTTTAAAAGGAAAAAGTTTGTTAATTATACAGCCCATGAGGTGCGTCTGTCAAACTCTGATAACTTCATTTTTGGCAGCCTTGAATTAATGATAACGCGGGAATGGAATCGAGGAACAGTATGAAATGGACAAACCAGAAACATTAAACCGTTAGATGAGCTGAAAAGCTGTACTCCCAAACCAGCTGTTGGGAATAGAAAAGGGAAAAGACATCCATGATCCATACATCATCTTGATCTCTGTGCACCATATATATTAATACCCGCGGCACGTTAAGTAATAAAGGAAGTTATGTACGACATGGAGTAGTGGAGAATCAGAGTTTGACAGACGCACCTCATGGGCTGTATAATTAACAAACTTTTTCCTTTACTTGAATATAAAATGCTCTTCACTTTCAGGTTCCAGAAAACACAACTGACAAATCCGCTCATGTTGTGGAAGGCTATGATTAGATTCCATCCAAAGAGAGAGCAAATACGAAACTAAGCTAAAGGGATCCTTAGGCATGAAGGTAAAAACCTCTTCATGTATTGAGAATAATGAGATGTTCACATGAAACTATTGGTTCGAGTAGATACATGTGAACCACATGTCATATAAGTCAATAGTTAGAAGGAGATAGGCCGTGTGATGCACAAATTGTTGAGGCAACATAATTTGGAGATATCTCTAAAGGTAAGACCCTATCTATCAATATTTGCAATGTCAATAGTTGTTTTTTGCAATTTTAGCCCTTGTGTTTTGTGGATAGTTAAAGTACCCGACAATTGCTTGCGCACTGAATTCTTATCATTGTAATATGCTATGGTCTTTGCTTCTTTCGTAAAAGTAGTGGAGGCTGTCTAAACAACTCGAGGAATTCTATTTGAAATAACACACTTCCACCAGTACTACAAATTGCAAGAGCAATAATGACGTCATGTTGGTGACGTTTATGCAGAGGGCCAATGAATGTTTCGAAAATTGGGGTCTTAATTCTACCTCGTGTAGAGGTTGAGTGCCTTCCTAGGAAATACACGATGACAAGCACCAAAGGGGGTAAGCCACACGTCAACTATGAGGCACATCACATGAAGTTTGATGTTTCCTCTGGTTGAGATCTAGCTCCATGTCATTGCACCATGCCACAGTCTTTGCTTCTTTCGTGATGGCTTAGACATCACATTGGAGTCGTCCCAACTTCACATATATGTTGTCACATAAATAATGTGAAAATTTCTCTCACAATTGTAAAAATATTTGTAAAATATTGTTGCACCCAAATCCTCAATCTAACATGCAAAGGGTCCATGTGGGGATAATGGCATAATACATGGCTATATAGGGGAGAGGACCCCATAACCGTGCACCCTAACTTTAGGGGCACGTAGATATATGTAGGGATCTCGTCAACATAAAAAAATTATATCATCATATAGCGTAGCATCATGCCACATCAGTATTTTCGTTTCCCGTGTTTATTTGGAGGGAAAAGTAGTTTTTGAATTGATTTAAAATGAAAAAAAATAATATAAAGCATTTGAAAGAGGTACCAATGACCGAGCGCCTTATGTGTCACATTGTCATTGGCTCTTAAAAAGTGTCATTAATCAAATAGTGAACAATTATTAGTCATTTTTTCAACAACCAATAGCGAAAATCAATGTACAATTATTGGTCCCTGCACAATTATGGGGTCCTCTCCCCTAGTGGAAGCTTGAAGAATATTCCTCTTGCACCTGAGGTTTCTTCTTATCCACTCCCTCTCAAATTTTCCTCACCTAAATTTCCTCTCTTTGATGGTCATTAAGATCCCAAGAGCACCTTCGATCATTTCATGTGGCATGCTTGGATTATTCTTATGATGGCACACTCTTGACCAAATTGTTTCCTAGGATCTTACAAGACTATGTCTTGCAATGGTTTTATGACTTGCCTTTGTACTCTAATAGATATTTTACCTCTATAGAAAAGCTATTTTTTATTCACTTTTCTATGAATATCGGAACGAGGATACCGTATACACAAATGGCCATATTGAGGCAAGGAACTAATGAACATCTTAATGACTATATTTTTCTTATAATACCAATCTTTCTAAAATGAACAATGTCTTAGTTGAATCTAAATTGCAAGATCTTTTTATCCAAAGCATGTTACCTCCTTTGCAAGAATGTGTGCTCTTTGATTCTTTTCACTTTTTTGATCATCTATTCACACTCTCAAAATTTGTGAAATCAAGTTACTTTCTTTGCGCAAGCTCAAATATGGTGCTAATATTGTTAATTCCTCTACTAACAAGTTCCCAATAAAATTTTCCTTCAAGGGAAATCCTAGTGAACCTAAGCCCACTTTCAATGCTATATTTCAACCTATGAAGCTCCAATTGCAACCTACACACCCATTTTTATTAAATTTCCATATCCACCACATATTTTGTTGCCTCAACTCTTAGAAAGAAATTTAATTCCTCTTCTGGCTCCTCTTGAATATGATCCTAATAGGCCTTATGGAAAGCAATTTGATGAAACTGCACATTTTGATTACTATAGATGCGATGACCATTCTGCTGACAAGTGTTTCAAGCTTAGACATCAACTAATCCAAGATCTGATTGACAAGCATGACATTGAGTTGCCTGAATCTAATATTTATATTCGTAAATCTACTAATGAAAATGGCAAGCTTAAAATCTTCAATGATCCTTTGCCTAAGCACAAAAAACAGCTTTTGAATCCTCTTCAAATCATGTTTATCATGTTGTTCCTCCATCTTCAAATCATCCTCTTGGATTTCTTGTTGGCACTACCAATCTTCCTTCACCTATCAATACTTTTAGTGATGTTGATTTTCATGCATCTTTTTCATCACATAGATTACACATTGATGCTTCTATTGGTCCTCATGTTATTAACAATGTTATGGTACCTCATACTTACAAGCATAATGCATACTCTCTATCTTTTTAGCAATTTATTGGTTTTCCTTTATCTCATATTGTAGACATCTAAAATGTCGACATGATCAATTACGATTAATCTATCCCACAAATATCCCAACATCATCCATATAATAATTAATCATAAGATGAGTTATTATTATTTACCCCTTTTATCACATTTACCCTTTATCATTATTTAACATTCCATCATTAATCCTTTTATTTCATTATTATATTTTATTATCTCACTATTAATCCCTATTATCATTTTATAGGAAATTCATATTCCTACACCCACCAACCCACCTACTCTACACATCCTTACACATAGCCTTTCCATGTAATCTCTCATCTAATCCTAAAACTAATCACATGCTCCACCTCTAAATCTAGAGGATTATATTTATAGAAGCCTCTCTAACCTTCTCCTTCTACTGAAATTTTAATTCAATAGAGGCTTCTTCCCTCCATGAATTTTGAATTCAAATTTTAGAGTCTTCCACTCTAGAATCCTCTAATCCTCACATGCATTCTCCACCATTAATCCAAATCTCACATGGCTTCATCCTAATCATTGAATCCTCCACCCTTTAATTATAAATCAAACTATCCTCCTCCATGAGAGATAAGGAGCAACAAGCTAGAAAATATCTGCTATTTGTATCTTCTTCAATCACTCAATCAATTCATTCAATCATCACTTTATCATCCAATCAATCCAATCCTTCATCTTTCATCAATTAATCCAAGCAAAATCAAGGGGAGGTGCTGACCAAGTTTTTCCATGCAAATCTGAAGCAAAACAAGTGCAATAAAAAATTAATCAAGAGAAAATACAACAAATCAAAGGAGTTGTGAAACTTGTAGGTAAGTGTAGGTATTGAATTCTCTCCTTCTTTCCATCCATTTCTCCATATGAGGTTTTGTTTGAGAAAATTAGATTAATGAAGAAAATTTGTTTGTTTTCTCATATTCTACACATTAATATTTTCTTGCATTACATTTTGGTGCCCACCATGGGGCCCCATTTTTAATCATTTTCCATCTTGTTTGATCCCTTGAACAAGTTGTCCAAGTTTCAAGAATTTTCGTTGTCATTCACCCCTTCAAATTTGTAATTTTTGGGCTCAAACTCCATTTCCAACAGCAACTTCTTTTATCTGTGTATTGGTGCCTATGCACACATAATGGTGCATTTTCCCTAAAATGGCACCTCTTCCCTAAATTGGGGCATATGCATAAACTTTTGTGCCTTTTTTGAGACTTTAGAGCCTTTGTTTTAGCACTAAAACTTTGTGTTTTGCCTATTTTTGACCATTTTCAGCCTTTGTTCATACCTCAACACCTATGCACACATAATGTTGCCTTTTCCTTGAATTCTCGCCTATGCACAAACTTTTGCACCTTTGGTGATACTTCAGAGCTTTTGTTCTAGCACTTAATCCTAGTTTATGCCAATTTTTTACCTTATTTTTAGTCTTTTGTCATACATTGGCGCCTATGCACACATAATGGTGCTTTTGCCCTAAAGTGGCACCTTTGTTGTACTTTGAATCCATTTCCATACTTTGGCACATATGCCCTATCAATTAGCGCCTTTGTAGAATCACATTTTTTTCTTATAACCAACAATTTAACCATGTTTTCAAGTGTTCTTGGTGGTTTTTTACAGGTTTAACATTTTTTTTTGCAAGTTTATTACACCAACAAAGGGAGATTCCATCCATTTTTATATTTATCTAACCTTTTTGTAATTGTAGGATTGAAAACTACTAATCCTTTTGTGTAGCAGCTCGTTTAGTCCAAAATATTGGGTTCAAAAATCAAACTACTAACCCTTGTTTCATAGGGCCTCCTCTTGAAAACCCAATTATCAAACTACTAATCTTTATCATTTCATTTTATCATCTATTATCTTGCATTTATCATCATCATTGTGTTTTTGCATTGTTGTTTGTTCATCCCAGGGGCAAAACCATGTATGCTCTCCTCTCGCATCCTAGGATGATCTTGAGGATCAAAAGTGGCTAGCCTTCCTAATTTTTCTTTTGTAGGGGAAATGTGAGATGGAAGTGATATCCACACACTTTTCATAATCTTAAGGGTCTCGTGACCATGGGCTTCATGTCCACGCACGTAGACAGACCCCGTGTTCCGGCGGGGTATACAAATTCTTGTACAACTATTGTTAATCGCTAAGCATTTGCTTTCTTTAAGAGTAGCGTGAAGTGAGGGGCTTCCACGTCCCAATACCCAGGCCTTAGATGAATTCCTTGTAACATGGAATTTGGCCCCACGTACTGCAAGGTATATTGGGGACTCCCCTAGTGAACTCGTGCATCCTAGACTATGCAACCTCTTGGCCACATATTGAGCTATAGTATAAGGAGGTCGCACTCCCCAAGTTCACTCCTAGTTGACCCCACATTAACACATAGGTGGAGAGCCAATTGTGGCACCATCATCAGTGTGTGGTATTAGAAGTGGGCTATAGCTTGATTGTAATCCCACTTGACTAGTTAGAGTGTGTGTTACATGCTTGGTGTTTGCTTTTGAGCACTTAACTACCCTATCACATTAAAATTTTAATTAATCAAACATCATAATAATCAACCATCCTTAATCAAAAAATCCCAATCCAAATCCCATCACCATCCTTAATCACCCGCACATTCTATCAAACCATGGATTTTGATCCTCAATCCCCATTGTCTTCAACCCTTAACTACCCTATCACATTAAAATTTTAATTAATCAAACATCATAATAATCAACCATCCTTAATCAAACAATCCCAATCCAAATCCCATCACCATCCTTAATCACATGCACATCCTATCAAACCATGGCTTTTGATCCTCAATCCCCATTGTCTTCAAACCAACATCCAAACCCCTACCTCCTTTCTAAATCCATCAACCAGGATATCTCATCATCTACCACTTTGACCATGAAGTCCTATTGTCAAAATTTCACCCCCCCAGGGTAAATTTCGATAACATGCATAAGAGTTTTGCAGTTCCAGGCAAGTAGATTGAAACAGGAAAAATCACGAAAAATGGCTAAGTCCTAGTCCTAGGAGCAGTCGGGACATTTGGGACATCTAGGCGCGGATCGGCCGAAAAGCCTCCAGGCGGCCCGTGAAGCAAAGGGACATCTAGGCCACAGGTACGCACGGGACGCGAAATGCCCGAATCGGCTGAAAGAAGGAAAAATTTGCCCAAGTCTTCATCCGGGACAAACGGGACACAAGTACACGAAGTACGCGAACCGGCCGGATCGGCCAAAATGAGAACAAACAGTCCGGAAGCAAAAGGGACATCTGGGCCAGAAGTACGCGAATCGGCCGGATTGGGTGAACCGGAAGAATTTGTCCCACGAAGCACTGGGACATTTAGGACAAATGGACGCGAACCGGCTGGTTCGGCCGAAACAGAGAAAGTTCGTAAAGGGACATCTGGGCCGCAGGGACGCGGATAGTCGAAAAAGCTGAGAGCCAATCAGATTGCGCCATGTGTCATCGGAAAATGAGGGACGAGGAAGCCCATTTCAGGCGGATCGGAGGTTTTTGTCCCAAACAGTTTGGGACATCCGGGACATAAAGACGCAAAGGGCGCGAAAAGCCGGCAAACCCGCGGACCAATCAAATCACGACACGTGTCACAAGGGAGATAGTCCAAAAGTCAAAGGGCGAGGTTTCGAGCACTGACCCGAACCAATGAAATAGTGCCACGTGTCCAAGTTTAAGGGGCCCACAAGGAAATTTCAAAAGGAAAGCCCGCGAAAGGTAGAGGAGAGAGAATTGCTCGTCCAATCAGCACGTGCCACGTGTCATCCAGGTGGCAGAGCGCGGGAAAGATTTCAAAACACGTTTTGGCCCTTTTTCGCCCTAAATCTTCAGATCGCCATAACTTTCGATCCAGAGCTTGGATTGGCACATTCTTTATATCAATGGAAAGCTGGTAAAATTCTCTACACTATTCTAGGGTCAATCTTGCATTTTGGTTCAGTTTGGAGAGAGAAAATCAAGAAACGCCTCTGGCGCGAAATAACAAGCAGAAGTAATGCTTCAACAAACAACTTTAATGCAGCAGACAGTTCGCCGCTTCTGTTAGACAGCTCGCTGTTTTGCCAGGATCCGCCGCTTCTGCCATAATGAGATGAATGGAATGCAACCTGGAGGTGGTTGGGGTAGATTTGGCTTTCCTCTCTCTCTTCCCTCTCTCATTCTTTCTATATATTGTAAAGAGGAGCTTCTTTTCAAGGGTCGAACATTTTCTGTTTTGCTCCTCCCTTCTTCTCCTATCAAGCGAATTTGTGGAGTTCGAACCTCTCATTTGAAACTGTAATACGACTCTGCCTCTTGGCATTCTGCAGTGTATTGTATCAATCTTTGGAGCAAGTAATACATGTCTGTGGATGATTCTCAACCCTCTCTGTGTTCATCTTGCATCCTCCTGGTCTTTCACTACAATTTTTGTTATCTGTGCATGATCTTATATCACATTTGAATGGTCTGTGTTCACTGGAAAAATAGGTGTTCTTCATTCCTCGGTGCATCACCTCTATTAGCTTAGATTTATTTTATGCATCCTCTTACCTTGTCTCCTTGGCAGATTAGATTAGGTTTTGAGAAAACCCTCTGCATATTTCATGTGCATCTGAACAGAGGAATAGGAACCAGCCTTCTCTGGAGAATCCTTTCTCATTTTTCAAGTCCCACACTTGGAGAAAGGATTCAATGTTATGCAATCACACTGGATGCCAAAGTGATCAACCTAGAAACCTGATCTGCATCCAGGGGTGCTGTGATTTTGCATCAACAGTTTTGGCACACCCGGTGGGACCTAGAGGTCTCATTTTTATTGCAGCAAAGTTGATATGCATTTGTTGCAATTTTCTTGCTTGAAAAGAGCTATTATTCGCATATCTAGCGACTCCAAAAGGAAGATCAACTGGTTTCAGTAGTACAGGCCTAAAAGCTTATGAGAAGAATCACAAGGTCAAGAGTTGGAGAAGAAGCAGTGCTGTTTGAATACCTGCAATTATCTCTAAGAAGAAGGCCAAGAGGAAGAAGGATTCAAAGGTCTCCATCTCCACAAACAAAAATCTCTCAACTCCTCCACCTGCTCGGCGCTTCATTCAGTATTCAAGAGTCCTTCGACCAATCAGAATGGCGCAACCACTAAATCCCTTTGTCAATTTCACTGGCAGCAGCCCACTCGCCCTCAATGCACAGAATCCAGTTCCAATTGCAGCATTGAAGAACATTCCATTTTTCACTGGAGAAAATCATACCACTCCTGGTGATCATGTAAAAGACATTGCTAACGTCTGTGCAATCCATGAGATAAATGAAATGGATGTAGCTGTCAAATTGCTGGCATCTTCATTCAAGGGGAAAGCATTGCAATGGTTTAGGAGCCTTGGAGCTGGCTCTATCACAAACTGGAATCAGCTGTGTATTGCACTTCATAAGCAGTTTGGAGAAAAGGGAGAAAATTTGTCTCTACTGGAACAATTAACAACTATCAAGAGAGCCCCCAACGAGCAGCTGACTGATTTCAACTTCATATTTCAAAGGTCTTGGGATAGGATTCCAGTGGCAGTCAGGCCAACAGTAGAAGGTGCTTTTCTATACTATCTTAAAGCTTTGAATTCTGATATTTCTATGTTAATTCAATCTATGGGAGGCACAACCTTACCTGCTGCTTATAGCATTGCCATTAGAGCCGAAAACTGTCTTATCCAAGCTGGTAAATTGGCTCCTAGGCCTCCAATGCCATTATATCCAAGTTTAGAGAGCCCAAGTGCTAGTCAAGCACCTGTCTTAGCTCCTATTCCCACTCCTAGAAATCAGAGTTCAAATGAAGCTTCCACTTCATCTCCAAGTGCCCCAAATGAGCTTCAAGAGGTCATGAAGCAATTGCAAAATCTAGGCAATGAGCTGGTCACTCTCAAAAGACAGCAAGCTCAAGGTTTTAGACCTTCATATCAGCCTCAAGCTCAACCTAATAGGTAGCCATATCAGCCTCAAAGGCCACCTAATCCAGCTGCAAATATGAATCAAACAAGGCCTCCTGTCAATAGACCATTCCAGCCCTATAATCCAAATGCCATATCTGCCTCTAGGGCATTAGTACCAGCACAAAACAACATTTCCCAGGAGTATGATTGGTGTTTTCCATGTAATGAGCCTCATAATCAATCCATGTGCTTCAATGGTGCTTTGACTCAAGCTTTAATGGTAACAACTACTGGTGTGGAGGGTGAGAACAGTCAAGAAAACAGCCAACAACAAGAAACATTCAAACAACAATCAGCCCCAAATGACACCACATTGGTAAATTGGCAAGCAGAGGATTTTTGTGGCATGAACCAGGCAGTTTCTCAAGGTGTTGCAGCAAACACAAGGTCAAAAAGGAGAAATTTGGGTGAAGAACAACCATTAGCCCCAGCCAATCCACAACCTTCCATGGCTCCACAAATGATTGGCAAGCAAAGTCCCGCTTCAAATGCACAAGGACAGCCAAGAACAGCCCCTAGGCCAACTCAAATGCCAGCTGTTGCTGCCCACATACAAGGAGTAAATGTGCAAACCAAGGGACATCAGAGAGATCCTTCATCACCATTCAGTATCATTGATCAGATGAAGAAGACAAACGTCAATATATCTATGTGGGAATCCCTATCCATCCCAGGCCAAAGAGATCTGCTGCAAGCTGCCATGAAGGACTGGCCAGCTTCGAATCAGCAGATGCAAGACAAAGTGCTTACAAATGCTACCCAATCTGAAGGGAAATCATGGAGGACAACAAGGTAAGATGTTGAAACCCCCTCCTTTCTATGTTTCATTAATCATTGGAAATCAGCTAGTGCACAATTGCATGATAGACTCCGGGGCAAGTAGCTCAGTAATGCCTAAACAGATAGCTGATCAGTTAGGGCTCTAGTATGAAATAACATCTAAGGGAGTAGTGCAGTTGGATGGGACAACAATAGCAACAGTTGGAGTGATTAGAAATTTGAGTCTTACCTTGCACGCATGTCCAAACGTTGTTGTTTTACAAGATGTGTCAGTCATAGACCTTCCACCACTCTTTGCCCTCTGTTTGTCAAGGGACTTCACTGCCAAGATTGGGGGATATTTGTCCACTGATTGGTCACACATGCTATTCAGAACGAGATATGGAACTAAGGCCACAATCAGATCTGAACCTATTGCAAACTTCCATATTGAGCCCTACACTCCAAGTCAGATTAATGTCAATTGCTCAGCATTTGATCAAGAAGATCACCCTAGCACTGATGAAGCTGACACTAAGGTTGGAAGTATCCCAGATTTGACTCTTGATGATTAGGCAAACAAGGTGCATGCTTTTGATCCTTATCAAGGAATAGAAGAATCTGAGCTAGGAGTCTATTGTATACACGAAGAAAGTCAACCTATTCCTAGCATCACCAAGCCAAACCACAAGGATGACAATGAGGTATGGCAGCTATTTTTTGATGGATCAAGGAGTAGACAAGGTGCAGGAGGTGGAGCCGTGCTTGTTTCACCTCAAGGAGTAAAGTACTATTCAGCTTTTAGATTTCAATTTGCATGCTCCAATAACACTATTGAATATGAAGCCTTGGTGCAAGGGATGCATTGGGCAATCAAGAAAAAAATAAAGAACTTGCAAGTCTTTGGGGACAGTGAATTGATTGTAAATCAGGTCAAGGGACAACATGCGGCCAAAAATGATCTACTCAGGTGCTACAAGAACAGGGTGTGGGACCTCATGGAAGATTTTGAGGGTTTCGACATCAAAGCCATTCCTAGGAAAGAGAATCAAGCTGCTGACAGGCTTGCAGCAGTAGGGGCAGCCTTTGACATTGTAGAAAACATTCAACAAGACAAGGTACAGCCAAACATCCACGTGATTGTCAGGCCTTCGGTGCCGGATAACGATGTCAGTTGGCAAGTATTTGAGAATGACCAACAAATCATCCATTTCTTGCAAGAAGAAGCTGAGTTCTCAGCTAAGAATCAAGAAAAGTTGGAACAACAATATGGTGACCAAGTGATACAGCTGAGAACTGACAAGCTGCCCAAGGGACTTATCACTTTGGAGTCCATTTTTAACCCCAATGATCAGTTTAGAAAGGAGAAAGCAAACATTCAGGTTAAGAGAGAAGATTCGATATCCATATTGGTAGAAGAAAACAAGCCATTGCAAATTGGAAAGATGACAACTGAGCAAGAAAGGTGTGAGTTCATACAGCTATGTCAAGAATTCCCTGACGTGTTTGCTTGGAGCTATGAAGACTTGAAAGGTTTCAATCCCAACTTAGCTCAGCATACCATCGAATTGGATCCAAATACTAAGCCTGTCAGGCAAAAACAGAGACCAGTCAATCCACACATGGAGCCTCTCATGAGGAAAGAATTGGATAAGCTGATTGAGTCAAGAATCATATTCCCAATCAAGCATTCTAGTTGGGTTGCCAACTTAGTTCCAGTCAGGAAGAAGAGTGGAGAGATCAGGCTGTGTGTTGACTTCAAAGATTTGAATAGAGCCTCTCTCAAGGACCATTATCCACTCCCTTCCATGGAGTAAATATTACAAGTCGTAGCTGGTTTAGAAAGGTTTTCACTACTTGATGGTTACTCAGGCTTCAATCAGATTATGGTGAAGGAGGAAGACCAGTTCAAGACAGCCTTCACAACCAAATGGGGCACATATGCTTACAAGAAGATGCCATTTGGACTGTCGAACACCGGAGCAACATTCCAGCGAGCTATGGATATGGCATTCAAAGGCTTGATCAACAAGATAGTGCTGATATACCTAGATGATATTACTGTCTTCTCAAAGAATGCAGCAAACCATTTCTTTCACCTCAGGCAAGTGTTTCAAAGGTGTAGAAATTTCGGAGTGTCTTTGAATCCTAAGAAGTGCATCTTTCTTGCACATGAAGGGAAGCTCCTTGGCCATATTGTCTCCAAGGAAGGATTAGCAATTGATCCAGAGAGGGTTGAAGCCATAAGAGCACTACCATTGCCAAGCCACAAGAAATCCCTTCAGAGTTTCCTGGGAAGGATAAACTTTGTTCGGAGGTTTGTCCCAGATTTTGCAGCCCTTGTCAAGCCCATCACCAAAATGTTAAGGAAAAGCATGGCTTTCAAGTGGACGGCAGAAGGCAAGGAGAGTTTTGAAGCAATCAAAGAAGCCATCTCCCAAGCACCCACTCTCATCAACCTAGACTTTTCCAAGGATTTCATCCTCTATGCATTTGGAGGTGATGACACTATTTCTACCATTCTGGTACAGCAGAACAAAGATAATGATGGACAGTCGATTGCCTTCTTCAGCCAGAGCCTAGATGACTGCGAAGTGAGGTACTCTTTTATTGAAAAGCATGTGCTTGCAGTAATCAGAAGCTTGAATAAATTCAAGCATTTAGTCTCAAACAACAAGGTCCAGTTGCTAGTCTCACATGCTGGGGTTAAGGACTTCCTCCTCAACAAGGATTTGAATGAGAAAAGGGCAGGATGGATCACCCGTGTCATGGAGTATGACATTGAGATCAAGATCACCAAGCTGGTAAGAGGCAAAGGTTTGTGTGAGCAGCTCGCTTCCAAACAACCAGACAACCCAGAAGATGAAGAAGACGGTGTCCTGCTATTACAAGATGATCAAAACAGGAAAATGATGATGTGTCCACTCCCTGTTGGACTCAGAATATGATACATTTCCTGCAGACGGGCATGTGCCCTCTAGAAATGAGCAAAGCAAAAAGAAGGTACTTCAGATTACAAGTAGTTCCATATGTGCTTGTTGATGGTGTTTTGTTTAAAAAAGACATCAACGGTGTTCTATTAAGATGCATTGGGACAGGTCAGGTTGAGAGGATCTTACACGAGTTCCGTGATGGGGAGGCAGGAGGCCATTTCACCCCACGAGTAACAGCTCTCAAAATCATGAAAGCTGGTTACTATTGGCCTACTGTATTCAATGATTGCTACTCGTGGGTTAAGAAATGCAAGAAATGTGCATTCTTCACAGGGAAAGGAAGGTTAGCAGCACTGCCCCTTCGTCCAATTTCAGTAGATCATCCATTCATGCAATGGGGATTGGACTTCATTGGAGTCATCAATCCCAATTCGAGTCAAGGCCACAAGTGGATTCTTACAGCGACAGACTATTTCACCAAGTGGACTGAAGCAGTAGCGCTCAAAGAGGCAAGTGAGTCTAACATACTAGACTTTTATGAAGAAATAACAACCAGGTTCGGTGTGCCGGCCACCATCATATCAGATAATGCATTAGCATTCATAGGTTCAAAAATTACAGAATGGGCTGTCAAGAATGGAATCTATTTGAGCACCTCTTCAAATTATTACCCGCAGGGTAATGGACAGGCAGAGTCCACAAACAAGAATTTGCTAAAAATCATCAGAAGGACTTTGGATGAAAATCAAAGAACATGGCATACAAGGCTAAAATCAGCGTTATGGGCTGACAGGATAACACCAAAGAGGTCTACAAGTAATTCTCCCTACAAGTTGGTCTATGGGAAGGAGGCAGTATTGCCTATATCATTAGAATTGCCAGCCTTGGAGCTCATGAAGCAGTTTGAGTTATCTGAGTTTGAACCAATGGAGGTCAGGTATGCAGAATTGATGGAATTAGAAGAAATCAGAGAACATGCAGTTCAGATGGTTGAAAAGGATCAGGCCTTAGTAAAAAGATGGTTTGATAAGAGAGCAAGAACAAGGACCTTCCAGGAAGGGGACCTAGTTCTGAAATGGGATGCAGATCGGGAAAAACCAGGAAGGCATTCCAAGTTTGATGCCATCTGGAGTGGTCCCTACATGGTCACGGGATGCAAAAATAGTAATGCCTTCCAATTGTCTGCATTGGATGGAGAGGAACTTCCGATTCCGGTTAACGGAATCTATCTTAAACATTGCTACTAAAAAAGAAAAGGTTTGCCCTTGTAAATATTAGTTTAGATTTTCATTCCTCTAAGTGCTTGTGCACATTGTCTTGTTGTAGTTAGGTTTCAGTTTTCCTAAGTGCTTCGGCATAGGTTTTGCTGCTCTCAGGTTGTTTTCTACAGTTCAGAGTGTTGCTGGAGAAGAAGTTGTAGTATCAGGCTCGTTTCAGGTTATTGCTTATAACTCCATGCCCAATGGATCGCTAAAAGGCCACTGATCTTCTACCTAGCAGGCAGGTGACCCCACTGAGTTGTCAAAACTGTTGTCAAAATTTCACCCCCCCAGGGTAAATTTCGATAACATGCATCAGAGTTTTGCAGTTCCAGGCAAGTAGATTGAAACAGGAAAAATCACGAAAAATGGCTAAGTCCTAGTCCTAGGAGCAGTTGGGACATTTGGGACATCTAGGCGCGGATCGACCGAAAAACCTCTAGGCGTCCCGTGAAGCAAAGGGACATCTGGGCCACAGGTACGCGCGGGACGCGAAATGCCCGAATCAGCTGAAAGAAGGAAAAATTTTCCCAAGTCTTCATTCGGGACAAATGGGACACAAGTACGCGAAGTACACGAACCGGCCGGATCGGCCGAAATGAGAACAAACAGTCCGGAAGCAAAAGGGACATCTGGGCTAGAAGTATGCGAATCGGCCGGATCGGGCGAACTGGAAGAATTTGTCCCATGAAGCACTGGGACATTTAGGACAAATGGAAGCGAACCGGCCAGTTCGGCCGAAACAAAGAAAGTTCGTAAAGGGACATCTGGGCCGCAGGGACGCGAGGGCCAAAAATGTCGAGAGCCAATCAGATTGCGCCACGTGTCATCGGCAAATGAGGGACAAGGAAGCCCATTTCGGGCGGATTGGAGGTTTTTGTCCCAAACAGTTTGGGACATCCGGGACATAAAGATGCGAAGGGCGCGAAAAGCCGGCAAACCCGCGGACCAATCAAATCACGACACGTGTCACAAGGGAGATAGTCCAAAAGTCAAAGGGCGAGGTTTCGAGCACTGACCCGAACCAATGAAATAGCACCACATGTCCAAGTTTAAGGGGCCCACAAGGAAATTTCAAAAGGAAATCCCGTGAAAGGTAGAGGAGAGAGAATTGCTCGTCCAATCAGCACGTGCCACGTGTCATCCAGGTGGCAGAGCGCAGGAAAGATTTCAAAACACGTTTTGGCCCGTTTTTGCCCTAAATCTTCAGATCGCCATAACTTTCGATCCAGAGCTCGGATTGGCACGTTCTTTATATCAATGGAAAGCTGGTAAAATTCTCTACATGATTCCAGGGTCAATCTTGCATTTTGGTTCAGTTTGGAGAGATAAAATCAAGAAACGCCTCTGGCGCGAAATAACAAGCAGAAGTAATGCTTCAACAAACAACTTTAATGCAGCAGACAGTTCACCGCTTCTGTTAGACAGCCTGCCGTTTTGCCAGGATCCGCCACTTCTGCCATAATGAGATGAATGTAATGCAACCTAGAGGTGGTTGGGGTAGATTTGGCTTTCCTCTCTCTCTTCCCTCTCTCATTCTTTCTATATATTGTAAAGAGGAGCTTCTTTTCAAGGGTCGAACATTTTTCTGTTTTGCTCCTCCCTTCTTCTCCTATTAGGCGAATTTGTGGAGTTCGAACCTCTCATTTGAAACTGTAATACGACTCTGCCTCTTGGCATTCTGCAGTGTATTGTATCAATCTTTGGAGCAAGTAATACATGTCTGTGGATGATTCTCAACCCTCTCTGTGTTCATCTTGCATCCTCCTGGTCTTTCACTACAAGTTTTGTTATCTGTGCATGATCTTATATCACATTTGAATGGTCTGTGTTCACTGGAAAAATAGGTGTTCTTCATTCCTCGGTGCATCACCTCTATTAGCTTAGATTTATTTTATGCATCTTCTTACCTTGTCTCCTTGGCAGATTAGATTAGGTTTTGAGAAAACCCTCTGCATATTTCGTGTGCATCTGAACAGAGGAATAAGAACCAGCCTTCTCTGGAGAATCCTTTCTCATTTTTCAAGTCCCACACTTGGAAAAAGGATTCAATGTTATGCAATCACACTGGATGCCAAAGTGATCAACGTAGAAACCTGATCTGCATCCAGGGGTGCTGTGATTTTGCATCAACAAGTCCCACACACTATCCAACACCTTAATAAAAAAATTTCAAATCTCATATCCTACCTCAACCAATCCCATACTCGTCATCCAAATCAACCATCCCATATTGATCGTAACATCCTAAAAACTATCCAACATCTCAATCAACAAATATTTTATCTTCAATCAATCAATCACCCCCTAAACCATCATCTCCCAACCAATCCAATCCACAATTTCCCCTTCCTAAGATCTCTAATTCTCACCCCGTTGACTTTCTCCTTCACAAACTTGAATCATCCCAATCCACACTACAACCTAATCAACATAAATCACTATCCCCACAAGCGAACTTCATCGACTTTGAAAACCTCACTAACTTTACCAAGAGGACCTCCTTTATGTCCTTGCTAACCTAGACACCCATCTCAAGCCCGCACAACCATCCCAAACCCCAACCTCCAAATCCCTTATCAATTATCATAACCAACACCTTCCTCCCATCAAAACTCATGCACCACCATCCAAAATATCAACTCCTAAATCTAATCATCGTCAAACCTATAATCAAGATCCATTCACATACCCACCCCAAAATTATTATCTCCCACATCCCATCTTAGTCCTCCATCCTCGCCACATTCATCCCAATCCAATCCTGCGGACTCTCTCCTAGATTTTCCCACATCCCCTAATCCACCATCAAATTTAGCCCCTAATCCTATTTCATCACCTATTCCCAATCTTGTCAAAACTATCTTATCCACTATAAATCCTAAATCACCCTTATCCCCTTCTACCCTCGATTTTGAACCATCTAATGTGGCTCCTACATCACCTTCATCATCTTCATCCACACCTAATCCTATATAAATCCCTTCATCACATAAACATAATTCTACCCTATCCTCTAATCCTATTTCATCTCCCCCATCCCATAATCCTAAATCATCTAAAGTGACTCCTAAGTCACCAACTCCCAAACCTAACAAATCCAATCCCAATCCTCTCCCCACCCCATCTCCTACCAAAACTAATGAGGCTCATATGCCACCTTCATATACGTCATCCCCTAAATCTACCAAATCTAATGTGACCCCCATATCACATCCACCCCTTCATCTACATCTACTAATTCTAAATAATATAATCCTAAGCCAAAACCTTCTACCTCAAAACCATATACTCAAACCAATCCAAAATCAACCAAATCTACTTCGGCCTCCAAGCCCAAACCATCCACTTCGCCCCCCAAGCCTAGTACATCCCCTTCATCCTCTAAGCCACAACAATCTAATCCAACTCATAAATCAAAATCAACCAAAACATCTCATAATCCACCCAATCCCACACATTTACTTCCTACTCCTAAAAAACCATTTAATCTGAACCACTTCACTCATTTAAGAGAATCCTTGACCACTTTCTTCCATCGTCTAAAAACCTTCCACATGATCATCCATAGCCCAATCAAATCACACAATCAAAACCTTCCCAAACCATCTTGGTATCGTGAAAATTACTATTGTAACTTCCATTGCATCCATGGACATTCGACCAATTTTTGCATGCAATTTTGGTCTTATGTCCAAAACCTCATTAACTAATGGTTCCTTGTCCTTGTACCTCTTTATCCATCCCAATCCTCTCCCTAACCATTTTCCACCATAAAAATCCCACTCGATATTGAAACATCGTTAACCATCCAAATCTCATCGTACATCCAAACATCCATCACCGACTAAAAACCAAAACAAATCTCAACTCCCACTAAGTGTGGCCTCTTAGCGGATGATAGAATTACAACCCCCAGTCTCATGACGACCACATGGCATCATCTTCCCCATTCAATTCATATCCTATAGCCAAAAATATGTTTTGTAATATAAAACATCGAGGAAAAGGCTTAGGCATCTACGAAGAAGGCATTCGTAAACCCATCTCCCTTCATCAAAATCCAAGTCATTTAGGCTTAGGATATAAACGTAACACTAAAAAAGTCCCTCCTACTACTCCATCACAACCCATTTCCACCACTCCTCTTGTTGATCCTACCATCCCAACCACTCAACACAATTATAAATCATTTAATCCCCTACAAATACTAAAAATGGATTGAGTACATCATTTGTCGCTTGCGCATGGATGTTCTTTACTTCCCACCGATCCCCCTTCCATCCAACATCTAAATCCCTTTCCATCTAATCCATTCTTATCATCACATCCATTTATATCCTCTTCCAATCCATTCATTTTAAAACTAGATTAGATTAATCGCACATGTTGTAAGACAATAGTACCTACTATAACCGTGTGACCTTGGTCTATCATTACCTCCAACATTCAAGCACAATTGTCCTCCTAGAGATCCACACACTTAATCAACTTTTCATTAGGACCCTTGGGTGTGTCTTTTGACACTCTAGCCAATGTCATCTTAACACTCATTTCCATCCCCCCATCAAGCCACTAGTGATTCTTAACCCTGTGAAAGTTATCAAGAGAGTGGATCCTCTTTATGCAAAAAAATTCAAATATCAAAAAGCAAAAAATAATATCAAAATTAAAAATATCAAATAAAATCCACCTCAAGACTCTCTTTAGGGGTGTTTCCAGCATCTCTATTGGGGCTATGGATGCTTGGCTGGTAATAGAGCAATGTTGTGACAAGAATCAGATGCATCTCCATCGGGGCTATGGGCGTTTGGCTGACAATGGAGAAATGCATGACTTAGCCTTCCATTCACTATCCATCCACCTATTTTACTTAATAACTCCATATACATTAGCTAGTTTTTCTTCATGAACTACCCATTAAATATTCACTTCAAGCGGTAATTAACCATCACAATCACACACACTTTGATCTCGTGGAGACATAGGGCTCACATGTTGTCGGGTATTATTTAGACCTTGGTCACACTTCTGTTTTAGTCTAACTCTTACCTTACAACATTTATCGTTATGCTCATATTTTTTTCATCACTGATGTTATTTTCCTTTCATCCATCACATCCACATCCTTTTCCTTAGATTGAACAGCCATGGTCAAACAATGATCTTTTCATTTTCATCCAATCCTCTTCATTTCCCTTTCAAATCATCATCATTAATGGGCACAGCCTTACTATCATTTGTCGGGGGGGCATCATCCATTTTAAATACCCCTCACTTCCCATACTACCCTACACTTGGGGGAAATCAAACTCGTTCATCCATCCACACAGGCCACCCTACTTTATAATTGGATGCATACCACATATATCCCTCAATCCACCCCCTATACCTAGGGGAATATCTTCTCATCTTCCATATCCCCCATCTTATCCTATCCCACATCTCTCATCCTATCTATCTCCCATCCCACATCACATCTAATCCTAACCAATCAACCCATCCCTATCCTTTCCAACCTATCCAATTTACTTCAATCCTTCCCTTTCATCCTACCTAAACACACTTTGGGAATTTTAGGAGAAAGCCTCATCCCACCTTTGTAGACACAAAATCATGCACTCTAGGCATTATTTAGTCTTGGTCTCATACTATTATTTAGAAGGTTTTTGAGTGAAGAAGGTACTAATTAACCCACGTCTTTTGGCCATGTTTCCTTGCTTTATTCTTCATTCCTGACCTCTTACACCCACATGCCCAGTCATCTTTCATCATTTTGTGTCATTTTAGCTTTGAATGCGGTGCTCAGTCTAGTACTGGGGCGCCAATGGGCGCCCTGGTCCCACCATGGGTGCCCCGATCATTTTTGAACTTTCCCGCCACCTTTTGGGAAATTTTTAGTTGTTTCAAATTCTTATCTTTTTTTTGGTTGGTCATTTCAAGGTTAATTATGAAATTAGATCAAGAGAACCCTATAAATGTAAATTTATGAGACCATAATGAGGTACCAAGAACTAGTCACTACTATCATCCACCTAGGGTTGCATTCATCTAAGACATTTGGATATCATTTGCATTCGTCACAAAGAACAAGGCTGGTTCATCTGCATCACACAAGTAGAGGAGGGGATTATATTTTATTCCATCCACCATTCCACTACATTTTTACATCTAGCTATTGCTCGCTACTTCATAAAGTGTGATAGGCACAAGAGTACCTAGGGCACATGATGCACACACACACACACCAGAACTACATTTGAGTCCGAAATGTAGTGCAACACTCAATTAGTAAGCCTATTATTGTGGCAGCTAAGGTTAGTTTGACCCATTCATTTGCATTCTTATTTTTTTAGGTTTTTTATGCTTCTTGTGGTTTCTTGTAGGTCTATCTATCATCTTGGATTATTAACGACACCTCACGCAATGCAACGAACCTAATGTGACACACAATGAGGGTTTCTGACCTCCTGTTAAACGTGTAAAACTCATTTATAAACCTCGTGCACATACTAGGGCACCTATTTTGTAGACCAGAGCACCCACAGGTGTCCCAGTCCCTCTCCACGTGCTCTAGTCCAACTAGATAGACCATATTCGTCCTTTGCAGGACCTCGACATAGTCGTTCATGCTTCTTGTTTCTCCAATCATGTCTACGACACAATACCTCAAGCTCATAAAATCAACTAAGTCACTTCCATACTTCTCTTGCATATTAGGGTTTTCACTTTCATTAGATTAGTTGATTGGTTAAATTTCCATACTTGTTTATTGCACTCATTTACTATATTTACATGTCGTTCTAGACTAGATTAACTACACATATTAATTAATTTTTAGTTAATCATTTTGGTAAGCCCGACGTCTTTCACACTTAGGATCTTCATTTTTCCTCTATCATGGGTCAATTTCTTTGTATGATTTACTTAAGAGATGTCCTAATTGTCAGGTTGTTTTACAAAAATCTTTAGACACCAAGTATTTTGATGATAGTATGCCGCCACATGAACCAAGTCTTACGCTCGCTTGCCTATTTACCAACCCTGGGGATCCTCCATCTAATCAACCCCTAATGGACTCAATTCAAGTTTTAAATTCTTTGTTTCAAAAAAAGTTTACAGTAATGGAATCCACAATCACATCTTTCAAATATGAAATTCAATAGCTTAAGGATGTTTCTCAAGCTCATGTTTGTTCTCCCTCTACATTTCAATCTATGTCCACTACATGTCATATGGTTGAACCTCATGTCATGTCATTGCCAAAGCCTCTCATATTTAAACACAATACTAAGCAACATGGCATCCTTAATCAGCTCCTTAGTCATCAGTTGATCACATTACCACCTACTATCCTTAGGCATAATGACAATGACTGCCACGCTTTACAACGAAGAATGAAACATATTGAGTGTCAGGGGTTTATCTCATTCATTTCACAACATTTTGTTGCATTCCCATCTACAATGGCTACATCCACAAGGGCACTTAAGTTTTTCCCCTCTATGCCTTTTTCGGTTACTCAAGATCCGTGTAAGAAACCACCTACGATATCACCAAGTCAACCTCTTAAAATTAGTTCACAACCTCCCCCTATCTCGTCCTCTTCAAAATTACCAAATCAAAATAAGTCATCACTTCTTAAATTTTTCTCTAAATCACGTCCTCTTTCTAAGTCATCTATTGTATTGCTAATTCAAACTAAGAAACCTCCTCTTAAGGATGGTCTCACCCCTCCTTCATCAAAGGTATCCATAACATCATCAAGTCATACACAACAATCATCACCTAAAGTTAAACTTGTAATTCCAACATCCACTATAGACCCTACATATGTTAATGATTGGGACCCGAATGAAGCTTACTATGATGATGAACCATATGATGGTCACACTCCTCTATCACCTCTGTGTCCCATCACTTTTGTTAAGGCAACTACTCCTTACATTGATCCACTTAGTGTCTTTTGACTATCATGGCATCGCTCACACACTTGGAGGGCATAGTATTCCCACCCCCCCTTCTAGCATCCTTATATAGTACTACATCACACTCTTAACATCAATGCATCGATCATCTTTACATAGTCATGCATCAATCTCCTACCATAGGCATACTCATCCTATATTCTCGTGTCATCATCACCCGATGACACACTCTTGTGTTTTGGTTCACACTTGACTATTGAGGGTGTACTACACATGAACCCCACACACTGCACTATAGACACGACACATTGTGTTTCATACATTATATATTTAGTACATACCATTTCAATTTTTGCATATCTACACATCATACATAATCTTAGGCATCATTATACATGTATCACACTTTTAGGGTCTACATTACATACTAGCATTACGCATTTCTACACCACACATTATCTATACATTGTACTAGTATTCATCATACACGTGTCACACTACTAATGTCCTTACATCTAGCATTACATATTGCTAAACCTACATACTATATACTACGTAGCACGTATCTTTACTTTACTAGTCTACCTACATACATTGTATTACATACTATTTATCATGTATTACACAAGTCTACATATCATATGATCTTCTATTATTATCACATATATTGCATCATCTTCTACGCGCTGCACTCACTGCCCTATGACGTACTTTAGTTCCTCAGCGTATACTTAATTGCCGAGGGTTTACAAATCAAATTGACCTTACATTCATCACACATTTATCATTTGACCTTTCATCATGCGATATTTTTAGGATAGTGACACACACTATAGGCTAAATCGTCATGTACCCTATTCATCTTGTAGTGGTATACGGTTTAGGCTAAATCTCACTCCTTACTATTCATCTTGTAGTGGTATACGCTTTAGGCTACATCACCAATTCTTACAATTCATCTTGTATTAATACACGCTTTAGGGATAAATCATCACTCATACATTCATTTTTTCGTGATATATGCTTCGGCTATAAGGTTCGCACATATCTCTTCTATATGTCACATATTCTCATCACTACGCATACATACTCATCACAACGCACTAAACACAATATACACTATTCGGCCATTTCCCAATGACACACTCTTGTTTACGGTTCATTCTTAACTATTGAGGGGGAAAACTAAATGAACCTCACTGCATACATTTTCATTCACTCGGGGGGCACGTGGCTCCTATCATTCATCTTTCATTCCATCCATTCATCCACGTCATATTGTATATTATGGTTGTTTTTACTCTTTCTTACTTTTGCTTGTTCATGGTCACTTTATTACACATGCTAGTAAGATTACTTGTATGTCATTTATCTATATCATCCACACGTGCACGTTCACATCTTTTTCTATTTTTTACTGCAGATACAGGTCTCTTACATGCAACAAGGATGCTAGCCTTCTACCCTTCCTACCCTGGTCATTGGGGGCATCCACATTAGACTCTCACGGGTGTTATTGTTTCATTTTGTACTTAGAAATTTCCATTACTTGGCTCTACATACTTTTGACATATTTGTTATCTTTCTAACATACTAACGGGTGCTTCATGTGCAACATTTGTTATGTAGGGATATTTGCTTCCCTTGTTTGTTACATTGCTTGTTTATTGTTTGCTCTTGTTTGTGGGCCTTGCCCTATGTTTGGTGTGCACACTTGTTTGTTATTATTCGGCCATTATGGTCTTACATGTCTTATGACATAATGAGTGATGTCCCATGTATCTCGCTTTGTGCAGCTTACTTTTTCTTCTTTCATCTTTACATTTTTATTCGTATTTTATACACTTTTTTCTATATGCATGCTTGTTCGTACTAACACTTGTCTTTGGCTAGCATTTTGTTTGTGCGCACCTTGGTTTCTACCAAACTCTTTCCCTTCCCCCTGCAGGGCTAATTTTTAGATTTCATGAAGTTGGTCCTCTTTTGGGGCCGCATTCTCTTATCATCGATGTCCCATGCACCCCAAAATAGGGGGAGCATCATTTGGGGCTTTACATATTACACAACGCATTTACATCAGTTCAATTTAGTGCACTTTCCACCCTTGGCATTGTGGGTTACATACAGTGAGTGGGTTCAGACCAGTCTACAAACCCTGTACACAATGGCTTTTACAGGCCATGGTAGTCCTTAGCATTCTGGGAAGTAGTTAAAGGTTGGAGGATACGACGAAATTCCTCCCTATACTTCTTCGGCCAGTGGTGTTAGATCACCAAAAAAAAGGACATACAAAGATCTCTTCACACACATTCAAGGAAGAAGTTATAGGTTGGAGGATACAACGGAATTCCTCCCTACACCTCTTCGGCCTATGGTGTCAGATCACCCAAAAAAACCCGGTAGGACAAGATATTCTTTTACACTCTCTTTCTCGACATGGATCAAGTGCATATGTTCTATTTACACTTTTTCATTTATGTAATTTACATTCACATGCTTTTTACATTCATATACGTGTCTTTACACATACATACATACATACATATTTGACTACTTGATCATTTTATCCTTGTTGGTTCGTTCGTATGAGAAATAAGCAGTCAAATGGGGGCAACAACAACAACATCAAAACAACATTTTGTGGTAGCACACACCATACTAACTATTATTGCAAAATCACAACACCCCCAAATGGCCCAAGTGTGGAGTGGGGCATCCGATTTGATTGCATAACATGGGACCATCTCTCAAGCTATGGGACTTGCAAAACTTGAGATGGACCTCCGGAGAAAGTTGGTTCTTGCCTCCTAATCTACCTACCATAAGCTACTCGAATGCAAGAATAACCTATCCTATCCTAATCTAACCATTCCAAGGGGACAGAGAGAGAGAGGGTAAAAGAGTATACACTAAGCGGTGATACACCAAAAAAGGAAGTGGTTGAATCACATACCTAAACCACCTGAAGTGGAGAGAGGTGAGCAGAGGAGAGGGTGGAAAAGATGCACCACAAACCAAAGATAGATTTCACACATAACACCAATTCAAAACCAATTAAACAAAGCTCCTAGGACCTACAACAAACATCAAAATATGCACATTATACTTTGCAACGATGAGAGGCGAGGAGAGACAATAAAATAAGCAAAGGATGGACAGATGCATCACAAAACAAATTTTAATACTCCAAAAGTTCACACAGTACATCGTTAGTGGGAAAGAGGCAAGAGAATTCCACTACAGAGCCGTGAAAGGAGGCTTAGACTCCATGTTCTACCCTAAGGAAGAAAGAGAGAGGGGGAAGAAGAGGGAAGATCAACAACCGACCCTTTGAATATGCCCCTTCATTACAATATATAGGAAGAATAAGAGAGAGAAGAGGGAAGAATTAGAATCTTGCTTCAACCACCTAGAGATATGCATTAGAACCTACTTTGAAAGCTCAACCAATATCAATCAATGTCTTTCTCAAATCCGCCCCAAATCTGTCATGTCTGGTTCCCCGGCGGATCAAATCGAATCAGATATGGTAGTTGGAGAAATCTAGCTTTGTATTAATGGCCTAGAAGACATTTTCTAATTTTTCACTCACCAAATCTTGTTAAGAATGATATTTTATGTTTCCATGGCATAGAGGGTGTCGATAAGTTTCCAAAAAGTCTTCTCCCGCCCAAATCTGAGTCTCCAGTCAAAAGATATGGCCATTTGAATATTTGGATCGCGGGCGCGCAATATTTTAAAGAGTTTGTCCATACAAGGTCCACGTGGTGGCCTGGCACTTGTTTGGAAACCTTCCCTTAATTTTTCTCTTGAACTAGCACCGTGCTGACACATGGCACCCTCCACTGGCCTGTCTCAATGCTTTGACTATTCAACCCAACCCTGTCCCTTTACGAAACCGAACGCGTGGAGGCTCTGTGCTCACTAAAAAACCCGCTCAGGATTTTACCTTTAAAGGAGCATCGGGTTGAGACTTGGCGCCTTCCACTTGCACTCTATACTTAGTCATTTTGGGCCCACTCTCCTTTTTGACCTCTGTTTTCTACGTGGAGGGCTAGCACAAGTTTGAATCTTCGACCTGGATCCCACTTTTGAATGTGTGACATTAAAACACTTGGCACCCTCCGCTAAGTCAAAGACTTTTCAACAACCGGTGTAACTTTTTGGGGTCTGGACACGTGGAAGCTTGGTGCTTGTTTGGTTTTGCCCCTTTAGATTTAATTTTTGGAGTTGCGTCATTTGGACACTTGGCTCCCTCCACCATCTCCTCCATACTTAGTCATTTTTGGGCCCATTCTAAACCATTTGCGAAGCCCGAAGATTTTGAATCTTCATCATTTCTTTTCCTTTGAGCCTCTGGTTCTTTTTACACTGCTCGAACTCCTACCCCAACCCTGATATTCCATTTTTGAGCTCGCCTGTAATTTGTTTGCTGGATTTGAAGCACGGGTTCGCTCGACAGAGCCGTTTCTTGAATTTCTTTTTACACGGGGTCGTTTGATCTTTCATAGGCCTTGCCACTCCATTGTAGAGTTCCTCGTTTGCCTAATTGTAGGATTTTAACGTGAATTATTTGGCTTCTTCTTGTGTAGAGTCGTGGCTGATCAATTTTGTCAGGGGAAAAATATGGATAACGCTAACAATGTAGGTACATCACACACATCAACAACTACATGTGTTTCCACCCTAGGTTCGCTCTCATCACTTAGTTTTTACTTTTTCATATTTAGTTTCCATGCTCCATCATCTTTTTGTCATTCCACGCTTTTTTTGGTCCTTCAGTGCGTTTTCTACTACAATCTTCATGGACATAAAGTACGCATCTCTGTCTACTTTATGTTACCAAGATTTCCGCTCAACAACATAAAGTGGGGGGAAATGTTGACACAAAATCATGCACTTTAGGAATTATTTAGTCTTGATCTCATATTACTATTTAGAAGTTTTTTGAGTTAAGAAAGTACTAATTAACCCCCATCTTTTGGCCATCTTGCCTTGTTTTATTTCATCATTTTCAACCTATTGCACTCGCATGCCTAGTCAAATTTCATCATTTTACGTCATTTTAGTTTTGACTGAGGCACCCAGGCTAGTACTGGGGTGCCCATGGACACCCTGGTCCCACCAGGGGTGCCCCGATCCTTTTTGAACTTTCCTGCCACCTTTTAGGAACTTTCTAGCCATTTTGGCTTCTTATATTTTTGGTGGTCAGCCATTTTGGGGTTAATTACGAAATTAGATAAAGAGAACCTTATAAATATAAAGTTATGAGACCATAATGAGGGACCAAGCACTATCACTACTATCATCCAGCTAGGGTTGCATTCATATAAGGCATTTAGAGATCATTTGATTCACTTAGATCCATCACAAAGGACAAGGGTGGTTCATCTGCATCACACAAGATTATGAGGGGATTCTATTCTATTCCATCCATCATTCAACTACATCTTTACATCTAGTTATTGATCTCTACTTCACAAAGTGTGACTGGAACAAGAGCACCTAGGGCACATTATGCACACTGACACACTAGAACTACATTTGGGTCTGAAATGTAGTGCAACACTCAGTTAGTAAGCCCATTGTTGTAGTAGCTGATGTTAGTCTGACCCATTCAATTGCATTATTTTTTTAGGTTTTTGATACTTCTTGTGGTTTCTTACAGGTCTATCTATCATCTTGGATTATTAGCGACACCTCACGTAGTGCAGCGAACCTGATGTAACACATAGCGAGGGTTTCTAACCACCTAGCCTGTGAAACTCAGTTCTGGACCTCCTACACAAACCAGGGTGCCTATTTTACAAACCAAAGCACCCACAAGTGCCCCAATCCCTCTCCAAGTGCTCCAGTCCAATTAGATAGCCCAAATCCATCTTTTGTAAGACCTCGGCACATTCGTTCTTGCTTCCTTTTTCTCTTATCACTTCTGTGACATAGTCCCACAAGTTCATCAAAAAAAATATGTCATTTCCATACTTCTCTTGCACATTAGGGTTTCTACTTTCATTATATTAGTTGTTTGGGTCATTTTCCATATTTGTTTATTGCATTCATTTATTGTATTTACATGTCATTCTAGATTAGATTAACTACACATATTAGTTAAATTTTAGTTAATAAACCTTACATCCCTTCCCATCCTCCCATGAGTTATCTCATCCCGAATCCTTTCATCTTACCTATCCTCAACCATTCTCCCTCATACCAAATCCTAAATCTCAACATCCAACATCAAATAATCTAAACATCCAAAATCCAAAATATAAAAATCAAAACATTCAATAAAATCCTAAAATAATAAAAAAATGTAATGTGTGTATTTGCTTCCTTATCTACATTTACATTTTTGTCGATGATATGAGGCCCCTTTTGTTTCTTTTTCTTTTACAATCCAATGATATGATTGTTAGAAGAACAATGGACTAAGGGGGGGGGGGAAGGGGGCGGGGTTGAATCAATCCTATAAATTTTTTTACTCCATTTACATATTCATACATTCATCATTTCTTTCTTTCATTCATCATTCATAACCACGTGTGCATATTAGGTGTGTATAAGTGGGAAACCCTCATGGGGAGGAAAAATCACTAATTTTTTTCTTATATTACACAAATAAAGGAGATTTAGTGAAGCACCAACTTCATAAGGAGCACCAACCCTTAGTTTAGTAGATCACCAACCTTACAAGGAGTACCATCACCTAATTTAGTGAAGCACCAACTCTACAAAGAGGCTACAACCCCCTGGGATGACAAAGCACCAACTAAATCACCTGAATATGTTTGATATATGATATTTTTATCATCACAACTAGTGGAGATCACTTATTCAACTCACAAACCCTAGCGCATACCTTAAGTCTTCAAACTTGCACAATCCTCTTCCCTCTCAACTTGTCTTACCTCTAAACACTTGTTCTCATGTTGTCACACCTTCCTCGATCTGAAACACACATGAGAATATCTCAAATTATTTTGTGATACCTGCAATTCACTCACCTCTGGGTCACACTTTTCACCCATGTAAGACTAGCTCACCAAATGAGTTTAAACTTCACTTTTATATGAAAATTTTATCTCCAACCCAAAGGATGCCGGTCCCTCATGTTAAATTTGACCCATAAACCTTTAAAAAATTCAAATACATCAATTATAATGATCACATATGACTCGTATAGGTCGGCCTAGCCAAAAACTATCATCCATGCACCAAACATCCTTAAAACTTTTGCATTGGGATGATAAAAATCTCTTAACCCCAAAACTATTTTTTATCCAAGCTCTTAAATTCATCACACATGTTTAAAATAAATTTTAAACATCATCCATGGTCTCAATTTACATGGACCAATCAAATTATTTTTTTTGATGTGCCCAGTGGCTAATTGCCTTCACCAAACAGTTGTTATCAACAACCTGAATCCGACTTTGGGCCTCAAGACCCCTCCCGATGAACTAAAATATGGAATACTACCACTTGATGTAAATTATATATCCTGTAGAAAAATTCTAAACTATTTATAGCTCATGAAAAATCCACTGGTTCAAACCACATCAAATTTTGTCTTCACCAAATCAACCTTCCTAAAAACATGTTTTCCAAACTTAGCTGATAAACACCCTTTATAACACTTTAAATACATAAAAATGGATTATATTGGATTTAAATTTACCCCTCTTCAATTTCCAGGTGATATAAATCATCAACTCAACCATTTGATGCTCCAAACAAGTCAATACTTCAGCAAGAACAACTGTCCTAAAACTGCCACTACAAACTTCTTCACAAAATGACCTAAATGACTAACCAAAACACCTCATAAAGTCTCAATCCATACCTCATTGGAAATATATCTAAATTACCTTTCCATAAAATATAATAACTCCTTCCAAATCCAAGTGGAAGGCCTTCAAACAAGCCCCATCTCTGCAAACTTATTTTTATACCTACTTGGAATAAAAATATGACACTTAGCCCAACATGCTCCAATATACCAAAAATCACTTATAAACTTAAAAATCAAGAATGAAAAATAATTATAAATGATTTATAATCCATTAAAAACCTTCACCAAGCTTTTAAAAAATCAGAAACATCATTTTACCTCATGTAGCCATGCACCCTGCTAGAATGAGCATCCTCCAAACTTGACCCTCAAATAATAGAGTCATAACTTCTCCATACCATTTAAAATATTCAATTTTGATATACCAATGGAAATATCTCTAAACCAAATTCAAAAAACAAACTTGAATGGATTCCTAACTCCCCCCAGTAGCTCCTAAAATCTCATTTTTACTGAAAGATGCTCCAAATTGCCCCAAAAATGAGTCAACAAAGATAGAGCACACTTTTCATTTTTTCACTACAACCATGAACTAAAACCTTCATGAACATCAATAAAAACTCATGTGATTTCATAAATGGAAACTTACTGCATACCTCATTTGATAACTTTCTCCTCAAACTGGAACTCTTCATAAACAAGCATTTTCAGGTGGGACCCACATATTGTCATATGCACTACCATACATTATTAAAAACCTGAAAGGGTCCTCTACAACATAAAATCATCTTGTTTGAGAAACCAATCAAAATTCAACTAGTACAATCACTTTTTTGCAAGCTTCTCCTAGCTAGGGTTTCAAACCACTTTGCCTTCTTAACAATTGTTAAAAAAATGTGACGATAAAACCACCTCATTATTTTTGTGAAATATTCATAACTGACCTTAGAAGATAACCCAAAGAGATCATATTCCCATGCAAATCACATAGTTCACAATGAGCATCAGAAGGTCCAATTTGCTTAAAAATACACAACTTACTTGCCCTCTTTCACCAAAACTTGCATATCTACAAAATTATTCTTAAGAATGACTTGAAATTTGGCATGAATCACCATGAAAAATTTCTATAACTTTTCATACTTTCCATCTAGCCCAAATAGCTCTAAAACTCTCTAGCCACTGTTACTTGCCTATGTTATCATGTTTGTTTCTCACCTGTTTGCTTCCCAAATACCTCAGATAATGCATCTAAACCACTGAAATTAGACATGAAAATCACCATACATCTTAGGTACACTACCACCATACTTCAACCATGCTCCAAAAAGAAATATTTGGTCCAAATCTCACACCTTACCTCATTCTACATGTTCTAGGGTTAGAAATAAGCCTTGAAAGACTTGACTTAACGCAAACAACCCATGAAATGACTATGTTGACTCAATACAGACCCATGTACACCAAAGACACATCATATGGACCATGTTTGACCTCATGAAACACTCCAACCAAAACTAAAGAGCTCAAACAGTGACATGACTCACTCAACCATGCTCTAGGACACCATGACAACTCACAAAACCTGACACTACCAATCAACCTTCATGTTTGACCGTTGACTAACACCACATGGAGACACATACAACACCATGAAACCCTTTTTCATCAATGGGTTGACATCAATGACAACACAACCACAAAATGGCCAAAAAAATTAGCTGATACTAAAATTGCAAGGATACTTTTGGATATGGGAGTAGATGTTAATATCATGTTAAAAACTGACTTGGGAAAAACTTGGTATGAATCACCATGAAAAATTTCTAGAACTTTTCGGGTACCATATTCCATCTAGCCCAAATAGATCAAAGAAAACACTATATAACTACTGAATAATGTAGCCTATGTTAATTTCATGGGGATTAAAAATATTTCTCAACTGTTTGAAGTTCCCAAAAAATGTTTAGCACTCACTAAGCCCACTGATATTAGACATGAATTTTGTCCTTGGACATGGTTAGGTTGATTACAATGGTACATTCAACCATGCTCAGAAGAATAAAAAGTCACTTTAGAATCCAAATGGCATTCACACCTTACCTCATTGTACCTGTTATAGGGTTAGTAATGAGTGTTGCTTGGTCAGAAGAATTGACTGGACGTGATAGCAACCCATGAAATGAGTATTTTGACTGATATTCAGAGGTATATACACTTTTAATTAGTTGACATAATATAGATAAAGATTTTGACCTAAATATTTTGACACTCCAATTCCAATGGACTAAAGATCTCAGTTAAACAGTGACATCGACAAATGAGAGCTCAACCATAATATAGTAGACAGCATGGTAACATGGGTTCACTAAAATCTAGAGTACTAAAAATTACACCTATGCAAGAAGATTTCCATCGTTGCACTAATTACCACTTGGGTGACGACATACTTTGAATCCACGGATGAAGTAGACAACTTTTTATATCAATATGGGCTGACATCAATGATTTATTTGATGACGACAGATGGCCATACAATATCCCCCTATATTATAGATGATAATCATGGTGAGAAAGATTGATGGAAAATATAGTATAGATTAAGCACACTAAGATCACTCTTACCATGCACTTTACTAAAGCCTATCTCAGGGTTTAGAGACTATTAAGAAGGCTACGCTGACTCCTATACATGAACAAATGACAACACAAGACATATTTAATAATGGAAACATATCGCATGGAATATCTAGACTGATACTTTAACAATAAATTCTGCAAGATGGTGTGACTCACAAAAATAACATATCTCATTGGAATTCTCTCAGCCACATGTATTGAGATACTTATGTACTTAGAGAGTGAAGGTTATTACAAGGCTATACCTGAGTATATCAGAGAAGGTCCCCCTAACAAAATACATCATCCAGATATCTTGAAATACATTAGTAAATATGCTGGAGATAATTTACCTTCTGGTAAGGCCTTCAATTATTTGCTATGGAAGATTAGGACCCTTACCTAGGTCCTAATATATGGATGACGAGAACACAGGAAATAGGACAATTGGGATCAAGTGGTGACAAGAGTTCTCACCATGCACTTTTTGAAAAACTTCTGGGATGTTCCAAGATCTCAACACACCTCATGAGAATTATAAAATATAAGTACTTCCACTTGGTTCATTAACTATATATCTATACCATAAAATCTATTGTCACAACTAAAATTGGAGTACTTGCCTTGCTTACATGAGACACAAAAACAAGACTCAACTAGATCATAAATGTCCTAAAGATATATTTTAGTGCTTACTATTCTTACAATCATAGCAAACATGAACTCCTGAAAAGCCAACTACCTATTCCACAAGTCATTGATCCTAAAAACACTGGTAGAAGGACCTATATAAGTCTTATACTAGCTTTCTTAGCAATTTTTGTATCAACCTCAAAAGATGGAATAACGTAACAATGCTTAGAATAAATTGAGAAGAAAACTTTGCTCAGACCATTGGAGACTATTGGTCATGAAGAAGAGGTGGCAAAAGTGGTAGAGTCTGGTACCTAATGAATTCATTAGGATAGTCATTTACAAAATATTTCAAGGAATTCATGGTTGTGATACATCTTCGAGGAATTTGGAATAATGAAATTCATAAAATCTCAGGATGGGGTACAAACCACTGAATCATAGAAACCTTATATATGAAACCCTAACATTTAAAGTAAAATTATGAAATAGACAAAATGTCCTGAATACATGTATCAGAGCCAAACATGTCCTGATGATTGCAAAAGGATAAGTCCTATGGGATTTTAGTCTACAACCATAATAAGACTATAGGAAATTTAGAGCTATGTGTGGACTATCATCCAAACTCAAAAAAGGATGTGTGGACTTGACCCCTATAGGGTCCTATTCCATTCACATAATCAGGTTTTTGAAAATGTAGCTGAGAGAGAGGTCTTCATTCTATTCATTCATGGATTTTCTGGATATCAATGCAAGTCTACATTTCATCCTGAAGATCAACCCAAAACCACATTTTATAATGAATGGGGATCATTCACTGTACATAGTGATGCTCATTTGGACTAAAAATGATACCCTATGTATTCAACAGAATCATGATCCCATGCCTTCAAATACCTCCTTATTCATGACTTCCTATGAGGTCTACATATGGATGACTTCCATAGTCTATGGATTATTTAAAATCACATAAAAAATATCAGAATCATGTTCTAGAGATGTAGAGCATTACAAATATCTATAAATTTAAAGAAATGTGTCTTTTTTACCTCTTTTGGCACATTCTTGGGTCACATTATTTTAAAAGAAGGTTTAATGATAGACCTAGTTAAAACTTCAAAAATTGTCACCTAACCACTTCCAAAAAAACAAAAAGAAGTAAGGAAAAAATTGGGATATACTGGCTATCAAAGAAAATTCATAAAAAACTATGCAGAAATCAGTGGCCCCTAGAAGAAATCCTCAAGAAAAGGACTAACAAAAAATGAATGGTCTAAAGTATGCATTGATTCTTTTGAAATTCTTAAAGATTAAATCCTTGACATACCCATACTAATCTTTCTAGATTGGAAATTTCCCTTTCATGTGCATGTAGATGCATCAAGGATCACTATTGGGGTAGTATTGGCATAACCAAGGGACAAGATGGATCATCCAATAGATTTTGTGAGCCAAAATTTTTCTAAGGATGAGAGAAACTATTCTACAACTAAAAGATAAGCACTAAGCATAGTGTATTCCCTAAAAAAATACATACATTACTTACTAGATACACCATTTGTATTCTACACAGATCACGAAACTTTGAAGTATATATTGAATAGGATAGTATTGCAAGGAAGGATATGTCGGTGGTTGATGTTATTCCAAGAATTTGACTTTACCATCTTAGTTAAACTAAGAAAATTGAACAATGGTCTAGACTATTTGACCATAATTGGAACATGAGAAGATGAAGGATGTATAGATGGTGACTTTTTAGGCTCTCATTTATTCAGGTTTGAGACTATTCCTAAAGAGTTTGATGATATAGCTTAATTAATAATTTCTGGAGAATTTTCCATGATAATACACTAGACAACAAAAGAAGAACTTGTTAAGCAGGGCCTTTCCCTTCACTTTGATTTAAGGAAAATAATACAAGAAAGGAAATGATGAAACCCTTATAAGAGTAGTCCTAGAACATGAAAGAAAGAATATTTTTTGGGTTAGCACATGGGTTGTATAGACAATATATCAAATCTAAGCATACAGGAAAATAAAAGTGGATATTCTACCAGAAGAAATATACAAAATAAGAGACATAAATCAACACTAGATTTAACATGGTTCACCCAGTGTGGGTTATGTCCACCAAGAAACAAGACAATCTATTATCCAAAGCTTTGACAAGATGTACAATAAAGATTTAAAATCTTTCACACCTCTCAGATGTACAATACTTTCTTTCTCTCAAGTTTTTTGCTTCATCACCAAGAATTCTATCTCTCACCAACTTTTGCAGGTTCTTCTTAATTATTATTAATACTTACTTCTAAACCCTAGATTTCATGATTATATATAGTAATTTATAGCCTTAGGGAACTTAGTCATGCAATTACAATCAATAGATATACTTTAATGCTAAAAATAGATCTAAATCCTGAGAGTTAATTAAAACATCCTCACACAGGTAACCAACATTGCTTAGCCCTAACCGATGTTGGTTCCTCCTTGCCTGACCGATGCCACTCTTGGGTGACTAATGCCAGTTCCCCCTAACTGATGATGGTTAATGTGTTTTCCAGCAAGTTTCACATTGCATGCTAATATGAAGTAATTGAGCTCCACAACTCAAAAATCTCCCACTTGGAGATTAATTACTGCACCATACCTATACAACGTCATTCTTGGATCCTTCCTTAGCTCTGTTTCTTCCTCTTCAATTCTCAAACTCAAATAACAATAGAAGTGGAGTGTAGCTCCAAGTTATGCTTTTTTAATGGCTTCATTATCATATCCATAGGGTTCTCGCTCATATGAATATTTTCTAGATTCAACTGTCCATCGTCCAATATCTATTGTATGAATTGATACCGCAACTGAATGTGTTTCATTATCAAATGAAATGTTGAGTTCTTTTCCAAATGAATTACACTCTGACTATCACTGAATAGTTTACAATCACCTTGCTCCTTTCCCAACTCTTCCATGAACCTACTCATCCATATCATCTCCTTGCTAGCCTCTGTAGTTGCAACATACTCTGCCTCTGTAGTATAAAAATCCACAACCATCTATAATCTTGAAATCCAGCTAAATTCCATCCCACCTACTATGAAAATATATCCAATAGTGCTCCTCCTACTATCCACATCTCCATCCATATCTAAATCAACATAGCCACATAATGAAATATCTGAACCTCCATAGCATAACTGCATGCTAGATGTCCCTTTCAAATACATGTGTATCCATTAGACTACTTTCCAAAGATCTTTACCTAGATTGGCCATATATCTACTCACAACTTCCACTGCCTGTGTGCAATGTCTGGTCTGGTACAAACCATAGCATACATGAGACTCCTAACTACTAAATAATTATAGCACTTATGTCATGTATTTGACCTCCTCATGTGATGATGTACACCGATATTTTCTCAATTTGAAGTGTCCATCCATAGGTGTACTAAAAGGTTTTGCATTATTGCATGTTGAACCTTTCTAACACCTTATAGCTATAATCCTCCTGAGACAATTACAATTTCTTATTTTTCATGTCTCTGTGTATGTGCATACCAAGGATTCTTTTTGAATCTCCTAAATCCTTCATAGAAAATGTGTGAGCTAGCTTTCCCTTAAGCTCACCAATGTCCTACATACCAGATCTTGTAATAAGCATATCATCCACATACAATAACAAAATAATATAGCTCCCATTATCAAGCTTCTAAAAATAAACACAATGGTTAGATTCACATCTCATGTAACCATGATCATGCATAAAACTATCAAACCTCATGTATCATTGCCTTGGAGCTTTCTTGAGCCCATATAGGCTCTTTTTCAACTTGCACACTAATTTCTCCTTACCCTTGAATTCATACCCAAGTGAGTTGCTACATATAAATCTCTTCATCCAAATCACCATGAGGGAAATCCGTCTTCACATCTAGTTGCTCTAAATGTAAATCCTCTACTGCAACTAAACTCAATACAATATGAATAGAAGTCATTTAACAACATGAGAAAATATTTCACCAAAGTCAATATCTACTTTTTGTGTAAATCCCTTGTACTGACAAACCTTGCCTTGTAACTTTTATGTCCACCCTCTTCTTCCTTAATCCTATAAACCCACTTGTTCTGCAATGTCCTCTTACCTACTGGTAACTTAACCAAATCCCAAGTCTAGTTTTGTTATAAGGAGTCCATCTCCTCATCCATGTCATGCTCCCACTAGACATGGGTCTTATCCTGCATTACTTCTTAAAATCTCTATGATTTACCATTATTAGTGAATAATAAATAAAATAGAGAAGGTGTAAATATTTATGGAGGTTTAATTACACTTTTTGACCTTCTCACAGGAGTTTGGGGTATCAGAGGCTCAATTCTGGACCTCCTAGACATTTGTATCCAAATTTGACAGTGACCGACGTCTGTCACCTGTAAATGACATCAGTTCTATTATCTGATGTCAGTTTGGATCTTTTGTAACCAATACCAGTTCTGTTGACCAATGCCAGTCAAGGGTAAACCGAGACTCGATTACTATGTAATCCTGTAGGTAATAATTTTAAATCCGAGAGCTCATTTTCATTCAAAAACTTCTTAAGCAGTTCATCTTTGGGTACCAAAATTTGATCCCTATACATTCTCTTTTCATTCCATTCAACATCACAACTCCTAATAATATAAGCATTATCTAAATCCCAAAAATGAAATCTGAAATCACCAGATCCATAACCAATGAAAGTGCATCTCTTGGATTTTTCATCCAACTTTTTTCTATTTTCCTTATCAACATGCACAAAAGATTCTAAACCAAAAAAATTAAGAAAATAGAGATCTACCTCTTTTCCTGGTCCAATATTCCTCTGGTATTCCTCCATGTAGTGAACTTGAAGGCCCATAGTTAATCAAATAAACTATTTTATCAACTGTTTCTGACCCAAAACTATAAGGGCAAGTATAGAATGTATCCTCATAATTCTAGTACATGTTCCATGATTGTCCTGTTCATTCTTTTTGCAACACCATTCTCCTATGGTGTTCTTGGAACTGTTCTTTCTCTATGCATCACATTCACTAAACAATAATCATTGAAATCCTTGCTACAATATTCACCACCATTATTAGATCTAAGGAAACTTTAACTTATGAATTTGATTCATTCTCAACAAGGGATTTTCATCTTTTAAAATTCTCAAAAACATTAGATTTACATTTAATACAATAAACCCATACCTTTCTTGTAACATCATCAATGAAAGAAACATAATAATGGGATCCTCCATGAGAAGATACCTGATCTGGTCCCCACACATCTAAGTGTACAAGCTCCAATTTCTACTCCTTCTTAGTTGCCCTAACTTTGAGAAATCTCACTCTCTTTTACTTTCCAAAGATACAATGCTCACAGAAATCAAGATCTAAATCTTTCAAATATAATAACATACCCTTAGCCTTTAAGATCTACATTCCTTTTTGACTCATATGGCCCAACCAATTATGCCACATGCATGCATATGAATCTAAAGTAGATAATGCGGAAAAGGAATAAGTAACACGAGGTAGATAAATATAATGTTCCTACCTT
Source organism: Taxus chinensis (assembly GCA_019776745.2). Lineage (NCBI taxonomy): Eukaryota > Viridiplantae > Streptophyta > Pinopsida > Cupressales > Taxaceae > Taxus > Taxus chinensis. Next base: position 301,915,329 of record CM034146.1, read on the forward strand.
CTTACCTCTTTCCACAACAAAATCACCCTTGGTGACTTTCCAAGAGTCTTCTGTAAAAGTAACCATGCATCTAGATTCACCTAGTTACCCTATAGAAATAAGATTCCTCCTGAGGCTTGGCACATGCCTCACATCTTTCAATACCCATGTATTTCCATTCTGCAATTTTAGATGAACTTCCCCTTTACCAGTAATACTGTAAGGTTCATCATCACACAAATAAACATGCCCAAAATTGCCCTAGACATAATTTCTGAAATAACCCTTATTATGGGTTGCTTGGAAAGAAGCTCCTGAATCTAAAACCCATGATTCAATTCTATTATCTAAAGAAAATAATAAGAGCATCTTACATTACCTCTATTACAACAAGATTTGTTTCTTTACCTTTCTCTAGTTGTTGGTTCTCTTTATCCTTTGACCAACAATATTTCTTTACATGTCATTTATTTCCACATTTCCAACAAGTAATTCCCTTACCTCCGGATTTAGATCTGCAATCCCTTGAATTTGATTTCCCATTACTCTTACTCTTGGATCTCTCCTTCCTCCTGCCCCTGCTTTCTACATTCAAAGCATTCCCAGACGACGATTCCTCTATACTCTTCCTACGAATTTCTTCATTCAAGATTATACTAACTATTAGTGTGAATCACAACACCCCCAAATGAGTTATGGATATGCTTGTCTAAGGCAGAATCATCTAGTGTGATTGCATAACATTGAACTTTCCCCAAGGTGTGGGACCTTGCAAAAGTGGGAAAGCTCTCTAGAGAAGGTTGGCTCCTCTTCCTAAACTACCTACGACGAGCTACTCCAATGTAGGAAAACTAAATCTAACCTAATCTAGCCATTCCAAGGAACCAAGGAGAGAGAAAGAGGGAAAAATTGAGCCTACACTAAAGCGGTGATACACCAACAAAGGACACGATATATCCTGTTGAGGGAGAAAGAAAAAGAAAAATGGAGATGAGGGAGGTCAGACAGAAGTAACACGGTCTAGATCTTCAAATTCACCATTAAACTCCATGAAACACAACATTCTGCACCTACAAATGTGAAATATATGCACAGATAAACAAATATGGAAGGGAGAGGCACGAAGAAAGAACAAAATGATGCAAAGGGTTGAAGAACACCACAAAACACATTTTTTATTGCTCTAGAAGATACACAGACCATTACATTTCTAGAATAGAGGCACAAATACATTTGTCAGGCATGGGAGAAGGTTCACTACTCAAAAATGGCATCCATAAACAAATTTGATAGAGTCTCTCTATGCCCAGAATGTCTCTCCTTCTCAAACGAGAAGTGTTACAATATATATAGAAGAATAGAGAGGGAGAGGAGGGAAAAGTTGAATCCTACTCCAACCACCATGAGATACGCATTGAACCCCACTTTGAATTCTCAACCACTGAATATCAATGCCTTCTGTAAATCTACCCACAATATGTCGCTTTTGGTTCCCTAGCGGATCAAATCGAACCAGATCTGGTAGTTGAAGAGATTAGATTCTGCGTTAATGGCTTGGAATAGTTTTCTCCATTTTTTACCTATTAAGGCTTGAAAAAATGATTTTTTATCTTTCCATGGTGTATAAGACATCAAGACACTTCCAATATTTCGAGCCCTGAGTTGAAAGATATGCCCCTTCGAATTTTGTATCGAATCCATACATATGGGCAGGAAAAAGGTTTGAAAAATGGGTCCCCCTTTACATATGGGACACGTGGCAACAAGATTAGGGCAAAAATTAGGTTCACGGGTCTGTAATTTATCTTTTTCCCTTTTCCACAAAACGTAAAATGCAAAAAACCCCTGCGGCCCCGAAGCTCCGCTTGGACATGTGGCACTCTTTGGTTGGCTTAGGAGATGCGCTTTCATCTTTTCCTTTGTGCCATTTTTGACAAAAGGAAAAATTTCACCTTTTCCTCTTACTCCCTGCTTTGGCTTTGACTAGGCTCAAACGCTGACCTTTCCCCCCTTTTTAATTTTAGATCCTTCCCGAGTCTGTAAAATAGATTTAAGACACAGATTCACGCGACAGAGCCATTTCTTCTCTTTCTTCTCGCACAGGGTCATGGCCGATCCAATATTTTTCCCGGGGGTGAAATATGGATAGCAATTTGGCAACTCACGGGGACATCTGCCTGCTAGATGAAGAGACCAGTGGCCTTGAAGCATCCATTAGGCATGGATTCAACCTGATAAACACAAAATTGATATGAACTTTTGAAGATCTGATCCCTGAGCCACTTGGAAACCCACTGAACTGAAATTGATCTTGACCAAATGCCAAGTCCAAACACTACATGAGAGCAACAAAACTCCACAACAACACTATGTACAAAACTGGAAATCATACATGCTCTAAGTAGAACATGCAGAGTGTGCAAAGCACTTCTTCTGCTGAAAGTAAACCTACCTAATTTATGCTAGGTAGGAGCAAAGGTGAGCTAAACAAACCGTGCAACTAGTTGTGCAAAATAGCTTCCTTTCCTCAAAATTGGCAGCCATGCAAATGATTTAGAGCTGAACATGGTTGTTATTAGGAGTGGAAGGCTAACTAAAAATTTTTTCTCCATGCCCTCCATCAAGGTATTAACTGGAAACAAAATAAATACCTTTTCAATCAGCTGCTCACTTAGTTCCCATAGGTATTGTAGTTGATCCTTGGTACTTTGATGCTCATTCTCATGCTCAGAAGAAAACATGACTGGTTGTGGCTTCTCCCTTGGCTCCAAGGAATTCAAGTACCTTATTGGGCAAGGTCTGGTCCTTGAAGTTTTCCCATTGCTTTGAAATTTAACTCCAAAAAAGGAGTCTTCCTACAGACCTTCCTGGATGGATGGGTTATCTGCAATTTGATTTTTTTCTTCTTGCACATCTATAGACAACTGAAACTCTACCCTAATGACTGATTTGGAATGGATTTCATCCTTGTTCTCTTTCTCCTCCTTATCCAATACGAAGTTTGGAAGAAAAACTCATCCAATTCTGATTCAAGAGGACTGTTTTGCGGTGCAATTTGCTCTCACACGTTCCCTGCCATGGCAGCAGTATCTTGTTGTTTAAGGATGAATGATGGAGTAGCAAATGCTGTGATTTCCATGGGTTCTTCTCCATCAAAACACTCTTCTAAGTCTGATAGGCAATCAAACTCTTTAATTTCCTGCTGTGCCAAAGCTTTTGTCTCTTGTATGATGACTTTTAAATCTGAATTTTTCTCATCATGTATAACTTCATCATCAAACATGAAGCTTGTCAGCTCGAATTTATCTAAAAAGTCATATTTTTGGAGAGATGAAGTGGGAAAGAAAAATGCAACTTCTTGTGCAACCTTCTCATGGTTCAGTTCCTCTGAATTTATCTTGTTCACCCCCACAGCAAGAATGCACTCCTCCTCTTTTGGATTTGGAGTAGCTTCTTCTTCCCTCACCTGAGATGATTGTGTAGCTTGATTTGGATCAACATTTTCTTCAAATAGAGTGCCAACATGGACACTATACTTAGAACAAACAGGTTGCACATCTTCTCACTCCACTGCTATTACAAAATCAGCCTTGGCCACCATTGGCCCTTCAACTTTGACCTCCTCAGAAGGTTTAACCATCAAGGGGATCTTTGTAATCCCAAATTTAAGAGCCAAGCTCACCAAACCTTTGATTTCTTATTCTCTGTTTGGCTCTACTTCTTGTTGCTCTTGACTGGTTTTTTTATTATTTTCTTCCCAACATGGGTTTGGGAAAGCAAGAGGAGTGGCAGGTTGGGGTTCAACCAGCTTTGTAATTTTTTGTGGTGGGGAGGCAAGTGGAACTTCTTGTTTGTTTGGAGGGGATGACTGTTTGGAAGGGAAAAGGGGAGGAGAACTGAAATGGGATGGAAGACTAGGGGATGGAGAAATGGATTTCACACTTGGAGAAGCATACAATAGGAAGCTTGGAAATTGAAGCTCAAATTGAGATGGTGTTGCTTGAGGAGTGGAGAGAAAATTACTAGGTAATGGTGTAGGATTTACCCATTGACAAGGCTGCCTGACACCAAATTCATAGGCCTCGATCTCCTTAATCCATTGTGTAAGTTGGGGCAGCATTTCAACCATGAAGTCTAGCTTCTCATGAGGGCTATAATGTCTTGGAAAAGGGCCTTCCCATGGACAAGGTGCCCTAAAAATGATCTCGGATGCCTTCATTTGTGATATGGCCCTCGACTGCACCATGCTAGCCTCCATTTTTTGAATCTTCTCCAGTATACCAACATCCTCTACATAACTATCACCTTTATATGCGTCCCTTGTCCTTGATAAGCTTCATAGTCAAATTGGTTTTGACACTGCTCATATGGGTAAGCATAATGGTTCTGGATCTGATCATAATGTTGATCTAGAGGAGTTGGGAAATACATTGGAGGTGGACTGTATTGTTGTAAGTGTGAGTTCCTTGAAGGGAATGAAGTCATGATTGTACAACCTCATGGAATGGGAGAAAATGGAAGAGATGGAAGAAGAAAATGGATGAAAATGAGTGGAAATGGATGGAAAAGGTCTACAACTCAAAGAAGGAGTTTTTGACCAGATGGAGTCGCCAGATGTGCTTTGAATGTGCCGCTAAAGGCTGAATCTCACCAAGAACACATCAACTTGATGAAATGAAATGAAGACCTCTTGGTCCCACCGGGCTTGCCAAAACTGATAGTGTAAAATCACAGCACCCCCAAATGAGTTATGGATTTGCTTTTCTAAGGTAGAATCATCTAGTGTGATAGTATAACATTGAACTTTCCCCAAGGTGTGGGACCTTGTAAAAGTGGGAAAGCTCTCCAAAGAAGGTTGGTTCCTCTTCCTAAACTACTTGCCACAAGCTATTCCAGTGCAAGCAAACTAAATCTAACCTAATCTAACCATTCCAAGGAACTAAGGAGAAAGAAAGAGGGAAAAATAGAGCCTACACTAAAGCGGTGGTACACCAGCAAAGGAAGTGAGATATTATGTTGAGGGAGAAAGAAACATAAAAAATGGAGATGAGGGAGGTTAGAAAAAAGTAACATGGCCCAAATATTCAAATTTGCCATTAAACTCCATGAACCATAACATCCTGCACCTACAAATGTGAAATACATGCACAAAAAAAAAATCTGGAAGGGAGAGGCACAGAGAAACAACAAAATGATGCAAAGGGTTGAAGAACACCACAAAAACACATTTTTTTATTGCTTTAGAAGGTGCACAGACCATTACATTTTTGGAATAGAGGCACAAATACATTTACCAAGTGTGGGAGAAGGTTCGCTGCTCAAAAATGGCATTGAGAAACAAATTTGATAGTGTTTCTCTATGCCTAGAATGTCTCTCCTTCTCAAATGAGAAGTGTTACAACATATATAGAAGAATAGAGAGGGAGAGGACGGAAAAGTTGAATCCTTCTCCAACCACCATGAGATATGCATTGAACCCCGCTTTGAAATCTCAACCACTGAATATCAATGCCTTCTATAAATCCACCCACAATATGTCGTTTCTGGTTCCCCAGCAGATCGAATCAAACCAAATCTAGTAGTTGAAGAGATTGGATTATGCGTTAATGTTCTAGAAGACTTTTCTCCATTTTTTACCTACCATGGCCCGAAAAAATATTTTTTTATTTTTTCATGGTGTAGAAGACATCGAGATGCTTCCAACGGTGTCATATTTGCAATATTTGGAACCCTGAGTCGAAAGATATGCCCCTTCGAAGTTTGTATCAAATCAGTACAAATGGGTAGGAAAACAGTTTGAAAAATGGGTCCCCCTTTACATATGGGACACGCGGCAGCCAGATTAGGGCAAAAATCAGGTTTGTGGGTCCGTAATTTATCTTTTTCCCTTTTCCACAAAACACAAAACGCAGAGACCCCTACGGCCCCGAAGCTCCGCTTGGACACGTGGCACTCTTTGGTTGGTTGGGGAGATGTGCTTCCATCTTTTCCTTTGTGCCCTTTTTGACAAAAGGAAAATTTTCACCTTTTCCTCCAACTCCCCGCTTTGGCTTTGACTCGGGCTCAAACACTGACCTTTTCCCCATTTTTTAATTTTAGAGCCTGCGCGAGTCTATCAAATAGATTTAAGACACGGATTTACGTAACATAGCCATTTCTTCTCGCATAGGGTCGTGGCTGATCCAATATTTTTCGTGAGGGCGAAATATGGAAAACACTAACCACATCATCAAACTTCAAAATATTATTAGCAAATGTTGTATTACTAACAACCATTACTAAGTTATCCCAACTATCAAGCTAAGAACATAAGATTAAAAGTGCTTTCACTTCATCATCAAACAATATATCAACCGATTTTAACTGATTTACAATAGATCTGAAATCATTCAAATGACTAGATGTAAATCCACCTTCATGCATCTTAGAAGTAAATAGTTTCTTCATCAAATAAACTTTATTTGAAGAACTAGGTTTTTCATATAAATTATCAAGAGATTTCATTAACCCTACCGTAAAAGTCGCTTTTGTAATATTGGAAGCCAAGGATGCTATCAAGCTCAATCTTATAGATCCTAAAGCCTTTATGTAAAGAATCTTCCATTCTTCATCAGTCATCTTTGTAGGTCTAGACTTCTCATCCAATGGTAAATACAAATCTCTTTGATACAAATAATCCTTAATCTACATCTTCCATAATTGATAATTTCGATCATCAAACTTCTCTACCTTGTATTTGTTTTCTTCTGCCATTATTGTAGCTCCCACTCAATTAGAAAACCCTCTGTAAGTAAATATGTCAACACACAAAACCCTCAAAAAATCTCTGATACCAGTTGTTGGGGTTAGCACACCAGTTGTACAAATAATACATCATATCTAAGCATACATGCAAATAAAAGTGGATATTCTACCAGAAGAAATATACATAACAAGAGATATAAATCAACACCAGATTTAACGTGTTTCACCTAGTGTGGGCTACATCCACCAAGAAACAAGCCAATCTATTATCCAAAACTTTCACAAGATATACAATGAACATTTACAATCTTCCACACCTCTCAGATGTACAATATTGTCTTACTCTCAAGCTTTTTCTTCTTCACCAAGAATTCTCTCTCTCACAATTATTCTCACAATAATCATCAACTTTTGCAAGTTCTTCTTAATTCTTACTTCTAAACCCTAGCTTTCATTGTTATATATGTCTATACAAACTTAGGGCACTTAGCCATGTAATTATAATTAATAGATCTACTTTAATACTAAAAATAGATCTAATTCCCATGAGTTAATTAAAACACCCACACATAGGTAGCCGACGTCGGTTAGCCCTAACCGATGTCAGTTCCTCCTTTCCTGACCGATTTCAGTTACCGTGTTTCCCAGAAAATTTCATATTGCATGCTAATCTGAAGTAATTGAGCTCAACAACTAGATATCTTCCTTTGTATTAGAATTTGAGGCTTTACACCTTCCCTGCCTCAATAGTAAGAATGATTACTTGATCTTTATTGATAGTAAGAATGCCACTTTTTAGACATGAACACCCATATTGTAGCTTTGAAGGAACTCAAAAATCCTTGGAACATTAGACTAGCCATATGATCATAGGGCTACAATGCAAAAACCACCTTGACAATCTGAAGACCTTATTATGAATACTATATCCACAGTTCACAATCACATTTGAAAGCTTAACTCCATGGTGTTCACAAGGATTGAATACTTGATCATAGACCTTGACAGTACTATACTCTACCTCATTGACTATTTGTGATATAGAAAACCATCTTTTCCTTCATAAGATTAGTCCACATACCTGTTTTTTCAACTTGATCATGGATTTGACCACTTCAAACATGTACCAAAGATGTACCATGCATAATTCACTAACATCAGGGCATACATAAACTCTGAGACACTTTTCTTTGTACTGAGCATGTCAAGCTCTTCCTCTTCATCATCCCTCAACTCTCCCTGGGAGTAAGTGTCACGTTTTTCGTGCTTTTCAATTTCTTTGAACAACATGTCAAATGTAGAGTATCCACTCATACTAATATATCTAAGGTCATAGAATTTTTCCATGCACGTAAATTCAATTAATCTTTAATTTCTATTATAACTCCATGTCACTATTTACCTTCAACTAAGGAAAAATTTAAGATCCCTTACTAAAATCCCCCTTGGATTTTTTTGGTGAATATGTGAAAACGTGTTTCAAATTCATGGTGAATAGTAGTAGAAGTCATATAGTCACACAGACAAATCAAAATAACAAAAATTAGAGATGGTATGAAAATGTAACGATCGGTATAATGCATGACTAAATGACACAAAACACATACATTTGTCTGATTACAACTCACCGACCGTCTGTAAAGCCAGGTTGACTCATATCGATACTGTCACATTCAATTTGTTATGCATTACAGACGTGCAACAAGTTTTTTACAATACACCAGACACATGACTGTAGATGTAGTCTGCTCATTTGTAATCAGGCAGTTAGCTAGATGCAATGCATAGCCGACTTGCTATAGACACAACTGGTTGCATATGTAATTGATCGGCAACCAATTGACAAGTATATGTAGTCCTTTGCCTGAATGGATTTCAATTGCAGTCGATTGGATGCATATGTACATCCAGGTTCGCACTTGTGTTATCGTCAAACCAGATGACAGCATGTGTCCTTTTCTATTTATAAATATAGGTATAGTCCCTATTAGTTTTTTCACTTTTATTCAGACAATATTTGCTTATGCACTTGTACTCCACCAAGTTTTTCTCTAAAGGTTTTAACGGCCAGGACTTTTTGTATCCGTGGTTTTACCTACACAGCCATAGCGTAGAGAGATGGATTTTCACGAAGCCATAACATGGACACCAAGGTTGAATATTGTCTTCATAGTCTAAATTTGGAAGGTCTTGGACGTCGTTAAGGCCATTCACAGGCTTCTGAATATATCAAAATCTCCAAAATTGTCATGTGATCAAAATCTAAAAATAAATGTGGTCTTTAGTGATAACATAATGAAATTCAATCCTAACAAGAGGGCAATGGTGGCAAATGGGGGTTATCTTCATCAGGGCTGAGCATAGAGAAAGATCTGGATGTCATCCTTAGAATTTTTTGAATTACTTGTGACATGACTCCTCACTGCTTTCCCCTTCCAAGTTCTATCTCACATGGATGGGTACCTTTTTCTAGCTTTCAAAACATTAAAGGATTGCTTTTATACTGTTTTAAATTTTGTCAAGTAAAGTAATGGTAGCTCGCGAGTCCTAGATGATGCCTTCAGATTGTCCCATTTCCCAAATTGGATGCCTTGAAGGCTCCAATTTAATTTGATGAGGAGCATCTCGAGGCAGAATAAGAAAGAAAGAGAGCACACAACCATGCTCAAAAAAGCTGAAACTTGAAGGGATTAACGCTTCCTGACAAATATTTTGTTTGTCATTCTACCCTCCAAAAATGAATTTATGGATACATTAAGATATCATACGATTATCTTATGTTATACTGTCTATAGATATTTTCCCATAAAGGTTTTTTGTATATGAAATTTTGATATTGTACTATTTTGAAAATTTTTGAATTATTAATCGAAGGGAAAGGTACCCTTCAACCCTTATTTACCCATCAAAAAAAAAATTAAAATTATGTTGCTAGCTTTGAAGTTCGATGGTGCTTTAATAATTTTTCATATATCATTTATGAATGATAGTGTCATACTCAATAATATAACTATAAATAAAAATAAAGATATATGAATATAAATATAAAATAAAATAAAGATATATAATGAATATATAAAGATATATGATAGTGTCATACTCAATAATGAATATATAACTATAAAGATAAAATAAAGATATAAAGATATATAACTATAAGTAAAAATAAAGATATTGAAATTACATATAAGCAATTATATATGCATTACATATGAAATTTGATATGAGAATTGTTATTTTTGATACATACTAAACTAAAACTTGAGTAGTTGAAACAATCCATAAGCAACCTGTTCCTGTTGGTTTTTATAATATGTTGTGTATCTTACATGCATGATTTTAAAAAAAAAAATCATTTTTTTGTCAATCATTTTTGTAACCGACATATATATTTTTCCATAATGTTTCTCAATTATGTTCCACATGAGTTGCATTTTGTGATCCTTACCATGTTTCCAACTATATATTGGACATGTCTACATTCAGTTGGGGTATCTCTCACCAATTTTTGGCATAGTTGGTTCAATGAATGGATATTTAGTTGCAAACACAATCAAACTTAAAAGACCTTCCAATTGTCCATAGTACCTCTCTTACTTTGCTAAGATTTCTTACTGATTTTAAACTGAAATTGGTGTTTGATGAGTTGAAAAACTAATATATTAGTTGCATCTCATAATTAGTAATGTCCTCCAGTCTCCTCTTCCTCAACACAAAATTGTGAGTAGAATTTACAACTGGAGTTGGTGTTTAATGAGAAGTAGAGATTTCTTCTGTTAGTTGCATCTCATAATCAAGATTGGTGTCAAGTGGAGGAAAATAATAAGGATTATCCTCTAGTGGAGGCATGTCATCGTCAATAATATTTTGAAGTGGTGACATGTTATTGTAATTAATTCCTTCAGTATGTTCTACATGAAAATAATTTTCATATTATTACCTGAACGTAAATATGAAATTGAGAAATGAATAAAAACATAGTTTTTCATTTAGTAGTTAGTAACTATATAAGTATTTGGTGTGGATGTTGATTGTGTTGGCATTTATTTGTATCTGGCTAAAAATAAAATAATAGGGTCAATTTTTCAATATTGGCCCGACCCCTTACCAGAATTCATCACATCAGATTACAAAGAGCAACCATAGAATTCCTAGGAACGGTTGGGAAATACATGTGGCCAGCTGCAATATCTTGTAAATCGCAGACAATCGGCGTTTATGTAGTAAGACAATTGCAAGACACAATCGTGTCGAACTTGTATACGACTAGCTCAATTACAACTACTTACACACAATGGTTATGCAGAGGGACAATTATTATTTGTGAGATCTACCTTCAGCCTCAGAGTGCTTGGGAGTCTTATGTACATAGTATATATGTTGGCAATTATGCCCAATTTGAGTTTCAAGGTAACATCAATATACATTAATAACTATGGAAATTATTTTAAATTGTAAGTGAGCCGACCCAAAAAGTATCTTGTGTCCTAATAATTTAGACAAAATGGTGAACATTATGTACTACTCAAAATCACCAAATATCAAACAAAATATTGTGAATTAACGAAAATTTTCTACTAAAATTTTCCCTTCCTTCAACAAATGCTCGAGTGATTAGAAATCCTTCATATGAATCATCATTAGGTAAAAATCAATAAATCAATGTGATACAAATAGTTTTGAATTTTTTCACAACAACATAAACTACTCCAATATATCTTCTTGAAGAATGTATATTGTCTTTCAGTGTACCACTATTATACATTGGTTTATCTACCATACAAATATTGCTAGTATTCATTGGTTTCTACTTAAGAGTGGATGGTTTGATTATGGCGTGTGGCTATCTGAATGTGACCATTATAAAAAAACTTTGTATTTTATGTGAGAATTTTTTCACAACAACATCAACTACTGCAATATATCTTCCTGAAGAATGTGTATCGTCTTCCAGCAGACCACTATTATACATTGGTTTATATACCATATGAATATTGCTAGTATTCATTGGTTTCTACTTAAGAGTAGATGGTTTCATTATGGCTCGTGGCTATCTGAATGTGATCATTATATAAAAAAACCTTGTATTTTATGTCACATAGTAATACATTAATTGGTAAAGCGTCGCTTAGTTCTATGATAATCATATTGTGTATTTGTATTAAATTATCTAGGTAATGGTCTTAAAACATCATATGTTTTAAGTGGTAGAAACTTAATCATATTTCACCTAAGTCGCTTCTTAAAAACTTATTGTGGACTATCTTTGAGTTTCACAAATTATATACACTCCTCTTGAGAAATCAAAAGATTTGTTGGTGGTTGTTATACAATGTCGACCCTTGTCTTAATATTATTCATAGGTTAATGATTCATGTTCAACTGCCACTAACATTAATGGTTCTTGATTGTTAAGACTTTAGCGACCTCCATGTGAATTGCGTGCATGGTATTTTTATGGGTGTTTAGTTAACATCAAATTCTTTCCTCTTGATTCAGATGTCAGTTGACATGTTAATTGACCCTTGTCTAGATAGCCCTCCTTGTTTCTCCAATGTAAGGGACATCATAGGAACAATTAATTATATAGATCCCACTTCTTAAATTAGATTTCACTATATTCTTTGTCATCTTTAGCACCTTCCTTAATGAGAAGAAAAGTAGTCTCGATGTTTTCTCTCCCAATATTTTTGGATAACTTATTATAGATTCCTTCTATGTAAGGATGGAATGCCACATGAGTGTTGGTGAGGAAATGTACCCTTCGAACTTATACCCTTGACATCCCCTAGCTTATCTGAAATCCTTCAGAATTTTATTTCCTTTGTAACCATATTACTTAAAAAGAAAAGTTAAGTTCTATACATCTTATTTTAAGGGTTCTTCGTCGCAATTTCTTAAAACCCTCATGACAACTTTTTGATAACACCGCCTTTTTGTGCAGGGTGATGATGTGAAAAAACATATTTTAAAACCTAACTGAAGAAGTGGGGTATATAGAATTGATTATTTATTTGGCCTCCATTACATTGGAGAAACATGGAGGACTATCTATTACACGGGTCATAGAATATGTCGCTAACATTTAACTCGAGAAGAAAGAAAAATGAATGTTAGCTAAGCACTCATAAAAAACCATGCACTCTATTAATCGAGAACCCTTGTTTTAAGCATCGATTGAAGGAGGTTGTGGAAATTAGAAAAAAATCACTAAAATTGAATGTGGATGAGGGATTATAAGGGGTTAAATTTGACGGCCACCTGTGCCTGTCAAACAATTTTTAGGGGACGGTAATTTCTAAATATTTCCTTTCAAATATGGAAAATAATGTTATTTTTATACTATTAATAAAATATATAATATATAGTTATATATATATATATATATATATATATAAAATTATTTTTAATATATAGAAGTATATTTTACACATAAATCTATATAAAAAATGATGGTGAAACTTACAACATGCAAGTTACATGTGACGGTTATTTGAAATATTTGCAAGTATTTTACGACTAAAATCATGAAAACGTCTAAACGGTCGTCAAATTTAACCCTTGGGGATTATGTTTCATCCGCGTATGGAGAGCCATATCCTTGGAAAATTAAAGTATTGGCCTTTCACTTTAAGATTTGCACAATTATTATTTTTCAAAATTATAGTTATAGTTTAATTATTGTAATAGCTAATGGATTTATTAATTTTCCTAAGTTCTGCCCATTTGCATCTTGTGTTTCATGAAGTTATCTATATAAGGAGTTATAGTCAATAATTTGTACATATTTTCTGCATCTTGATGATGGATAACATATTATCATCTAAAATTTTGATGTCCAGAATAAAACTATGCGGTTTCATCCAAAGTATCCCTTTTAAGAATAATAAAATGAAAATCAAGAACAAATTCAAGGGGGTGGGCGATACAAGGAAAATAATTCATTAGTCGGTAAATATTATTAAAAATTTGCTAATAAAAATTTAACTTATACCAATTATCTATAAACTCACAAATACACTAATACCATAGCAATTAATTAGTCTTGTACCAAAAATAAGTGTTTGTAGTGGGATTCATCATTATTCTTGATTGTTCTTATCCGTAATACGTCTATCCTCTAATTTATTGAGTTTATATTGTAGAAATTGTTGAGAAGAGTCTCAAAATTTGAAAAGACTCTTGTACGATGGAGATTCCAAGATAAATTAAATGATGTTATGATTATTACAAATATCCCAAGTATATTTATTTGGAAAATATCAACAGATTTCAATCACAATGGTCTTCTTTTTATTTTTTTACATATCACATTGATTAATAATGCCCTTACATTCTCTTCATATTTCCCACTAACTAGTGATGAAAATTAAAGTGAGGAAAAAAAGAAAAGGATCCCAATCTCTACCATATGGCCACCAAGATATTACTATTTTTTAATTGACTTCTGAAAAAGAAAAAACTTTTAAGCGATAGTCAAATGAACGCCAAATTTATGGTCAAAAATACCTTTGCTATAGTCAAATACACGTCAAATTTAATGTACAAAATAAAAGTTTGCGTAGACACACCATTAAATTCCATCCCTTGCTCCTATTGTAAAATGCCTATCAATGTAATCAAAATTTATTACAAGTAGTGATACACAAATAATCTTAGTTTTGAGATTTGTTTCCCAGAAAGACATTTCAACATTGACTTGGGCTTGTTTGATAATTCAAAATCATCAAATACTCATGAGTGTAGGTGGACAAGAGAGAAGCATTTGATATTGTTGTAGATGTATGTCTCTTGTGTTGGCTAGGGACATCTTTCTTCACACTGGAAAACCATATCTCATCACGAACATGTTGCAATGTAAGAAATGGTGGCACTAATTTCCCTTTGCATGTGATCTCAATCTGCATTCAATTCAATTATAAACCAATCTTAGTAAAATAGTGTTTAAATAAATTGAAAATAAATGAAATAATTCAAATATCAACCTCCACTAAATAAAATTGATATAATTATCTAGTGTAAATCCCAAAAGTTTATCGAAATAAAAGATAACCCTAACACCAACACCAACACCGAAAACAATTTTTTTTAAAATCACAAAACATTAAAAAAATGTTGTGGCAGAGGGCTCACACAACGTAGATGTGACAATATTATGAATACAGTTTATTTTCAAGTTCACATCATTTTAGGTGTGAAACCAGTAGATGGACATTTTTCGAGAACATACATATTTTTGCATCTAAGGGGTAGTGGAAATAGGATGGCACTACATCCTGGAATAAACAACATATAATGATATTCATATTAAGTATGAGGATAGTTTGAAAGTAGACAACCTAACATTCTTGTTTGAGGAGAAAAGACTTGAAAACCAACAAATCTTTTGGTCAAGATTCACAATAGATGATCCAACATCAAAAAGAAAATGAATTCTACACAAAATTATTTAGTTAATTCTCGTAATAACACTATACACTTTAATTACAACTTTTAATTCTATAGATTGCCTGATCTAGATCTATTAAATTCATTCATCCATATCTAAAAGATCTCATCTTTAGTTTACCTCTTTTATTTGCTTGTTATGGAAGAAAGCGAACCTCACGTTTCCATTGAATTTCCTTACATAATTTTAAAAATAGGTATCCATTTAACGATGAGAATAATTCCTTTGAGTATATTATAAGTTGTATGCAATTTAATACTGAATTGAATCTTGTGCAAGTAACTTTTATATTATATTATCTAATCTTGTGGAAGTATGGGTTTTGAAAAAATGGTTAGATCGGATGAGCCAAGGACCCTTGGCCTCGAAATACTCTTATGTCATAGTTATTTGATTTATTCACCCAAAATAATTTGATTTTTTCACAATTGCATGACTATGATATCTTGTTTTGATGCATGTAATTCGAGAAGTGTACCTACACTTCGCTATATCTTATTTATAAATAATAACATTTTATCTTACTATTAAACATGGTATTCAAGGTGGAATTGGACGTAGAAATGTAGCCTACTTTAGTTAAATTTATTTACGTAGTACCCAAAAATTTGGACCGTATGTTTGACAATATTATTTTAACATTATTTCATTTACTTATTAACTAATATAAATATTTTTATTCTATCATGTATCTCCAGTCCATTGGGTCACAACTATTCTCTAATTTATCACTACACACATGGCATAATATATTTACAGAGTGCCATCTATCTCAAGATTGATTCCAACTCTTGCTTAGATAGGTTCGTGGGCCCATGTCAAGTTTGGTCAATGAACCTACCCCACATGTTATGACCCTATCCCTTTTACTTACAATGGTTGTATGTTCAAATGTACAATTTAGCTTGGTATTTCTAGGTGGTAGTTTTGGGTTGGTTGAGCGAGAAATCAATCAAATGGTCACCTATATAAACACAACCACCCTAACTCTTTAGGATATCTACGGATCTCATATCAAATGTACACTCGAAGGAGTACATGAGTAAGCATAAAATCACACATTCCTTATAGTACTATTACAACAAGCTACTCAAATTTTAAATCATCTCTATTGCTTCCCTATATCACAAATCTATGAGCCACAACTGAGTTACAAGTGTCTTATTGCCAAGTGTGAAGGTTGAATGGAGGGATCCATCTTATTTACGTTATGTATTACTCTTCATCTCATCATAAAATTGAGATAACTACATGTGGTTTGACCCCTCTTCGAAGTATTGGTGGTAGTGGAGTGTTCATCACATCAATGGATGTGTAGTGAGGGGAGTATAACTCAAATCATGACTAACCTCTTTTAAGGGCTACAAGTGAGGAGGAGAAATATCAAGTCACAATACAATCATCACATTGATCCAAACACATATTGTAGATATTGACAAGGGCGAAATGGATCCTAGAATCAAAATTCAACTCAAAACATCACGAGATAGATTCATAGTGTCTTAGATAAGTTCAGAAACAAACTTTTCCTCCTTTAGATGAACCTTTGGCGCACACACTCTTAGGCCCCCAAATTCCACAAATAGCTTGATGACACTGCCCAACTTATACATATAGCTTCAACACATTGTCACATGTTTTGAGCTTGGTAGCATGGTAATATCTCTTTATTCCTAAACCCTAACCATACGTTCATTGGCATATCTTTTGGCATGATCTTATTACACAATTTAGGACTGTTGGAATTACTAAATTCTATTATTTTGAATCAAATTTACACAAATATTATCTAATCAAGAAATTAAACTTCATTTCCTTCTTACATTTTCGTGAACCCACTTAGATCTATTGATCCATAATAACCTAGGGTTTTGTTCCTCATCCTTAGGGTTTCATATTTCAAATTAATGTTCAACTTCATGGTTTTTCTAAAAACCATCCTCTGTTTGTGTCTATTTTACATTATTACGATAGCTAATGTTAATGTTTCTTTTTTCATAAATCCTAATGTCAATGAAAATGTTGAGATCATTGATAATAACACTTTAAATGGTGTGGTATATATGTTAAATGAGTTTATGTCATGCATCTTAGCACACCTCGACCAAATCCATGAATTACTCCAAAAAACTAGTCAATCGAAAATGACATTCGTTGACTAACACCCACGTGTCTACACAAGTGTTTCCCATATCTATTGTTCCTACTATTGG
This sequence comes from Taxus chinensis, assembly GCA_019776745.2. Classification (NCBI taxonomy): domain Eukaryota; kingdom Viridiplantae; phylum Streptophyta; class Pinopsida; order Cupressales; family Taxaceae; genus Taxus; species Taxus chinensis. The sequence goes on from CM034146.1 coordinate 301,932,714, forward strand.
ACTATGGGGACATCACATGTCACTCTCTATGTTACCATGCCTATTCCTAAAAAGCATATGAATTCATTACCTCACCTTGCACTATGTATGTTGTTTCAAATCTTATTCCTAATACTTTTTCTCAAAAAAAATATGACATGCAAGCTCAATTAGCACTTCTAACACAAGGAGAATCTCAAGTTAGTATAATCTCTATTGCTCTAATTGAGAATCCATTTGTCCATGACGTACCTAATTATCCTTTACCACTTTCCTTTATCTCACCTAAGTTCTCCTTATATAATGGAAAGACCAATGCACAACAACATTTATGTGCCTTTGTCGTATAATTTAGTACTTCGTGGGTAAAGTTACATTACTAGCTAAGCATTTTCCACACATTGTTAAGAATCGTGCACTAGATTTTTTATACACTTCCTCAAGCTTTGGTTCGTGCATTACAGCCTTTGGTTGATAGTTTCCTCTCTCAATTTTCCATCAACATTGGCTAACTCCTCTCCTTTTCCTAAATTACCCAAATCAAGGAACAATCTTATTAGAAGGTGGTGGTATATGTGGACTATGTACAAAACCATGATCTATTAAAAACCCAAGCATATCAATAAGGAAGAGTTATTAGAAGTATTCATTGCTAGCCTTATCCCGCAACTTAGGGAAAATTTGTGTTTTCTAGCTTCATATTCTTTGAATACCTATATTAGGTCATTAGAAACTATGAAAATATGATCTTTGCATCCAACATGCTAAAATATAGTGGCAACACATCTACATCTAATGAATAAAAGTTCCAATCAAAATCAATCTATAAACGAAAGATGAATGATAATAAATATACTTGTGACAAATCTCTCAATGTTACACAACAAGCTCTACCTATTGTCCATTCTTCTGCTTCACGGGGATAATGGTCCCATTTGGCATAACCTCTTCACAAGATATTACAAAAGCTTCCAGAATGCAATCTTGTCAGTTTATCTCCACCAAATATGGTCCTCATGTTTGAGCCACAAAACTAAAAATTTGATAGCAATTCATATTGTGATCACCACAAATGCATCGGACATACTACCACAAAGTACTAGAAGTTACATATTATAATCCAAAAGCTTATTAACAACATTATTTCTACACAAGACTTGGATAACCCTACCAATACAATGGTTGCTCAACCCAACTCTAAGCTAAAGGTGTTTACTACTCCCTTACCTAATCAAATAGAAACTCATAAGAGTGACAAAGTACACATGGTTTTTCAAGTGGCTCCTCCTCCAAAACCTTACACTATCAATCTTCATCCTATTGATGGCATAATTAGTTTGACTACACATATACCACAATCCACACCTCTGATTACATTTGATGACTCAGAGATTCCTCTCAATGATGAGGTAGCTAGTAGACCATTTTTTATTTGAGCACGTAATGATTCACATCCAACTCACAATGTTATGGTAGACAATGGATCTAGGAGGAACCATTCCACTATGACACTCATCTATACTTTGGGATACACCACAGAAAACATAATTAGTACAACATATACAGTCCAAGGCTTTGATGGACAACATAAGAACCTAATCAAGGATATTATGTTACCAATACAAGTTGTTCCAAATAACATTTCCATATGATTCTTAGTAGTCCCTTCTAACAAAAAAACATTTACTTGGATGCTCATAGATTCACAAGATATGAGTTATCCCTTCCACTTTACACATATTATAAAATTATGTACATAACAAAATGGTGGTTACAATCCTAGGTATTCCTTATAAACACCCTATTTGTCTTATCACATTACCCATTGTTGTCTCGAACAAAAATGTATTGCCATTTAGCAACAATATTGACAGGTACTTGATCCTATAACTAAACAGATTCCACAACATTCATTCATACTCATTCCTATTGATCTTTTTCGCTATCACCTCATCGAGTGCACCCTTTGTTACATAGGTGTACATAACACATTGTATATCAATATTAGCCTTACGAGTGTAACCCATACAAGTGTAGGCACTAAAATTTGGTAAATTTCCCTTGCACAATGTCATGTTTTATCGTGCCCCCTTGCTAAGACAAACACTCACATTTAGAATCCAATCATTTCATCTCTTTAGCTCTTTCGTCACTTGCTTATCATTACACTCTACTTTTTTTCCAACTCTAGGAATATTATGTGATAAAAGCTAGTAAATAACACCTATGCTTCATACCCAAACTTTCTATTTTGGTGTTCTTCCTCTCTAACCACAACCGCATAACTAGGTTGTGATGTGGGGTCCGGTCTTGGTTGACTTGTACATTCCTAGATCATTAAGCTCGTTGACCCTATTTCAATTTCAATATCTTCTTTGGGACGTTTCATCTTCCTAATGTCAGCCTTATTAGAATATTTCACCTACATAATGTTATATAAGCAAGTCAATGTCACTTTATAACTCATCCAACACTCTTACAAACTCATATTGTAAATATCATTCCAAAAGCACTCAAAGGGTTCATAAATCTTCCCAAATTAGTTGCGCATCATTTAGAGTAGTCCCTACTACATGTTTGAAACACTCAACCATGTCATAGTGTAGTTTCCTCCATTTCCAAGCATGCAAAGGTCAGAGCCATGTCTTAGCAAAAGCAAGATCACTACGAAGATTGTTCAAGGGTTTTAAGCAACAATGGGTTAGGTTACATAGTTGAGGCACACCTCATCACACTATTGTTGCATTTGTTACATTCTAAATTATACAATTAGACAAATATCTTGGTGTGAAGGGACACGAGGGCACCCCTAGGGGTTGGTTAGCTATTCACACTTGCACAACCACCTAGGAGAAGTACATGAGACTTGATCCTGAAAAGAGGGTATGTAGTGCAATACTTGAATTGGTTTAATAACTAGGAATCTGACTTTCAAGGGTATTTTAGCCTCAACCACACACACATGTTTTCATCTTTTGGTTTTATAGTTCTCTAATGAAGTTTTCAGTAGGTTTCTAGTGTTTCCACTTTGTTCCAGGTGATTAGAGGTCATCTCAAAGTTATGCGAGCAAGAGTGAAATACAGAAAAATCCATTTCCAAACAAGCAAAGCACACATAAATTTTCAGATCAAGTCTACCAAAGAGTCCAAGACCGTTTAGTTTCAGGTCACAACCGTACATTTCCAACATGGGTCGTACAATAGCTATATGGTCCTACCCTTGTTGAGTTTGCAATTCCAAAACTTTCATCAAAGCACTTATCATTTCTAATTTGTTTGTTCCACCATCATGCACATCCAAATCATCCTTATTTTTCCCTGTACATGTAATTTTATCTCTCCTCTTGTTTGTTAGAGAAATTACTTGTCATTTATAAGGTTTCATATGTATGAATGCATATTCTGATTGTGGATGATGAATACATCTGAAGTTAATTAGATCAAAATAGTCTACCTATTATGAACCCTTACATCCTTCTCGTTTGTTGTATATCCCATAACACCTCTCTCTAAAATTTATTTGGGGTGTAAACAATAGGACACCAATGCACTCTCCCAATAACAAGGGGGGACCGGGTTAAGAAGACTATTTATGACTCATGGGTTACGTATTCACATGTCTCTGACAATGGTATATCAAGACTCTAATTCATCCATGGTTACACCTCGGTCATAGATTATAAATTATCTATTCGTAGTACTTCTCAACATCATACACACTTTGTGCCACTTGATACAACAAATCTACATGATTATCCCATTGATGAGATTATAAGATGGACTTCCTAGGAGTCTTTTTCTTGCATTTGAGATTGTAATCACTTGTACATAGATTCTCCAACACATACATGCTACTCCTAATTTGAAACAATGGTCTTGCTTGTTTACACCTAATTATTCTTTTCGTGCCTAATCTATGATCAATATCTATGACATTACCTAATGGTGCAATATACTATAAGGGTTTGATGTGATTGTTAAGGGAATCATAATTACATGGGATCCCTTCCCTTTTCTTCTATTTTCTATAAAAATGGCTCGGGGGTGGTTAATACATTACAGGTTTGTACTTTTTCCTCATCCCTTATGTCAGAAAATTAAAAAACAATACAATATGGAAAAAATACAAAACAATTACTTGCAAGTGACTGACCTATTCATGACATATACATAAACATTTTCATTGTGTGAGTTTAGCATTGTACATACCTTACTTCCTTACACACTTGTTCTTAATAAATTATACATGAGACATTTACATATAAACATAGTCTATAAACACTAATACACTTGATTTGTGGATTACTAAGCCCTACACCCAAGGAAAACCTTCCACATTAGCGGCATTCCTACACTAGAGTCATCTTTCATATATAACTTACTCAAATTATATCTTTTATACTCGTCCATTTGTGATATAGAACTTCTAATACTCATCTTGGACTACATTATATCTTATTACATGTGTTGTATTGTGCTTCATTTGGTGATTAGATTATTTGCTTCCATGTATTGATTTGATATGTTCCATTTTTACTCATTGTTAATCATGATACATTCACATGTTGCATTATTATTTATTCATTATATGCTTTTCTAATTTTCTAACTACTATTGGCCATAGGCTCCTATTTATACTCTTACACATTATCTCCTATTTAAAAAAGTTGTTATCATTCAAGGAAATTTTAAGGAGTCACAAATTCAAACTTCAACTAAGAGGTACATTACTTAATGTGCGATGTTATAAAATTGAAAAGTATAAAACCTAGAGAGAAAACATCCAAAATGAAGAAAAAACACTTACTTGTTCATATACAATGATGTCTCACAACAACCTCTAATGTGTTCAAGATAAAACACCAAAAAAGTCTCCAATTATAGAAATAAAACAACGTGCTTCATTACAAAAGGTTAATATAACTATCAAAGCTATTTGTTTTATAAATGACTACAACACTCGTGTTGATTAATTAAGTTACCATATTTGTGTGTGATTACATTTTAGACACTACTAGAAACTCATATAACTCCACAAAATCATGGTCCCTGAAATTTGTAGTGTTTTATTACAAGGATATAGGACCATCCCACAGATATATAAATGGGTTCATCAGTTAGTATCGATATTCCCACCCCCATGTGGACTCAACTATAAGACTTATTATATATAATTTCTTTGTTTGCTTTCTAAATTATGCGTCAAGTTTGCTGCCCACCCTTGAGACTTTGTTTGTTTCCTCTCTATTCTTCTATTTCCTAGATTTTTCAAGTTACCTTCTTATTGATAATTCTTTCTTAGGCCTCTTGTTTTATAATGATTTCCTTATTTCCTTGGCCTTTGGCCTTTGATTGTTGATATTGATCCAAAATCTTGTGTGAAATTCTTGAAGCTGATAAAGCAGACATATATCAAGATCTTTCTACCTTATACACATTTAGTTCTAAGGGAATTTGTAGATCAATAAGAAACCTCCTCCCCTTATTATGTTCCATTAGATGTTGTCACCTGTAACGTTTTCTTATTTGACCCTTGTCCTCTTTTCTTCTATATTTTACACCACTCAATTTCATTTTTTCTAAAAAATAAGAAATCGGAACATATTTACTTTTGATGGGGTGAAAGCATGGTAATGCACGACACACTTTTACATAGAGAAGTAACAAGTGTTTTCTTAAACATGAGATTTAATATAAGTTCAAGTGATGATGAATGATATATTGGTTTAGAACATTGCAATAGTGTAAATAGATGAAACATGAGATTTTGAGTGTCGAATATTATTATTTTTTAATTTAGAAAATTGTGTGTGTGTGTGTGTGTGTTTTTGTAGTGCCTTTGTTTTTTTTTTCATTCTTGATGAAGGTGATGGTTTCGCTTCTCAGAATAATGTGTTTCAAAACAATAAAATAGATTTAAATGAATCGATTAATTTATGGATGGTAATAATAATATTAATAATAAATTTTAAATGTAAATACATACATAGTAAAATAAGAAATATAGTGGGACCTTTTAGTCATGAGGTGCATAATATACCTTTAGTGTGGAGGACACTCTACCCACCCAACCTCCATGTGCCAAAACATAAATTTCCTCAGAATGTGGTCCTCATTAGAGTGTTGAGATAATCAAAAGAGGAGCCATCAAGCATGGAAACCCATAATACTTTATGGAAGAATATTTTGGTTATATTTTTTTTTAGTGATGAATCTATTGGGAGAATTCAGGGAGTTCAAGGAGAATGATAATTTCATGCCAGTTTTCCTCCACTACCTAACAGAACAAGAATGCTTCAAATAGGTACCCAGTTCAATTTTTTTAAGCATGTTGGTCTTTGGCATTGGTATGGAAGGGGAGGAGGTTTTGTGGGTGTGTCAAATGTCTAGAATAGGTTGTTGAAGGATGTGCTATGTGTTCTGCATTTCTCCCTCAACATTTCCAGCTATCTCTCGGACCTTGGCTCACCTCTTTCCCCACTCACCTCCCCAAAATGTAGGCTTGAGAAACATGTGAGGGGATGCATAATAAAGGCTCGAGATTTTAGACCTATCATTTTCCATTCATACTAATACAAGCACTATTTGAGATCTAAGGCATAGATAACATTGAAACTCAAGGTAACGTTGTATTTTAGCAGAAATACAAATAACTTCAGCAAAATCACTCCATTGTGGGTTAAGACAACCCTGCATGTGGAGAAATATGTAACTCGAATAAGGGATTAATTGATTTGGATCTATATTTGTACCTGAAGAGATTCTAATAGTTGAGAGAGGAAAGGAAAGCTCTGTTTGTTGTGGTTTGCTTGTTGTATGTAGGAAAGAAGAAGAAGCTTGAGAATAAAGGGCATGTAATCTCTAAGTGATTTTATTTTCATCTTCTACACACTAGTGATGCGTGCACAATAATATTTCCAGCATGTTTTCATGCTCTTTCTATTTTGTTGGGAATGGTGGTTTTTTTGGCTAGGTCAATTGAAGTGCCTTCCTTTTATCCCACACGTGTCTACAAGTTTTGTCTCTTTCACTCCCCCATGTGTTCCCCTTTCCCAGCATCCTCCCATCCTATGTCAAAATGGGACCTCTACAACTCGGTATAGACATCAAACAAAGCATAAAAGATGGAGGAATTTTTGTCATGTGTTCTAGTTGCAAGTGCTCTAGTAAATATGTATGAAAAATGTGGAAGAATTCACTTGGCATGTGAACTATTCAAATAAATGCTTGAAATGTGGCCTCATGGAACGATAATGATAGTACAGGATATGTATGAAATGGGTCTGTTGAAAAGGATTAGAAACTTTCAAAAAAATGCAATTGGTAGGCGTAGATCAAAATTCCTCACGCGTTGCCTAGCATCCTCCATAGTTTGTACCTAATATGGGAGAAAGAAGAGACAGGTAAAGTACTTATACAGGTTCTAAGCAGTATGTGATTACTAATGTGGACTGATTTGAAAATAGTTGAACCCCATAAGAAGAGTTTCTAAGGAGTTATTTATTTTCTTACTGCAGTGCTATAAAAATCCAAAGGCAACATTTATGGATAGAAATAATGGGTGCATTTATGTCTTAAATTTCTAACTAGTAGAGAAGGAAGTGAGATTTCAGAATTACTTGAGCCATTATTTCAACCACTATTGAAGACCTTTTATTGTGTGTCCTCTTTGTAGTGAGCACATTGAACAACAGTGTGAATTTGATATCCATTACTCAAAGGCGACATCTAAGTGTGGAAGGAGAGCCTAACCTCTACTTCTGGATGCACACTGATAGGTATGGAGTGTGAAAAATCTCCAATGAGCTTTAGGTTTACATGTGTGGAGAGTGGATAGTCTAGACTGATTGTTCCTATCCAACGAGACTCATTTTGGGAAGGTTATCCACTTGGTTGACCATATGGTCTTACCAGATTCATTGTTTTAGTTGGATGTGTAAACAAATAAATTTCTCCACTCAAGTGCAGTCAGTCTTCTAAGAGATAAGCTTCGTGGACTTCAATAGTTGCATTTTGTACAATGCGATTGTATTTTTTATCATGAAATATCTCTTACAAGATGGGAGTAGAGAGAGAGAGCAATCGATGGAATGCTATGTGAACTCCACCTAGAGCACCGCCTTGCCAGTTCAATTCCATGCATGGTAATCATCTCTTCCTATCTTTCATAGACATTTGGTCTCCTTACCTTGTATCATCTGTAGTGAAATAAAATTTGTATAATTGTAGCATTATTCATAGAGTTGATGGACTTTTAACCAGACAACTAGTTTGCAATCAATTAATACATCACCTCAATGACTTTTGCTTACGCAACTCACTATATTGACCCTTAGTAGACATGTCACAACCACAAACCCTCATTTTGAGATGATCTAATAAAATTGACTGATGTCAAACTAGATTGGTGCTTGTAGTGCATTGGTTTTAGTGACAAACTGAAGATGATTTCACTATAAATCACCATTTTTGTACCGTCTACCTTATTAAAGTTAGACAAAACACAATTTCTATGGAGACCTGCAAAACAACACTCTGTAGCTCCTGTAAAGGAGATGTCTAAGTGTCATGAGTGTGTTCATATTTAATGCATAGGAGTTACAAAAAGCATTAGAATCAACCTTGAATGATTGACCTGTGATCTACTCTCTTCACTGCTCCTTCTAGGAGTCCATGTTGCTCATGTTTTTCAACTTTTAGAAAGATGCCAAAACTTGAAAAGTTGGACTATCATTTTGAACCATCATTCGTTTACATCATGAATAACAAAATGCTTATCCGCCTTCATCAAAACCTCTAATAATTTTACTAGAACATTTTCTAGGAACCTTCAGTTTGGGGAGAAAACAATATTCTTGATAGTTTGGCAAATAACATTTTGTAGGACTTCGATCACATTTTAACTAGGTCAAAACTTGTCCAATTACGACCAGTGGCTCTAGACAAACCTATCGTCGTTTGAAAACCAATTAGTTAGTTCTCAGTCCCTTTCGAATCTGGTGAATTCTCCATATATAGGGGAACTTGTAGGAAGTTTCTCGTTGCACGTTCATCCATCAAACGTCAGTTTTGGATGTGGTTTTTTGAGCCCTCGAGCTAATTTTTATTCGTTTGCAACTAGGCCAATTACGACCAATGGCCTTAGAAAACTAACCGCCAATCATAAACCATTCGCAAGTTCTGAATTTCGTCAGTTCTTATGAACTCTTGGTATATAGGTGGACACATTGAAATTTAATTGTGGTATGTTTACTCATCGGAAGACAACGTTTGAAAGTGGTTTCTTAGCCTCCGAGACTGTTTTGAACGCTTTTGTAGCTAGCAGGAAAATTTAAAAAGAAAGTTGTAGGACCCTCGTCAGGTTACCAAACCACTGTGGAAACTTGTTGACACTTGTAAATAATTGTTTGGAACTCTAACTTGGGGCTTGTTGTGTGAAATTTGACTTTTGGGAAAATAGTGTTTCTTTCTCTTTCCTATCTCATTCCTCTCTCATTGGTTACGAAATGAAGTGAAATGAATACATGTATTTAACCTTTTTCCTTTCCAATGTAAATTATTAATTTTATTATGTAAATGGGAAACTAAAGACGTTACTTATGTTAGATTAGCGTGGATGTCATGCCAACGATTTATCGTTGATTTCATGCTCACATGGTTTTGCAGGATGCAAGACAAATGGCGAAAAGGCGTTGTGTAATTCATTGTTTATTATTGTAATTTATATAGGTCATTGTAAAATGTATATATGTATGATGTAGTCCCATGTTACAAAAAAGTTGTATTTGAAATTTTCTAATATGTATGAGATACTAGTTTTAGGGATACCTTGGGAAATGTGCATTTTATCATAGGTGCAATTTTGATTCATAGTTACGAATGGTAAAAATGATTGATGTGTGTGTGTGTGTGTGTGTGTGTGTGTGTGTGTGTGTGTGTGTGTGTGTGTGTGTGTGTGTGTGTGTACATGTGTGTGTGTGTGTGTGTGTTAAATGAATTTGAATTTAATATCTTGTATAGCGTTTCTAGTGTGCAATAGATGATTAAATAATTGGTGTTGTGTTTCTTACCTTGAAAATGTAATAAAGGAATCTAACCACAAAAGTCAACCCTAGTATAAGATTCGTGCATAACTTGTCTTCATATGTGATCCTTCTTAGCGTAGAAGAAATGGAAAACGTAGAATGAACTTAAACCTTGTACTTGATGGCACTTCCTAGTTTAGGTAAATAAGACCCCTAGTTTGAGTTTCGCGTCATAGTTGGTATGTTTAGCGACATTGTCGTGAACCCATCTTTTAGGAACGACATGGTCCAACTTTATCCGGAGTATGTGGCTTCCTTCTAGGTTTCGTAACCACAAGGATAATGTATTCTCTTCAGGTCCGACACCGTGTTGAGTGGTGAAGACCGCCTTGGAAGTCACCTTAAGAGTCCTTGTTCGAAGAAACGACTATGCAGTGTAGCCTTACCATTTATGGAGTAAGTAGAATTATTACTCCCTTCGTATCCTAGTGGACTAATGAGTCTTATAAAGTTAGATTTAGAATTTTTACTTGTCATCGAATGAATTCCTTGTGGGACCCCTAGACGACACAAATGGAGAGAGTGAAATAGTTGTTCTATAACGTAAACTCTTGTTAATAAAATCTTTAGTTCCTCTTAGCTAGATGTGTTACCTTGGTTACTAACAACATAACACCTTGGTCTGTTTACCATAAATATGTCCTCTCTCATTAAACTCATATATAGTTGAGGTGTAGATCCTTAAGTGAAATTGGAATTAAATTAAACCTCAGTTGATTAGGAGGTTAAATTGGGGTCCGTATGTAGTTATAATGCTTCCAATCATATACTTCTTCAAGATGTTCGACAAGTACTTTAGTAACTCTTTATGTTAAAAAGTGACGCCAAAAAGAGACCTAAGAAACAATGTAAATGAATTGAGAAACAAGAGTATATGTGATAATGGTTTAGGAACAAAATTTTCAATTGAAGTCCTTACGGTTGACTTAAGCATTGAGTTTTTGTTAAGAATGGTTACAATTTGTTCTTAGTGGGACTAGGCATTTGAGCCAATATAGAGTCCACTAAAAATAAAATAAAATAAAATAATGTCATGCAAATGCTTAATTGAATCAAACTAAATTTGGAACTAAAAAAACCATAGTACGAGAACAAATGTGCTTCTAATGGAAGGAGTTTATAGGAAAGGGAAACTTGAACCTTCACCTCCTTTGAATTGTATTATTTCTCCCTTGACAACTGGTTGGTCCCCTTCTATAATGAGGGTAAAATTAAACGTCAACTAAACATATTTTGAGAAACAAACCTTTAGCATAAGAGCGAGAGAATTAGGAACTTTGTATGCAATTTGAAATATGAAAAATAATTATGTAAGTTATGGAGATTGTCATAAGGGATAAAGAGCAAACTTAAATGGTCGAATTGTAAGTTGAATGTGGAATGAACTTATGAATTTGTAGGTGGAAAAAGGAGAAAATTATTCTTACATAATATTATTATTTGAATGTTAATCGTAACAAAGATGTAATCATGGTAATGATGTGTTGTGGGTTTGCCAATCCTTGAGTCCCTTTTCTTGTGGTTGGGATTATTTCTAGCAATCGTTCATTGGAAAAGTGTGGCATCGATATGTATATGGTGTTGTCATGTGTCTATGTTATTCGACGACTTATGTAAGTGTCGTATGCATTGTTGAATTCCTCCACTTGGAACTTTGTGGTGTTGCGTAGTGAGCAATGTAAGTCAAATTTTTTTTTATCCTGGCATTATTACTGTTGTATTTGGGTGTGTAAAATGTGGGTGTGACAGTTTTAGCAAGATATTATTTTGTTTGTGTAAATTTGCACATTGAGTGACAAAGTTATGCGCTCGTGTTTGGTAGTGAAGAATAATTATTAAAACAAGAAATTTCAAATACATATTGTATTTTTAGTATTGAAGCTTGAAATACATATTTTTGAATTTTTTATATAAATTTATAATTTTATATCGATATTATATACAAAAAAATAGACGAATTTAAAAACTTTTATATCACATGCTCAATATCTCAAAATTATAATTATTATAGTTTGAAAAATAAATGGTTACGTCAAGCTCACTTTTTCTTAACACTGATTTTATTTCAAAATTTAATAATTTACATTTATATTTTTAAACATATGCCAAAAAAAGATAAAAATCGAAACAACATCAATTTCATTGAAAAAACTTTAAAAAAATAAATAAAAATAAAACTAATGTAAAAAATGTTTATAAAAATATTGTTAATTATAATGAACTAAGGGCTACAAAAACCCATACTTTATTTATATTTTGTTAAAAAGAACCCACAAACCCATTTTCCGTTTTCATTTCATTCTCCCCACACTACATGGTTATTGCTCTTAATATAAAACACCCACTAGACACGGTCGTTTTATGCCTTTGCACAATAATTATTACAGAAAACCTTCGAAAAATAGAGTTCACATATATAGAAGTCAAGGTTTGTCTCTTGACGGGAAATGGGAATTGTGAATTCAATGTTGAGGTGAGAAACTAAACTACGGAAAACAACAAAGAAAAAATAGTGTATCATACTATTGTAATGGTGGAGATAGTAATAATATTACTTATGAAGTTGGTTGGCCATCTTAGCCATTTCTAACTTTTTTTCATTCGTTCATCTAATTTTGTTAGATATGTGACTCAGTGCCTATCTATTTTTGTTAGGAATAGTTTTGTCAAAAAAAGGAATTTGTAAGGTATGTATGAATAATGAAATAAATGTATTATATGGTTTAGAATTTTTTATTTTTTTGGTGTGTTATTTTTTTTTTGGGGTGTGTTACGATTATTTTATATTCTCCCTTATCACCTATAATTTCATGTTTATTTTGGGTTTTATGGAAACTCAAACTCAAATTTGTCTCATGTTTCAAATACCACAGTATCTAATTTGATTTTTTTGCCAACTCACTTCCATGGATTAGTTTGAGTTTCCTCAAGGCTTTGTCATTTCCTATTTGCATCTTGAACTTCTCATGAGTCTTTGGTGTACATTTATCACTCTTAGTGAATCATTCATTTCTCACTTCATTATTTTCAAGATCTTTAATATCACATCCTTTATTATTGGTTCCCTACGATATCCTAGTTCTTGAAAAATGTGACTCAACAACTTGGATAAAATTAATTGAATCTTGTTCTACTTCTACTTAATTACCCGCCATCAATCTAGATGTTAAGATGGATCCAAAGGATCCACCATTGTCAATTTTTTCCTTTTTCAACAAGCTTCCTCAAATTTATAGTACACCCTCACATTTGATTTTAAGTTGACACCTCTTCGCTTACTTGGCTCAGTGGTCAAGCACTAGAAAGAATGTTTTTAACCTATCCATTTTAATGTTAATAACCACTTACATTTAATGGAGCCCGAAGCTAGTCATGTGATTGGAGTTCGAACCATAATGTGGCCAAAGAACAAAGATCAAAATTAAATTTGTGAGTTGATTGAAATGTATTGTGGAATTTTTTTAAAAAAAAAACCTCTATTATAGTGGTAACACTTATAGCAATAAGTGTTATGAACATAACACTTAGAACCATAACAATTACATAAGTGAGTGTTACAATCGTATTACTTATAGCAATGAGTATTATGATTGTAACCTACTCATCCGCGTAGGCCCACATTAGTACTGCATTTTATAAATAATGAACTACGTTCGTAACCTGCTCGTACTCTGTGCACCCTCAATTAATCACACAAAATGCCAAAAAAATGAGCCACATAATGCATGCACCCACCTAGTACATAGTTGCATTGTTTCATGTCACTATAATGTCATCCTTACATTTTCTATGACATGTTTTTCATAGTATTCTTGAGTTAAATGCAATATATACAAGTCACATATGATGATGAACTCATATTGTGCTTACACCTGGAGGCAACCTTTCCACATTGGTTGCATGCCTACACTTAGTTTATCTTATTAGTATTTCAAGTTTTATGGTTCTATTTGATATAGCATTGATATATTGAGTGGTCACAATTTGATTATATGAATATCCTTATCTAGATTGTACCTTTCTTGTATAGTTACATGTATACATTGCTTTGACTTGATTGATACATTGCATGTTTCTTTTGGTACTTAACATGAGTTCATGTATTACTTGCTTATGTGTGCTTGTGCATCATGTCTTGTCTTGTGTGTCTATAGAGGATCCTCTAGTCATCATGTTCTGTCATTTTCATGTTATTGATTGTGTGTACTTTTGATCATGTTGGTTTTTTAAATATATTTTCTTATTTTATATTGAACTATATGATTGTTGATATATTTTTTCTTGATTGTATGTGATATCCATTTGTTTGGCGCCATGGTCTACACCATGACTACTACTTTGTGGTCTACTATATTTGGTGCTTATGTTATCATGGTCTAATTATCATGCATCTATTGAAGCATAATGTTATTGTGTACCATATATCCATCAGGGCATATATTACTAGTGTGTGCACCTCATTGTTATATTTTTTTTATCAAACTATGCTTGATAGGAGTACTTGGGGCCTCACTTGTTCTTATTTTACAAGTGGGGCCATATCATTTATCCTCCTCTTTTTTTTAATTTTATTACAATAAAATAAATTATTTCTCTTTTCAATTTATTAAATCGATTTTTTTAGATTGTATAATTCATATCAAACTTGCGTAATTACGCCAAAGGTGTTTGCACTAGTAGAAACCCAGTGTTGCAGTTGACACATGAAACAAACAATAGTTGGTGATCTTCATGGTTGATTCAAATTATCATGGTCATTGCTTAACATTTTTCGTCCCCTCCCGACTCTGACACCACCTTAAACAACATAGTATTATATATTGTGTTGTTTTTATTTTTTAGTTGGGCACTTTTAGGTCTATGAGTAGACAACACGTGGCCATGTAAACCTCTCTTTTGTTGTTTCATGTCTAAGATTTCTCCCACCGCAATCACGTTAATAAACAAGATCAAGACTATAAAGTGGAGCACATATAGTTGATATTATTTGTGTAGGAATAATCTTAGTCATGGAATAGGTGTGGGACAATCATGTATTAAATATGCACATTTTTATTTCTAGCTTTCCATTCATGTCTACGTATTATCTACCAAATTAAGCATCATCAAATCGATGATCTTGATGTCATAAAAAAAAAAAAAAATTGATCAGAAAATAAAAGTTACTTTTTGCTCATATGACCAAACATTGGAGGGGATCAATTATCAATGATTTCTCGTGCATCCCATGTTTCCTTGCAATTGAGCTTTGAACTGAAAAGGGGCCCTGCAAAGTGATATAAAAAGCAAGCAATGTGGTTGGTTTTCGAACCTTGAAGCTATTTGATTGTTCCCTTTTTCCAATTGATGACATTGACGTTGTAAAAAAATAAAATAAAAAATAGCAAAATTTGATCTGTAGATAAAATTACTTGTCGCTCATATGAGCAACCATTGGAGGGGCTCAATTATAGATGATTGTTTGTGCATCCCATGTTTTCCTACAATCACTCGAGGTTAGAACTGAAAAAAGGGGCCTACAAAGTGCTACAAAAAGCTAGAAGTGCACTCATGTGAATAATGTCAGTGAGATTGAGACGATAAAGTGGAGGATAGACAACAAATATTTTTTGGGTTGGGACACTTTGAGCCATGGAATAGGTGTGAGACATGCAAGAATTCAATTCCCGCCTTTTTATTTCCAACTTTTCATTCATCTCTTCATCTTATCTTACAAATTAAAGTCTATCCAATCAATAACCTTAGCACCAATTAAAAATAAAATAAAATAATAACAAAGTCCATTTTATAGCAGTCATCGTGCTATTACCACCGGGAAACCCCTAACACATGTCGAGAATAGTTGTCCTCACTACTAATTAAAGTATAAATAGGTTCCATTGATAAAGGGCATGGGCACCATATCCTCCCAAATCGCAAAAAGAGGAGTAGGATCTGTTATATTCGGATGATTGGGTTTTAAACCTGGAACCTATTGAAATTTCCCCATTTTTTATTTTAACCCCTTTAAGTGCAAATTACCCTCATGTGAAAAACGCAAGCAAGATGGAAACGATAATGTTGAGCACAAATTATTTGTTACCATGATAGTCTTCTTAATACCCAAAAGACACAAGCGCTTCAATTAAAAATAATTACCATTGGCATTGGCAATATTGATTGACTACTCCTTGCTTTTTAAGATATTTCCAAAATATGTTGCCACCTCCTTTCTCCTTCTAACAATTGATAAAAATGGCATTTGATTGTAGGAAAGAAGAGTTCCACATTATTTCCCCCAGCAATTTACCCAATCTTCGACTACTCCTCCCTCAAATCCCTTTTTCATTGATCCTCTTCATTCACCACCATTTTGTCCCCTTAAGTTTGACTTTTTCGAAATATCCTCTTAACTTTTCCATCGTACAATTCACGTACAATTGTAATCCTACAATTACATTAAATATGCTTTGATTGTATGGTGTTGCTTAGACTGTTTTGTGACGATTAACAAATCATACACTTATAATATTGTAATATCCCCCAATACTCTCCAAGTTGTAAGCCCTTAAAAATTACCAGTTAAAAAGCAGAAAAATATGAATTTGTGGGTGGTTGAAAGGTACCTCTGATTCGCTCAAGAAACCCAACTTGCTTGCCAGGTACTTTTTCACCAGCAGTACAGTTATTGTTTCATCTCTGTAGCAACAGATTTCCACCAGATCAGAACTGCTTCACACAAATTTATACGCTTGTGTTCGTAATTAGAAATAATTACTGTTGCCTCTCATGAGATTTGGGTTTATGAACACCTACTTAATTCTTAAATAGGTCTTTGGAATCTGTGGCAACAGGCGCTCTCCATCCCTGCATGGAAATCACACAACTCACATCAACTAAGATGATAAGATCTCGTCTAAAAAAACATTTGCATTTTCAGGCAATACCAACAAATTATACCAACCTACATGACATTTTGTTTAGTATAAATCAAATTTGAGAAATTAAAATATAAGAAGGGAAAACATGTAATATTCATCATATTCTTACTTGGTAGGCGCAACCTGCAAGATGAACCATACACCAGTTTTAGGTGTTGTAGGCTTGGCAACATTTACACTACCGCATGGCTGCAATTGAGCTTGTTTCTGCATTGATTCGCACATAAACAATGGCTGCACTGCCACATGACATTGGCTATTTCCGGCGGTCATGTCATTTGAAAGTAATTTTCTTCCACCTGATACATCTGAAATGCGTGGTCCAACATTGAGCTGTGCAGGAAAATCGCTACTGCAGCTCCAGTACTGTCCTGAACTTTGACATGGACCAGATGTTAAGATTATGGTGCCATTTTTTCCTTCAAATTTCGTACCTGGTTGATTGTGCAAGGTATACTGAGCTGAGAACTTGGTTTCCGGGGAGGGGAACAATCCATTCCTGCACGAATATGAGGATGACAGATGAGAACAATCTTCTGTCACTGATCTTGGATACGCATCATTGTGTTGTGTAGCCAGGCTTAAGTCCAGCCACTCCCCCATTTCTGATCCAGGGTTAGGGTTAGGGTTAGGAGTCAGGACAAGATCTGATGTCTATTCTATTCTCCCATGACACCTTACCATTGACAAAATAAAACACACCTGTATATCTCAAAAGGGTTGACCTTTTTAATGAGTAAAGGCAAAAGGATTAATTAGCAAAGCCTTTATACAGGGGATCGATCATGGCCATTGGCATGAATACTGAAAACTCTTGTAAAAAAATAATGAAAAGTTTATTCACCTTGCTTTTGACGTCGCCATTGGCCAATGGGCTCAGGAAAAAGTTAGTTAATTATACAGCCCATGAGGTGGGTGGAGCTGTGCGTCTGTCAAACTCTGATTCTCCACTACTCCTTTATTACTTAACGTGCCACGGGTCTTAATATACGTAGAATGTAATATTATATATATGCTGCACACAGATGAATATGCAGGGATATCTTTTACCTTTTTTTTATTCCCAACAGCTGGTTTGGGACAGCTTTTGACCTCATCTAACGGTTTAATGTTTCCAGTTTGTCCATTTGATTCCATTCCGTTAACTCCATGATCCCAAATCCAATCTCACGATAGCTCTAGAGAACTCAAATAAATGCATCTCATGGCTGTTTCAAAAAAAATATTGCAGGACACGACACCCACTTGATTATCTTTGAAATCGCCAAGAGGATACGAACATGACTAATCAAGAAGTGACACTTGTAACAATGTTACGTCTTTATTTAAGTTCCTCAATTGATTCCCTGGAATTCATTTTCAGGATCTTTTTCTGGAAATAAGAATGGAAAGCTTCCCCTGGGTAGAGAACATATTCCTCTGCCACAACCTCTTCCTCTGTAAGGAGTTTGTCTTTGACGTATGCGTCCTTGTATTGGAGGCCTTGATGATGTAGGGGATGCTTCAGAATTCTTTTGCTGATGAGACCATCTTTGTTTTTCTTCTTCCTCTTCTTTCCTTTCACGAGCTTCATTTTCAACTCTCACATGTATTGAGTATTTTCTTTCTAACTCTCTTACCTTTTGAGAGAGATAGGTTTTCTTAGCAGTATCCCACAAGGGACAATCTTCAAACTCACTTTGTCTTAATTTCAATTGCTTGTCTAAGACTTCAGAAGATACAAGCATAAGAGGGTGAGAAAAACTAGCAATCATATTAATGAAACAAGGAAATGAATCATAACCAGATTTTGTACTATCTGAATCCAACTCTGTGTGTTCTATCATATTGACTTGAGATTCTTCTTCTGAAGATACATATGACACATCAGAAGAATAAAAGTTTGAATCAAAGATTAAACAATAATCTTGATCAGTGATACCTTTTGTTGCAAGCATATTTATCTTTGCTTTACCTTTTTCTATATCTTTCTTTGGGCACTCATTTGCATAGTGCTTGCCTTTGCAGATATAGCAGGTAGGTATAAACTTTCTTTTCTTTCCCATATATTTCTTTTTTCTGAAATATTTTTTTCTTGTATGGGACATCTTGTACAAACTAATTTGTGAAATACTTATGCTTTTTTATATACTTATACTGACCCTTCCCCTTTGAAAAAGATGAACAATCTTTACAGGGCTTTTTGCCATGATGCTTACTATGAGTGGGTCTGCATCCAAATGGATCATTATCTATGAGCTAACAGAATTTAGTTCCTAAGGCTTTATGGGCCTTGACAGCTTCTTTTCTATCTTGCTTCTCCTGACATAGATGCGCATTAGTCTCATCTATGATTTGATTTATGGCATCAAAACCTAATTATGTTGTAGGTCTGCCATGCATTGCCTTTTTATACTTTGCAGCAAAATATACAGGAAAATATTCTACATATCTGAGTTTCATGGTAGGATCATTTATATTGTCAGAGTTATAATACAACTTCTACATATAGCATTGGTATTCTTTTATCTTACTGATATCACATAATCTGGCCTTCAAAAGTAAAGTAGTATTTGTAAGCTTATCATTATCCACAGTGCCTAGAAATTCTTGAATCAATGTCACAGTTAGTGATGCATAACCTCCATCTAATATTTCAGATTGATGTGGATTGACATCCCACCATTCTTTGACTATGCCAACAAAACCATTTGTAATTACTTCAGCAATGACTCTGGGATCTTTCCTATACAATAAAAGCTGAGAATTTTCTCATCTTATAATACCATGTATCAATTATTTAATTTGTTATAGAGTAGAACAAACCAACTTGTACCAATTTGGTTGCAAGGTTTGTGTCTTTGCAATATGAAGCAGTGGCTCAGATGTGGATGCTTTAGAAGTTTCATCCATTAAAACCATACTTTCTACTTCTTCAGGAAGAAGCTTAGCCATACTTACAGATCCTTTATCTATGGACTTTACATCAGAGATCAACAAAGGACTATTCTATAGAAGAACAATTTTGTGACGTTCTGAGGATCCATAAGGATTAACAACATTTATTCAAGAAACTTTGTGAGACCAATCTAGTTCAATTTCTTATAGTTTCTTTATGTTCTCCAGAATTTGTTCAATATGTGGGACTATCTCAGGAAGGCTTGACATACCCTTGGACTTGATCTACCTTCTGAGTTAGCTCAATAGTGGACTCATGCAACTAGTGCAGGTTGTTTTGTACAAGCTTATGGGTAGTACCTATCTTTGAAGCAATGTCCTTTTTAGTATCTTCGGACTGACTACCAAGAGGTTGGACAACATCTAAAACTTCTCTAGACACAATCCTAGGAATATCAGGACATATAGAAGCATTTTTGGAAACATTTTCAAGACTTTTATCAACCTTTTTTATCTGACTAGAAACATCATCAACTTTAGAATTTAATAATCTAAGAGCAGAAGTTAAATCTCCTTTTTGATGGAGCTCAATGGCTTTCAAGGTTTTCTCCATCTCTGCTAGAATAGACTCTTGTGATTGTAGACGATCATGGACAATATTAACAGATTTATTTGTCTAATTTATCATTTTTGGAATACTCAGATGGGTCGACGTGTCTATCCACAGTTCTTTGGTATCAAAAGATAGCTTTTTGGTTTTCATCTAGAGATAAAATTTCACTACTTTCTAGAGGTGGAAGAGAAGAATAAGAAGACTGACTATATACAGAGATATTGATTTCTTTAGAAGCCATGCTTATGGTTGGACCATTAGAATGGACATATTTTTGTTTTATAATCTGTTCGCAATCCTTGCACCATAGGTAATCAGTGTTGGGGTCATGAATCAGACTATTGTGGCTACAAATATAAGTTTTTTCTTTCATAGATCTTCGTGAGGGTTCAGCTGTAGAAAAATAAGAGTTTTCTTATTTAAAAGAACTAGATTGAGACATTTCAGATGTAGGCTTTTAGATCTGAAATACAGGGTTACATTTGACTTGGATTCATTTACAGATGTAGCATTTTCTAGTCTAGGTTGATCTTTTTCAATGAATCTTTTAGACAGAGTCCATTCTTTTGGAACTTTGATTTGAAACCACGAAATAAGTTTGGGCTCAATTTTATGGCTTTCAATACTGGTGTGACTCACCATGTTGCTGCCTTTGGAGATGTCGTGCTTGACTTTAGGATACATAGTATTAACAAGGCAATAGATTACTTTATAATGAATGGCCAGTGGATAGGATCTTGGTTTTAGATGCAATCCGGTGGTTGCTAGATACAGACGCAAGACTTGCTTTAACAAATCTTCTTTATGGATACTGACAAGATAATTTGGATAAACTTCAAAAGAAATTGGGCCATTGTGTAATCCAATTTGTATAGCAACTAATAAAGAATCTTTAAAATTCTCAAACCATAAATCCATTAAACAACACAAAACAGAGGCATTTAAACCACGATGGAAAAGTGGGGTAATACCTCTTTGAACACAACCTATATGAGCAAACTTAAATATTTTTTAATTTTTTAAGAGACTGAATATCAACTGGATCGAATAAAGGTATATCATACTCATGACTACTGAATAAAAGATTCACGAGTTTTTAATGTAGTAACAGCCACTAAATGAAAAACAAATAATTTATCATAGACTTGATTATACGGGATTTTTGGCAATTTCCATGCAAATAAGGGGTCGGATTCTTGTTGTACATCTATTGCAGAATTAACTGGGAAAACATCAGACATACTTACAAGAACTTGCTATGCTTGTTCTCCTTGAGTAAAAGTACGATCTTCAAACTCCATAGTTGTTACAGGTAAGCAATTCTTCCGCAGGGCGTACGATATCGTCCTTTAACCTAAAACTGCGCTCATCCACAACGACTTACAAGATGGGAGGCTCGCCTCTTTTCCTGACTTACGCGGTATGAAATTACTTCGCAGATGAAAGATGTAGAATGCAAACCAAGTACCAAGACAGAAAGAAACAGAGAGAATTCTTGCAAATCTTTATTTATTTATTTCAATAGCACATGTACATAAAGTATTTTTCTTAGATAGAAAAAACCCTCTCTGATACCACACTTAGACTTTTAGAGACTTACAGACTCTTATAATCTTATTGGAATCACTCAATCCGATTATCCGATGTAGTGAATGAATCCCAACATCCATATATATAGGAATGTGAGAAGCTTTTCACCGGATAGAAGGGCAACCTAGAAACTGGGAACCGATAACCTAGGTTGACAAGAAGATTCCCACTTACGAGAAAGTGAAAGACAAACGATGAGTACATGTCACTCATCATAACACCTTTTATAAGGGGAGAGGTCCACGATGCTTTCGAAATGATTAAAGAGAAGTCAAATATTTATGACAAATACTCTAGAGTGAGGGAGCATATAATGACTATTGTTGTAAATAACCATCAAGAGATGCTCTCTCCATCATTTCCAGGAATGGGATTCAGTGTAATTCCTTCCACATTTTCATTTTTTACAATTTCTTAAAAATTGTTCAATGTCATGACACCTCCATGATATTGTAAAATACGACTTTAAAAGGTATCCCATGAGTATATATAAGGAGTGTTGCACATTGTAGATTATATACGAGATAGGCAACATGACCAAAAAAATTTGACCATATAGACATAATGATCAATTATAAAAACTTCATGTTATCAGAAACTCTCAAGCCATTGAAGAATTTATACCCCTCATCGATTAAACTTGCGTGGTTGCATGCTAATAAAACAAAAATGAAGCTCACATGGTCAGGGTATGTTCTAGAGAGTTTGAGAGAATCCTTACAAAAACCATTTAGTGCATCTTTGAGTCATTTTATCTGGTAGTTAATGTACATTGTGTATGTCTCTACATTTTGTATAGATGTCTCCTTGGGCATTTGAATTACATTATTTGACAAAAACCCAACCTTCCATTATGAAATTTTTGATGGAGGTCCATATCTTGTTCTAAAATACCATTTTGTCATAGGTTGGGAGTATGCTAGTAAATGTTGTGGGGTATATTTACCCTTGCCAAAAGACATTTTCAACAAATCTATTTTTCACATATTGTGTAACCATTCAAGGAGGGATTAAGCCCTAGGCAAACTAGGTAGTTGACTAAGGCACCAAAATTTAGGGGGCACTAAATTTATAGGATTTTCACTAGTTTGACCGCTTACTTTCTACTAATTATTATTCTTGTTGTAATTTATTAATGTTTAAGCACAATACCTATCATATATAATATATTATTAAAATTAAGTATATATAAGGTCAGCAATATGATAGTATCTCTAAAAAGGTTGGATCAAACCATAAGAAACTAATTGCGTAAGGTCAAACGAGTTATAGGCGGTGTCAAATTTATAGGAATATTACTAGGTTGATCACTTACTGCCCACTAATAATCATTATGGTTGTAAAATATTAATAGTTGACAATGCCTATTAATGACAATATAATATTAAAAAAAATTCATGTAAGATTAACACTATGGTAGTGTCTTTGGTTTGATGAACATACCTTAGATAAAAAAAAAATGCAATTGTTGATCTTGTTGAGTTTTTATATAAACTAATTAAAGAATCTATGCATTTGGTATGATTATTTAAAATGCATGCATTCTTTTGTAAATATAATTTTTTATGGGTCGATTTTTTTATGGGTCAATTTTTTGTAAAAAAAATATTTTGAGAATTAATCCTTTCAACCATATTATTTAAGTTGATGTATTTCCAAAATAAAAAGTGTTTATTTTTTATTCGTAACGCTAATGAGTAGATAAAAAATCATTCTTAACCTTGATTATGTATTGTTAAAACCCACCATATAATGATTTTACAAATTAAATGGGAGTATTTGGCTTTACATATTGTGTAGGGAACTCAAAACTCTACATGAAAGGAAGTGACAAATAGATGGAAATATGAAACCTAGAGCACAACAAACATTGCTTAAACATATAAGAGACCAAAAAAAAATGAAAGTGGGCATAAGAAAAGTAATTAATATAGTCAAAAGAACACATAAAGACCTTAAGACAAGTGAATAATGCACTTCATGACCTCATGTAGAAGATTCATCATCAAAGGAAATGTGAAAAATAAATTAATACACAATTTAGCTAACTATATCAGATCAAACACTAAATTCTTCCCCCAAATTCAATGTAATGATGTCTCTTGTCTCTGTTCCAAATGCAAAGTATCTCAACACCACAAAAAAACCATGGATGAGCATGATTAGAAAAAAAAATTCCAAACCAAAATTTCTCCCAAATGTTTTTTTTATTTGTGACCACCTCTTGTAGAACCACCATGCCATTTCCTTCAAAGGCATAAATAGACATCACAATGTTGTAAGGAACAACATTTAAGCTTGCAAAAACATATAAATTACAAATTTTATTCAAGAAGGTCACCAAATTTATTTAATTTAAATATATCTTTCGAAACAATTATTAAATTTTACGTATCTAATATTTTAAACCATTTTTATCTAACTAATATAAATTAAGAAAAATTATAATAAAACAAATAATTAGAACAAAATATTATTTCATTTTTTAATTAAGAAAGGTTAATTGAAATTAACTTAACAAAAGTAAAATATGAAGAGCCCCTTAAAAGACTAAGTTAAATGTTAAGGGTATTTTTATTGCAATCTATTTATTAATATTAAAAATAAAATAATTTTTAGAGAAAATATTTTTAATATATATATTCTTAATTTTCTTAATATATAACGAATATTAAGAAAAGGAAAAAAATATAGTAAAAAAATAAAGGGGAAAAATAAAAGTTAAATATTAGAATTGCAATGTATTATGTCATAAGACATTAATCTGGCCTTTCTATTAGTATGATTTAAGATTTTATATGTTGTGCAGAGAAGAGGGAAGAGGTGTTATGGCATTGAAATCAAAGATTAATAGAAAATGAGTTCAATATCTTCAAAGGAAATCATGTGTGATATATCAATTTTGTAGGTTGCCCTCTTAATAAAGTTGTTCAATTTAAATGCATTTGTTATTTATGGTGTATTTATGGCATATTATTGTTAGCTCTTATTCATGTTTTCACAAACAATGGGATAAGCATAACGGGGAAAAGTGGTTTTGAAGAATCAAAATGATGGTAATGGTGTTGCATTTTTAATTTTGGGTTAAATTGATGGTTTGCCATGAAGGAGGAGAAAGCG
Source organism: Taxus chinensis (assembly GCA_019776745.2). Taxonomy (NCBI): domain Eukaryota; kingdom Viridiplantae; phylum Streptophyta; class Pinopsida; order Cupressales; family Taxaceae; genus Taxus; species Taxus chinensis. The sequence continues at coordinate 301,957,898 of CM034146.1, forward strand.
TTACTTTTTCTATGAAAGATGCATCTTGGTGGTCTCTTGCTTCACAAGGATAACCAGTGTGGAGCGCTTCATGTTCTCTAACCCTTGATGATCAAATATTGTTGGCTTCCTCATCCAATACTCAATTAATCTTTGTTGTCATTTTACTTCTAGACTAAAGTAAAACACCTTGTCGATATCAACATTTGTCTTAGTGTAAGTTCTATAACAAAACAAGCATGCTTAACAGGGTATTGTTTTTGGTGGTTTGATAAGTCATGGATGTGATAATATTTTGATATACAAATATACACAAGTGTCATGGGAAATTAAAACTAGAATCTCTCACAATGATGGCAAACATTTTTTAAACATGGGTTTTATAGACGAGCCACAATATTTTTATAAAATAGTGTGCATTAATCAAACAACTTACTATTTCTCACTCAATGGACATATAAAGCTATATTAGTCTTAGACATGTAATTTCTTTTCTTCTTTTTGTCACCACAATCACTTTGCCTCTCACTGACAAGTTTGCACATTTGTATGGACCCAACTGAAAAAATTTCCACAAAAAAATACAAGAAAAATGATTGTTTTATGATGGGGATGTTCTCATAAGAAGAACACCTCGACTATAAAACCGTAATTGCAGATAAAACTGTGCAAGCAAGAGCTACTAGCTTTTCATAGTATTCGGAGCCAAATACATAACCCATTTGCATAAATTAGTGCATGCACCTCGCCCCATAGTTTTACAACATCTTTGTGGTGCGCTCATGAGAAGTTCCTTGCATTTGCAACATCTTTCAGTATTCACATAGAGACTCTTGGTTTCTACACCACTTGTCAAATGACATCTTCTCACATCCATGATATTTCAGAGAATTTTATGACATAACCATTGGATTTTGAAGTGCAACTACTTACACATACATCTAGAGGATGTTTGATTGTAACACATGGAAAATGAAATGATGGATTGAAGATAAACTATTTTAACTCACCTATAAATTTCAAACAACATTTTTCTAACATAAAAAAATTATATACGATATAACTATTATTCCAATATTTTAATGATATTTCAATATTGATTAAATTAGAAGAAATAGTTTTAAATAAACCTAACTCTTTTTTATTAAAATTGTCTACATTTTAAATCACAATATATAATCCATCATTGAGAAAATGTCTCTTTTAAAATTTACCTCTAATTGTATGGATTGCTAAAAACCCCTCTTTTTTATACTAACGTGGGTATAATAGCATTATTCATTTATTTTAACATAAACTTACCATAATTCACTCACAATATTATGTTTATATTTAAATAGATACAAATATATTTGATTTTTTCAAAATACTCCACAACTAAAAACAAGGGTTGTAGTGTAGCAGCAATACCTGTCGTTAATGGACTCGAGGAAACATTGGGGTGTATAGTAATCATTTGGAATAATTCCATTTCAGAAATGAAATAAATGTGAAAGGAGAGCATGGAATAAAATTATTTTTCAAGATTGTTAACACTGAGGCAAATCTGCACCCTAAACAATGTTTGTTTGCATGATGAACACTAGGCAAAGAAATGTTGAGATCATTGGAGAGAAAGTTAGAATAAAGCCTGCATTGTATTGGATCTCACCTAAAAATTCACGAAACAGAAGTTATTAACATGGAGAATAGTGAATTAACATGGAGAATGGTGAATACCCATAATCAGAATTGATATTGTAACGAATATTATTCAAATACTTAACTCATTTGGGAAATCATCTACAAGGAAAATAGGCCAACAAAAAAAGTAGTCACGTTATATAATTTAGCTCCAAGCATTGTAGATCTTTTAATTTGTCACATAACTTCTTATTTTCTACTACTTTACAAATTTGATGTTGAACTTTAATCAATTGTAGTTCTGGCATTTTATTGCAACATGGCATAAAGTCCCTAGTTCAAAATAACACATTAAAGAAAAATTAGAGTAAAGTATATGTATAATTGCTCTACGAAAAATAGTGTTGTTAAAAAAAACATGCATAACATCTATTTTTTCATATTTGAGTGAAAATAATTTGTCTAAATATTTCTTATATTATATTGTAAGAGAGTAATTCAAAAAACAATATTTTCCCAAACTTAAGTATTTTGTTAAAATGGCAGTAAATCAAATTGAATTTGATCATAAATGATCTTGGCAATTCTACAACATCGAAATGTATGCTTAATATAAATTCCAAATGAGCTTGGAAATTTTGCAACCCTAGAAAGTATGTTTAATAGATTCAATATTTTTGTAGAAAGAGCAAGTCAACTTTATGTTTCACATGAACTTAATCCTACTAGTTGTGGATAGTTTGTTTTGGATCACTCTCCAAGCAAGGCGCTATGCATTAGAGTCAACGTTTGATTTAGAAAAAAAGGAAAATTTTCATTTTAAAGTTAACCTCTTTTGCAAATAGTAATTTACGAACCGATTTTAAGTAAGTAAGAGGTAATTGATCAAATCTTGCTTCACTTGACCATTTTCAATCCATACGAAAGCTGCAAGGGGTTTGAGAAGACATCTTGAACAGCAAATTCTCGTCAACATGAGAAATAACAAAGTCAATAATGTGTATATACCTTTTTAAAAGATGAAAGGAGTTTTTGACAATAGGGCAAGGAGACCATTCCAAAATCAACAAGCTCCAAAGGTCTCTAAATGTACAAATGCCTTTTGAACAATTTGAACCCACGTAAGGACTTTTCAAAGGCGAGGGGAAGGCCATTGAGAATGATTAGTCAATTCTGTCAGAGTGAAGTGGTAGAGAAGCTTAATCCATATTTAAGTGACAAATCATTCCACGTTAGCAATTGAGAAGTCTCTTGGCATGCTTTCCACAAACTAATCATGGTGGAAGATCCTTTGATTTTAAAAAATTTGACATCCACGATTTTATTATGAATATTATATTTATCCCACTTGCCTTACGCAGAAATAAATTATAATTTATGCCTCCAAAAAATCCTTCAATATTTGATGCTTATAAGGCTCTAAAATCCACTTAGAAGGCATATACCTTAATTCAAGGATGAATGATACATGAACTACTTCTCTTTGGTTGAGTATAAAGAGTCCAAAATATCACAACCATATCTTGAGTCCAACATAGTCTCACTTTTTGAATTAATTCAAAATAATAGTGTTTGGACAGCATCAAATAAAAAGATTAATAATCTTGAACAAGAAGTAAAATAGTCTCACTATTACCCTTCATTCATAACTAATAAAATATATAAAAGACTGCTCTCAATTTATATAATTACTTTTAAATAATATATATAATCTGTGTAAAAAATTACAGTGTACCATATAGTTTCTTCAAAAATTTACAAATATTTTACACAGAAAATCATGAAAACATATAAATGACCGTCGATTTTAATACTAAGAGTTTCCCAGCGTGCAAAGCCGTGAGAAACATTGAACGCATGCGTATGATCATAATCATAAATTTCACACAGTAAACATTCTCTGACGCTCTTAGGCGCATGAAAACAATATTTCAGTTTGGTGGCATAATGCAATAAACTAGGAACATATTTTAGTTTTTCAACAAATCCTGTCGAAAATTCGAAATTTTGAAATGACGGGGATGAAAGGAGAATTTTTGGGCTGCGTGTCGAACATTTTTGAAAGATTCAAGAATTATAATAATAAAATCTGTTAAAGATGACTGTTTAAGAATTAACATCTTTTCATTAAAAAAAATCCGTGACAGGCATAGTAAACGTTAGACCTTATCTCGATTAATTAAAGATTCACGCATATTATCGTGATTTGAGCGCACTATCGCATTATTGAGGATGATAATTATGAGATTGCAGGGAAGTGATGGGCAGTTGCTGTGGCGTGTCAAAATGTGCCGCCATTATATATATTTCAACTTTCAGAGAAAGAATACAAAAATATTTAAGTAATCAGCAAACTTTGGAAATGAGCAAAGTGAAAGCATAAACCAGTGTAAATGTAAAGCGAAAGCATAAACCAGTGAAGCGGTTTACTTATTTGTTCCTGCTTTTTCAGCGCGAGGTATTAATTTGATTCTCCTACTCAATGGATTTCTTTTATCATACAGTTTTATCCAAAAGTTCTATGTGATCGTATGGATACCAAAAACTCAAAGTCTTTGTGCTATATAATTGTCAAATAGATAAATAGGCTATCTACGGGACAATTCAATTTTGATAAATAACTTTCATAAATAAATTGGTGAATAGGTTGAACTAATGTCTATGAATGACCAAATTAGATCAATGTAACTCAAAATAACTCAAGTTATTGTAGTTGGGAGTAGAGAAAGACTCCAACAACGAAATGAAGTACTTAAAACTAAAACTAAGTGATAGGGTCAAGTCTAAACCCCAACCAAGTTAGTATGTACGAATCCACATGACACTATTGTGTGGTGGGAAAGACCCTCATAAAAATTAATCGCCAGCAGACCAAAAGAAAAAGGCCAATCAAGAACAAGACTCTAGTTTACATAAGACTCAGGGGTATCTTATTTTGATCATTACAAAAGATCTAATGTAAAGTTTGCCCTGCTTTGCTCTATATCTGAGTGGGGAGGAGAAATCGATGCCCTGCCATTTCAAGTTGTGCTCGACCCACCCCTCCAATTCTAGATTCTCTATATGGCGCCATATAGCAAACCCCTAATCTCTATCTGAATGAGATTGTATGGGAAGGCCAGTTAAAATCTCATATATTCTTAGGGCTATCGTCGGGGTTCCACCGCCCTCAACACCCCCCCCCCCCCCAACCACCTCAACTATAGATAGGGGAGGGTCGGAGACACTATACTCGATCAAGGATTGGAGGACTCTTATCTCTTGTTAGAGGTTGGGTACTCACCCATATAAATAGAGGGGGGCTTCGGAGTGGGAGTGGAGGCTTCAGAGTGGGTATTCGTCCCGTATCTATAGTTTTGTCCTAAATCGCTAGCCATATCTATAGTTCTGTCCTCAATCTCCCATATATATATGGATAGAGGAGTCATCATCATACCCATATTGATGTCCTCAAGAGATTAGCCAATGCTAAGAGAGCCCAACTAAACAATGTTGGGGAAATTATATAGTACTCCTAGGGGCTTTCTTAACACCTAAGGTTGACTGTCTTCAAAATGTAAAAAGGAATTTGATAAACCACGTCTAATCCCATGGTCTATGTTTTAAACATGTGCAAAGAACAATTGTATTTTAATGAAATTTGTATGGCTCAAATTTGTTGTAAGGACATTATTTTTACGCAGAGAGGTGTAACTTACAATGGCAACCAGGGGTAATGGTGGACTGTAATGTCCATGAGATGTTAACGATTAATGTGCAACCTTAAATTTGACATCCACTTGACCATCCTAGGATAGTTTTTCTTCTTGCTTTGAAAAGAAGATCAAAAAATTGTGATATCTTTGGCATACAATAGAGTTTGGAGTTCTTTTTTGCCTAGTGAAGAATTTTTTGAGCCCCAGGTATAGTTGTAGCCATATTAAGGCCATCTATCTCTAGTAAACAAGAAATTTGCAAAGAAGGTGACAGAATCATCAATCAATATGGAACACTTCAATGGACGAAACTATGTGACAAATTTAAGATAAGCACCTCAAGATTGATCCATCTCAATTTTTGTCACGTAGAAATTTAAGATATATATACTACTTAAAAATATTTTCCAGAAAATGCTCATGTTTTCATGAGCATATTCTTACCCACATTTATTGTTTAGTTTCCTACAAAGCTTGTCTTATTAATCTTTTATCGTCTCTAAAGAGAATTAATCTATCATTGTATTAAATTGTATTCTTCTACTCTTCCTAGAAAATGAAGTCATAGATCCATATCACAAACTAATTTTTTTTTAGCTTTTTGACTTTTGTCATTTATAATTGCATATGCCAAATCAAAAAGTCAATTAAGTGCTAGAGATGCCTTGATACACACAAAGACATTCCATTGCCCCCAAATTCTTAGGTGAACTTGTAGGAGGAAGTACCACAATTGTCACTAATTAAAACGCGCACAATTTCATTATTGTGTCTCACTTTTTCTTGTTATAGAGTCCATATTCATTAGGTTGTTGCTATTCTACAGTACAAGTTTTTTATATTTTTAAACCGTGAAAAATTAGGAGCAGCCATGTGTGTTCACCAACTAAATCATTAATTAGTTGCATTAATTTTGTAAACAAAGGTGTACATGTGTTGTCGATTTAGAAATTCTAGCTTGTACCAACTAGCAACCAAATAAACAATGCACACATTTTTATATCATTGTTAAAATTTCACAAAAGTATTAGAACAAGAAAATTTTGGATAGGTTTCAAGATTGTTGCAATAACCTTAAAACTATAATCCATAATTGCATGTGCATCCCTGTGAAATATAAAAGTAATATAAATATATATATGATCAAAGTAGAATGACTGCCATAATATTAAGCATGGATGTAAGGGAGGGCCAATGGCCCTCCTCATAGTAATATTACAATGAACCTATCTTCCACAACAATTTCCTCACACGCTAGCTCCATGCTCATATAAAGAAAAGCTAAGAGGCTAGGGTTAGGGTTTGGAGAGCAATTGTTAGGAAAGCAAGTCTTAGAAAAGACTATTAGTAGCGGACATCAATCAAGTCAATAACTCGGCTAATACTTTTCTCTATTAATAGATGTGGATAAATGTACACCAATAGGTGAATTATCCAAGTAGTAAATTATAAATAATATTACAATTGCATCTTCAAATTAGAAAATAATGTATGGAAATTAAATATAGTAACATCCCTCCTTAAGATATACTATGTAAATTGAAGGATAAAATAAGTTATATTAGCCTAAGTAAACGTTAAAAAGAAAAAAGAAAAATGATGTGCACACAAACCACTCACACCATCTAAATCCCTAGTCCCCTAAAATGCCAAATTAATGAGGTTATCCAAGAAATTCCACATTATTATTTTTCTTAGTGTGACAACTAAACCCACAAGAACACCCTATCTAAGCTTGAAGTTGGCAATGGTTTTTTTAGCCCTAGTTTTGTAAGGCCATATCTTTCATGGTTGTTTCAAGTGCCTTTGCATTCTAATTTCCATTCCCTATTCCACACTTTACTACTACTTTTTCCAACTGGGGCATCTACATTTTATTGGTGTACTTGAATTCCAATTGTAGGAGAGGAACCACCTTTACAAAGTAATTTTCCATCAGTGGGGGTTTAAGAGTGACCTGCTCCTCTTGGGATACATCCATAATAAATGAAGTTGATTTTGTTGTAGTGGCTCTTAATCTAAATGTGTTCTTTTCTTAGATGGAATAGAAATAAATACAGGTGTTAATGTAAGAGAGAATCTCTTATCGTCAACCATTCCCAGGGCTATAATAAGGAAATGCATAGACCATGCAGTGCCATTTGTATTTGGCCTTCCTATCAATGAAACCCTCCCTACATTTTTATCTGCTTGTTTCCATTCATTGCCTAATGTTATGGTCCCATCAAGGAGTGTTGTCCAATTTAGTGGTCCCATGGACCAATTTAATGGTTTCATGTTTTTTTCCCTTTTTAGGTGAAAAAATTTAGGAATTATTTTCAAAAAAATCCTATATATTTTTATCGAATTTTAAAATTAAAAATGTAATAATAAAGTGTGATGAGGAAAAAAAATCCTTAAGTTATGGGGCAAACTTTACCCCCCCCTTCTAAAAATGTGGACCTCCAATCAAACAAAAAAGATTCATTTCGTCACATAGTGTTTCAACTCCATGGAACTAAACCCACCATAAAATAGGAGTCCAAACCCTTGAGATACAACCACTATCACATCCCGCAATTTCATTTTGTTTTATCGTAAATGAGATATGATACTAAACGATTTGTAAACATGGGAACTAGTTCCGGTATGTTGTCCTGTATGCAGTTATACAAACGTATGCATAGTCGAGAGGATATGTATACTTATGTGTAACTATATGTGTGACATTGTAACGACATTGGTCGTCAAGTTTTCACAAGTTGTTTAATGTCGTATTTTGTTTTGTGTACTTGTTTATTTTGAATGTACTTACCATGTTGAGTATGATTATTTCAATGACTATATATATATATATATATATATATATATGCAGTACATGTTATTGATATTGTAGTGCACCTTGTTTTCTCAAGAAATGACTTTCAAAGTATGATTGGATCTATACGTAGTTGCAATGTATTATTCGTTATGTGAAAATAATGATGAATGTTAAAAATTACTAACTTTTCTTGACATGACGAGGTCATTGATCGCACAGCGATAAGATGGACTTTGTTGGAACAGGTAAACTAGTATCGGCAAGGTAAACGTTTAAGTTTGGTTTTGTGATATTTATATCTGCAAGACATGTGCAAGTATTTGTATTGCAAAAGAATACTAATTCGGTTTAATTGATCTCGATAATTCACTTAACTCTTAAGTAAGTTTGATCAAAGCACGTGTAATATTCCATTAATGATAGATTTATTGATCACAATATGCGTAGATCATAATTAGTTTGGTTTGATAAATTTTCCTTCGACCGATCGAAACTCCTTTAGCTTTGGACACTACATGTATTGGTTTAAGACTTTAAGGCAAATCGAAAGTTTGTTTACTTGTTTTAATAATTGTTAGACCATCAGAATGGCAATAGTGACTAAATGCTAAAGGATATAAACACCTTAGGTGGCATGTTATCATTATGTTTTGCAAGGGATTAAATATTGGCAAGGTAAAAGTTGGCTTTGATTATCATTGATAAAGTCTTCGACCATGATCATTGGTTATTGCTTGTTTGGAGTCAATATTGACTTTACCATATTTTGCGATTAATTGTTTAAATTAATTAGAAAGTCGGTCAATGACCCATGCAATAAATTAAGATTAAAATTATTGAATAAACTGGTCGAATAGATCACCATGCAAATACGTATGAGTTTAATTGTTTACAGCTAAATCCTTCGACCAATTGATGTGGAGATATTGTTGGGCAAGTATAGCAAAAGGTAATAATGTGTTTTATTTGAAAATGGTTATGATTCGGTCATAGACTGCCATGCAAAGTGGAGGAAGGTAAATTTAATTGTTTTGTTTAGCCAACATGCACGTTTAAACTGATATTTGTTAAGTCGTAAGTGGCTATTAGTAAGCCATTCGAAAAGAAGGGAAATTTTGGGAGTTAGACTCCCCATGCCACTACGTGGCACCTGCATGCATTAATGGCATTAAATCCATTTCCACAAATTCTTAGGAGAAGGATGAAGCTTCTCGAAGAAGGTATTGTGAGGGTTTTGTGGTTATTTTGTTCTCATTTCCTTTTTGTTGTTCGTTCACTCCTTCAAGCTTTGCATGTAGAAATTTTGCTTAGATGATTTTTATATCAAAGGTGCATGTGTAAAATGGAGTGTACTATTGAGGAATTTGTGGAGAATATATTAATGGCTTTCATGGATGTGTGTGTGTGTGTGTGTGTGTGTGTGTGTGTGTGTGTGTGTGTGTGTGTGTGGAGGAGGGGTTGATTTTTTTAGTAAATATGAGATTAGTTATTTGGAGAGTTTACATGGGCTTTTCTGTGAGAAATATAATAGAAAATTTGGGCAGCAAAGGCAATAAAATGGGATTTCAATGCAAGACGTTTTGGGGGTTTTTATTGGTTCAAGTGTTTCGTGTTTTTTGGAACAATTTTGTTTGATTCTGTGAAGAAAATCCTTCGGGTTTACTGGTTATTCGGAAAGGAAGCTTGTGAACAAAAGACATGGAATATCTCAACTCTTTTCTATTAAATCTTTATGAGATAAAAAATAATACATTGTTTACATCCTTTTCTGTTGAATATGAAATTCGTGTGTGTCTAAATGGTCCATTTTTTAGTGATAAAAGTGTTAAAGGCATTGTTGTCTAATGGGTAGGATGTTATTTGGTGTCATATCACTTTTCCTAAACTAGACTTGTTTATTTTGGGAGTGTGTGTTGGTTTGTCTGTATTGCCTGTCAATCCGGGAGATGTGAAATGTTTGCATGAAATCGGTGCTCTACTTAGTGAACTGCGAACATTATCAAATAATGAGATTATTATTATGTATTGTCTTATTGCCTTAATAAAATATGGAGGATTTGATAATTGTGGAGGATTTCAATTACTGTTTAACCATGTTTCTTTTTTAGGGGCCATCTGGTTTCGGATGGGCTTCTAGGTAGACAGTCGAATGGTTCAAACTTCCTCAAAAGTTGACTTGAGTATTTTATGAAGCATACCAATGAGGTTGAGGATTTAAAGATTTGAATCCTGTAGGTTATGTATGGGTTATTAAATCCTTATACTCACCAAGTAATGTGCAAGAGACTGTTAGCCTCATGTGACTAGTAGAGAAGTCATATGTTACTACAATGAAACATAGATAAAAACTTACATATTCGTTGTAGTTGGTTGTGTTTTGGGTTAAGGAATATTTCTGTTTGTGATTATTATCGATTAAGAGAGGGAAGTATAGAGCTCGCATGAGCTCGATAGGTAAACTCGTAGGGTTGTGTAAACACACCCTAGAGATGGGAGTTAATATGTTTCCCTTAGCAAATTAGTATGCTTGACCCAATAGTGGTATAATCCTTAGTTTCATAAAATTTTCCAATTTGTCTTAATAAGCAGTTATATATCGGTGCATACTTATAATAAAGATGAGTTTTGGAACTAGCAATGATTGAGTAGACTTGGTTTTGTAACCATTATTATTATAATGATTAAAAGTTGAAACTTATGCACAAAAGAATAAATGAATGGAACTTATTCCTAGGGGTTTTTAGCTTTGCCTTTCTAGTACCTTTATGTTGTAAGAATTTTGTATTTCAAAGCTTATCATTGTTGGAAGGCATAGACCAGTGAATATAATATTGCATTGTTGATTTCTTTTTGCAATTTGAATAAATGATAGACACAGAATGGAAGTAGGTAACCAATTTCTATTATTGCTTTCATAATGATGTAACATGATTAGAGTAGATGTTTCATACTAGTTCAAATTGAGTTGACCATGTATAAATTATCATTTTCAGCTTGCAGATTTGAAAAGTAATACGAAAGGGATAAAAGATTGGTTTACAACATGTTGTGCTTATTATTAATGTACAATTTCATATGAATGTAAAAAATGAAGTTGTACTTGATTTTAGTGAAGTGTGCATGTTATATTATATGATTATCTTTGATAATCAATTATGAACATGTATTATTGTTATCTATTGTGATTATGAAAATAAAGATGTTTGTTCATATCATCTTGATTGTGTCTCAAAGCATTTGGTATTGTTGATAACAAATTGATTATTATGAATTAATACTTATGGTGATAATATAACTGTTTTTAAATGTTGTTACGATGTAATGAATACATAACAAAACAGTAGGATAATAGGGAAACACAACATGACACTAAAAAGAGATAAGTATAAGGATATATATGTCAATCATTGGTGAACATGAAGGTATACACCAATTTATAAGTAAGAAATAATGTGATACTTACTACTCTCTTTTATATCAGCAACTCACTTATGGATGATTAAATATATTTGCAATAAGTATTGTGTCCATGGCACCCTAGTGGTGAACAAGTACATCGACATAGAACTAGTATAAAAGATAAACATGATGTCAATGTCAATTTATGTCTAAAAGAATAAGAATCCTATTGTTGTCTTTTAACAGCAACAACATATAACTGTAAGATTAAGTATTGACATTGTATGAACAAACTTGATTCTGTTGTATTGCAGTGTGAAAGAAGATACGACGTTATGGAACAAAGTACAAAAGTACATTGAAAACTCATGAGATGGTATAGATGTTCATATTTGTCTTAATTAAACTAAACAGACCTAGTACTTGTTAATGGGCAATAACAATATTTAAATGATGCTATGAAATGATATTAAAGGCTTATACTTGATTATACCTGATCAATTATCGTAAATTGATATAGTTGGCGATCACACGAAAGAAGGTACATACTTTATCCAATGACTTGTTGAAATCATTGCATACTTCTATCATGATTTGGTTATCATCATGAAACTTAATTAACCTATCCATTGGATGAAAACATACCTTAATGGAAATGAAAAAAAACTAAAATGGTTAACTGTAAACTTAATATTTAATCAACGAAAAAGAATCATGATGCTATGTTGAGATGGTTGTGCGGTGAATAAGAGGGCAGGTTTCGAGTGGCTTATGTGTAGTCACGAAACTAAGCTTGCTAGCACAATGCCATAAAAGATTGATTGCATTGTCTGTCGCCAATTCTTCTTTTAATTGTGTTTTGAGTTGGAGTGAAGTACTTGCATACTTTTCCGACTAACACTAAGAAGATGCACATGATTCTCTGTACCTATAAAAAGGTTTAACCAATGATATACAATGTATATTGGCTTGTATAGAGCATTGAAGGGGAGATTGAGAAGGATCTGTAAACCCTTGCAATTGCACATGGTTATCATAAGTCGTCAAGAAGGATTCTGAAATATTAATAATGTTGGATTATTTAGCAAGTGGCTAAGTAATAATGTTAAATCATTATATCATGAAAAGAATTAAGGGAATTGTAAACTCAATTAGTTGGGTTATTTCTGTTGCGTGTTGATAATCCTTGAAGGCATCAAGTTAATTAATGTTTATAAAAAAAAATTCCCCTAGTTTGATGAAGCGTAATATGGGTGTTACAACCACATCATGAGTGAAGTGGAGCCCATTCTTTAAACTCAAATGTTTAATTTGATCTAGTAATTAAAAAAGAAACACTAAAAGCAAGACATTTTTTATCAAGGAAAAATAGACTTTTCTTAATAGTACAACATTGATTGTACAAAAAACAGTTGGAAGAGATCTCACCCCATAATGTTGATCATATTGAGCTAAACTTAGCCTCAAGAGAATATTAATACAACATCAAAAAATACGAGACATAAGTGGCCAATTCCAGTCACATATGTTGTGAGATGCATTGACAAGCAAGTACAAAATTTGTTTGCAAATTTGTTGAAATGTAATTTCCAAATAAATGAATACACTATCTATGGGGGCAGCTGTCAATTTCAATGATCATTCACATCTTTCTAGATTCAATGGCATTGTTGAAGCCTCTTTCAGATACAACCCAATTTTTAAAAGAAAAACAACACAATCAATGAATTCTTGTTTGAAATTGTGTACATACATAAAAGAGGAAAGTGAAATATGCTTAGGAAAAAAATATTTACGTATGATAAGAGAACATTACCCTTGAGCATCTTCTCATTGTTAATAAATCATCACAGTCAGGTTTTTTGCAAAGTTAATGTAACAAAAGTTGTGAGATTTCAAAACTATTTTATGATTACTATCCCAAGCACAAAGAAATATGTTGATTATTGCAAATATTAGCTGATAAAAGGGAGGGAAAATTTATTGTTTGTAAAAATGCAGCTCCAAAATTTGATTAGTATTGTTGTGAAAATTGTTAGACTAAACCAAATGTCAGAGAAATGGTGCCAACAATAAAGATGCAAATTTGCAATAATTGATAGATAAGACTTGGTAAGTCATAAAGCACAAAGAAAAATAATAGTATTACTACTGGGGTAGAATGGGATTTGAGATCCTTCCCATTCTTGGAAATGTTTTGGAAAATTCGTGGGACAGGATAAGCTACTTCTATACTATGATGGAAAAATGCAGTAACAAAAAAACAAAAGTTTTGTTGAAACAATAAGAAAATAGATATTAATAATTATGAGGCCAAACACTAAACAAACATATAGGAGACAGAATACACACGTGTTTAGATGACAGTATGAGCAATTTTATAGTAGTATTGAATTCAGGTACAAAACAGGCCCTGGTTCAGAGAAAATTAAAATGGCTTTTATTTGTTTTTTATAGGTCAATGGGTGTTGAGATATGTGTGGAACTGAGTGTCAACGTCACAAACTGAAGACACCATGGTCGTTACCATGCATGAATCCAAGCATATTAAACGACTTACAGCAAAGACACAAATGACATAAATGTCCATATATCATTCCAGACTTCAGTGTCCATCTACAATATGTTGTGAAATTTTTTATTAAAAAAAAATGATGTATCCAAAGATTTATTTCTAAATACAAACAAGGTTAATTTTTAATACATGAAACCTTATTGCACTCGCATTCAAATTTGATGGGCACCTGTCTGTCAAACATTTTTTTAGTCACAGTGATTTTGAAATACTGCCCTTTAAAATAGGTAAAACTTTACTATTAATACAATACAGCCTTCATTAATTATAATATTTTTTTTGTATGTTTATCTATACAATACAGTTTGTATATAAATCTATATAAAAATGACAGTTATATTTTAAATATGCAAGTTGTGAGAAAACAGCATTTCATAAACTTACAAGTATTTTATGGTTAAAAACATATAAATGACCATCACACAAATCTCTTGTTATTGATAGAGGAAATTTAGCTATCAGATTTGGAGCAATCATTGGCAGCCCCATTGTCAGCGCAATATGCATAAGAAAAGCACCTTGCTTTGGTATAAAATCAATCTTTCAATTATTACAATCTGAATGTATTTTATACATGGCTCTGATGAAATTTACAGATTTAAGGATTGAGAATGCAAAAGTTTGACATGGTACCTTATCGAGGTAAGCTTCAGGTGCAAATACGAATGTACAATCACATTCATTTAGAGAAGAAGATGCTAGAAAAGTGGATCAAGTCCATGAACTAATTGTAGGTGAAGAGGACTGTAATCAGAAGGTACTGATGAGATAGATAACTCTTATTTTCTGTCATTTTAGAGAGAGATTCACAAGAATGTTATTCAAATTCACAGCCACCAGAATGCTATTTTACAGCGTTATTTTTAGAAATCATTCCTGTTTTCCCATCTGAATTGGTACCAGTAGGATAGAGTTCTATACCTTCTCTCTAGAGGTTGTCAATAATAGTAAAACTGTGTTTCAATGAGTTTTCAGTGTAGCGGCAGAAACTGTAAATCTTCTCTGGAGCGCAAAAGAAGTTCGATGAGCTTAGTAAAGATTTTGAAGTAAAGAAAGAATGTCACGAGGCATGGATGTCCCTGGAAGACGCCAATTGCCAACTTGAAACATTAAGAAATGAATTGATGCGCAAGTCTATGCATGTGGGCTCCTTAGGTACAAAGGACATTGACCTTACACTTCTAACTTTATCTCTCTTATGTTAATTTGTGATATGAGATCCATTTTAGTAGTAGAATTTATTTATGTTTTTACGACTCATGCAGTGGAGGGCCAAGTGAATGAGCCAAGGGACCTCCAAGACAAGCATGGGAGGGAGAAGAAATTGTGGGTCTCTCAAGTCCATCTATTGAATGAAAAATTCAAGGGAAGAACTGTGAAGCATATTTTGTATTATCAAGAAGAAGGATTACTCGAACTACCAACTGTTTAATCTGAACATCATTTGGAATTTTTTCCTGGTGATAATGGCAGATGTTGAAGAGTGAATTTGCCAAGTATCTGAAGAGGCAACTTCTTACGCATCTTTCCTTTGCTGATATCAGTCGCATGATTTCTGCTGTGCAAGCACTTGGCGAGACTTTAAATGTTTGCAACGTTCTTAAATCCTCTTCTCTATGCGATGATGATGATGATGCCGATTTTTAACTTCCATTAGACCAAATTGGTCTGTAGGATCCAACAAAGTGTACAAAATGCAATTTTACTTTGAATCCTCCGCAAAGTGTGATTTGTAGTTGTCTTTGTTGGACACCGACATTCATCATCTTTGGACTCTTCCCAGCTGAAGTGCCATGGCAACCTATGGACATTTCCAAGTGCCTAGGAAAAAAACTAACAAATTAGAAAGATGTCAATATAAAAAATAATTAAATCCAAAATGAGATGAAATTGAAAGAGAGATTATTTTTTAATACCCCAATTGTTGAAAGAAAAATTGAAGAGTCGTCAACCATGTTTACTTGTGTAGCCAGTTGATTCGATAGGTATTTATACAATGAACAACTGGAAGTCCAGTGTATTATACTAAAAGCAAAGTTCATAGGAGAGTGTAAGGAATGCAAACACCTGTATAACAAATTGCTGGAGCTCAAACGTTTGTTAATGGTTCCATGTTTTTAATTATCCTCCTGAAAACTATTTGGTCCAAATATATGTTTATCTCTCTCCAGGAAATATTAGAGTCTTCTGTAGGAGTCTCCCATCGAGTGCTGAAGAAGTTTCTGCAGGAGCTGTTTCTATAGCAGATTTTGAAGCTGCCAAAGACTGTGAGCTCAGCATACGTGCCAATGGGGCTCCCAAAAAGGTCTTCAAATTTGATTCAGTTTTTACACCCCAAGACAATCGAGGTAGATGTCATGTCATGTAACCTGGTCTCATAACTTTTTCCTTTGAAGCAATTAAATATTAGGTTAAGGTTAAACTATATATGTAAAGGGTCTTTTTGCAGAGATATGGAGCAGAAATGTGCATGAGTTTATAAATGTTTAATGTAGCAACTGATATGTTATTGTTGTTGTTCTGGCAGTGGATGTTTTTGCCAACACTGCATCTGTTGTTGTTTCAGTTTTTGGATGGCTACAATGCTTGCATTTTTGCCTACGTAGAAACTAAAACTGGTAAGATATTTACAATGTAGGGACCAGAAGAAAATTCTGGTGTCAACCATACAACTAATTCAGAACAGGATTTCTGAAAAGTTATTTTTTGAAAGTCCTGAAAATCTATTTTTAGTAGTTTTTCAGCAGATTTTAGTATTTTGCAATTTTGAAGGTCATTGGAACATTTCTGGGATTTGGATTCCACAACAATAGCTAAAGTGTTATTGTCGTTGGAACTGCACTTTTCAAGTTCGCTCCGTCATCTTTCCAACGGTTCGCAAATCAGGTCAACGGCTAGGAGATATGACCCCAACAAGGAAGACATTTACAATGTAGGGAATAGAAGAAAATTCTAGTGTCAACCATACAAGTAATTCAGAACAGGATTTCTGAAATGTTATTTTTGGAAAGTCCTGAAAATCCATTTTTAGTAGTTTTTCAGCAGATTTTAGTATTTTGCAATTTTGAAGGTCATTGGAACATTTCTGGGATTTGGATTCCACAACAATGGCTAAAGTGTTATTGTCGTTGGAACTGCACTTTTCAAGTTCACTCTGTCATCTTTCCAACAGTTTGCAAATCAGGGCAACGGCTAGGAGATATGACCCCAACAAGGAGCACTAAAAATAATAATTGTAGTAAGAGCATAAATTTTGGATTTCTCCACTTCTGCATTTTTGAATCCATCCCTATGGTAGATACAAATGGTCTCCATGTAAGATGACCTTTTGGTTCCCATCTGAAACCCTTCACATTCTATTTTTAGCAGTTTTTCATTTTTTTCATTGTATAGCTATAAAGTAATTTGTTTTGAATAAAGATATAGATCGCTGGACATGCATCTCTCTTATGGAGTTTGTCAATTTGTATATATTCAAAATTGCAATAAAGTAAGTCTGTTTTACAACTCTTTAATTGTGAATTGATTGCTATAACACATTAAGCATCATCGTTAGTGGGTTGTACACTGCGTTACAACTCAATCCAGATCAACAACATTAGAGGAACTCTTCAGAGTATCTAATGAAAGAAAGGGCCAACTCAAATATGAAATCTCTGTTAGCGTGCTAGAAGTGTACAATGAGCAAATTCGAGACTTGCTTGCAGCTCCTTCTCAACTAGGAAAAACTGTAAAGAATGAATTCCTAAACACATTCGATGAAGGAACTTGTATCTATTAAAGTTTTTTTAACTAGGTTGTCATGAAAAGTTCTCAAATATTGATAAAATGTTGCATGTGACATTGATAGGTTGGATAAAGCAGGAAACTGAAAGGGCTCACCATGTACCGGGGCTTGTTGAAGCACAAGAGCACAACATGAGTGAGGTCTAGGAGGCGTTGGACAGTGAAAGTAGCAATTGAGCTATTGGCTCAACTAATGCCAATGAACACACTACTCAATCACACTGGCGTGTGTTTTAATTCTCTTGAAGAGAACTGATTCAAATTGCAGGATTGCTATACAGCTCAGTGTAGTAGTTTCAATTTATTCGCCAATGAATTTCTACTATTTTTCCTTCACGATATCAAGGTCTAAAGAGCAAAAAAGTTATGAATAATTTTTAACGTTACAAACTTAACAAATCTTTTTTCCTGGCTATTGGATTGGTGCTTAGGATTTTAATGACTGATTTGGGGTCTTATTCCTGTACCAAATTTTCAATTTTTAAAAAACAAAATTATTTAGATGGACAAGTGTCTTAAGCTTTTATGTGAGATTTTGACATCATTTACTAGTAACCTACTGAATCGTTATTTCAAGATAAATTTTTATTTGCATGGTAAAATCACCTTATTTTATCCCATTGTAATCAAATTAATGCAAAAAATTATTGAAAAGTCAAAATAACAGAGAAATACATTTACTTGTATAGAATATCCATTTGAAACACTTGTATGCGTAGTCAAATTGCTTTGCGTTGCTCTACTATAGCCGAATTCACATGGCTGTAAATTAAATTTGGTAATGTATCACTTGATAATGCCAGTATTGGCTCAATCCCTAAATCATAACTTATCCGCAAATTTCAGGCTCAATTGCCTATCCTTAGTCTTATACATGACTTGCACCCCTCATTAGCACTACTCAATCACTCACAAAATCGCTTGCATTAATACATAACAAATTACAATTTATTACCTCCAAGTGTCATGCCCATAAGTTTCCAATGCCCCATCCACTGCCCATATGGGACCGCGAAACAGGTACCAAACCATCTAATAGTTTGGTCTGAAACTGGGAATTTCGTCTCTAGCCACCCAATGGTCACTTCCTTAATTTGATATTTTTCTATGGGTTGGTATTTTCCTCATGGGTCAACCTTAATGAAAAGTTATACCAATGAATCCATATATAAACAAGGAAAATGCACTTATTTAGTCACCAGGCACTTTCAAGCGCACCACTAGCAATATCATTCCAAAAGCATTCTAACCTCTCATAAAGTACTCTAAAGCAACAACAATCTAGGAGCAACCCCCACATAGGTCTGAAGCACTCCCAACTAGGTTCAAGAGTCTAGCTTCTCAAGTTACAAGCTTCCAAAGCCAAGTCAAGCAAAGCATGTCAAGCCATTTGCAAAGCATTATCAAGTGTACATTGTCAAAGATAGCTGCATCCATATAGATATCACATGTTAGGTGGAGAATTACATGTGATTTGAGGCCTCTTCAGAGTTTGTCAACGTAAGCAGTGTACGGATTGCACTTCAACCTTGAACCTAACCACTAATTTTTTTGCAAGGCCTCCTACCCATGGTTAGGGTTTGAAACTATTTTGGTCCATATAGAGGGTTTCACACATGTGCAACACCTAGGGTTTCACAACAAAGCATATTTGAAAGGGTCGCACAGGCACAGAAAGTTACAAAGTGCCAACACTTAGCCATATGAAAATGCTAAACAAGTATGGAACCACCAAACGGTTCTGCAAGCATCCGACAGTCCCATAGCTGCTCAATTTACACTCCCAGATCCAGAAACGAAGCATTTTTATATCACTGCCAGATCAACTTCCTAAGCATCCAAACAGATGTACACCTCTCTTTTTGCACCTTGTTGCATTTAGCATTTGTTTCAATTGATTTAACCTACATATTGCTAAATAAGTATATTCTGATTTGAAGATTGATTATTAAATTAATTAATTTGAATATATCTCATGTTTCTAACCCTTGATCCAAAACATATAAATAAGAAAGGCATATTTATTTTAGATTAAATCAGTGAAATTTTATTCTTGGGCAAAAATTACTGAGAAATCGATTTAATTTGTAGTTGTCCTTCCTTGAAAACCTTGTGAAATCACCTTATTTTATCCTGCTGCAGCTGAAGTCTTGTAATATTTTTGTCCGAAGCCAAAATAACTTCTCTGCTCTGATAAACAACACAAAGTCCTTTTAATGCAGGTTAAAATGCCATCTTCTCCTACCTTTAACCCCAAGCTTCTAGCAAACCGGCAGTCATGGGGTTCTTACAGTGCAAGAATTTTATTTGTTTTCTGTTGTCGTTCATGTCGTATATTAGGCACCATTTTGTCCAACTCTGATATATGGGGACCAATCTCTACATGCCGATGTGAGAAAAGGGGAGATACAATGAATGCATTCAATGCTTCTTCTGCCAATCAAAAGAGTGTTGTTCAAAATAGGCCTAAGATTTTGGGATTTGTTGGAATTCAAACTCAGTTTGATTATGTGGACAGGTGCAGATCTTTGAGGAAAACTCGGTTGCTATCTGGTCGTGAGTGGGTCACGATGGACTGTTGAGGTAAGCATTCTTATATTCATATCGTGATTTTCCCAAATTTATGAAAGCTTTGTGCTTCAGAATATAATAGCACATCTTGTTTTAGACTTCCCTTAGAATCTTACAGGGGCACTTAATAAAGCACCACCATGCTCGTATGTCACAAAGGGGTGCCATCAATGAGACGGATAATATTGTAGGAGCCAGGCCATGATTCAAACCTGTGCAGGCCATGATTAACTCCCAAGGGTTTGCTACCAGACCACAGCTCTCAAGGCATAACTATCAGAGAAATAAATGCATGCTAGCTTGTTTGAGGGAGTCAAATATAAGGACTAACCTTGTGGTCCCACGGAGAGGTCAATCCTAAATTTGCTTAGTGGATGCTGCAGAGAAATCTCATTACCCTTTTTTGTTGAACATGCTCCCATGTAAAGACAGATTTTTCCTTCTGCTGCACCATTTTCAGAATTCAAAAACAAATTTACAAAAATATTTCAAAAGAAATTCAAAAACTTTAAGTTGCTGACATTCAGCAGAAAAAATCCCTGAAAGATTGCAAGTGGACACTGTAAATTTCTAGCCCGCAACTGCTGGTAGCCTCTCAAAAATTGAAAAATCCATTCCTAAATATTAGCCCACTCAGCATTTCAGGGAGGATTATTTGCAGTTTTCTGATTCTAAACAAGCGACATGAGACCTTTTGCACCAAAAGAATTTGAAGCAGAAGTTTTCTTTGCATAGTTACTGAGATCATTGAAGAGGTTGCACCATTATGGTATAGTAGGAAATTTGCATAAGTTTTCTTTGCATAGTTACTGAGATCATTGAAGAGGTACTGAGATCATTGAAGAGGTTGCACCATTATGGTATAGTAGGAAATTTGCATTGCGCTTGTATACATGGTATGATGGTACTTGGATGTGGCCCACTATGTCATTTTTTGATATTACAATATTTGTAAAGACTAAAGAGGCACAGAGAGGAGATTTCATGTAAGTAAATGATTGCAGAGATTTGAATGTTGAAGAGTTAACTTGTTTGAGTACAGGGAGTTCTCATTATTTTGGTTTCCTGTCTAACATAACTTCAGCTGGAATGAGGTCACGGCCAGAGAAATTTGTTATTTCTAAATGTTTAAGTGTAAAAAAAAAGAAGTTGTAAAGATTATTTTTTGATAAGTGCTTGTATTATAGGTATTCCCATATCAGCATACAGCTGAGAGACTCAGTTACACACAGAGACATTACAATTGGAGACCTTCATAAACTGAGATGTGGTCACAAAAACAGATGGGAATGAAGATGGGAATAATATGGCTAGTAATAACTCAACAAAGAACATTACTGTGCAGATCTGGATTCATTCCTGGAAATAGATGGTGATACTGGTGACTTGTGAATATGCCCCCCGTTGTGGCTTCGGTTTGGTTTTCTAGAGGATGAGAAGTAAAATCCTGATGTTCTTGCTTGATGCCCTCCGGTAAGATGTGAAGAGGAGGCACTGAATCTTCAGGGTGGGAATCTGGTTTTTTGTGCATTTTGTGTGGTATTAATTATCACTTCACTGATTTCAGTCGTGTTTGCTTCCTGTGGGGCCATTAGCTTCTTTCCATGGTTGGGAACAGGAGTAGCTGTGTGGCTAGAGAAAGTGTGAATGTTATATTGGAGGACTATGAGGTGTCGATTTGTGTAACCAGCTGCTCTTGATGTTTGGGCGCCGGAAGTATCATCCGAGCCTGTTGAGTGGTGAGGGTTGTAAGAAAAATTAAAATGTTGTGCATGCCAACTCCACAACATATTTGAGTTTGTCTCTTGGTGCAGTTTGATGGCAAAAGGAGACAGTATACAGGGAAAGAATTTCAGGGGGACAAGGAAGCGGCTGCTTGGTGAAAGGGACTGAGACTTGGACTGCTATTATGACATACATGGCTAAAGGGAGACCCTCTATGGGAGGAAGAGGAAGGATAAGGCGACATATCTGTCTGTTGCCATGTTTTTGGTAAGTTCTGCTTGGAGGGCTCTGTCAATGAAGTCCAGTGTTGGCTAAGCATGATGGTGGGCTTTGAAGTTTTGGTCTTTCTGCAGGATAAAAGCTGGTTGTTGAGTGGGATTGGTAAAATGGATAAAAGGAGGGATCGCTTATTGAGATTGCAATCCCAGAGAGGTTGAGAAATGAGCTACCTATTTGTGCCTAAAAGCTGAAATGGTGTACTCACAAGAGGGTTGTATATAAGGAGGTTGAGCAAGGGAGGTAGCATTCAGCATAATATTTCCTCCCAGACATGAAATAGTAATACATAAAGCATGAATGAGCCAGAAAGAAGCTTGTTTTAATGTACATGAATCAAGTAGTACAATTAGGTCAATGTCGCACAAAATAAATCAAGTTACAGTAGTTAGGAGTGCAGGACTCCAACAACTAAATGAAGTACTTAAAACTAAAACTAAGTGAGTGGGTCGGGTTAAACCCCAGACAAGTTAGTATGTACAAACCCATGACACTATATTGTGGCCGGAACGACCCTTGTCAAAAGAACCGTCGACAGAGGCAAACGAAAAAAAGCCAATCAAGAACAAGACTTAAGTTCACATAAAACTCAGGCATATCTTTTTCGATCATTACAAAAATCTAATGCAGAGTCTGTTGATGTCCTCAGGAGATCTGTCGAGGCTAAGCAGGAGATTGGTCAGGACTAAGAGGGCCCAACTGAACAATGTTGGGGAAAGTGTAGGGTACTCCTAGGGGCTTTGTTGACACCCAAGGTTGACAGTCCTCAAAATATAAATAGAAAATTGCTACTACACATCTGCCCCAGTAGTCTGGATTTTATATGTGCGAGAAACAGTTGTCTTTTAATGAAAGTTATATGGTTGGAATTTGTTGTAAAGACGGTTTTTTTATGCTGAGAGGTGTAATTTACAAGGGCAGCCAGGGTGGTGGTGGACTGCGATGTACGTGAGATGTTAACAATTAAAAGTGAACTTCAATTTGATGTCCACTTGACCAACATAGGGCAGTTTTCTTCTTGCTTTGAGAAGGCAATCAAAATTTGTCATATCTCGGGCATAGGATAGGGTTTGCAGCCCTTGTTTTTTGCCTAGTTAAGAATTTTCAGAGCCCCGCGTAAAGGTGCAGCCATATTAAGGCCATCTATTAGTAGTCATCAGGAAATTCACAGAGAATGTGATGGAGTTGTTGATCAATATGGAACCCTTCAATGGGCGAAACTATATGACAAATTTAATATAGGCACCTCAAGATTGATCCATCTCAATGTTTTTCTCATAAAAATTTAAGATATATTGAGCATATTCTTACCTATATTTATTGCTTAGTTTCAAGCAGAGCCTTTCTTACTAATATTTTATCATCCCTGAAGAGACAATTAATCTGTCATTGTATTAAATTGTATTCTTCTCTACTTCCTCGAAAACAAAATCATAGATCCGTGTCACAAACTATAAGTGTCAAATTATTATACAGATTTATAATAAAGTTCCAGAAAATATATCTGTTAGTATTTATGAAAATACCGACAATCAACAACTTAATTGATTTGGTAATATGAAAGTTGTATAAACGGAAATATTGCAATTCAAAGGTACCCAGAAAAGGTAGCACACAACAAATTTCAGGCATGCTGCACAGCATGCTAAAATTCTTTGTTACCAGGAAACGCCTAGGGCCCCCCGTTTCGTTTCCGAAACGTTTCCAAAACGGAAACTCCTTCGAAACGTCCTAGTCTCCCAGAGATAAGTATACATGATAATAATGTATTATTTCAATGAATACAAAATATTTTGAGTGTTTTATCAGTTATACTTATCTCTTATGGTGTATGGAGTACAATTTTAAAATGAGTACTATGCACACACACACACACATATATTTTAATAATATATTGTACAGACGTTTCCCATAACGTTTCGTATCCAAGGTTTTTTGAAAATTGTTGTTTCCACGTTTCGTACCCGTTTCTGTTTCCATTTCCGTTTCCTGGCAACATAGCTAAAATTCATTCCAATCGAACACTAGAATAAAGTACCTTGAGTGACCCAAATAACTGGTGTACAATTGTGTATATTCACTCCAAATGGAATGCATCTGAGCCATTCCGTACATGGAAAGTGGGAAAGCTAACCATGGGCTACAACTAAGAATTGATGAGCAATGTTTTCAACATTATAAGTAAGTTTTATTTGCAAATAAGTTAAAAACCTATCCTTCATCATCAATGTGGGATTTCTTTCAAAATACATTTATTTTAAGTTTTCAAATAGTAGGGCACACAGTCATTTAAGGTAAGATAGCATTTCCCACGTGCGGATGGATAGACACGGAGTTTCTAGAAGAACGTCAAACCAAATATCTATTAATGACAGCGAACTGTTGAATCGGATACGCGGCTAGGGTTTTAGGGCGGCCTAATCAAGGCTATTGTCGTTTCCCTTCCGGCGCTCCTAGTTTTTGCTCCCCCTGCGGCTCTGTAATGGCCTCTCAAAAATCATTCTTGGCCGCTACTACAGGCTCACAGAAACAAGTTTTTTCAGGAGCTCCCAATGCACCATACATTGTAGAAAAAGTAGTAGACACCCCTGTTATTACACTTTCTCTCTCAGAGGTAACCGATTCAATTTGAGCCCTTAAAAATTCTGCCATTATTTATAGATTTAATGGATTTTGGCCTCGGTCTGAAGAGTTTCATCAATGGATCTACTCTACTTGGTCCCAAGACTATGAGATCCAGCTATGCGCAAAGGGTTTCTTTATTGTTCGGCTCTCCTCTCCTATAGATTATCATCGGATTCTTAATGAGGGTACCTAGGTTTGGGGTAGGACTGGTCTCTTTCTTACACCATGGTTTCTAGATTTTGATTCTTCTTCTATGGTTGTCTCAAAAATGTCGGTTTGGGTTCGTCTCCCCAACCTTCCTCTCCCCTTTTGGCACCCTATGGTTTGTGGTACTCTTGGTGATTCCCTTGGTCGATTCATCGATGTTGAGTTGTGGAACTTAATCACTTCACTGGCATATTTTTGTAGACTTGCTGGAATACACAATAATCGATGTCGGTCAACGAACCGCCATTGGTCACCCATGGACCAGTATCAGTTAGGCAAGGAAGAACCGACATTAGTTAAGGCTAACCAACATTGGTTTCCTGTGCATGAATATTATAATTAAGTTATAGGAATTAGATCTATATTTAGTTATAAAGTGAATCTAATGGTTGTAATTGCATAGATAAATTGCCCTAAGAATGTAGATGCATATATAATTAGAAGGTAGAATTTAATTGATATTAGAGAGAAGTTTCCTTCTGAGAGAAAAGAGAAATTTGTAGAGAAAAAAGTATAGGACATCCAAGAAGGTGTGGAAGATTACAAATCTTCTTTGTATTTCCTTTATGATAATAAATTGGTTATTTCTTGGTGGACGTAGCCCACACGGGGTGAACCACATTAAATATTGTGTATTGTTTCTTCTTGTTTATTTCTGTATTGATTGATTTTATGCTTAGATATGATTAATATATCTATACAATCGGTGTGCTAACCCCAACAACTGGTATCAGAACATCTTTGTTTGAGGGTTGTGTGTGTTGACATATTTACTCACAGAGGGATTTATGATTGAGTGGGAGAAAAACAATGGGAGAAGAAGGCAACATCATAGTAGATAAATTTGATGTCCGTGATTGTCTATTATGGAAGATGCAGGTGGAGGATTATCTGTATCAGAAATATTTATACTTACCATTGGATGAGAAGGAAAAACCTGCAAAGATGATTGATGAAGAATGGAAACTTATTAATAGAAAGGCTCTGGGATCTATAAGATTGATCTTGATAGCATCTATGGATTTGCATATTACCGAAGTAGGATCTACCGTAGAGTTTATGAAATCTTTAGCAAATCTATATGAAAACCTAGTGCTTCAAATAAAGTTTATTTGATGAAAAAATTGTTTAATTTAAATATGCAACAAAGGTGGATCTATATCAAGTCATTTGAATGATTTCCGGTCTATTGTAAATCAATTAAAATTAGTTAGTATTCCATTTAAGGATGAAGTGAAATCACTTTTATTATTATGCTCTTTTCTAGATATATAGGATAACTTGGTAATGGTTGTTAGTAATACAACATCTGCTACTAATGTTTTAAAGTTTGATGATGTGATTAGTATAATATTGAATGAAGAAATACACAGAAAAAGTACAAGATAATCATCATCTAGGAATGCTTTGATTGTAGAAAGTAGGGGAAGGTAAAAGCAGAGATTCAAGAGAAAGAATAATGGGAAATCAAAGTCTAAGAATGGTAGATCTAAATCCAAGGGTAGAGGTATAATCTGGTGGAATTTTGGAAAGAAAGGTCATGTAATGAAGGATTGTTGGTTCCAGGAAAAAAATAGAATGTACCAGAGAAAGGTAAAGAGGAAAATTTTGCTGTAAAAGAAGTAATGCAAGATTCCCTAATTCTCTCCTTGGATAGTAAAATTGAGTCATGAGTTTTAGATTCAGGAGATTCTTTTCATGCAATCCTAATAAGGGTTATTTCAGAAATTATGTCCAAGGTAATTTTGGGCATGTTTATTTAGGAGATGATGAACCATGCAATATTAATAATAAAAGTGAATTTCATCTTAAATTGCAAAATGGAAATACATGGATATTGAAATATGTTAGGCACGTTCCAAGCCTTAAAATAAATCTAATATCTGCAAGACAATTGTGTGAAACTGGTTGCATGGTTACACTCACAACCGAATCTTGGAAAGTTACCAAGGGATCTCTTATTGTAGCAAGAAGAAAGAAGGTAGGATCATTGTATTTGTCTACCTGTATCACTAATTCCTTTTCTGTTCTATCTAATTTAGATTCAGATACAAGCACGTGGCATAATCGGCTAGGCCATATGAGTGAAAAGGAAATGCATATCTTAAAGGAAAAGGGTAAGTTATCAGATCTTAAATGTGTAGATATTGATTTCTATAAGCATTGTATTTTTGGAAAGTATAAGAGAGTGATATTTCTCAAAGTTGGGGCAATAAAGAAGAATCATAAATTGGGGTTTGTACACTCATGTGTGGGACCATCCCAGGTAGCTTCTCATGGAGAATCCCAATATTATATTACTTTCATTGATGATTCCACAAGAAAGGTATGGGTTTATTGTATTAATTATAAATATGATGTTTTTGAAACTTTTACAAGATGAAAAGCCCTTGTTGAAAATGAATTGAATTCAAAGTTAAAGTGCCTTAGATCTGACAATGGTGGTGAGTACTACAACAATGATTTCAATTATTATTGTTTAGTAAATGGCATACCCAGAGAAAGGATGATTCTTAGAACACCACAAGACAATGGTGTTGTAGAGAGAATAAATAGGACAATCATGGAATGTGATAGAAGTATGAGGATACATGTTGGATTGCCCTTACAGTTTTGGGTAGTAGTAGAAATGACGGTTTATTTGGTTAACTTTGGACCTTCAAGTGCATTGAATGGTAGAATACCCATAAGAAGCTTGGATTGGAAAAGAGGTAGATCTTTCTTTTCTTAGAGTATTTGGAATATTTTTTGCTTATTGATAAGGAAAATAGAAATAAATTGGATGCTAAATCCAAAATATGTACTTTCATTGGTTATGGCTCTGGTGATTTCAGATTCCAGTTTTGGGATTTAAAAGGTTCTAAGATAATTAGGAGTCATGACATTGATTGAAATGAAAAGAGAATATATATGGATCAAATTTTGGTACCCAATGGTGGAATGGTGAAGAAGTTTGTGGATGAAAATTAATTCTTAGATTCAAAATTAACACCTACAGGTTTACAGAGTAACCACTATTGGTTTACCCTTGACTGACATTGGTCCCATGTACCAGTGTAAGTTACAGAAGAGGCATACCTGTGTCGGTTATCTGAACCAACGTCGATAGAAGGTGACTGACATCAATCATTGTCAGAAGTAGATAAAAATATACAAGATGAGAAGATTGAGTCTACAACATCCCAAATCTTAGTGAGAAGGTCACAAAGGGAAAGAATACCTCCAGTAAGATTTTCACCTTCCTTATCTTATTTATTATTGACTGATAGTGGTTAACTAGAAATACTTTGAAGAAGCAATGCAGGATAAAGCCCACAAGCAGTGGGAGCATGACATGAATGAGGAGATGGAATCCTTAGAGCAGAACCAGACATGGAATTTGGTTAAGTTGTCAGTAAGTAAAAGATCATTGCAAAATAAGTGGGTTTACATGATCAAGGAAGAAGAGGGTGGACATAAGAGATATAAGGCAAGGCTTGTAGTAAAGGGATTTTCACATAAATTAGGTATTGATTTTGGTGAATTTTTTTCTCCTGTTTTTAAGATGACTTCTATTCGTACTGTATTGAGCTTAGTTGCATAGTAGAGGATTCCCATTTAGAGCAACTTGATGTCAAAATGACATTTCTTCATGGTGATTTGATTTAGATGAATCAACCACTTG
This sequence comes from Taxus chinensis, assembly GCA_019776745.2. Lineage (NCBI taxonomy): Eukaryota > Viridiplantae > Streptophyta > Pinopsida > Cupressales > Taxaceae > Taxus > Taxus chinensis. Next base: position 301,986,823 of record CM034146.1, read on the forward strand.
GGTATGAAGTCAAGGGTAAGGAGAAACTTGTGTGCAAATTGAGAAAGAGCATATATGGGCTCAAACAAGCTCCAAGGAAATGGTTTATGAGGTTTGATAGTTTCATGCATGAGCATGGTTATTTGAGATGTGAATCTAACCATTGTGTTTATTTCAAAATGCTTGGAAATGGGAGCTATATTATTTTGTTATTGTATGTGGATGATATGCTTATTGTAAGATCTAGTATGCAAGACATTGGTGAGCTTAAAGAAAAGATACCTCACACATTTGCAATGAAGTATTTGGGAGCTGTAAAGGGAATAATTGGCATGCAAATTTACAGAGATAAGAAAAGGAAGTTGTATTTTTCTCAAGAGAATTATATCAATAATGTGTTGGGAATGTTTAATTTAAAAAATTCAAAACCTATAAGTACACCTATGGCTGGAACAATTCAAATTGAGCAAAGATCAGTTTCCTACATCACATGAGGAGGTTGAGTACATGGCATGAGTTATGTATGCTTCAGTAGTTAGGAGCTTGATGTATACTATGGTTTGTACCAGACCAGACATTACATAGGTAGTGGGAGTTGTGAGCATATTTTTGGCTAATATAGGTAAAGTGCATTGGAAATTAGTCCAATGGATTCTTAGGTATTGGAGAGGGACATCCGACATGCAATTATACTATGGAGGGTCAGACACTTATTTACGTGGCTATATGGATTTAGACATGGTTGGTGATTTGGATGGTAGGAGGAGCACCACTGGATATGTTTTCATAGTAGGTTGTATGGTAGTTAGCTGTATTTCTAGATTGCAAGAAGTTTGTGTCCCTGTCTACTACAGAGGTTGAGTATGTTACAACTACAGAAGCTAACAAGGAGATGATATGGATGAGAAGGTTCATGGAAGAGTTGGGAAAAGAGGAAGAGGATTGCAGATTGTACAATGATAGTCAAAGTAAAATTCATCTGGGAAAGAACTCAATGTTTCATTCTATAATGAAACGCATTCAATTAAGATATCACTTCATACGGTAGGTATTAGAGGATGGACAATTGAAGTTGGAGAAAATTCATACAAAGGAAAAGCTTATGGATATGCTAACAAAGTTGTTGGCAAAGAAGAAGTTGGCAGCTACACTCCACTTTTGTTGGTCTTCGAGTTTGAGACTTGAAGAGGGAGAAATAGGAAAAAGGAAAGGATTAGAGTATGGAGTTATACGGTGTAGTGCATCAACTTATCTCCAAGTGGGAGATTACTAAGTTATGGAGCTTAATCACTTCATTGACATGATTTTGTAGAATTAATGGAATACACACTAATCGACGTCAGTTGATGAACCGTCGTTGGTCACCCATGGACCGGTATCATTTAGCCAAGGAGGAACCGACATTGGTTAGGGATAACTGGCATTGGTTAAGGCTAACCGACATCGGTTGTCTTGTGCATGACTATTATAATTAAGTTGTAGGATTTTGATCTATCTTTAGTTGTAAAGTGAATCTAATGGTTGTAATTACATAGCTAAAGTTCCCTAAGATTATAGATGCATATATAAGAATAAAGCTAGGGTTTAGAAGGTAGAATTCAATTGAGATTAGAGAGAAGTTTCCTTTTGAGAAAAAATAGAAATTTGTAGAGAAGAAAGTATAAGACATGCAAGAAGGTGTGGAAGATTGCAAATCTTCATTGTATTTCCTCTGTGATAATAAATTAACTATTTCTTATCAGATGTATTCCACACTGAGTGAACCACATTAAATCTTGTGTATTGTTTCTTCTTGTTTATTTATGTATTGATTGTTTTTATGCTTAGATCTTATTAATATATTTGTACAGCCGGTGTGCTCACCCCAACAATCAAAATGGATGATGAACGATCCAAACAAGGGTTGTTCACATATGCTCGTATCTGCATTGAGATGAATTTCAGCAAAGGTCTTCTGGACAAGTTGGAGTTAATACATGATGGCGTCAAGTGGATTCAAACTCTCGACTATGAGAACACAACCTTTCGATGCCGGTTATGCCATCAAATTGGGCACCTTCAAGAGCCCTACCCGTTGTCACTTAATCAAAATAAACAGAAGAAGAACAAAGGGGTTTCTTCACGGCCTAAAGGCTGGCAGCCATTTTCAACGCCGAAAGTCAACAAATGCTCTAATCCTGAAAATTCAAAACATACGAGTGTTGAGATTCCCCCACTGGCAGTGGTACCAAAAGATCACATAATTCTGAGTCTTCTGGTTCTGACCCAAGTCAATATAGCCCTCGCCTAGTCCTTCCGCTTACAGTGGCTCCCTCGTAGACGTCGTGGACTGTTGTCACGAAACAAAAGGAGAAGAAGGGGCGCTTTGTTGCTCTTGCTTCTCAAGGGCATTTTGGTTCTTCTGGTCCTTATTCTCCTTCGACATTGAATGCTTATGTTTTTAACATTTAGTGATATTTTGTTGTTTTCCTAGGCATGGCCTAGTGTGCTTGTGGCTTTGAAGTGTGCTCTCATACCGCCCACATTTTTTGTTGAAAGAACCTTGTATCATGTTGCATTTAATATAATACAAGATCTTTTTCATCAATATATATATATATATATATATGACACTTTGAAGATTACTCTTAGAAAAATTAACCATAGCCAAACTGCCCAAAAAAAATAGCAAAAAATTGAACCAACTTTGGACTTGTGAAAATGAATTCTTACAAGCAGCTTTGAAACAAGTTTTAGGAAAATCTTGTAAACTTTAATCTATGACACGTTTCACATTTTGGATAGAAAAACAAAGTAAAAAATATAAAACAGATTCCAGGAGAGCCAAACTAAATCACAACACTCACCCACCTCTAAAAGCCGACTTCCGGTTCTTCTTCATCACGGAATGGCATACCCAAGAGAGCTAATAGATTTTTCTCTTCAATATCCCTTGTTGCAGAAGTTGTAATACAAACATCCATTCCCCTTGCCCCGCCTGATTTTCTCTTAAACACAATCTCCGGAAACACAGATTGTTCACTGATACCCACACTATAATTTGCATGCCCATCAAAGCTATAAGGATTCACGCCTTCAAAATCCCTAGTCCTGGGGAATGCCAAATTAATGATCCTGTCCAAGAAATACCACATTAAATTTGTTCTGAGCGTGACAGCAAGACTCGCAGGAACACCCTCTCTGAGCTTGAAGTTCGCAACGGATTTTTTAGCCCTCGTTTTGTAATGTCTCTGCCTTGTTATCAGCGTCATGTCTTTCATGGCTGCTTCAAGTGCCTTCGCATTCTGGTTTGCATCCCCTATTCCACAGTTCACTATTATTTTTTCCAACTTGGGCATCTGCATCAAGTTGGTGTGCTTGAATTCCTATTGTAGGAGAGGAACCACCTTTGTAAAGTATTTTTCCTTCAGTGGGGGTATGACAGTGGCCTGCTTCTCTTCTTTTAGCTACAGCCATAGTAGATGACGCTGATTTTGCTGCAGCTGCTGTCAATCTAAATGAAATATTTTTCTTAGATGGAATGGAAATAGTTGCAGGTGTTAATGTAGCCGTTGGTCATTCCCAGGCCTGCAATAGGGAAATGCATAGACCTTGCCGTTGCCATTGAAATTTGGCCTTCCTCTCAACGAAACCCTCCCTTCATTTCTATCCACTTCCTTTTCATTCACTACCTTAGGCCGCTGTTCCATGTTGGGGCAATGCATAAGTTTTTAGTAAGTGTTGTTTTAAGAGAAATTAGGATTGTTGGGGTCCTATGTCTTCTAATTATTTCTGGAGGAGGGAAGTGCATTGTGCATTTAGAGAGAAAACATTTGTAACTTGGACACATGGCCTAAAAACATGGAATGTAAAAACAAATATTTCTAGCCCCACACCCATTTGAGTCACTGGAAGAGGTTTCCCTATACAGTCGGTGCTCCATTTTTTCAAGAGTAGATTCTATTTTTTTGTGGTTGATAAAAAATAAATAAACTATGGGACCACTTGTCCACACAATTTCCTTGCGGTTGCCCCCATCATGGGACCGCTCCTTTAGGTCGTGGTTCCATATGGAGGAGCGTTTTCGTAAGGTTGTGGTTCTATGGTTACATGGAGGAGTGATTTCGTAAGGTTGTGGTTCTATGGTCACATGGAGGAGTGGCATGTGGAGAAGCATTTCCAAGTTTAATTGTTTTCTTGATTTTTTTATAAACAAAATTAATCATGTGTGATGTGGACAAATATGAGTCCAAGTGAAGTGGAGACCATTATGTAAACTCAATTATCAAACTCAATATCATATTTAAAAAACAAAAATTCTAGCTACATCACTACAATTCTAAGTGTTCTTGTCACATGACATATCATTATATATTGTATCATTGAAATTTTAAGTTGCATTTATATAGGATTGTGGGAGAGCTACGTGTAATTTGAGTTCACTTTAAAGTAGTGATATGTAGGAAATGTGCATTCATTTTGGGAGTGCGATGAGGTCAATCTAACCCAAAAAACTAAACCCTTTTCAAGTTGTTTTGTTATCAAGCACACATAGATGAGATCTAGATAAGGAAGGGCCTAATTTTGTACCATCGCATCATATCACATGTGCATAACTACATGATCTAGAAGTGGAGACAAAGGCAAACCTGCACTAGAAAATTCATATCATTCAGAACCCTACAGGGCAACATCATAGCCCCTTAGAAACTATCGTGCACAATATAGACTCTCAAATAGTATAATCGATGATGTTATCTAGATCCTCACGATACCCTCCTTGACATAATTTCAAAGCCCTTGAATTTTGGGATTTGTTGATGACTACCTCCTAAGCTCGTTTCTAGCATAGGTGGTCATCATACACTTAGACAACTTGCAAAAAAATGTCATATTGTTCCATTCTACCTCGCCTTGTACTTATTACTATTTGTAGACCACCCTCATTTACCCATTTATTGTATTTTAGATGTGAATAGGATTGTTTATATTCTACATTCTAAAATGCACATTTGTCTTAGTTATTTTATGCATTATGGGTAAAATAATTAAAACATTTTGGTGAACCAGCTTGTTGTCAAGTAACAACCTTTAGATTTTTCATTGGTCCTAGCAGGGTTTCATTTATTTACCTTTTAGGGTTTGATTTTGGAGTGATTCATATTTTAGGTTTTCCAAAAACTTATTCCAACCTCTTTTGTGTTTAGATTATCATTAGTCTAGCCTTTCTTAGTGCTTAGATTTTCCCATTTTATGCCACTCAAGAGAACAAGAACCCTCCCAACTATTAGATGAAGTATAATGTTAAGTATTGATTATAGATCATATTCATAAACCTCTGATTCAACCCCATGTTTGTTTACAAAGGAAAATGGCGAACAATGATGAATTGTATACTTCTTCTTCTATGGATGTGAATGTCGATGTTAATGAAAACAATAATAATGCTTTCACATGTGTTGATCTTATTTTTCGAAGTTGCAAAAGGGCATGTAATACCCAATAACCTCTTATTGTGACTGTCATAGATGAAGCTAAAGAATATATTAGGTTATACTCTCAAGAGTTAGATTTAATGAAAAAAATAATAATGCGTTCACATGTGTTGATCTTATTTGTCGAAGGTGCAAAAGGGCATATAATACCCAATAACATCTTATTGTGACTATCATAGATGAAGTTAAAGATTATATTAGGCTATACCCTCAAGAGTTAGTTGCAATATTGCATGTTGTTAGGCAAGGAAAAAATGGATAGCTAAGGATACCACGTCTTAGGATGTGAATCACGAACCTTTACATTATATTAAGCCATATTCTAGATGCTCCCAAGTTATATTAGGTTTGTTCATTGATACCTCCATCACACCTACTCGTGTGTCTACATTATTGGTTTTACAAATGATGTCTACACCTAATATTCCTAATATTGTGGCACCAAAACCTACTTCTTAAGTTTTTTTAGGTCTTCCTAAACAATATACACCTTCCATTGTGTTATGAATCTTAGACTAGATGTATATGCACAACAAATCTTGGACATCGTAACATAACTTATGCAAGTTCAACAAAGGTCTAATGGAGAAATTCAAATGACAAGTTTATCCAATCGATACATAACCCTTTGGCTCCATAAATAGTTAATCATCCCCTACCGACATGATTTGGGGCACCTAAGATCATAAAATTCACTGGCAAGGGTGATCACGAGCAACACCTAAGGAATCTCCATGTGGTATGCCTAGATTATGTGGGTAACAATAGACTATTAACCAAGATTTTCCCAATAAGCCTTAAAGACTATTTTGAATTTTTTTTGCATGCTTCCTCAAGGTTCAATTTAGGCCTTTAATTCATAGATAAACAATTTATCGGCTAAATTTAAACTTAACATGAGTCAAAAGTTATCCTTTGCTAAAATTTCCTAACTCAGACAAAGACATAATAAGGCCATTGGTGATTGTGTACCTTGATTTAAGACTATGCTTTTCCAAATGTCACATGTTCTGAATTATAATGAGTTACAATAAGTCTTTATTTCAAGCCCGATCTCATCCCTTACAAACTCCCTATTCTTTTAGAGTTTCCATCCTTCAATGATCATGTCCATACGATCTAGCTTTGTGAAGTAAAGCTTATTGCTATAACCCATCTACCATATGGAAACAAACGTTCTATAGCATCCAACACTAAATTCCAAAATACAGCACCTATTAAAGCTAAGACTAATGATATTAAGAATGAAGCCAAAGTAATAGTTAATACAATCACAACACCATCCAACAATATTACCTTGTCCATTACCAAGCGAAGGTAATTAACATGATTTTACCAACCCCTTATAAGATGTTTGAATGGTTACTCTAGTATAATCTTATTCATTTACCTCCGCCAATGGATAATGATGCATATAGACCATTGCCTAATAACTAGGACACCAAATTCTATTATGACTATCATATGTGTTAAATAATTTCAATTAACCAATGTTGTGCATTGGGCTAAAAAAACCAAGATCTTGTTAACAACAACATTATTGAGTTGGATAACATACCGCACCATTCAACGAATTAGATGCAACACTTAATAAAAAACTCAATATGTTTACTGATAATCCCCCTGAACATGTGTTGGTGAAATAATTTTTTGTATGGCGAATTATGGGTTTCCACCAATGCTCACAAGGCTATGCTCCTCCTTCTTGTGTATGGGGAGGCTTCCATTATTGAATGTAACCATCCTAATTCTATCTAAATGTTGTGAGGTGGTCAAATAGGTCGGGGATCACGCAGGCACACTTCACTGAACCTGTGACAAAGTGCATGTACGAGGTACAAGGGAGGAATTTGCAATGATGAGGGATAAAGGAGATGAATTAGGAGAGGGGAGGTTATCGTTGTGAGTAGACAAGTGCCAAGTTCGTACACAATAACCAGAGTAGTTAAAAATTCAATTAGAGGAAAATAACAATGTAATTAGTGAGACTGAAAAACTAGAAACACACAGTTCTTCAAGCCCATATATCAAATACACCAAGTTCCTTCTTGATCATCATATTTACAAAATTTTTGACAAGAGAGAGTAGAGGAAAGCATGAGCAAAGAAATGGGAGAATGTAGCTTTTATTCCTTGTGTAGTGATGATTACAAAACATCAATCAATCTACCACAATTCACAATTACTACTGAGAACTAAAATCCTGAATCCTTTGGAATGGAGAAGCCATCCCAATTTATAGCCTTGTGAATTGACCTTTCATCTCCCCCCACATGACTCTTCATATTCCTATTCTACTTGTCACCTTTCGATTTCCCCTAGAAGAGACAAATTTAGTAGTTCTCTTATACTTTTGAGAGAATACTTTTACAAATTACAAATATGTCACTTAAGTGAATAAGACAAAATACAATGATTGTGTATAATGAAGAATTAGAAGAAAGGGAGAGAAGAGAAGGAGGGAAAGGTATTGACTGATATGTTGAGGAAGCTCCCTCTGATGTAGATATTTTTGATCTAAAGCATGATGATCTCAATTTCCTCCTCCTACTAGATGATGCATTCCTGAGATGAACAAAAAAGTGCTGAAGTCCCAGCTTGGATGAGTTGTTCAAAATTACATTAGGGTTCAATTTCAGACAATAGTTTAGCGACCTCTGGGGGTCATCTTCCTACTAGATGATGAAGACTAATAGCCTTAAAGCATCCATTGGGAATGGAGTCAAACATACAACTTGGAGAAAAATTGATCTTCGGATTTTTGAAACTGACCCCTAAATCTGCATGAACTTAACATCGGTTTGAAGCTAAACTTTTGGAGCTCTATATAAACCCTTTGAAAATGCTCCAAAATCTCCTAATTTTCCCATGAAAACTGCTCTAATTGGACTGTGCAAAGGCGCAAAAGGCACAAAAACTATATACATAGTATGAAAAACATACATGTTCCAAGTGAAACATGCAGAGTGTGCACGAGCACTTGTTTTGCAATAAACAAACCTAAACTACTCCTACTCTAACCAAAAGGAAAAGGAAGCTAAACAAACCCTGAGATTGGTTAGGAGAAATAACTTCCCTTCCTTATAAAATTAGACAATATAATCCATTTGGCAACTAAAACACATGATGGGAGTGGAAACATGTCTTGCTCTTCCACATTGCTCAAAGTATCAGTCGAAAAGAGAATGAATACCTTCTCAAGTTGCTTTACATTTAGTTTTTGGAGGTGTTACAACTGATCTTTGATGTTTTGATGATCCTCCTCATGCTATGAAGTGAACATGGCTAGTGTTAACTCAATAAATTAGGAAAATATCTGATTGGGAAAAAGTTTATTTGAACTGTTTGGCTGATTTTTATGGTTTTCCCATCTTAATCACAGTTAGCTCCAAGACTGGAGTTGGTAGAGACACATCCTTCTTCATCGTAGATGTCTGTAAGTTGATTTGGACTTGGTCTTGCTTGCTCTTACACGAACATCCTTGTTCCCACTTTAATGTGTGTGCTTCCTTCATCTTAATCCTTTGCCCCAATCTGGTTTTTCCACCAAAAGTGCAGCAAGTTCAAGGCATGTGGAGAAATGCAGATCATCACACTCTATTCTTTCACCTTGCTCACTTGGAAAAATTTCTGCCTCAAACCGACATATGTCACAAGTGTTGAAAAACACTTTCTCCTCAACCTGCGGTCCGAATTGATCCTCTTTCAAAGTCACCTGCTCTGTTTTCACATTGACCACCTCTTTTTTATATTTTCATTCTTCTCATCCCCTAGTCAGATTCATGCCAATATTTATCAGACATGTAGTTATCATCTTTGCCAAACTTGGCTGGAGATGAGATATTGGAAAGAGGCCATTCATTGATAGAATTGGCAAGTAAAGATGGTTTGGACTCAAAAGTTATGATTTAATCATTTGGAGAAGCCAAATGATCCTTCAAAACATGTTCTGATCCTTGCAATTCCTCCTCTTCATGAAAGTAGAAAACATCACGGTCTACCCACCTTGTAGGATAACTTGGTTCAATACGGTTTGGGTAGAGCATTTGGGAAATATTTGAAGTACCACGACTTCTCCAAACATCATGGAAAGATTTTAAAAATATGGGTAATGCTTTGGGTAGAGATGGGAGGGAATTTTACGGATCATAGGGAATGTTTTGGGCACGATGAATTATTAGAGAACCAAAAGGGGAACTAGGAAGCAAAGGATTTTCCCATTTTTGGAATGGGACAATGGATTTTTCTTTATTTGCATGAGGGGGGTGGAGAATTTGAAGGTGTGAAGGAAGAATAGAAGCAATGGGGATGGGATCCCCTTTTCCATCATGAATAAACATATTCTCATCTTGTAATGAAATGGAAAAATCCCGAGGAAAAGTACTACCTCCTTGGGCTTGGATCAATATAGTTAAGTTTGCATCTTATGACCTCAAATAATACAAGAATGCCATACCTTGTAGGGGTTTGAATTATTTAGGGATTCTACATCATATCCTTGAGAACCTGACATTGAAATCGAAGATATACTCCATTGAAGCTCGTTATATTGTTTTGAGGTGTTCAATGAGAGAAATTACACATGCATTCTCCTTGAACCTATTGTTTAATTGTTCTCCCAATTGATCCCATGTGTAAATGAATTGAGGAGCCAAATTTTTGTACCAATCTCTTACTTTACCTCTGAATGATGAAAGAAAAAGTTTGAGGAAAATGTTTTCTTCTCCGATGTTTGTGAATGTCACAATGGTTTGTTATATCTTGAATATGATCAATAAGGACTCGATCTTCATTTCCATAGAAGAGGGGCAAGTTTTTTAGAGTTGTCTTAGGGATATGATCCCACTACTAAAAATGGAGGGGGTAGAACTGAAATGAGATAATGGATGAGCTCTTGGGAGATCCATGAGAGGAATGGAAACACAAAAAATGAGTGGAAAGATGAAAGGAATGGTGTGCAATCTCAAAAAATGGGTTGTTTGATTAAGTGGAGTCGTCAGATGTGTTGTTGTGAAGCCTCTAAAGGTCAGATATCATCAACACACACACCAATCTTAGTAAGATGATGTAAATCTTGTCAAATTTTCCCATCAAGTGTGCCAAAATTGTTGGAGCTTAGAATTGTGCAACCTTGTCTGGATCATGGAGAATCTAAAATTCTAGGCCAACATGGGATTGTCTCCAAGTGCGGGACTTGCATCTTGAGACAAATCTCCCGAGAAGGTCAACTTCCTCTACCTATCTAACCTAATGCTAACACTACCTCTAAGCTAATATAAAACTAATACATCCAAGGAACTAGGGTCAGAAAGATGTAAAAAGTAAAACCTAAGCTAAGACAGATGATGATAGCATTGGAAGAAAGGGATGCTCACTCTCTATGAGGGGGAAAAGGGAAGAGAAACACAGGTGGAGAGGACAAGAAAACATGCCACACACCAACACTCTTGCCAAGCTTCTATCTCACACATTGACAACACATGAAAATGAAGAAACCTGCAAATGCGACCCACACAACATACTCGAAGAGAACAAATAGAAAATAATGCAATAAACACAAACATAGGGCAAAGAATAACAAAAAAACATGAGTTTTCATTGCTTAAAGGATGCACATTCGATTACAACAATAACGTAAGTTGAAAAAGCATTACAATTCAGATCCAAGGTCTATAACTTGTGGGAAGTCGGCATGGTGCCGCTACAACAAAAGAGGATCCCCTTTTTTCAAAAGAGTGAGCTCCATATATATATAGAAAATAAGAAGTGAGAAAGAGAAAGAGGTGCCAGTAGGAGAGAGATTCAACCACAAAGGGGTAATCCCCATTTATTTCACAGGTGAAGAATGGGCGTCTGACATGGGTTCGATTACACACCATTAGATACACAGGTCGAGAAGGATGATGCCTATACTTCATTAAATTCTGGTTGTTGAGGTGGTTGAACACTTGTTTCAAAACAGGCGTGACTTTTTTATGCTTCACATACTCCTAATGTTTTTCCATGGTTTCCCATGACTACTCCTTGTCGTGCGGCTTTGAAAATTCTTGCACTTTGCCTTTTCACACTCCCGCTATGACACAAAGTTATCTTCTCCCGTTGTGCATAAATTACATTCGCAACTCAATTTCTTTATTATGCGGACTTGAAATCCATAGAATAATGCAATTGGGAAACCCACAAAACACTAGGATAATGTTTCACATCTTTTTAGACTTAGCCATTTCTCAACTTGCTCCACTGCCTCACGGGTCTGGCGGCACTCTCATCATGTGTTGTGTCTTTTCACTTTGTCATCCCGCAAAGTGCCATTACTTCGTTCATGCCACGAAAATCTATCTTTGCATTGCACAACTTTTCCATCCATGTGGACATGCTCCCTACTAACTTCAACCCGCCTCGGGATTTGGTCCTTAGCCGAATTTTGACCCTTCTTGGATGCAAACACCTCCACGAGGCTTTGCTTCATTTCAAATCCACAGAGGAACATCTTTGACATCCGCAGAAGGCCCAAATTATAACTTCCTTTGTTTCGTGAGTTAGGAGAACCCATAGAACCCTACGTTCACACATTCCATAGAAGACTAATCTAGTGTTCCGCGACTTTCCTGAACAAAAAGTATCTGAGTCCCAACTTGGATGAGTTGTTCAAAATTGCATGGGGGTGTAATTTTGGACAACAATAACATTTCCTTGTAGGGTAATTGTTCCTCTTTCTTAAGACACAAGTATCACAAGGTTTCATGCACTCCATAACTATCTCGAGGGGGGAATATATTGTACATTCCTCTATTGGTCATTTTCACATCCAAATATATGCAGTTTTACATGGGGACACATCCCCTAGATTTTGGTGACGTACTAAATGTCCCAAACATTTCTAGGACTTAGCTACTTGGAGGGGACATGCCCTATTTCATTTTTTAAAAAAATATTTATCAATAATTTTACTTTAAAAATTGTAATTTTACCCAAAAAAAAACATTGAATTCTAATATAAAAGTACCCAAAGTACATTAAATATAATTTAAATTCCTAAATTTCATTGAATAAAGTTAAAAATTTAAATATTAATTTATATATATTACTATATTAGTCATCCCCCTAACGTCCCTGAAATTGGATTTTTTTTCCAACCTGAAACCCACTCCCTTCATCCCTAAGACTTAGGTAACTATGAATATATGCAATTATGGGATTGAAGGCCCATCACTAGATACCCTTAATGTTCCAATTTGAATTCCTTGATTCCTAGTGACCTGTTATTTTATATTCATCTAGATGTGAGGGTCTATCACTATTTGACACATAAGGTTACAACCTCACCCCATATTATACTTCCTTTGATAGAATAACAGTCTCATGAAACTTCCATTGCATATTGTAGACAAAGAAGGTGTCTTATTATAACAAATTTCCATATCATGCATTTATTATTATCCACTTACCCATGTCTGTGTGTAAGAGTGATTTTGTAGGTGCCAATATTTATCATTTTTTAGTGCTAGAGATTTGCATCAAAAATATCCTTTTTGATACCCTTATGGTGTTCTGCTTTGTAATGTACATCTATGCCACTTGTTTTGTGCCTAAGCAAATGCCTAAAACAAGGGAAACATGTATTATCCTAAAATGATCCCATAACCTTTGTTTTACGTTAAATAGTGTTGATTTTGCACAATTTTATATGTATAGCCAATTTGCTCCAAATAGAGTGATGTTGGTATGCTTGTCAACTTCCCAATCTTGAAACCCTCCTTTTGCATCCCTAGGATACCATCCATTTCGTCTTTTTAGCCCTTGGTTCCACTATTTAGGTTGTATACTACAATCCCGATAGGTTATATAGACCAAAGTGTATGGACTAGACAATTGTTTTCCCTCTCCCATTTGGCCAATTAGATTCACTTCCCCTTACCATCCTGCATGTTTATGGCCATTAAAAGTCACCACAACACTGATATTACTAAATTAGAATTGAAATTCACCTATAGATAAACAACTATTGTGCATCATTAAAACACACTTCTTATTCTATAGCTAGAATAAATCATGGAACACTTGGGACACATTTTGAAGTTTTTCCTTTATGTAATTAATAAATTTTCAACATCTGTGTTTCCCATATAAGAGTTGATAAATAAATGACATCCCATTGGATACAATCCCTTAATTCCACATTGTTTTCCTTAACACTCTAGGGTAGAAGATAGCAAAATATTGCATGCACATAGTTTTAGACATTTCGTTTAGATTGTAAGTTCAATTCAAATATGGTCCAAAATAGTGTAAAATTAAAATAATATTCTTTGATTATATTCAAATAGTTGGATTATGACCATCTTGGTTCTAACTACGTAATTCCGTGTTTATGTTTATGCGACAACAACTGTATAACATTGCACACAAAGATATATCATTTATATCCCTTAAAAATCTTATAACGATAGTTGAGGATGTTAGGTTGCGGTCCCATGGAAGGGGCAATTTAAACTCTTTTAGCAAGTGGTGTTGAGAAAAAATAGGATACTTAAGTAGTAATATAGTCTTATAATTTTTTTATTTTTCTCTGCAAAGACAAAATACGAGACTTAAGTAGTAGCAAAAACACGGTCCCATGAATCCTAAGCAAAATATTGGAGGCAAAACCTGAGAGGGAAGCTCAAACAGAGATGCCAAGCAATATAAAAATTTCCTAAATTTTTTAAGTGGATGATTTTTCTGCACCCCATTGTCTTTTTGGGGTTTGGAAGCCTCTCCCTAAACTGTAACCACTAAGAAATTTTGAGGGGCTTTGTTGGGTTTAAGAGCCAACAATTTTATTTTACATGAAACCACATTTCAAAGATAAGTACGAGCAATGGCCCCTAACACGGGATGGCGAGGTTAATGAACTGTAATTTTGTGAATTGTTAACAATTACTGTTTGATCTTAAATTTGACTTCTTTTTGACCGTCACTTATGAGTTTTTCTTTTAGTTTAAAAAGTCAATCAAAAAATTGTTGTCTTAATTCGTTTTTTTCTAAACGATTTTATTGACTATGACAAAATTGTTTTTGATCACGGGACGCTTAGGGATAATAGTTGTGTTGACTTATTCATCCTTCGTCGATCCTCAACTATTAATGGAACACACACTATTGTTGCAGTCACTTTTCGACTACTCGCGATCCCACCATCCAAAGATCGTCCACGTGTACCCAACATTATGGTAGAACTACAATCCCCTTGGAGTTTGACCGTGATAGCAGCCTTCCTACATACATTACGTTTCTTGTTTCGACTACACTAAGGATAAATGGTAGGTAAGTAACAACCTTATTCACAACTTATTACACCTTCGTTTGGAACGGCTAATTATAATATTAACAACTTCAAAATCGGAAATGTAAGAGCTCAGTAGCAAATTTCGCAACCTATATATCATGAAGGGTTTGAGATCCACAGATTTAATGACAGTGAAGAGATGAAGCCGACGGCGTGAAGACCTCCCATAAAAGGGGTGTGCGAATCAGGTTAGCAAAAATGGTGAGGGAAGTGTCGGAGAGCTGTGTGGAGAGTTTGACAATGGAGATGGTGGCCGCTTACTGTGGGAGGTTTTATGGCACTAAGCAAGAACTTGCTGCCAGACGGATCGAAGCCATTGGTTACCAAGTCGGTCTCCAACTTGCTGAAAGGTACCCATTAATTCCTTTTGTGTTTTCATGCCATATTTCTAGTTTTTTAAATGCTTAATTCTTTGTTTTCATGCATTCTGGCCTAATTTCGGATTGACATCAGAAATGCTGTGCTTGCCTGCTTTAGGACTTTAATGGTGTTTTTTTAATTAATTGAACCCATTTTTTGTAGAATTGGAAGAACTAGTCACACCCAATTGAAAATACTCTTCCCTCAAAAAAGGAAATTGAAGACAATATGAGGATTCTTGGTGTCCTGTTTTAAACCTATGCCCAATTGGATGGGAAAACTCTCCCGCTGTATGGTCAAAGGTGGAACCACTGGTCTTTTACTGTTTAGCAAAGTTGGAAGGATTCATCATAATCTGTGATTAGAGGTAATAATCCTGTAGTCATTAGGATTGCCTGCTCTGCGGTTGGAGATTTATCCACACCTATCCTTTGTACTTTGGCGTTGGATAATTATGGATAATTATCCACACCTATGCTTTGTACTCCGGTGTTTGAATGAGCGCAGGGTAAGCATTTGAACCTCACCAGCTCAATATCATTTTTTTTCAATATCATTACTATTAGTGAGGCCATATGCCTTAGGCTTAGTGGAAGCATAAGAGCATGGTCACTTCACAATATTATTTTTGCAGTTCCTTAAAGAGTACAATAGAGAACAAAAAGCCTCTAGGTACATCACATGAAAAACTACATTTCCTTGACAGGGAACACTCAAAAACAGATATCAGGCCCCTGTGTGAATATTAGGGTCCACATCAGAGGACCCTGCCTCAAGTTTATATAAAAATATACAAACAAAAGTTAAATATGATTGTTTGTACCAAGGTTACCAAATTTGAGAGAGATTTACCGTATCTTTGCGATTTTTTTAATACACCATATGGAAACTCTAAAGAGTAATGTTTTTTAGATTTTTGAAAAAATATAATATAAGTTTAATTACAAAAGCCTTCAAAACACTGATGCCAAACAAATATACAATTTATTGTGTGGAGAACTAGAAGTTCTTTCTGGTGGAAACATTTGAAATTCTTCCCTTGGAAACTTTTGGGACTTTCCCAAGGAATCATGGAGATTTCAGAGAACCTGTTTTTGATAATACTTTTGATTTTGTTGTAGATTTTTCTCTTTTAATTTTTTTTTTAAATTATCATTTTTTAAAATATGTAATTGTATTTTTTTAGCGTACTTATATTTTTTTAGGGGGCGATTCATTTTCCACATTTGAAGTTTACTGTATAAAACCCTCAATACATAAGTTAATACCTTGGTTAGTTCTAAGTCGAAGGAAATACAATGTAGATTGTTCATACACTAAGTCTTTGAAGGAAATCTAAACTGCACGGAAACGTATTGGAGGTCCCCGTACCAGCCTGGAAACGTATCAGGTACTGGTATGGGGCTGGAAACCATACACTGCAGCAAGAATCAACAATCAATTGGCATTTCCATCAATGACAAAGAAACCCATTTCGAAACCGGGTTCACTAACATTTTTGAAAATAAATTGGACATCAAGTGTTATATGCAGCCATGGCGCGTGGGCATGCATATACCCTGATGTGTATGATCAGCATATGCATCAGGGCGTATGGTTTTCCATGAGTACAATGTACAGCCAAAACATCTGATCTATGCAATACCCTTCAACATTTGAATAAACAGCAAGATCTCTTCAAGTTATAAAACCAACAGCTTATTTAGTAGGAGCAAGGGAGGCATGCCTGTAATAAGAAATGCACCTGGAACGAAGAGAGCTCAGTTGAACAACGAGAGCAGAAACTCTGCACCAACCTCTCAGACCGTTGCTTCTTCCTATTCTAGCTCCTGCCCAGAACTTCTCACAAAAGGATATATCAAGGGTATGTGGCCAAAGGATTCCTTCATTCTATCCACAGAATGGCAATTTTCAGCCCCCAAGCTCGTGCCCTACCCTTCCTCTTATCTGTCTGCCAGACGTGGAGATCCTTCCCCATGCCGTAAAATATGGCATTCTTCAATAATGCCCTTAATCATGGACTTATTCCCCTTCCATTAAGCCAACAAAATCTCAAATGTTAACAGGCAAAACTGTTACCTCTTTCCTCTCTTCACTCTGCATGCTCACGACTGTTAAGGAAAAACCCTAATCATTCTTTTGAGTAAGCAACGCATTCAACCATATAATATTTATCAGAAAACATTCTACTTAAGTCAACTAAAGGCGGTGGCAATGAGGGGACTTTTAATAATTATAACCTTTTTAACAATTATAACCACATCATAGGATTCTCTCTAGTCAAGATTCCTTCTTTAATATTTTTGCCTTGGCATATGTATTTTGTAACGATGGTGCTCAGATCTAGGAGGTTCACATACATACTAAGGATATTTTCTTTCCATTTTAAATTTTTTCAATTACATAAATTGCCAAAGGCCTGTCAAAAGATAGGATGCTTAAGGTCCATGTTATTTCTACTTAAAGAAATCACAAGTTTCCTACGGTTTTAAACCCTGCAAGGTACATAATAAAACTGTAACATGCATTCCTTAAGACCATACCAATAAGTTATATACTGACACAAAACTAAATTCATTAAGGTATGTACTTAATGTCAGGCTAATTATTATTCACAGATCATGCAAGGTCTTCACAAAAATCTCAACGATACATTGCTTGGCAATGAGGGTTTATAGGTGTAACTAGGTTGTGACTAGTGAGTTGTTGTCAATACTAAGCATATAGGGATCATGGTTGCTCTTATAAGAGTTAGTTGTCGCCTTCTATGCAATGGTCAGAGTGCTAGACTGTTTCGGTACGGGTATGGTACCCTGAAATGGCAAATTTTTAAAAACCTCGAGTACGGTACGCTGTGGGTATGTTTATATATATTTAAAGAAGCATTTGCATACTTATTGAAATTTAATACTCATACAATCATTCATGGAACATGAAAACAGATTTCAGATACTTTGAGAATGAGACTTGAGTTTGTATTGATTTATAAAGTTCAAAACATAATAGTTAATAACTTAATACATTCAAGTTCTCAACTTGCTTCACTTTCAGTTTCCTAAGGCTAAAATCCTAGAAAATATCATCTAGATGATTCTCAAAATCATCTTCTTAGGGTTAGGTTATGTTCTTTTTAAGTTAGGTTTTTTTTTTAATAATGATTTTAAGATGAAAATGGTGGAACTTTGGAGCGGGTTATTTAGCTTGTTTTGTTTTTCATATGCATAATATCTGGTTAATCACTATTTACTAGGCTGGAATTTATATATATATATATATATATATTTTGTACGGCGTATCCGGGGCCATTTTTTTTTGCCGTATCTGCTTATCGTACACTTTGTATCCGTATCCGTATCCAAAACGTAGCGGCAACTTAGCTTGAGAAATGCCATGGATTGATGAGCAAATCAACATCTTTGTGGTAGGAAGGACCCCCCTCTAAATCCCTCATTTGATCTGCTTTTCTAGAGGAGATTGCATTAAAATTCTTTTTGGCATATAGAACTATCTCTAAATCAGCTTCTGGCTGCCATGTTTTCCTGGTCCATTCCTCCACAAAACTCAGAGTCTCATGCCCCTGAACTTGCAGGTGAGAGTGTGATCTGAAGATACACCATGTCGTTGGCTACCAAGTCTGGTTTGATCACAAGGTGAGGTTTAGCCCCTGCTTAAGAGATTTATTTTGTTTAAGGACATTCTGTTGCATTTTCTTTTCCTTTGAGTTCTCCAATGCTGGTAAAATCAGACCCACTGCCTCCGATGGTGAATCATCCAGCCTTTCCTCAAGACCAACAACAACATTCTTGAAATTGAACTTTGGTCCTTCCTATCCCCTGTTGGGATCTGCCATGGCTGACCAGCCAAAGGGCTGCCAGATTCGAGGCACCAAGTGAACAAACTCTAGCTTATGTCACAGAATCTAAACCCTAAGAACTTTTCCTTTTCTCCTCAGTTTGTCACCACAACCTCCTTTTCTCAAAACTTTCTCTGCATGATCTGTTAGAATTTTATTGCAGCTTCAGGTTATGGCAAAATCATTAGGTAAAAGAGTTTCATTTGGTACTTTTTCCATTTCTTATAGGAGCCTTTTTATACCAAGTTAGCTATATTTCATAAGAAATGGAGCGCAGATTTTCTATCCGTAGTTCACATCTCTGAAGATAAGCAGGATTTGGTTGTCAGTCATACGATAAGCCTGAGTGATCTCTTTGCTATGGTTTATGAATCTTGCTGCCTGCTAGTAATGTAGCATCTTCTGTTTAACCAGTCATCCAGGCACCTTAGACCTCATATTCTCACTTATGCTGTAGAGGGTTGGCAACTTTGTGCTGCTTGCTTTACAGACTACAGAGAAAAACACACATTAAAAAGTTTTTATGTGTGTCCGGTGGATTGTTGGCTGTGGATGCTAGGAGAGGTACTGGGAGGAGAACCTCTTTTCTTCCTAGGATAGACTGGGGGCCTCTTGGTGCAAGTTATTTTCCTAAGGACATCATCAGACTTTGTACTGGCCCTTTTTTTGGTGATGGCTGCGGATGATAGTTGCTCTTCTGCTACTGACTCTGGTGCAGACTATAATTTTTCTCCTTCAACTCTTTTTCCCTGACTCTATTGGCAGCTCTCTCCTTAACATGGGACTTTCCTGTATCAACTTGTTTGTGTTTTACATGGCTTTATAACTCTACTCCTCTCTCTTCTCAGGCTCTTCCTTGTTGGTCTATTTCTATTTTAGATTATATCTTTTTATTGTCAGAGCACTTTTGGCATTACAATTTGCTATTATAACTTGTTCTAGCTTGGAGTCCAATTGGCCTATTTTGTTCATTTGTGGACAATAATATAATCTTTTTCTTTCTGATTTATTTTCTAAAGTATGTTTTTCTGTACACTAAAAACTATGTTTTGTTGGCCGCAAAATCACGAACTAATTCTTATACCTTCTTTTAATTTCATAACACAAAACTGATATGTTCTGCTATTCAGTTTAATATGCCCCACTGCAATAAATGAATCAACCAAGACCATTTTAAATTGTTTAATCTAAGTTCTATACCATAAGCTTAATGATTTTGGAATATAGTTGCAGAGTGTCATTTTATGTTGTCTGGACTTCTACCTAAAATTTCAGATATTATTAGAATCCTGAAAACACAGACCATCCAAGGCCTCTGTTTTGTTTAATCTTTATAGTTTATCACTTTATACTATGCTATAATCTAAGTGCCTCTGAACTATGATATTATCAAGAACTATTGCGATATGATTTCGCAAGGTGTAGCATTGTCTATTGACAAATTGTTTTCTTGATCTAACGTTCTGCTATTCAGGTTCCACACTAGATTCCAATGCCTTTAAGGCAGACTTTGTTTGCATCTAAGATATGCATCAATTCATGGGTCATAGAACAGTAAACACTGACACTTTTGAGGGTTTGAATTGCAACACGATTTATTGAATGGTTTTTAACTTCTTATGCTGTATGAGCAGATTTTTTTGGGAGTCCAAATATGTATCTTAGTTTTTTCTGACAAGTGCTATTTCATTAAAATTCACCTTGTGAGCGTTGATAGTACCTCTGCTTGTCTCTTCATGTTTAAGGAGAATTTTCTAACAAGGGTTTGATTTCGTGTTTTACTAGCGAAATTAGAAAAGGGTTCCGAGAACATTTGCAAACCTAATAAAGTGGGGCAGAGGACTGAAAGTTTTCTAAATGTGTCCTACGATGTTTCATGATGAAAGGTTTATTACAGTTATAACAAGCTGGAGTTCAGATATTGCATTCAACTTGTAGTTTCTAGTGTTCAACTCCTGACAGTATGTTATCCAACAAGCAAAATCTACATGGTTGAGGTGCTCTTGAAAGTTATTTATTTGAAAAGCGTCTTCTTATATTGAATTGTAAAACATTAAAATTGCACCAGAGAGTGGAACATGTACCTACTTAATGGCCATATTGGGACACTCTTCCAACATTGGGAAGAAGGGCCAATGTGTTCGTGAAAGTTGTACAAGCTTGTGTTCCCTTTCCACAAAAATTCATCATCTGTTGAGTGCTGGAGTTGCAATGCTTCAATTTTAAGTGTCGGTCTTTTATGTATTACTAGTGTGTCGATGCTCCAAATGTAGCGATGATGTTATTTCATCTGATTTGGCTCAGATATACGATGGAACGACCTAGGTTTGGAGACCATCTGGAGGCAATCAAGTTTATTTGCAAGGATTTTTGGTCAGAGCTATTCAAAAAACAAATCGACAACTTGAAGACAAATCATCGAGTGAGTTTGTACTTTTATCTTTTAAAGCTGATCATATGCCAAAGCAGTGATTACTTCAGAGGTATTTGCATGACACAGAATAGATCTTCAAGAAATAGAAGATGCCCCCCTGGATGGGGAAGGTGAATAAATACTACGTAAGGAGAAATCATATCTATGTTTCCCCACAGGGTGGGGCAGGTGGGTAAAATTTTAGCACAATTTACAGTTTTATATGGAGATGATTTTTCATATGCATCACATGCTTTTCTTTGCAGGGTACGTTTGTATTGCAGGATAGTCGTTTTCGATGGCTTACACATATATCTCTTGATACCCCATCACCAATTATGGATGGCTCCCAAACAGAGGCTTCTACAGCATCAAATGATGCAAGAGCTGCACAAGCTGCGGGCATGTACCTCTATTTTCCTTGTGGAATAATACGTGGAGCATTAACAAATCTAGGAGTTCCTTGTGCAGTTTCTGCAGAGGTGGCAAATCTTCCTGCATGTAAGTTGCATTTAGTGAAAAGCAAATGCTTTATTGTGATAACTAACCAGTTAATG
Organism: Taxus chinensis; assembly: GCA_019776745.2. NCBI lineage: Eukaryota > Viridiplantae > Streptophyta > Pinopsida > Cupressales > Taxaceae > Taxus > Taxus chinensis. The sequence continues at coordinate 302,008,787 of CM034146.1, forward strand.
TTGCTAACGGAAGCAACTGAGTAAAATATTTATTTGTACTTTTATATGCAGGTTCCTTTATTGTTCGCATCAAAGTTTGAAACTTCAAGCCTACAAGTACTACAATGTTTCACTGAACTTATGGGAGGATGTGGTTCATTTATTCTGTTATAAATCAAGGATTAGTGTAGAACTTTTAAGGTTTTTGTGATGAGGTATATAGCTGTAGGAATAACGGCTCTCGAACCAATTTTACTTGTTTAAGTGGAATTTAGTGACATTGATTGATCTGGTCAAATTATTTGATCGTTAAGAGGCTTGTTAAGGGTTTTAAAGAGCACTGGTCTTGTTTTTTGTGAATGACATGTATAGTTTCATGCTTATTGCCTCCCCATTGACATCCATCTTACAACATTTACGTTCTACCTTCTGGGAATGGAGGTTGAACTGTAATGGTAAATAATAGTTTCTGTAGGTCTCAAATGTTGTAAATTGCAATTACAGAATTCTTATTTGTACATTTGTAATGTTATTTAAACCTACAGAATTCCTATTTGTACATTTGTAATGTTGTTTAAATCTATAATTCTTTATATGAGGGCCAAGTCTGTGTCCTACATGCAGAATATGAGATCACAAATTAGTAGCCAGTTTCACACAGAAATGTATAGACTAACCATCGAGGATATATGAAGATTCAAGATGATGTAGTATCCTCAACTATTTTCTCACTAGCATTTTTAAATAGTCCCTTCACCCAAGCAACTTCCTCAAAAAAGTTTGTATCACTTGTATTTGAGTGCATTCTATTTCAGAAGAGGATTTGTAAAGAATGGATCCAAATAGGCGATTAATGAAGACAAAATAAAGTTCTCACACTCATGAGGGTGATACTTTCATATTTGATTGAATGCTTTCCAAGTTCTTGAAAATGGATTTGTCTTTCTTGTATGTGTGTTATTTCAAATTAGAAGTTTGTGCCTTCTCTTTGTAGTCGAAGAAAGACTAACAATTCAATTGCAAATTATTGTTATTTAATATTTGTTGCTTTGATAGTCATAGGGATTGACTAGGCACCATACCAATTGGCTAGGCATCTATATGAGGGCTTGTAGTGTGTTTCATGAACCATAATGATTAACGCACTAATGGATCGTTATTACATTTCATTTGAAGTTAGGTGTAATTGAGATAACCATAAGTTAAATTTACATTAATTTTGACATGCCTTTGGGTGTTTTGGGTGTTTTAAAGTTAACGATTGGAAATATTTTTTTGTTTGATCAATGTACGATGACAAACATTTTTCTTGCTTTTGTACATGTTTAGCATCATTCAAGTATGTTAAATCATTGTAATTTTTTTGTGAACAAGACACGAAATTGTATTTTGCTCACTATAAATTAAATGTTTAGGGATTATTGACACATTGTAAAACAAACATACTTTTTTTTTTTTTTTTGGCAAAGAAGAATTCTAAAAAAGTCTCTAGGAAAAAGGTAACGTTTTTTTTTCTTGTAATCTTGGGAAAAGCCAAAAATTCCATAAAGAAGCAAGACTAAAAAGAAACACTATAAGATAATTAGTTAAATAATACATTAATCATCTAGCAAGAAGGCCATAAGAGGGATGATAGTCTAGCGGTGGATAATAACATTGAAGAGCACGAAAAGAACCAATGGGTAGGGTGTTATAAGTATAGTAAAGTGTGATAAAAGGCATTCTCTGGGACATGATTCCATGGAGTTAGTAGGCCTCAAAAGATAGATAAATTGCCAAAATATTTGATAAAGGAAACAATGGTTGTATAAATCCAAGCGGGCAAACTAGAGTAAAATAGTAAGTTGATGAAGTAGTTAATTTGGATAATACTCTTAAAGAGGAGGTGTTATTCTTTGGAGATGTTTGGGAGTTGAATTTTTTATTTGAAGGGAGGGTGGGCATTATGAGGTGCCCCATAATGTGATGTGGTGAAATGGAACCCTTATTTCATCATGTTATCTTCTAAAAATTAGACATCAGTCATGATCTGGTAGTTGCATGGCCAAAGGTATTCATTGTATGCTAGGAAAGTATTAGATAATGGAATTTTTCGAGGTGTCTAGAAGATGCTTGATTACATGATTTGACTCAATAGGATCATATGAGTTTGAAGATTTTGAAGCTTGTGGGTTATCTTTGTGACCATATTAGGGGTAATCTAAATGCATTCTCAAAATAGGTCTATTAGGCAGAGATTATCATATTTGCTGAAAGATCTCTGGATGCATATGACCATGGCTAATGTTGACTAAATAATGTGGAATTTTTGAATTCATCACCGAGGGAGTTAAAGTTATGCATAGATCCTATGAAGAAAAGTAGGAAGAGCCACTTGGGCGCATAATATTTCAAGGATCATCATGAAACATTTTACGGTGCAATAACCAATCATCATATGTAAAGTCAAAACGAGAGGCATGAAATGATCAAAGGGCACTAAGATGGATCATTGTTTCCATTATATAATTTGAATTTTTAAAGAAATGAAATCAATTGGGAAGTGGAAATAAATAATATCATAAGTGGAAATAAAAAAACATCATAAGTGGATTGATTGAGAAATATTTAATTTGAAATAAATATGCTTCATGAATTTTAGGAAACTTGGGAAAATTTCTCAACATGGTTATTATGAATGAAATTTAGGCACAATGTTCATTATTGTGGTTGCTTTGATTATTTTACATGTAAGGGATATAGATAATTCAAATATTATGAAAAAAAAATCATATTAATAAATAAATCCATTAAATACATTAATGTCAACCCGAATTAGTGTTAATTTGATGACTTTTGTAGATATAAAACATAAAGTTATCTAGCTATACAACATGTAGAATAGAAATATCCAACTTGATTCTTATTCAATATGAAATATATATCAAGTGCAAGGAATTCAAATAATATCAATAATATTTCATCATTATTTCTTTTGAAAACATTGAGTGGAGGTATATATTTTTAAAATATTATATCAAAGTTGAACACCTTCATTAGATGATAGTTTTTGAGTTTACCAGATGTGTTTGGGAGGATGGATGTAAAATTGTTAAACTCCTTGGGATCATTCACCTGTGTTTAAAATATAATTTTAGGGTTATAATATTTTATGATCTAATTTGATGAGGCCTATTCAATATCTCATTTTTCCAAACCATAATAATGAACTTGAAGGACATTGTATGAATAAATTTCCCTCACTCTACAAGGATGGACAAATCTCTAGAATTGTGGTGTTACACTACACATTGTGGATCAGACCTCTGAAAATTATCTTTCCTATATGAATGAATCTATGAAAATAATGTACTATATGGATATTATCTTTCTTTTTAACCTCAACACCTTGAACAATTATTATTTCTTATCTCTATGCATCTAATATTTGGCTTAGTGGATTTAGCTAGGGATGAATTCATATGTTCCTTTTGTGTAATTATCTCCAATATGTGTGAGAGTACCATAGGTGATAGGAGGGATCTCCAGAGAGGTGAGAGATGGTGAATGGCCCTTGGTTTCATTTGTATATATATGCGACTCTTTGTTATTTTCCCACCATATATGAACCTTGAAAAGTGACTAAGTCATTGATATGAATTTGAGGATTACCACATTTAAAAATAACATTTTACCTCTCATGAAAACTACAAGTAGTGGAGAAAACTTATGAATAAAGGAAGTGTACGATGTTTATACGACTTTATAGAGGATCAAAATATGAATTTATGACTTGAAGAATATGTGTCTATGATTTTTTGGTGATTTTGTATAGATTGGGGTGATAAAAAATAAGTATGATTTATAAATATATGTAGTTCATAGAATGTATGGGTAACAACAAATAAGAAAGCATGCTAACTATTTAGATATACTTAAATTATCTAGGTATGTAGATGAGTGCCAAAATTGATGTTTCTAAGTGTTAAAGAACCAGTTTAGTTATTTAGTATTTCCCCTTTTTAATAGAGTATTGAAAATTATGTATTAAAGTATAATTTTTTTACACACGATAACTATTATGAGTGTTGATATGTGTAACTGGAATTTAGCATTCATCCCATGATAAGAATATGCACGAAAATATGTATGGATTAATGTCCCATAATAGTAATCAAACTAAAATATTTTAACCATCAAAAATATTGTAATTGAAAGGGACAAGGAATGATTATAACACCTGATGTTATGTGTACCATGATATCACTTGTTGATCTTTATTAGATATTTTCTTGGGGTGAACATGCCCCAAATATGTAACTATTGAACCAAATAGTTATGAATTGTAAATTCAACAACTAAAACTATGGAAGGTCATACTAGAAGATGAGGCTTATAGAAGTTCCATCCACACTTCCCTAGGAGTACATAAATGAAATTATAATGGATAAAGGTGATCCAACATTATTATCTTCATGGCTAGACAATAAAACAAGATCCTTAAATGACCAAAAATTTCCATAAGGAAATCTTAAATTTGAACCATACATGACAAGATGGATCTCTTATTGTAGATTGAAATTTAAACCAAAGTGTGCTTACATAATACTAATTGGATCACTAAACAGTCTCAAAAATAGAAATTAAATGTGTTTACACAGATAATTTTTATTCCTTATGTGATTAATCTATATGTCAATGTGACTGTGCATCCTCAAAACACCTTTAAAATGTGAACATATCACCTTAAGATGGAAAATTTTCTTTCTTAATGCGATCCAATGTCTTCAAAATCACATTGATTGTAATAATGTGTGATAAAAAACACCTCAATATAAATTTATATCCTAAAATGAGAATATAGTGCCTCAATATAGATAAAATCCATGCTTGTTGTGATTAAATGTGTCTAAAAATCATACAAACTGCTCAAAAATGTTACCAAATATCAACCTCATATCATATAAGATGTCCAAATATGTGATCAAGTTTCTATTAAAATCTAATAAAATATCCAAAATGTGATTAAATATCTTTGAAGTAATGTGAAATGTCTCAATACCCTTAGTTTGACCCTATAAAATTGTTTCTAAATTTGTTAAGTAATTTCTACCTAACATGTTTTGAGTCTTTAAACAAGCCCATTAAATACCCTAATTTTGAATGAGGGGTGAAGTTATTGAATTAATAACCTCAAAAGAAAAAGATACACACATTTATAAAGAAAAATCATAATCATGTAAAGTACGCTCATAAACATGAGAATATATGTCATCATATAAAAAGATCATTTTAAGCATGTAATCTAAGGAACACATTTTTTAGTCGTATCATGTAAGATATACTCATGTAAACTTATTTAGTGATATATTTTAGTGTAAGAAAGATATACTAATGAATAGCACAATAGAAATTTTCCTAGTACACACACACAATGAGTGGAAACGAGTACAAAATAAGAGTTATTTTGCATAATATAAAATCACACAATTTAACATGTAAAAACACATAGTAATGTCAAATAAGATTAAATATTTCACCAACAATAGTATATAAGCACACATAATCATACAACATCATAATGTCGACTTAAGTCATAAGTAAGAATCATGATTAAAAAATATATAAAAAAAATAAGACATAAAAACTGACTTGAAATAATTAAAAGATGATCCTCAATCAAATATTTGAATCAAGAATTATATACACATATAAACATATAAAAAAACATTATAAGAACATATTAATTATTTGTATTTAAAGAACATCATAATAATCATAAAAAATAATAACAAAGGAAGAAATGTTAGTACACATAATTAATAAATGTCATAATCAAATATGGAGGAAAATGTTATCCATGTAAGGTATCACTTTAAATACAAAAAACAATATTAAGTCATGTATAAGCATGCTTAGTGGCATGATATGAGTAATAGACCAACATAGAAAGATAAGACCTAAAAAGTATTCTTAATTCCATAATGTGGGAATTCCCGCAATGTAGAAAGGTTTCTCTCAGGTAATACCAATTTCAAAAATCAATTTTACATAAAGTGCATTTAGTGCCACTTTTAGGCTTCCATTTTCATTAAAAAGACATTATTTTGGTGTTTTTATGATGTGTTTATTTTGGGAAATAATTTTATATAGGGTGGAAAATACATGACACAAAAACAAAGTGCTAAGAATTTATATTATTTTCACATTTGTGGTACTATTGCATTTTTTACGCCATCAATAAATGAAGGTAACCTTGATTTTTTACTTTTAAGTGACACAACAATGACACAAATATCATTTGAAAAATTAAAAAATCCATTAATATAATTAGTGGGGTTTTTCTATAATAATAAATGATTATATTATGTATATTGAAATAATTTAAATAGATATAAGGTATAATCATGTACCTATTGTGGATTTATATTAATGTATATATTAATATGTGATAAATCAAATTAAATTATCTTCTATTATATACAATATTTGGATATTTAATATTTGAGGATTTAGAATATATAAAAATTATTTTTTTAAATGAAAATTGTATTAAAAATGGTGTAGATTACCAAACAAGACATGATTTAAATTGAATTTTTTATACAATACATAAAATATTTATTAACTTTCAAATGACAAAAAGAGACCAATGGAATAATTAAAAATCATTTATAGATTATAAAAAAAACAAATATAAATGTACATTAGTCATCCTGCTCATCATAATCCTCATCCCCATATTTTCCCTCATCCTCAATCTTGTCCTCATCCTCATGATCCCCTCATTATGTGTATAAGCACATATGAACTAAGGCATGAACATCTATCATTGTATGAATGTGGTGGGGTGTTGGCTAGATTTTCTACACAACTGAAAACCTAGGCGGTCATGAGATAAATCTCCCTCATTTACCGATGAGGCTCCCTTGTAATATTTCTATTTATTATGGATCTGAGTAAATGTTCATGGGTTTTACTTTAATTGCAAAGATCATGAGCCATATCTAGGAAAGGCCGGGTAGTAATAGTAATATACGTTTGGCTGGTCCCGAACCTATCCATCCGGTCCCGAACCTGCCCTTTTGCAGCAAGAAAACATCTGTAAAGAAATATTTGTAGAAGAGGAAAATAATTGAATCCAAGAAGAAAGAAGAGAAAATGTGCAATCCAATCAATAGTTCGCAGAGTTGGACTCATGCACGTAGATAAAGCAAACAAATCTCAAAATACCAAATTTAAAGGAAATGAAAGTTTTAAATCTAGACCTGAAATAACACAAAGTTTATGCAAATATCTAAACAGAAGTAAGAAACAAATGCACCGTTGATATAAAGTTCTCTAGAAATCTGTCTCTTTTCAATTCCTTAGCTTTCAGAAAGATATCAAGGGTTTCAACTCAAAGTATGGAACACAAGAATGCTGATTACAAATTCTGATCCTTTAACTCGTAGGTTCTTCCTCTATTTATAGTTTATAGAGGGCAATTATGAATAGGAAGCTTTTAATGAATTCTCGCATGTGGAAGCTATGAAAAGGGAAGCAGCTGGAAATCTTCCTCTTGGAATTCCTCTTTGCATGACATGCATGATTTATAACTAAAAATAAAACCTACTATTTTTCATGTCTGCCACCTATTTCCAAGTGATTGACTTCTTCCAGTAACTTGAAGTAATGTCTTTTAAACCAATCACTTAAGTTTTACAATTTAATTGATTACTCAATTACTTTGTCGGAGAAAATAAGAGAAAGAAAGAGGAGAAGAAACTAGGAGAAAGCTGTTACACTCCCAGTCTTGTTCTTTTTCCATATTCTGCATGCAGTTGACTCTTTTGCCTTTGATTCTCACCAAACTGGATCTGGAAGCAGCTAACTGTGATTTGCTTGCGGGTGCTGCCTCTGACCCATCTTCCCCTTTTATCCTTGAAGCTTTTGCATTTCTTCTTTAGTACATGCACTAGTGCAATGTTTGTCGTAAATAATTCAGACAAAACTCATCATCTTTTATTTAAAATTGTATATGAGCAATTTTAAATTCTGGAAAGCACTCCGGGTGAAGGAAAACACAAGTAAATTCAATGAAGGCTTCAACTAGAAGATTGGGAGCACATGGACAAGCTTCTGAAAGGAATTCTCCATGCAATGACTTTCACATGGGCTGCATTAGAAACAAGAGGATGAATTTTTGCCAGAAGCCTTTACAATTATGAGAGTTGGATTTGTCAATCAAATTGGTGATAAGTTCAGGGCCTATGTCTGTATCATTGAGTTTAGCAAATTTGGAAGCTATGCATGATTCTACTGATCTTTCTCTTTCATCATGCTTCAACATGGTTGGAACAATCTTTGTCTGAGCTCTTTTTCTTTTAATTTGTCGGAATCCCTTGCAATTGGATCAATTTGTGCAGATCTGGCAACTTCTTTTGATTCGAAAGATATATTCAATATATCTGACATTGATTTGAACTTCTTTTCACTAATATGAGCACCTGTGATGAATACCTGCAATTAATTCAAACAAAGATGAAGTCCATAGCATGAATACTTGATTTCTGTCACCAAAAATCTGCATATGAAGCATGTTGCCCTCAAATTTGAGGTTTTGCTTGCACGCAAAGCAAGCAAAAATATTATTTAATTCACTAGAGCACCTATACCAACATGCAGATAATTATCATAGCAAGAATCAAGCCATTCCAACCCTAGGCGCCAAACCTTGAAGCTCCTTGGCAATGAAAAACACTCTTTAATGCAAAAACCTCCTTCCTTTGGCGCCAAAACCAGTTCGGGCTACAATCATTTGCAAAAATAATTAATTGCTTCTTCATTATGGCATCCCATGCTTATATAATCCTCAACATTCTATTTCTAATAATTGCCCTTCCTATTTCTGGCAATTTAATTAATAAACAATGATGTTTATTCATCCAACTTGGGTGCCTATTTTTGCATGTTGCTGGCTGCCACTAAATAAATTTAATTTATTTATTTTTGGCATGCTACCTTCAGTTCTCTTTGACTAGCCTTCATGCATTGACTTTCTATTTATCCATGGCGCCAAAATTAGGAATACAATCAATTAATAAATGTCATTAGAAGCATTATTTAATGCCCAAAGGGGTTGCACTTTTAGCATGGGTGATTTCTAAATTTAAGAAGTCAACTTTGATGGGATTATTCACCCTGCACTGCAACTCTAAAAATCCCTTCATTCACTTAAGCTGTTTGACTTCCATAAGGAGAATTTTCACCTTGTAAGGCAGGTAATAAATTCCCGCTTGCTTGCCACTTCTAATTTTCCCACTGCAGCTTAAGTGACTTTCCAAAAAGTGCGACTTGCATTAAAATTAGCCTCCTTTGGAAAAGTGCGACTTGTTTGGGTGAATAAAACCTTATGATGGGAAAACTTAGTCTGCTAGGCAGGCGAAAAATTCTCATCGGTGCTTTAAGTGATTTTTTCTTTATTTTATAATGGGAATTTTCACCCTGCAAGGCAAGTAAGAAATTCTCGCCTGCCTGCCGCCTCTCCATCACAACTTAAGTGACTTTGACTTCATGGAAATTTTCACCCTGCAAGGCAGGTAATAAATTCCCGCCTTCCTGCCGCTACCCAAAATCCCACTGCAACTTAAACCTATTCATTCCCAAAAAGTACGACTTGCTTGGGAGAGGCTTTTTGTGCACAACTTCATCATTTTTGGTTAGAAGCTTGCATTTTGAGGTTGATTCCTTCTAGCATTGTGTTGGTAGATGATCTCCAGATGCTTTGGGTAATTAAACAGACTATACTGGTGAAAGAATTGACCCAGGGGAATTTTACAAAGAAACTAAGGAGAAAACCGAAGAAAAATGCAAAAGAAATAAATAAAAGCGAAAAATGTTGCCAGAAGTTGCAGACAATGACCTGAATTCATTCTTGGTGAAAACCCTGATGAGACGAGTGAATACTGGCATGCAAAATCGCAACAGGATTCAACCGGAGCATAATTTACTTCAAACGGGACATTATTTATTTAATAAATATTAAATAAAAATTTCCCGCAGACAAAACTTGGCGGAGGGATCAAACGAGTTTGGGCATCTGGGTATTTGTCGAAATTGGCTCGTATGATACACTGGGAATATCCTAACATAATACAAACATCTTCTGGCAATAAAAACACAAAAGACCCATTATTTTGAAAAGAACAATTTTTTTTAAAATGGGTATTCCCAAATTTCAAGGTAAAATCTGGGGACACCATTGTTTGAGCAAGCTAGGGTATTCAAGCTAGTTTCTTGGCTAAAGGAAGAGGACAAATGGATTCTTAATTGAGTTTCATCATACACTTTATCTAATTTTGAGTTGTGGTTTTTTGGGGGGAAAACCTAACTTGAAATCATGACTTAAATGGAGGTGTTTGGACTTTGCTCCAACAAACAAGAAAATGTGCCATCTTTACAACTCCCGCCTCCAAAGGGTGCTGCAATCTGAAAAGGGTGCATTTTTGAAGTGCAATAAACACTCCAAAGTGCACCTATACAATGGGGGATTCTAAAATTCACCTAGGCCTTTGGTATGAGAACTCCACCACTCAAAACAAGCACATACTCTATTTTTGAGTTACTTTTTGCTTTTGGGATGGATGAATGGGGTGAAAGCACACTTATGGAGGGGGGAATCAAAAAACACATTGAAATTTTTTTTTCCACCTTCCAAAAGGCTGTTATGCTCCAAAAGTATGCCTAAGTCACTTAAGTTTCTAACATCAACAACTCAATGGAGAATTAGAACATGAAAAACACATTTTCGGTCTAACACTAAAACTCGATATTTTCGAGGTGTATAATATATAAATTTGACTAGAAATGGACCAAAACATCCAATGGAACCATCTAGGAATCTTGAAAATGCATTCTTTTTTAATTTTAAGACAACTCACCTTTTTGGCATATGAAGGTGTGATAGTGAGCTGAGTTGTTGCATAAGCTTGAGATGAGTATGAACAAAACTAACACTTGGGCCATGAAGGGAGCTTAATTAGATTCGATTTGACCATTTGTTAAGCTCCTGACTCCACCCAAGGCTCATGAACCCTTTTGTGCAAGTTGATCTTCCTTCGATGACTAAGAGCACCTTTTCCTCAAAAGGTGTTAGAGGTGAATATGTTTCCAAGACTAATGCAAGGTTCCCAAAATATTCCCTAAATCATATTGTCATGAAGTAGACTCAGATACCTTTCCAATGACTATGATTTGGGATTCTAAAACCACCCGAGGATCCCGAACCCTTCCGTACAAATTGACCTTTGTTTGACATTTTTGGCCAACTTGACTGAGAAATGACAAAAAATTATGTAGGGTTGTCAAGTACAATGTTGAGACATTTTAAATGCCAACACATGGTTAAGGTTGTTGAAGGTGTGCCCCGTGGTATTTTTCCTCAAATGTTAACAAGATCGGTTGTACAAAGATGCATAAAGACCAACGGTGTAAGATTAGAAAAATAAATAAATGAGTGGGATCAACCACGTAAGGAATTTTACACAATGGCCAATTGCATAAGAAGTGAATACAAAAATAAGATAATTGATGCAAAATATGACTAAGGTTGACATACAATAGATCATAGAATCATAGACTATGGAACAAAAAAATGATGATTAGAGATAAATAAGAGTGATCACAAAATTAGTAATAAAAGTAGCCCAAAAGTGATATTTGACAAAAAGTGGTTGTCATCAAATTGCTAAAATGACCATTCATAGAGATACAAAGCGAATTTAACAAAACAAAAAGAGGCATTTTATAAATTAATGTGTGGAATAAAAACCTCCAAGGAATTTGTGAAAAAGTGTATATGTTTGTGATTATGCCCTTATTACTAAAAATAATAATTTTGACTTTCCGAAAATTATGCTAAAACTTATGCCAAATAAAAAGAGGTTTTTGTTGAATTTACAAAAACAAGGCCTTTAAGGATTTTAAAATAGATTCATTAATTGTTAGGTAGGATATGAAAGGTGTGTTGGTTAACACGAAGCCCTAGAAAGAGACCAAATAGGATTTTAACCATGAGACCTACGGGAAATTGTGAAAACCAAATTTATGGCCTGCAATAGATGGGAATCTAAATACAAACCCTGAAGTATTGATAAATTTGAAATCAAATAGGAAAGAAAAATCCTACGACAACAAGGAGTTTGAGAAAAACGATAGATACGATTCAAGAGTCCATGATGTGAAGATAAGAGATGAAAAATAAAAGAAATGTAAAATGACTTGACCAAAATATGGAGTAAGATTCACGTCCAATTCACCAAAGTGTGTGATGGGAAAAGATAGGTTCCTAACTGGGTTCTCAAATGTAGGAATCGAATCTAAGTCTATCATGACAATACAATAGATTTACATGGATATCACAACATAAGAACAAGACGAAAGATATTCAATATTTTAGTGTATTCACACAATACAATAGCCTTATAAATAGGTTGTAGTTTTCCTAGAATATAGGAAACTAATTAACTATGAAATCTTCCTAAACCTATTTACATGGGGTGAGTACAACCCAGTAACAAATGTGTGTGTGTGTGTGTGTGTGTGTGTGTGTGTGTGAGAGAGAGAGAGAGAGAGAGAGAGAGAGAGAGAGAGAGAGAGAGATTATTTCTCACAAAAAACATCTAACTAATAACCTCATATATCTTTGCATTACATTAACACATAGTGAGCACTAACCATGGAATTCCTAATAGTCTGAACACACAATGTAGATACAAAAGGTGCTTGAGAAGTGCTAGTGTCATAATTCTAGAGGATAATGACCCTAATCTTAGGATAGTTATACTTTTTTTAGCCTATACCTAAGATAAAGATAGGTGTCCTACTAGGATTCATAATAAGAGTAATCAATGGATGGATAAAACCAATGGGCATAATATAATTAAACAATGCAACAAATCAAATAAAACATACACTGACTCTAGTATATAACAATGAATAACTACTCAACAACATACAAGTGCAAAATAAAAGACTAAGAAGAGTTAAAAATACTTATTTGTAGTGTGTGTGTGACCATTGATGTATAATCCTCCTTAGAGATAACATCACCGAAAGAGGATCCTTACGGGTGGAGAAGGGGAAAGTTCAATAAGAAGATCTCCATTCCTAACTCACTATGGTGACCCAAATACAAAAAGGTAGGCTCCAAGTCCTCAAGTCCAACAAGTAGGTGTGACATAGTGTAAAAATATGTGAGCTATAAGTGCCTTTATGTACCATCAATTGATTGTTAATTGGTGAAAATGACGAGAAGGTAGTGGGGTATATATACCTGACACCATCGCCCACAAGTGATGGCGTCAACTATGAAGAAACTAAACCCAACACCATCGCCCATGGGTGATGGCATTGACCTCAAGGGAACCCTGGGGAAAAACGGGTAAAAAAACATGTGAAGTGAATGCTAGAAGGTGAATATAGGTAATGGGGAAGGTCCTGGATGACCAAAAGTAGGGATAGTAATGCGCAATAAGCATAAACAACTAGACAAGACATATGTAATATGTGAACAAAGGGAAAAAATGAGGCAAGGGTAAGGGAACTAAGGCATAATAACAACATCTCTCAAATGTTGTGGTCTAGCCCACATGACCAAGTCCGATCACACCCCAATCCCAGAAAGACCCTTGAGGCACTTGCTCAGGAAGAAAATTAATTAACAACCCCTCCAAAAGAGAAATGGTTAGTAAGCATAAAAAATGAGATGTATACACTTCCTATCTTTCTTATGCATGGGCAGTGTATAATTAGCATGCATATTGAGGTTATGAAGGGAAGAAAAAGAATTTTTTAGGTTATTATAAAAGGTTTGAGATTAGTTTATAATTATTTTGAATTTATTGATAAATTTATTATTTTTTTGTTTTTAACTTATAATTTAGATTATGATTATAATAATTTCAATATAATGTTTGTGTATATAAATATGCATATGCCCTATTATATTGATACGACAAGTACTAGGGGCAAGAAATTGGTATGTTACATTTTTGGTATGAATATGTACCAAAAACATCTATGGATATGCCCAAGGTGTGGGGGTGGCAAGTTGTGCACGATTGAATACATCTATAGACATATAGGAATTTACCTGACTTGCAAACCCCATATGTGAGGCATTTCCTAGTCATACGCGTGACAAAATATATATTTTTAATTTTTTCCAACATTCAACACAAAGTGCAAAAATAAACATATAAAACACAAAATAAACCCTAAAAACTCATAAGAATGTTATAAAACAAAAGCAACCTTGATTACCTCTTATTCTCTCATTGCACGGTTACCTCTCTAAATTGTCATTAATCATTTAGGTATTGATATTTCATTAACAATCGGTGTCATCATTTTCATATGCTAGAACAATTGCCCTTTTGTTGCAAGGTGACTAAGGAGCTTGTTGATTGAAAGGAAGAGAATTCCATTAAATGTAAGGATTTTAATTTTTTAGTCTTTCTTCATTATTGTTTTGAAGTTTATGACTTTATTTTAAAATTTTAAAATGTTTGTCATTTATTTAACATGTTGTCAACTACATATGTGTTGTGTCCTAGGCCCTGGGATTTGTTGTTTTCTTCCCTTATGGTGTTGGTTTTAAAACTTGTGAGTGCAACTAAAAATAATATTACTACGATGACAATAAATTCTATCTTATATGGTCAATGATGATTCAAATTTGATTTGAATTCACTTTTACGAAGGCATGCCACAATATTAGAGCAACTTCAAGGTGATGGGTGTTTTATGTAGTAATGTCATGATTACAATGGCAAATTCAAAGGCTCATATAATCAAGTGAAAGTCCAAGTGTGCACAATACCAAGTCATGACATTATAACTTGAAAGGGGAGAAACAATGTAAAGGTCCCAACAACAAAATTTTTGGAGTACATCAAGGAACAAGAAGGTGCGAAAGTAGAGCCTATGCCATGAAAGCGGGTCATCCATTGTAAATAAAAAAATGAACTTCATTTCGATCAATGAGGCCAATTGTTGCCCTATCTCGTAATGGCTCCCCAAATGTGGCCCCGATACATCCATTTGTGACAACACCTTCCATGCAAAATAAGAATTCACCTCTTTCATGAAAGAGGACAAAAAGACGACTAGAAAGATTGTTTCAAATTGAGAGTATGAATATTGCACATGAGCACATCGCATGATGAGTGTGTATAAATTGTTTGTCATTCAAAATTGTCAGGTCACCATATTGATAAGATATGGTGAGAGCAATCAACAAGTCCTCAAAAAGGTACAAATGACCATGTTATGAGAAGCTCTACACCACACTATTGTTAAAAAAAAAATGGAAACCTCATTGCAACCAACTAAATATTCTTGGGCCAAAATGGGTGTGTCCATCGTTCTTTATGGATGGAAAAATGCAAGAAATCGATTTTTGATCAATGTGGTTGCAATATGCCCCAAAGGGGTAATGTTTTTTACATCTGTTGATTTTGAGGGCCATATAAAGGATGCCCATCTCATTGTTAACATCTTCATTGAAGCTATTGAGGTAATGGGGCCTCAAAATGTTGTTCAAATCATAACAGGCAATGCTAAAAAATATAGTCACTGGGATACTAGTGGAGACAAGGTACACGCACATTTTGGACACCTTGTGTTGTCCATTCACTCACCCTGATGCTAAAAATGTAAGATGATAAAAATTGAGTGGATTAAACAAGTGTATGTCAAAAGTGAAGAGACCCAAAGGTTTGTGACTAACCATCGCCAGTGGCAAGGCATCTTCAGATTTTACTCACATTTAGAGTTTTTGAAGGTAAGGAAAGATTTCTTTTATTTATGATGTACATTTTAAAAAATATAGTACTCGAAAGTTTTTAAAGATTTTTCATTTCTTCTTGGATTGTTGAGACTCGATTCATATCACACACGATCATCTTGAGACATCTTATGAAGTTGCAAGAGGCACTTAGCAGGATGATCACTTTCAACCTATAGGTTGTATGAAGGTAATCAAACACTAAACAAACCCAAAAAATAAAGGCATTGATCTTAAATAAGGACTAATGGGATAGTGGAGAATACTCGTTATGTTTTCACTAAGCCCATTATGAATATGATCCGTTTGCTGACATGAATCAATCACGTATGGGAGAGATATATGATGACACCAACTAAATAGTGGAAAAATTGAAAACTATCATAAACATAAAAAAGCAAAATTACTAGACAACATTTTTCAAATAAGTAACATCATATCCTATTAAGTGGTCGAACAAAATAACAACCCCACAACATCTCCTTGCCTTTGCATTGACTTCTAAATTTTACAACACAAATCTTTTCTTTACCAAAAAGGATGGCACCATATAGGAATGTTGAAGTCAACAAAAGGTATATACATTGACATTATTTAGGCTCTTCCGTGATCCTAAGGTCAAGGACATGGTTATGACCAAGTTTAGAAATCTCAGTCTCTAACAACCTTTTCTCTCTTCAAGACTATTATAAGAAGGATTCTCATACATGGCAATACCTCTATGGTCAATCATCCATGTACCAACCTCTTGTAATCAACATTAAGATTTTTAATTTTTTTATTCTCTTTCCATTTTATGTTTAACTTTTTTAAATTTAAGTTTTAGTGTTTACTTTTGTAGTTTTAAATTTTGCATTGAATTTGCCTCGATAAGTTGTGAGTTCATCTTCCTTTGAGAACACTTGAAGTACAAATAGTTTCATCCACCACAAAAATGCAACAAGTTGGAGGTACAAAAAAGGCAAGTTAATGCATATACTATCCAACTTACGTTTTTTATCTCACAAATAGCTCAAGTACAAAAAAGAAACGACATAGCATTGGGATATGGACTTGGATATTTTCATTTCCCACCTATCATTACATGACGTGGAGACTTTTTTAGCACTACAAGACCTACATGCACAAGGAGATGCTAGTGGTTGTGAGAGTGTTATCGATCATGATATTAATGTTGATTCTCTCGATGAAGAGCATGATGAATATGATGAATATTGAATCCTAATTTGAACATTGATGAAATAATTAAATTCTAAAATGTCATGACATTATAACTTGTAAGTTTTGTTTGGCTTTAGCAAATTGTGAGTAGTGTTTTGTGGTTATTTTTGCTTATTTTGCTTTTCATATGCATGATATGTGGTTTTTCCTATTCATTAGGCCGGAATTTACATACTTCTTATTTTTATATTTTTTTTGTGCAATTGTATCCAAAGTTATGTTCGGGGCCAAAAAAGAATTACCGTTTCCAATACCATATCCATATTTGCAACTGAACCCATATCCATGCAATTCTATATAAGTAATAAAACATTTTTCATTGCTTCAAACTTGCCAACTAAATAACTAATGGCCATCTTGTTTCAGTTTCTGCTTCAGAGAATTGAAAAAAAAGTTCAAGAGTTGGTGCCTTTTTGGAATTTCCACAATTTGGATGCTTCTTGATTTGATAAATGATATGCATTTTTAATTATTCCTATCTTTTCCCTAGTACTTCTTATTCGTCAAATGCGATAGCAGGACACTGGTATGGATAAACCCAACCTTTAACAGTGATTTCTAAGTTGCATGTAGTCTTAATTGGTTATTTGGCATAGAAAATGATAAGTTAAAACCGCATAGACCTATTTACAGATTTGAGGTCCATATATTGCTACTGTTTGTAGGGATTCAACATACTAAGAAACTTGAAGGTATATACAGTCAAGATGGTCTTACAAAATACCGTCTGACTCATTCTTAGTTTTTGTTTACTCGCCTGAATGAACCACAGCTGATTGTCTTGATCCATTTGTAGCAAGGCCCAGAGAAAATGTATAACAATTCAAGGATATCCACAGTTTTGCATGACCACATCAATGTGAAAGCAAAAGACAGTTATTTCAAATGTTAATGCAGCAATCGTGAATTTGGAACTTTATACGAAATAATCATATGCAAGAGATATATTTGCAACATCATGATTGAAAGCACCTAAACTGTCCAACCAAGACGGTAGAACCATATTTAAATCTCATTTTTACATAACCATTCAATGAATAAAGCTAACACAAATAGTGAATACATAATAAATGCATTGTTACAGTATTGTATGCCTCATTACAGATACTAGAAAAAATTGTTATCATTTCAGACACAAATACCAGCTAGGCAGAAAAAATGTATCAGCTTGCAGTAACGGGTTTAATAAGCATGTCAAATAAATTGTCGGGTGAGAGAAGCATGTAAAAATGTAGTAAAGCTTATGTGAACACAAGTAATGGGTCACCCATAGAATTCTGATGCTAAATATCATCAATGGTATGGAAGAGAGCAATTTCGTGAC
Source organism: Taxus chinensis (assembly GCA_019776745.2). Lineage (NCBI taxonomy): Eukaryota > Viridiplantae > Streptophyta > Pinopsida > Cupressales > Taxaceae > Taxus > Taxus chinensis. The sequence goes on from CM034146.1 coordinate 302,027,119, forward strand.
AAGAAGAAATGAATAAAGGCAATGCTAAGTATTCACGATCTTTTGAAGAAATTACAAGTGATTTAGAGAATCCATGAACTAAGAAAATTATATGCTATAGACTTATCTGTTTAAATATGCTTCATTGCATGGCAATCTCTGCTGAAATATAGATTGATCTAGCATGCTAATGAACAATAACATAAAATATGACTCAGAAAATTCTGATGCTAAATAACATCAATGATATGGAAGAGAGCAATTTCATGACAAGAAGAAACAAATAAAAGCAATGGTGAGTATTCACGATCTTTTGAAGAAATTACAAGTGATTTAGAGAATCAATGAACTAAGAAAATTATATGCTATATACTTATCTGTTTAAATATGCTTCATTGCATGGCAATCTCTGCTGAAATATAGATTGATCGAGCATGCTAATGAACAATAACAGAAATTATGATGCAGAAAATTCTGATGCTAAATAACATCAATGATATGGAAGAGAGCAATTTCATGACAAGAAGAAACAAATAAAAGCAATGGTAAGTATTCACGATCTTTTGAAAAAATTACAAATGATTTAGAGAATTAATGAACTAGGAAAATTATATGCTATATACTTATCTGTTTAACTATGCTTTCATTGCATGGGAATATCTGGTGAAATATAGATTGATCTAGCATGCTAATGAACAATAACATAGAATATGACGCAGAATATGAACAATAAAATAAGTTTCCTAGCACCAAGTACTTCAAGAAGAAAATATACAAAGGAACCACAAAGTAATCATAAAGCAAAACGTTTTGCTGTAACAAGGCAGGAATACATTCCCATGCCATATGTTGGATGGATTGGCAAAATCAAAGCTGTTTTTAACTCTAGTTACTGGTATAAAGTATCACAATACAACTAGAAACTTTCTGCTCTAATTTCAACTAACTTGTACAAGGCACATTCAAAATATAGCAGTGAAAACCTTGAGTTCTATCAGTTATTCATCAAAAAAAAAACAGCATTTTCCTTTCTTTCAAACTTGGCAACTAAGTTGCGGAAAGTGGTCATGTTTAAGCTTCTACTTCACAGAATTGGAAATAAAGTTGGAGTTGTGATGCAATCATGTTTAGAGGGTCCAAATGAAGGACTATCTTAGACCGTGCAGCCTAAAGATTCACACAATCAATAATGAATCCCCACAAGCAAAGGCCCATACACAGCACGAAACAACAAGCTTAATTATATTAAAATCAATAGAGGAAATTACACACAGGCACAGGAATTACATTCTTATCAGTCTTGGATTACAAGACTCTATGGCAGTCCTCAAAGGGATACTAACTAGACTTGCAGGCTTTGCAAGACTCTGTTTGAACCAGGCTTGGTTACTTCTCTCTAAACTTGCCAGACTCTTGAGCTCTAGACTTACAGGCTGAGAACTACTAATCAAGATCGTCAACCCAGCTATTCATAGATACAAGGGGGAACCACCAACCAGCTGTAACAGGTTACCTTCCAAAACAGATCACTGTTCAATTTGGGACGCTCTACTTTGCAGGTAGACTGTTCCAGTCAAGTCCAATCACAAGGTTGTTGACCGAAGAAAACGTATCTGGCCCAAGAAAAAGGGGAACAAACAACCATACAAAGAGAAGACAGTTAGGGTCATGTAGACCTACAAAGACAACAAGATGTTGATGCACAAGGATTCTTAAGTGACTGTGCAGGATGTGCAAGTCACGCACAGTGCAGGGCTGACCACTGAGCTCTTTCAAGTTTTCAACAATGCTGCACAAGGCATTACACGTCTTTCTTCCTTTGATGCGCAAGGCTTCCGAACCTTCTCATAAGTCTTTTAACATTTTGCAGTGCAGAGCTCAGGGTCTTCATTATTCTGCTGCACAAACTTATTTGACATATGTGCAGCACTCAGGGTGAAGGCTTGTCTTTATTGAACAAACAAATGATGTGCGCTAGCCTGCACAGAGTTGCAGAAACTCCTTATTTCTACTCTCCAAGCACTTTTGGTGATGTAAGATAATTTGTGAACCCGAATGCTCCTGCATCAAGTTGGAGCTTCTTTGGGGACAATAGGAACTTAGAAGTGTTCTCATTTTCTATATATGTGTTCTAAATTAGTAAATACTAGTTTGTTTTGTCTGGTACCTCACTTTCATCGACATTTAATGCAAGACCACTGGCACGACTAATCAATGCCTTTAAGCTCTGTATGTTTGGAATAGAAGATGACTTGAGTTGGAACTCTGATCCAAACTCAGCTAGCCTTTTTGTATCCATTTTCATTTTCAACGAAGAATCAACAATGGATGAAAATTACAACCATACAACCAGTATCAGCAAAGCAGACACAAGAGTATTGTAGCAGTTCCTATAGTCAATATCACACAGGAAACTGCATAAACCTGATCATAGCTTTGAAGTCCACAAATTAGTACTAATTAAGGAGATGAAAATGACAGATTAAGCAACTTGAAGGTAAACACAGTCCAAGAGAAACCAATTGTCTAACTAGTTTTGGTCCATTTTCCTAATTCAAGCACAAACTGTTTTTCTTGATCCACTTGTCAGCCAATGCAAGAGAAAATATATACAAGTTCAAGAAAATGCACAGTTTTGCATAACTGTGCCACTATGAAGGCAGGTGCCAGGTATTTCAGAAGTTAATTCATTAGTAATGAAGTTAGTCATATCCTATACTCATGCAGCATAGATAAATTTGTATCAGTTTGACTGAAAGTATCTAAATTTTACAATGAAGACAGTAGAGCCACATTTCAATTTAGTTTTTGCATAACTATGCAAAGGAAAATGTTTATGCAAAGGAAAATGTTTATACAAAATAAGTAGTAATAAGCACTGCTACTATATTGCATCCATCTATACAGATTCAAGAAAATCCTTCTATCAGTCAAAAGCTAGTGAAGTGGAAGAGAGTATCAGCTGTGCAGTAACAGAATTAAAATTCTCAATACTCAATTAAAAAATTTACTTTGTCAAGAGAGAGGAGCACGTTGCAAACAAAGCCTTAAAAATGCAGTAAGCCTTTCATGCGAACACAGCTAATGGATTACTAACATAATCCAGATGTTAAATACCATCAATGACATGGAAAAGAGCAATTACATCAGGAGAATCAGTGAATGGAAGCAAAGACAAGAATTAACAGCCTTTTGAGAAAATAATAGGTGATTAAGAGAATTGATGAACAGATGAAAAGGAAAGTATTTGTAATCTCATATGTTATCTGTTTAAATATCTTTGACCCCATAGGTATCTTAGTTGAATATATGTTGATCTAGCATGCTAATAAACAATGACTTGCAATACAACAAAGATCATGAACAATAAATAGCTTTCCAAGTCACCAAATCCTTTGTAAATAAAATATAGGTGAACCCCAAAGTACAGAAAAAATAAAGCAAAAGAAGGTGCTGAAAGTAGGCAGGAACACATTTCCATGCCATATGCTCGACCTATTCGTAAAATCAAGGTTGCTTATTTTCATTTACCGGTATCAAATATTTTAATAAAACAAGAACTTTACGCTGCTTTCCATTAACTTGTACGGAACGCATCTGAATTATAACATCAAAAACTATTCAATCAACAACAGTGATAACCTCGAATTCTATCAACGATAAATTACTATCTTCCTTTGCTTCAAATTTGGCATCTTCTGTTGGTTCAACACGTCCCCATCGATCAACTGATAGCCTCATGGACCCGCGGAACATGTCAACTTTGGCATTGTGTAGTATTACTGTTGCTCCAGGCTTCATCAATTCCACTAAATGAAAAAGTAACAGACAGGTACAACAGGTAAATAAATAGATTCTTGAACGGGAGAGAGTCAAATTCATGTATCATATAGAATCAGAAAAGGTGCATGTAGAAGCAACCGTAGTCTTTTCCCTGAATATGCAAATCAATAGTTTTTACTCAGAATGCATGTAACTAAATTCAAGATTATCTCCAATTTCAGTATTAGACTTTGGTAGTATTGTTTTCGAAGTGCAGTTTTTAGGACCTTTAAGTTGATAAAAACCTATGTTCCAGAGAGAACCTGTCCACACCCCTTGGTCCCTAGTCCTATAATCCCCGACACTGTTGCTATTTTTCTACTCAGATGTTTTTTTCAAAGATTTTGGGGATATTTCCAGGCACCCCCCTTTCACATTCCTCCTGAAAGGGAACTTAGTGAAATATGGCCAAAAACTGAAAACTTGTATATACTTCTGAAAGTATCATAGGTCGAAAAACTCTATCTCATATCTCATAGTAAACAGGTTCGTATAAAAATAAAATATTCGAGGTTCTAAAACTGCAAAATAAGGTTTGATAAAAAAAAATCGAGATTAACAAACAAGAATAAAGCTATAAATCACTAACTTCGTAGTGAAATTTTAATTTAGGGAAATAAAATTTCAAAAACGAGGTCGAAGAAGATCTGAGAGAGACGATCGAAATTGCATCCGTCCAAAATACGAGTGGTCTGTAAGGCAAAATGATAAAAACGATGCATCTTAATTCAATTCAGGCGTTTTTTCCTACCATGGTCTACCTCTAGACGCAGAAAAAATATAAATACACAGCCCTTTCTTAAATTTCACCTTTCACCGGGCTATAAGACAAGGGAAAACCCTCGGATTAAATATTTATAAACAGATCCGGGAAAAGAACCAGTTTTGGCGGAGATAAGAATAGAGAAAAGATAGATTTACATACCTTGATCACCTCTGGCAATGAAAACAATAATGGCGGTGTCATCTCCCACAAGGCATTCGGCAAGTCGCATTTGACGGCCCTGAGGCCCCTTCTGCAAAACCGCCTTTGCATCCACCACTTTTACCACCATCGTAAGCCCACTTGTGCCTGGACGCAACTGCACCACTTTCGTGAATTCCTCCGCCATCTTCCTGAAAATATCTCAGATGAAGCTCAGTATGGAGATGTAATACGACAGAGGCAAACTCAATTAAGGGAAACTAAAATTTATATGGTAAAACCGAGGGTATGGTCCTATGCACAGGGGCTCATTTATATCTCTATTCCTGCGTGGTCTTTTTAGGCATATGTAGCATCCATATGATGCAATAATTTTGGGTTTTGGTGTTTTAGTGTGTATTTATATTTAGAAGTTGATTTAATTACGCCTAAGGCATTACCCTCATGGGAAAGGGCTTTGCGTACATTCATGGGACTATGTTAAAGTTGACGACCTAAATAACGGTTTAGTTATTTTTAACTAGTAATTGCAAATGAGTTGCAAGTTACGCCGGAGAGGGCTTCAATTTTATGTGTATAATTTTACTCGAAGAACAATTCCAGTGTACAGATAAAGAAGGGAAAGGTGTAGAGAGTCAGTTCTTCTGTCGGCCAGCTATGGCTGCCAGTGAAGTAAAATAAAAAACATAACCATGAGTTAACACCGCGGTCACTCATGATGTTCTCAGGCCGGCCACTCCCAAATGCAAGGGCACCAAAGAATGGTTATTGCCAAGTCTAAAATGTCATTTAAAGGATGTGGAGTCAAAGAATAATAAATATCTATGACTTACAAAAATATCTAAAATCCGGCAACCTGTAAAGTTAAGCCACCGGAATTTGACACTTTCCAGCAATGCCTTCTTCAAAGTAAACGCCTCCGGCGAATTATTTTATTTTATTTTGTGGTTGTTTTTGCAGATTTGATATTTTTAACAATTTTATTTTTTTTAGTGGTTATTTTTGCAAATTTGATATTTTTAAACAATTTTACTTTTTTTTTTTTTTTGCAGATTTGCTATTTTTAACTATCCCTCTAAAACAAATAAGTTGATTGTTCACTCAACCTTATTTTCATATCTCCATTGTGTTCGCTGCTATTTGCCCCTCTTGCTGAGGTTTGGCTACGAATCACCATCATCGTCATACTCAATCGGTGCAATACAATACTACTTATCATCTTCATCTTACCAAGAGTGTTCTTGTTGAAGGCTTTCAAACCTAATTGCTCAGGAATAATGGACGCATCACAAGCCAGTTTTTTTTTTTGTCTCTCTCTCTTAACTTTGTTTTTTCATGGCGATGAGAAGTATTAGAATTTGCATATCTTTTAATTTGTTTTTTTTAATATTGTTTGTTTTTGGAGACACGAAATTTACCATATAGAAATGGATTTGTTCTTTGAACTTATAAGGAAAAATAAAAAACACTGAATTTGTAGAAAAAAATGTGCAAAAAAACTTTAAATGATATTATTGAGACCTTGATTCAGCAGGTACATTTAACACTCAAAATATTGCAATTGTTTTTGACAAACCATTAAATCGATCGAATTTGATCCATATCACCCAAAAATTGACCAAAATCAACATTAATTTGCATTAATTCAGTTTTCTAACATGCTTGAGTTGGCCTCCAAAAATTGACCAAAATCAACATTAATTTGCATTAATTCAGTTTTCTAACATGCTTGAGTTGGCTGTATGTATTAATTCAGTTTGCTAACATGTTTGAGTTGGAAATAGGGATCCATAGTCATAAATACTAGCAATCACATGTGTACATTCATGTCGCTATGTTAAATTTGACGATCGTTTACGTTTTTTAAAAAAATGTTTTTAGTTGCATGTTTATAAATTTTTACCCGTAGTCATTGTCAATTCATTCTCCCAATGTTGTAATGTGAAGTGTGTTCGTGGAGTGCATTGCTTGCATTGCACAATATGCGAAGGAAGGCCTGGGAATTGAAGCTCTTCAACTTTATCGTGCAATGGCAAGAACATATATGGAGACGTCATGCTTTGCCTTTGGAAGTGTTGTAAGAGCATGTGCCTCACTCCAAGTACTTGGATTGGATGTGGGTAAGCAACTTCATAACCATATTGTCAAAACGGGTTATTTTTCGGATGGTTGTCAGCAAGGCTTTGATTCATATGTATGCAAATTGTGGTAGTATGGTAGATGCTCGCCAAGTATTTGACAAAATCTCTCAACGAAATTCAATTACATGGAATGCCATATGTATGCAAATCGTGGCAGCATGATAGATGCCTACCAAGTGTTTGACAAAATGTATTAACGAAATTCAATTACATGGAACACCACGATCTAGGTAAGTTCACAACATTATTATAATGATGTTGCTTTGAACTTATATGCTGAAATGCAATAACTGGGTATGGTATTAGCAGATGTTTGTGCCTCATATAAGTTGATCAATTGATGTCTAATTATTTTATATAAACTTGGATGCAGAGCCGATGAAAAGGATTTTCGTATTCAAGGATTGATTTATCAAAACCCATTTTCCTAGCTTTGTATTTTAAGATCCAATTTTGTTGGAACCTCTTTAAATGTGGAAGATTCATGTTTTAACTCCTTTGCTTTATGGGTAGTGATTGTATAGTCTCTTTGGCCCAATTCACTCAAGCCTTTATCGACTATGTGTAAGATAGACTATCTATGCATCTCCAGTTTTAGCGCAGTTTTCATTTGCTTGGCCTAAATCCAAGCAATGTTATCCCTCATCCTTGTAAATCCATTTAATCTATTATGTTAATGAAGAGAGTAGAACATCAATATTGGCGGTGAATTTCTTCTTTTTCTCTATTGTTTTGTCTGTGAGTTCATATTTAACATGTAGGTGCAAGCACATTCTTTTGGATGATAATTTTGAAGCACATTTATTAGACTTTAGCATTGCTAAGTGCATTTCCTCGACCGAAACCCACACATCTACCTATGTTATGGGTATCGTTGGTTACATTGACCCTGGATATGCAAGAACACCAAGGCTTAATGAGAAATATGATGTATACAATTACAAAATTGTTCTTCTGGAGTTGTTGACAAGAAGGAAAGTTGTGAATAATGACTCAAATTTGCTTTAGTTGGTAAGATTTATGTTTGTTAATTTTCTTTTGGAGCTTACATTGTACACTATTTAAGTATTTTTAAGGTTTTTTGTCTAGAGTCATGGAAACTGTTGATACAGAAGTTGGAGCAACCTGCAAGGATTTGGGGATTGTATTAATTTTGTGAAGTCAAGAATGACAATGGTTGTATTGAATTTTGAAAGAAGGCATTGGCTCTGTTTCACCAAATGCAACTGATAGGTTTCCATCTAGATCAGTTCACTTTTTCCAGTATACTCATTGCCTGTGCTAAAATAAGAGCTTTGGAACAGGGGATGAAGACAATGTTCTTGATGAGGCTTTAAAGTTTTTTAAAGAAATGACTCAAAGAAATGTGGTGTCATGGAATGCTATAATTGTGGGATACATGCAAAATGGTGTTCTTGGTGAGGATTTTAGGTTTTTCAAATAAATGCCTTGACCAGATGCCATCTCATGGAATGCCATGATTGTAGGATACGCGCTAAATGGGCTTGATGAAAAAGCCATGCAAACATTCTAGATAATCCATTTGGCAATACTGGTATAATTTTTGTGTAATTGTTAGTGGGAATCTTTGATGCATATCATATAATTAGTAGGTCTATAAGTGGGTATTCAAAAAAATTCTTAGAAGAGAGACTGGTTATATTTTTATTATATGCTTTGAGACCTTTATCAAGCCTAGAAAGTTTCACATTTCAATCTAAGAGAATAGTAGGATTGATTCTATTAATATTGGTCATTGTTATAGTTCTTATTTCCTTTCGTTTGTAGATTCCTTGAAAGTTACTTTTGCATTATCAGTGGCATTAGCTATTTTGTTTATGATGATCACTGCCGACATTTCGGTTTTCAAAATTTTTAGTGGGGATATCCACATGCCAAGATTGTTACCTATGTTTTGGGGTCCTGCAGAATTCCTAAACCTGCACCGCCATACTGTGCTCACAAATTTGGGGGGTTTGTACCAGGTGTTGTCCATGCACTTATGCAACCATGAAACCTTTGGATATATCACAATGAAGCCTTATAAATATGTATGTAACATTTGAGGATTTACGACAACAAAATTTTTCTTGCCTCACTATATGTTTGATTTAGAAATTGTTTTCTAGCTTATCTAATCCATTTTTAATATCCTGTGTGGTGTATTGCATCTGGCTTAAAATTTGATCAAGTTTTTATGAATGTATTTCCTTGGGTTGTGAGCTCAAAAAGTGGTTGTTATTGCTTTGTTCTTCCTTGAATTAAAACTCCAGGAAGAAATTATTCAGGAATCCAAAAATACATGCCCTTAATTTTGCATCCACAAACTTTATGAAACATTGTGAAGTGCTTGGGGAAAATTTAGCAAACTCGGTGAGTCTCGTGTCAAGACTCATGAGTCCCGCTTCTGTCCTTGACAAGGCATGTTGTTTATCATTATTTTTTTATGCATTTGGCTTTAAAGTTGATCAAGTTTTTATGAATGTATTTCCTTGGGTTGTGAGCTCAAAAAGTGGTTGTTTTTGATCTATTCTTTCTTGAATTAAAACTTCACGAAGAACTTCTCCAGGCATCTAGAAATACATGCCCTTAATTTCACATCCACAAAATTTATGAAACATTGTGAAGTGTTTGGGGTAAATTTGTCAAACTCGACTAGTCTCATGTCAAGTCTCGCGAGTCCTGCATCTGGCCTTGATAAGGCCTGTTGTTTATCATTTTTTTAACATAAATTTAAAAAAAGAACAAATTTGAATTTTTTGAAGACTTTTGAAATCCATTCTGCAAGAAATAGTCATCAATCATAGCATAAAAAGCTCTGGAAGCACGCTTCAATCTATATAACACCTTTTTGAGGCAGCACAGTAGATGCGTTTTGCTCTCTTTTACATATCCACATGGCTACTCCATATAGACTTCCCAAGTCAATTCATCATTAACCAAAGCATTCTTGACATACAGATGGACATTTTTCTTAATTCAGGAAAATAAAACAAGGACACATCAGAGGGTGATCACTTTAGTCACAGGTGTTAAGGTTTCTGCATAACCAATTATTTTATCACGTGTGTACTTCAACCACTCATCTGGCATTCGATGGCAGGTTCCCCTTCTGATTCACACTTAGTCTTTTAGATCCATCTACACCTAATAGCTTCCTTTCCTTTTGATAATTCTATCCTCATCTAAGTATATTCCTGTGAATTGGTTTGATTTCTTAATCCATTTGCAAGTCTCCCCTTTATACCTTACTTGCCTCAAAATTGAAAGGCTCCTCTGCAGTCAACACTTGAGATATGAATGCATAATTAAATGTTTTGTGCACTCATCTTACTGCCTCTTCCCTTCTTGCTCAAGAAGTTGTGACTTGAAAACAAGCTACAAGTATCATTTTGATATACTATTCTGTCAGGGATTTGTTGTAATCTCCTTATACGCCAGCTCATCATTGTCAGGTGCAATAGTACTCAACAAATATGACATGTTATTTTGCCATTAAAGTGTTGGATTCTTGTTATTTTGGATGTTATCTTGCCCCTGTACGTTATGGTAGCATACACAAGGCATGTGAATTGTATGATAAAATGCCTCAATGAGATGTGATCTCATGGACTTAAATGATTGCAATATATGCATAAAATGGGTTCATTGAAAATGCCTTCAAAACTTTTAGGTGAATGCATTTGACAAGTGCAAACCCAGCCTCTAGAACCTTTGTCAGCATACTCCCTTTCTATACCAATATGGGATCCTTAGCACAAGGTATAAACATCCATCAAAGTATAATGGAAAGTGGATTTTTGTTTGCAAAATGCCTCAAATAGATGTGGTCTCATGGAATGCCATAATTATAGGATATGCACAAAATAGCTTTGACAATGATGCTCTCAAACTCTTTGAGGTAATAAAGCACTCCACAATGTACCCTAGCCATTTAAGGTTCGTTTATATTTACTTGCATATTTTGTCTCATTTATGTTTCTTGGAGAGATAATATGTTAAAGCACTGAGTGGTTCTTTAAATCTACTTTGACATTAATACTTCATATTCACTACATTCTCAAGAGTGAGTGTTAGCAAACTTATATGTCTCGCTTGCATTTGTATTTGATTATTACACAACTAATTATTATTTAACATCCCTTCCAATGTACTTTGTAACATTTTTTTGGCTTTAATATAAAATCATAATTGTCAATCACACCCCTTATCAACATCAACTACAAAAGTAATAATTATCCCTCTAAATCAAATAACATATTCCGTTCGGCGTTCACATTGCATTGTACACATGCGATTGCTAGTTTTAGAACTGAAAGAATACAATGATTAGAATGTTGCTCTTAAAGGTTAGTAATCACGCTGAAAGCATTCCCTGTATGGGAAACGACTTTGTGGAAATTCATGAGACTATGTCAAATTTGACGGCCTAAATGATGGTTACAATGGGTGTATTGACGTTTTCACTTTTCCTCATTATTTTTAACAATTTTACTTTTTACTTTTTTAATTTTGCTATTTTGCATGTTGAATGTGGGGTTGTGAGGTAAATTTAGCAATTTTGCACGGTATATTATGCATGGTGAATGCTTATTTAGGATTTGACTATTGATTTAACTGTTCATTTGATTGTTTAGTGATTTGATTGATTTGCTTTAATTGATTTATAAACCTACAAATTAAAAACTGCATGAGACTAATATATAAAAAAACAAAGACCTAATTTGGCCTTTTGATGCAGATTAACACTAACAAGTAAAATGATTAGGAGCGGGGCCAACTTGAATGGTTAGAACAGGGTGTCGACAGGGGAAACGTTTTGAGATCAAGACTCAGAGGTTTTGTACATGTAGATCTCAACTCCCAAAGAACTAGACAAATAGTCCATGTGGCAGTGCTCTTCATTCCCTTATTATAATCAAAGGGAAGGTACCCATACTAAGAATAAAAATTATATAGAGAGAACTATGGCCCTACAAAATATATAAGTTATCCTGTAATTCAATGTCAGAGATATCTATGTTTGAAAGATGTCTCTTTTGTAAGTATAATTTTTCAAAGGTATTAATTTTATACACAGGGAATTATTACATTAATAGAATCTTATCCTCATAAGGTGTTTCCATAGTTTGGATGTTAACTTCATTTTTACCAAATCTAAGAGGATTATTGATTCTCTCTCTAGGAAAATAAAACTCCAATTCTCTATTACTCTTGGTACCATCTCCAACACATGCTAAAAGCATTGCATGATGGAAATCTATTTGTGGCCATCCACGTATCTTGACTAAAATACATTGAGAAATGGCATAGTGCTTTTCCCACTTGTGAAATACATTGAGAAGTCTTCATGTTTTCATGTTTAGTTCAGATCTCACGATATAAGTTTTACAAATGTATATGTATGAATTTGTAACAAATTTGAAATGTACACGTAGAACCTTTCAATGTAATGTTTCATGTATATTCCTACATTTCCACTACCAATCACACCCCTTATCAACATGTTATTGACAGTACAAAAAAGGCTTTTCAACAAAGAACCAACCAAACAACCGATGCAACAATTGTCTCAAACATGTTGCAACACTAACACAATTTCCCACAAATAATTACAAACCACATCAACTACAAAAGTAATTAACTATCCAAAGAGGTATCAAATGTATTCATGTTTAGTGCCAAAAAAATTGGCCACAAAAGGCTACCACTCATGATATAAAATCTGCAAATGTATCGAAGTATTCATGTATTCATTTTTAGTTCAAATAAAATAGTCCACAAATTGCTACCACTCTTGATATAAGATTTGCAAATGCATATGTACGAATTTGTAACAAATTTGAAATGTAGAGATAGAAAATTTAAATGTCATGCTTCATCTATATTCTTGCACTTACAAAATCAATCACACCCCTTATCAACATCAACTACAAAAGTAATAACTATTCCTCTAAATCAAATAACATATATCGTTCGGAGTTCACATTGCATTGTACACATGTGATTGCAGTTAATAAACATTAATGCATAAATTATAATATATTTGTATTAATAATTTGTAAGATCGAATATAGAAACGATTGCTAAAACATTAAGAAGTAGATGCATTTAGTTGATTACAAGCGTGTGAGGTTGCACTAGCAATGTAGAGTGACTGTGCAAACTATAAATGTCTTGGAAGTGTTTCTTTTTTGGAATTAGAGTGCAAAATTGAGCAGGTATGGAACTATCCAATGGGTATGGAAGCATCAAATGGGCTAGCCCCTTTCAAACAGTTTTCATATGGTGATGTACTAGCACTCTGAAATTTTTTTTGTGGATGTAACTGACTCTGATGACTTTAGCTCTGAAACCTTACGTGTTGTATATTTACGAAAGCCTCTATATGGTGCCAAACAACTTTAAACCCTAATCATGGGTAGGAGACACTAAAAAAAATTAGTGTTTGAGTTGAAGTGTAATTTGTGCATCACTTACGCCAACACTACTCTAAGGAGGACTCAAACCACACATAGTTCTCCACCTAGTATGTGATATCTATATAGATGCAACTACTATGAAAACTTGATCACTTGATAATGAGAAACAATGGCTTGGAAAACTTAATCTTGGTCTGGTTTTGAAAGTCTCTAGAATGGGAAGTTTGACTCTTTAACCTAGTTGAGAGTGCTATCATCTTGTGTAGGAGTTTCTCCCAGATTGTCATGCTACTTTGAAGGAGTTTAAGAGAGATTATAGTGCTTTTGGATTGTATTTTACAAATATGCTCTTGAAATTTCTAGGTGAGGTAAATAAGTGGGTGAGACTTGTTTTTACATACATTTGTAGGTTTAATTTTGTAATAAGGTCAACCCATAGGATATGAACCGACCCATGAAAAGATGTCAAAATTGAAAAGTAATAGTTTGGTGGCTAGGGATGAAATCGTCGAATTTGTACTGAACCACCCCATATATGGGCAGTCACATACAAACAGTTTGTGGGATTTTACAAACTTTAGGGGATGATATCTGAGAAGAGTATATTGTTATGAATTGATTTAATTGATGATATGAGTGATTAAGCAACGTAAATAGGGAAACACGTCATACACGAGAGATAATGGTAGTTCATCTACGCTTGGAATGTGCACACAAGTTATGTTTTAGGTGCAAAGCCAAAGGTATCACTACTAAATGATGAATTAACAAATTTAGGTGTCTACATTTCCCTCCTTTAAGTATGAAATGAAAAATACATGTTTAAAGGAAAAAATACCTAAGTGTGTATACACACTTTGTCTTTTCTCGAAGTTTATTTTTTCACTTAAATGTTGGCACGCTCCATGATAAAACCTGTAACACAAAGGGTAACAGATGTCCATACAAGAATTGAACTCTAACTCAACTTTGAAAATATATTTATAACTTGAAAATTGAATTCAGAAGTAGTAAAATAAATATAGAAAAAGCATGTAAGAAATACACCCATTTTGTTTTCCAAAAGATAAGCTCTCAAATCTTGTGGTACTTGGAGATTTGGGTTGAAATTGAGTTGTTGAAGGATTTGGGGTGATCAATCCCTAATTTTACTGAAGGAGATATCGGATCTGCAAAGGAGTTAGGTGTCAATTGATCTACCACCAAAAGGAAAGTTGCTACAAAATATTATAGTCCTCCCGAAAACCTTTTAAAAGGAGGGGTGTCATGGAGCTTTCTAATTTCCCTAAAAATATTATGGACCAAACCATTGCAAATAGTTCTACGTCTAATTGAAAAATAACATAATGTCAAAAGGGCATTATTCGTCTCATGTCCCTATCATGTGATGCCCATGTGAGTATTAGATATACAATTTTGTGTATAGTAAGAAAGAGAGAGAGGCCCATGTCCAAATACCCCATAGTGAATATGTGCTCGAATTATGTCAAAAATAATGAAGTGCTTGCACCCCCAATGTACCATAAAATAGTAGACCCTACTTTGAATCATGTAATATGTTCCTAGACATATATTATTAACATGTAAATATCTATGAGAATCTAAGAATTGTGTAATCTACCAAAAAATTGTCCCTAGATGAAAATCTTCATCCTAGACTATAACGTTTGGTGGTTTTGTCCCTATGTGTAATTTTCTTGTGTTTGATATTTGATTATTTGTACCATGTTCCATTCTAAATTTTGATTGTGTCATATAAATTCATATAATAAACCGAATGAATGCCCCCTCTCTTTCAGCGAGTAATATGTATAGAGAGAACACTCAGCTCAAAAGAAACAATATGTATCCATATAGGATGTATTTGATTGTCAACATTGGATCACATGGAGGGTTGTTGTAGGTGGCCACCATTGAGATCATGTTCCTACAAGAGTGTGCATGGTAAAAAACATGACATAAAGAGAAAGTGAATCAATAAACAAACGATAAAAGCATAGGCAATCAAGTATACAAGTAAACAAGCAATATTACACGTGTTGGTCATAGAAAAGGTAAAGTGGTGCAAATAAGGGATGCTAAAGTGTCATAAAGACTAGTATATTAAGGATTCTATGCTGCATGTATGGAAGCAATCATACATGTACATAAGAAATGTCACATGTGTTAGTCATAGAAAAGGCAAGGAGCTACAAACAAGGGACACCAAAGTATCACAAAGACACACGTAACAAAGGCCATAAGCCACATACATGAAAGCAAGCAGATAAGAAAAAAATTGAATACCATAGAAGATAGTAGCCTAGAGGCATATAGATCAAAATAAGATAGTGTTGCATAAGATACATGTGTTAGCCATATTAGTATGAAAAATATCATATAAAAAAATATAAGAAATTGACCATGATGAGTAAGTGAAAGTAACTATATTGAAATAAAAGCACCTAAATAGTGTAGGAGATGCCCTCATATTAACAAGGTCACTAGGATGGACTGAGGACAATACTTGTCATTGTGTATAATCTTATGTGTGTCATGCATCAAGTTCAAGATAAATCATGAGCTCATGTGTCTAAAGAGCTATCAAACTGTATGATTGTAGATACCTAAATTTGGTAACTTATCCTCTGGTAATGAAAAGTTCAGCTTTGTTTCTATACTTGACTTACACACACATCTTAAGCCTATTTGACATATCTCTCTCCTCCCCATGACTTGATTTACCATATGCACTTCTTAGTCATTCACATACTTATTTTCATTTATCCAAAGTAGTGTATTAGTATCACGCATCTTGCCTACAATATTTCTTAAACATCATGAATTACCTAACCTTATGGCCTAGGACCAGACCATACTATGGTATAGGTCAGATCCTGTATCCCACTCTCCAATATATTTTTTCTTAGTTTGATTTCTGTGTTTAAGTCAATTTTTATCTTAGAGGTCATCCTTAATGTGACATATAACCTACGAAATCCTATATAAATAAGTCAAATGCACTTAAGAACTCACCTAGAATCCTCAAGGGCTCTTATTGTTCCAAAACCTCTCAAAGATCTCATAAATTTCCCTAAAGTAGCAACACATCCATTAGAGAAGCCACTACTTAGGTATGAGACACTCAAACTAGGTTCAAGAGTCTAGCTTCCCCATCCACAAGTCTCTAAAGGTCCTATAACCAAGTTATAGCAAGCGCATGTCAACACAAAGAATTGCCAAATTTCTAAGGGACAAAGAGAATCTATCTACCATCTAAATTAAAACACATTATATCATTGTTGCACATGGTACATTATACTTTATCTATAGTTATACCCATTAATTTTTGTGTTAATAAACATAAGGGAATAATAGGGGGTTGGCTTAGTTAAACATGTGCGATCACATACACACTAGTAGAATTAAATGGAGTTTTCTCACAGTTGCAAGGGGTTGTGGTGCATCACTTAGATTGTCTCAACAAGGATTGATTGTTAGGGCCATTCAAACTCAACCCACACTGTAGTTTCCTCTTTTCCAAGATAGTTTGATTTAAAGACTTTGAGCGCCTTCCACTTTTTGTGGGCAATAAGGGAATGAGAAAGGGAAGTGATTGTTATGTTTTCCAATTATTTTCATGAGCATTGCATTCTTCTTTAGTAATTTTATTTATATAGTTAGTTCATATGGGTTAAGGAGAAAATAAAAATGAAAAATAGAAGAGAAAGGGTCCATTATGAGGTTAGTCCTATATTGGGGCATTCTAATTGGTTTTAGCACCACATTAAGGTATAAGAAGGGGTTGTTTGGCTCATTTGGGCATCATCATCTTGTCTAATAATAACTTTACATGGTTTTTAGGCTGATTTATCAATTACTTTCACTTGAGGATGAAATTATTCTTGCATGGCCAATAAGGAGGACAACCTTCCTTATTTGATTGAAGTATGAAAAATCTTCAATTCATTGAGGATTTTGCATCCCGAGGATTCCAAAGAGCTTCAAAAATATTTATTTTACATATTTTCAGCTAGGGTTAGGTTCTACTACGGTTTTCAAGCCCTTTCCCAGGGAAGTGACCCACCTTATGGAGGATTTTAGGGGTTTCTAGGGCACGAAAACATCCAACTCAACCATCATTATGTTTCTTACATTTTTAGTAGTCAAAATCTACATTTGGACTTAATTTTTTGGCTTGGAATCCCTCATTTCTAGCCAATTTTTGTAAGGGTGCTCACTATTGTCATTTTTTTTAATTAAATAAATTTCAGCTGGGGTTTGAAGGCATATTTATTGGTTAATACTTTTTCTAAAATATTTTTAAAGTTTCCCGATATGTTTTGGATGGTGTGAATGATGCATTTTTTAAGAGATATTGCATTTTCCTTACTACTGTTATAAAAATCAGATGTTGTACCTTGTTCTCATAATTTTTTAGTTTACTATTTATTCTAGTTTGTGTAATTTCTTTTTGTTGTTAATTAGAGCTCAGAAAGAGACATTACAATCGTATCAAAGTATCCATCTTCCTAGCCTAGAGGGTATTCATGCAGAAGGAGAAGATAAAACTACATACATAAAGTTTTATGATGCTAGGTTTAAAAGGTTTTCCTAAGGGAAAGAGAGGTCGGTTTGTATATTGGCCCAACTGATCCATAACATGCATTTAGGAAGTTATTCAAGGGAAAATAACAATCTTCAACCATTTATATTTGTGATGGATCCTACAACTAGGCCTTTTCAACCTACCTTCCTCCTGAGGGAAGGAGTCATTCTTGAAGGTTGATACACAACATTCAGTAGGGCACAATATTACGTCCATCTATGAGGTGTATAGGGCTCTTCTAGCTGAGATTTGTGATGCCCTATCACTTGTAGAGTTCATAGGAGTGAACAAAGGTAGAGAGAGGAATGAACCTAGGTCTTATGCACCATAGAAGGATCTTCAGCATGTCTTGATAAAGGAAGAGGAGAAGAGTTTCCAAATTGCAATGGTGAAGCAAAAATAATAATTAGGGCTATAAGTAATGGAGAGAGAACAACCCATAGATGAATTTACAATACTAAAGGAAAGTGGGAATGATGTTTCAGCCCAAGATGAAAATAATTATCCATTTTTACAAAATAGTGAAGAAATCGATACAAAGAGGGAATTACTAGTTGAATGTGAAGAGATCAATATTAAGGCACATGCACTATCCTTCAAAAAATTTAAGGATGAGCCATTGACTTATTTTTATAAAAAAATTGTGAAGAGACATGTATTTGAAGAAAAATCATATTTATAAGGGGTTTATGAGGATGTTTTTTAGGATGACATTGATGAGAGGCATGCCTTTAAAAATGGGGCTTCACCAGATACTCATGTTGGTTATCACTTTGTGATTCTATAAAATCTGAATTTTATTATGAATCTAAATGTACATAACTGGTATAAATGAAATATACTAAAATATGAATGCTAAACAATTTATTTGATTTTATAAATGAAAGGAAATAAGAGGGATAAGGAACTTACCTCAATTTCGCTTACCTCGCAGTGACCTGGGACTGAGCAGTGTGATGAAATGGAAGAACAGACCATCGCAACTGACCATAGGAAAATGTAGCAGAGGTGAAAATAGATGGAATGAGGCAATTGGAGAAGGATTTGGGCACCTGGGGTGCTCTAGTCTTAACTCTAGGTACCCTGATATACAGAAATGGTCAGAACCTAGTTCTGATATGGTCCCTAAGGCTTCACACTTATTCACCTTTTGTCGTGTGAATGTCATACTTAGATCACCGAGGTACCTGTAAACCTGTAATGAAGAAATCACTTGCAAAATCCCAAATAAAACATCAAACCCTAAAAAATAAAGATGCAAATGAAGGGGTTGGATTGTCCTCAGTCACCACAATGGTGGTCTTACTACTAATCGTTGCACTACATCTCAAACCCAATGTAGTTTGGTGTGTTTGTGTGTGCAATAGTGCTCCTAGGTCCCCCTCGTGCCAATGACGCCAAAGTAACAGACACAAGCTAGATAAAAATGCAAATGTGTGGATGGAATAGAATGAACTCCCCTTCTTATACAGTGTGTATGCAAAGTAATAGTCCAAATATAGTCCCTTGCTCTATATAGATAGCTATCCCTTGATAAGAATAGGCCACCCATATAATGGTATGTATGTTGTGTTTATATAGGGATCTCTTGTTCGAATTTCAACACTAATGACCCAACATGTAGACTAGTACCTCAAGAGATGGGAGGAAAAACCAAAAAGAACGACCTCAAATGTAAAAAATATGATCAAAAATAAAGAGGACAAGGGTGCCCATGATGGACTGGAGCACTTGGCGCTAGTGTCCAGCCCTGGGTGCTAGTGTCTAGAGACAAGTGATGAAAAATGAGTGAGAATTGACTGACAGGGATCCCTGTGACCTGACCAGAACTGTGTTTATGAGTGACAAGTGTGTAAGATAAACAAACAATAAAGACTGAACAAGACAAACATATGGACTATGGGATGGGTCATTAGTGAATACTTTTCTTACGCAAGATCCATATATAAAACAACATACTTGGTGGTATAATAATATTAGTAAGTGTGTGATTTTGAGTTTACATTTTCCCCCACTTTATGTTGGTGAGCGAAATATCGGTAACATAAAGTAGATAGAGATGCATACCTTAAAAGTCTAGAGAAGCCCATGTCACTGAAGTACACGAAGAGTGTAGTAGAAGTGTGTGCCAAGTAAAAACATATAGCATGACGAACCATGGATCAACATGTTGATCCATGTAGTGTAACAAGGGATGTGGGACCGTTATGAGGAGTGCTAAACGAGATTGATGGTTATGATGTTGAATGATTGTAGATTTCAATTTTTTTCATTAATGACAATGTGATGGGGAAGGGAGTGATTAGTTTCCAACCCAATTGCATGTGTATGAAATATTGAGTATTTAGACATCCTGCCACTAGAGGAAGAGTGTAGGGAGAGAGGTATAGTTTTACTCTCTAACTTTAACTATATCCTCAAAATATATAGCCGTTATAGAGAGACACATATCAAATTTGGATGATTTTTGGGTCTAGATTTTTGGATCAAATGTGTTGACCCATATAGGAGCAATATAGGAAAGGTAATGACATCTCATTACCCCCACTCCAAGGGTGTCACCAAAATGTGTATGTGTTGCATTCTATGTTAGGTCATCTGTAAGCAATTGTGAAATGTAGAATAACTTCCCATGTTAGTTCATCTGGGAAAGTGGTGATATAACTCTCAAGTTAGGTCATCTGGGAGAATAAATGCATTGTGTTCGTGTTGATTGATTGGTGTGATTTTTATTGTTGTAGCGATCAAAGTATATATGATTGATTGATTGGTTACTCATGGATAGATTTTACAGTTGTTCCCCCCATGTTAGGTCATTAGGTGGGGTTCGCTAGAAAATGATGTGAAATGTCATATGGTGTATAAGAATATTTTTTATAATGACGAATTAGAAATGTAGAATGGTTGTGTAGTGGTGTAAGGGGAATTAAAGGATGAACCCACTTATATGCCCCCCTTCAGTGAAAGGGGAAGTGATGAGTAGAACAAACGTTGAGATGAAAGTAAGCACGTAAGGATGTAATGAATAATGTATGAGATATATAGCAAAAGTTTGTGTATAATGAGTAGAAAAATGAAGTCAAAGAGAAATGTTGTGTTCATAATTTATTTGATGTGATAGTAGGAGGAATTTTGAAAAGCATTCCAGCAAACGAGATAAGAAATCAAAGTAAGAACACTCAAGATATAAGTGAAATAATGTGCGATGTGTATTAGTAAAGAAAAGGAGTACGAAGAGGTGACAATAATAGTAAGGGAATAATAGAAAGGTTATTATAAATATTAACGTGAAAAAGTGAATAAGACAACTCATTTGATCATTGTACCGTGGAGGGTGATTTTAAGCCATGGGTGTTTGTGAGGATACCGTAAGTTAGAGCACCATGACCAAGTTGATTTGACATGGTGGTGACAGGCGGTGGCGTCACGTCTACAATGACAAAGTTGGTAAGCGTGATTTTTTTTCTAAGAAATGTGTTGAGATTAGCTCCTTTTTTGATGAATTTGTGTGAAAAAAATTGTATTGTTGAATTTCTTGGACATATTGGACCCGGAAAGAAGCGGTGAAGGTGCGTTAATGACCTTCGATGATAGGAATGCCCAGATCATAGATGTTAGTTGTCCTGCTCCTGGGTGCTCCCTAGTCCTGTACCTGGGCACATGTGTCCAGAAAGCATGAGGTTAAGCCTAGAATGATGTAGATGTGAAAATTTAATGTTTGTTGATATTGTAGATGGGTACTGTGTTGTGTATGTATAATGCTTCTAACTGCATGTGTTTGTTGTTGTTTTGTGGTGTGCAGAGGGACATCTATTCAAGAGAGTTATCGTTGTGGCTGTCAGTTTAATATGTTACTCGATATTCGGGTTGTACAGATGATGAGTGGTATGTGTTGTACCATGCTGGCCTTGCGACACATAACAAGGATGGGGGATGTGTCCCCATAATATGTCTATGCTTACAGTTTTTTGTGAGAGGTGGTGTGTGGATACTTACACCTTTTGGTTGCCTATAAGTGAGAAGTTAGTTACATCTAGAGGATGTGTATCAAATATTCTGATTACTGATTGTAGGTGAGAGGGTACATGATATGGTTGTGGATGATATGCAAAGATAGATGAGGTCCGTTAGGTGGTATTTTGTGGGGACTCAAGTTCATACCGAGGCCCATATTATCCTGGATGCTATTTTGAGATCAAGGGTTCCGCGATTGTGGAAGTTTATTATTATGGTGATAGCATCATCGATTGTAGTGGAGGATGGTGGCATTGGTATCTTATATAAGATGCATGATATCTATTGCCAGATAGAGGAAGAGAGCACTAGGTATACTTATGCACGATGTTTGTTGGCCCACCTTTACAGGGATCTATATATATTTACACAGGAGGATCATGGAGGTGGTATTGGAGCTATGACATTTTTGCATGTATGGGACTATGATCATATTGCAATATTGAGGCTAGTAGGTGGGGCCCATGGATATTGGGTGAGGCTACACATATTTTTTGGGAGATGGGTAGGTGTATGTGGTAGGAGGATGGATACCGATTCCTATAGAGTGATGATAGATCGCATGGGTCCAAAGGTCGTGGTATGGAGGCCATACTAAGACTATGGAGGATGGCTAGAGGATGTTGTAGAGTCACGATGCATACAATGTATGATGTGGTTAGAGGATTATTTTCCATGGGTGACTGAGTTATTTTAGGTTGAGCAGGTTTCACGACAATTTGGTTATGCCTTGGATGTGCCCCTAAAGCCATATATATGGTTGAGAGCCATTAGGGCATCGAGGAGGGTTAGAGCTAGACCAGGGCCCACAGGAGAGCAGTTAATACCTCCAAGGCTAGACGATGCAGATGCAACGATATATCCAATATAGGTGGATGATGCAGGGTGTACAAAGGCATACTAAGCATGATGGGCCTCAAATCGGTGGGTGGTTTTGTATCTAGTATTGGAAAATACAACATGATTTCCACCAAGAGGAGGAGCGAAGGGTCAATCACATGGCCCCAATAGTGTAGTGGTGGCGATAACAGAGCGTAAGTATTTGTATGGTGTTGTGTGATTTATTACATGGTTTGTGAATTGTTAGTGTTGTCTAACACATGGATATATGAATGCAGGTGATCCATATTGGTCATTGATTATGGACACATCCATCCATACATTAACACAGAATGTGCCCTGTTGGCTAGATTTTCTCCATAGCTAAAAACCTAAGCAGTCATGAGATAAATATCAGTCATTTATCGATGAGGCTCCCATGTAATATGTTTATCCATCTGGTACGTTTGAAACTTACTAACTATTTGTGGGGGTTTTACTTTAATCACAAAGCTCATGAACCATAGCTTAACAATTCTGCAACAAGTAAGTAACTGTTTATGAAGTATTTGTAGAAGGGGGAAATAACGGAATTTAAGAAAGAAGAAAGGAAGATATGTAATTCAACCAATAATTTACAGAGTTGATTTCATACACATGGATTAAATAAAC
The DNA here is from genome assembly GCA_019776745.2 of Taxus chinensis. Taxonomy (NCBI): domain Eukaryota; kingdom Viridiplantae; phylum Streptophyta; class Pinopsida; order Cupressales; family Taxaceae; genus Taxus; species Taxus chinensis. The sequence goes on from CM034146.1 coordinate 302,050,501, forward strand.
AAGTAGATCTAACCATATTCAGAAGTAAAGGAAAAGAGAAGCTTCTAATATAAATCTCAGATAACATAATTTATCTAAATATCCACACATAAGTAAGAAGAAAATGCACCATGGACACAAATTTCTCTAGAAATCCGCCTTTATTCAATTCCCCAGCTTTCACAGAAATGACATCAATGGCTGTAACACAACATCTGGAACTCAAGAATGCTAATTAACAAAGTGTGATCCTTTAACCCGTAGGATCTTCCTCTATTTATAGTGTATAGAGGGAAATTACAAATAGGAAGCTTTCAATGAATTGCCACATGTGGAAGCTGTGAAAAGGGGAAACATTTGGCAGTATTCTTCCTGGAATTCCTCTTTACATGACATGCATGATTTATAACTGAAAATAGAACCTTATATTTTGCATGTCTGCCACCTATTTCCAAGTAATTGAATTCTTCTAGTAGTAATGACTTTTATAGCCAATTACCTAATTTTTACAATTTTAGTTTATTAATCAATTGATTTGTCAGAGAAAATAAGAGAAAAAAGAAGAAAGATGAGAAGAAATTAGAAAAAAGCTGCAATTCAGTCTTGTACTTCTTCCATACTCTGCATGCTGATCCAACCTATATTGCACTTCTGCTTCATTCACTTTAGCAATGAATGATCTGAATGATATCTCTGCCTTGAATCCGAGATGTTTTTTTCTCCCATATGTTGTTGAATCCTTTCCTTCAATTCTCACCAAAATGGATCTGGAAGCAGATGACTGATATTTACTTGCAGGTGCTACCTCTGACCTGTCTTCCCTTTTATCCTTGAAGCTTTTATAGTTCTTCTCCAGTACGTGCATTGGTACAATGTTTTTCATAAACAATTTAGAAAAAACTCATCACCCTTCATCGTGCATGAATCAACCTTTGTCTGAGATCTTCTTCTTTTATTTCTACCAGAAAACCTTGTAAATATGAGAGATGGATCTATTTATGCATAACCTGAAATTTATCCTTCTGATTCTGAAGATATATTCAATGTATTTGACAGTGACTTTTCCTTCTTTTCACCAATATGAGCACCAATGAAGTATTCCTACAAATAATTCAGACAAGTATGCAGTCCATAACATGAATATCTAATTTCTTCACCAAGATCTAATTATAAATCCTACTGCCCTCTATTTTTAGACTTTACTTGCATGCCAAGCAAGCTAAAAATAATATTTAATTCCCCTGTGCACTCACATCAACATGCACATAGCCAAAATAATAAAAAGAAAGTCTTTCCAACCCTAGGCTCCAAAACTGGATGCTTCCTGGAAATTAAAAGAAGTCAACTTTTAGATATTTAACTATGCCAGAATGGGTCATACTTTTTGGCTAGGAATTGTGTGAAAAATAAGAGGGCAAGGAAGTGTGAATTTGTATCCTTCCAAGAAGCTCCAACATTCCCATTTGTACTTTAAGTGATTTATCTTTAATAATGGGAAAAAACAATCTTCCAGGAAGGTTCCAAATTCCCACCTTCCTGCTAGCACAAAAATTCCCATTGACACTTAGAAATCATCCTTCCAAAAAATGTGACTTGCATGGAAGAAAGCTTCTTTCAAAAAGCACGACTTGCATGGGTGAATAAAACTTCTTTGGTGGGAATTTTTACCCTTCCAAGCAGCCCCAAAATTCCCATTTGTACTTTAAGTGATTTATCTTTAATAATGGAAAAAAAAATCTTCCAGGAAGGCTCCAAATTCCACTTTCCTGCTAGCTCAAAAATTCCCATTTGCAGCTTAAGTGATTTGACTTTAATAATGGAAAAAAACAACCTTCCAGGAAGGCTCCAAATTCCCACCTTCCTACTGACACCAAAATTCCCATTGGCACTTAGATGACTTGACTTCCATCATGGGAATTTTTTACCTTTTAGGTAGCCTCCAAATTCCCACCTTCCAGGAAGCGCCAAAATTCCCACTTGCATGGAGAAGTCATCTTTCCCAAAAAGTGCAACTAGCATGAAGAAAGCTTCTTCCCAAAAAGTGTGACTTGTATTAAAAAATTACTCTTCCCAAAAAGTGCAACTTTTATGACTTCTGCTTTTAAAGTTGTATAAAAACTCATCAACAACATTTTATTTCCATTTTTGGATTTTTGGTGAAGAAAACACAAGAAGAGAATAAAATTTTCCAGATATGGAAAGGGTTCGTAAAGATGTAGCAGCAAAAACTTACAAGTGCCATAACTTTCACTCTGTGGCTTCGTTTAAGGTGTCGTTTTCTCTAAAAGTGCATATTTTCTCAAGCTCTACACATTGGTGGCAGTATTTTTCTTATTTTCATAATCCATTATTGCACCTTTTTGGACCAAACAACCTCTTCCAATCTCCTGCAGGAATCCTGAGCTTTGATCACCTTTAGACAAATTAGTAATTAAAAATAATGGATAGTTTTTTCAAAACCCTAGGCTCGGGAAAAGCTCTGGTGGGAAGAATGAATAGGCTACAGGAATTTCCATATGGGAAACAAAGGAAGACAAAAATAAATAAAAACAAAACCCGAAAGAAGTTGTGGGCAATTGCTCGAAAAATTTCTTCGATTAGTTGGTCTATAAAAATTCTTCCCCCCGGGTGAATGTTCTATGATAATAATGATGGGGTGAAGTGCTTTATATAACCTAAATCCTCCAATTTCAGCTTAATCTATTTTTAAAAGAAATTTATTTATTTAATAAATAAATAAATAAAGTTCTCTTAGAGAAAACCTGTCGAATGGATAGAGTGAGTTTTAACATGTGGGTACTTGGGGATTTTGGCTTTTATGACTCTCTGGGGATAGCTTAGAGCAATGGAAATAACTTTACGCAAAACAAACACAAAATTACTCATTACTTGAAAAGAACAAAGATTTTTTAAAAGGGGTAGTCCCAGATTTTAGGGTGAAATCTTGACGACACCATGCCCACAGACATACTCATGGGTGGAGGCATGCTAAAGCCTATAGATGATATTACGAGCATGCCCATTTGTTTGAGCCAATTAAGATAACATCAACTACATGTACAATGCTACTGAGCGATCGAGACGAGGCACAAGAGGAGACAAAATGAGCTAGAGAGGTCATTGGTGGAGGTCCTTTAGCTTAGGATGTATTTGCGTGGTTTGTGGAGTTTAAGAGTCGCTTTGTAAAGCATTCTACGGAGAACACACTATTGTATAGGAAGTTAGAGAGATATAGAGGTCGCAATCAATAACGTAGAGTTAGTGACAATGATTCTAGTTCTAGGGCTCTAGCAGTTCCAGAGAGTGACACCGATAATGATATATTGATATGTATTGATGTAGGGGACCTATCCCCTAGTGATGAGCTGTTTATGTGGTCTTGATTGTATAAAACTATATATAACATACTATATATATATATAATCTATATATATATTTTCAGATATATAGTATATATAATATATATTACACACACACAATCACACATGGATTCATTGTTGTATGCTAAGTGATATTGATGGATATTGATGTTGATGATGATGTATGATGTATTTGATGATGTTACTTTATATGCTGCTCGATGTGTTTGAATATTGTTTGCATTGTTTGAATTGATTCTGTAATGGGTTAAATTTCGATGTTGAAGAACGTGATTATAGATAGATAAATCATGATAATCAGCGTATGATGCTAAATGATTATGTAATGTGATCGTGAAGAGTTGTACTGTATGTCGCCTAAAATTGTGATGACTGATAAGGTAAAAATGAATATTGGTAAGAGTGTGAGAGGGTCCATAATAGTGAAGCGTATAGTTAGTATATTGAAGGGGGTTGGAGAGGTAAGAGATGCCCCAAATGTTATATTGATAAGGTTTAGTTAGATAAGACCACTCAATAGTCAAGAATGGAACATTACGACATGAGTGCGGTCATCGGGGGCGGTCAGTTGATAAAAATAACCTACCAAAGAGCAAGCTGACATGAAGTCAGTGAAGCATGTGAGAATGAAAGAAACATGAGTGTATGAGCTAAATGAATGTATGTCAAGTGGTGCCAATGAGGGGAATTTTGAGCAAAGGGTAGGACGTGCAAATGCGAGGGATGTGGAAGCCAATGTGTAGAAGTAGGAAGGAATGTAGTGGAGGAATGAGATGGTGTAAGATGGATTGGATGCGATGAGAGCAAAATGAGTAATAAATTGTGACAGTGGCTGAACAATGAACTTAGAACTAGGTGAAGAAGAAGATAACTAAACTAGAGTAAAACCACATAGGAGGGAGTGGAGATATAGATTGCTAACATGGTGAGACCAAATGGAATGATACCCTTATCCTCTAATTGTTACAAAAATCGTGTTGAAGGGGCATTAACAGTCATTGTCCACTATGCATGATAAGGGGATAGTACAGAAGGTACTATCAGCTAGCATTGCAAAGTGATGTGTGGAATGATAGAGTAGAAGGAGGTGAATAATGTCTGTAGACCAATGCACACCAAACCATCTGAGGTCTAGGTGTGATGCGAAAAAAAATGTAATGGTCCCACAAATAGGTTCAAGTTAAAGGTTTAGCTTGAACATGGATTAGGATGGGATAACCGGACACGATGCTTAGTAATGGAGTCGATAAATTTGTTTGCGAGGGGAGGAGATGGAACCCCACCCACCAGCGTAGGAACGCCATAGATGGAGCAAAGAAGAAGAACTAGATGATGTAGTAGTAGTAATAATTATGAGGAGGGCTTTATAACATGTGTTGTTAATGGATTTTGTACTAGCAAGACCATATTAATATAAAAACATGAATGATCATATTATATCATAGGCAGTCGTGTTTCATGAAGGAATCAAAAACTATGCCAAAGCTTTAAATGCTTTTTCTAAGTCAATAGTTATGTTATCCATTTTTACCTCATGGGTGAAAAATGGACAATGAGCAACCTTGCATGGACTCAACTGGCTGGGGGGGGACATTGGGGGGGACATAGGTTAATCTAGAGAAGACAGTGGGACCACTTTCAGGGTAAAAAATGGAAAAAAAAATAAGATGAAGAGTCTGGGACTCTTTGGCACCACAAGGGTCCCTAGAGCACTAAAAATCCAAAAAAAAATATGTAAAAGGTTGAGGAGAATTTAGAAAAAAAAATAAAAATGGTGTTTTGGACC